>CM074764.1:0-1258323 GCA_037355855.1 Pseudo-nitzschia pungens | reverse complement strand
AGATTCGAGACCCAATCCACCTTTGTTATCCTTCACAAGTTTGTAAGGGAGGAGGACGAAACTGCTCGGGTACGTAGTTTCTTGCACATGGAAAATTGTCCTACAAAGCGACCCAACGAAGCCCTGCCCGTGTAGTTGAAATCTCCTAGAGTTTTCTTCGTCAAATTGTTGCAGAAGAGATTTCTCTGCACCATCAATTCTTCCTCTTGAAGACAAGGGTAAACGAACGGGAATATCAGTTGTCGAAATCGTGTACAATTTCTCCATGATGACATCAGAGCACGGAGGTATTGCTCTATCGAGTACAGCAGTCCCTCCTTCGTTTATCGACGCTAAAAACCGTACTGCTTGATATGGGAGGCGATTTACAATCCTGAAAACATTCTCGGCGTAGTGATCCGAGACATCCTCCTTGTCTTGAAATTCACATAACCATATCCAAAATGCCTCGGCAGGGCGTGTCAACACATGGTTACCCCTTGTATCTTTGTACTTCATCTCGTTCTGAATCATTTGTTCCATTCGACGAATTCTGAATGACTCCTTACGATAAGGAAGCAACTTCGGAAAGAAGGCAAACAATAAATCGGATCTGCGGATTCCGTTCGTTGTCCCATAAACCATATCGAGCATGGTTTGCGTCATTTCTTCATCTGGTCGAAAATCCACTTTTTGAATCTCCCATTTCGGAAAGTCCGTTGAAAGCCTGTCATGGAGCTCAAGAGGGGTTGAATAATTCGGAACGAAAGTTTTTATGTTACTCAAATCACACTTAGTGGAGGCAGCATTTGGAAATGTCTCCAAGAGCGAGCGAAGGGTATTGTACGGGACTGTGAAAATGGCAGCAATATGTAAAGGCAATATCCGCCCCACACTTCCAGATTGTAGACACAAAGCGTCATCTTTTGTGATCGGTTGCAAAAGGACATTGATGCATTCTGACATCGATTGATATAGTTTGGTGATGCCAGCTACACTGTCTGACTCTTCATCTTTATTTCTTGCTTTGTCATAAACCTTTTGATACCAGCGACCCTCCCATTCCATTAACTGACGTGCCATAATGTGTACAGGAAGATCTCCATTCTCGTCAACTCGTCGACAAGTTTCAGGATCGACGGTAACAAGAGCTTCTATGAGCTTTCTGTGCAACACGAGATCATCGATCAAATCGTTAATTCGACAGGTTTGGTCCTTTCCAAATCTTTTTGGGAACGCTCGCGAGCAGGCTGCGTGCAATGCAAATGTATCGGCATCTGGGAGTCTTCTCGATGCTATACTTGGATTAAGTTGGATCGTCTCCTCAAAATCAAATGGGAGTGGATCACCAAAAGAAAGGGCTTCCAATAGCATCTGATGAGGCGTGCGTGAATCATCTTCCTCTTCCAACTGATTTGCGAAGGATTGAAAGGCTTCGTCCGCTTCTCGACTGAGAGCCGACGGAAGTGGTTCGTTCAAACCTTGTTCTTCGTTTAAGATAGCCGCCAGTGAGGATTCCACTCCAGGCACTCTCTCCTCATTGAAATGAGTCTTTTCGAAATAGTGTTCTTCCACATCTTGCGAGAAAGTGACTTTCAGAACTCTAGAACTATCATGTGAATCTCGAGAGACACTTTTCCGAATGGCTGGAGTAATATGGGGCGACGACGAAGAGACGGAATGGAAATGACTCTGACCTCGAGAATCGTAGTACTTCTTTACTGCTTCGTCAAAGGTTGGCATTTTCATCCCTGGTTTACGAGCACGATTTGATGGCGAGCGGTAAGAGTCAGCCACATCCAACCGAAGGGGTGATGTATTTTTTTCTCGTAAATTGGGAGACAATTGACTCTCGGCTCGATAAACAATGACATCATCCCGTCTGTCTTGATTGAGAATCTCACTATTCCTCATCTCATTGTGATAAAAAGAAGGAAGGAAAGGATTTGGCTTTGCTTTTTGCTCAAACTTTGGAAAGGAAGCAGGCGAGAAAGCGGAAGAGTCAGCAGTCCTCCTTACCTGAACGGGGGAGAGAACTAGAGGCGAGCCTGGACCATCTTCCTCATACACGTCCGCTAAGTCAATGACGGGGTTTCCGAGCTCATCGTCAATTTCTGGCAATGGGACACTGCTTTCCTCGTCGACCAAATCAAATACATACGGGGAATTTGGTGCTGCTGAACCAAGATAAACAACTTCGTTGTCAGAACTATCAGGGAAGACATCTTGGAATTGACGCTGTGTTTCGGCAACGAATTGTTGATGTGTGTAGGAATTGTATTGATCTTTGTGGTTGTAGTCGTCATCTCTCATTCCCATACCGGAACCTTTACGCTGGAGATAATCGTTACCATTCTCAGAAACTTCAGTCAGGTCGTAAAGCTCAGTGATATGGTTTTTGTCAGCTTGTTCAGTCAAGAGTTTGACCTTGATATTTCCATCGCTAGAAGGTGTCAACGCTCGTTCAGCGGCCATCTTCTTCAACATATCTTTTGCCCGTTTCGTAAACGATTCTGCATCATTCACAACATCATTTTTCCACTGCGAAGAATCTTCTCCAAGAGATGAGATTGTAGTCTGCTCCGTCGAGAAACCGTGTACTCCCTCGCTCTCGCTGTCCCTGGTGTCGGCAGATGAAGCTGTATCAACTTGTTCAGGATTGTTTTTTGAGCCCGGTAACAAATCTGGAAAATCGTCTATCTTCTTCTCTGTGGAAAGAGTTCCTGCTTGCTTGGCTTCTTGTTTTGGCGGAGGAAGTGCATCAAATGCCTCCTTTGTTGGAACATCATCTTCATCATTCGACATGAAAGCTTTGAAAGCTTCTTGCACGGCGGCATCTTCCGCGCTTTTCGTATTTGGAATCTCTACAGACGTTGGAGGTTTGTCTGCTTCATTCTTCTTTTTCCTACTGAACAATTCAAGTAATTTTCCACGTTTCGCTTTCTTCTCTTTTGGACAATTTTCGTTCATAGTTGACGTTGTTTCTAAAGTACTTGATATCGATGCGTCCACCGCTGGATTGGTTAGGAGCTCTAGTTTCCGTTGGTACTTTCCATAACTAAGAGCTTTTGCCGTTGGAAAATCTTCGGGTGGATCTTCCTTGTGGCTGTGTCTGCCAGATTTAAAATTAATCACTGGAAAGGGAGATCTGCTAGGAGGATCGCGGGTGCTCCTCTTCCATCTTGCTGCTCCTCCCGCTTTCTTTCCTTCTTTTAGATTCT
This sequence comes from Pseudo-nitzschia pungens, assembly GCA_037355855.1. NCBI lineage: Eukaryota > Bacillariophyta > Bacillariophyceae > Bacillariales > Bacillariaceae > Pseudo-nitzschia > Pseudo-nitzschia pungens. The sequence goes on along the minus strand of CM074764.1, from coordinate 1,255,123 downwards.
GTTGTTGTTTCTTTTTCTTGATTTTTTCTATTTCATTCTGTCTTTCTTCTTCAGCGGCTTCCGCACCAGCTCCCTTTGCATTGTAAACGAGTTCAATTCCGAGACTAGGCAACTCTTCTCGAAGCGGAAGCTGGGGCGGCTTCTCGCACACACAGGTAACACAAATATCAACATTGAGTTCCTTCTCTGTCATCTTTGCATCGTCGTTTGCAATTTTTGAAAACGGTGTTGTAGTGCTTGAAGGTGTGTCGGTCTGGACCGTTATTCGGTATTACGAGTGACTTTGTTGTGACGATATAACGTTATTTTTTTGGCTCTGTTCTTGGCATCAGGTTGATTTTGTCGCTCCGTTTCCCAAGCGAAAAGACGAGACTTTGATCGAAAATTGTGAGAAGAGGCGTGCGCGGGTAAAAATAGTTTATATAAGGATTGGCGATATTGAATATGTGATTTTCCTTGATTAGGCTTATGTAACGAAATCGCTTTTCTCAAAAGCGAGATGGACTGCGGACTGGAACCTGCGGACGTTAGATCCTTTTCGTCGTTCCAAACTCCTCATGGGACGTAACCTTACGGTATGGGTAAGATGTACCGGTACGGTAAGATTATGTTTCCATTACTGTATTCATACCTACCGGTACAAACTACAAATGCCGCATTAATTACGAAGCACGTACGAGTACGAACAGGTAACTTACCTCGTACTCGTAATTGTATCGGAACTACTAGTAGGACCTACAGTACACGTACGACTACCGCACTACTAGTAGTAGTAATATTAATCAAAATAATGCTACGATTACCTACAACAATCTACTACTACTAGTAAACCTTACCACTAGTACTTGTACAAACTACTAGTATTGAATTGGTTCAGTTACCTGGTACTACAAGCATGTTGTACCGATGTTAGACCCCGGGTACGGATTAGAATGTACGAAAGTGTATATATTTCGAACTCGGACACGTACAGAACTGCTGCTGCTGGCTAAGCATATTAGACAGAATGCAAGAAGAAGAAGAAGAAGGGGGAACCGCCGCTCGTCGTCGTAGTACTAGTAGGAGGAGGCATCACCACCGCCACCACCACGCATTCTTGGAAGAAGTGGTAGCATTTTGCGTCAGTCTTGATTCATACAGCAGCAGGAAATAGTTTTTACTGCTGCTGACTTTCGTAGCTTTCCACTACAACTTATTTTACGATCTTTTTACGACGTGAAGAGAACAAACGACATCAAGAGGACTACGTTCAGTTTGTCAAAAGAAGTACTAGAGCTCAGCTTTCATCCAATTCCACAACTATACTACCAAGCACGACTTCTCATCTGCCATCCGATACGAAAGGAAAGGCAGTCACAATGCACACCCGTGATTCAAGATGAAAGGCGCCAGATTGATACATAGTACCGGCGGTGCAACAAGAAGCAAGGAGGAGAATGCTTCTTTGAATGATTGTAAAGTCATCAATTAAATGGAATATCATTTTACAGCATCGTCAAATGGAATTCTTAGTACTATACATTGTTCACAGGGAGTACAAGTGGTGGTGTGACCTGTTAATATTTATGCGATGGGTAACTCACATGTGAACGGTAGGGAAAATTTAATTCGGATAATCGGTTTTGATTAGATCATGATGGTGGAACAATGACGATGTGACATTTTCCCTGCGATCGATTGAATGGTTCAAAACTTGCTAAGCAAACATCTGGACCAATGCCACAAAAAAGAAAGAGTCTTACTGCTCCTAACTGCAAGATTTCTGCACCACAGGGCCACATGAAAATCCGGAACTGGACCCTACAAACCGCTAGTACATCGGACCTCAGATTCAAATTACTACTACTAGTAGTACTAGTAACAAGTCACCAATTCCTCCTCTCAATTTTCCATCCACACCCTTGGCTTTTGCCAATGGCTTGTGTGCAAACCTCGGGGATTGTCGATAGTAGGTGGAGCACATTCAAATCTCCTCCGAACTGGCGATTCTTTTTTTCTGTCACACCCATACATAGTTCATCCAATTGGAGTAGTAAAAGAAAAAGGTGTTACAATTTTTAGCTAAATCAAAAAAGAATGTGAAGCAATACGTGTAATATTTTACCGGTATGTTGTTTTCGATACTGCAATTGAGAGAGGAAAATTTTCATAAGCCCCTTTGCGGTTTCGTATTCAATACCCGGAATCATATTTTCGGCCAGGCGCGCTTGTGACCGTTCGTGGTCGCATATCTCTTGTTCATCGCTTCATCGCTGTTAGCGATGGCACAAGAATCTTTGTCATGTTTTTTTGACCGCGCTCTTCAAACCGGTTCTGCGTACAACATTATGTGTGTGCGTTAACGGTGCAGTTTTCGAGTGAAACTTCGCTCACGTTTTTGGAATATTCTTTGTCTTTTTCCGGCCATTTCCTCATTTCCTAGAAAAGTTAGGCACAGAAAAGCATCAAGTTGAAGAGACTACGAACATCCAACTCCAGACTTTCACCGACGAATCCAACAATGACAGCCATTAACAGCGCCAAATCTGTACTCTCTCTGCTGATTGCGTTGCTCTTCGTTGTGCACACCTCGGCGAGCCGTAGATCCAAAAGGAGCTTCTATGAAATCGGTTGCGCTATGCAGTGCCAGCACCACGCAGGCGATCCCGTTGATGTCGATGGGGTCGACTTTGCAGACCTTGTAAGCTTGTACCTCGACACCGGAAATAGTACCAACAGCACGGGAAACTATACTGACTTGGGCAACTCCACGGAAAATGACGCTCAACTGATATACGGAGATATCGAGTGCTGGGACGTCTCGGAGGTTACCGATATGTCTGGCGCTTTCGCCTTTCAAGACGAATTCAACACCGCTATCGGATGCTGGGATGTCTCGAGTGTGACAGACATGTCTGAAATGTTTCTCGAGGCATCGGCTTTCAATCAAGACATGAACGTTTGGTCGGACAAGGTTCCAAGAGACAACATCGACACCACGGACATGTTCGTGGGATCCGGATGCGATGTCACGTCCGACCCCGACACTATTGGGCGACCATGGTGCCGATACAGACAGCCTCAATGGTCACCCCAATTCGAATGCTTCTTCTTCAAGAAATGCTAGGTGTTGTGTGGCGTATACATCATTGCATTCCATTGAGATCAAAATTATGAGCCGTGATGCGCTCAATGATATCCAAACTCCGATGTTTTGAAGCAGATACCGCCGACACGATCACGTCGACACGTAAATTCACGTCGACGAATGTTCAACGTCGCGTTCTCTTGGGGTTTGTAGGTACTAGATGATATCATCATCACAAGCACACAACAGAGTGCAGTATTAAATCGTGTAAAATATAGATGTTCGTCAACAAGTTTTTCCCCAACCAATGAATCTAGTCTGTGCTTGTCTGTCTGTCTGTCGACCACAACTTTTGAGCAGAATTTTATTTTGCGATTCGACCGGTGCCGAAACAAGGTCAGGTGTAATTCGTTCGTTGCTTGGATGGTTCCACTACGTATCCCGCAGCATGTTGTCATGTTCTACTCCCGATCGCGACAGCGATCCACTTGCCAGTCCACTCGTGGTCCAATGGTTTGGTAGAGGCGTGCCACATCTGGCAGCTCGTAAAAATTCGATTGGGTCAGGACCCGGAGCATCGATATCCTGCCCAGTTTCCATTGGATCATTCGTACCAGAGTCCTGCCTCGCCGGACGCACGCCCAGTTCCACTCAATGGCCTCCAAAACCGATTCGTTGTCCAGGACGTCCGGCGGCAACGAGAGCAGCGCTTGCTCGATCCTCTCTTCTTCATCTTGTTGTCGTTGTCGTTGTTCTTTCTTCGAGTCCTCTACCGAAGCCGATGCCTCGACCACCGTTGGCGACTCGTGGAGGATCCAGGACAGGAGGTGGGCCCCCTCCCGGGGGTGCGTCGCGCAGAGCGCACAGGCCCCCAGGATCCGTTCCACCAGGAGGATTCGGCTCCGCTGCTCGGCCCGGTCGTCCGCGGTCGTCCCCAGTTCCCTCCGGTCCGGACCGTACGGAGTCGCCAGCCACGAGCGGCAGGCGGACGGAGGATCGTCCGCGGTTTGCGTCGTCGTTGCCACAGTCACATCCTCCGGCAGGGCGAGGCAGAGCATCCACCAGGACGGATCGCTGCGCGCTGCTGCCCCCGCAGCCGTTCCCAGGTTGCGGAATTTCGAAATCCGGTCGGGATCGAGCAAGGGGGTTGCTAAGGGCCGCAGAAGGTGCGTCACCGCCGCCATTCCCGAAGCCCTGTTCCGATCGCAGCGCAGGCGGAGTTCCATTGCCCGCGGGGTGTCGGAGCGCCAAAGCGTTGCAAATTCGTGTTCTAGGATGCTTCCGGAGGCGGACCGGTGCCGGAGTTGGTCCTGGTGTACCACCAACGTGCCGGGGTTGCTGTCGCTGTCGCTGTTCCTGTTGCTAGTTTCGTGGTGGTTCCAAAAGCCGGCCAGTTCGTGCAGGGATGTCCACGGCCGCTCCGTGTTGTCGGGATCCTGGTGCTGCCGTGACTGCGAACCACCCTCCTCGTCGGTTCCGACGAGAAGGTGCCACAGGGCCCTCGAAATGCTCTCAGACGTGGGTGCCAGTTCGTAGGGTCTGCCATTGGGACTCACCGCCAGATAGTCGCACCCCGGGAGGTCGCTCAGCAAGTCGAACCAGGCCTTGCCCAGCGCGTTTGGTACGGCATTGCCGTGTCCGCTTTCGTGTTCGCATTCCGGATCGCGCGTTTCGACCGTTCGACTACCATTGTCATTGCCATTCTCATCGCGTTCGAGCTCCAGGACCGCCCGCAGCGCCGGAGAGGCTCCCACCGGAAGCCTCCCGAGATCGGGTCTGCCCCGGCCATCGTCCCACAGCAGCAGGGCGACGATTTCGCGGACCGCCACCTCGGCGCAGTCGGCCTTGGCATCGCCTCCATCGAAGGAGTGATATCCGTTGGGAACCACCGGTGGCATTGCGGATGGCCGCTGCTGGATCGCAATGGCCGCGCAGACGAGTTCGAGGGACCGGGACCACAGAAGCATCGGCATTGTCATTGTCATCGGCATTGGCATTGTAGCCTTTCCGGCTGTGATTGTAGCCGACCGTAGTGCTCGAGCAACCGATCCAGGGCCTCGTTTGCGGCGTTTGGAGACAGCTCGGTTTCGGAAAAGGCGGATTCGGAACCAGTTCCTGTGCCAATGCCAATGCCAGCATCATCATTGCTGCTCCATTGCACCGAAATGCCGGCACGTTCCAGGGCCCTGGTAGTAATCGGCCCAGGAGTCCACGGTGGGGGTGACTCCCCAGAGAGCAATCAGCCACAGGGCCGACACCAGGCCGGTGTGGCACACCGCAGCATCCTCGGCTTTGGTGCTGCGTTTGCCATTGCCATTGCCATTGCCATTGCCATTGCCATTGCCATTGCCATTGCCATTTTTATTGCCATTGTGTTCCGAATTGGGTTTGTGGTCGTGCCGTGGCCACTCCCATTCCCGCGGAGCCAGGTCCATCCACCGTGCCAGAGAGATTCCGGTCCACTCCGTCTGTCGGATGCGGTTGGACCGGATCCCAAAGTCTCGTTTCAGAACCTCCCGGAGGTCCCCGCTTGCCCCCGATGCCGGCGTCGTTGACGGTGACGGTGGCGCGGCGTTTGCGTTTGCATTTGCGTGGGCCGCCAGAAAGAACCCAATCAGGCCCGGATTCAGGTGGGAGGCCGGCAGGGACTTGTTCCGGACCCCGTGCACGGGGGACTCGCGGATCAGCTGGAAAAAGAGGAGATTGGCGAGTCTCCCCGAGTGCGACAGCCAACAGTCGCTGTCGTTGCCTCCACCGTTTGGTTCCGACGGCGATTGCGATTGCGATTGCCACTGCAACTCCAACGGCGCGGGATCCCGCTGTCCGAGCCGCAACAGGTTTCCCACCAGGGGCGAGTTCGAGAGGGCCGCTCCCAGGCAGGGTGCCAGGTGGAGCGGCAGCGCCCCCGGAGTGGTGTTCTTGAGGTCCAAAAGAGTCGGAAGTTGGTGCTTTTCCGCGTGCGCAAAATGGTTTGTGTCTGTGTTTCTGTTTCTGTTCGCGTTCGCGTTCCTGTTGGGGGATCTCTGGAAGCGCAGGGGCCGGGCTCCGGGTGGCTGTGGCGCTGGCTGTTTCGCTTCTTGCCGTCTTTCGTCTCGCATTGCGGTTCCTGATTGTGGCGTCCGCGAGGTTCCAAACGGTCGGGATTGCGATCCCGATCCGAGTTTGGTACGGATTCGATTTCGATTTCGGATTCGGATGGGACTTTGACTCTGTGTCGGAAATGGACATTGTTGTCGTTGTCGTTGTCGTTGTCGTCGCCGCAAAGTCCGTCTCCCCCAAAGTGGCGCGCTTTCTTCCTCTCGGAATTGCAAAACGGCGGATCCCGAAAGGGACCCGCCGTAGCGGTTGCCGACGGATCCACCCGCAACGCGTGCAACTGTGCCCGTGCCCGCAAGTGTGAGTGCGACTCCGACCGAACCGTTCCGAGTCCTCGTTGTTGCTGTCATCGTCCTTGTCCTTGTCGTTGTCCCTGTCGTTTGCGCCAGCCGCTGTCGCAGTGCCCAAAGGCTTCGTGGAGGATTCGCCAGAACGGGAAGCATACTGTAGCGACTAGATTTTGTTTTGTTTTTGTTTTTGTTTTTGTTTTTGTTTTTGTTTTTGTTTGACAGAAGACGACGGACGGATTTGAACTCCACGATGGGTTTGTCTCGACTCGTCTCGTCTCCCCGGTGTTGATTCGTACGTTCGTACGTTCGTTCGCTCGTTCGTTCGTTCGTTCGTTTGATCTGCTGCCGTTGTTTGTTGCGGCAAGAGCGATCGATCGACCGATCGATCGAATCAATCAATCAATCAATCAACTGAATGAATGAATCAATCAATGATCCTTGAATGCAAGGAAATCGCTGCCAGATTCGCTGCACCGCGTACAAGCACCGAACACGTAAACAATCCGAATTGCGTTCGCACCGGTACAAGTAGTAATACTGTAGTAACAGAAGATGATAATGATACTGCGAGAACGTGTACGAACCGTATCCTTACTCCGTGCATGCAGTGTCGGATTGTCGGTTTGGCGGTTTGGAATCGAAATCCGAAATCGGACCCAAAAAATACGAAGTAACCTAACAGTGATACAGTAAGGTAATCATACTTTGTGAGGGTGTATTGAGATCGTCGTTGTTGATGTTTGAGCAATCACAATGTAAAAAAATCATTTTATATACTTGATTTTCGGAGTGCCGTACAACAGCAGCATAGTTCGAATGGCCACGTGTTCGATTCACGTCGGGTGCTATCAATTCGCACCTGTAGCTCAGAGGTAGAGCGTTCGATTGCAGATGATTTTTGTCGGGAATCAAACTCGATCAGTCTCAATCTTTGTTCGGATTTTCTGATTCCAATTTTTGGCGCGCCGGACATCACTTTTGAATTTCGCAACGGAAAACCTCAAAAAACATCACTGTCGGATAGTGGAGCAGCAGAAAGCTTACGAAATTTACCGCTATGTAACTTACTTGTAGTAGGAAGAATTCCTTTCACATCGCACTTTACACTTGCATACGAGTAAGGTTACGAGTAAGTTAGAAGCATATTTTAGATAGATACAGTAACTTACCACGAGTACAACGCAACACAATAGCGATATTGGTGCGGTGGAACGGTGGGTTCGGGAAAATCTGGTTCGGTTGTTTTTACAAGTAACTTAGGTACCGTACATACGGTAGGATTGTTGACTGGGATTGATATCATTTTGTTGGGACCAGCACAAGAACAAGAACAAGAACAATCACTATCACAATCGCAATCATCAGCACAAGTACAAAGTACCTTCGCTTCACTCCATTCCTCTCCACTCCCCACTCCCCACTTCCCACTCCCCACAAAATGCGCCGGATCGGAACCGTCGTCGGCAGGGCGGCCTCTCCGGTGGTGGAATCCCTCGACGTGAACGCCATCGTCCAAAAGGTGGACTGGAACGCCGTCCTGCAATCGGTCGATTTCGACGCCCTGCTGGAAAAAGTGGACGCCGACCGGTTGCTCGATGGCGTCGACCTGAATCGCCACCTGGCCCGGGTCGACTGCGACGCGCTCTTGAGGCGATCCAATCTGGAGGACATCATCGCCCGGTCGACCTCGGGGGTAATGAGCGGATTCGCCAATCTGTTTCGGACGCGGATGGCCTGGATCGATCAGTGGGGACAGCGGATCGGTCGTTGCTATTGCTGCCGAAGCAGCAAGAATCAAAACAAAAATCAGAATATGAATAACAATCGAAACAAAAACAAATACGGGAATCGAAAACCCAAACCCAAATACAAACCCAAATCCAAACAACAACACGAAACGAAAGAGAACAATGCAAAGCGATTCCGATTGCGAACGCAAAAACAAACACTCTCACGAAAACGAAAGCGAAAGCGAACACGAAAACGACGCAGGCTGGAGCGGGATCTCATTGACGACCACCAAAACGATCACCGAAACGAAAACGAACACGAACACGAAACTCACGATCCCGATGAAAACGAACACGAACACGAACACGAGCACGAGCACCGACACGAACCCGACGACGAAGCTTTCGAGCCGCTCCCCGCGTTCGATTTCGACTACCTCCCCCCCCGGCCCGGCCGTCCCCGCGACTCGGAGGACGTTTGGAAGAATCCCCGCGAGCTGGACCCCCGGACCTTTGGCAGGGCCGTCCAGTTTCGCACCAGCGGCGCGGTCAACCGAATCCTCTATCTGTCCATCGATTCGCTCCTGGTGTGGGCGAGTTTTGCCATCCTGGCGGCGATTTTCCGGACCCTCGTTGAGGTCTTTGCCAACAACAACAACGACGCGGAAAGGATCCCCACCAAACTACTAGAGCTGACCGAAACCTGGTGGTTCGAGCCGGTCCTCTTTGTGGTCTTCAACAATTGCTACTGGATCTTTCTGGTGGGCTGCTTCGGCCGGACGGTCGGCATGTGGGTGCTGGGACTGCTGATGGTGTCGTCGGGGGAGGGAAACCGCGTCTCGTTCGGAAAGGTGCTCTGCCAGGCGGTCCTCCTGGTGCCGCTCAACGCGGTCTGCTTCGGGTGGGTCCCGGGATTTTTCCGGAGGGACGGGGCCTTTCTGAGCGACCTGGTGGGGGGCGTCGCGATCGTCTACGCGTGGGACACCCGCGGTTCGGCGGTGGTTCGCGAGCCACAACCACCGCAACCACCGGGAGGAGGATCGCGTGCGTTTGCGCGCGGAAACCACAACCACAACCGCAACCGCAACCACAACCACAACAACATGATGGCCATGTCCGTGAGCGAGTTTGTCGACCCGCTGACCCGGCAGGAGCGGGAGAGTCTGCTGGTGGTACACGTCGACAACGAGGATAGTGACGACGAAGACGACAATGACGATAATAGTTATGATGACGATAGTGATGATGATGATGATGATGATGACAATGGTAAGGTCCATGTGTTTCACGAGGCCGACAATGGCAACGACGACGACGACGTTGATAATGACAACGACAATGATGATGGTCGTGGCATCGAGTTGCGGGATCTGGAACGGGGATGATTGTGTGATGATGATTGTAGTAATACGATGCGATTACATTATTGTACTATTGGTAGAGGATGTTCGAGAACAACATTGCGATGCGATGCGATGCGATAGGTTGCAGTTTCCAATCGTGACGACGAGTGATTGATTGGTTGGTTGGTTGATTGATTGATTGATTCCAAACCCGACTCGGAATTCTGCGTCGATCGAGCCTTTGGTTTTGACCTTGGCGTTGATGTTGATGTTGATGTTGATGGAGCTTGCTGCCTCTGGTTCCGCCCGGATGCTTCCATCCTGAGCCCGGTGCGGTACTTGTCTCCTGTTTCTCTCTTGTTGCAAGAGCTGTATGTATTCCATTGAATTGCATTGCATTGCTTGCAACTGCGTCCCTCGTGGCTTTTGTTCCATGTCCACGCAGCGTGCGTACCGACTCGGTCATGTCCCTGCCGTTCTTTGGCTCGACCGCGTTCCGATTCCGATCGCGGTTTGTTTCTTCTCTTCCAATGATTGATGGGTAGTGCAGCAGTAGTATCACCGATTCATTCAGTCATTCCATAAATCCTCGCGAGTTCATTCATGGTTGGAACAAGAGAGCGAAGAACAGCACATCGAGTTCTCCGCTATCGCTATCGCTATCGCTAACTCAACATGCGTGCAATACGGCACGGTATTTCATGGCATTTCACGGTATTTCACGCGTCACGGCTCGGTTCGCTCCGAGGACCATCGCTCCGGGCATGCCCAGGCTGGCGGGGGAGCCTCGAAGGAGAGTTCCAGGGACGGAAACTCGTACCTCCACGAGTGGAGCCAGATGGGTTGGCTCAGAAGGGGTCCGAGGGACGTGTCGTTGTCATTGTTGTTGTCGTTGTTGTCGTTGCGAAACAGGGATTGCAAATACGAGCAGTGGCGGCAGCCGGGAGCGGTCCGATCGGCAAAGAACCGCACCAACTCCGGGGATGGATCGGGCAGGCCGTACGCCGAGCGCCGGCTCGTGAAACGGCTGCTCCCTCCGCCGCCGCTTCCGCTTCGGCTTCCGCCGTACCGCTCGTCGTTGGCAATGGGAATCCCGGCGTGCTGCAGGTGCTTTCGGATCTGGTGCTTTCGTCCGGTGTGTGGCCGGACGGCAATCACCGCCGTTCCGTCCCCGAGGTCCGGCACGAGCACCTCAAGCACGGTCGTCCGGGCTTCCTTGCAACGAAGGGGGAGGGAAGAGTTGTCGGTGTTTGTGTTTGTGTTGGTATTGGAATTTGCGTTCGCGTCCGAATTTGCGTCGTCGAAACTCGCGGTTGCGCCGACTCGGTCCACTGCCACGGCCGTGCCCGTCGACCGATCGAATCCCAGCGGGACGGTGACGTCCCTCGGGAGGCTCCCGAGCAGCTCCGCGGCCAGCCGGCTTCCGCTTCCGCCCACACTCACGCGCGCCAGGTACGTCTTGGCCGTCTCCCGGGCCTGGATCCGGCGGGACAGCCGCTTCGCGTCGGAGGGCGTGAGGCCGCAGCACACCAGCCCCGAGACGGGGTGGTCGATCCGGTGGGCCGGGAACAGAGCAAAAGAACGAGGACCAGAACCAGAACGAGAACGAGAATCGGGACCGCGACGCAGGTCCCCCGTGAGGGCCAGGCCGGGAAGACTCTGAAAGACCCGGTGGGCATCGGGATTGGACAGGACATCGATCCCACCGGGCTTGTTCAGCGCGACGTAGCGATCGTCCTCGTGCACGATCGCGGGCTTGGTGCCGTCTTTTTCTTCTTCTTTTTCGTCGTCGTCGTCGTCGTCGTTGCGAAAGCCGATGGACTGCTCGTGAAAGTGGTAGCGCCCGATCAAAACGTCGCCGGCGTTTTGTGCGACGGTCTCGGGAGTCGCAGGGATTGGTGCGGTTCCGATTGTCGACTCGATGCCGGATTCGTTGGTGTCTCTTGCTTTCGTTTTCGTTTTCGTTTTCCGTAGGAGCAGCAGCCGCCCCGCAACGAGTTCCCCGGGCCACCAGTCTCTCAGTGCCTTGTTGGTGACGATGCTGGTGTTGCGGATTGGGTGGACTCGCGTCGCTGCGTGGGCTTTGTCGCTGCCATGCTCCTTTCGATTTCGAGTTTGACTTCGATTCTGACTCTGAGTTCGACTCTGGGTTTGACTTTGGCTCTTGCTTTCATTCTCGCGACCATAGTCCTCGGGAAGGACCCCGAGGGCCGTTCCGAGCGTTTCCCCCCTCGCGAGTCTTCCCACCGGGAGTTCCCGGTGGACAAAGTACGGAGCCACGTGCCGCACGTTGTCGAGGCGCAGAATCTCGGGAAGGCTCGGGGCATTTGCGTCGCTGTCCCCATCGTTGCCGTTACCGTTGTCCTTATCGCTGTCGTTGCCGCCCGGCAGCCGCTGGTCCTCCGCCAGGCGAATTCCCATGTGCGGGGGAAGCGCGCACACGCGACACGCGGGTTCGACCATGCTGCTGCCGCTGCCGCTGGCGCCGTAATTTTTTCGTTGGTCGGAAGGTTCGAGAATGGAACGCTAGGTTGGGACGCGACAGAGCAGTTTTGAATCGATCTCGGATCGAGACGATGGATCGCAATCACTGATCGTCCATTGTCAATACTCGTACCGGGAAACGAAAAAAGTGATGATGGATGATGGATGATGGATGATGGGTGATGCATCAATCTCGATCTCAAAATCAAAATCTCAAAATCCAAAAGAAAAAGAAAGTCGAGTGCCAACTTCAACCTACTTCTAATGATACTAAAACTAAGTTTCGTATGTAGTATGGTATATGTAGTCTGGTACAGCTACAGGAAGTCCGAATTGACCCTATGGTCATGTAGATACGTACGGTACGGTAGATACAGTATGTATCGTATGTTTGCTGCGATCCCACCAGACGCACGACAGACGATACCGTATGGGAGGTTAGTGTTTTCGTCGCAAGAGCTTCTCGGGTTCGATCCATCGATTGATCGACTCACTCACTCACTCTCTCTCGCTCTGTTTGCCCCTCCGAAACAACGACGAGTGGTGGAGTTTTTGGTGCGTGCATTGCTCTACGGTACCGGTAAGGTTTAATGCCCTATCGACAAGTGACAACTTCGAGATTCAACGAGTGAGTCGCCAGATCCAGAGCAAGGACAAGACCGAGATCCTGCTACCGACGTAGATCCCGGTTTATCCGATCATATCATAACATCGAATCGAATCGAATCGAATCGAGTCGAATCCTTTACAGACATCCGTTCGGATCATTCGTCTCGGAAGAGAGAGAGAGAGAGAGAGCAGCAGTAACAAACAAAAGCCCGGTTGTCGCGAGAAAGTCCAATCGTCCTCGAACCACCAATCCGCAAACCCACCGATTATTCTGAACGAACGAACCCGGCAACAATGATTTCCTCGTGCTGGACGCGAGCGCTGTCCGCATCGGCCAGGGCGGCGTCGGCTTCCCCTTCCCTCTCGGGATGGTCTTCGAGGGCGGCCACCGCTGCCGCTGCCGGCAGCCGGCAGCGGACCGCGACAGCAGCCCCGGGAGCGATTCTTCCCCCACCGGCTTGCGACGGACGGGTCCGTTGGAAATCCAGTAGCAGCAGCGGCAGCAGCGGCAGCAACAAAAAGCCCCGATCCTTTCGCCCCCGCCGCGCCCCTTCCAAGAACGGCTACTACTCCCGTCTGGATCGGGCCCGTGGAATGGCCCGCAAGCAGCTCGCTGCCACTGCCACTGCCGGACCGAGGGAACCCAACGACGCCAAGACCGCCCTCCCCAGGATCGATCGATCCCAGATCCGCGTCCGGGACGCTCTGGACCTCGACGAGGAGGAGGACGACCTGACGTCCCTCGGTCCCCTGGTGGGGGGCGCCCTCCGGGCCCTCCGCCACGAGGCGGCGGTTTCCGAAGCCACCGCGAATGCGAATGCGAATGCGAATGCGACCGTCGACATCGACACCCTGGAATCCGAGCTGAAACTCATGGACTTTTTCACCAGCGCGGACGGGTCGACCGAGGACTTGGTGGGGACCCGGCGGGCCGTGGCGGCCGACACCTACTCGGAGGCCGCCTCGGAGGAAATGCTCCGCAGGATCGACGAGCTGGTCGAGAGGGAGCGATTCGAGTACATGGAGCTGCCCACGACGGACGACCTGTTTGCGACCGCAAGGGGCAGCAACGAAGAGGCGGGCGACGACACGGCGGAGACCCAGATTCCCCGCAACCAATTGGCGCACGGAGAATGGTGAGTCAGTCGGAATGCAATGGGGAACGAAAGAAATACCGTGCTGCGTGCATGCATATGCATGCATGCACACATAAACAGACACACGCACACACACGCACACACAAAAACAGAGGTAGCAAGCAGTTGGTGCCGCGAACAACTTGGCGTCGTCAGGAGACATGCCGAATCGGATCCATTCGAGCGACGACCGATTGGAATTTCGACCCAACTCTTTCCCCATGAAAACAAAAAGAATCCACGCTGATACTCGATTTTTGTTGTTTCTCTCTCTCTCTCTCTATCATCTCTCTCTCTCTATATATATATATATATATATATTCTTTACGCGCACACACGCACACCCCCACCAGGGGCGAGATGCTGATCCGCACCGACCGGGTCAGCAAGATGTGGCGGGGAGGACGCGTCGTCTCCTTCCGGGCCCTCGTCATCGGAGGCAACCTCCGCGGCTGCGCCGGATTCGGCGTCGGCAAGGCCTTCGAGCCGGAGGACGCCGTCGAGATCGCCTGCCGGATGGCCAAGCGCAACATATTCTTCGTGGACCGGTACCGCGGAAAGACCCTCACCCGGGACCTGGTGGGCCGGCAGAACTCCTGCAAGGTCGTCCTCCGAACCACCACCAACGGGCTCCGGGGCAACCCGCTCTGCTGCGAGATCCTCAAGCTGCTGGGAATCACCAACGTGGTCGCCAAGGCGCACGGCAGCCGGAACCACTACAACGTGGTCCGGGCCACCTTCAAGGCGCTCATGACCCACGAGTCGCTCGACGAGGTGGCGCTCAAGCGGGGTTTGAGACTGGTCAACCTCCAGCGGGCCAAGCGCCTGGGAATCTGACGAGGGCATCGATGACGATGATGATTCCATCCCCAAACGAAACGAAACGAAACGAACCGAACTGCTGTTGTTCGTCAACTAACTTACTTACTACCTTACTACACGGTACTGTAACCAACTATCACTATTATATTATAATAATAATATAATAAACAATATACGTAATATTATAGTATTTACATCTATTCGAATAAATGCTGATGAGTCCGTACGGTCCCATACAGAGGAGTCTCGTTTCTCTCTAGGGACAAACCATGGCAACGTCGGTTGCAAATGCCATTTTTCCATCTGCCGAGGAAAAACCATGCCTCTAAAAATGCATGGGTAAGCGGAACAGCGTAGCTATTAAGTTATACTAAACATGTATTTGATATATTATAATGCACTGCAGTGTGTTGTTGATTGGTTGTTCCATTGTATGTCATAATCGGATTCCTTGGGTTCGCGTTGTTGACAAAGATGAATCCAGAGTCTAAAGGCAGCGACTGCCTCGCAAATCGTTAAAATTTAGGAATGGCTCTCGTCGATGTTTCTGGACAGGAATTTTTACCGACAGGGCAAGATCCAAATCCATCGTTACCATCCGCACTGTCCCTACTAGACAAAACACTTGTCCGAGAGCACGAACAGTTTGGACCGGCCCTTGCTCCCCCCGGGGTTCGCCACCGCGTACCCCTGATCCTTGAGCCACTTGAATCCGTAGAAAAAGCCGTGCGAATCCTTGTCGACACCACACTCGTCCGCCATCTCTTTGGCGGACTTGGCCACTCCCTCCTGGTTGGCCTCCAGCATAATCTCAAAGATCACCGCTCCATAGTCGTTGACCGCGTTCGCCTTGATGAGCTCGTGGAGCTCGGCGTTCGAAGCCGCCGCGTTTTCCAGGGCGGACGCCTCCGCCACCCACTGCAGGTATTCCTCGGGGGCGGCCCGGTCGATCCCCTTCTGGGTTAGGCGGTACAAGCGGCCTTTGGTCTTTCGGCCCTCGGGAGGAGCAGGAGCTTCCTCTACCAGGCCGTCCTGCCGGACTTCTTTCCAGGCTTTTTCGACTGCTCGGTTCTTGGGACGGTATCCGAGTTCGGTAAAGAGACGCTCGAACGTGACGCCCTGAATGCCAGCAATTGAGTGCGCCACCAGCAACGAGAGGAGAGCATCTTCCTTGGTGAGTTCCTTGGCGTCGTGTGACGCCTTGACGTCCTTGACCGTAAGGCGCTTGGGTTTGTTGGTCTTGGCAGCCTCTTTTTCGGAGGACTGGTTCGCTTTTGCTTTCCGAGCCCGATACTCCGTCATGCGCTTGCTCGGTGCGCGCTTCGCTCTCGGTTTGGATGAATCTTTGCTTTTTGGTGTCGTTTTTGGTTCTGTATTCGGCTCACTCTTTGGTTCCGCTTTGATGCTTCCGACACTCGTCGCCTTAACCTTCATCTTTTTCTGGGGGGACATTGCTACCTGTTCACGGTCGTTCTCATTTTTGGTCGAGACCACCCCATCCCCGGAGCTGTTTGATTTACTTTGGAGTTCGGTCTTCGGCGATCGGGTCGGTGCTTCCTTACGCTTTTTGTTTGTGGCGTCTGCTTCCTCTGCTGCCTCTGAAGAGCACCGAGTTTGTACCGATGCAACCGATTCTTTGTCTGAGTTGGCAGCAGTCGTTGGATCTTTCTTCGCCTCGGAGTTGCTTTGTACCGCCTTGCGCTTTTTGTTTGTGGCGTCTGCTTCCTCTGCTGCCTGTGACGAGCACCGAGTTTGTACCGATGCAACTGATTCTTCGTCTGAGTTGGCAGCAGTCGTTGGCTCTTTCTTCTCGTCGGAGTTGCTTGGTGCTTTCTTCCGCTTTTTGCTTTTGACGTCTGCTTCCTCTGCTGCCATACATTGAACCGACTTGCCCTCTGACTTTTTGTCCTCGCCGGAGTGGGCCTCTGCATCCTTCCCGGCAGCGCCATTCTTCTCGATTCCCGGCTCTGAGCCTTTCGACCGGTCTTGGCAAGCAGGTTCGCAGCGCTCGCGGGCAGCGTCGTCCTTCCTTCCATCATGGACGGGCACGCGGTGGCTGGCTGCAACCTCATTGTCTTCGTCATCCCTCGTCGCGCTCTTGGTTTCCGACCCTTTGTTGTGTTCGTCATCACTGCTATCGATTTCAATAATGGGATTGACCTCGTGCTTTTCGATGCGAATCGAGTTTCTCCGGGTTGCACGTCTGCGTTGGTTGGTGGCATCGCTGGCGTTGCTGGCATCCTTGTATTCGTCTGCTTCGTCGCCGTTGTCCTCGTCATCGGTTTCATCGATTTCGATGACGTGTTTGGTGTTGCGCTTGCGCTTTGCGGCGCGGTTCGAGGATCTCCTCGCCGCGGGCTTTCGGTCATCGTCGCTTCCACCCCACGATTCATCATCGTCGTCGTCGTCGTCGTCGTCGTATACATCGTCATCATCATCATTGTCCTCCTCTTCTTCGGCATAGTCTTCGTCGTCGTCGTTTCCCTCCTCCTCCTCGCCTTCTTCGCAGTCTTGCCAACGAAAGGGAGTCCTGGCCAGATCGGCGATCTCGGTGCTATCCTCGTACTGCACCTCGAACAGACCGCAGGGGTCGCTCTCGGTTTCGATCTCCGCCTCCCGAAGCACCGTGCAGGGGTAATAGTGCTTGGTCTTTGGGTCGTAGACGGCAATCTTGGCACCGGGTTTCACACCCTTCCACGGCGTTGATGCAGAATCTGTATCAGCAGCAGCAGCAGCGGCAGTGCGTTTCGAATTTGCAGATTCCGATGGTTTGCAGTTGCCATCGTTGCGGTGCTCTTCTTCCACACTGGTTTGGGAGGTTAGGGCAACAAAAACCGAAAAGGGTGAGTGAATAGGTGATTCGAAGCCTACAGCATCTCCAAAATTCATCTTCAGGCGCAGACTGCAATATTGGATGCGCTTTGCTGCTGCACTTACGATGTAGTAGGTTCCATCATTTCTCGTCTCGGTGAAATTGTTGTTCGTAGTTTTTGATCATTACTTTTGATTTACTGTTCTACATTATTTTATGAACAACGGAAATCCTTTCACCACGATGAGATACCGTCAAAGGTTCACCGGTTTTGTGTACGGGCATTCCACTATTTCGCGATGGTTTGCTGTCGAGTGTGGTGGCTGGTCGACAATCCTGCTCACCATGAACCGGAGTATATGCGATCGTGGTTCCCGCGCAAACATTTGCCTTCCGTCGCAAGTGAGCCGACTGGTTTTGTTTTGTTTTGTTTCGGAAAACGACGGAAACGGACGATCGCGGGGCGCAGCGCAGCGTGGAATGCCATCGTGGATGCCTGGTGGGGCTGTCGAACGCCACGAATGGTTTCGAAAACGGAAAAGAAAAAACCGCAACACGATATCGTGAAATTCGCCGGGGATGGGACGGAGAGCAGCGCAGGGTTGCGTTTGACGCGCTCCGGTACGAGTAGCACGGCACAAAACCAATTTCCTATACCTGCGTCACCGGACCCCAACCGTCGTGTTTTCGAGAGACAATCTGGTAGGAACGGTATTGCATGGGGCACGTGCAATCGACACACAATTGCAACCTTGTTTTGGGATGCATCGGAGATTGACCAACATAGATAGCCGTACATATATTACGCACGCCCACGGTTTCGAAACACAATCCTCACGATCCAAGGGTTTCGGTTTATGCTTTGGTTTCGGCTGTAGGTGCTGCCGCTGTCTCGATCGTTTTCATTTTCATTTTCATTTTCATTTTCGTTGACTTCTTCAGTCCAGCTTTCGTTGCCGATCGACACGGTTTCGTTGCATGGAATAGCACGTGTTGGGGAGGAGAATACAAACCACAAGCAACGGAAGGATCGCGAGGCAATACATCAAGAGATTGCGATGGTGCTCGTGCTCGTGATCGTCATAATAAAACTGATCGTGCTCGTGCTCGTGCCCGTGCCCGTGCTCGTGATTGTCATCGTATGCGTTGGACCCTAGTGGTGGTGTCATTCTTGTTCTGCTGGTCTGCACTGTGCTTACTTCTAGATGCATCAATTGAAAACAAGACTGTATGCTGTATCGGTCAGACTACCGTTTGTGTGTTGTGTTGTGTTGTGTTGTGTTGCGTTGTGTTGTGTTGTGTTGTGTTGTGTCGTGAGTGGTGTCGATTCTTCTTTCCCATGTCTCATATCCCATGTGGAAAATAGAAAAGGAGACAATCCATCCAAACGGGATCTTATTTTTGGTTGCCTATTGACGAGTGATGAGTGAGTGAGTGACTGAGTGAGTCGGCTTCTCGATCGATACGATGATGGATGATGATTTTGATTACAGCATTGAGATTAATAACGTACGGTATGTTAAATATGTAGAATAGATATTAAAAAGATATCAACGAAACGTCGCAGGTCGCAGGTCGCAACCCACTCCATACTCCATACCTTTATTCGTCTGTCCATGTACCGGTATCAAATGTCCTGGGAAAGGCTATTGAGATAATCGATACGATACCTGATATGGATTACACGTTGAACGTTGCGCAAACAAAATACCAAGTAGTCATTGCGGAGCATAAGTTGTTATCTAATACAAGTAAGCCTTAAGACTTACGTTTAACTTACTTAGTTCTATCTACAGTAATAATGTCTAAAGGAATGTGACCATGGAAACAATGTCCTATCACAACAAGAACTTTCCCACACATACGGTACGAAACAAACAATGACCCAAAAAAGTCATGGCAATCGATTATCGACACAGTAAATCTTTCCGTGATTATTATGGTCCATATTTAGTACGAAGTATTTAGGGAAAGATCCACCTTTCCTCTGAAGAAGCACAGTATCCGGTAATTACGGGTAAAATTATCGTACCGGTACGAAAGTTACTCCTTACTATCTTTGTTTTTCCGTCAACAGAAACATTCTCGGGCAGTCTTGGAAAAAAAATAATGCATGGGTTTCAAAAAGGTCTGGCGCGAGAATCGGATGGCGGACAAGTCTACCGTAAACCTTACTTTTAGTTCGGAATCAACCATCGCTCGGGCAATATACCGCTTTGGGGACTAATTTTATTCCTTCGTCGTGTTGAAGGAGCGAGTGACTCACGTTGAACAATATCTTCGGGTTGGTTCGCCCGATTTGTCACGGTATCCAAACAAAGTATCCATTCTCCGGGGCAGCAGATTATTGGATTGCTTGGCATCGCACGGCATCGGATCCCATGGCATCGTATCGGATCGATCACCCCTCACCCGTCGTGCCAAATTCGATCCGGTGGTTGCGAATCCGAAAACGGGGTCGGTAGTCCTCTCCCGTCCCCTTGCCAATCTCGATGGTGGTCGGCACCCTCCACAACAACCGCACGGATCCCCCGTCACCGCCGTCGCCTCCGCCGCGTGGTTCCTCTCCCGGTTCTTCTCTTGAGCGCGTCGCGACGGTGATGAGGCATTGGCGGTAGTCCCCGTACGTCGCCTGCCAGGGGTCGCCGTCACTCGTGTCATCGTTGGGGGTGACACGGATTCGGCGCAGCAGGAGCGGCACTCCCTCATCGGTGTCGGCCGGGGCAACCACAAATTCCAGCCGTCGGTGGACGCCGTCGTCGCACAGTAGTTGCGCGGTTGCGTTCCCGGTGGACGAAGCGGCGCTCCATTCCAATGCCACCACCATTTGGTTCGGCGCATCGTTTTCCGGAGGTCGAGCGCAAAAGACGGTGGGAAACAAAGGGGTCGAGGCCAACCAAAACAAGACGCACGGGTCCTCCTCCTCGACCTCAATCAACGGATACTTTCCCCAGGCCTTGGTCACGATGGACCCGACTACCGACGGCGAATCGGCGGTCTCGCTGTTGTTCTCGAGTTCGCTGCCGGAAGGAAGCAGGCATTCCAGAACGGAGTGGGGCAATCCCACGATCGTCGTTCGAGCGTCCCACACAAATCCCGGACGGTCCGGGACCATCGATGCGGTCAGCGTGGCCTCGAAGGGATGCCACCGGCGGGCCGCAAAGAATTCTCCCGATTGCGCGACGGTCGCAACGGTGGGGAGAAACGAAAGGTCGTCGCTGCTGCCGCTGTCGTGGATGCTTCCGAACCGGGGCGGCAGAGCTCCGGAGAGGTACCGGCGAAACGCGAGCGGGCGCAACGCCGAGTCGAGGGACGCTTCGGCGCCGAATTCTTTGCGGTGCGAGCGCGGACGTCTGGCGATCCACCGCAGCAATCGGTGCCGGGCACCCCGGACCTCCTCGTCCCAGTCGTTGTCCCGATGAACCAAATAGTACCACGTGGCTCCGCAGACTCCCGTCGCCAGAACGAAGAGATCTCGTCGGTTGCGTCCGGACAGCTTGGGTTCGGTGGAGGATCCCCGAGGCGACGGCGATGGCGACGACGACCACCATCGGCGGGATTCCCTTCTGCGCGCCGAGCGCAGATTGGCCATTCGACCCGCAACGGCAAATGCGAATCGAGATGGACGACGAGTCCGAATCGCCCCGCGCAGCGTGCCGGTTGCGGCCGACATTCGAGCGACACCCGTCAGCGCTGCGACTCGCTGGTCTTGCGTTGTCTCGTCTCGTCTCGTTTCGTTTCGTTTCGGAACAGATCTGGCTCACGGAATTCTGTGAATGAGATGGTGATGCGGTCCCGAATTCTTTTTGCAGCAATGCCATCCACAGGAAACGAAAGATGTCAGCTTTGGGAGAATAACGGAAAAGAAAAGCACTTACTACTGTATCATATCATTACTGAACCGTATCATTATTCTTTATTTGTATCGTGCAATTGCATCCGAAGAGGGGGGTGACACGGTGATCGCGAACAGCGACAAAAAGGTGTCAGTCCGTCCGTCTCTCTCCACCGGACGACAGGAAACTTCAAGGAAATCAACTGTTCTCACTTAATCATCCAAAAGGATACTACAAGTTCCAGATGGATCTGATGGAAACTACTGTACGATTCAATTCTTCTTTTTGCCTTTTCGATAGATAATTCTCATCCATGCAGGTTCACCGTTGTTCCTGGCAGAAACCCGAGTCGACGATCATCGAATACACAACATCCTGCTTCGGTCCTTGGTCGACACCTTCACGACCGATGAGAATTGTGGTGTCACAGTTCGTCGTTCACACCGGATCCTCTTCTTCGAGCAATGACGGAACGAGATTTCGGCCACAGGATTCGGATAATCACCAATGCTGCATAAGTGTTGAGTTATGTCGGGCAATGCGATGGGATGATGAACGATGACGCACCAAAAGCAAAAAGCAATGCGCTGGGACTCAATTTTTTTATTCCTGCTATTCGCAAGGAACGAACACCCCAGTTTTCTTTCTCCGTTGCAGAACATCTACTGTACAACGGAACAACGGTAGAAACGCGCAAGACTCTCTGACGAGAGAGAGAAGGAAACACTGGATTAGTAGCGTACCGTACTCGTACCGGTAAGTTACCGGAAGTAAAAAATGTGTCTGGATTGATAGTAAAACAATGCGGTCATTGCATTGGGATGGCAGCATCGATTTAAGGTTCTTTCGAATTCCAAGTAGACATTATCAAACCGCAGTTGGGGATCAGCATAAGCAGATGGAGTCCAATAAGTATAAGCGATTGTGATAGAAACATTAAATACTACAAAATTCTTATCAGCTGTCCCCCGGTTCTACGTCCCCGACTACTAATTTCTACCTAAAGCCGGTTACAGCTGATAGGAATTCTGTAGTATCGTAGGATCTGAACCACTGAGACCCGAACATGTTGTCATTCGATTGCTATAAGCTCGACGAAAATATTAATTTTCCGAAAAGCTGCATGACCCATGTTTCAATAAACACAATATTCAGGAATGGCATTGAATCTTTGGTTGGGATTTGGCCATTCATCAAAGTCATCAGCTCTTGAGCTGCTGATTAATTCCGGAGTGAAGATCGGAACTGCAGATGGCAGGAATTCTCGGAACCAATGAAATTCGATTCGGATGTCAAATGGTCATTTTTCTTCGGGAACCGTCTCCGTTCTTCGTTCTGATTTCAATGACAGAAGGGTCGTCAAAGAGAAGAACCGGTATGAGTGAAGATCTCAGATCTTCTCTTAAAACATTTCTAGTGAACCTTAAGTAATGTTTGACAACTTCCAAACGATAATACTAAATTTCGAATCAAAAAAATGTTCTGTCGTTCAACAAAGCCTTCATCGTGTTATAGGAATGTCGGTTCTCATTTGGATGGATTATCTCTTACCAGGTAAAAAAATCCCGATAGTTTGAAGTTTAGTCTTACGCCATCTGACAGCCCTCCCCGGTAAGATTATGCATATATAATGTTCTGGAATTTTGTATACATCTTTTTACGTATCCATAGACTCCACAAAAAATGAGTTCGTGCGTACGAGACTTGTTATGTATTTTGAAATGGTCTTGTATCCTTAAATGTTTGCATGCGCACAAATGACTTTTTCGATCTTGTGGCAGTGGTTGCACTTCCAAGATGTGGGGATCGCCTTGACATTGATTGCCACGGCTGATTGAAGCTGGACCACAGAATGCAGCTTCCGGAACGGTCACCACACCGTAGAAATGTACGGTGAGGGATCCATCCATCCCATCCACCGAATCTATCACGAGGGGGTTGCGAGACCGGGCGTCGCATTTTTTTGACGTGCAATCGTGGTGTATCCTTCGAGTACGTGCTGGTCACGTACTAGTAACTTATTCTCGTACTTTAGAACAGATACGAACTGCTTCCGTGATTCCTTTTTAGTACCGCTGGTCCTCGAATACAAGTATCCTTCTGTCGGCGAGCGGTCTTTTTGATGGAGGTGCACGTAACACGTCCTTTTTCTGTGAAGCAGAAACTTTACGATAAAAACCTTACCGTAAGGTTACCCTTACCGTTTTGTTCGTTAATTCTAGTACTGGTACTCTAATTTCTAAATTTTTGATACCGAACTCTTAGTGGCCCTGAAACCCACGCTGCTTGAAGCAAAATTGTCAATGGGCACTTTACCATCGCTATCGTATTTTTTGGAGTTTTTCCAGTGATCTGACACATCACACACGCAACCAATACTATCACAAAAAAAACATACACACACAACGCGGTAACCTTACGGTAACTTACGGTTGCTCGTACAATTACTTTTCGATCGCCCGCACACGCATTGGTACTATCACACCCATCATCTCATGGTTCCTCGACCAAGACATCTCTCACAACCAGTTCCAACTATTAACCAGTAGCATCAAAAATCACCTAGCATTGGAGAAAAGAATAAAGGTACGTGCTCAACGGTAGCTATCAAGAGAGACGCAGAGAAACGACGGAACGATTCGTTCGGCCGTCACCGAATTCGGTGATGCGGCGACCAAGACTCGCCCAGAATTCGCTTCGATGGCCCCGAAGCGAGTCGAGGCGTTGAAACGGACCATGGTGGGTCCGTTTCTGGGTGAAAGACGTTGTTTGATTCGCAACTGATGTTTTTGCTGCTGCTGAGGCGCCGTGGTCATGGGTCGTGACAAATTAGAGACTGTGTCACTGTGACACGATAGTAGAAACTAGCCGAAAGACATCGTATGGGTGCTTCGTAAAATCGTGAGACGAGGCGCAACGAAATAAATCCCCAAAACCGATGGAGGATGACGATGGATGAAGATTCATTCATTCCTTCACTCCTGCTTCCGTGTTCAGGGTAAGGCGAGCAGCCGGAGTCGACATAAATGTTCGGCGATACCTGGAGTCGTGGTTCAAAACCTCCAGCACGCGGGATCGGTCCTTGAATTTGCTTCGACTTTTCAACACATCTTAGGTCATATAGGGGTGTATCATTCAACCGTCGAGCAATGACCAATCACACATGCAAATAAACGAAGAGGATTTCACCAAACATATCCAGACCAGCTCTCGCTTATATGATCGACACCACGATCCGCGACTGGTGAAGAGGCATTCGCACCTTTCGAACACGATCCCCAAATCAATCCGAGACGAACCAAGACAAAACTCATTATCTCACTGTCTTCTTTATCTATTCTCTTTATCTTTGGATTCCTTCGTCTTTTCCCACTTGTTATCTCCCACCCTACGAACACACTCGAATGGTTACATCCTATTATATTCCATACATCCTATTCACATTGCACAATGACGAATCGCAACCCAACCGCAGTTTTCTCTTCTCCGAATCAAAAAGGCATCCCCAATCCCACCAGAAAGGTCGACGCTAATTGTCGCATTGAAAAGATCCCCTTTCACTATCCCCTCGAAAGGTTCCACCCTTCCTACCACTATCCGTTCCACCATCCAAAGCAGGAGGAGCAGCACGACCACCACCACCACCCGCAACACTATCCACCTCCTCCCCGAGCGTTTCCTAGCCCCCACCCACCCCACCCACACTTCTATCCCTACCCCCGGAATCATCCCATGGAGATGGACAATCGCAGCAGCTTGCTCGAGCGGCACCAGAAAAACCACCGCATTGCGTCACTCATGATTTCCAACAAGAACAAATCGGCTACGGACGCCCTCGGGACCTCGGTCCGTTCCACTTCGAGCCGATCGTCCAACGATGAGAACCGCAACGGGAGCAATCACAAGGGCGACGGCAACAACAACAACAAGGCCTCCGGCGGCGCTTCCACCGCGAACGCGAACGGAGAGAAAAAAATGAACACCGGCCGGTGGTCCGCCGAAGAACACAAACGATTCCTGGCTGGTCTCGATCAATTTGGGTGAGTTTTTACGGCATATGTAACAGGGTTTCGGTTGTAGCATCAGCAACAATGTTTGGCTTGGAACCCAGCTCACATATTCTATTTCTATTGCTCTTTCGCAACACTTTTGCAATTCCAGAACCGGCAACTGGAAGAAAATCACGGACATGGTTGGCACCCGTTCCTGCACCCAGATCCGAACCCACGCCCAGAAGTACTTTATCGCTCTGCAGAAACCCGCCAACGATCCCAACAGCGAGAGTGGTGGGTACTCGCGCAAAAAGTCCAAGATGCTCATCGGGGCCGACCACCACCTCAATTCCAACATCAAGACGGGATCCTCGGCCATCATCACGGGATATGGCGGGGGCGGAACCCCAATTCACCCCAGCGGGATTGTTCCGGTCACCGGCACGATGGGCACCAGCAAGAGAGGCAGCAACTCGGTCCCCGCACCGGCCCCGGGACCATCGGCGTCGGGGGCTCCCGCCTCTTCCTCTTCCAACACTATGATCAAACAGTTTTGGACCTCTGACGGCCTCAGGGAGGGCGCCGTCTCGGGACTTACTGGAATGGAGGTTTTGGCCCAGGCCGCCATCACCGGCGAAAAGCGCAGCGTCCTGAGCGGACTCTCGGGAGCATCCGGCTCGGCTCCCACGGACACGGACCACATCCTGTACCGCAGAAAACTCCCTCACTTCCAGGAGCGGAGTTCCCTTGACCAGGCCGTGGCGGAACTCCGCAAGAAGATGGAAGCCGAGAAGAAGGTTCCGGCAGTGACGCCGTCCTCGGACGAGATCACCAAGCAGGCATCCTCCGCTTCGTCGGAGACCCTGTCGCACAAGCGCAAGCTGGAGGAATCACAAGCTGTGGCTGCGGTGGTGTCGATGCACCACGACGAGGCTCAGAAGAAGCTCAAGCTGCAGCAACAAACGAGCGAGTACGTTGCGGCAGCCGTGAAGGACACGATCGACCGCAAGGACGTCCTAGACAAGCTCCAGGCGGCCGCCGAGCGCCAGGAACACATGCGTCTCCGCCAGGAGGTCAAAACTCTCAACCAGACCATTCTGCAGCTCCAGCAGCAGAGCATCGAGAGCGACAACCGCGTCATGGAGGCTATTACCGATCGCCGTGTCACCCTCAACGAGTGCAAGAACCTGCGGGAAATCAACGCCCAGCTCAAGGCAGAGCTCCGCCGCATGGTCCTGCTCTTTGAGCACTCGAGTGGAAGCGGCACGGGAGGCAGCTCCTCGGCGGCTCTGATGGCGGCTGCTACCCAGGGTGCTAACGTGGAGCTCATGCAGGCTCGCCTCACCGAATCGGAGCTCCGGTACCACACCGTGACCGAATCCCTGAGCCGCCAGACAAGTGTCCTGACGGACCAGCACCGGGCCATTCTAGAGCTCAACTCGCAGCTGGAACAAGAACGCGCCAAGCGACAGGCGGTCGAATTTGAGCTCAAACAAATCAAGCAGGAGCAAAAACAAGGGCAGCGTCTTTCCACGGCGTAGAACGAAGCAGGGGAGCCGGGGAAGGCGGGAGCCTAAATCACAATCACACACTGTTCCTCATATACATACACATTCACACAAACTCACACACACACATCCCAACAAAAAAAACGTGACCATTCGTTCTGTATCTTTATGCTATTCTATGTAGTTCTACCACAAGATGTATTCATTGTTTACGTATGTTTGTATAAAAAGTAATGAAAAATACTTCAATATTCAAACCATTTTTTCTACACAACTGTCATTCACTGTTTCATCTTCACCATTGGTAGCAATTGAGAATGCTTAACGTATTCGCTCTAGGGGATCTCAAACTCACATATTTAGTACGACAAATATTTGAGGGTGAATGATTCGAATACTCTCTGGCCGCAAAAGATACCTGGTATACACATCACAATACAATATAAATTATTCTCCATAGGTGAGGGTTTGTATGTGCCGGTGCGTATCCATTATCCATCCTACAAGATTGGCGTCCGGACCAATCCAAAAATCTACACACAACAGAAAAACTAGAAACTGTAGAGAATAATAGTACTACTGATTGGATGTCGGTGCTATGCTACCAGTTTGTCCGAGACTATTCGTATCGTGTACATCCAAACATTCTCTGAGACCGTGCGTGATTCGATGAGCTATTTCGATACGGAGGGCCCCGTCATCGTCTTCGCACAAACCCGAATACCTATTCATGTCTGCCTTGGGTAGTGTTGTCACTTACCGAACGATGCAAGATGTTCTTCGCTACAGTTCCATAAACGCAAACCTCAGCGACATGTTACAAATTTCCGAAGATACAAACGCTATCAAAGAATTGTTTTGCCCTTCCAATACCGGGACAATTCTAAATTCATCCACGATTTATTGTACCGGGTAAGGTTTACGAGTGGGTGTTCAACATCGCAAATAGTCTTCAATTTTGCGTGCACTTACGTAGGAAAAAACCGATGGTTTTGGTTCCGGAGCGATTTTGAGACCTTTGCGACGAGTCAGTCTTCGCATCCATGAGCGCTGGCAAATCACTCAGTAAGCCACATTTTTTATTATTCTATTGATTGAACCAAATTTGACGAATGCCAGTTCCATTCGCAATCGTGCTTCGTTGCACGTTCCTCGGCAGATTTCTATCATTTGTGTCGATTTTCAATCTGGTGCGTCAATGAAGAACAATGATGCACGATCGCAACGTGGCTGACGCGACTGGATGAGAACACTTCCTGTCATCCGTCTGATGAGTAAGCCGTGCGTTCTAGACATCAGTACTTGAAAGGACCATTAAAAATACGGGAGGAGATGATTGGTTCAAAAAGTATGGAACGTTCCTGTGTGGGACTAAAGGAAGATTCCGAATAGAATAAGGGATGCATCCTTACAGCCCACACATTTCTTCAACGTGGATGTGTTGAAACATGCGTGCGTGTAGAACGATGACAGAAAATAATTTCTTCGTATGTATTGTACTCGTATGTACGATAGCTGTTGTCCAATCCCATCAAGGTCATTATTTTAGACTATTATCTTTGTACCTATTTTAATTACCTTCGTATGATACCATACAAATTCTACACCAGAAGAAAATGGATTCTAGGTTAATTTTAAAAAATAGTCTCATTTTTGTGTCAAACTCAGAATACCGGTACCGGTACGACTCCAGAATCAAAACAATTGTATCCAACGAAATATCAACACCGTACGTACCGAAACAAAGAGTCTTTGGTGGTAGATGTTCAAATTTGATTGGGTTAATTTTAGATAAGATTTACCATGTGTTCTGAGCAATTTGAGACTCTGAAGACGAAGTAATTACCGGTACCGTAATTATGCTCTAGTAGAAATACTATTATTTCAATCACCCCGCATCGCGTTGTGCACAAAAGGTTTGAGGTTTGAGGTTCTGACACGCTTTGCGACTCAACTGTTTCAAAACCGGTCGATGAATTTTCCGTAGTAGACATTGCAATACGAGGGCACAGCGAGGCACGGTAAGGTTCTAAAGAACAAACGATACAAGGATGAGCTATGAAGACCATCTCGAGACCGTCTTGGAGACTGGACACGTCTTGATGCACTGCAAGCATAAACTAGAACACTGCCATCAATGCTGTGTCGACTTTCGGGAAATGAACACCGACGAGCGGCGGGCCTCAGCAGCCAAGCTTTCCAAGAAACAAGCCAAGAGGGACAAAGCGGCCGTCTTCCAAAAGCCCTGTGCCTTCTCGGAGTGCGATCAGGCGGCATCCAATTTGTGCAGTCGTTGCCGAAAGGTTGCCTACTGCTCGGTTGATTGCCAGAGAAAGGATTGGAAAGCAGGCCACAAGATGGAATGCAAAGCAAGTCTTCCCTCCTTTGAAAATTCCGTAACAAAAAAGAAAATCACATCATATCCCATCGGAACTATGATCGAAATGGTCGGTGGGAACCGCCCACTCCGTGCCAAAATCCGCAAGTACAATGCACCGGGATCTGCGGATGTCGCCGATCCGACGGCGTCTGGTTTGGCAACTTACTCGCTGCAAGCCGTTGGTGAGAATGATGTCTGGAACGAGCCCTGTGAGGACGTCCACGACAAGGAGTCCTGGAAACGAGTTGATTAATAGACAATGCTAAGGGTTCTTGGGATCGTACTCTGTAGAACAATAATCAGCGGCACTGCCATGACGCACAAAGACGAATTGTCATATTCTAATTCATCCCGGGCAAAGCGAAACCTACTGCTGAACTTGTTATATGAAACCAAGAAAATGAATACAATTCCACTCGCAAAATCAAGCATATTATTTCAAGCATTGAAAATAGCATTCTCTCAGAGTATGTAACACAACCTTCAGAGTTTAGACGATTCCTGGAAAAAACTTTACCAAAGATTGCCTTCACTCTATTATTGCATTGGTATTTCATTGTGCACCCCGTTGCATGTGAGTAGGAAGAGGTCCCATGGTATCGTCATTTATGGAATGAATACATTCTTTCACCACTCACATCGACGACGGAATTTTTTCCATCCCCTTTCGTCGAGCAGATTGTTAGCGCTTGCATAGTCGGCACAAGATTCGAAATCGTCCACAGAAAACTCCCGCAGGGGCACCCAGGTGCGCTCTCCGTTTTGCCACAAAATCTCGACATCCCACATCCACCGTGACTCCTTCATGGAAAAGGGACCCCGGTGGTTGACAATCCCACGGTGTTCGTATTTTTTGTGTGGCTTGAACATCTCGTAGGCCGACAGGAACTGAGGAATCAAACACCACTGAGGATCGGCCTCTCGGCACGATTGGAATACTGCATCAATGGCGTCCCTGCACCAGAGATTCGTGTGCCGCATGCTCGGACCAACCAGACTCTCCAGCGATAACAAGGGGCCGGCGGTCTCACCAGCTTTGTCGACAAACGGGCTCTTGCTAGCGTACATTTTCCACTGTGTACCACCTCTCACACTCACTCGGAGCTTGGCGCATCTCGCGTCCTCAACGATTGATTGTCGAAAAACTTTGCTACTGATGTCGATGTCTGCTACCATGCGTTCTGTACACGATCGACAAGTAAATAAGCCAAGATCGTTAACGTTGTTTGTCTTGGTCCGGTTGCACTTCTCGCAGCGCTTTCCATGCACTAATTGCAAAAGCCTCATCGGAGAAGGGATATGGATGCATTCTTTGTACACTAGGGATACAAGCTTTCTTACAATCCTGTAACCTCGAGCGGTACGCATGGCAGAGCGTAAGACATGGTGGTAGGTTAACTGGGAGCGAACATCATTCGAGAAGACTGCTGCGACACCAAATAATAGCGATTTCGTGTCCAGATACTCCATGATCTTGGCCGAAATATCATTGTTTGGAAATAAAGCAACCGATACAATCGAGCGTGATTTACCATTTGATTTCCCGGTGTCTCTCGAGGACAGCTGGTGGTCGCAGGTTTGATGATGGGATGGACACTGTCTGAGCTTCAAGTCTACTGTATTGAGATTCCATGATTGGGAAGCATTGCCAGTTACAGATGCCATCCCCGCTTCTTCCTTCGTCATCGTGTCTCGTTCTGCATAGACCTCCCCTTTCTATGCTCGTTAGATTCGTCGCAAGGCTTGCTCTTGTGACTCGTCGAGAATCCTTCCAATTGTTTTATGCCGATGATGTGCGACGTGTCCGATTGCTCCCTCGTGCGATAGTTTGGGAACATGCAGAGGAGTCACCGACTCGCTGATTTTCATGGGAATAAAAATGTTTTTGCGAGAGGCCTGTCTAAATTTTTGATCGTGGTGGCATACAGACTTTTGTAAGGAAAAACGTTCGATGTGAGCGATTGCGGTCCATCGACTCGTACCTCTTTCGATCGCTCCTCGCTTTTATCTGACACCATTCTCGAACTCGGCATCGTGGGATAAAGACAAACACAAGCCTGGTATTTGCAGTCCAAATGCAGTGTTTTTCTTCTAGTTGATGCGGAGTCCAACACGATAGATATTCGACTTTCGAGTCTCATCTTCCTTGTTGAGGTTGCGTACGAGACTGTTCCCGTCGTGGACGCTCAAATCATATTCGCTTGCGACAGCGTTCACCCGGAATCGTGACAATTCCAACAGTTTTTGTAGATTTGCAGAGAGGAAATACAGGAACTACCGGTACGGTACAACATCGTGATCGAAACAGCTTCAAAATTCCATCAAGGATACCATCAAAAGGGTTCCTGCGTCAGGTTCAAAATGTTACGATTACGAGTACCGGTAAGGTTTTCAAAAGTTACTTCCATTACCGGTATGTGCGATTTGTGATTTGTGATTTTTCTTCCGAAGGATTTTTTTGGCGGGAAACAAAACGAAACGTGTTTGGATCGAGTTATTTTTGTATGATCTTCCGATCTTTTTGGAAGGAGACATTTTTTTCCAACGGCGAGTCCAACTAGTAACCTTACTTCCAACAGTAATTCAGGTTTTACCCCTCACAAACGTTAGTTGTTAAATAATACTAATTTTAGAACTTCCCTATTTCCGTACTCGTCCGTACTACTATCCATGATGATTGTTTGTTTTGCAAGGAAGATACTGTGGTGATACTGTGGTGATACTATTGTACTTCAGATTTTGAGAGAAGCATCAGCAGCAACCCCCAAAAGTGTTGATGGATTCATTCTTAGCAATTGTCTGAAACAAAACCACAACCCATGGTCACAAAAGAGCCGAGACCCTATCTTTTTGAGTCTGTCTTTCCTGAAATATTTTTTGTCTCAAGTCGCTCTAATTTCTTCGTTAGTGCCTGAATGTACAGTTTTGTCTCGATTAGCTGCTCCTGCAGGCGATTATTGATATCTTTGCAGTAAGCCAAGTTAGACTTTTTAATGAGCGTTCGTATTTCGAAATGCAGTATGCGGATCATGAGGTAGGGAAATAAGAAAAATATGTTCAAATTCCATGTCGCGTGAGCACCCAATGAAGCACCAAGTCCCCGTTTCATGTAGAGTGGACCAAGTACGTCCAAAGCAAAGATAGTGCATCCAACCATTTGCTGAATGGAACCCACCAGTATACAGTTCGAAATCAAAAACGATATTTTTTCTTCCCCGGAGTCAATCCGTCGTACATTCACTTTGTTTCGTACCCCTTTCGTTATCTCATTGTAATCAATCGGTAAATGATTGCTCAGGTGCGCTACTCCAAACGCTATACTACTGGCGACTATCCACGACAAGTTTCCAAACAAAATATGACGCGCTTTCTCTTTTTTCTTCAGATGTTCCTCACTAGCAGCATAAGCATCGTCGCCTACGGATTGTTCTCTTTGTGAGGTTTCGTCCCGACCGAAAGCGTGCCACAATTTGTCGAAGCACAGCCGGAACAAGATTTCTTCGATTACGGGACTTACTATCACACCTAGTCCCAAGTATTCCATGACATTAATATGTTTGAGACGGAAAGGCGGTTTTGGTTTTTCGAAGAGTATTTTCTTGACGTATTCTGGTGATACGACCAATGCTTTCAATCCTTTGGTCGGGTCTGACAAAGTCGAACGGAAAAGTACTATTGGCAGTACAACGATGAGTTGCATCACCTTCCCGGACCATACTGCAACAGGTGTTAGGATCGCAACCGTTTTAGAGTGCAACCATTTGGCAATCCCAATGGTCTGTGGAAACAATGGTAGTACTTGGAAAATCAGATTCAGCACGATCCACGGAAGCACTGCAGTCTTCCAAAACACCAGGAAGAACTCTTGGTGCATGTAGCTCGACCCATATCCAACATCAGATGCAAAGCTCCGTATGCCCGTCTTCATGTTCGACAAAGTTTTCCAGCAGGACTCGGGAACCCGTTTTTTGTTGTTATTGTTGTCCTGGGACAACGCAAGCGGGAGATTTCGCACTCCCGCGATCGGATCCATAAGTTCAGATCCTGAGCTCCGCAGTGTTCGTTGCCACTTCCAGGATTTACGCTGGTGTGTTAGATAGCATAGCTTCATTGAGCTTCCGTAGACTTGTTGCGCTGCTCGAAATAGTGGAGCCGTCTCGAATCCTTCGACGACACCAACACCCCTCACCGGAATAAAGAAGGATAGTTCATCGTCCGACAACATCGTCATTGTCAAAATTACCATTGTGAGCGAAATCCACCATCCTGTCGGCACACCTCTTTGCATTGTATCTTGGTCAAACTGTTGTAACCGTTTCGATGTCGTGGATTCGGTTCTCCGCGATCCACCTTTTTCATAGTAGCAATCTATTCTACTACGTCGAAACCTTATGTTGCCATATTTTTCTGTGAGTCGGAAGAATACGGTAGATGCATTTCCATATCTCTCGAAGTCATGGTCGTGAATCTTTGTTGGTCAAGATCTGTGGTGGACACTACGAATAGTGTTCTTGTCCATCATTCCCGATGTGATAGTCTGACAGATGTAAATCGCATTCTGCATTAGGGAGACCACAGTGCTCTGAAGTCTTTTGTTTTTAGTATCTTTCTCATTTTTCTTGTTCACAAGATTAAAAAAGGTAGTATTCCAATCGTGTTATCTTTTTCCTCCGAATTTTCAAACACGCGTTTTTGGTTCCTCCTTGACTATTTCGACTTTATTTATTTTTAGAGATAATTTACGAGTAATTAACCTTACTTCTCGTCGAGTGCACTTACCGGTACGTCTACCGCAACAAAAGATCACGTTTTCACAAATACGTACCAAGTACAAACCGTGAAAACGAAAATTCACACCGTCTGCCATTCCATCCCTACATGACGTGGTTCCCCCTTCCCCCGGCATACACATGTGTTCAAAAAAACTCGAAGACACAGAGCCTTACGGTATGAAGACAGCAGCAACAATCGAAAAAAAAAACAAGTCCGAAGAAAAACACAAAACGACAGCTTGATGTAATTGAAATAAACGCTTGTTCTTTGCAAACCACAGCTTTCTTTTGTGAGTGTAATGGAGCACTTTGCACCTCTGGTCTCTTTTCGTTGTTAAAGATCATCATCATGTTCAGCATTTTCAACGCGGATCGCAGCCGTCGTGACCAAACAAGGCGCCACAGCAACGGCAACAGCAACAGCATCAATTCAATTAGCAACGAAACAAACACATCGAACGCCACAAGAAACAGCAACGCAAACAGCAATAGAAATGCGAACACCACAAACCGCAAACGCTGCAAATAGCAACAGCGACAGTGAAAGCAACAGGAGAAATACCAACGCCGACAGCGATGGCAATGCAGAAGACAGCAACCGCAATGCGAACAGCAGCAGCAGCCCAAACACCACCAACAACAACAGCAACAACAGTAATGCCGACAACAACAGTAACAACAACACAAACAACAACAACGTACCCACAGCAGCAAACGCCGCCAAAGCCGCAAACAGCAATAGCAACAACAACAACAACAACAGCGACAGGAGCAACACAAACGCGGACACCAGCGACGGCAATACAGACAGCAACAACCGCAACGCAAACAGCAGCAGCAGCAGCAGCAACGACAACGCAAACAGCAGCAAGAACAACAACAGCAACAGCGGCAGTGCCAGAAGAACTGTGCGTCCAATTAACAACCCTTTTTCGTTCGATTCTTTCGTATCACTTCTTTCTCACATTCAATGCGTTCGACGATGCAACCGCAAACAATGGGAACGATGACAACAACAACAACAACCTCTGCAAACGCCGCAAACAGCAACAGGAGCAACAACAACGCAGACAGCAACGACAATGCAGACAGTAATGGCAATGCGAAAAGCAGCAACAACAAGAACAACAACTGTAACGCTGACAACAACAGAACGCAGCCGTCGTGGCAGCAACAGCAACAGCGTCGTTGCAATGAACAACAAAACAAACACGGCAAACGCTACAGCGGCGCCGCAGCCGCAAACAACGCAAACAGCAACAGCAACGCAAACAGCAACAGCAACAGCATCGACAACAACAACGCAAACAACAACAACAACAACGCTGACATTGGCTACACCATAAACAACAGCAACGCTAGACAAATATTGTGCGTTTAACTCTAATACTGCAAGATATTGATTTTGCAACGCTGCAAACAATCCAAACACTGCAACGAACAACGGAAATGCCAATCAAAACGCTGGAACCGTGGATCGTTATGGCAATCAAAAGGTGTGTTTGACTGGAATGACAACAACAGTGACCGCAGAACTGTCCAAAGAGGAACCGCCCACAACAGCAAGGCAGACAGCAACAGCAGCAATCAAATTGCTGATCGAAACGCTGCGGACGCTAATCAAAACGCAACAATGCAAACAACAACAACAACAACAGCAACAGCAACAGCAACAGCAACAACGCTGGCGTCGATGGCGTCAACGACAATGGCAGTGCCAGAAGAACTGTGTGTGAGATTAACAACCCCTACACGGCACGAAATCAATTTCGAAACAGGATCCATACTAATCAAAACATTGCAATCACCAATGCAGCGGCAATTTCGTAATGCTGCAAGCAATCAAAACGCCACAATCAACCATCAAAACGTTGCAAACAACCATCAAAATGTTGCAAACTATGGAAAGGTGGATCGAAATGCAAACAACAGCAGCAATGCCAACAACAACAACGCCGACAGAAACGCAAACAGCAACAGAAACGCAAACAGCAACCGAAACGCAAACGACGCAAATAGCAACACAAACGGCCACACAAACGACAACACAAACGACAACACGAACGGCAACACAAATGGCAACACAAATGGCAACACAAATGGCAACACAAATGGCAACACAAATGGCAACACAAATGGCAACACAAATGGCAACTAAACTTTTTACAAAGAACTGCTGCTGGTGTCCAGCGTTAAGTCAATAACCTCATCATCATTCAACCAAAATGGGCGGTAGTTTTTGGGCGCTTGCTCCATGGTTTTCTTGATACGAAATATTGTAAGGCCTTCACCACAGTTGACACCGTACGTTTTGGAGACACTAAGTTTAATAACTTGCCGATCGTTGTTACAAACAGAAACGCCATTCTTGTCTTTCAGTTGAAAACAATCCAAGAGGAATTTTGCCAGGTTGTCAACATCATTCTGTATGTTCCCATTCTTGAGAGGAAAAACAAACTCAGCTTCAACCTTGATGTTGCTTCTTCCAAATGTCTTGGGGGAGAATCCATGCAATGTTTGAGCTTTTGCAACAGCAGCAACAAATTCTTTCTGCAGCTTCTTCTGGGTATTGAATCTGTAGGACTTTCCACCTTGACTGCCAGTTTGTTTGATTGACTGTGGTCTTCCAGTAACAGTGACTGCTAGTTCCTCATCGTTTCTTTTGAAGGGCATTGACTTGAGGGTATCAAAGTGAGGTGGATTTGCTTGCGAACGTGTTGTAGGAGCCATTGTTTACGCGATCGCTTTGTTGTTCGTAAGCGCTTCGTTGTTCATAAGCGCTTTGTTGTTTGAAAGTGCTTGGTTGTTCGTAAGCGCTTTGTTGTTTGTAAGTGCTTTGTGTTGTTTGTAAGTGCAAACGCTTTGTTGTTTGAAAGTGCTTGGTTGTTCGTAAGGACTTTGTTGTTCGGAAGCACTTCGTGTTGTTCGGAAGCGCTTTGTTGTTTGTAAGCGCAAACGCTTTGTTGTTCGTAAGTTTGTTCGAATCGAATGGCAGCGTGTTTGTTACGAATCGGCAATTGATTTGTTCAGATCAAACGGCAATCCATCCATTCATATACAAACAGCGTTCGATTGTCAAACAGTGTTGGATGGATTCGTTTGAATCAAACAGCGTTTGAGCGTTTAAATCAAACAGCGTTCAACAAGTCGTGTTAGTACATCACTTCTTTTGATTGATTCGAACGAAATTTATTGTATCTCAAACGTACCGTACTGGATTTTCGTGACGATTCTTGATTTATGAGAGAGCTTTGTTTTTGTAGTTTTGTAATATTCTCCAAATAGGTGCATCTTGTTTTTGGTGCTTAGAATGAAAGTTTTTTCTTAGTGCACCTACATTTCGATACTTAATGTGTATGTGTTTAAATACTGAAAATCGCTGATAATTTTTGACATTTTTACTTAAGCATAGCGACCTCGCTCGAAAAATGAAGGGGTTCAGAGGAATTTCATCTAAAAATTGAAATACACCTCCAGGGAACTAGGGGAATCTCTCTTAGTGAATCCTGTTTTCACTGGTTCCATGAAACCCGCCGGCGTGAAAACGTCGCGCTGCGCGCGAAAACGTGAAAATTCCGGTATGTGACCTCTGCAACACAAGCAATGCTTTTAAAAAAAATAATAACGATATTAGCACTATGGTACGAATTCCATTCCCGTGTCGACTAGTGGCACGACGGTAACTGAACTTTTAAAATTACTTCGTACATTTCATTTTTAAATCTACGGTTCTTGTATGACAAGTTTGGAATTTTCCTCTTTGTTGAATCTTTTCGGCATTTTGAATTTTCGTGTCGACTCACAAAAATCTTTTGTCATTTCCATCGTTCTCTGGGACATGTTGTCGGCGCTGTCTTTCAATCAATCAATCAATCAAAAGAGAAACAAAATACTTCGTAATAACTTCGAGTCTTCACGTTAAGAATGATTTTTGGAAAGAAAAAAAATCGAGGCAGGTTCCGACAGGAGGATCTTCAATACTACGCACATCACGAAAAATCAATCGTCGTTACTACTGCCGAATCAACTCCTTTTTCAGGTTCGACGAAAGACAGGGAACATGATCTGTCGATATGCTTTGAATTGGAGGCCACTTAGTCCCTTCATTTCCATGGGTATTACTTCGCCACATAAAAGTGAAACTTGTCAAGTCGACAACGTTAGCAACAAACAAAGGGATTCATCCTAACGGAAGTGCAAAGACGCAGATAAAATAGAATCGTTCCATTGGTGCAACCGTGGGGATTCTAACTCTTTTATTATTGTTACATCATCAGCAGTAACCAACTCCCGCAAGGAAAAGAACTCGAGCAACCACGATCGATAATGGCGAGGAAGACGCAAGCGACCAATTCACAAAAGTGGAAAAAAGTAAAGGTCGGCTCCCGCATTGCTGTCTATTGGCCCAAACACCGCAACTATTTTGCCTGCAAGGTACTGCGAAAAAACTCAGAATCCTCGCCAAAGAGGAGCCATTTCTTCGTCGAGTACGAGGGGGACGATTCTAGACACTGGCACGATCTGGAAATCGAGAAATTCCGCTTTTGTGAAGACGTCGAAACCTACCTCGACGACGAAGCAGAAGAGGATGCCGCCGGTAATTTAGTTGATGTCGAAGATGGACAAGGCAGCGATGGTACGCCGCATATGATGAGCGAGAATGACGAGGAAGACGAGAACCAGAACGAAAAGGATGACACGGAGTCGGATGATGCGTTTGTATCGGCAACAAATTCTACGGCAAATGAGGATCGCAAGGGAACTGCAGCTCTTACCAATCATTCCGCGAAAGAGAACGATGGCAACCAGGATCAACAAGGACGTGGTGAAAGCCATGGAGAGGATGAAAATGCAGAAGCAGATTTTGAAAAGGTCAAGAGAAAGAGCACGACCGATACATCATCAAAGCGAAGACTCGAGGAGGAAGTGGACGACGACGAAGAAGAAGACAGTGATTATGAGGATCAGGATCAAGATGAAGAAGCAAAGAATGATGAAAACGATGACGAGGAATCCACAACATTTACGAAGAAGAATATCGACGGCAAAGGATCGCCAAACAAATGGCACGAGGAGGTCGTGGAATCTACCAATAATTCCGCAAAAAATGATGACAACATCGATAGAAAGAAAAATGACAAGAAGAATCGAGATCAAGACAAAACTAGTCATCTGAAAAATCAAGAGGAGGATTTCGATGCTGCAGCCGAGAGGAAGACCACTGCAGACACATCAGCAAAGAAAAGAAGCGAGGGAACAACAGAAAATTCCAAAGATTTTGAGATGGAAGATAAAGTCGATAAAGATCAGAAGAAAGGAGCAAAGGACGATGAAACGGGAAATGAAAAGGAGGACGAGGATTCTAAGCCACGGCTCGTGAACGAGTCAAAACAGAATAGTCAGGAAACTAAATCTCCCCCCAAAAAAGACAATATACCCCAGGCTTACACAAAAGATCCGGCGGAACACAGAGAAAAAGATCAAGGTCGAGGAGCAATCGGCAGTGGGAGTGACGACAGGATTGCCTCCAAACAGTCAAACGAAAAGGCAAAAGGGAAGAACGTGGCAAATGCGTCGGCAAAGGAAAAACGAAAAGAACCTCCGGATACTAGTACCAAAGATGAAGATCGAGGTCAAGGAGCGAAAGATGACAATGATGAGAGCAAAGACGGTACTTCCACTCACCAGCCAAAGAAGAAGGTCAAGGGGAATACTGCGAAGAGTCCGTCGAGACAGAAAAAACGGAAAGGATCTCCTGTTGTGACGCATGCTGACGAAGACGACAAAGAAATGGACGATGAAGATGTTAAGGATGAGGTAAGGAAGGAAAACGAGCATGTCATCCCTCAAGAGAAGGACAAAGCCAAAGACGTCATCCCGCAGGTTAAGGACAAAGTCCAAGGAGATACTTCAACTAGTGACACATCCATGTCGACGAAAAGACCATCGCCAAAAAAGAGGCGCAGGGGTGACGTGGAAAGCAACAAAGGTTCTTCGACAGAGGAAGAAGGTAGTGGTGAAAAAGGTCGTGAACCGATCAAACAGGAAGGCGATGACACAGAGGCAATTCAAGACGGGTCCAAGGACTCCACCAATAACCCAAAGAACAGTGCTTCAGATTCATCGGATAAAGAAAAGGAAAATTCGGAATCAAACCGAAGTTCATTTCTTTTATCGAGGAAGAGCACCGTCGAAGACATTGAGAATGCCTGCGAACAGAAGAAGGTCTCTAAGGAGGATGCCCTCCTCTCCGTCATGATGATTCATTACATGGCCGGTACCACCGCCATGACTTTCGACAAACTCGCCGAGGACCTTGGATACCATTCAAAGAGTAAGGCACTGGTCCAAGCTTGGAACACAATCCGGAAACAAAATTTGGTGGGGGAAGAGGGAAACGGACGGAGCAAGCGAAAGCTTTTTCAATTGACTCGTGCCGGAATAGATCGCGTTGCTCCCGAGGACTACGACCAGAATGACCGGCCCACGGCGACCCAAGAGCTCCACGAGCGCATCAAGGAAGGTGCTCTGAATGAACACGGCGTAACTATCTTTGAGGAGCTCGCGCGTGTCAGAAAGGAAGGGGGTTCCCTGTCGCGGAAAGAGTTGGGAGCTGCCTGTGGTGTGGCCTCAACGACAAAGATCTTTAGACTTGCGTTCCAGCAGCTCAAGGACGACGGGTATATCATCTCCGACTCAAAAAAGACGAGCAAATTTACTCTGGCAGAAAAATGTTTTCTGGATTGAGAAATGGTGCGTTGATGTTGTGCAAAAGCCTGGCAAATAGTATATGATTGACCTCCGGTCAATATTTATCAATGGCTGTTAAAGTGGACACAGAGTCTCGTAGTAACGATTGGGACTATTCTTTCGCACTAATCAGTCGGAATTCAGAATTCTGAACCGTGGCGGCATATTGTTTATGAGAAAAAGACTGACATCTAGTCACTAGAACACTTTCATCAAATCAATACAGTTGCTGTCATACGATACAAACAAATCTGGAAATCATGCCACACCTTTGGGCGCTTGCGTTTTTAACGATATCATCCGCAAACACCATCGTCAAGTTGAAAATTGCACGAATTACTATTATAGTTATCCACTCAAAATTCAAGATTCATTAATTCCTTTCGTATTCTCTTCCCTGCTTAAGTGGATTGTCCAACACCTAATTTATTCAACTCCTAGCGATCTTTAGAGAGGCTACAGTGAAAGGGCAGTCCCAATCAGCACGCAAGAGAAACTCAAGAGAGACGTCAGAAGGCTGCCTCTGCGGGTAGCAGCAGAAGCCGCGACATCGTCTTCCGGACCATGACCG
The DNA here is from genome assembly GCA_037355855.1 of Pseudo-nitzschia pungens. Lineage (NCBI taxonomy): Eukaryota > Bacillariophyta > Bacillariophyceae > Bacillariales > Bacillariaceae > Pseudo-nitzschia > Pseudo-nitzschia pungens. The sequence goes on along the minus strand of CM074764.1, from coordinate 1,213,925 downwards.
TTGATCAAAACATCACCGCAGGGGGTTGTCATCGAGTAATCGACGGTTTCGGGTTCGATCAGAAAGCCCGTTTCCCCCGACACCACGTTGGCAAAGGTCACGATCTGACCCGATTTGCAGTGGGAGCCCACTCCGCAGACAAACGTCAGATTTTTTCCCACGTCGTCCTTCGTAAACGTGTACGAAGTTCCGGGGGATTCTCCGAGGTATATTCGGTCCGTCTTGTCGGTACAACTCCCGCTTGGATAGATGTAGACGTTGTGATACGATCCATCCCAAGAGAATTTGACGGTATCGCCCTCCCTGGCCGCTTGTGTTTCGTACGGAGTTTCGGGGATGCACCAGGGAAACTGAATTTCGTTGCTGTCCGCGAGTACGATGTGAGCCTGGCACAATGCAACTTGTAGCAGAGAAACGACCAACCACAGAGTGGATTGGATGGAAGACTGCATGGTCGGAGGAATGGTGCCCAATTTGTGGCACGGCTTCTGGATTTTTTTCAGCACAGCAGCAGACGTAGTGACGAAAGCGTACGGGATCGAAAGTGAGCTGTTGCTGGGGAGGATACTCTTACGAGTAATTACTCACAGTCGTTCGTCTTTTCTCGTTGATGAATGATTAATTACTATGCTTCCAAAAATGGCAGTTCGGGATGCATGGCTAATAAAAACAACTGCCAATCTTTGTGAACGTGCCATACACGCACCTTAGAAACTCTTCGGCATGTGACATTTCCCAGAATAATCCAAAATTAGTAAGAAGAATTAATTACAACGCACGTGTATCAACCTCATGACTCAAAAAATTACTACACACAATGTACATTAAATAATGGCACACAAAACTGTTTTTTTCCAACTTTTTGAAAAAATGAGTCATTCCCGAAATAGGATTACTTATTTTTTAAGTAGACATAAACATGAAACTTTGTATTTCGGAAACACATAAAAGGCTCATTTAAGTAACTGGTTACTTAAATCGCTACAGTGAGGGGGGTCTCACTGTAGCGACATAAAAAATAAGTAAGGAATTCTTGACTAAATAAAAACGAATCCCACAACGCCTGCCGGTCATTGGAACCCGCCAATGACTATACTGAGAGTTTTTGTTTTCATTCAACGGGATTCCAAATTCCGATAAAGGGCTCAACCGTTAAAAAATTATAAGAATTTTCCGTTATTGCGCGCCATAAATAAGTAACTCGGGGGTTACATAAACGATATATGTAACTTCTATTTCGGGAATGACTCAATACTAACCTTAGAGTCTTACTGTACTTACTTTGTACAAAGGAACCTTAGTCAGCACATGCCACTTTTCGTGAATAGCCTAATTTTCAAATACAATGCAATGTAGTTTTACGTATTTTGTACCTGTATTAGTAATACCATTATGTTTGCTTTAGGCCTGTTTCAATCATCAAGACCCCGGGACGATAAAAAGGCACCATTTTGAGCGTCTGTGGGTGAAATTTCAAAATTCTTGCCAAGGCTTCCCAGACCACCCCACCAGCGCAGCTGTCTAGAGAGTTCGTACTCATAGTCTTCCAGACCATGGTGTCGAAGGACATACTCTGATACCCATCCTAGGTGGTTCGTTTTCAACCGATTCTTTTTTGGTGATTTAGATGGTCATAGTGATAAAAATAGGATGACATGTTAAGTTTCTTTTGTTTTTCGGGAGTCTTTGTCGATTCGTGCGTCATCGAGTGGAACAGATTGGAACATGATCTAATTTTTTATTTATGCCTCTGGAAACAGATAAACTTCAACTAGGCATATGTGTACCCGGGCGACATCTCAACAATGGCTTGATATTTTGGATTTTTTCACTTTCTGACTGAAAAAACTATCTACCGGTACAACACGGTGTTGTCAGTAAATGGGGCACCTCTGTTTGGAATGGTTGCAGATAATCGTCGTTCATTCCTCCTTCTTCACTAATTACGGTAGCGCAGCGAACAAACATTCCTCCAAGTGCACTATCATAGACGCATGAACATCGGAAGCAGAACTTTTTTCATAGCGTACGGTCCTCGTACGAGTAATTAACCGTAAGTACAGATACACACAAAATAATGAGATTGTTTCACGCCACATACTACGCAACGTTACCAAAACACGGCACGAAACTACACAATAGAAGTACGACGAAACACGACGAGACAGGAAACGACACGACGAACGACGGCTTGCAGCTTGACACCCAAAAATAAAAAATATCACACAGCATACAACATTCCTTTCCACGCATACAACATTACAAGTTCACTCGTATCCCGGTTTGCTTCTCGAGCAACATAAAAATATTGTTATCGTCGAACAAACAGCACTAGCTCGTACGGAATCGCACGGTTCACGGGAACTCGCAATGATTCCACGAAGCTGCTGCAGCAGCAGCAGCAGCAGCAGCCAGGACTATGCTTCCTTTCACAATAGACGCCGCTCGAAACGACTTTCGATCGCCGGATTAGCATTGCGATTGGGACTGATTGTTACCACCGTTCAATCCTTCGTCATGGTGCGCCCTAACAATCTAATAAACAGCAGCAGTAGCAGCAACAACATGAACAACAACAACAAAAACAACAACAACAACAAATTCAATTGCCTCGTCGATTTCTACGCCAAGCGCGACGATCGGGACGACATGCCTACGACGTTGGACAATCCCCGCTTTGGCGTGCTCGCAGAACCAGCCACCACCACGGTAGCACCGCCTTCCAGCGAGGACTTTGTTCCAAAAATCGCCGAGCTGCTGCTCGAGAACGTCAATCGGTTGGTGGAGTCTAATCCCGACAAGGAGAACCTTTCCCCGCCGAGTAGTAGTCGTCGTCGTCGCCGCCGCCGTCCCATGGGCAGCGAAGAGGCGGAATCCGTGGCCCGAACCATCGTGCAGTCGATGGAGACCAAGAACCGGCTGTTCCACAGCACCAAGCATCTATTTCACCTTCTCGACAATTTTGCAGCGCCCGTCGATCCCTCGCTGGTGCTGATGGTCCTCTTTCACGACCTGATTTACCACACGGTCGATGGTTGTTTTCGAGACTTTCAGCTGGAGCTGCTGGAGGGAGTTCTCGTCTTTGACGGGGACGAGAACGACGCGCGGAACGAGAACCACCACGTCCGCACGAACCAAACAATCACAAAACCCGCACAACGAACGCTCTCTCTCCCGCTCACTCTGTCTCCGAGGGTTGCGGAGGAGGACCCCATCGTCGGAGCCGTGGTGGTGGTCTACGGATTGGAGGCCGGAAAGCCCCTTCCCCGCCAGGGATCCAACGAGTTTCTCTCGGCGGTCCTGGCCACCAAGATCCTCTCGGAGTGGCTGTCCGTTCCGGATCTCCTCCGCGTGGCGGCCGGCATCGAGGCCACGATTCCCTTTCGTCCGGCGGACGCCGACGGCAGCACGGCCACCGACAAGCTCTACCGCAACCTGCGGGACGCCCGCGCGAACCTGCGGGCAACCGCGGATGCGAATGCGGATGCAATCGAAACCACGGACGAGAAATGGCTGGACAGAACGCTCGAGCTGTCCGTCGACCTGAGCCTCGCCGATCTGTCGTCGCTGAGCACTCCCGATCCCTTCTTTTGTCTGGAATCGACCTGGTCGCTCCTCCCCGAATCCACCCCGGCCCTGCTGGAGCAACCCGATTGCCCCCTGTCGGTCTATTCCGACGCCCTGGGCGGGCTCGAGAGGAGCAACGCCTTTTTGCTCCGGGCCGTTCCGGACATGTACCCGTCCTTTCGAGGCAGCCCGTCCCGGGCCCGCGTGCGGGAGCTCGAGGACCGGACCCGGGCCAATCTCGCCCTCGGTGCGGCGTACTCGGACGCGAGGGTCTTGCAGATCCGGGTGCTGGAGGACCTGGTGGTCGCGGCGGGGGCCGATCCAAGCGTCCTGCCGGCCCGCGACCTCCTCCGCATCGGGGAACGCACCCTCCGTTCGGCGTCGGCAGCTACCGACACCGAGAACCGCCCGAGGGTCCGGGAAGAAGATTCCTTTGTCGTGTCCCTCCTCTCCGGAAACCGAACGGAGCATCCCTGGGACCCGGCGAGGTGTCCGCTCGGCGAAGCCCTGTACCGGATTCTTGGGAAACACGGGATCGAGCGCGCTCTGGCGGTGGGCAGGGAGCAGCGAGCCCGGGGCAACGGCGGCGGCGGCAACGGACGGTTGCTGCGGATCCTCCCGAAGCGGGTGGTTGTGGGACTGGCCACCGAGGCGGCACCGATACTGGGTCGGACCCCCTCGGAACTGGTGGAGGCCGCACTCGGTAGCGCAGACTAGTCTGGTATAGCGAAGTCTAGCCAGATAGATAATATAATGAATACGTGCAAACATATTCCAGTTTTGGAAAAATGTTGGTATCGACGGCAGTCGAAGGATTATTTCGAAAGAATAAATACTGAATACTGAGTATTAAAAAATGTTAAAGAATGATAGAATTCTAGCATGCTTACGGTAGAAAGCATCGTTCCTGGCGAGTCTATGCACGCATGGGGTGTGCCTGCGCACACGTTGTATTATTGGAGGCATGCATTGCATTGAATAGCTGTCCGGGCTGGAAGCACTCAATAGGACGGAACGGAACGGAACCAACATTGTCCGTCCCCGAAACGTACACCGCACTATACTGAACCGACCGGGTTTGGGTTTGGTTTTGGTTTTGGTTGAGTGGAGTGGAGTCGCTTTGTGAACGTGCTCGAGTGAGTCAACATCGCTCTCGATACCGTACGGTACACACGAGAAAGCACCGTGGACGGACGGCCGTTTCCCTGTCGGAATCTTTCGTCCGCGAGAGCAAAATTGGCTTTTTCGCGACGAAACAAAACGCGACGCAATGAAACGCGACGCGACGCGACGCGATCCAATGCATGCGCTCGCTGTACCGGAGTTGCGGTTCCGGTTCCTTCGGCTGCGTCTCCGCAACGAAATACTGTAACGAAAGAATCGAATCGAATCGAATCGATCCGATCGTTGCGTACGGTGCGGTACCGTACGGTACGTACGCGAGTGGGAAGAGAAAGAATTGGTCAGCGTGCTTCCCAACCCAACCCAACCCAACCCAACCAAACCACAATCAAAGCAGCGCGATCCCTCCGTCCTTTCACGATCGACCACGCCGTGCTGGATTGATTGGTTGCAAGTTATGGATTGGATTGGATTGGATGGAGTGAAAGCAAGCTTGCCATGCAATGCCATTCCATGCCATGCCATGCCATGCCCAACCGTTCACTTTGCTCCGTGGGGTTGTCTCGCCTCGCCTCGCCTCGCCTCGCCTCGTCTCGTCTGCGCATCGCACTCTACAAAAGCTCGTCGTGTTCCTCGAGGAGTTGCGACGCCGCCGCCTCCAGGCTTTGTTCCAGTCGCTTCCGGAACCGAGTCAGGCCTCTCAGAAGCGAGAGTTTCCACTCCCCATTGTTGATGCCGCTGTTGCTGCCGTTGCCGTCCCAGCGGTGCCCGCCGGCGGCGGCGATGATTGCAACCACCACCGAGACCAACAGGGCGGCAACGAGAAGCGTGGACGCGGTTCCGATCCAGTTCCGCCCGGCGAAGCGTCCATTTCCCGCCAACGTTGCCGCTTTTTCTTTTGCGTCTCGTTGGCGTTCCAGTTCCAGTTCCAGTTCCAATTCCGCTTTCCGCAGGTTGTCCGGCGTCGGCTCGACCGCCAGCAGGTGCACGACGACCACCAGGTCCGTCGAGGCCGCGATCTTCCCCGGTCCCATCCCCGCGCATCCGCTTCCGTATCCGTATCCGTAGGCGTGCGGAATGGTGGCCTCGGCGCGGTCTCCCACCTTCAGGCGCTGGACGGCGACCTCCAGGCCCCGAATGACGTCCCCGGACCCGACCACAAAGGAGAGCGCCGGAAGCTCGGGTTCGGTTTGCGGATGTGGATGCGGATGCGAATGCGGTTGCGACCGCGGTTGCGACCCATCGCCGAGCCCCTGGCCGGACTCGGTAGTGATCGTGCTGCTGCTGCTGCTGCTGTTGTTGTTGTTGTTGTTGTTGCCGTCGATCCAGGTCCGCGTTCGACGCTGTCGGGTGTCGACCCGGTAGAGGCCGGTGCGGGTCGGGGAAGCGAGGATCGGGGACAGCGCGTAGCAATCGTAGCGGATCCGGCAGGTATCTCCCGGTCGTGGGCGGTACTCGTGCGCAGCATTATCATTGGCAGTTGTAGCGCGATGCGCGGTAATGGTACCATCACCGCTATTTTTCTCGCCGCCATCCCTCAAAGGCGACAGCCTCCGGAGCAGGATTCCCGCTCCCTCGGGACGATCGTCTCGCGAAACCGAGTCGTCCGTGACGGGCACCCGATTCGCTCGCGGACCCGATCCGGGATCGCGGTTCCGGGCCGTCGTCGCGGACGGTCCGAAAAAGACCGACAGCAAGAGCTGGAGCAACACCATGGCTGGTTGGCTGGCTGGCTGGCTAGCGAATTGGCGGATTGGCGAATTGACCGACTGATTGGTTGGTTGGTTGGTTGGTTGGAGAATTTCCGAATTGACTGGCCGGAAGAAACTGGCCGAACGAGTTCCGTTGGAATGGAATGGGATGGGATGGAATGGGATATGCCGTGCGAAGCTCTGCGAAACCAACTGCGCGTCGATGAAAGAACAAAACGCCACTCGAAAATAACGCGTTTGGCTTGTTTTTCGTGTCGTTGTCGTCGTACTCGTACTCGTACTCGTACTCGTACTCGTACTCGTCGACTGTACCAGGTATTGGTTTGGTTTGGTTTGGTTTGGTTTGGTTTGGCAGCGCCAGTTCTTTGTGTTCAGTGGGATGTTGATCAAAATTTTTGATTTGAGATGGTTGGGAAATTCTGTTCATGTTCTTCGTGTTTTGTTTCGTTTTGTTTTGTTTTGCTTCGTACCGGTGCGGGACGTTCGGTTGCGCAGAGTCCAAATTGTACGAGTAAGGTTCGCATTAGTAACCTGGTTTTTCTCTCGTTGTTTGGGAACCATCCATTAGTAACATCTTATGATACAAAGGATATGGTAAGTACGATTTATCCTACCTAAAGTCAACACGATTGATTGAGATTCCTTTCGAGAGTCGAATTTCCGAATCGGAATCAATCGGGGTTTGGGATTACGGTCCCTTCAAGATTGCGATAATCTTAAAAGATTAAGATCTTACTGTGTAGTTCCGACCTTTTCCCACTGCCTCCGGATCCCGATGGTCCGAATCCGCGTCGGAGGCGATCTTGGGGATCTCGTCCGCGCTCTCGTTTTTTTTTTTCGACGGAACCGAAAAGCAGAAAGGAATCGAGAGGCGGACGGCAACGGATGGATGGATGGATGGATGGATGGATGGAGATGTTCGCGTGCTTGCATAAAAAAAAAACATCCAAAAAACCATCCACCATCCAAAACATCAACAACTGCTTATATCGACACGCATTGCGACTATTGAGCACCCGGTGAAGCGAAGCGAAGCAAATCGAGGAAAACACGACCCGACGTCCGGACGACGATGGGGAGAGCGAGTCTCGGAATCCTTTCCCGCCCGGCGGGGTCGCGTCTGCTTTTGCTTCTGCTGTTGACGTTGACGTTGACGTTGACGTTGACGTTAACGATAGCTTTTGACGCTCCCACCATCGCCAACGACGACCACGGAGCAACAGCAACAAAAACAGAAATGGGAACACCTCGGGCGGACCAAACCGAATCCGCGAATCCGAATCCGAATGATTTGCATCCAACTTCGATTTCGGATTCGAATTCGGATTCGAATTCGGATCCAACTCCGCAAAAAGCGCCGCAACGCCCGAACGTGATTGTTCTCCTGGCCGACAACCTCGGATACGATGACGTTGGGATATTCCAGAACGCCCGCGCCTCCCGAACATCCTCGACGACGACGTCTCGCACGCCCAATCTCGACGGGGCGGCAATGGAGGGGCGGAGGCTTCTCAACTGGAATTCTCCCGCGGTGCTCTGCTCGGCGTCCCGCGCCGCGCTCTTGACGGGTACGTACATGCGCACGTTGTGCCGTGCTGTGCTGTGCTGTGATGCGATGCGATGCGATGCGATGCGCTGTGATGCGATGGGATGCGATGCGATGCGATGCACTATCTTGTGGTATCTCGTGGTATCTTGTGTTGCGTGTATATGTGTATTTATGTGCATGTGTGTATGTGTGTATTCCGAGTCGCATTCTTTGTCATATTCGTGAGTTATCGCGGGTGAAGGCTTTCCGAGGAAGCATGCCACAGAGACGCAAACAGTAGACTCTCACAATGGCTATCGCTGTGATATTGAATTGCTATCATTCTACCATCATCATGGTGTTGCTTTTGCCATCCAACTCAACGGACATCGCTACGCCACACTGCACCGCACAACGCTAAACTGCGCTGCACTCCGTACCGCAAAACAACAACAACAACAACGACGACAACAACCAGGCAAGTACCCGGTCCGGACCGGGATTTATCCCCGCGTCTTCGAGGCGGATGCGGTCCACGGATTGTCCCCGAGGGAAACGACCCTCGCCGACCATCTGAGGCGCCTCGGCTACGCCACCAAGATCGTCGGCAAGTGGCACCTCGGTCAGCGGCCCGAGCACCTGCCCACGAAGCGGGGATTCGACGAGTGGTTCGGGATCCCCTACCACATGAGCGGGGGGAGCCTCGACGACCACCTCTGCACCGGAAAGGATCCGGGGGGGAACGACCACCTCTGGCTTCCCCTCTTCGAGGGCACGGAGATCGTCGAGCAACCGGTGGTGCTGGAGACGCTCGCGGACCGGTACGCGGACGAGTCGGTCCGATTCATCCGGGAGCACGCCCATCGAAGCAGCAACGACAACAACAACAACAGCAACAACAACAGCAATAGCGATAGCAATCGCCAACAACAACAACAACAACAACAACAACAACCCTTTTTCTTGTACCTGGCCTTTAGCCACGTCCACCAGCTCTGCGCTCCCCAGCACGCCGAGTGCCAGTGGGCCTCCCACGGCAAAGGCGGACACGGACACAACGCCACCTTTGGAGACGCCGTGGAGGAACTCGACCGGATCGCCGGCAGGGTCCTGGACGCGCTCCTCGACGCGGATGATACGGCAGCAACCACCACAACCGCATCTGGTACTAGTAGTGCTAGCGCTGCTGCTACGACGACGACGACGGAAACAAACGACGACAACAACAATCATCACCATCACCATCACCATCACCGCGATCATCGCAAAGGTGGTGCTCTCTACGACAACACCCTCGTGATCTTTACCAGCGACAACGGGCCGTGGACGGCAGAGCAGGCCTGCGCGGGCAGCAAGGGTCCCTTCGAGGGACGCTGGCTGAGGGATAACACCGATCCGGACTGCGTGGCGTGTCCCTCCGAGTACGTTCCGGCACCGATCCTCCCGGAGCGGCCGCTGCGGTGCATCTTTCCGCGGCACCGCGGCGACAACGAGAGCGACAATTCCGGCGACGGCGACACCGCCGGTGCCGCCGATCCCGTCTACGAGCTCGACGGGGTCCCCTGCGGGGAGGACACGGGGCTCGGATCGGCCTGGGAGGCCAACGTGCGGATGCCCGCCTTTGTCCGGTGGCCGGGAGGGGGAATCCGGGCCGGGTCCGCCACGTCGCGATTGATCTCCACGCTGGACGTTCTGCCGACGATCCTGGGACTCCTGGGGGAGGACCTCCCACCCGGCATCGACGGCATCGACGCCTCGGACGTGTTGCTGGGGAGCGAAAACGAAGGCGAAAACGAGGAGGAACGGGCCCTTTTCTTTTGGAGGGACGGCTTTTCCAGCGGCCCCCTGCCCCCGCCCTACGGCCGCTTCGACGTGGTGGCCGTCAAGGTGGGACCCTCGAAAAAGCTGTGGTTCTGGACCAAGTCGGCCCACTACAACGACGACGAAGAGGTCCGCCACGACCCGCCGCTGATCTTTGACGTCCTGGAGGATCCGGCGGAAGCCCACCCGCTGGATCCCTCGGAGCACCTGCCGCTCATCGAAACCGCGAGGCGGTTGGTGGAAGAGCACAAGGCAAGCATCGAGAGGGAGCACTCCGAGGGGCCGCTGTGCCTGGAGCGGGATCGGGCGTACCTGCCCTGTTCCCGGGCGGTCGAGGGGTGCCGGACCCGGCCGCTGCCGGGGGGGGCGGATGCGGCATCGGACGCAGACGCGGCATCGGACAGAGCGACAGCAGCGGCGACGGCTAATCAGTCGTTGCGATCCAATCCCGGCAGCAGCATTGCAGAGGAATGAAGCGCTGTTCGACCTGCGCACGGACGGGTACGGCATCCTGGAATGGCGTGACATGGCATGGCATGGCATGGCATGGCACAAATCCTCCGTGGTTGTTCCGAAATGGGCCAGCTCAATCATTCGTCCATGCATCCATCCATACATCCATCCAGATTCCACCACATTCAATCCGCAATCCGATCCGATCCGACTTCGCTGTGGCTGCGGTTCGGTTCCGGTCCTCATCTCATCTTGTCTTGTCTTATCTCGTTCCATCGCATCAACGATTGCCAATCTTCTCGCAGTTTGCTTTCCAGCGGAACGCAAACAAAAGCAAGCAACATTTCCGAAAACAAACACAAACCAACAAACCATTACCATTGTATTTCGATCTCGGGTTTTCATCGACACACACGGAGCAATTTAATTTTTCATAGTAGTACGAGTTAGTTATTTAGTTAGTTAAGTAAAGTTAGTTCTGTCCAACACCATTGGCCCGTACCAAAATAGGCATCCCATCCCATAGCGTTGTATTACCCAAACCAGGTAAGGTAAAGCACCCATTCGGCATTGGCTTCTCGTTGCCATTCATTTCTGTGATCATCATCGATGCTATGCTATGCAACGCCACACCATGCCCTCCCTCGCCTCGTGATCCACATCTCGCTCCGTCGAGTATTCGACAAAAAGGACTCGATAATTCGTGGCATTGATCGACTGCAGTATTCCCATAGATTCACTCCTATCTCGTGTTTCTTCTTGTGCTTTTGCCATCGACAGCACAGCAATATTATGATGCGGTATTTGGGTTTGTTGGTTGGTTGGCTTGGTTCCCTCCATCGGTCGATCAGTGGTGATCGTCGTGCTCGCCCAGCGTCAGTTCCAGTTCCCCCTTGAGCTGCTCGACCTTGAGTCCGTTGCTCCGCAGCACCTTGTTTCTCTCGTCGACGTCTTTGATTTCGGAGAGGAGCTGCTCGAAGCAATCAATGGCGGCATCTACCGCCTCCCGGGCCTCCTCCGAATCGTCCTCGAAGTAGACGGTTCCGACCGAGTCCTTGACGTCGTCGATGCAGAGGCGTGCCTCCACGAACAAATCCTGGAACTCGTTCAGCCTGGCCTGGATCTGCTGGGGCGTCAGAGAGGACGACGACGAAGAGGAGTCGCCGGAGAAGAATCGCCTCGGACCGTCGCCAACACTCGGACTAACACCAACACCCGTCGTCGAGAGGAACCACTGCGGGAGATTCCCCCCGGCGAGCGCGCCGATCGATCGGGCGGCGACGGTTGCCCATTGTGCCGTGGCCGTTGTTCTTGTTGTCGCTGCTGATGCTGATGCTGATGCTGATGCTGATGCAGCGAACGAAAGGTGGGATGGGCGGTGGCGCAGCAGCAGCGGCGTTCGAGTCGCGGCACGGGAGGAGAAACAGAAGCGCATGGTGAAAGTGAAAGTGGAAGCAGAAGCGGAAGTGGAACTGCAGTGGAGGAATCGATGGATGAAACCGTACAGGATGTGGAGTTCGAATGGAAGGAATCAATCCAATCCAATTCAATTTTGAGTTCGATTGGATTCAACTCAATTCAGCAAACGGGGGACGAAAGGCACTGTGATCCTCGAAGATAGCCTGGCTCTGTTGGTTAGAGGACTGGATCGGTTTGCGGTAGATTGGATGAACAGAGAGCAGAGGCTTTGTTCACGTTGCTGTCAAAAACATTTTTTATTTTCCCGGCTCCTCAAGTGGTATCCGACATGGCGACGGATGCGGGACTCGTCGGAATAAATCAATCAATCATGAATGACAATCCAGCACCGCACCGCACCGCACCGGATGTCATACTACAAAATTCCTAACAGCTGTCCGTTGGTTCTACGCGCCTATGTACTAATTTCTACGTGGGCTTGAGGACAGCTGTTAGGAATTTTGTAGTATCCTAAAACAGTAGCAGTGTTTTATTTTCCAATAAGAACATTGATATCGAAATACGACCCAACAAGAAGCTCAGACCAAAGAGTGAATCAATAGTATGCCATCGAATAAGATACTACACCAAGAACAACAAATAGCTCGTATTTTTAGTTTTTTTTTTTACTGCAGCAATAATTTGGTTCTTTCGTGATCGCTACTACGTCTGATAACTGATTTTAGACCCGGGTCGAAAATTTTCGTGCCGGGTCCTTTTGGGGTCAAATTTTTAGACCCATTCTTTGTCCCTGGCTTAATTTTTTCAGTCCCGTACCATAAATATTCTAGAGGCAATGCCTATCATTTTTACAGGCAACGCCCATTAATTTTTGAGGCAACGTCCATCAATTTTAGAGCCAACGTCCATCATTTTTTGAGGCAACGCCCATCATTTTTTGAGGCAACGCCCATCGTTTCTAGACGGAACGCCCATCATTTTTAGAGGCAACGCCCATCATTTCTAGAGGCAACGCCCATCGTTTCTAGACGGAACGCCCATCAATTTTAGAGGCAACGCCCATCGTTTCTAGACGGAACGCCCATTATTTTTAGAGGCAACGCCCATCATTTCTAGAGGCAACGCCCATCAGTTTTAGACGCAACGCCCATTATTCCTAGAGGCAACGCCCATTATCACATGATAATAATGTTACACTATTATTGATGTTACGAACCACTAGTATTCTGACTAATACCAAATACTGTATTGGTACAAACTGGATTTCAGTTGCCGTCGTATTGAACTTAAGTTGCCGTCGCATCCTATTTCAGTTCCCCATCGCATTGTATTATCCTATTTCAATTGCCGTCGGATTGTATTGCCGTTGCATCCTATTTCAGTTCCCCGTTGCATTGTATTATCCTATTTCAATTGCCGTCGCATCCTTTTCTATTTCAGTTGCCGTCGCATCCTATTTCAGTTGCCGTCGAATCGTATTGCAATTGTATTGTCATCGCATTGTATTTCAGCAGTTGCCGTCGGATTGTATTTCAGTTGCCGTCACATTGTATTTCAGCAGTTGCTGTCGGATTCTATTTCAGTTGTCGTCGCATTGTATTTCAGTTGCGTTCTGTGTATTCTTCCCTACGAGGAGCAAGCAGGCAATTACTAAATCCATGGTTAGAAGTGAACTCCATGATCAATACCCCCACCAATCTTGATGCAGTTTACTCACCGTCGCATCGTATTTCAGCAGTTGCCGTCGCATTGTATTTCAGTTCCCATCGCATTGTATTTCAGTTGCGTTTAGTGTATTCTTCCTTACGAGGAGCAAGCAGGCAATTAAATGCATGGTTAGAAGTGAACTCCATGATCGATACCCCCAGCCGATCTTGATGCAGTTCACTCACCGTCGGATTGTATTTCAGTTCCCGTCGTATCGTATTCCAGTTCCCGTCCAATCGTATTTCAGTTCCCGTCGCATTGTATTTCAGTTGCGTTCAGTATGTTCTTCTTCCCTACCAGGAGCAAGCAGGCAATTAAATGCATGGTTAGAAGTGAACTCCATGATCGATACCCCCGGCCGATCTTGATGCAGTTCACTCACCGTCGGATTGTATTTCAGTTCCCGTCGTATCGTATTCCAGTTCCCGTCCAATCGTATTTCAGTTCCCGTCGCATTGTATTTCAGTTGCGTTCAGTATGTTCTTCTTCCCTACCAGGAGCAAGCAGGCAATTAAATGCATGGTTAGAAGTGAACTCCATGATCGATACCCCCGGCCGATCTTGATGCAGTTCACTCACCGTCGGATTGTATTTCAGTTCCCGTCGTATCGTATTCCAGTTCCCGTCCAATCGTATTTCAGTTCCCGTCGCATTGTATTTCAGTTGCGTTCAGTATGTTCTTCTTCCCTACCAGGAGCAAGCAGGCAATTAAATGCATGGTTAGAAGTGAACTCCATGATCGATACCCCCTGGCCGATCTTGATGCAGTTCACTCACCGTCGGATTGTATTTCAGTTCCCGTCGTATCGTATTCCAGTTCCCGTCCAATCGTATTTCAGTTCCCGTCGCATTGTATTTCAGTTGCGTTCAGTATGTTCTTCTTCCCTACCAGGAGCAAGCAGGCAATTAAATGCATGGTTAGAAGTGAACTCCATGATCGATACCCCTGGCCGATCTTGATGCAGTTCACTCACCGTCGGATTGTATTTCAGTTCCCGTCGTATCGTATTCCAGTTCCCGTCCAATCGTATTTCAGTTCCCGTCGCATTGTATTTCAGTTGCGTTCAGTATGTTCTTCTTCCCTACCAGGAGCAAGCAGGCAATTAAATGCATGGTTAGAAGTGAACTCCATGATCGATACCCCCAGCCAATCTTGATGCAGTTCACTCACCGTCGGACCGTCCGATTATTGTGAAGTCTGGCACGCATTTTTTATGTGCATTTTTTGCTTCCTTTTTTTTTGCAGAAGATAAGGTTACTGTACGAGTACTCATATGCTGTGTGTTAGCAGCATTTGCAGTCCGCGCCATAATTTTTGACTACATTTTTACTACAAAACCTGGCACACACCCCGACAAGGAAAAAGGACAAAGGACAGACATCCGTTCGCAAATCAGCCAAAAGACACTAAAAAATACACTACTAGTAACAGTAACTACTACTGAACTATAAAATGACTTATGTAAATCAATACATGGAATATTTCCACCATTCCAATGCCAATAGTCCTCCCTCTATGTATGCTTGGGACTACGAAAAAAGTCTGAGTGAGCAAGACCCAATACTTTGGGTGTCACATCTATTTAATGCACATTTCCTCCAGTACTGGCATATTTCACTAGAAAATATACAAAATGACCTACGTAAATTCAGAAATGGATTATTTCCACCATTCCAGTGCCAATAGTCCTCCCTCTATGTATGCTTGGGACTATGAAAAAAGTCTGAGTCAGAAACACCCAATATTTTGGATGTCACATCTATTTAATGCACATTTCCTCCAGTACTGGCATATTTCACTAGAAAATAGACAATATGACCTATCTAAATTAAGAAATGGATTATTTCCACCATTCCACCGTCAATAGTCCTCACCCTATGTATGCTTGAGACTATGAAAAAAGTCTGAGTCAGAAACACCCAATACTTTGGATGTCACATCTATTTAATGCACATTTCCTCCAGTACTGGCATATTTCACTAGAAAACAGACAAAATGACCTGTCTAAATTAAGAAATGGAATATTTCCACCATTCCAGTGCCAATAGTCCTCACCCTATGTATGCTTGGGACTATGAAAAAAGTCTGAGTGAGCAAGACCCAATACTTTGGATGTCACATCTATTTAATGCACATTTCCTCCAGTACTGGCACATTTCACTAGAAAATATACAAAATGACCTATGTAAATTCAGAAACGGATTATTTCCACCATTCCAGCGCCAATATTCCTCACCCTGTGTATGCTTGGGACTACGAAAAAAGTCTGAGTGAGAAATACTTGATACTTTGGATGTCACATCTATTTGATGCACATTTCCTCCAGTATTGGCATATTTCACTAGAAAATATACAATATGACCTATGTAAATCAATACATGGAATATTTCCACCATTCATTGGGAGATCTACAGGGGGTGCTAACTGATAAATGGAACTGTAGTGTGCTAAGGGGGACACTTAACAGGGTGCTAAGCAGGATGCTGGGCCCTGTATGTAGAACTTGTACCAGATCTACATACCCTATCTCTTATCAGACCAATATTATTAAGATATTCAGTGTGCTAACTGATAAACCGAACTGTACTGTGCTAAGGGGGGGGACTCAACAGGATGCTAAGCAGGATGCTAGGCCCTTCTAGTAGAATTTGTACCAGATCTACATACCCTATCTCTTCTCAGATCAATATTGGGAGATCTACAGGGGGTGCTAACTGAATAACCGAACTCTACTGTGCAAAGGGGGACACTTAACAGGATGCTGAGCATGAGGATGCTGGGCCTTCTATGTAGAACTTGTACCAGATCTACATACCCTATCTCTTATCAGATCAATATTGCTGGGAGATCTACAGGGGGTGCTAACTGCTTAACCAAACTCTACTGTGCTAAAGGGAACACTTAACAGGATGCTAAGCAGGATGCTGGGCCCTTGTAGTAAAATTTGTACCAGATCTACATACCCTATCTTTTATCAGATCAATATTGGAAGATCTACAGGGGGTGCTAAACTGATTAACAGAACTCAACTGTGCTAGGGGGGCACTAATTGTTGGGGTTGTTACACCGGCTTGGAATCAATCATAGGGGGAATGAATACCAGCACACAGCAGGCTTGGAATCAATCGTATACCACATCGACTTGGAATCGATCGTAGGGGGGATGAATACCACACAGGCTTGGAATCGATCGTAGGAGGAATAAATACCACACAGAGGAACAAACCACCGGCTTGGATCGATGGATCTTCGGATCGTATGGGTTTAAAGGAGCAAACCACCGGCTTGGATTGAGGGATCGTACGCTTGGATCGCAGGGGTTGAAAGGAACAAACCACAGGCTTGGATCGAAGGATCGTAGGGGTTGAAAGGAGCAAACCACAGGCTTGGATCGTAGGGGATGAGGGAGATCAACAACGCATCCAATTACAAGGGAGGTAGGTGAACAACGCTTCGAGTTACAAGGGAGATCTACAACGCTGCAGTCTACGTTAAATTATCATTTAATATTACTAATAGAGGATCAGCTCTCAGTATGATTTTGCGTGACATGTAGGTGCTCACAATATGGGCTTGGAATCGATCGTAGGGGGAAACAAACCACCAATCACACACCAGCTGGGAATGGATCGTAGGATCGTATGGCTTGGAATCGATCGATTGTAAGGGCAATGAATACCACACAGACTTGGAATCAATCGTAAGGGCATTGAATACAACACCGGCTTGGAATCGATCGTAGGGGGAATGAATACCACACCGGCTTGGAATCGATCTATCGATCGTGGGAGGAATGAATACCACACCGGCTTGGAATCGATCATAGGGGGAATGAATTACAACACAGACTTGGAATCGATCTACCACACCGGCTTGGAATCGATCGTAGGGGGAATGAATTACAACACAGACTTGGAATCGATCTACCACACCGGCTTGGAATCGATCGATCATAAGGGGGAATGAATACAACACCGGCTTGGAATCGATCTACCACACCGGCTTGGAATCGATCGTAGGGGGAATGAACAACACCGGCTTGGAATCGATCTACCACAAAGACTTGGAATCAATCGTATACCACACAGGCTTGGAATCGATCGTAGGGGGAATGAATACCAAATCGATCTACCACACAGGCTTGGGGCTTGGGATGAATCGTATGGTTCAATCGATCGGATGATGAATCATAGTAGGGTTGGTGAATCGATCGGGGTTTGGGATGAATCGTAGTAGGGTTGCTGAATCGATCGCGGTTTGGGATGTTTGGGATGAATCGTATGGTTCAATCGATCGGATGATGAATCATAGTAGGGTTGGTGAATCGATCGGGGTTTGGGATGAATCACAGTAGGGTTGCTGAATCGATCGGGGTTTGGGATGAATCGTAGTAGGGTTGCTGAATCGATCGGGGTTGGGGTTTGGAAAAATCGTAGTAGGGTTGCTGAATCGATCGGGGTTTGGGATGAATCGTAGTAGGGTTGCTGAATCGATCGGGGTTTGGGGTGAATCGTAGTAGGGTTGCTGAATCGATCGGGGTTTGGGGTGAATCGTAGTAGGGTTGCTGAATCGATCGCGGTTTGGGATGTTAGGGATGAATCGTATGGTTCAATCGATCGGATGATGAATCATAGTAGGGTTGGTGAATCGATCGGGGTTTGGGATGAATCATAGTAGGGTTGGTGAATCGATCGGAGTTTGGGATGAATCACAGTAGGGTTGGTGAATCGATCGGGGTTTGGGATGAATCGTAGTAGGGTTGCTGAATCGATCGGGGTTGGGGTTTGGAAAAATCGTAGTAGGGTTGCTGAATCGATCGGGGTTTGGGATGAATCGTAGTAGGGTTGCTGAATCGATCGGGGTTTGGGATGAATCGTAGTAGGGTTGCTGAATCGATCGGGGTTTGGGATGAATCATAGTAGGGTTGCTGAATCGATCGGGGTTTGGGGTGAATCGTAGTAGGGTCGTCCGAAAACTGGTTCGCGACCCATCGCGACCAATCGCGACCGGATCGCGACCCAATCGCGACTTGTCTAAAAAAAATTCGACCCCAATTTTTTATTTCACAACCTCTTTTCTATTATTCTCAACTTTTTTCCATTATTCTCAACCACATTTCTCCCTTTTCTCAACTCCCCCAACGTGTCGACGGAAATGTTCTCTTCTTGACCCTGACATTCAGTCCCTCTTCACATTTTCATTCCATTTTTACACATTTGACACACTTGACTCAACACAACAAATAATTTTAAATCCAATTTACCTCAATCACACCAAAGTGTTACGTCGTGCACCTTTGTGAACTTTTTTTTTCAGTGGTGTCACATCACATACCGGGACATCGCATCACAAAAACACACACCACCATGCCGAAAGCTTCGTCGGACCCAAGGCACTTTGCCAATGAGCCCAGAATACCCAAGACATTCCATTGTCGCAACTGCATTACCTCGGGAAGAAGAAGAAAATCAAAATCCTTCAAGGGATACAAACAAGAATCGAGCCACTTTCACACCTACCGATACGTATCTCAAGGCCTCTCCAGGCATCTCTATTCCAACAGCGATTGCCGAACTTATTATGTTAAGAACGATCTTATGGATTTTATTTCTTCTGCGAAAGCCGAAGTCACCCTCCCTTTGGTCCGACACACACCATCACAGTATGGACTGACAATGACACCAAGCAGAAAGCAGCAACACGTCGATAATACAGGGGGGACAGCAAGCAGCAGCAACGCGTCGATAATACAGGGGGGGACAGCAAGCAGCAGCAACGCGTCGATAATACAGGGGGGGGACAGCAAGCAGCAACGCGTCGATAAAACAGCAAGCAGCAGAAACGCGTTGATAATACAGGGGGGGGGGACAGCAAGCAGCAGCAACGCGTCGATAATACAGGGGGGGACAGCAAGCAGCAACAAGCAGCAACACGTGGATAATGCAGGGGGGGGGACAGCAAGCAGCAGCAACGCGTCGATAATACCCCCCAGCAAGCAGCAACTCGTCGATAAAACAGCAAGCAGCAGCAACGCGTCGATAATACAGGGGGGGACAGCAAGCAGCAGCAACGCGTCGATAATACAGGGGGGGACAGCAAGCAGCAACCAACGCGTCGATAATACAAACAGCAACGCGTCGATAATACAGGGGGGACAGCAAGCAGCAAGCAGCAACGCGTCGATAATACAAACAGCAACGCGTCGATAATACAAACAGCAACGCGTCGATAATACAAACAGCAAGGCGTCGATAATACAAACAGCAACGCGTCGATAATACAGGGGGGACAGCAAGCAGCAAGCAGCAACGCATCGATAATACAAACAGCAACGCGTCGATAATACAAACAGCAACGCGTCGATAATACAAACAGCAACGCGTCGATAATACAGGGGGGACAACAAGCAGCAACCAACGCGTCGATAATACAAACAGCAACGCGTCGATAATACAGGGGGGACAACAAGCAGCAACCAACGCGTCGATAATACAAACAGCAACGCGTCGATAATACAAGCAACGCGTCGATAATACAGGGGGAACAGCAAGCAGCAGCAACGCGTCGATAATACAAACGCGTCGATAATACAGGGGGGACAGCAAGCAGCAGCAACGCGTCGATAATACAAGCAACGCGTCGATAATACAGGGGGGACAGCAAGCAGCAGCAACGCGTCGATAATACAGGGGGGGACAGCAAGCAGCAAGCAGCAACGCGTCGATAATACAGGGGGGGACAGCAAGCAGCAGCAACGCGTCGATAATACAGGGGGGACAGCACGCAGCAACGCGTCGGTAATACAAGCAACGCGTCGATAATACAAGCAACGCGTCGGTAATACAAGCAACGCGTCGATATTACAGGGGGGACAGCAAGCAGCAACGCGTCGATAATACAAGCAACGCGTCGATAATACAAGCAACGCGTCGATAATACAAGCAACGCGTTGATAATACAAGCAACGCGTTGATATTACAGGGGGGACAGCAAGCAGCAGCAACGCGTCGATAATACAAGCAACGCGTCAATAATACAGGGGGGACAGCAAGCAGCAACGCGTCGATAATACAAGCAACGCGTCGATAATACAGGGGGAACAGGAAGGACCAAGCAGCAGCAACGCGTCAAACCCCAACGATAATACAGGGGGGATAATACACGAGAATATTTTTAAAGAACTATCGCCGTCTTTCAATCGTATCGGTCGATCGTCGTTCCCCTCGTCGTCGTCGTCCTTGAAATCGTCATTGCTCTTTGTTTCGATCGTCGTCGTCGTCCTTGAAATCGTCGTTGCTCTTCGTTTTGATCGTGTTTGTTGTCCTTGAAGTCGTCGTTGCTCTTCGCTTCGATCGTCTTCGTCGTTGCTCTTTGCTACGATCTGTGTGTGGTTGTACAAAATAAACAACGGGCGGTTAGTCGTCATCGTCGTCCCCGTCGTCGGCGTCGTCCCGGTCGTCGTCCTCAGCTCGCTCGTCATCGTCGTCCCCCTCTTCTACGATCGTACCTTCGTCGTACCTTTTAGTGTCTTTGGTCTTCGTTGTTCTGATCGTCTTTGTCGTCCTCTGCAGGTTCGTTCGCGCGTCGTACTCGTAGATATCTGGGTAAGCCAGGTGATTCGAGGACTGCAGCCCACCCTACCTTGATAGCAAAAGAAAACGGTAACAAGGATTTCAAGAGTGATCAGTTCTATACTTTCTTTGCCGTTTGTCTCTCCAAGATGGTACCAGGCGCCTCGCGGTTCACTTTAAACTGGACCGGCCAGAAAATTCCAACGCTGAAAAATGAAAATTATGACACATCTGTCGAAAATGAAAATTATGACACATTCGCCGCGAGGGAGATGTGGGGCGGAAAATCGAACAACAAAATTCACCACTTCACCACGATGATGCACATAATATACGTAGGTAACAGTACTGTTTGTACAGGCTGACTGGAAAAAATGACAGCAATGTACGTAGATTACAGTACTAAGTCTACAGTCTTAGTAAAAGAAAAAATGACATGTCTGCATACATAGTACCTAGTAGTACGTATGTATGCATAGGCAGGGGATGTGTAGGTTTCGAGTACTTGGTGGTACATATAGATCGTAGTAGCATTATAACATAGAGAGAACAACCTTCTGTCAGTACGAGATAGTAATAGTGGCACCATTGGGTGCACAGAATGTGGTGTTGCCAGTTCAAGTCTCATCATGGGAATGTCTTTTGCTACATCACGATTCGATAGCAATATTTTTGCTGCGAAGTACATGTCACAATAAGTGAGCTATTCAGCTATTCAACCAAATATTAATTATTCAGTGGTGACATCCATACCATTGGTGATTTTTGAATACTTCTTTTTGAATACTCTTACCCATGGATAGGATGAGGTATATTCACACTGGAATCACACAAATATTGGCCAGAATCATTCAGATATGTGATTTGGTACTTTTTTCTAGTAGATTCCGCAGTAGTGGACCAAATATTTTAATTATTCAGTGGTGACATCCAAATTATTGGTGATTTTTGAATACTTCTTTTTGAATACTCTTCCCCATGCACAGGATGAGAAATATTCACACTGGAATCACACACAGATTGGCCAGATTCATTCAGATATTTGATTTTAGAGTATTTTCTACTAAATGCTGAGGTACTGGGCCAAATATTGATTATTCAGTGGTGCCATCCAAATTATTGGTGATTTTTGAATACTTCTTTTTGCATACTCTTGCCCATGGATAGGATGAGAAATATTCACACTGGAATCACACAAAGATTGGCCACATTCATTCAGATATTTGATTTTACAGTATTTTCTAGTACATGCCGCAGTACTGGGCCAAATATTAATTATTCAGTGGTGACATCCAAACTTTCAATGATTATGGAATACTTCTTTTTGAATACTCTTGCCCATGCACAGTATGAGGAATATTCACATTGGAATCACACAAATATTGGCCAGATTTGTTCAGATATTTGATTTGGTACTTTTTTCTAGTAAATTCTGCAGTAGTGGACCAAATATTAATTATTCAGTGGTGACACCCAAATTATAGGTGATTTTTGAATACTTCTTTTTGAATAGTCTTGCCCATGCATAGGATGAGGTATATTCACACTGGAATCACACAAAGATTGGCCACATTCATTCAGATATGTGATTTGGTACTTTTTTCTAGTGAATTTTCCAGAAGTGGACCAAATATTAATTATTCAGTGGTGACACCCTGTGTTGATATCCGCTCGTCAGCGGTCTTCGGGGTCTAATCGTAGATAAACATCTTGTACTGCGTACTAAAAATAGGGGAAAGCCTTAACAATAATAAGACGTAAAGTCCTGGCAAATCGTGAGTCTACAGTGGACTGTTCAAGGCCTATTGCATACACTCAAGCAATACAAAGCACTTCCCTAGAGGTACATCGGAATCGGTCGTAAAGGAGGGCATGATAGGTGTGTTTATTTTAGAGCATAAAAGAAAGAGTGAATAAAGGGAGCTGAGCCAAAGTGCTCAGCTCTCGTATCGTGACATCGATTCGCTAACTCGTATAATAACAGAGCTTCCGTAGCTCTGGTACTGTATCGTACGAGTAGCGTACCGTATCGGAGTATCGCTTAATTAGATCGAATCGTGTGATAGCGCTAGCTCGCTTATGCTAGCGCGTTGGGTAACTGTTTGGGCCGGGTATGCGGTCATGGTACACATTCTACACCAATGACCCAACCCCGGCGGTAGCATCGTATCTTAGCATGGTATCATGGTAGGCTAGCATCTTTCAGTATCTCGTAGCATTAGCAACCCTAACCCTGTAGCATTTAGCTACACCTAAAAGGTGCTTTACTCGGGGTACGTACGATTGGTACAAATCGTACGCGGCGACCCTAGTAAACTCTGCTAGCAATACTAGACAGGATAGGTCTGCTGCTAAGCCTGTTGCTAAGCCTGTTGCTAAGCCTGTTGCTGAGCCTGTATGCTAGCAATTAGCACACAGCTCTAGCATTCAGCTCAGCACCTGTTAGTCAGTTACTGGAGGCTGCTGACTGTAGCCCCAGTACATTCTCCTACACAGGAGCCTTGCTAGCACAGATCATAGCACCACCTCGAATATCTTCATAGTCCCCGTGATTCATGCCAGTGGTCCTGTATGAGCAACTGAGCAACTATACCAGTCCCCGGAAACAGATACTCCCAGGAGGACACCAATACTCTTGCTTGTTGTACCAGGACACTTGGATGGATCATAACAGAATTCAGGGATGCTTCCATATAACTTGTCAGAGATCAAACTGCACCAAATATTGCAGTTCTTCTATCAGAGGCCCGGCTGATTCATAGTTCAAAAAAAAAGGAGGGGGGCGGACCATAGGACGTTTTGCCCTTGGTTCCACTCCTCGACACGTACGAGGAGATCAATCAATCAGCCTATTGTCTTTCAAGTTTATAGTCCCCGGAACCGGTGTACCGGAGACTCCCAATATAACATATAACATAGGATCAAAGGTCGAATCGAAATCGAATATCGGAGCGAAGCGTTCGGACAGAGGTTGCATCCGGATCTTGTAACCTGCTGTAAACCGTAATCAATATCGAAATCGACTGCTTCCAAAAAAAACGGAATCGAAATCATAACGATCGAAGAACTCGTAATCGAAATCCGAAAATCGAAGTTATGGTCCCCGGGACCATTGAAATACCAGATCGCGTCCACGCTGCTTGCCAGAGATAAAAGTACCTCAAATAATGTAGCTGGAGCAATTTTTACCACATGCATCGAGCGCAATGGTCTTTCAGGGCTGGACCATTCAGTAACTTCGTGAATAGGTCAGCAATATTGGTCTCGCCAGGCTCTTTTGCAATCCGAATTGTTCCAGCAGCAATAGACTCGCGCGCCTTGTGGTAGGCAACACTGTTGTGCTTCTTGTTGCATGGACTCTCGGGCCTGGTAGTGTTCTTAACAACAGACTCGTTGTCACATAATACATTGGTAGATCCTTGTATAGGCACACCCATCATCCGGAGCTCCCAGTTCATCTGGACCATACCGGTCCCCGAACTGGTTGCTGTTGGACCATACTGGTCCCCGAACTTGGTCGTTGTTAATTCTTGGACATGGTTCGTGAATAAGCTGTCCCCGGAACAGTATAACTGCCACTGTTCCACTCGGTCTCCTATTATAAATCGTTTCTTCATTTCAGTTGTTCATTCTGGGAGCTGCTCCTGCAACTCGTTCATTCGTTCGATCGTGAGCAAGCTCTCCGACACGGAACTATTCCAATAGTCTGCATGGGATCGCTTGTCACTTCTTAGCATCAATCCAAATCATGCGGCAATTCGAATCATGCTGCTTGCCCTGTCATACTGTCTTTCGAACAGCAGACCCTGTCGGCTTCTGTAATACTGTCGTCGGAACAGCAGCTCCTGATTCGTAGATCGTATAGGTTCGTAGATCATGTATTCAAAACCACGCTGCTCGTGTAACAGGACGACCGGTTGAATCGTTTGGTTGTCCCCGGAACGGCAGTTCTGTACTCATAGTATCGAACATAACAATTTCGATGTCACAATTTCAGTACTGGTCTCTGGGCTGAATCGTTCTGTCCTTGCGTTGGACTGAATTGGATAGTCCTCGATCGATGCATTCAATCGGTCGTAGCAATTAGTGTCAATCGATACATTCGATCAATACGTTCAATCGATCGTGGCAATTGGCATCAGCGTCAACCGTAGAGTAACTGAAATACATTCAATCAGCCGTGGCAATCAGCGTCAACGTTGTAGCACCAACTGCTAGGTCTTCGTACAGTTCAACGTACATACGAGGAACACGCGCCGTCGCTGTTGATGTTCGTAGTCTTCTGTTACATGCAACTCGGTCGCGGTTCCGTACAGTGTGTCCTCGTAACTGGAGGATCGCCTAACACCACTTGGCTAGGCATTACCTGTAGTGCTACACGAGGCGAATCTTGTGCTCTGCGCAACGCCGCTCGAAGTTAATACGGGCAGATTTACCATGCGCTCGACTAGCTGCCCGTCTCGTGTCAACTTCGATGCTGCTTGTAATCGTCTGTTCTGTGCGCAACGCCGCTATCTTTCATGTTGCAAGCAATTCCGTTGCGCTTCCATTGTTCAGCCTACTAGTATTCAACCTGTAACAGGGACAGCATGTCCCCGTATCGGTATCATTCCACATATACAGGCTTGTTTCTTGCAAGGCTCGTACTCAATCACTGTTTAGTTCACTTGCGGCGGCCCCAATCATATGAGCGTACGCATGCTTTGCTGTAGCGTCGGCGCTCCACCTCTAACAGAGACCACACATCCCTGCTGTGCATTCCTTGAACGTCCTTATACTGAGGGCTCCTTGGTAGAACTGAACACGCTCCCAGCAATGATATTTGCAGTGTACTGCTCCACCGTACCATCAGGGAGCTGCAAGTCATACATTCGGGTATCAAAGATAGGGTTATCATTCCTCTTGCCAATCGGATTGCCATTAAGATCAGCAGAGCGATTCTTCACAACACACCGTAGTCGTTCGTCGCCCTTCTGGATCATCGCATTGTTACCAATATACTCATCATAGTCATACCCATCAGGTATGAGATCGTCAACATCTGGAATGGAAGCTTCCGGCTCTGCGAGCTCCCATCTTTCTTGGTGTCCTTCAAATAACTCCGCAGGGGTATCAGGGTAGGTTGCTTGGAACTTTGCGTCGTTATCCTCAACCTTGTCCCCGATCTTGGATTCCACTGCTTGGTCAAATGAGTCCATATAGCGCTTGACATCGTATGCCATTCTTCTTCAGTGACAGCGCGGACTGTGTTAGTGCTTACAGGCATGGCCGTCTTGTTCAGAATCCATTGGCGTCTCCACCTCCGAATCTATCACCGCACGGGTCAAGCCAACGTCCCAGCTTCTCGGTCCCATCAGAGAGGTCAACCCAATAGACGAAATCATACCATTCATGGGCTTGGTACAGAGATATGTCTGGCACGTACCCATGTACCGTCTCGAACGGCGTTCTGGAAGGGACATCGTGGCTGGATTAAAGTCTGGTGGATATGGTTTTTGCTGACTACCTTATTCCATGGCGTCTTGTAAGTCCCAGGAGCTCCTTGCTCTCGGGCACCATCGGATATCAAATGCTCAGGGATCCCAACATTGTGGATGAAAATCTTAAGTCCCTCATACGCTTGTTACTCATCATAGCCCTTACCTTTGCTGAAGACTTGGGCGGCTGAATCTTGTCGCATGATGCTCGGGACCTTTGCCATCCAGGTGTCGGTATACCATTTGCCAGCCGCGATGCGCTTGTTTCTGAAGCTCTGCGTTGGCAATCGGCGGACAAGGGGATGCATTGGGTTGCGGAAGCCTTTCTGGGTCGTGACTCGAAGGGTATCCGCAGCCTTTCTCGGAGATACATCCCAAATATTGGACAGACGGTCGGAGTCGATCTTGCAGTATCGTTCGGTGTCAATCGTCGGACCCCACTTGGCTCGTCTGGCGATAGTGTCGAGCTCGGGATCGACTGGTTCGACTGCATCGTCCCATCGAACATGCTTGTAAACGGATGACAAGGCAGACGGGATAATCAGGCTCCCTACAGCGGGAATCCAATTCAAATCGCTCGCGTCCATCAGTGTAGACGCGCTCGTACAAAGGAGTATGCAGGGCGTTGATTGTAAGACTTGGTACTGAATCCACGTCTACATCGTCCCCGCAAGTCTTCAAGGAATCGCCCGAAAAGAGAGAAGGTAGCCGCGCATTCAGACGGGAGTCAGATGCAATCGCACATGGGGTCAGATCACGGCGGTTACAAAGTTGCTGGAGACTCCACAGCTTGTACTTCTCATAGGAATCATGCGGTGGTAGGATCAGCTCGTCGCTCCGAAGAGGCTTGGCGTACAAATGGGGACTAAATTGGACCGTGTGTTCGATCCAAACTTTCCCGTCGGGCGCTGTGTAGGCGGTAACACAGGTTCCGATAGGAATATTCTTGATAGGTTCGAGCTCAGGCGAAAAAGGGTGAACATCGACGTGACTGACGACTTGGTCTTCAATCATGACTGACGACTTGGTCTTCAATCAGGGTCATATTGGATGTCCGATTCCTGCTGTAGGCATATTGCGTGTCGGGGCAGGGGTCTCAATCGGTATAGGTCCGATTCTTGCTGTAGGCACATTGCCTGTTGGGGTATTAACCCTGGTCTGTTGTTGCCGCTATTGCTGAACGGCAGGAACAAACTTGGTCGAATCAGGATCCAACCCGGGTGCTTCCCGTGTAGCAACCGCATGGTCACACGTCCACAATTGCTGATTCAGCTTGCTGAAATTTCGGGCTTGCTGGATTCCAGGATGCGTCCCTTGTAGCAATTACATGGGAGCATGTCCGGATTTCCTCTTTCATGGGGCACCTGGAGGGGAAGTAGGAAACACCACCATTAAGCAGAAGCTTAATATGCAAATCAAGCTGTGCCGTAGCCTGTCCCCGAAAGGTAAAGCCTCATGGATAGGAATCAACCAAACCTTTCCATTTGAATTCGTATAGGCAGTGGCGAATGTCGATCGGAACGTTCTTCACTGGTTCATATTCTGAAGAGAGGGAATGAACATCCACTTGGGAGGTAACTTGGTCTTCCATGTCTTCCATTAAAATCATGTTGCAACTAGCATCTGCAACTAGCATCTGTCGTATCTGCACGACTATCCAACTCGTAGTTGCTTTCTGCAGGCGTTGCAGATCGTGCTGGTACAGTTTGATATACCGGTGCTGAAATGGATCGATCGCGTTACACTCCTAACAGAGTACTTCGTAGCAGGTCTATCAACGAGCGTCATTGCTGTCGCTCATAGCATGCTGCACTTGGTCATATCTTGTATCAGTCATCGTCATATCTACCACTCTGTATCCTCTATTCTTGTAAGTCACGAGCGCTGTGAGCGTCACATTGCTCCTTACGTTAGATCGCCTTCAATTCAATGCGCCTTGTCTACTAACAATGCGCTGCGGGTCCGTGCTGCGCTTGTTCCCTTGCTCTCGCCAATCCTTTTAGCTGCTGTAGGCTTCTCTCCTGTCAGGGCATCGATGTTGTCCTCTTGTTGCTGCTACTGCTCTTTCGCCGCAAGGACAGGCATAAACATCGTTGTCCCCGCTGTTCTTCAGGGAGAGAGGATCAATTTTAACGCTGCATCTAGCGTCTGCTGCGAATCTTCGCGTCTAGCGTCTGCTGAATCGCGTCCAGCGTCTGCTGCTATCGATTCGTTGCTATGGGGTTGGCTATCGATACGTTGCTGTCGATCTCTTGGAATACATCAATCCATGCGGGCATACTGGATCAGTGTTACAGAGCAATGTTTCAGGGGAGACGATCCGTCAGGGTTCTGGTTTGGGTGTCCGCTCGTAAGGCAATCTTTCTTGTAGATCAGTCGTCGGGCACTACCGATGACACCTTTTCTTCTGTCACGAGCAAAGATAAGCTTCTTGTTGAGGATACTGGTGGTTTCAGGGATACTTTTTGCAAATACTTGCAAACATACAGGCCTTTCGGCCGTCAAACGTCATAGACACTCAGATTCGCTGTCTATAAGACATACAGGTCCTCCGATGCTGCTGCCGCTGCTGATGCCGCTGCTGATGCTGCCGCCCGTGCCCCTGCTCCTGCTCAATCTCAGATCCAAAGGTTGAAGTCTCGACAGTGGTCTGGCGTTTGCTGAGCCACAGGATAGGGGCCCTGTGCATTTCAGAAGCATCTGGCGGCAACATCTCATTGGCGTCTGGGTAGAATTCACTCCAGTCGCGATCAGGGAAGCTAGTCTCATCAAACACCAATTTAGATCGGGCATGCGCCTTGAGATAAGCGAACATGTGCAATACTTCATTCAAATGCCCTGTTCTTGCTTGCGCTAAGTATCTAGACATAAGAGATACAGGCATGGCCAGATCCAGTCGCCCAAGTTCACACAACCACCTCAAGACGCCAATCAATCCTTGGTAGAAATTCTGTTTGCTTGGATCCAGTTCGGCGGTTACATCAAGTTCAGGTCGATAGTCTGATGTCAACGGGGTTGACACCTTGTTCGGAAGGTACTTGTAACCATATTGCTCGGTGCCAAGCTCCTTTTCCACCGCGTCGATGGCTTTCTTGGCATATTTCTCAGAGGACATCACCCATTTGTTCTCGTTGCGCATTGTTCTCAGTTCCTCAGCAACAGCAATCAGGACCATCTCAGATCGAGGTTGGATGTCGAGGTTTGGTTCTTGCTGGATCCTGGAGACTCCAAATACAGTAGGAGCAACAGGGGGAACTCCAGTCGCTCCGGCAGGGGGCAGCGCTCCAACAACGGTGGCGCCAGCGACTCCAGGGACAGCGCCGCCTCCAGGGACAGCGCCGCCTCCAGGGACAGCGCCGCCTCCAGCGGCGGCTGCATCGGCGGCGGCTTGGCTTCTAGTTTGCTTGGCCATGGTTGTCTTGCTCTGATTAACTAACTTGCTTCAGTTTCTAAACCAAATTCTTTTGTGGTGGGGACTGTCTCCATCCAAGTTGTCGATCGAAGGTCCGGGAGTTGTCTCCAATCGATGGTCCGCGTCGATTGTTCCGTACTCGACAATTCCAAAAGAAAAAAGGTATCACGTATCACGTCAGCATTGGTGTCAACAGTTTCGTGCCGACGTCTTCGAAGAAAGGTATCCACATCGATGGTTCCGATTCGATGGTTGGTTACGACCAAAAGAGAAGAATTCTATTCGGTCTTTCTGCTCTGGACCAATCGATTTGATTCTGAGATATGACAGATCTCAGGGTTCTTGGCTTGTCTGATTCCAAATTCCCTTGGCTAAAAATCAAAATCGATGGTATAGCAGGTTCGAGGTTGTCTGCGCCCCGTGAGGTTGTCTGCGCCTCATTGTTTCGGATGGGCCTGACGTCATGTCCTTGGTCTGCTGGACACTGTCTTCACTGGGAAGTACGTGGTGGTCTGTCTTCCACGAAAATTCTTTTTCCAGTTTGGTTCCATCCGTAGTAAGCAAGCGTCCCCCTTGAATCCTGTAAAATAACAGGGAATCATGGACGCTGCTTTCTCCACGTCCTGCTCCTTCCCCACCGGACTGAGCCTCCATGGAGCCACCATGACGCTCAGCTACTGGATTTGAATACCAATAGATCCGCAGAGGTGGATGTGCGGATTCCAGTCGTATTGCGCGTTTGCTGGGGAAGGGCTCCCCATTAACATCAGGGATCTCGCGATGTCAGCTGCTGGTCCAGTTTCAGCTGAGGTTTTACATCCAAGTGTAGGCATGGATGCCAGTGGTGATCAGCCAGCTGGGTTTCTTCACACGCTCTAGCCGGCGTCCCGGTTCGTAGTGGGTCGAGCGGTGGGTCTGATAAACTGTGTTGATATCCGCTCGTCAGCGGTCTTCGGGGTCTAATCGTAGATAAACATCTTGTACTGCGTACTAAAAATAGGGGAAAGCCTTAACAATAATAAGACGTAAAGTCCTGGCAAATCGTGAGTCTACAGTGGACTGTTCAAGGCCTATTGCATACACTCAAGCAATACAAAGCACTTCCCTAGAGGTACATCGGAATCGGTCGTAAAGGAGGGCATGATAGGTGTGTTTATTTTAGAGCATAAAAGAAAGAGTGAATAAAGGGAGCTGAGCCAAAGCGCTCAGCTCTCGTATCGTGACATCGATTCGCTAACTCGTATAATAACAGAGCTTCCGTAGCTCTGGTACTGTATCGTACGAGTAGCGTACCGTATCGGAGTATCGCTTAATTAGATCGAATCGTGTGATAGCGCTAGCTCGCTTATGCTAGCGCGTTGGGTAACTGTTTGGGCCGGGTATGCGGTCATGGTACACATTCTACACCAATGACCCAACCCCGGCGGTAGCATCGTATCTTAGCATGGTATCATGGTAGGCTAGCATCTTTCAGTATCTCGTAGCATTAGCAACCCTAACCCTGTAGCATTTAGCTACACCTAAAAGGTGCTTTACTCGGGGTACGTACGATTGGTACAAATCGTACGCGGCGACCCTAGTAAACTCTGCTAGCAATACTAGACAGGATAGGTCTGCTGCTAAGCCTGTTGCTAAGCCTGTTGCTAAGCCTGTTGCTGAGCCTGTATGCTAGCAATTAGCACACAGCTCTAGCATTCAGCTCAGCACCTGTTAGTCAGTTACTGGAGGCTGCTGACTGTAGCCCCAGTACATTCTCCTACACAGGAGCCTTGCTAGCACAGATCATAGCACCACCTCGAATATCTTCATAACCCAAATTATAGGTGATTTTTGAATACTTCTTTTTGAATAGTCTTGCCCATGCATAGGATGAGGTATATTCACACTGGAATCACACAAAGATTGGCCACATTCATTCAGATATGTGATTTGGTACTTTTTTCTAGTGAATTTTCCAGAAGTGGACCAAATATTAATTATTCAGTGGTGACACCCAAATTATAGGTGATTTTTGAATACTTCTTTTTGCATACTCTTGACCATGCATAGGATGAGGAATATTCACACTGGAATCACACAACTATTGGCCAGATTCATTCAGATATGTGATTTTACAGTATTTTCTAGTAAATTCCACAGTAGTGGACCAAATATTAATTATTCAGTGGTGACACCCAAATTATAGGTGATTTTTGAATACTTCTTTTTGCATACTCTTGCCCATGCATAGGATGAGGAATATTCACACTGGAATCACACAACTATTGGCCAGATTCATTCAGATATGTGATTTTACAGTATTTTCTAGTAAATTCTACAGTAGTGGACCAAATATTAATTATTCAGTGGTGACACCCAAATTATAGGTGATTTTTGAATACTTCTTTTTGCATACTCTTGCCCATGCATAGGATGAGAAATATTCACATTGGAATCACACAAAGATTGACCACATTCATTCAGATATTTGATTTGATGGTATATTCACTGAGGTAGTACTATTCTTGCTGCTTGTAGTAGTAGTACCACAGTTATACACTGCTGCTACATACTACTGCAGTGCGTAGGTAGTAGTACATAAGAGGTAGTCCAAAATTATGGCGCAGCGGGGCTGGCTCTCTATGGTTTAGGTGGCGCGCAATGATACCACCATCAGGTTTCTACTGGTTTCTACTATTACTTCAGTACGGTACATACTACTAGTAGTAACTCTACTGCTATCATGTAGAAGAAATCAATTCTCAGCAAATAAATGCATGACAGAAAATGCATGTGTCGTAAATCTTACTTCACATAATTTGGGGTCGAAATGGAACAAGAAAGACGGCAACTGAAATATAATGAGATGGAAATGGTAAGTGAACCACATCAAGGTTGGAGGAGGTATTACTTAATCATGGATTTTGATTTGTCTAACTGTGCATCATTGACTTGCCTGCTTGCTCCTGATAGGGAGGCGACCGCAACTGCTGATGAAATAGGATGCAACGGCAAATGAAATATAATGCAACGGTGAGTGAAGCACATCAAGATCTGGGGTATTGATAATGGATTTCAATTGTTCTAATTCTGAATTGAGTTGCCTGCTTGCTACTGATAGGGAAGAATCAACTTTAGTAATGCGACAGGGCAACTGAAAAATGATGCGAAAAATGATGCGACGGGGCAACTGACACATATTGCGATCACAAGACAAATATGGACGACGACGACGATCGAAGCGAAGAGCAACGACGATTTCAGAGAGGACGACGAAGACAATCGAAGCGAAGAGCAACGACAATTTCAGAGAGGACGACGATTTCAGGGAGGACGACGAAGAGGAAGGCAATTTGGAGCGAAGAGCAACGGCGACTTCAGGGAGGACGAAGACGATCGAAGCGAGAAGCAACGACGACTTCAAGGACGACGAAGACAAGGACGATCGAAATGAAGAGCGACGATGATTTCAAGGACGACGACCTCTTTTAACGAACCAAAATTTGTGTGTGCGTGTGTGAGAAAATTGAACAGAGAATAAACAATTATTAGAGCAATATCAATATTTATCAAAAGAAAGACTTATATTTTGCATCATAGTGTTTCAAAATTTTTTTTCATGGGGGTCGCGATTCCTGGGCTTCGTGTAATAATTGTGATTTTTGTGATGAATTTCTTGAGGGGTGTGATGGGAAATACTTTGTGTCGGGATGAGAAATCAATTTTTGGGAGTGAATTTCTGCAACAGTCTCATAATATATAATGATGGTAGGGTCGGTAATAATGAGTCAGATTGAAAAAAAATTTGGGTCGAGTATGAATTTTATTTTTTTTTCTCATAATTTTCGTAATTGAGGTAGTTACTGGGTCGCGATTGAGGTTGCGAATCGCGAGAGAGCTAGGAATTGAGCTACGTCAAAATGAGCCAGGAATAAATCGCGACCCCCCTAAATAAATTCTTGGGAGGGGTCGCGAACCAGTTTTCGGACGGTTGCTGAATCGATCGGGGTTTGGGATGCATCATAGTAGGGTTGCTGAATTGATCGGGGTTTGGGATGAATCGTAGTAGGGTTGCTGAATTGATCGGGGTTTGGGATGAATCGTAGTAGGGTTGCTGAATCGATCGGGGTTTGGGATGAATCGTAGTAGGGTTGCTGAATCGATCGGGGTTTGGGATGAATCGTAGTAGGGTTGCTGAATCGATCGGGGTTGGGGTTTGGAAAAATCGTAGTAGGGTTGCTGAATCGATCGGGGTTTGGGATGAATCGTAGTAGGGTTGCTGAATCGATCGGGGTTTGGGATGAATCATAGTAGGGTTGCTGAATCGATCGGGGTTGGGGTTTGGAAAAATCGTAGTAGGGTTGCTGAATCGATCGGGGTTTGGGATGAATCGTAGTAGGGTTGCTGAATCGATCGGGGTTTGGGATGAATCATAGTAGGGTTGCTGAATCGATCGGGGTTTGGGGTGAATCATAGTAGGGTTGCTGAATCGATCGGGGTTTGGGGTGAATCGTAGTAGGGTTGCTGAATCGATCGGGGTTTGGGATGAATCGTAGTAGGGTTGCTGAATCGATCGGGGTTTGCGATGAATCATAGTAGGGTTGCTGAATCAATCGGGGTTTGGGATGAATCATAGTAGGGTTGCTGAAGAACACTGACGTTCTTTTCTTAATCCTCGACGCGAAAACCAAGAACTTGACCGTGTTGAAGTGTTTACCAATCGGTATTCCTTCTTGTACCACTTCAAGGAGGTTATTCGGACTAAAATACAATGAGCAAAAGAGCCTACCGTAGGGCGGGTTCTATTCGTTCTCAAGACGGAGTGCAATAAAGCAACTCTACTCAAAATAAGTCGGATTGCGAATCGAAACAGCAGTGATTTGTGTTATTCCTGAAGAAAATAGTGAGCGGAGCACAAAAAGAGTGATTCTGCGAGGATACACAGTGAAAATAAAGTGATTTGCGAGCGAGGAGCAAAATACAGTGATTTAATACAGTGATTTGCGAGAGCAAAATACTAGCGATTGGGCACGTTTTGTTTTTTGAGAGCAAAACGAAATTTCGCAGTTTTTTCGTTTTGTTATTAAAGGGCAAAACGAAATTTCGCAAAACGAAAGCAAAGGGGGCGCAGCCCCCTAAGGGGGAGCGTAGCTCCCCCACCCCCCCAAGAATGGGGGGGGAAGGGGGGGTTGATGGCGCCGCAGGCGAAATTTTTTTTGGGAAATTTTTTTTACTACTAATTGCTACTAATAATAATGAAGAACAATAATAATGAAGAACTCCACTGTTGACATCATCCTTGCTAGCACTAGCCCACCCCATCCTCTGATGGTAACTGTTCATAGCAGGAATGGGAGTGGCAGGAAAGCCATAGCTGGTCATATGCAACAGCAGCAGGCACTAGTAGTAGTAGTAGTACTCATCCAAAATTTGTGAACTTTGGTGATCAGAACCCAATTCGCTGGTGACACTGTAACTTTTCTTCCAGAAGGAGTTACAACCTGGTTCAAAGCACATTCTCCATCTACAGGCATGGGAGAAGCCATTCGAGCCCTGTTTCGATTCTGGGGACCAGCAGAACAGCCGGCGCCAGCGTCACAAGCGAAAGCAACAGGCACTAGTAGTACTCCAAAATGTGCCAACCAAACCCAATTCGCTGGTGACACTGTAACTTTTCTTCCAGAGGGAGTTACAACCTGGTTCAAAGCACATTCTCCATCTACAGGCATGGGAGAAGCCATTCGAGCCCTGTTTCGATTCTGGGGACCAGCAGAACAGCCGGCGCCAGCATCACAAGCGAAAGCAACCAAGCACTCCAAAATGTGCCAACAAAACCCAATTCGCTGGTGACACTGTAACTTTTCTTCCAGAAGGAGTTACAACCTGGTTCAAAGCACATTCTCCATCTACAGGCATGGGAGAAGCCATTCGAGCCCTGTTTCGATTCTGGGGACCAGCAGAACAGCCGGCGCCAGCGTCACAAGCGAAAGCAACCAAGCACTCCAAAATGTGCCAACCAAACCCAATTCGCTGGTGACACTGTAACTTTTCTTCCAGAAGGAGTTACAACCTGGTTCAAAGCACATTCTCCATCTACAGGCATGGGAGAAGCCATTCGAGCCCTGTTTCGATTCTGGGGACCAGCAGAACAGCCGGCGCCAGCGTCACAAGCGAAAGCAACCAAGCACTCCAAAATGTGCCAACCAAACCCAATTCGCTGGTGACACTGTAACTTTTCTTCCAGAAGGAGTTACAACCTGGTTCACAGATTCAGTACGTATACTGGCTTCCCCTAGCTCGGTTTGTGCTGAAACACTTCAGAAGAGGCGGCGAAAAGCGAATGGTTGGATGTCGCTTTTTACTATTATTCCTGTACACGTCCAATTCAGTGTGGCGACTCGTTACTCCACAACCACCCACTGCGATGAGATAGAAATTGGCAGGCGTTCGATTCAGTACGTATACTGGCTTCCCCTAGCTCGGTTTGTCTTGTAAGGGTGCAGAAGATGCAGCGAATGGCGAACAGTTGGATGCGGCATTTTGCAAGTATTCCTGTACACGTCCAATCCAGTGTGGCGACTTGTTACTTCGCAACCGCTCACTGCGATGAGATAGAAATTGGCAGGCGTTCGATTCAGTACCTATACTGACTTCCCCTAGCTCGGTTTGTCTTGTAAGGGTGCAGAAGAGGCTCAGGGAGGCGGCGACCTGGGATCCTTGTTTCGCTATTATT
This sequence comes from Pseudo-nitzschia pungens, assembly GCA_037355855.1. Lineage (NCBI taxonomy): Eukaryota > Bacillariophyta > Bacillariophyceae > Bacillariales > Bacillariaceae > Pseudo-nitzschia > Pseudo-nitzschia pungens. The sequence goes on along the minus strand of CM074764.1, from coordinate 1,177,423 downwards.
TTGGTGGCGACGGACCAATCCAGTGTGGCGACTTGTTACTTCGCAACCGCCCACTGCGATGAGATAGAAATTGGTGGGCGTTCGATTCAGTACCTATACTGACTTCCCCTAGCTCGGTTTGTCTTGTAAGGGTGCAGAAGAGGCTCAGGTTGGGCAGAAAATTGATTGTGATAATTGAAGTGAACTGTCCACCACAACTTCACGTGTCCAAATTGTTCTTGTGTTCTTGAGATCCCAAAAAAAAGCACGCATGGAATGGAACCAGAACCACGTGCGCGACATAAAATTTGGTGGAATTTTCTAGCGCATTCTCCAGTACTGGACCAAATGTTCATTAATCGGTGTTGACATCTAAACTATCAATGATTTTTGAATACTTCTTTTTCAATACTCTAGCCCATGCATATATTGAGTAATATTCACACTGGAATCCTACAAATATGAACCAGATTCACTCAGATATATGATTTGGTGGAATTTTCTAGCGCATTCTCCAGTACTGGACCAAATGTTCATTAATCGGTGTTGACATCTAAACTATCAATGATTTTTGAATACTTCTTTTTCAATACTCTAGCCCATGCATATATTGAGTAATATTCACACTGGAATCCTACAAATATGAACCAGATTCACTCAGATATATGATTTGGTGGAATTTTCTAGCGCATTCTCCAGTACTGGACCAAATGTTCATTAATCGGTGCTGACATCTAAACTATCAATGATTTTTGAATACTTCTTTTTCAATACTCTAGCCCATGCATATATTGAGTAATATTCACACTGGAATCCTACAAATATGAACCAGATTCACTCAGATATCAGGATAAGTTGCCATTCTGTGGATTAACTGAAACGTCTGGTGTCTGTCTGTCGTCCGTTTTAATGTGCAAAAGTGCAAAAGGTGCAAAATTTCGCACATAGGTGCAAAACGTAAGAATCTGCGTAACGAAAGCGAAATTTCGTTACGTTATTTCGCTGCGTGCCCAATCGCTACAAAATACAGTGATTTAATACAGTGATTTGCAAAACCGGTGGGTGTCGTCGGCTCGTTTCCCATATTGTCATAATGACGTAAAAGATACCAAATAAATAATGAGCCGATTAGACGTACAGCGCTACAACCCTTACCCCTAATGGTGGTTCAACAACGAATTGCAAGAGCAAAATACAGTGATTTAATACAGTGATTCGCAAATCCGGTGGGTGTCGTCGGCTCGTTTCCCATATTGTCATAATGACGTAAAAGATACCAAATAAATAATGAGCCGATTAGACGTACAGCGCTACAACCCTTAACCCTAATGGTGGTTCAACAACGAATTGCAAGAGCAAAATACAGTGATTTAATATAGTGCGTTGCTGCTTGCAGTCCCCCCCCTGTATTATCGACGCGTTGCTGCTGCTTGCTGCTTGCTGCCCCCCCCCCCTGTATTATCGACGCGTTGCTGCTGCTTGCTGCTTGCAGTCCCCCCCCTATATTATCGACGCGTTGCTGCTGCTTGCTGCTTGCTGTCCCCCCCCCCTGTATTATCGACGCGTTGCTGCTGCTTGCTGCTTGCTGCCCCCCCCCCCCTGTATTATCGACGCGTTGCTGCTACAGCGCTACAGGGGATACAGCGCTGCAGGGGATACAGCGCTACAGCGCTGAAGGGATACAGGAGGGATACAGCGATACAGCGCTGCAGGGGATACAGCAGCGCTACAGGGGATACAGCGCTACAGGGGATACAGCGTTACAGGGGATACAGCGCTACAGGGGATGAGCGCAGCTCAGCTCTGTATCGTACTACGGTATCGTGACAGCGCTCCGCTAACTCGTAAAATAACAGAGCTCTGTAGCTCCAGTACTGTATTCTACGGGTAGCGTAGTGTGTGCGGAGTAGCGTAGCGTAGCTCGATACAGCGCTACAGCGCTACAGGGGATACAGCGCTACAGGGGATCAGCGCAGCTCAGCTCTGTATCGATAATAGAGCTCTGTAGCTCCAGTACTGTATTATACGGGTAGCGTACGGAGTAGCGTAGTAGGGTAGCTCCCGTTATTTAGTAATAACGAAGGTGTGCTAGCGCGTTGGGTAACTGTCTGGGTCAGGCGTCCGGTCATAGTACATATTGTACACCAGTGACCCGACCCCTGCGGTAGCATAGTATCTTAGCATGGTAGCATGGTAGGTTAACATATCTAATATTTCGTACTATCATTAGCAACCCTAACCTTGTAGCACTCAGCTACACTGTATTAGTGCGGATGCTATACCCGGGGTATGTACAACTGGTACAAATCGTACGCGACAACCCTAGTATCTTTGGAGTTAGCACTGCGCTACAGCGCTACAGCGATAAAGGGGATACAGCGCTACAGCGTTACAGCGCTACAGGGATACAGCGCTACAGCGTTATAACCCTTAACCCTAATGGTGGTTCAATAACGAATTTCGACCCCGGCTCTTAATTTTTCGACCCAAATATTAGAGTTTGGAGCAAAAAATTAATTTTTGGAGCCAAAAAATAATAATTCGAGCTTAAGAAAGGCGCTTTCGCTCCAAATAATAAAAATATTGGAGCTAAAAACATCTAAAAAAAAAGAGGGGGGTGGTCGAAACGGGTCAAAATGGTCGAAAATCAGTTATTAGACGTAGGAGTGGTAGTTTCGCCTCCATCAACCCCATTGCCCTCCCCCCATTGCAATCTCCTCTGTCGCTGGTGGTGGTGTGTGCTCACCAAAGCTGTGTGCAACGAACAGCAACTACTGGCTCAGGGGTGCTCGTTTCAATTTTTTGACGGTTTGGTGGTCTTTTGGGAGCCTTGTTTTTTTTTTTGGGACACTTGGTCTGCTTGAGGCAGAACTTGGACATTTTTGGGACTAATGGGTTGTCTGTTTACGGAGACTTGGTCTTTTTTGGAGACTTGGTCTTTTTTGGAGACTTGGTCTTTTTAGGAGCCTTGGTCCTCATCGGAGCCATCGATGGAGCGCCAGAGGGAGCCTTCGAGGGAGCCTCTGTTGGAACCTCCGAGGGAGCCTCCGTGTTGCAAAAGGCAGCAACACTGTTCAAATCGTTGCACATGGTGGACTTGACCCATTCGTAGATGGTGCTCGTGCGAGCAAATCCCGAGCCGCTCGTGGGATCGGCGCAATACGGGGGCCCAAAGGAAGTGGTTCCGACATAAATGTCCACAAACCGATTCTCTTCCTCGCTGTAGGTCCGACTCACCAAAGGTCCGCCCGAATCGCCGAAGCAAGTGTCGCTCCCGTCCGTGGTCTCGGTGCAGAGGACCGCTTCCATTTCCATGCCCATTTCTTCAATAGCGCCATCCCAGCCTTCCACGCAATGTTCGGTACTGACGGTAACAATGGTGGCGTTTTGGAGATAGTCATCAAACGATTGTCCAAGGTTGGACAAGCCCGAGCTAATGCCGCCCATGCCAATGGCAACCACGCTTGTCCCGGGAGGCGGAAAGGACTCGTCCTGGTTGAGTTCCAATCTCACGAAGGATTCATCGATGATCACCGGCTTGTTCAGCTTGCACAGGGCGGCATCATAAGAAATCGACCAATCGTCGTATTGGGGATGGTTCACCCATTTCTTGCATTTCCGTACCTCGACGCCTTCGGTCACGACATCCCTTTCGTATCCTCCTACGTGGATCTTACCATTCGATAGGGGCTCGCAGTGCGCGGCGGTGAGAACAATATCGGGCGCAATGAGAGTGCCACCACAACCCTTGAGGTCGACAAAGTAGGGAAAATGCCCTGGTTCCGACCGGACCCCCTGCACGATGGAAGACCCTTTTTCTGGAGAGGCCGATACAAATCGAGGGAAGATGTTCGTTGCTGCTGCTACCAGAACGGCCAGGAGCAATGGATTGGGAAAGGTTGCCATGGCGCCTGGTGGTTGCTCTTCGGTGAAACGACTTTCAATACTGTGAGGAGATGAGATTTAGACGAACGCGATGGATGCCCACATCGATTTTGTCGGTTTGAATGTAGGCCTCTGCCGTTTTCCGTTCGCATGAAATTTTGTGTGCCGGGGGTTCTTCGATGATAGTACGTGATGTATCTTACAAGTAAGTCATTTAATCTCCATAGGCTTAAAATATCGAATCAATCGCCTGCGTGACGATCAGACGGAACACGTTGCTCCAATTAGGGTCAACAGCTTTGGCTGAGAAATCTATCGGAAATTTCGCTGTTCCTAATGTACGTGTAGAGACAGTTTTTGGGCGCCAAAAACAAATTAATAGAATGTTATGTGAAGTTTTCTATCATACTCATACCGGGTGATACTCGTTGACCTAACACTTACACGTAGCGTAGTCGTTAACAAATTCTTCAGATTTTGAAAATTTTGACCAACCAATTTTGGGCTGGATTCAAACGGTGCTATCTAGAAGAAAACTACGATTGCGTTCAGTAGAATTGTGACGGTATTTTTCTACTTGTACTTCGGTACTTCCGTGATAGTTACCGTTACGTAAGATACCTGTAATTAAGCCTTACCTGTAGTCGATATTACTACCGGTAACCTTAGGTCCGAGGATTGTTTTTCACAAGCCTTTTTGCTTCTCACCGTTGTTCTTTTGATAAGAAAACGGATGACGAACGGATCGTCGTTTACGTACGTACGTATCGTAGTATGAGCCACATGCATGTCCACCGATGGTCAAGATAGGTGGCAAATAAGATCTTCGGCATGATGTACCGGTAACCTGTAACCTTACTGGTACAGGTACGAGTAACCTTAATGCATGTATCCTTTAACGTAATCTTATCGTCCGCAGACGCGTTTGTTCTACGGTCGACGATGATCATTGAATCATCAGAGCTGATGAGACACTGAGAAAGGTATGGATTTGGAACCAGAAACTTCGCAGTAGTAGTTGCAACAAGTACCTGTAACGCACAGAACGAACACGAGTTCCAATACCCGAAGCCCAAAGGAGGTTTTCTATTGTTCTAACTGAGCATGCGCAAAGGTTCTAACTAAAACTATCGTTCCGCGATTCACTCTGCACACAACGAGAATCGGAACATATCGAAGAGGAAAAAGACCTACATAGGTGTCGTCGGAACAAGTACGAACGCTATGATTCGATACGGTATCGCGCGTGGATGAAAATAACGAACACCCTTCGCAATCAACACGCGTCAACCAGAAGGATCACGAACGACACCAAAATCGAGAGACAATGATCCGAAGAAAGAGATGCCTCCTCCCCCCTCTTCGATCCTGGACACGACAGCATCAGCATCGATCACAACCAAAACCACAACCACAACAGCGAAGAGGAGGAATCCGAAACTCTGTTGCTCCTTCGAGGCTGGTGATTTTACTGGTGGTTGCACTCCACGTGCAATGGGTGGTCGCTGCCCGTGGGGTGAATCTTGGAGCGATTCATCCCAACCAGAGCGAGGAAATAGTTGGCATCCACAATCATCACCGTGCCGGATGGGTCGAAAGCAGGGGCAGACGAAATGATAACAAGCGCAACAGAACGATCCGTTTGGCGCTCCGCTCTGACTCCAACGCTTGTTTGGCACAACTGCGCGGCGGTGGACCACCATCCAAAAGCAGCAGCAAGAACAAGAACAATAGTAGCAACAACAGCACCACCAGTATAAGCAGAAGCAGCAGCAACGGGGAACCGCCTCCCCTGTTTCTCTCCTACTGCCTGCCGCAGACCATCACGGTCCGGATCACAACGCTCAACCTCCCCGCGATTCTGGTCGGCGTCCGATCCCTGTGCGAAAGCACGCTCGCACGGCTCCAGGGGTTGGAACTCGCCGCACGCCTCGCCAACTCCGCGGCGATGGCCGAGTCCTACGCGGTGTCCTCCCGGTCCGAATCCGCCGGAGCCTTCGGGACGTCGTCGCAAATCGCTGGTGCGATTGCGATTGCCGGAGCGGGAAGTCCCGGCCTCCTGGCCGCGGTTCTGTTCCGACGGACGCTGGCGGTCCTGCTGCTGGCGGAGGCCCTGGACCGGACCGGGGTCCTCGGCAAGGTCCGCGAGCGAGCCTCCCGCACGGCGGCCGATCTGGCAGCGGCCTGGACCTCCGCGGTCCTCCCGGCCCTGGCCAGGAACGCCGAGGGGTGGAGGGCACTCCTGACCGATCTCTGGGCCGAGGCACGACAACGATTGGATTCCGCTTCCGACGACGCGTTGTGGCGGAAGGGCGTCCGCAGCGGCAAGTGGTGGAGGACCGAGTTCTCGTTGCGCGATTGCGGCGCATTCGCGCGGGGATTGGCCGGCACGTATCGGCGGAGGGGGCTGTGGACCCCCCGGTCCGCATTTGCCCTCGGAGCCGCGGCGGGAACGATGGTCGGTCCCCTCCTGCCGTCGCGGCGGTTGCGGATGGTTTTGCTGGCAGCAGCGATGGCAGCGGGAGGAGATCGCGGGAAGACCCTCGGTGCGGCGCTGCAAACACGATGCCGGGATCTCGCCGTTCGGGCGGCGGATGTTCGCGGGAGGGAGGAAGAACCCGAGGAGTACCATCTCGGGTACAGTGGTAGCGGAACAGCAGCAGCCACGACAACAACAGCAAAATCAACATCAATGGCAACGGCAACAGCAGCAAACCAGGGAGTGGTCGTCGAGCGGCACACGACGGTAGTGACAGCGGTGGGAGGGGCTCGACGCCGCCGCGGCGGATACTCGCTGGGGATTGCCTCCTGGATGGGGGACGATGAGAGCGATAGCCACATCCACGGTCACGGCCACGGCCTCTACAGCCATCACCACCAGAACGAAGCACGCCCATCGCTGCGAGCTTCCAAAAACGCGGACGCGATGGACGCGAGACTCGAGGCGCTGCGGCAGGGATTTGCTTGGGGTTTTCTGTGTGCCACCGGACCTTCCTTCGCAGGGAGGTAGCACGCCGAACACGCAGCACGGATCATCCAATGCAATCGATGGCACGCGTTGCAATTCGAACCGACCACCAGAGGCAACAAGATGACACGAGGCAAAGCCGAGACGACTCACTCTGAGCAACGGCACCGGCGATGGATTGGAATTCCAAAACAAACGGAAACGACCCGAAACGCCAGAATAACAAGCAAAAACGTTCAGTTGCAACTTGAGGCCGATTTCACCCAAGATTTTTTTGTTTGGTATGGATTCTGGTGTGCTCTCGTCTGGACTACTGATTTGATGTGCAAAGAAGCTATGATGTGACCAATACCTTACAGCAATAGCAGTAAAGTATTCGAATCCGTCCTGACGAGCTTAAACAGATGACCAAGAGCACCACTTCTCCGTGTGTAACTGTGCGCGGCGTTTGTGCGTGCGACGCATGTGATAACTCGATAGTACAAGGAAATTTTGGATCCTATGAAGGAATATGGACACTGGATCTTTCCATACCTGTTTTTTTTAGTAGTTCTCCCCAAGATTTGGATTGCCGAACAAACCCAGATGGGCCATGTCCTCCACAAGCTGCATAGTTGGTTGGAAAGTCATCCGATACGACTGGTTTGGACTCCATTCACCAGCAACTGCGGACCTTGGCGGCACCAGCCAGTTCGTAGATTCATTAAACCTTACCGTACCGGTAGGTAAACCTTACCGTGCGTATTGTAAACTTTTTCGTGTTCCCTTGAGAATGTGAGTGAGTCGTGAGTCAGTGAGTGCTCGTACGGTAAGGTTATTCAATACGAAGTACGAAGTACTACGTAACTCACGTAATCTTACGTCCTACGAAGTGATTACTGTAATTCGGACTTCTAAACTTTTCATTCAATATCATTCACGGAAGGTGTCTCGTTCGTGATTGATTGACTTGATTGAGATATGTATCGCATGGTAAGCCTTACTGTAATCAACAGTAACTTAAAGGTTACTGCACCCGTAAGTTAATCTTACTCTTAGAAGATACTTCGTACTACGTACTTTGTAATGCTTTGGTTGACCGGGAGAGTCGCAAAAAATAGTAGAAGGAATAATCTGTCGACTAAGACTACGGTACTCCGTGGAAAGGAAGATCACAAGTTGTCACATGTTGTACCTTACCGTATCGGATTGAATAGTCTTGTGTCTCGTATCTGTCCTTGTCATTATCATTGCTTCGACCCTTGCATCGTGCGACCATGTCGGACGATCCAACCACGGTAGGTGAGGACGACAATCCCCGTCTACCACAACTGATTTTTACGGATTTGGCGTTTGCGACACGGCAACCAATTCAGAGGGATGAGGATGTGGGTGACAACGAAAACGAGAGCCGAAACGAAACGGGAGACAGCGAGGAGGATGCCGACGAGGACTGGGTCCGGTCCGAGGCGCGGTGTCCCCTCGCCTTTGCTCGGAATCCGGCTCCCTCCGATTCCCACCGGTACCTCGCACGGCTGCGTTCCTGCGTGACATCTTCCACCGGCACCAAGCTGAACGTCGAATTCTTTGGAGATGTGTCCTGGCCGAGGATGGTCTGTTTCGTTCCCGGGGTCTGCGAATCGGCCGAGACCTGGACGGTCCAGAACCTGGCGCGAATTTGTCGGTCCCGGCGCTGGAGGCTGGCGGTATTGGAACCGGAGGGCCACGGATTGTCGGATGGTCCGAACGGGAGGGGAGTCTTGCTGCCCGGCCACTGGGAACGGTACGTGGATCAGGTAACGTCCTTTTGCGACCACGCCCTGGCCGTGGATCGGATGCAGAAACGAACCGCGAACGCAACAACCACGGAGGGAGAAGCAGGAGCAACGATCCCGAAAACGCGATTCGTCCTGGCCGGAGCCTCGATGGGAGGTGCCCTGGCGGCCTACGCCAGCGAGAAACTCCTGGGGCGCACTCCCAGGCCCGGATACGAATCCGAATCCGAGTTCGATTCGGGCTTGTTTGAGTTTGTGGGAACTCTCCTGCTGTCCCCGGCGGTGGGCATCGATGCCTCCGCGGTGCCCCCACCGCCGCTGGTGGCCGCTCTGTCGGTCCTCGCGCGGTGGTGTCCTTCCGTGGGCGTCTCCGGGGTGACGCCCACCGAGGATCCCTCCCACTATGACTGCCCGCCGGGAAGGACGACCCGCAACTTTGCCGGTCCCTGGCCGCTGGGAACCTCCAAGCTGCTCCTCGATGTGGTGAGCGAGAGGATCCCGTCGGACGTACGGGAGGGATCGCTCAAACTGAACCCGAATCCGAACCCGAGTCCGCACCACCCGGCTGCGGAAGGCCACGACCGGCCGCAAGCGCAAGCGCACGCGGTGTGGGTCCTGACCGGTCGAAACGATCCGGTGGTTCCCATCGGCAGCGTCCGGGAATTTGTGGAGGGCATCAACAGGAACCGGCGAGGGGCGGGATCATCGACAGAAGATGGTGGTGGTGGTGGGTTTTCGTCACCACCGATCGTCGAGCTGATCGAGATCCCGAGGGGCGACCACAGCCTCTTGGTACCCGCGCACGGAAGCAAGACCAAGAACAAGACCCTCGCAGCGACCAAGGCCCACGTGGTGGCGTTTTTGGACCATTGCGAGGCGCTGGACAGAACCAAAAGTCGATAGAATCATGGATACGTAGTATTGCTAGTACTACTGGAAGTAGTATTAGATCATACTTGTAGTAGTACTACAAGCGAGCAAGCAAGGAGGATTACTAGCACCATGGGGTACTTGGTTCCGCTAGTAGTAGTACTCTAGTATTGCTCATCTCCATGCTGCGCTAAATTGACTTGCATTCCGAAAGATGTCAATGATAGTGGATTCTGGAGAGTGTGAAACTTGCTGTAAGAATACTAGTAGAGCTTTGTCAAATTACTGCTGCTGCTACTGTATTCACAGCATCATGAGAATACTTCCTCGTTTTCAACAAAAAAGTACAATACATTCATCAACACATGGTAGTATCAGCATGAAGAACACCACATTGCAATAGCAGTACTATTCATTAACATAAAAGAAGCAGATTATCCACCCGAAATTCAGAACAATCAACAAGAAAAAGTATCAATTCCAACAGCATCAGCCATCATGATGATTGAATGCTACTGGTACTAGTAGGAGTAGTACTACTAGTACTAGTCCTACTAGTAGTACTAGTTCGTCTCACACAGTTCTTGTTTGAAGGCAGAAAAATCACCAGCGGAATGAAGGCATATGGCCGAGGTTGCATAGAATACGAACCTAGTTCAAATGCTGTTGAAACAAGACGTTTCTTGTTGTGGTAATTACTAGTAGTAGTAGTAGTAGTAGTAATAGTAGTAACAACCAGTTCCTCCAAAGGTTGAGTCCCTCAATCGACTCTAGCTGGTCCATTTTCTCCAACCGGAAGCATGGCGCCAAGAAACTACGGTTAACAGTGCGAGTAATTACGAATGCCAGTAATTACCGTACAGGGAACGAGCTCCGGAGCTCGCAATGGAGAGGGCAGTTGTAAAAATCGGTGTGCGTCACTGATGCCAAGGAACAGACAAATCACGCAATGTCGACAATCGCAATCAGCCGATGATTGGTTCGTTTGCTTGCCTGCGCGCTCGATGGGTACGGGTACGCAGTAAAATCCGTAAGCCTTACCTGCGATGTCGCAATTCGTGCAGTACAACAACTCAGTTACCTGTAGCGGTATGTTGTACGGTAGGTAATCTTACCAGTACAAGTGGAGTACCGTACGTAAGATTACCGTAGGTTATGACTTGATTGTACCGTATGGTAAGGATTACGCACTTTGGGTCCCTCGCTAAGACCCATCTGGCAGTTGAATCCGAATCTTTCGAACGACAAGCGAGACCAAAAGAGGATCGTGTTTTTGGAGAATTTTTCGGTGAGTGAGCTGATGCTTTGGCGGGTGTGAGGTAAGACGTAACCTTATTAGTAAACATGAAAAAATGATGTATGATCTGCTTGCTGATGGGTTCGTACCAAGGTTACTCGTACTAATACGGTAGGCCGCATGGGTGTGATGCGTTGTTCTTCGATACACACCAGATTTGCGATCCCACACGCTAACTGCAACGCCACCGTTGTTAAACCGAAAATCGAATCATCCAACTCCTATTCCATATCTCTTAAAGGTCGTGTGTTGTACTCCTCCGGACAACCATCCCGTTCCGTTGTTTCCTCTCTGTGTCACAAAACTCTACCCAAAATACCTCTGCCGCCGGGTTTCGATTCATTCCTTCACTGTTCCATTCCATTCAACACGCTACGAATCAATCATTCAATCATTCAATCAACAATTGTACCATGACGAGCAACAACACTCCGGCACATTCTGCGTATGGTGGCATCCGGGCCGCAGTGGTACGGACCGTGGTCTTGGCCCTCCTGGCCACCGCGGGCAGCGACGCCTTTGTGACGCAATCCGCGTCCGGTTCGGCAGCCGCAGCCGAAGCCGCCACGAAGCAAACCACCGAGCTGAACGCCCTGTGGAGAAACTGGGTTCCCCAATCCGCTGACTTTTTGGACGTTGCCATGGGCGAGCGTCCGAAGAGCAACCCGAAGCCGAAGTCAAAGTCGAAGTCCATCTCAATCTCAAAGGCAAAGAATCACCTCGCGGAATCCGCGAGGGACGACCGCACCCCAACTCGCGCCGACGCCGCGAGTGCTGTTTTTGCTGCGGCCGAACACCGCCACGGCTCGCTCTCGGAAACGACCCGGTGGCAGAGCCTCTGGGCCACGGCGGCGGCGATCGTCCTGGCCACGGCGACGGCGGGACTCCCGCTCGGTGCCGGCGCCGTGAGCGGGGGTGGCCTGGATTTTGCCGGCCTGGACATTTCCAACCAGGATTTCTCCAACCAGAACTACAAGGGCAAGGACTTTACGCAGGTCCTGGCCCGGAACACCAACTTTGCCGGGAGCAATTTCGCCGGGTGCCGATTCCCCAAGGCCTATCTGATCAATGCCAACTACGAGGGAGCCGATTTGCGGGGTGTCTCCTTTGAGGGGACCAACATGGAAAACGTGAATCTGAAGGTGCGTGGGTCGGTCGGTCGGTCGACGTGTGCACGATTGCTACAGGGGTTTGCAGTTGGTTGAGCGGTGCATGGCATGAGCGAATGAATCATCCATCGGCCCGTGACCGGTTTTGCCCCGGTCTGTTTTGATTTGATTTGATTTGATTTGGTTCGATTCGATTCGATTCGATTCGATTCGATTCGATTCGATTCGTGCGGCGCAGACTCTTGTTTCTCACCACCATTTCGTGGGACTGTTTTTCTTTGCTCGAATCGCATTCGACGTTATTGGATCGATTCCATTATATTCTTCTTTTGGTTCTATTGCACTCGATGCGACCGCACACCGTTCCGTTGCATTCTACCGCGCGGCACGGGACGCAGAACGCAAACGCCGCCGGGGCCTACTTTGGCGCGACGATCGTTGATGCGGGCAATGTGGAGAATGTGGATTTCACGGACGCTCAATTCCCTCCCAAGACCCTGGCCCTCATGTGCGAACGGCCCGACATGAAGGGAACCAATCCCACCACCGGAGCCGATACGAGGGATTCGGCCATGTGCCCGTAACGAACTAACTCACTCGCTCGCTCACTCACTCACTTACTAACTACGAAGTTCGAAGTACGGTAATGAGTAGCGGAGCGATCCAATAACGAATCAATGGGCACGACTTCGGACCCAAACCTCGGGCATCGGGCGCCTCGCGAGGAGCGGTATGTGGTGCGGAGCGCACGATTTCACGGGGTGGTGCTGGTTGGCTCCATGATCGCAGCAGCGCACGCAATTGCATTTACGGCTACGGCTCAAAACAGTAGCAACCGATGCAATACAAAGCAACTGTTTGGTGTGTCAGATGCTTTGTGGAAGGGTTGAGGCTCTTTTGTTGCCTTGGAGGAACACAGTGGTGAAGTGAACAAAACGCTAATTACCGTAGTAAACCTTAGTACAGTTGTAAGATTACGCGTAGTACCGTATTGTTTGTTTGTTTTTTTACCTCCAACTCTATAGTTGATGCAAAGTTCATTCGGATCTCTAACGCTAAGTGGAATGAAAACGGTCCGTCCCGCGTGCGTCAAGAGTCAACAAGAAACCTTTGTTGTGAATGACACTAAACTTTACCTGGTACCGTACGGTATGCCCATTGTACTTGCACCATTAGTTGTATGGTACAGGTTCGTACGAGCACGAGATCAAAGGAGTAGTCACCAGTCATTAGTTTTTGTTTTTTGACTTCCGCTGTGTGACCCAGAGGATACGATCGTGGACAGATGGATTTTGGGATTGAGATCCGAGATCCTAGTTCGTCGGCGACCCGAAACATTGTGGCCCATCGCAAAAGTTCCTTCCTGTTCTGACGGTGACAAAAGCTGATGATACCGGTTCTAATCTTACCGTACGATAATCTTACCGGTACAAGTAAGATTAACCTTACTTTCACTGTAATTACCCGTAGCATGGCTGTGGCACGAATCAATCAATCCAGCTCTCCACGCTGATGATTCCAGGGCGATTGCCGATTGACGGAACATCATTACGTAGTATTTCTGAATTTTGTATTTTCACAATTCCATCAACAACGATTCTTTCCATTCATTGAACACGATCAATATCTTTCGTGAATCATCCATCCGGTACCGTGCGGTACGTCGCAACAGATTTTTCGACTCCAAAGAAAAGCGGAAGGATACGGTACAATTGACTACTAGCATCGGAACTCGTCTCTGTTCGTAACGCAACAGCTGCAACTCTCACCAGTCTTCGCATCACGGTTTGTCGTACAGTTTCTAGACGGCAGAGCAGAATCCTACCGTAGCATACAACCTTCAACACAAAGCGAGGCAAGAAAATAATTCATCATGATTGGATCCATCCTCAAGCTCCTGTTGGGCAGACTCCTTCCCGCTCTGGTTATGGGAGTGGCAATCTTTCTGGGATGGTGCAATGTCGACCAGAGTTCTCCCTGGGAGGGCCGCTTCTTTGCGGTCCTGATTCCGATATTCAAGGGATGCCTTCCTCCCGCGTTGTTCGGACACGGCAAGCTGGGAGACAAGGAAACACCGCCGGTCCCTTCCGACCTGCTTCCGCAGCCCCGGCCCGAGGGAGAGCTCTTTGCCACCCTGGCCGGAAGCGGCGACCTCATGCCCCGAAACGGCCTGGGCATGTGCTGCCGTCCCACCGCCTACGACGACGTTTCGGTCGAGCGGTCGATCGAGTGGTTTTTGCTCAAGGGAGGCCGCCACATCGATGGTGCCCACCTCTACCTGAATCACCGGGCCATCGGGCGGGGGATTGCCAACGCCGTTGCCAAGGGGGTTCCCCGCAGCGAAATCTTTCTGACCACGAAGCTGTGGCCGTCCTTTTACGGATACGATCGGGCCCTCGAAAAGGTCCCCACCTTTCTGGAGGAACTTGACCTGGACTACATCGACATGGTTCTCATGCACGCTCCCGTCTCGCTCGTGAACCAGGGAGCGATGCCCGCCGGCTGCAAATCCAGCGGATTGACCACCATGAAGGAATGCCGCCAGGAAACCTGGAAGGCCCTCTCGGAACTCCGCGCGAGGGGAGTTATCCGCAACGCCGGTGTTTCCAACTTTGCCACCTACCACCTGGAGGAACTCCTCGCGCTCGACCCCGAGACGGTGGCTCCCATCAGCAACAACCAGATCAGCTGGAGTCCGTGGGTCCCGCAAGAATGGGTCGAGACGGTCGAGTTCTGCCGATCCCACAACATTGCCGTCACCGGCTACTCCAGCCTCGGTGGATCACTGGAACACGACAAGGCCAAAACGATCGAGGTCCTCAAGAGAGTCGCCGCCGACCGAAACCGATCCATCGCCCAGGTCATGCTGCGGTGGGGTCTCCAAACCGGAGCGACCATCATCCCCGGAACGGGAAACCCCAAGTACATGGAAGAGAACTTGTCCGTTTACGGGTTCGAGCTCAGCGACGAGGAGATGGCATCCATCGAGGCGGTCCGGGGAAGCGAGGAGGCCGAGCAATTTTTCACCATGAAACCCATCGAAAAGGACAGCGAAGAATGAAGACCGACGTAGATGGGAAAAAAATAGTAGTCGTGGACAAGATGGGGACGACGAGGAATGATTTTGGCAGTGAGTGAGCACTGGATCGTTGGACAGAATACCGGTACAGCACTGATAATTGTTGCGATGGACGATGTAAATCATGTACACGTAGATGATGATACTCGAGGCAATTATGAATCGCATCCTTGGATTGTCTGTTTTCATACACTCACAAGTGGAAAGCATAGTGTTGGAATGTATGTATTGCATTTGGATGACGCAAACACACGAAGCAATCAACACGAATATGATCAAGCTGAGTTTCAGAGTTGATTTACCATTCGGAACATAGCTTTGTGAAATGATATAAAATTGATCCTAGTAATGGAACGACTCCAACTTGAGTATCATGGGTTTATATTTCAATTAGATTCGTGACGATCATCGAATTTCTCGGGGTAGTATTATGCTTGGTCCGCGAAAATCTTCTGGCAATGCTCGTGATCTGCCGGGTGGCCCCACCCACCAAATCCCTTCTGTTCAACTGAAGGAGAAACGACTTTCATGACATGCGGGACGCCAACCTCGGCGTTGTAAGGCTTTAGCCTCGAATTCTTCACGAATAGATTCATCATCTGTATCTTGCCCTCGTCCACTTGTTCCCCATTGTGGTGCATGCCGTTACTCAGACCAATGTGTGCCACCTCGAGGGTTCCCGGTTCCAATATCTTATAGGGAAGGTAGCCCACAGCCATCAAATGAACGATCGTCCAGTCCCAATTGTAATCGTCCCAGTTGCAATAGTCTTGGGCATGCGCCTTGATCTTGGCAAACATGTCCCGTCGAATCGCCATCGGCCCGGTCACAAAGGTGGATTGGATCCAATCGGCTTCCGGGACGGGATACGTGTAACCGAGACTAGGGTCAAAGGTCAGACCGAAAAAGTCGTTGCGCAGGTCTTTAGAGTCAATGTATTTGAATCCTTTCTGGATTGTTTGATAGATTGTTGGAGAGACAATGTAGTCTTCTTCCATGAACAAAAAGCCGTCTACCGCCTGGAGTTCCTTCATTCCGAAGACGGTGTTCATCAACCAGTTAAAGTGGTGCTTGCAGCAGGTGATCTTGCCTTCTCTTTTGTTCCCGTAGGAATCCCCATCGTAGCCCTCGTTCAACTTTGGATCGTCTCCCGGAAAGGTGTCGGGATGCTCCGAGCACGCATAGGGATGGAAGAGCTGTATGATATGGAATTCTGACTTGATACTTTCCACATAATCCACCATTTCTGGGATGTGACCATCGTGGGAAATAATGACCGGCATTGACTTCGGATAGTCCGACTCGCGGAGGGTGTCAATGGCCAACTTCAGGTAGTCCAACCGATTGTAGACCATGTATACCGCGGCGATCCTGTTTTTGTGAGTGTGAGAATCAGAATTTCTGGCAACGTGCTGCGGTGCATTAGGATCGTTTTCCGGCCAACTGTAAGTTTCGATCTCCTTGGGGCTATTGTCGAGTTGGATCGAAGTAATGTCAGGAATGCCAAAGTCAAAGAATCCTTTCACGGACGAGCTTCCAAACATTTCAAGTGGATGATTCAGCTCTTTCCACTGGTTCATGCAAAATGGTGTCGTCGTGAATTCCTCTTCGTTGCTCGCTCCCGGTGACTTGTCTTCGAGAACGACACGCAGTCGAGTTCGGGTCGGAACATTGTCCGTGACTCCCTGGAACAACCCTCGATTGTCATCTTGGTCCAACCGCCGATCCAACCAAACATCGATGGCACCTTCCTCGAGTGAGGCCGTCCCCTGTGCGTGCTCGGAGAGGACAGTCATGCGCTTCTTCGAGTCCTCGATGGAAGCCAGTGTCGGCATGGGAAAAACTTGCGACTGGATGGGCATGTCACTTCGGTAGTGATGGGTGTCAAAGTTGAATCCATTCAGATCCGTGTGGAACACTCCCTGGTTCTTGATATCGGGAGAGGTAAATCGAGCGAACCATTCTTCGTTGTTCGTTTGCAGGTTGGTCTCGTAAACGAAATCAATGACGACACCACCATAGTCGCCGTTCTCGGTCTTGGGCAATTTTCTTTCCACGATCGTTCGGCTCCAGTGTGGAGTAGTGACGACGCTGCCCCCATCCCGAATATCCACTTCGATTTCATTGAAGGCTTCCAACGTTCCGGGGAAGAAGAGGTAGGCTCCACCCTCAGTAACCTTCCACACCATCCATTCCTCGCGCACCGGATGGGTCATCAATCCCGTCAAGGGGTTAAACTTGATTCCCGACGGTTGTTGACCATCGCTTCCATTCGGCTGGAGGGGCCCGGGAGTTTCGCAGGGTAAGGAGGCGTGGGCGACGGTTCGTCCCGGAACCACCACCGATCCGCAGGATTGTTCCGTGGGAAGAGGGTTGTAGACTATGATGTTCGCATCGTTGGAAGCATTTTCGCAGAGATTTTGACTCAATCCCCGAGGGGCCGTCGATTGCCAGCAGGCCTGAACTTTCAGTTGCTTGGCAATGTCTTGGTTTATCCCGTGATTATCGTCGCTGATAATGCGCTTGAGAATCCAATTTTGGGTTTGAAGGATGGAGTCGTGGATTCTAGTGGCATAATCCATGACAACCTTATTCTTGGCCGTTCCAGTGACGCCATCGTGGTGCTGGAACAGACTCAAAGTGCGGCGAGGTCCCTGCAGCTCTTTCTTGGTAGCACCGAGAGAACCTGCCGAATACAGCACCTGCTCCAGTTTTCGATCCAGGGCCTTGTCGAAGATGCGGCTGGTGTAGTATCCGGACCAGTAATCCTGTTCTCGATCCGAATAGGTAAAGAAGCTTCCTTTTAGGAGAGGAGGAGAAAATGGCCTGTCTTCCATGACGGTGTTGAAGTAATCGGACAGGGTGCCGAAGGATATCTCGACGTTTTCGACGTTGGCGTTGATGTAATCGAACATCTTTTGGTAATTTACGTACTGCGCTTCGGCTTCTTTGCTGGTTCGGTAGCGAAAGTCGTCGCCGAGCGGTACAAGCACAACATTGGTTCGGTATAGGTTCGCCTTTTTGCGGTATTGGTCGAGCAGCGTCAGGGACCGCTCCTCGAGGTTTTCTGGCGTGATGAATCGGGCGTCAATTTTCCAGTCACAGCGTCCGACGTATGATGTAACCCCCGGGACGCGGGCAAAATCGAACTGACAGCAGATCGACGGGTCCGGTCCGCACGTGTGCGGCACGTCGTACGAATAAAATGGCATGACGTGCGTAAAAATGTCAAACTCTCCGGTTTCGTCCCATGTCTGTCGCCACATAAATTCCAGGTTCTTGTGGAGGGCGAGCTCCTTCTTGACGGCGTAGTGGACCCGCTGGATCAGCATGGCCTTAAATCCGTATTTTTTCAGGAGGAAGGCCATGGTTGGGCTGTAGCCAAAGGGATCGATCGACCATCCGTACTTGGGAATGTATTCTTCGCCAAAGGTTTCTCGCAAAAAGTCGTGTCCTTCTTGCAGCTGAATTTCCATCGCGTACAGCTGGGTGTTGGCCTCGTCGGGCTGGACCCACCCGCCCGTAACGAATTCGAATTGTTTGTTTTCGAGGAGCTTTCGGACCTCTTCCTTCCTCTCGTCGCTCTGTTCTTTCCACCACCACTCGAAATAGGAGATCTCCGCCCATATGAATTTCCTTTTCGGGTCCTTGACGAGGGCATCGATGACACTGGTCAAGATTTTTTTGGTCTGCGACTGAAAGTACTCGTCGAAGGTTTTGATCCATCCCGGATCGCAGTGAGAATGAGGAAGGACAAAAACCCTGAGGGGCTTGGATTTCGTGAGTTCTACCGGCTGCACGTCCCATCCCTGCGTCCATTTTCCGCCGTTGGGGTTGTCAAAGGGCAACTCGTTGCTCATCTTTCGCATGTCGATCACTTCTGCCGACGTGTCGGCGACCATTTCGAACACGTCGGGGACGAGATTCGGGGGGGTCTTTCGCTTGTTTGGATTTCCCTTGCGATTTTTGTGCATGACCATTTCGACGCGGCTCTTGGCCTTTTCCACGCCGCTCTTGAGGGTCTGGAGGATGGCCTTTTTGTTCATGAGCTGAAAGGGCGATTTGACGGCGGATCCCGTGCCCAGGAATTCGATGTCGTGGGCCAGATACACGAAGGCGAACAACCAGAAGGACAAGACGAAGCCAAAGACAAAGATCAAGAGCATAGCAACCTTGGATCGAAAAATTGAGCGACCGCCATTTTTGCCGTCCAATCCCATTGCGACCCGCCGCATTTCCTTGTGTTGTCGTCGCAAGCCACGCCGTTGCTTCCGCCGTTCTTCGAGGCGGGCATTGAAGTTTGCCTTTTCCTTTGGGGACACAATGTCACTGCCGCCGGTGCCATGTTCGATGTCGTTGTTGTCGCCGTGAGATTCGGACAACGCGGAAGTGTGGCGTTGCCTCGCGGACGACGATGAGTCTTTTCCTCCCATATTCTATATCCCGGAGGACACCGATGCTTGACCAGGATATTTGCAAACGTATTATAGACGTAGTAGTACTTCGTATCTGTCGTGAATGACCTTCCTGCTCGGCCTGTGGCACAGCTCGAGTGGATTCTGCGTTCAGGTAAGCAGAGAGTTGATCCACTAGATCGGTTAGAGGGGACCAAAATGCTATGTTCACGAAGGAACTTTGTGGTGAGACGGTGAATTGTGACTAAAATACAAATACATGCAATAAGCTACTGGCACATCTATTGTGAGAAAAAAAAGGAAGGATTTTTTTCGTCCGTGCGCTTGTGCCAAGAGACTCGTACATACCGTAATAATGTGGAAACCGGTTCTCGTACTAAAAAATAATAATAGAAGTAATACTAAACACCGTTCATTACTCGTAAGATTTACAGTAACCTTACGGTACGTTCACTTTTCCTGCAATTAAAAAATACTAAAAACGAAGTATTTTTCATTTTCGCGCTTCGATGAAAGCCCCACCACAAAAAACCTCACTATTCACCATCAATAAGTACTAAGTAAGTTACTGCTACATGTTTCATTCCACTTGCTGCCGCATTTCTTGGGGATCGCGTAGTGCTGCAAATTCAAAATAGAACCAAACAGTTATTCCTCATTGACGCGTTATTATTATCTGCATTATATTTTTAAAACTATTGCCCTACCGTACTTTCCTGCGATTTCTTTGGGAAAGGCGAATAGATGCTGAGAGGCTTTGGATCTACAGCATTCCACTCCTACCGTAAGCTTACCGTACAATACGATACTACTACTATGCTTATGACTTTGGCTGTCAGAAAAACACATTAATTTTGAAACAGGTCGAGCCGAGTGCGAATCAATCATCACAAGAATGTAATGGTGCTGTCTGCAAGAAAAGAGGGTGAACTTTCCATTTTTTCGTCGAAAATAAGCAACAACTGCAGAGGTTGGGTGTCTCTTTCTGCACACTACTACTAGTATTGCAGCATGGTGACATAGAACAAGACAAGAATTGGGCTTCTCACAAGAATCAGCAGTGGTGCTGGGGGTGGTGGTGTGATCTACTACACTAGTAATTTGCATCTTGCACTACTAGTTGTAGACAGAGCTCATTCCTAACTTGCTATTCAGGTCAACACTGCAAATGAAAAACACTGGACTTCTTGGAATGGTAATGTGTTAGGTCAGCTACTACAGCAAGAATCAAACAATGCAGAATGCTTGTTTTCTGGAATGATGCTGAGGAAGGACAATTGAAAGCACACCACCACCAGCTGATACTATTAGCTACCCCATAGCACCTTGTTAGTATAAGTCTGTTGCTACGCCTGCTGCTTGGCACACAGCCTCCTCCTAGCACACTTGAAACTATTAGTACTGGGAGCTAAGGTATGCAACACTAGTTCAGATCCCAACACAGGGACCCAGCATCATCCTTAGCATCCTCCACAGCAGCACCGGCACAACCATCATATTGGATTTCTTGTTTACAGCATGGTAGTACTACTATGGATATTTTGTTGATGATGAGATTAGATGCACGGAGCAGAACATAGAAGAAAGCTGTAGAAACATGCTCTGCTGAGAACATTTTGAAGTTATGGATGATAACATTACAAAGAATTAGATTGTATGATTATTTTTTGAAATTGCATCACAACAAGAATGTGTGTTCGCAAAATGCTGATCAATTATTCATTACACTTTAGTTTATAATGGGAAATATAATGCTCCTCAACAAGAACCCGGTTAGCTCAGTTGGAAGAGCGCTCGGCTTTTAACCGTGTGGTCGTGGGTTCAATCCCCACATCGGGTGCTTTTAGTTTCGTTTTTTTGCGTCCACTTCTTCCCGGCGTCAACGACGTAGCTGCGGAAGTCTCAAGTAGAGACTCGAACGAAGTCCCCATTGCGCTTTGTTTTGATTGCTTCTACTGTATTCGAGAGGGAGTCGTTACTAGTAGTACGACACAATCATGATTCTAATTCCACTTTTTGTTCTTCTTGATACGATACTAGTAGTACTATTTTTATCCCTTTGCTTCATTCACCAGCAGCCATTCTTGTCAAGGAGAACAGTAAACCTTAGTACTAGTAGAATGCGATGAACACAAAGGTTTCATTATCATCAACAACAACTCCAAGAAACAAAAAAAAAGAAGAACAACAAGTAAGATTACTGGTAAGGTTACGAGTTTAGTAAGCAATGTCATTGAGACACCGTAGCATCCAGTATATTTTCTACACGTGCGTCATCCAATGGCTTTAGCGCTTACAACTCCTCCTGTCTCAGCGTCCGTCCGTCTATCAATAGAGGTTCGAAATAGAGGTTCGAAATCTCCGAGATCACTTTTTTTTGCTCTGATTACATGTATTTGCAACAATAATAAAGGCATGTATCTCCTGTGCCATATCATACATCAATTGGGTATGATTTCTCCTTGGTTTCTTCAGAGACTGCTGTGGCTTTGGTTCCTCTGTCTGGTGGGCGTCGGCGTCCTCCCCCGCGTCTGCGTCCGCGTCCGCGTCGACGTCCGTGCCGGCGTCTGTGTTAATTGCTCTCTTGCTTCCACTATTGCTGCTGGAGGTCGTGATTGAACTTTTGTTTAGGCTATTGAAGTTTCCACTGCTGTCTCTTGTGCTCTTCTTTGTTGTAGATCCACCACCAGCAGACGTCAAAGGAGAAATCGTCGGTGGTCCAATGGGTAGGGTAATCGCCACTGGAACAGACTCCTTCAGGTACTTGGTCTTTAGCCTCAGCACTCTTTTTTGCAACGACCGGTTTGCACATTGTTCTTCGGTGAATCCATATGCTCTCATTGCCTCAGCTGTGGTTTGTTTGCCATTGAATCTGTGGACAGTAGCCAGATGCCTTGCCGCAGCCTCCGTTCTCTCGCATACAGGTAGTTGATAGCCATTCCTGAAGGATCCAACAGGCAACACTGTCTTCCCTGGTGGAAGAACAGCAGTTTCATTCCTATTTTCTTCCATTTTTTGCTTGGTCAGTATACAGTTCGATTCTCGACAACGACACGTCCAATCGATCCGCAAATTGGAGGCCTTGTCTATCTTGATATAATAGAGCTGTCCGAAGTGGTCCGGTCCGAATCGATCCAGTGGGGGGGGAGTTATTAATTTTCGCCGTTATTTGGACCGGGGTAGTTTTTCGGACCCAAAAAAAGACGCGATTTTGCTGCTGCTTCGCCAGTCCGTTTCTCCCAACCGAATCGTCCAATCAGTCCGCAACTTGGAGATCTTGTTGCTCTTATAGTGTAGATGCTTCAGCTAGAATGGTATAATTTACTCGCGCTTGGTTAAGGAGATAGGGGGGGTGAGACAGGACCAGCTGCTGTGGTTGTTGAAATGGAGTTTTTTTTTTATTTTTGACGTTATTTTGTGGCCGGATGTAAGAAAAGGCCGGGCGCGCAATATAAGTCATGTTGGGTACCGTTGGAAAGCTCACGACCTTGCCAATTCGATCATCGGGTATAAAATAGTGTCCAATGTGTGCTGTTTGAATGGTTACAGTTGGCAAAAACAGTGGGGCTCTTGCTGTTGCTTTGGCTCATATCCTGTCTCAAAAAACCAGACGACTTTGCTTACTAAACCCGTACCGTACGAGTAAGGTTTAGCTTACCTTACAGTATGTTACAATAACCTACTACTACTAGTGTGCGACGAAAAAACATGGTCTGATCTTTTTCGACAGTCCGTTCATCGTCCGTTCTCCACCCGCAATCCTCACGTTTTTCGAGATTTTGATGAGATGATGAGATACGAAGTAATGTTAGGACCTACGAGTAACTTACGAGTAACTTACCCGTAAGGTTACGTACCAACCTTGAAGGATGTTTTTCGAAACACCGAAGAAAAAGATGATAACCGAAAATGGATCATCCATCGTCCATCGTTTCGGACGTTCGTGACGACCTACTGCACCGTAACTTACCTTCCTCCTTTAGGATTGGCACTCTTGCCCCCAAGAGTGTTACAGTATTTTATTGCAACTCCAATCACTCGAACGATCCAACCGTTGTTGGCATTGAACGCACGGTACACGTAGTTGCGAAATTGTTTCAACAACGAGCTTTTCCGGTCGGATCATCCAACGCGCATCCGGTACGGTACTCGTCGGCAGATCACAGAATACTTCGTATTGCAGCGCGAGTACTTCCGTCCCTCCCGCAGATCGATGTTTCGGGCAAAGAACGGAAGCTTGGCAGCAATTTTCGTTATCATTATTTCGTTTCTTCCTTGGGGAATTTCACTTGCACTGACCAACACCAACCGCAACACCAACACCAACACCAACAACTACGCCGCTGGATTTTCGGCAATCAAGCACTCTTCCACCATCCGATTGCGGCCGCACGATCGTTTGTTGAAAATGGCGCCCGACGCAACAACATCGTCATCGTCATCCTCATCCTCATCCTCATCGTCATCACCATCCAAAGCAACAACCACTTCAACGACGACAAAGACGACGATGACAACGGATGAAACGACGCCCACAGCTCCGATTGTTTCCAACCGTTTGTTTTTGTCCCACATTGACTACACGAATCACGACGACGACGGAGAGAATGGAAAGAACAGCATCAGCAGCAACAATAGCAACAACAATGATAATAATAACAACAACAGTAGCAGCCGCAAGGACGATCTTTCCCCCGAGGTCGTCAAGCAGCGATTGGAAAAAATCTTTTCGAAATTCGGATTGGTGCAAGAAATCTACCTGTCCGAAAAGGACAAGACCACTACGGACCCCGGGAAAGCGGAACGCCCTCCCTTTGCCTTTATCGCCATGGAAACCGCGGAGGAAGCCAGGGCCGCCCTGAGGGAACTGGGCGGTAGTGGTGTTGGTGCTGTTGGCAATGGTGGTGATGGCGAACCGGCATCCGCCTCGTCGTCATTATCGAGCGAGAGGCGCCTGTTCCGGACCGTGGCACCGGCCAAGGTCCACAAATCCAAGCACAACAAACAAAACAAATCCGAGCGGCTCCGGTCGGAACGCCTCCAGGAATACCGCCAGCGATTGGCCTTTGTGGTGGGGGGCGGTGGTGGTGCTACTGATGCTCCTGCTACTGATGCTCCTGCTACTGATGCTCCTGCTACTGATGCTCCTGCTACTGATGCTCCTGCCAACGTCGTCTGCCAGGTCCACACCTCGCACCTCGATCGGCTGAGGGACTTTGCGGCGGCCCAACCCGGCGTCGACCTGGTCGGTTCGTTCTCGGCCCTCAAGGGGACTTCCTTTGTGATGCTGCGAGCGGTGGACGAGAAGAAGAACAAGAAGAAGAACACCAACGACAACAGCAGCAACGACAACGACGGTGACAACTCGTCGCGGGACGACGCTCCCGAGCGATTGTCCCGGACGCTCTGGGACACGTGGTTCGTGGCACCCAACCTGAACCGCGTGACGGTCCTGGACCCGCCCGGGGATCCGAATGCCAAAAAGAACGGTGCCGGCGTCGTCGAGGGGAACCTCCGGAACGGGGTCGTTCCGGCGATTGCCGACTCGCTGTCGAGGATCGGAGCCTCCGGGGTCTCGCTGCGGGTGGCGGTCTATCCGCCCAAGCTGCAGCGGGCGCTGCTGGACGCCCTGGAGGACTACCGTCGTGATCGTGACCGTCGCTGCAACGACAATGACAATGACGTTGGCCCGGAAATCAAGCTGTCCCCGAGCAATCCCACCCACACAATCTCCGTGATTCAGCTGCACCCCGGCGTCGTGGTCACCCCCAATAGCAAGGGAGACAACGACAAGGCCCTATACGTCCTGGGACGTGTCGAGAGCGTTCCCTCGACACGGAAGCGGTCCCTCCATGACAACGACAACGATAACGACAACGATAACGAGAACGGCAACAAGTACCAGCTCCAGCAGCAATCGACGAGCCTCGTGCCGCAACCCAAAAAGCAAAACAAGGACGGCGGCAAGGATACTGCCACTACTACCAGTAGCACTACCACAACAGCATCATCACCGCATCTGCCGCTCGCCACCGGCAATTCCGCGGCCGCCGCCGAGGCAACCGAGGACAAGAGCATTTCCAGGGCCTATTGGAAGCTCCAGGAGGCCTGGGAGCGCTACGAGCACGGAGCTCCGTCACTCACGGAACCACGACCACCATCACTACCACCTAGCAACACCCCAAACGAAGAAAACCAAAACCAAGAAAGTCATCCCCGGCTGTGGGCACTGGACTGCGGTGCGGCCCCCGGCGGGTGGACCAAGTTTTTGTTCCGTCCGGGGGTGGTGGAGCGGATCTACGCGGTGGATCCCGGCGCTCTGTCCCCGGACGTGGTGCCCGGCCTCGACGAGCGCTTCCGCGCAGCGGGAAACCCCCAACACACCAGTGTGGTCCGGCACGTCGAAGCGACCATCCAGGCCTCCCTCCCATCGCTGGCATCGGATCTCCGGAACGGCGAGATCGCGAGCGAAAGTGAAACCGCAACGGCAACCGATGCCAATTCCAATACCAATTCCAATTCCAATACCAATCGCTTCCTGGATGTCTGGGTCAGCGACATGTGCGTCAAGGACGTGTCGGGTCAGATCGATTGCTTCCTGGCGGCGAGGGAGGCCGGAGTGGTGGGATCCGGGACGTTTTTCGTGCTGACGCTCAAGTGTGTGGTGGGGTACTCCGCGACGGCCTTTGAGTACCAGACCCGGGAGCAGGTGTCGAGGCTGTCGGGGATTTCCAGGGACGTGCAGGTGGTCCACCTCTTTTCGAACCGGAGCAGCGAGCGGACCGTGATCGGGTATCTGGTGTAGCAACGGAATGGGATGGAATGGAATGGAATTCAATGAAATGCAATGCAATCCAAGACAATGCAAGTCAAGACAACGGTCCACAAGACAAGCCAAAGGCACCAATAAATAGAATTGATACCGGGACGTCCACTCCCGCTACGTTACGAGTGTGATTGCAGCGTTACTATTCACGAAGGATTCTCTTGCTACAGCAGGACTATCGTTCCTTTCTCTTCTCATTTCGCTTCGTCACAATTAGATTGGGCTTCGAATACCTACCGCCGGTCGTCGCTGACCGCTGCGTCACAAAATGTGTGGTCTGGGTCCCCAAATCGTGACAGGACCCCATTCTCATCCTCATTCGCCTTCGCCTTTGCATGCCCAACGGTTTTGGCCGCCATTGCCAGGCCTCAATCACGTTTTCCTGAGGGAAGTCCATCCAGTCCAATGATCAGTCCGGTGCCATCGATTCAAGAAATAAAATTGTAATAATAAATGCTATTGATTACTATCATATAATTTTATACGTGTAGCAGATATGAGGAAAAGTTACACGCTAGAGGGGTATACGACATCCGAAAACGGTTACACAAAGATGTAAAATAAGATTTAGTAAATATTGATTGATTAGGAAAATGAGCAAGCAAGCCAGAGTCTGCATCACTCTTTTTTCTGCCTCTATGATGAGGACGAAAACGAACCAGCAAGCCGGGGGCCGCAAAATCCTTTTTCTTCTTCTACGATGATGAGTTAAGGATCGAACCACCTGCAAGCCTCAGCCAGCAACGTTCTTTTCCTGCCTCTAATGTTTTAGTAGTAATCCCTATAAACCATCATTGATCGCTGGAACACCGGACTAGTAGCTACCGTATTGAAAATCCAATTTTGCACTCCGCACCTGGCATCTTCTTCTCCGGTCCGCCCTTTCCCTTCCGGTTACCAGATGGAAGACGTCATTCTCCACGATGCATCGGCTTCGTTCCCGTGACTGATCTGGAACCAGCACTGCAAGTTTTCTCCGTTGACTGTCGTGTGGTGCTCTTCCCCCTCGTCTCCGTGGGCGACATCGTCGTAGTATTCCTTGGCACTTTTTTTGGTGGTCTTCCAGAAATACCTGAACCCAACCTCGTTGCTCTCGTTCTCGTCATTCAAAAAGTACAAGCAGATCTTGTCCCTAGTGTCTCCAACTCGCCGATAGACCAAGGCTCCCTTGACTGCTCGTTCTT
Source organism: Pseudo-nitzschia pungens (assembly GCA_037355855.1). NCBI lineage: Eukaryota > Bacillariophyta > Bacillariophyceae > Bacillariales > Bacillariaceae > Pseudo-nitzschia > Pseudo-nitzschia pungens. The sequence goes on along the minus strand of CM074764.1, from coordinate 1,150,057 downwards.
TGTTCTCGACCAATGCCTCTACCTTGGATTTTGCGTCAATCTCATTGGGAACAACAAGATCATCGAGGTCGCCCCCAACTTCGAGCCAGGAGCAATCCAACTTCCACTTGGCATTGGTTTGGTTGTCAATGACCAGGCGGATCTTTAGTGCTGCGGAGTCATCTTCACGACTACTAAAAGCACCACCAGCATCATGATGGGCGGTGATTTTTTCATCCCCACCATTGTTGTTGTTGTTGTTGTTGTTGTTGTTTGACTTGTTAGAGGGGGTTAGTAGCACCATGATGGAGGTTTTGTTTTGTACTTTTTGCTTTTTGAAAAGATTGTCTGCTGACTTTCGATGCTGGTACTATCTGTTTTATGGGACGAGCTGCTTTGTGTTGTCAAAGATGTTGCTGCTTCAATTCTTGGCAAATATTTTTTGTGAGAACTGACAGAACACTTCTAGAGAATTGAAAATTGCTGGTTTCTTGTTCAACTGGTGGAGTACTACTAGACTACTACTACTAGTACTACTACTAGTACTATAAGTCTAGTACTAGTAGTAGTAGTACTAGTAGTAGTACTACTACTAGTAGTACCGCCGTTCGTCCTCACGCTTCTTCTTGTTGTTGTTCTTGGGCAAGAAACAAGAACGAAAAAGCAACAAGAAACAAAAGAACTGAAACTCTTCTTGTTCTTGATCGTACTAGTTTGGGTGAAGTATGATGCATGAATACGTCCGACGAGAACAAGTACTAAGGTTACCGTACACGATCATGAGCATGGCTTTACACCATTGTTGTTGCGACCACGGACGACAACGCAAGAACAAGAAACACTAACAGAGATCACCAGCAGGATCAAAAATCATGATTCTTGTTCAGACCGACTTCCGAAAAGTAACGTTGCCCTAGTTTTTACCCAGTTGGCGTGCATGCAGGAGGTACTACTACTACCTTACGCGTACGTGAGTCGTTACCTAAAAAAATCCTAGTACAAGTGTTGTTTAGAACAATAAGTAAGGTTAAGGTACTACGAACTACAGTAGATTACCGTACAAGTACGTACTGTACTGGTAGTGATAATTTCGAAACTACCGGTAACTTAACTTACTCGTGGTAAGACTTACGGTAACCTTACGGTAACCTTACTTGTAGTAATCTTACAATAAGGTTTTTGGGAAATTGGGAAACAATCTTTTCGTCGTTGGATCTGTTTTGTGTTGGATTTTGCGAAATACGGAAGGCTTACGCGAACACACCAACAAATCTTACACAATCGCCGATGATTCACGGCCCCATCTTGCTCGTGCGGAACGGGGCCACGAACAGGATCGTCCAACCATCATCCAATTATTGCCGCGATTGTTTCGATTTCGAACCCTCGCCGCAATCTTGACGACGAATGAGATCCCGAGCGGTTCTGGCAGGACCGACGACACTACTGGCAGCAGCAAGCGCAAGAGCGACGGGTGTGGAAGGATTGGCGCATTGTTATAATTACTGTAGTATCAATACTATCGGCATGCAATCACCAACGCCAACGCCAACAATAGCAACAGCAACAGCAATCCCCACATTCTTGCGATCTTTGCTATCTACAAATAGCCGCCGCATCACACTCCGCTCTACCATGAACGGGGAAAACCATCCCATCGGTCACGACGGCCGGGACGAAACCATTGACCAACAACAACAAGAAGAAGAAACGGAATCCGATCGGTTCGGCAACCTGAGGGTGTGGAACCATTCCGAGTTGGTGGACTACTACGAGCAGATGAAGCAGATTCTTCTCGACGAGCTCCCAGACAACGATCGCAACAACGAGAACGAAAACCAAAACCAAACCTCAAACACAGTAACATTTCTGTTGCGAATCCTGGAACCCCGCCACCGAAAATCCATGGTGCTGTGCGTTCTGAACCATCCAACAGCTACAAAGACAGCAACGAAGAAAAAGACAGAGACAACCGCCACGAAAAGGATTTCCAGGGTGGAACTCAAAGAACGCCTGCGGCTGGTCGAGCAGCGGAGGCGGTGGAACCTGACCCGGAAAATGCTCTTTGGAGACAATCCCGATTGGAATCGCGATGGCAATGGCAATGGCAATGGCGAGGGTGCTTCTTCCCGCCCCGCCGCGCACCGCTACTGGTGGGACAACGAGGCCATTGCCCGAGAGGCAACAACCCCAACCTCAACAATAACAATTAACCACAAAAGAATACAAATACAACTGCGAATTAATTTGGCTTGTTTCTTCTCGCAAACACATATTTATGGTTCTCCATGTTTTTTTACTACTTCTTGTTACTCTTTCGTGATATATGAATTTTTTTTCTCTTTTGGTTCGTTTTGTTCGTTCGTTCGTTCCTCATCGAATTCATCTGTAATGCAATGAATTAGCGATGGTTGATTTCAATTCATTCCATTCCTCTTAAGCGCTCGTCTTCTTGGGGGACTTGGTCTTCTTCGGAGACTTGGTCTTCTTGGGGGACTTGGTCTTCTTCGGAGACTTGGTCTTCTTCGAAGACTTCGTGGGCGCCGGAGCAGGGGTCGGAGGTGTCGCAGGGGTCGGAGGCTTCGGAGGGCAGAAGTCTGCCATAGCCCCCAAAGTATCGCAAGTGGTTTGCTTGATCCAGTCAAAGGCAAAGTCGGTTCGAGCATAAATTACTTGGCCGTCTACCACCTGACATGTGTTATCTCCGTGAGATGTGACTCCAACATGTGTGTCCACAAACGTTCCGTCATCCTGCGGAGTTCGAACAATATAACAAGTTGTATAACTGGAAATTATGAGCTCTTATCATTCTATCGATCTAAACATGTGTTCTCTCTCTTTTACATGGTCGCTCGTGATAAGTGTGTTTGTTGCTCCATTCTTTATCTTCTTCAGTTAATACTTCAACCGTGTTCTTTGGTTGTGTTCTTTGGATACTTCAATATCTTGCGCACCTCTGGGCGCGCCATACGGTACTGTTGTATGGCTTATATGTGCGTGCGGTACTGTTGCACGACTTCTTTCTGTTTCTACGCGTGGTACTGTTGCGCTCACTGTCTGTTTCTACGCGCGATACTGTTGCGCTCACTGTCTGTTTCTACGCGCGGTACTGTTGCGCTCACTTTCTGTTTCTTATTACTTAACAACCTTGTTCTGTGTTGTTCCCTCCTTAATATGTGCTGTAAGAATTCTAGAAATGGGGAACATAGAATGGCTGAGGCACATATTACTGTTTCATGATTAAAATGTTTTTCTTATATAATTCTTTTTGCACTTATCTTATTTGGTCATGAATTCATTGACGAGACTGTGGAAGGCTGTTTGTCCCAAAGGCTTGGTGAGGATGTCTGCATAGTTATCTTGGGATCGGATGTGGTTGACAGAGATGACCTTTCCTGCTTGGTTCTCGCGCACAAAGTGGTATGCCAAAGCAATTGATTTCTTATTCAAGGAGCTTGCAGGATTGGTTGAATTCAGCACCACACTCTTGTTGTCCACATAGATATCTGCTGGCTTGGTGATGGAAACTCCCATGGATCTCAAATGGTATCTCAATCTGATTGCCAAAGCCACTGCATCCTTCAGGGCTGTAAACTCAGCGCCGAAGGTACTGGTGTGAACTGAGGTCTGGCGTTTGGATTTCCAGTACACCGGTGTGGATCCAACAAATGCAATAAGTCCTGTAATGCTTCTGCCTGTCACCAAGTCATGTGCATGATCACTGTCACAAAAGATTGTAATCTGCAATTCTTTTACCTTTGCAATTGGGAACATAGGATCAAGCTCTTCCTTGTAATACTTATATTGGTGAGTGAAATCCTCCATCCTTGTTGGTTCTTCATTGACTGTAGTTCTTGGTGGTCTTGGATCCACGACTAGGCCTTTGTTTTTATACTTCTTGAGATATCCAAGTATATATCTTGCCATTTCAAGGTGATTCTTTCTGGGACTCGCTGAAAATCTGGATAAGGAGGATACTGCATATGTGATATCAATTCTCCCGGTCAACACCACCCATTGGCACAAACCTATGATATGTTGAAATTCCTTGTGCTCTGTTACATCCAGGAATTCGGATGTATCCAGTTCTGGTCTGCAATCTGGATGCATGGGGACATGGTTTGGGTGAAGGGTGAGTCCATGCTTGATTTCATACTTCCTTAGAACTTCTGTGATGTAAGATCCCGAATTGAGAAGAATTCTGCCATCCTTGATTTGTCTCACACTTGTTCCAAGATAGTACTGTGGCTTTTCTTCAATATTTCTCAGGGCAAATTCCTGTTCAATGAGTGCAATCCAGTTCTCAGGTTTCTTTGCAACAACAATCAAATCATCCACATGAGTTGCAATGTAACAATACCCTTCCCCTTCAGGCTCTGGGCGCATCCATAAATCAGGATCTGCGCGCGATGGTCTGAACCCTAAACCTGCAAGTGTATCGGCAAAGAAATCCATGTACGCTCTGCTGCTTCCAGCAAGACCATACAAAGCACGTTGTATTTCAACTTTGCAACCCTTGTTTTTGCCAAAAACATCATCTGCCCAACACCATACCTTCTCTTGGTTAGGGGCTGTAGGAAATGCATTCCCCACATCTGCTGTCATTAAATCAAGCTTCTGGTGCTGCGCAATTAGGAATAACAGGAATACAGAGAGACTGTCCACTTGGCTGGAATAAGTGTTGACATGACTGGAGTCAACCAAATGCCCTCCTGCAACTAAACGCGATTTGTATCTTCGGTCTTCACTCTTTACATCCCAGATCATTTTGAGCTTGACTTCTTGCCATCCTTCGGATTCTGGGAATTCTGTTGCTGGATCATGAAATTTGAAACACTCCAATCTCTCCAAGTTTTCCATTTCCTTGTCAATGCTCTCTTGCCATTTCTTATTTCCAGCTTCCAGATCAAACTGCACACACTGCTGGTAGGTGTTTGGAATCTTGATGCCAAATTTCTCTCGTTGTTTCTTTGCTGCAAGCCGTTGGTTTCTGGATAACAATCTTTTCTTTTTCTTGCTTGGATTTTGAAGGGCTCTCCGGAGTTTCTTTGGAAGTTTGATATTGGTGGTCTTGCTATGGACTTGAGACATTTGCTGAACCCTCCTCATCCTGCGCACAATGCTGCTGTTTTCCTTTAAAATTGAGTCAGCCCATGTACCCAGTGGTCCACTTGAGCGTCTGCTGCTGTTTTCCACAATGTACATCTTGATGTATTTTGCACAAGCAACAGGTTGGTCCTTTTGCAAAACAGTAAGTGGAATGTCCATGACAACTGTGCCAACATCAGTGACAAATTGAGCCTTGAAAATCAACATCCCTTCTTTCCAATGGTGGTTGAGGATCTTCCTAAATTCACTGGTCAAGTTTTGGTCTGTGCTCTCAAGAATATCCAGGTGGGACTCTGCATTGTTGGTGCAATCAAGGTCTTTTGGTAGGGCTTCCTCTTCATCTTGTTCAGCGCTTGGTTCCTCTTCTTCTTCGGGATCCAACTCATCTGGATCTTCCGCATCAGTTGTAACTCCTGCATCCATGTCATCATCCTTGGTTTCAAAATTCTGTTTCAAGAAGGTTTCCAAATTGCTCGTAGAGTGTTCCATGCCTGTTGAATCAGCTGCAAATTCCTCCCCTGAAACTAAGATGGGGACTTCATCAGTGCTTTCGATAATGGTTCTTTCCTTCTCAGCAACAGTCAATTCAAACTTGCTTGGATCATCATTGAGGACTTCTTTTTCAGTTCCAATATTCTCCCTCCTGGTTCTGACAACTGAGCGCATGAGGATCTGGCGCTTGGTCTTCTTAGAATCTGGTTCAGTTAAAATGTAGTATGTCATGGCGTCGCCACAGGAATCAGCAAAAGCTAAAAATCTCCCCTTCAACATGCTGTCTTTGGGAACCTTGTTTTGTGGTTGGTAGTACCAGATGGGCTCGTAGAAGTGGAAACGCAAGTGTGAGATATCCGGGGTCCATCCATGTGAAACTTCAGATGGGGTCTTCCAATTCAAAGATGCACGAGAACAAACATTATTCACTTGACAAACCCATTTTGCACACCAATGCGCCAAGGATTTAGGAGCTTTGAACATTGCCAAACAGTTGGAGATCATCTTGCTAAGTCTCCCCCATTCTGGTTCAGCCGGATTTTGGTGTTTGTAGTGTGGTTGGCTTGTCCTGGATCTAGTGGCAACTCTGGCTTCCCGCAACACTTCACTCCACTTCACCCCTGTCTCTGCTTGCGCATTGTCACTGATCATAGTATCTGGAGCACCATGCTCTCTGAGGTAATCCTTCAAGGCAGTAGTACATTGGGACACTTGTTTTAGTGGGTGGAAAGACCACTTCTTGGACTTCACACCAGAGAAGAACTGACCACCATTATGCCCTTGGCTTGTCTTTTCAGAGAAGAAAGTATAATCTGTGGCAACTGATTCATTTTGTCGTGGGTAATGGAAGCCTCTGAAACGCTTCCTATAGTGCTTCCTGGGGATATCCCTGTTCTCTTCTTCAATCTCTGTATAGAATTGGGTTGTATTTTCCAAAGTCTTCTTTACCACCCTCTCAGGGAGCATTGCCATTCTCTTCCTTAGTTCCAGCATGGGTAGTTGGCCGAAACTGAACTTCTGAAAATTCCTCTTGCGTCTGAGCATAGGGTATTCTCTGAGGTCTGGTGGTGCTGGGGAATTCAACTCAAACAGCTCCAAAGACTCCATGTCACCCTCTGTTGGTTTTGACAGCTTGAAAAACACCTTCTCTTCATCATGCCAAAAGGGTAGGAACGTTGTGCCGATTTTGATTCCACAGTCTGGATATTGAGGTTGCACTCCAACTCTCACGCCATGATCTCCCATATCCATGGATGTTAACAAAGACTCTCCTTCAGTGCTGTCCCGGTCTTCAGTGATAAAAGTTGCATAGTGGACCAATAAAAGAACTGGATCTTCTCTCCCGGGAACTGTTGCTTTGGTCACTGCACTCACAACTGGGTGTCCATCCATTACATCGCTGGACATAAATGGTTTCACTGCTGAGGTCAATCCTGTCTCTCCTCCGACCCGAATCCATGCCTTCTCAGTCACCGTAGGTCTATTTCCGCCTCCACTATCCATCAGTGCAATATTCTCTCCCTTGGAGATTTTCATGGGGAACCTTCTGGTTTTCCTTATTTCCTTCAGTCGCTGACTACGACGAGGCGTTGATATATTGGTTGAAACCTGCTGCTGCTGCCCTTGCTGCTCTCGCTGTTGCTCTTGCTGCTGCAGCGTCTGCATCTCTTCTTGCTCCTTCCCCTTTTCAATCATGTAGAAGCGCACTGCTTTGAGAGGCACACTGCCAACGGGGAATAATTCAGATTCGTCGATTGAGCCAACACTGTGGGCGTCGGCGTCACCATCGGCTTCAGGAACTGCTGGTGGAGCGGCGTCAGATACTGCTGGTGGAGCGGGAGGCCCTGGGAGTGGAGGAAGCTTGACGTCGAGCTCGGGCACGGGCACTGCTGCAATAGGTACTGTGGTATCCAACATCACACGACGGACACGACGGGGACGACCACCACCTCGGCCATACATGCGTCGGGGAACATCGGTATTGCCCATGCCATCATCTTTGGGCTCTCCAATCTTGATACCATTGACGGGGCTGGGGAATTCATCTGGTGGAGACTTGTGGCGGACAGCGTTGTTATATTTGAGGACATAGGTACGTTCAGAATCTTGTAAATTTCTCCATGTCTCTGGGGGAATCCTGAGAATACCAAGCATGTTAGGATGAAGTGTAGTCCCGCCCAAAGAGAGGGTTCCTTGGGCCATTTGTCCATCGATGCGCCGGCGCTTTCCCTCGTACTGGAGTTGGAATGCCAATTCTTGGCGGCGTTTGGCTTCTGCACGACGGGCAATCCCTTTCCGAATGTTCGCTTGTTCTTGCTTACGGAGTTTCAGGACAAGGTCTTTCAGGGTCAGAGTGGACTGATGTTCCACCATGCTGTTTGTGGTATAGTCCAAAGAGGAGTCATGGATATTCTGGATGAAGAGGCTCTTTGCTTCACATTCTCGGATACCAAAATTGGGGATACGGTGGAGCTCGTAGTAAATCAACTCAAAACGGTTGATATAATCTGCAATATCACCGCCTTCATACAATTTGACGTTCGAGAGCTTCAGACGGAGTGTCTCTGCATGGGATTCTTGCTGGGATTTGGAGTCGTACCAATTAAGGAGTTCGTTCCATGCACGATGTCCATCGGTCTCATCTCGGTATTGGTTAACCTGCGAGTATGCCCGCCCGTTGCATGTGGCCGCTGCGATGGTGGAGTACAAAACGTGATTTCGATTTGGATCCTTTTCGGCTTCCGCTCTGCTGTTCATAACCTTTTTGAACCCAGTACCGTATAACACACTCTCCGCTTCAGCTTTCCATTTGACCCAGTTCGATTGACATCCGTCGAATGTCTTCACATCTCCTACACGGAGTGTCTGAAACCCTTCGCGTTCTTCTTTCTTTTCGAGTTCCTTCTCTAGTTTCGTGATCTTGTCTCGTAGGGTCTCTTCAGTACTCATGGGTTGAGGTTTAATGGTAGGTGTGAACAACCATTTGATTGCTCCTGTAATCGCTTGAGTGAAAGAGAAGTGGTATGTTTGGCTGGTGTTAACGGATAGGTCGGCGTCGAAGGACATGTTGGAATATATATATATATATTTTTTTTTTTTTTGAAGATATACCGGTAGGTAGTTAGTTTTAGGGTATGCTCGTGTTCCAGTTAAAAATAAAAATTTTCAATCGTGCGTGTTTCAAAATGTTGAGTATCGAATAACGCGTCGGTTGAATAATTCGTAGAGTATTGCGATCTGCGACTGTTAATCAACAAGTTGTATAACTGGAAATTATGAGCTCTTATCATTCTATCGATCTAAACATGTGTTCTCTCTCTTTTACATGGTCGCTCGTGATAAGTGTGTTTGTTGCTCCATTCTTTATCTTCTTCAGTTAATACTTCAACCGTGTTCTTTGGTTGTGTTCTTTGGATACTTCAATATCTTGCGCACCTCTGGGCGCGCCATACGGTACTGTTGTATGGCTTATATGTGCGTGCGGTACTGTTGCACGACTTCTTTCTGTTTCTACGCGCGGTACTGTTGCGCTCACTGTCTGTTTCTACGCGCGATACTGTTGCGCTCACTGTCTGTTTCTACGCGCGGTACTGTTGCGCTCACTTTCTGTTTCTTATTACTTAACAACCTTGTTCTGTGTTGTTACAATAAGCGGGCCGCCCGAGTCACCCTTACAGGCACTACCAGTACCGTTGTCACCATAGACACACAACATCGGAACGCCCGAATAACCTGAACAATACTCCACATCGTCGTTCGAATATGTGGTCGAAACGGCTTCTTTGAATACATCGGATGGGGTGTGTTTGGCATCCATACCACCCCATCCCATAGCAATCACCTTACCCCCTGGCACGGTTGGGACTGCGCTGTCGGTGTTGAACTTCAGCATTACCTTGGTTTTGTCGATGGCAAAGTCACTCTCAAGCTTGAGAAGGGCAAAATCGTAACTCCACTCTTCTTCCGTATGACCTTTTTTAAAAACCCATTTTGGATGGGTTTTATAGTCTACAATCTTTCGTTTCTCACCGAAATTATCCGCGATGTCACCGATCGGATCGTCTTCTTCCCCTGTTTTGTCGTTCATGGAACAATGTGCTGCGCTGAGGACGACGTTGGGTGCAATGAGTGTTCCACCACAATACCGTCCGCCATCAACGATAAGGCTGACAAAGTAAGGGTACTTCCCATCATCAGTTACTTCCGACCCACCAATAATGCTATGCTCTGGAAGAGCAAAAGCAGGGCTCACAATTGCCGCTGCTGCCAAAAAGGCACGGAGAGTGCTAGCCTTTGTATTCATTGTTGCCGTTGTCTTGGTCTTAGTCCAGAGAGGAGTGACAAGCGATCGAGGAGTTAGCTACTAGTCAGTGTGGTGAGTGACTCCTGTTGTAGTCTATTGCTTCGGGTGTTCGTTTTCGAAGTTGCTCCGAAATGAAATTGTGAGATTGTGGTGGAACCTCCTCATACAGTAACCTAAATGTCAAGACAGGAAAAGACCAGCAGAAAGTTCCCCCACTGTCATTTTTGCGTTACATTATGCTATGCAACCGGTAATAGAATCTTGACGCGGGACTTACCCTTTTTTGTGGAACTTTCATTCTATTATTATCATAGTCCAGATACTGTTCGCTTAGTACGTTTCCAGTATCTTCTTTTTGTAAAAGTAGTACGACGTAATTACACGTAATTACACGTAGTTTGAAAAGTAATTATATCTCGCGCTTTTAGTTCTACGGTAGTAGTACGAGAAACAGCCAATGCGTGGACCCGGCACCCTCGTTCTGCATGCAGGTCCAAACCTTATGTCAGATGATTCTACGAAGGGATGATTCAATAATAACCTTACCGTAATACGGTACATTACTCAGAACGTATCCCCTGCTGGTGATACTAGTAGTCTCAAAATGCTTCTTCAAAATTTGATGCCGTACTAAAATAATAATAGTGCAAGTACGAGTTCCGGTAACTGCGGCAGGCGGTCTCACTACTATCAAAATTGAATACGATTACCAGGAACCGTAGTAAGATTACCGGTACAGCATTTTTTTCCGTTGTTTCCTTTCGAAAAATGTTTTTCTAAAAAATACGAATTACGTACCGGTAATCTTACTAGCTACCGGTACGTAATTTCTTCGTAATTTTCAAAAATCAATAGTAAGGTTAGTACTATTGAATACCGTACAGCTTGAGGTCTCACTACGACTCATGAATCCTGTACGCATTTTCTTCTTTTCCGTTGTGCTCCTCAGTGTAATTCTATGACACCTGCTTCACCTGGGCTATCAGACGGTTTTTATTTTCGCGCGTTTTCTGAGGCCGCTGTACGTGTAAGCATCTCCCGCCCCTTGCAGATAAGATCACCAATCGAAAGAATAATAATATCACATGTGCCCCCCTCTCGAAGTATCGGCCATAAACTAGGCGACTAGGTGACCTTATTCGTACGAACTCGCAGCCTATTCGACACTACCATTTTTTGGACATCGTTCGTAATCCACATTTTTTGGCGCAGGTCAAGGAATCGGCGATTACACAAAAAGAATAATGATAAAAAATAATGATTACAGTAATTGAAAAAAGATTGAAATGAGCGATTCCCGAAACTTATATGCAAAAAGATTTATCCTAGATTATACGCCTTCATATATTTTTGCACATTTGAGAATATGGAATCTTGTTTGGAAAACAAAAACTCTGACATGCGTTACGCGACTGAAATAGGGATTCGATTCTGGTTTTCAAGATTCCGTTGAAATTTAAACAGGTGTTTAAATTCTGTCCGGGGTGTTTTTGCCCCGGACAGAATTTAAATTTTTGGTGTCACGATCAATGTAAGAGTTCGTACCGTAATAAACCATGTGTTTATTTGTTTCGGGAATCGCTCAATCAATACCACTAAGATTACCGTAATTTACTTGTATCGTGGTTTGGTCAAAAAAATTCCGCTCGTAATCTGTTCGGAAGTTTCTTCAGATAGCAGATACAATTTCGCTTTTGACAAGGGGTGCGCAAAAAGCAGTCTTCAGAAAAATGTTGCAAGAGGGTCTTTCTCCACCATAATACGGTAACCTTACAGATCAGGTGCTTCTACCTCGTATGCTGGTGAATTTATTTTTCAGACGAGTTTGATAATTCCCAGTTCCCAAGCGCTTCATGTTTGTTGATTTCAATTTTGAAACAAATTGACGAGTCCTACGTAAGTTACCGTAGTAGTCCTAGCGGATTGATAAAGAAGGTTGGTCAGAGGGGAGTCAGGAAAATCCAATTTCAAATTGAAAAAAAAAATGGATCATGAGGTTCACAGTTCGGCTTTATTGGTGTCACAGCTCACGGGAAGAACTCCGTTCCATTGAGTTGAGAACGAAAACGAACCCTGTCCCACCGTCGAGTCTGGTATTAGTACTGGTATGAAGTCGTGAAAGGTGCAAGCAGACTTCGAATCCCTTCCGGTTCCTTGCCATCATCCCTGCCAAACATGACACAACTCAGAGCCATTTCAACAGAACACAAAACATCACAACACAAAAAAACAAAAACAAAAGCAACCCATCACATCACACCGAAGCCATGAACTCCGCAAGCGTAACCCCAACAGCAACAGCAACAGCAACAGCAACCGAAAGAGCAGCCCCCTCGACGAATGCCCATGCGAACGCGAACGCGAACGCGAACCCGAAACCGCTCCCGGAGTCTTCCCACGAAGACCACGAACATCACCACCACCACCACCACCACCATCAAAACCACATCCAGACCCAGACCTCGGCGCTGGACGGAGTCTACAACGTGGCCTTCACGGCACACCTGGTGGCTTGGACCGTGGTGGCGAGCGCCCTCCTGTTTTTGGTGCGGGCCGGGTCCGTTGGATGCCGGTGGGTGGGAGTGGCCGCCGGAACGCTCTGGAATGTGCTGCGCATGCTGTCGGGGAAACGGTTCGAGACGACCGCAAGCGGGAGTGGAAGCAGGAGCAGGAGCAGCGTCGGCGCCAGAGGCTTTGGCGCCTGCCATCCGCCGTTCCCCGAGACAACGCCGCCGCCGCCGTCGTCGTCGTCGCCGTCATCGTCAAAAATCGAATGAATCCGTTGCGAGCGAGTCAACCGAGCAATACCAACGATGCAACGCACTGTCCTCTCGAGACATGGCTCTTGATTTTATCGATACTGTAGGAGGGAGAAGCACAATTCTTAGAATAAAATAAATATTACGAAGTACACATTTAATACATAAAAGAGAAACAATTAAGAAAATTGACGACTTTTTCCTCTCTTGGCAGTACGAAACCATATTTTGAGTTGGACCGACTGTATTTCGTTCCAAAACCAGAGGAGTGAAGTGAGGTGAGGTCTATCATCACACCTATCTCAAGTGCGATTGTCTGAAATATGTGGTGTATTATTGTATTATTCATATTATTTAATATTATGGTTTTATTTATTATTTATTTATTAAATTTTTTCAAAAAATAGAATGTAGTGCAAGGGGGGACGATGGTAGCGGTATCACGAACGAACAAAGCGGTTGCTCGGTCGATGTAGGTCATTCCTCCAGAAAAAGCAAGCAAGCAAGCAAACAGGCCCATGTCGAGTCGGTCGGCAGCAAGCAGTGGTGGCACATTCGCCGCCATTGCATTGCCTATGATTGCGTTGCCTATACTATTGCGTTGCGTTGCATTGCATAGCGTTCCGTCACCGCGGATCCGGCCCACCCCCGGCCAGCTTGTTCCACCTCCGGGCAAAAAAGCTTCCGACCTGCCGCGGCGGGGACGCCACCGACGCCGAAAAGACCGAGGCCCGCTTCGTTTTCCGGTCGTAGTCCTCCACCACCTGCATCAGTTTCTTCCACCGATCGATTCCCTTGGGCGTCACGGTGGCCGTCTGCAAAAAGGCCAGGAGCGTGGCCGGTTCTCCCGCATCGGCGTCCCTCTGGGCCTCGTAGACCTCCCGGAGGCGCTGGATGAGATAGGAGGACGCCGAGGGGGCCTGGGAACTGCTCGCGCTCGTCGGGGAGGACGAGCTCCGGTCCAGCACCATGGCCAGGAGGAGGACCACGGATCGCTCCTGGACGCCCGAGTGGGTCCGGTGGTTCCGCATGGCGCGGACGACCGTGACGAGCGAGTCCAACGACCAGGTATTGTTGGAAGCTGTCGTTGTCGTTGTCGCTGTCGTTGAGTAGCCGCCCGGGGAAAGCGGCACCGCACCCACGGCCGCCGCTGCCGGGGAGGACTCGCTCGGGCCTTGGCCTTGCGCACCGTCATGGCCCGGTCCCGCGGTGCCGAACCGATCCGAGAGATCGACAAACTCGGCGCCTTCCTCCGAGGGCCTCGATTCCAGGTCGATCTGCTCGAGGTCGTCTCCCACGTTTTGTGAGTCGTCGCCGGACGGGGACAACGTCGTTGCGTTTGTTGTAGTTGTTGTCGTTTCCCCGGAACGCTTCCACAGCCGCGAGTGATTTCCAAAGGTCCGTTGTTGTTGTTGTTGTTGTTGTTGTTGCAGTTCCGGATGCTGCCCGGGGGTGATTCCATCGCCTTCCTCGGACGAGGCTTGTCCATGTTCGTGTTCGTGTCCATCTCGTTGCTGCGGATGGTGGGTGTGGCCCAGAATGGTCGATTCGATGAGCTCCATCCGGGCCGATTCTTCCCCCTGGGTCAACCGTCCCAGCAAATCGCATCCGTAGGCCTGAATGGCCGCGTCCTGTGGATACAAATCCATGGTCGTCAGCACAATGGGAATAATGTTGACGCATGGTTGTTGTTGTTGTTGTTGTTGTCGGTCTCCTCCCTGTTTCGTTTTGGGACTGCTGCTGCTGCTGCTACCACCACTGGCCTTGGCCATGCCGGATAGCGTCATGATTTCCGATCGGTTGTCCTCGTTTGTCATGAGGTTCCGCAGACAGGCCATGGCCGGATCGATAATGTTAACGGCGAACCGGTTGTGGTGGTTGTGATAGACGTGGCCCCCTCGGACGTGTTCCCGGTTGTAGTGATCCAGGACTCCCAGAACCGTCTGGGTCCCCCCCTTGACGGCAATGATCCGCAAAATGTCCATGGAGGAATTGGTGGGCCGGGACAAATCCCTCAGAAACTGGCAGGCCATTTGCGCCAGGCAGTCGTGCCTCTCGGAAATGCTCTGGGTGCCGCCGATGATGCTGGAATGCGCGGTGGCGGTGGTATCGGCAGACGTCAGCGGCGCTTTCGAGTTCGAGTAGGTGTGTGCGTGTGTGGTGGCCATCGACACGACCGCCAGGAGGGCGTTGAGGCCGCCCTCGCTGACGACAATCTCGTAGGTTTCCTGGTCCTGCTGGCACAGGCGGGTCAGAACCAGCAGGCCGTACTGCTGGACGGCCAGGTGGTCCGGGTGTTCCTCCATGCCCCTCAGGACAATCGCCGGGAGGCTGGGCAGCAGCGACGAGTAGTCCTCGAGTTGCTTGCCGTCAATGGCAATCATGGTGGGCTCCATGGCACCCATTGCCGCGAACCCCTGCGCCTGTGACGTCGACGTCGACGAAAATGAGGACGACGACATCGTGGTGGAAGCACCCGGGTCTCCGGAGAGCAGTGGCGACGGCATGTTCATGTTCATGTTCATGTTCATGTTCATGCTATTTGTGTGCGGCTGCGATTTCGTCGTCCCGTTCAGCTTCTTCTTGTTCTTTTGGCCCTTGTAACAGGCCACCAGCAGCGGCAGCAAATTGTAGAGGGCATTGTTCCCGTGCTCCTGGACCCCCGCCTCGCAGGGATGGCACTGCATCGTCTTGACCAGCATCGACACCGACCCGGCCGCCACCAGTTCCTGCAGCAACGGATTGGACAGCGAGGACAGCGTCCAGCAGCCGTACTTTTGGAGCTCGGCACAGGGCAAAAAGACCATCATGGCCTTGTGGACGATGCTTCCCAGCAGCGGGAGGATCCGGTCCGTCTTGAGGGCGTCGCTGGCGTTGTGGGAAAGGCAGGCCAGTATGCGAATCACCAGGATCGGAACCCCGTCGGCGGGCAGCGTCGACTCGATCTGGACGTTGGCGATCGAGTCCTCCACGCCGATGGAATCAAAGGTGTCGAGGGAATCCCGCTTGTGCCTGGACCAGGAGGTCGACGAGACCTTGCGGGTGTGGTCCTCCAGGACCCTCCGCAGCAAATGCACGGCCATTTCAAAGGCGCCGCACGTCACAAAAAAGGCCTTGTCCTCCTTTGGCGTCGACAGCGATCGGGAGCGCGATCGGGATTGCGAATGCGACGCCTTTTTGCCGGGCGTCTTGAATTTCTGGGACGACGAGGACGACAATGGCGACGATAGCGAGAGCGCGCCGGAAGCATTGCTGCTGCTGCTGTTGTTGTTGTTGTTGTTGTTGTTGTTGCTGCTGTTGCGTTTGAAGGAGAGGGAATTGTACGAGCCCTGCTGCGGGGAGGGCACGACGTCGAACTTGGAATTCGGAGCGCAGGTTCCCTCCACAAAGGAGACGAGGCATTCCAGAATGGCCTCGGCATACCGGGTTCGATCGTTCTTCTCGCTGTCAATAGGACTCTCTTTATCGACGTCATTATGATTATTGATACCGGGCAGAGTGTCTCTGGCATCCTTGCGTTCCTCGACGAGCAAGGAGGAGCGATCGACGGTGCCGCTTGCACTTCCATTCCGTGTTGCTGTTGCTGTTGCTCTTGTTGTTGAATTTTTGCGCGCCAACGAGTCGTTTTCTTCCTGGTCCTTGATCCAATCCTTTAGAGCGGGAACGAGGGTGGATTCCAGCAAAAAGGAAGTGATCACCACCACGTCGTCGTCTTCGTCATTGGTGTTGTTGCTGTTGTTGTCTACCAATCGATTCAAGGGCAGTTTCGCTTGCAGGGCAAACACCTCGCGCTTGCGTTCTTCGGCCTCGCTGCTGCTCATCAAATGATTCGTCGTCGCCGTGGTCATTGTTGCTTTTTCGTTTCTTCGTTTGTTTGCGTTGCTCTGATTTGATTGGATTTGATTTGCTTTGCTTTGGTTGTTGATCAGATGTGGATGTGTTGTCGTTTCACCGATGACGGATTGATTTGTTATTCCATAACTTACTCGTTGCGGTTTGGTGATGACAAATTACCGTACGGTAAGGTTACTGTTGCACCTGGTATTGCTTCTTGTGAAAGTGAACAAGTGCCCCTTTGGAAGGTGGCAAATACGATACTGGTTCCGTAACTTACTCTGTCAACTCGTTTTGATAGATCCAGACGATGGATTCAGAGCATGACCGGAACCCAATTCGGATGAACAGTACCAATAGAAGCAAAAGAGGTACGTACGAACCAGGTACGGTACGAGCTAATACAAATAATAATAGCGGTACTAGTAGCCTTTTCCGTACGTACAATACTACTATGGGAGTCGTTCGAGTGTGCGAGTCGTACCGTACTCTACGGGTGGGTTAGGCGGAGATTGAATGAAATAATAATATTGAATCAAGTATGTGCGGTAACGTACGTTAACTACTGTTAAGTACCAAGTAATTTGAACGGTTGGTACTGGCATTCCTTCCGGAAGGTAACGTGCCGGTAGGTGGGAACTAATTGTTGGTGGAATAAAAGATGCATACGGTATGCATGTGACTCCGTGCCGAGCCGCCGCGCCATCAAAACTATTCTCAAAATTGTCGGTCGTACGAGTAATTTAATTAGTCTTCACTAACCTTACGGTACCGCACCGCAAACCTAAAAAAGTTGGATGGTACAAAACGTACCGGTACCGGTATTCAAAAAGTGTCCAAACAAAGGAATTTTGAATGTCGAAAAATAAATTTAAAATACGACGTAAAAAATAAATAAATACATGTAATTCCTTTGCGTTCGGTATGAATACTAATCGTGGTAAGTTACTTAGGAACATCCCATGGATCATTGCGATTCACCTCAACAATGCACATACGACAAAACATAATCGCGATCAAAAAAATGATTGATCGATGATGGATACGTACCGTATTTCGACCCGTGGCTTGTTGGGCGTCCATTCCGTTCTCGACCGAGCCGGACGCACCTTTGAGAGTCGTGACTGACTGACTAACTCACTCTCTGACTCACTCACTCACAACGGTAGCAATCGTGAATTGTGGAGTGGGTGGTTCGTAAGGTTTACTCGTGCGAAGGGGTCACAAGTACTTCGTAGTAAGTTACTCGCAGTAAGATTACTGCTAGTAGCTACCAGTACCGGTAGTATGATCTACTACTCTAGTAGTAAGGTTTACTACATTGTTGTCATTGAGAATTAGAATAAGAACAAGGAGGAAGAACACAACAGTAGCGTGAATAGTACTAACTACTACGTACTACTGTAGTTCTATGTGTTGACTAAGCGTCATTGCAAGCAGAATGCAAAAAATACGAGTAAGGTTACTACCAGTAAGATGGACATGCGGTAATTTACATGCTGAATTTGGTGGAGAAGGTCACTTACGACATACGGTTACGGTTCGAGTAAGATTACGGTCCAGTAAGGCGATGCAGAATGCTTTACTTATGGTAACTTACTGGTAACCTTACCTACCGTCTTTGAGCTATTTATGGCATCCTACTATTTTCCGTACGACCTAGACACGAAGCACTTTTTTATTACGAAGTACTGGTACTTCATATTTTTATTATTTTTACGACCAAACATTGACCTCTTGTCGAGTTTCGTGGCCAATTATAATACGGAACGTACGAGAAATCCAGTTGTAAGATAGAAGTTCGGGTTTAGGAAAATAAGCCTCATGGACTTCCAGCTGTCGGAACCATGTGCTACAATATTCCTTAAAACTGTTCCTGAGTTTTACGTACCCATCTACCAATTCCTACATTTACTAGGGGACAGCTGTTACCGTAAGTACCATAGAACATACCGAATATTTATTTTACTAATGACTTAGTTCTTCAAAAAAGTTCGTAGTCTCATATTTTTCTTCTCCACACTGTCGTATTGCAACTCCGGTTTTTTATTTCAACCAAAAAAGTACTAAGCCTTACTTCGTAACCTTACGTGTAGCTCATACTCCTACTCTAGAGTACCAGTAGCAATAGTAGTAATCCTATCTTGCTTTACGTATAGGTCGTACGCCGGGAGCAACCGAAAATCCGAACGAACCATGACTCGCTTCGATGATCGACAGATTTCAGTCTGAACCAACAGGGTGACGACATGCGACACAGAACAATAACGATAACAATCTGAACCCCCAAAAAGGACATCGCATCACCACCACACAAATAAAAAAAACAACAAGAAGAAGCAACAACAACAAAAAGCAGCAAGTAAACCGAAGAATGCAGATTCGAGACGACAGCATACTCACCCCAAAGCAGACCGTGCCGAACCGATTTTCGTACCCACCGACATGGAACGAATGTCGCAGCGCCGATGAAATCGCAGAAATCTATGTTGGCGATGGCATCTTCGATAGCAGCAGCGATTTCAGTGATTTCGACGATATCGAAGACCCACGTCTCCTCCTTGCACACTCCCCAGGTGCGGAAACGACCCATCAGCACCCAGCAACAGACCATCGAAAGAACAACGGAAACGGCCGCAAATCGGTGTCTGCAAAGATCGCTGCCCCAAACGGGCCACCATCAACAGAGGACGGCCTCATGATCGACCAAGCCGTGGTGAAGGATGACGGAGGAGCATCCATAGCCAACAGTATCTTCAATCTGGCCAACAACGTGGCCGGTGCTGGACTCTTGACGCTGCCGGCCGGAGTAGTTGGAACGGGATGGATTCCTTCTATCGGACTCTGCTTGTTTGTGGCCGCCGTGAGCTCTCATACCTTTACGCTCGTGGGAAAATCCTGCGCCCTGACCGGAAAGAACAGCTTCAAAGACCTCTGGACCTACGCCTTTGACAGCAACAAATCGGCATGGATCGTGGACACGATGGTATTTGTTCAGTGCTTTTTTGTCTCGGTTATCTACGCGGGATTGATCGGGGACATCTTTTCGGACCTGCTGCAGGAGACTCTCGGCGTCCATCAGTGGTGGACAACCCGGACCAACATCATTTGTATCTTTGCCTCCACTGTTCTCTTCCCCCTCAGTCTCATTCGAGATCTCAGGTCTCTTGGCTTTACCAGTATCCTGGGGTTCATCGCCGTGCTTTACACGGTAGTATTCATGGTGGTTCGTGCCGTCGATGGATCCTATGAAGTCGGCAGTGAACCTGGCAGGTTTGTTGCCGAAGGACTCTTGCCGCGGGAACCCTCCTTTGCCAAATCCTCGCTTTGGAACGTCGACCTGACTTCTTTGGTCTTAACTTCCAACCTTGCACTGGCCTTCATGGCCCACTATAATGCTCCGACCTTCTGGAAATCGCTTGGAACATCGGCGTCGACCAAAAAGTTCTCCACTATTTCGAAAAGCTCTTACCTCATTCTGGCGATTATTTACGTAACAATCATGGTGGCGGGGTATGCCACCTTTGGGGACATGTGCATGGGCAACATTCTGCTTAATTATTCCAGCAGCGATGTTTTGGCAATCCTTGGACGGCTGGCTACCGGGTTCTCGATCATCTTTGGATCCCCCCTCCAATTCCACGGCTGCCGAGAGGGATTCAAGAACGCCGCCTCCGCCCTCGATTTGTTTCTGGTTCTGCGGAAACCTCAGAGCCACGCGCTGCTGGTTGTGTCTCTGCTCCTGATCATAACGAATTTGTCGGTAATTGCCAAGGACATCGCATTGGTTGCCAGCCTCACTGGTGCTGTCACGGGGTCGGCGCTGGTCTACATTTGTCCAACCTTGCTGTACTTCAAGATCGTGGAGCGACAACTGGGAGCGGATTCCAAGGAATACCAACTCGCGAAGCGAAATCTTGTCTTGATACCATTTGGTTTGTTTACGGCATCTTTGGGCGTGACGATGACTCTCATTGGATCTTTCGGGAAGTAACCATACTTTGTAAGGTAGCATGCGATAGAGGCAATGGAGTGCACAAAACAACGATGTGCCAAAATGGCAATTGCTGCCATCTGAGGATAAGCGAAATCTATGACTCTCCGTTGTTCTCTACTATCTTCAGATCCACCACAATGTGTTCCTTTGCGAAATTAGCAGCGATCCAAGGGTACGCTTGCCACAGAACCTGTAGATGAAACAGAAGAAACATTTAAAGATCCTTTTCAGTGTGACATATTGGTATCTAGTTGGGTACCAAGCTTCTATAATTGCATACCAGCACCGCAGTTACGTTGGCGTTTGTCTATCAGTTTTGAAGGACGAACGTAAACAAACCGGCCTCGGAAGTAAGTAGTAACAATGGACAATGCCGACCTACTCATAATTTTATGTCGTTGTTGTAAGCTTCCGAATAGCGTTAAACTAGGCACAATTCAACATCTTATGATCATAATAAAATACACCACCACAACTAGTACCACCTTTAGCACTAGAACCAGAAGTCACATCAGCGACGAAGCGAAAAGTCCAATGAAAAGGGGAAGCAAGTGCTGATTAAAGTGAAGTTGCAAGCCAGAGACAAAAGAATGAATGCAAAGTCAATTTTCATCGATCTATCGCAAAATCCGAGGTATAATATCAGAGAAAATATTCTTCGCGAAGACGGATCCGCTACGACCAACAACCACTGCAGCGCCAATTTCGGGCCTCACGGAAGTACGGGATAGCACACCTTAACGAACCGACCAAAGCAAAGAAGCCAGCACAACCCAGCGCAAGTCATGGAATTTGTCCTCCCATTATCCGCGTGTACCTAACAGAATCTGCGATGCCCAATTCTACCAATATTACAGAAATGCATGTGATCGCGAAATCAATCTTATTGATTGAAAAAAAAGTACGTACTGTACCCGTATCAGTAACCTTGTTACGTTCAGCTTTACTTTTTTTTTTTCAAGTAGTAATGATCTACTGTATTCTCCGACGACCGCTTCTTCAATCGCCCCTGTATGTACCGGTACGGGTCTGTCCCGTACAACAATGATTTTAAAATACTTATTCAATGCTGCTATTGGACTTCTTCAAGTTTGAATTCACATCGGGTAACTTTGAAACTTCAAGGGAACATCAATATTCTTATCCGATGACCGGAACTCAATTCGAACTGACTGCATGACACAAAGAAACAAACTCCTTACACTTCGTGTGGATCGCAATGTCAATTAACGATGAATAGCAGACTGCTGCTGCATTACTTTCTTCCTTTTTTGCTATCTCAATTCAGCTCCACTACTTCTAATCTCTACCTGATCTCGGAAGCGAAGGAAACACCTGCATATCGATGCGATTCATTTGAATTGGGTGAAGCTTGTTGACTCTGCAGTCGAAAATGTGGAGATGGTAGATTGAGTCTCCGTGATCAAGACAGTCCCAGCAACGTCTAACGATAAGAGAGAAAGCCGTTGCGCTAAAGAGGACTCCTCGTGAGAGATCGATCTATTCTGACGTCGGCGTTGTGTTCAGCATAAAACACGGTTTCAATGATTACAAAAACTAGATGTGATTTATCTGTCATGAACTCCGTCAATGGCATGTGTTG
The DNA here is from genome assembly GCA_037355855.1 of Pseudo-nitzschia pungens. Taxonomy (NCBI): domain Eukaryota; phylum Bacillariophyta; class Bacillariophyceae; order Bacillariales; family Bacillariaceae; genus Pseudo-nitzschia; species Pseudo-nitzschia pungens. Next base: position 1,127,981 of record CM074764.1, on the reverse strand, counting down.
CTTTTCTTAGGGGCATTCTTGTACTAGTATCACACAACGGAACTGCGAAACATATTTCACTACTAGTAGAGGCAATAATTGAGACTCTACAGTAAATATTTGCACTCATTTCTTTGTTTTTTTATTATGATCCATATCCAACCGTTAATAGATTATGTATAGCACAGTAGAGTCCAGTGGGTTTCAATCGCACAGAAATTTGATTCATCACCGGATTGGTAGAGAACAACAAGTTGTTGTTTCGATTCGAATCCTTTATATTTCATATTCCGATCTCCAATCGCATTTGATTTCGTTTGTTTCAATTGAATCGAATCGAATCGAATCGAATCGAATCGAATCGAATCGAATCGGATAGAATTGAATTGAATTGAATTGAATCGAATTGTTTCGTTTCGTTTCGTTTCGTTTCGTTTGATTCCCGAAGGGAACAATTAATTTTTATTATCGGATGGACTTCGACATTTCCGTCCTTTTTTGGCAGGATAACTTTGTTTCAAAATGGTCACGGCTCTGGACAACATCATCGCTTGGTCTTTGTTCTTGTTGCTGCCGTTGTAGTTCTTTCGACTTGCTCCTGCACATTCGTTCCCTCCTATTCTACTACCGACAAGAATCGATGGCGGCGACGACATGCTAAACAATGACAGTGGTATTCGAGGTAGGCATGACGTTTCCGAACCATTCCGTCCTGTTGGTGGCTGTGAGGACAAAGGGAATGATCGGCCGAATGCGTTTCCTCTTGGATTATTGAAGGCATCTCGTAAAGTGCTTTGCGAGTTGTTCGAACGAAGTGTGACTGGGTCTCTGTTGTTCTTGTGGTTCTTCTTGTCGTCGTCGACGTTGTTGTTAGTAGCTGTCATGTTCCAAATTTCGTCCCACTTCAGTCGGGTAAAACCACAGATCGAAACTTCCTGTGTTTTGCGTTATTTGGATTCAATTTATGATGGGTTGCTTTCCTGCCGATGATTTCCGCGATCCGGTGACTGCTGAATTTTTTTTTTCCCCTTTACCTCACGCGACGTAACTTACGTAATGATTGGGGAATTCTGTGCTCACCAGTAATGTGAATGAAGCAGGAGATGCGACCCAAAAGTATGGATTCTCGCATTATTTGAACTACGTATCGACAAGCCTTAATAAAACTTTTCTTCTTGATCAAAAGTATCAGGCAATATCATATCATTGAATACATCAGCGCTTGGGATTGGAAGAATACGCTGAGTGAGTAGGGAAAGAAGAATCGGGGGTTCGTACGATCATTGGGACGTCAATCATACTTGAAATATTATCCCCTGAACGTTGTTGCTAATTTCTGTCCCAATCATAATAGAAGAGAGACCGAAAAAACTTATTGCATCCAAGGAAAATCGGTATTACTTAACATTCTTGTGTTGGTTGATTTTGATCGTAGTAGTTCACTACATGAATTATTCCATTCCAATGTTTTTGTATAGCCCTTTATTCGAAACTCTGCATTTAATTGAGAAGATATTGTTTCATTTATAATTAGCTATCCAGCATGTTTTCGAACTGATTGATTCCTGACACTTCTTCGACCTTCGCTCAATCAATAATAACATTACGAAGCGAGGTTACATACCTAAGTTGTTATTTCTTTGTTCATCGCGACTTCCCAAGAGAGTTATACCCTTCGTCAAATTTACATAGTAGGTACTAAACCAGCATGACGTGATTCTACCATTGTTTCTTCAAAGAGGTGGTAACATAGATTTCGAAGTAACCTTACGTAGTAAGACTTACCACGCAATATCTAAGTTCGAAGTAGATTATTCGTTTCATGTTTGAGAAAAAACAGCTCTGTCTCGATACTAAAAATAGCGAAGTTGCGATTGATATTTATTGCTGGTTGTCGTTCGGAACCGACTTGAATGAGATGATAATACGTTTCATAATTTACCCATTCGTAATGAACAGGGATCCCACCACGGACCAAAAGAACCACCAGGAAGAAAAACAATGGTTCGGATGATGTTATTTCGTTGCACTACAAGAACAATAACTACCACTCTTGATCGTCCCTGCATTATGACCATTGGTACCGCTATGGACCGGTGAAACAAAACAGGCCCCTATTCAATTCCTTATCAAAAGTGGATCAAAACCACCGACCAATGATGTCCAGCCTAGCATGAAGAGGAGTTGTTGTGAGGATTGAAAACCGATCGGTACCAGTAGTTACCACTACTATGAGTGTACGTACGATACGTACGTCCAAAAGACAAAGCAAGTGTCAATACAAAATAATAAAAAAATCGATCGATTTCAACCATAACCTTATCTTCCATACGTATTCAATGTATTCTTCTCTGGCGCTTCAGCTTCCAGCGCCAATTCAAAATCGGCGCTCGGAACGCAGATACGACAAATGAAGTCGAAGGGAACGCAGATAGGGTACTTTGGGTTGGAATTCTTTGGTCAGGACGCTAATAGGGTAATAAACCAAAATGGGGATAAATTCGGTACGCAGATCTGGTAATGAAACAGATGATATTTTGCACTATATGCTTGACAGTATTTAACAGTACTAGGGCAGCAATATTGCGTGCATGGGGAGAAAAACACGCATGCATGTTAACATGCACGGTAACATGCACGGTAACATGCACGATAACATGCACAATAACATGCACCATAACATGCACCATAACATGCACCATAACATGCACATTAGTATGCACACTGACATGCATGGTCATTAAAAAATACCTTAAGTAACCATTTCAGACTATCAACGGTAAATATCAATCACCGTATTAAATTTTCAATACACATTAGAACATTCAATACGGAGATTCAATGTAACAGGGACGAGAATCAACGGGAGGACCAGGTCTATAGTTAAAAATTTAACACGTAGATTCAAAATTCAAAAATCTTCTGTACCGGGCCGACTGGTCAACCCGGTACAAACCGGTCAACCTGGTAGTACAACCCGGTACAAATGGGTGCTAACCGGTACAAACAGGTACAAACAGGTACAAACGGGTACAAACCGGTACAAACGGTACAAACGGGTACTGCCACCTTGTACCTCGCCCGGTACAGAAGATTTTTTGAATCTACGTGTTAAATTTTTAAACAATTACCCGGTACTTAACTATTGACCGGGTAAACTTTCAATACTAATTAGAATATTTAACACGGAGATTCAAATTAATACGTAGAAAACATTTTAATTATCGTATTGACGGTGGGAAATTGTTACTTAAGGTATTTTTTGTTAGTACCGTGCATGTTAAGGTGCATGTTATCGTGCATGTTACCGTGCATGTTATTGTGCATGTTATCGTGCATGTTATCGTGCATGTTACGGTGCGTGCATGTTATCGTGCACCGTGCATCTCCAGTTCCACGCAATATTGCCCTAGTACTGTTAAATACTGTTGAACTGTTAAATACTGTTGAGCATCATTAAAATAATTAGTTACTGTATATGTGAATACAGACGAAAATATCATCTGTTTTCATTACCAGATCTGCGTACCGAATTTATCCCCATTTTGGTTTATTACCCTATTAGCGTCCTGACCAAAGAATTCCAACCTAAAGTACCCTATCTGCGTTCCCTTCGACTTCATTTGTCGTATCTGCGTTCCAGGCGCCATTCAAAATCCGAACTCCAAACTCCGACTTCCGACCTCACACCACTGCTGGTACAGGAAGTAAATCTTACTGTAAACCTTAGTAAGGTTATCCTTTCGGGTAAATTACGGTAAGGTTAACTTTAGTGCTGTAGTCCAAGCCGAGATTCCACAGGCAAAACGCACGACACCCGTAGAACCAATCGTATTAGTATTGTGGTTATTGTTATTGTTATTATTACTACTACTACTACTACATCATCGCCCCCATGTCATCCTCGTTGTCGCCATCGCTGATCGATCCGAGCCTGCTGGAGGGACTGACCGAGGACCAAAAGAGGGAGGCCCTGCAAGCCGCGGCATCTGCCAGGCGGGCCGAGGAACGCGCCGAACAACGGGCCCTGGAAAAAGCGATCGAGCGGAAACGCCTGGAACGCCTCCACGAAAAGCGGACCGCGGCGTCTGCGAATTCGAATTCGAATGCGAGTGGAAACGCGAATGCGAATGCGAATGCGAATGCGTCGGTATCGAGCGGGGAGAAGCGCCTCCGCGGTGGCACGTTTGTTCCTTCCGGAAACGGGGGACGCGTGGCCTTTGTTTCGAAACGGCAGCGCGCAGCTCAGCAACAAAAGAAGCAACAGCAACAACAACAAGAACAACCGAAACAGGAAAAGGATCAAACGACGTCGTTGTCGAAGCAATCCGCTCGGCACAGCAGTCGAATCACGAACAGCAGCGGCAGCAGCAGCAACCACAATCACAATCACAATCACAATCCAATCGAGTCCGGCGCCGTTTCTTGGACGGACCACGATCGGCGCGCAGTCCGCGATACGTACTTGGGAGGATCCAAGGCAGTCAACATGACCAACGAAGAATTCGACGAACAACGAAGACTCCAAAAGAAAAAGAAACAAAAGAGAAGCAAGAGTGGAAAAAAGACCAACTTTCGCTTCGAGTGGGACGACACGGACGACACGCTGCGGGCCAACGATCCCCTCTACAACGGTCCATCTCTGGTGGGAAGAGAAGGCGGAAATGGAATTGGAAAGGGAAGTGGAACGCAAACGGGACGGCTCGCATTCGCACACAAGGGGGGCAGCGGGCGCTCTAGGTCTCAACAACACAAACAACACCAACTCCGCCACCACGACAACATCGAAACCAAACCGCTGCAATCCATGACCAACCGCGACTGGAGAATCTTTCGCGAGAATCACAGCATTGTCTGCAAGGGCGGCAAGGCGCCGCCCCCGCTCCGCAACTTTCGGGACGGGAACATCCTGGATCCGGCACTGGTCAGGGTCCTCTACGACCAGATGGGCTACCGCGACCCGACGCCCATCCAGATGCAGGCCATTCCCATCGGATTGCAGCGGAGGGACCTGATCGGGATCGCCGAGACGGGATCCGGAAAGACGGCGGCCTTTGGCATCCCGCTGATCCAGTACCTGCTGCAGCTTCCGTCCCGGTTCACCACCCAGGAACGGGTGGCAGAATTTGGCCCGCTGGCGATGGTCCTGGCACCGACCCGGGAGCTGGCCCTGCAGATCGACGGGGAGTTCCAGAAGCTATTGCGATTCACGTTTGGTGGAAGCGGAAGCGGAAGCAATCGGCGCGGCAACAGCAGCAGCAACAACAGTAACAATAACAATAACAATAACAATGCCATAATCTGTTGCCCGATTGTCGGTGGACAAAACATGACGGCCCAGGCCCAGAGGCTCCGGGAGGGAGTCCACGTGGTGGTCGGGACACCGGGGCGGATCAACGACTGCCTCGAGATGGCCTACATGGTCCTCAATCAGTGTCTGTACACGGTCTTGGACGAGGGAGACCAGATGATCAACATGGGATTCGCCCCGCAGGTCGAATCCATTCTGGATCACATGGGAGGCTCGCTCAAATCGGAGGACGAGACCGAGGCCTACAAGCAGGAGCAGGCCGACCTGGAGCACCTCAAGAGCCTCTCGGGTTCCAACAACACCGGAAACGACCACAACCACGGCCACGAAGACAAACAAGACGAGCTCCCCAAGCACCGCGTCACGGCAATGTTCACCGCCACCATGCCGTCCGAGGTCGAGCAGATGGCCAAGCGCTACCTGCGCCACCCCGCGGTGGTCAGCATCGGCGACAAGGACTCCCGGAACAACGCACGGATCCTCCAAAAGATTGTCTTTCTGGGAAGCCCCTCCCAGAAGGAGCAGGCCCTCCGCAGGCTGGTCCTGGATCCCCGCTTTTTGCGCGAAAAGGTCATCGTCTTTGTCAACGAAAAAAAGCACGCCGACGGGATCGGCCGGGCCGTCGAGCGCTTTGGCCGGCGCTGCGTGGTGCTGCACGGGGGCAAGTCCCAGGACGAGCGCGAGCACAACCTCTCCGTCTTTCGCCAGGGAGGGGTGGTCCTGGTGGCCACCGACGTGGCCGGCCGCGGTCTCGACATTCCGGACGTGGCACACGTCATCAACTACGACCTGCCGACCCGCAGCATCGAGTCCTACACCCACCGGGTGGGGCGGACCGGACGGGCCGGAAAGGAGGGACTGGCCACGTCGCTCCTCACCGACGAGGACGAGGGCATCATGGCGCCGCTCAAGGCCTATCTGGAGAGCACCGGGAGCGAGGTTCCGTCCCGGCTGGCCCGGCATCCGGCGGCGCAGGGAGGGGGGAGCGGGGAGGGGAATCTCATTTATTGATTGATTGCATTGCAATGCATTGCATTGCATTGGACTGGATTGCATCGCATCGCATTGCATTGTATTGCATATTTCACTGCATTGAGTTGGATGGATGGATGGATGGATGGATGGGTCGAGCGAAGGAAGACGACGATTGCGAATGCTTCAAGAGCGCTTGGTATGCACGATCGTCGCGGGGATTGGGATCGATTGGCATTGCGGACGAATTCAACCGCAGCTGTCCGAGGCATGGACCAGTTTTTCTGCGCTGCAGCTAGAGACCTAGCTAAATTACTTTTTTGGCAACTTTATCTATTTTATCTCTCTTGTCAGTCAATTGTTTCTATCTTTGATTGTTTTTCGTTTCGGCTCGGTTCGGTTCAAATCACTCATTTCGATGCCGATCTTATTCGTACATTTCACCATAGTAGTTTCACAGGCATTCCAGACTTCGATCGACACCACAAGGCACCCGGCGAAAATGAACCGCCAACAAACACCCCCTAGGTTTTTCTTTTTCTTGGATCGGAACGACCCGGCTCAACATCTGCTGCGGTACAGCACAGTGCCTTACTACGCAAGGCCAACGAGAACAGCGGCCGAGGCGGCAGCGACAACCTCAGCAGTGACAAGTGATGCGCTAGCGCGATTGTTATTGCCCGCCGAAGCCAATTCGTTTGTGATGCTTTCGGTTCTTTCTTGTGTTTCGTCGCAAATGGGAATGCTTTCCGTGGAGTAGAGATTGAGTCGGGGAAACAAAATTGCATTGCGCAATGGCGCAGTGGACAGTGGTATCATTATTCATTTTTTTTGGTGCTCTCGTTGGTTCTTACAATTTGTAGAATGCGAAATAGTCGGGGCAACCGCCCCCATCCGGAACCTTGCTGCACGGAAGATTCGATGGGCACGACACAAATAGGCACGAGGTGAGGGGGATGATTGATGGATCGATCGATCGATTGATTGGATCGACGAGAAAGCAATTTTGCGGATTTCCTCCGCGTCGTCGACGATGATTGCTGATACATTCGTCTGCAAAAAAACGAAACACGGGCGAGGAAAAGCGTTGACACACCACGAATTCGCTTACCAAACGCAGCTGTCTTTGTCGCATGGAGGTTTTTCGCCACCGACCAAGGATGCCAATAACATCATGGTCACGGTTAGTAACGAAATGTATGATGCAAAGTTCATTTTGTGTGTGTGTGTGTGTGTGTGTGTGTGTGCGTGTGTGAGTGTGTGTGTGTGTGTGTGTGTGTGTTTTTTTGTTTGAAAAATCGGTGTGTTTTGGTTTCGTTTTTGGTAAAGAATATGAGATCCTTGATCGTAAATATATTTTTTGATGTACCGGGTACGTGTAATTATCATTCGGACAAGGAACATTCATCGTGATGGCGCGGAATGGTTAGACATTTCTCATCTTTTTCGCGCCTTACATTACAAATAATAATAGGGCAAGGCATTTCTTTTCTTCCTTCATTTTAACACCGCCCAAGAAGTCATCACGGACACTTTTTTCCCGGAGAAACGCGATCACGAACGTGTGCTAGTAGTATGTACGGGATGTGTGACACTTTTTTTTAATCCACATTTTGAACGCTCGTACCGCACTTTTACGTCGATCATACAGTAGATAGTATCAGTGAGTGATTGATTCATCGCCGACTACGTTTATCTGTACTTCGAATGGCGTCATGGAAAGAAACACAACTTATCCTGGTAAGGTGATATCCTAAACGTGCACTATTCTAATGCGAATCACTACGAAGTACTGGTGATTGCTCTCGATATTTTTGGAAAGAGAGTTCCTCTAGTAGTACCCCAAGAGAGCATTGTCGTTTTGCTGTAAACCATAGTTACTATTTTTATTCTTTACCAAGTTAGGAAAATGGTACTGAGTGATGAAACAAGGATAGATCTGGCGAGGAGTGCAGAGATTGAGGTTGACGAACTAGTGACAGGATTCATTCCAAAAATCTCGTTTGCTTTTCCGGTCAGCGCGGAACAGCGCTGTTCGTCAGTCATGCCTGCTTCGACCATGCCCTCGAAGGATTCTTTCATGGCTTCCACCACGGCACCCCTGAAGTGATTTGCATCGCTCCCCCAGATAATCTTATCTACAGCACCCGCATCGATGATTTTCTTCATCAATTCGTCACCTCCGGGGTATTTGAAATTATTATCCAAGTCCCAGGGTTGGTCCTCTGCATAGATTGCGGAAATTTCGAGAATCACGTTGTCGTATTCTACAGCAAGCTCCACCGAATGGTCAACCAGAGTGCCATTGTAATAATGTCCAGTGGGATCGTTCGGAGGCAGGAAATCGTGTCCAGAGTGCAACAGGATAAATGTTGTGTTCGGGTATGTCTTTATCAACGGAGCGAGAAAGGACGGATCGACGTATTTTCTGTCGCAGCATGCCTTTATTCCAGTGAATTCACCAAAAGGACCGCACATAGGGGTTGTTCCAGTATGAATTGCCAAAATAGGAGAAGTGCTGCTATCAACGGCTTTGACCACGTCCGCCATGCGCTCTCCATCTAGCGGAAGACACGCATGCGCAGGAGCCAACTTGGCCCCTAGAAACTCGGGCCGATTGAGAAAGGACACCAGGCGCTTCAACTCCGTATCCCTAGGAACTCCAATCCAATCTTCAATGGTTGTGTTCAGAGAGGCAAAGCCAAAAATCCGGCCCCGGCTAGCAAGTGATACGTCCGACACTAGCTCATTTTGATCCGGGTAGTCGGGTTGGGTTGTTTGTGGTGTCGTTAGGTATACTGCGTACAGGATACCTGTGCAGCATGATTGTCAAAAAGCAAAACTGTAAGGGGAAATACTTTGAAGAATACTAAGCACATCGTTCTCAGACCATAATGAGTTCGCATGCCGATCACGTACCCCTATCGACCCCCGATTGGTCAAGCTCGTCCAAAAGCTCGTCTAAAATGTTGTCAGCGCCAGAAGTAAAAGGGGGTACATGAAGATGCATGTCAATGATTTCACCGCATCTCTCCTTTTCAACTTTGATGATCTCAGGAATTTCATCTTGAGCAGCGAGGACGGATGCAATCAACGTAAGCAATATTGACACAATGATTCCAAAATTCATTTTGTTTCTTCCAAATGGACGTGGAAGAGGGTCACCTCCTGAAAGAAATCGAAAACAGATTCGTTCTGAAGAAACATGTATTTTGTGCAAAAGGTAGGATTGAAGATATGCAGCGTTGCCTTGCGATCCTGGGTACGTTGAAACACCGATCTCCTCGATAGCGAGAGAAAACATCTCGATCTTTAATTAGGATTGTGTTCCAAATTGAACCGGGCGAGATATAATTCGTTGATGTTTGAGGAAGTTTGTGAAAGTGGTTTGCGAAGGCAATAAATCAATCACCATCATTACAAATCAACCAACAATCATTCGTGAAAGATTGGAGATTCGCGGATGATCTTTCTCACTAACCTTAACCTTCTATGTTGACTAGAATGCACGACTAAAAATTACCATTCCCACATACTCCAGAATTCGTATTTCGTACGGTACTTGTTGTGCCGGTTCGTGTACGGTAGGATGAAAACATCGTGAAGACCTGTTGACACTGCTACCGGTACTAGACCATGAAGAAGGGAAAAAAAGGAGCCAAGATGAAACGAATTGCTTCTTTCTGGTGGGGATTATGTCTGAGCAGACAGCTTTCACATGACCAAATCCAACATTTTTCTGGACTATCTTACTACTACGTGTAATAGTACTACTAGTAGTACTACTGAGTACTATTACACTTAATTGCGTGGTTTGCCATGACGGTGTTCATCCAACGAAAAGATTCTTGCATCCTACGACACTCAAGAACTGTTCAATTCCATAATTTCCAGGAGTATATAACATAGGAATTAAGCTTGTGGTTCTTAAATTGGTAATAGAACATTCCCGACTCTGCCGTCTACATTGGATTACCGTCTACATTGCATTGAATCGAAGCAAAAAGTCCAGGAACTCTGTTTCCTGCAGTAGTACGCACTACTAGGCTGTCAAATTTCGTTGCCTGTCTTCAGCGGAGTTGTCATATTTCTTCCGGCGCGACGAGGGGCAGTCAGTTGCGGTACAGTCCACACTGCAACGAAACCAAAACAATACACACCGTGCTGTGTGCGCGGGTCTTCTGCAACGGGCATGAATGCTGGAGAAACCACAGAACGGTCACGAAAAGAGCGTCCGTCGTCTGAGGGTGGATGGATGCACATCACCAACAACTCACTCGGTGGGTTCCGTTTCAACCCGTTTGGGGCATGAATCCCGCAGACTTGTGCCCCGCATGGTGCGATAGTGGTTGCTGCTGATGCTATGTTGTCGCGTGGTGTAGTGTGAGGCGCTGGAATGCAATACAGTGCACTACACTACACTACACTGTACTACTTCACTAGATGGCTTCCCAGCAGGATAGCTTCGTCGTTCGTCCCTCGTCCCAGCCCTTTTGCTCGTAACGGGAGATCGCCGGCAACCACTCGCTGCGATCGGGACAGGGTTCGACGAGCCGGAAGGCAACGCGCTTGTCTTCATTGTTTTCGTCGTCGTCGTCGTCGTCGTCATTGTCGTCGTTTTGGTGATGGTTGACCTCGGCCATCACCGTGTGACACCATTCGTGGTAGCCGTCGTGGTCGGTCGCCAGAAAGAGTCTCCCGGGTTGATGATTTTGGTCTCGACCCGGTCCTTTTGTTCGTCGCAGCAGCCGGTGGCATTCTACCAGGGTTTGCTTCTGGACCAGGCGGTAGCGGACGTCGGATTGCTTGGGAAAGGGATCCGGAAAGGTGACGAGGATAGCCGAGAGGCTCTCGTCGGGGAGCCTGGGGAGGAGCTTGTAGCCGTCCCCGGTGTAGATCCGCAGACGGTCTCGGTAGTATTGCGAGAGGTAGTCCAGGTCTCTTCCGGGAGGGTTGGTGCAGTTGCAGTTGTAGTTGCTGTTACCGTTGCCCTGCCCGGTGGACAACGCTGATACGGATGCCAATGCCGACTCGCCGCCGGGGGATACCGATTCTGCGCATGATTCCGCATAGGGATCGAGTTCTGGGCGGTACAGGACGTAGTCGTTGCGATCGGCAATCGTGGCCGCTTTGTCCTTGTCCATGTCCTTGTCCAGTTCGTCGATGCGCTTGCAGAGGCAGCCGATTCCGACGCCGCTGATCTCCGCCCCGACCAGGCAAAATCGCTTCGTCGAAGGGCCTCCCTGGCGGTCCGCAGCGGCATCCGATTCCTCTTCTTTTTCTCGAATCCGCTTGGTTTCCACCAGGGCCTGGATATTTTCTCCCCGACCGAATCCCAGCTCGAGCCAGATCTCTCGCTGTTGCTGCGTGTCGGCGCCAGCGTCGGAATGTGCATCGCGTGGATACGCCTCGTCCCAGTCAAGCGTAGATCCGTACGGCACCGCAGGCAGTCGGATGCCCCCGAGCGGCTTTGATAATGGGAGGGCATCCTTGGAGTTGTTGCTGCCGTTGTCGTTCTCGTTGCTGTTGCTGCTGCTGCCGCCGCTTCCTTCTGGCTCGATGCCGTCCAGGACGCGCCGCATGGCTTTTTTCTGGGATTTCGAGGCATTCCGGTGGTTGTTTCCCAACTGGTACCACCACTTGGGTTTCCTCGCATGGTAAACGATTTCTTGGCGGTTGATCACCGCTTCGTCCTTTGTCGCTGTTCCGGTGGAGTCGGTTGCGGCATCCGCGGCAGCAGTCGTGGCGTTGGAAGAATCGGTAGACGTTACCATAATTCTGTTGGAAGCGTCCTCTCTCACCGATGCCGCAATCTCTTCACGGACATTGGATGCATCTGTCGATGTTGGATTGTTTGTCGTCATCGAGCAAGGCTTTTTCTTTGCTGTAGCAAACGGTGTAGGATATAATACTGCCCTACAACACGGTGATGATGGCGGTGGTGGTGGTGGTGGTGGTGGATTGCCGAGCAAGATTCCAATTCATACTTGTACAGCTGAAAAAATTGTGAGGTAGCGAATAGCAAGTGGAGCGAACGGCACCTATGACATCAAGTTCCTAGCAGCTGATGACACCGTGGCCGAGCGGTTAAGGCGATCGACTAGAAATCGATTGGGTTTATCCCGCGTAGGTTCGAGTCCTGCCGGTGTCGGTAGCCCCACGAGCGGAATGTACGCAGTCCACTTGGTCTAGGGGCATGATTCTTCCTTAGGGTGGAAGAGGTCCCGGGTTCGATTCCCGGAGTGGACCGTTTTGTTACAATCGCTTGCAATTGCATTCGCTAATCGCACGAAACGGCGAGCATTGTCAGAGCGCGTACTACAAAATTCTTATCAGCTGTCCCCCGGTTCTACGTCCCCGACTACTAATTTCTACTGAAACCCGGGGACAGCTGATAGGAATACTGTAGTAGTTTGCTCTAGGCGGCAAATGGTCCGTGTAAGGTTACCGTACATAAGTTACTACAAAATTCCTATCAGCTGTCAACTGGTTCTAGGTCCCCGACTAGTAAGGACAGCTAATAGGAATAATCTTACTGTACGGTATGTAGTAAGATCTTACTTCTATCGAACGGCGGGAAGAAGTAATCGTGCGCGATCTTGTACAATCCGAGAGCGATTTCTGCCGAGCCGTTGGATGGACAGTTTGAATGAGTTTCGTGTTGAGTGTGTACATAGAGAACATTGGCATAGTATTTAAGTATAATTTTTTCCCACCTTCTCTTTACAAAAAATAAAAGTAATAATAGTAGTAATCTTACGGCAGTAACTTAGGAACTTCCAATGAAAAAGCGAAATGCGAAATCATTGCTGCGAAATTCCTACTAACAGCTGTCATCAAGTCCAAGTAGAGAAATTAGGACATGGGCGCGTAGAACCAACGGAGAGCTGTTCGGAACTTTGTAGTAGTTATGGGATACGAGTAAGGCCTTACTCGCACCTGTTACTCGTACTCACACTCGCACTCGCAACTAGAGCAGAAAGCAAGCAAGCAAGCAGGAGCGAATGCGGTATGAAGTAAGTTACGGTAGGTATCAGCAGCCAGCGAATCATCGGTGACAGAAAACGGGCAAGACAAAGGCAAAACAACACAATTCCGCCAACAAAAATAACAATAACAATAACTATATAGTAATAATTTCCAACGTGAACAGTTGCACGCACCTGACAACAACAACAACAACAACAACAACAACAACAATGCCCGTCAACGCCGACACCATCAATGAATTTGTCAAGGACAAAATCGACGAGACCAATCATTACGTCGAACTCAAGAAGCGAAAGTTCGCCATCTCGGGAAAAGCGAGCGAGCTCGATCGGACCAAGGCCGGCACCAAGGCCTGGATCGAAGAGCAAAAGCAAAAGGCGGAGGACGTTGCCCACAAAACCATGAACGATCTGGGACTGGACCCGAAATTCACGGACAAGGACAAAAACAAGAACAAGGACAAGAACAACGACAGCAACGGCGTGGATTGCATGGGCTGCGGGTTGCTGTCCTGCACGTAACCATTGCTGATGCACAACATTCTTGGACACGCCGCAGGCCATGGTTGGTAAGGCCGTTGGGACGGGTCTTCATTGTGAGTAGCAACATCATTCGATCAATTTTAAAAAAAGAAAAAAACTGGAAAGCGCAACAACCGGTGATTCTGTTTGGCACCAAACACTGCTAAATAATAGTAGTGGAGTCGTGAATTATACTAGCTAGATTTATAATTTATTTGTATCAGCTACTCTTTGTCAAGGATTCGTTTGATTGGTTTGCGGTCAAACCGATGCAAGACATAATTGGAAGTCTTCGTAGCTTGTTTGTTTGTCTATTTGGTTTGCTCCCTCTTTGGATCGATAATTAGCTGACTACTAGTTCTCGGTTTCCTCTCTCAGTCCCCCGAGTTCCCGAGTTTGTTCACGAGAGCGACATTGAATTGGTCCAGGTGGCAAGGGTGTGCACCGCAGTGCGAGAAACCCATTCTTTTCTATTGCATCGCATCGCATGCATGGCATCGCCAGACATCCATTGCCGCAAGCAAGTTCCTTCCGCCTACAGCGCGGCATTGCAGTGGTTCTGCTGGTGCGCCTACCACAACGGGTCGTCCTCGTCGAGCAGGACCCAAGGCTTGGGAAGGGAACTCGCGCGGATGCCCGTAAAGTAGGACTCACAACCTTGCAAAGCCGTATCGTCCCGAAAGGTCATCCATCCAGGTCGCGTGACGGATGAGTCGCTGTTTGTCCCGTCGTGACTGTCGTTGTTGCTGCCGCTGCCGCTGTCGTCGTCGTAACTAAATCGTTTCAAGTCTCGCGAGTCGAGACAGTTGTTCGAGTTGATGACCTCGCAGTACCGGCTCAAGGTTTTCCCGTCGGCCTCCAGAAAGCTAACGGGATAGCCGTACTCGTTCATGAGTTCTCCGATATCGCGGTAGCTGAGGTATGCCGTTTGATGGCAGTCGTTTTCGTCCCACAACTTGTGCTCGGCATCGTCGTTCTTGCTGCACCGATCGATGGCTTCTGCGTATGCGGGATCAATTCCATACCGCAAGCTCGGATCGTGCAGGTACTCGAGGTGGATTCGCACCGTATCGGCGCGCATGTCTTCGGGGGACGGCAGGGCCACCCGCTTGGCCAGGACCCTCGCAATTATCCAGGCACTAATGTCAATGTCCAGCAGAGGTGCGTCTAAATAGGAACTGTATTCCATTAGGTACATCATGTCCGGGTCACGGATCGAGAAGACGCCCCTGTACAGGTTCGTGTGCCCGGCGCGCCAGTCCTGGAGCGGCAGCACGGTGCCACCCTCGGGTCGGATTCCCGCGGCGCATCCGTCCCCCAGGATTTTGGCATTGATGGCGCAGGGGCGCATAGTCCAGTCCTCCGGAACGGGGATCGGGGCATGGACAAACGGCTCGGTCCGCAGGGCGGGTTCCAGCATGTTTGTGTTGGCACTGTATCCGGTGCATATAATGATCGTGTCGATGTTCGAGAGGACCTCGCGCTCCGGCTGGTCCGTATCGGGCCGGAAGCTTGTGGTTTCGGTGTCCCAACCGACCTTTTGCAGCGTCACCGTGCTGCCGCAGACCTTCTCGAGGACGGTTCCCGCATAGACGGTTACCATGTCATAGGGCCATCGGGTCGTTTCGGTTATATCCGACTCGGTGTCACGGCAGGTGTTGTAAACTCTTGCCGCACCCTCCTTGATGGCCATCAGTGCCAAGTCCTCCGCGGAATATCCTCCACCTATCAGCAAGACGCGCTTTCCCTCGACGTCCTGCTTGAACCGGGATGTGTCGCTCGAGTGAACGATCCGTCCCGGAAAGCCTCCCTCCCGGATAATCCGGACCAGGTCTCGGGGAATGTAGGGGACCCCGTTGATTCCGGCGGCCCACACGCACTTGTCAAACTCCAACACCTCTTCCTCTCCCGTATCTTCGTTGCGGGTTCGGATCCGGAACTTTTTCCTGCCCCCGGCGTCCGCGGGTGATTGCTCTTCGCGTTGCCGCTCGGCGCAGACCACGCTCGTTCGAAAGGTAAAGTACTTTTCGAAAAAGTCGGGGCAATTCCGAGTGACGCGCGCCAGAAAATATTCGAGAATGTACTTTCGCGGCAGGTGGGTCGGCATCCGAACGTCTCCAAAGTGGTCCTTGTAGGTGTAGTCGAAGAATTCAAAGATTTCCTTGCACCCGTTGGTCCACAATCCCGAGTACATGTTGGTGGTGCCGCCTCGGGCATCACCATCGGCCCATTGCTTCCCGCCACAGACTATATCTGGATCCGAGTCCTCCTTTTTTTCTTCCCACGGCGCACTTTCCATGGTCCCCGCGGTGTAGTGATGATGATGGTGATAATGATGGTGCTCGTCCCGATGCTCGTGGGTCCGATCGGACCTCCAGACACCCCCCGGGCCTTCCGATCGCTCGAAACACCGGATCGAAGGGAAGAAGCTCACGTCTTGTCCTTGTTCCTCCAGCTCCCTCCTCTGTATCTCGAGGGCGTGGCAAAGGAATATAGCGCTGGGTCCCCCGCCGATTACGGCCACACTGGTGGGTGCATTTGACGGTTCTCGTACTAGCATGGTTGGATTGAATTGAATTGGATTCGATTGGACTGGATTCGATTGGACTGGATTTGATTGAATTGAATTGGATTCGATTGAATTGGATTGAATTGGATTTGGTTGGATTCGGCTTGGTTGACACCCAGATTTTTCGGTGTACGCAATGATCTCGGTTTCAAGTACGTCGAGATTCTGCGCTCTCACACTGGTTGAATGGACGTACGGCAGAGATTCTGCCCTTTCGCACTGGTTTGTTGGAATGTTGTGCGTTCTCGAGTCCTCCACGCGATGTCGGATCCTTTTCGGAAGCGCTTGTGCTTGTACCGTACGAGATACAGAATCGAAATTGCAAACCGTCGGGAAACCCCAACCGAGAAGCGACGAGCGTGGGGGACTGAATCAAAATAATACATTAACCTTACCGTATTCGTCGTGTTCTCCGATCATCCGAACTCGACGGATTTTTTTTTTTTTTCTTGGGGGATCGGGATTGTTGCCGTTGCAAACGAGAAAGACGTCGGTCGTCTCTAAATTCCTTCGCAAGACTACTGCAACCATAAGTATATTGTTCAATACGTGTGCCTCCGCGTTCGCAGATTGACATTTTTGGCTAACAACGATCATTCCAACGCAAAGTTTATTTTTTATCTCCGTTGATTCCTGTCCACCGGCTCTGCTCCGTTGATAGTAGGAACTCCAAGTCACCCTTGTCGTCGCATTTCTCGAATAGCTCATTTGTTTTTAACTATCTCCCATCTTCTTTTTTGATTGACGTTCTTCAACCGGAACTCTATCCGTGGGACTAAGGTTTATGTTATGATAACTCTCCATGCGTCGCTACTCGCTACGCATGTTTTTCTCGCATTCAATACATGACACATAGAAAAAGCGGGCGTTGTATTTTTCGAAAAAAGGTCTTCAAAAATTAATCCCGAATGCGCGAATATTCTATACGACTTCGCCACATGTTGGAGGGGGGTAGGTGCGAAGTGCCAATGTGTACCGTGTTTCTATCTTACTACTACCGTACCGGCTATCCTAGATGCCATGCAGTGAACTGAACGGGGCATAGGTATGCAGTATCCGTTCGAGCACGTATGTCGTACCTGTAAGATTATCGCCGTTTTCGGTAGTAATCTTAAAATATTTTTTTATTCATACGGTACTTCTATTTTTTTCATGTAACACTCAGATAAGTTACTGATGAAATCTGGCGCGAAATAATGGAAATACGAAGTAAACCTTAACCTTACTTACTCGTACCGGTACTTTTTTTGAAACGGTCGGGGCCCATTTTAGGCGTTCCTGGGTCTCGTACTTTCAGGTATCCCTAATGGTAAAACCTTACTTGTACTCGCACTTGTATTTTTTTTTTCCGACACGTAAGAAAATTCTTATTCAGTCACAGTCAGCTTCGTTTACTCGTAGTCGTAAGGTTTACCTCCTACGTTTACGTCCAGGTACATTGGTACGGTAGTATTGTTTACCTTCGTTTTTCCGTTGCCGTCGGCACTGTGGCAAAACTAATGACGCCGTGTCCCGTGTCTCGTGTCTTCCCACTTCGGATTCGTTGGTGCAACAACAGATGCCCCGGTCTTCGTTGCAGTTCTATTATCAACTACGAAGTGCTTCAAGTTACTGTAGTTTGCATCCTTAACTTGGCACGATCGATCGCTCCATTGCATCCTCACCCGAGAAAACGAAGGAGAGAGCGCCGAACGCATCGCATCGCATCCATGAAGTATCACCCCGCGTTGCTCCTCGTTGCAGCAGCGGCTGTTCTGACCCCAAGCGCCGAGTCCTTTCGTCCCTCCCAGCCAGCGCGACACCGTCACAAATCAATCACCAACAGTGTTTGCAACACCAACAGCAACACCAACACCAACACCAACATCCGGCCATTGGAAACCCATCTTTCTAGCAGCAGCAGCAGCAGCAGCGCAACGAACAACGACGACATGGTAACCGCCCAGGAAGCGGAAGCCCGCAAGATCTGTCCCCTCCTCCCTCCCCCCGAGGACGTCACGGCGACCTTCGAGGCGGCCATGGGATGATTCTGGGGCCCTCAGCGCGATTTCGATCGCGAGGAGGGCATCCTCGACACGGTCGTTGGGTATTCGGGAAGCACCTCCCGCAACACGGACAACCCGGCGAGCCAAAACCCGACCTACCGGAACGTCCAGGACTACGCCGAGGCGATCCGGGTCCACTTCAACAAGGACAAGTGGACGTACGAGCGGATCCTGGAGCTCTTTTTCGAGATGCACTACCCGTCGGACCCGCGGTTCGCCGGAACGCAGTACCGGTCGGCCATTTTTTATCACACGGAGGACCAAAAGATCATGGCGGAGCACGCCTGCAAGAAGCGGGGGGCATTGGGCGAATACGTATCGGTGGAGGAGGCCTCGAGCTTTTACCGGGCCGAGGAGTACCACCAAAAGTACGTCGAAAAGCAGCTCCGCTACTAGACAAGGAAAAAAAATAAAAATAGCCAGCACGCACGCACGCACGCACGAGGTTGTCGCGGAACAATCTTCCGCGCAAGGACGGGAGATGGCGCAACACGGAACCGGAGGGTTTCGGAATGACGATTTGGTCCCGAAACGAACCATCATTCTTTTGGCGACCCGGTCCGACATCGAAACGATCCGCCACCCGTGTTGCGTGGCGTTGGGAACGGGTGTGGGTTTCGCACTTGCGAGGGTAGCGACTTGCGGCAACGAATCAATCGTAATGCTTTGGAAAAAATAACAACAATAATAATAACAATAATAATAATAATAATAATGATAATGAAACAATCGAACGGTTGCGAAAATTACCATTCGCGCCGTTGTAAAGGCCTTGGTGGACGGCAGTTCTACCCCGCCACGGTTCGCTTTTTCGATCGGGATCACCACTCCCGCGTTTGCGTCTCGCATCGATCCGTCCGCGGAGCGCACCCTCTTCCACGCATCCATGCGATCCGACGCGACGCCACGCGATAGCGATCCCCTCTACCTACCGGAGTCCCTCCAGCACGGACGGATTCCGTCGCAGGACCTCGTAGGCCGTCGTCAGCCGCCGCCGGTCGGATTCGGCCCTGGCCCGCTCGATCGCCGCGTCCTTGTCCTTTTGGCGCAGAGAGTTCCAGCACGATCGCTGCCGGTTCCGGCCAAAGGCAACGCCGGCGCCCGTCGCCGGGCACCGCGAATCGCCGTCGCCGTCGCGGTCTTCGTCGCTGCCGCTGCTCTTGGTTTTGCTTTCGTTGCGGATTCGGTGTCGTTGGTCGCGGTCGCGGTCGCGTGCACCCTTGCGGTTCGGTTTGTCGTTGTCGCTCCGTTTGACCACCGCCAGAGCGAAGCACGGAAGCCCCGTGGACGGATCCGGCGCGGCCGCCGCGGAGGGACACGCCGCGAACAGGTGCCTCGCGGTGGAGTCCCAGTCGTCTCCGCGGGCCAGCGAAGCGTGGAGCGGCAGGCGGTGTCGGCGTTCGTGTTCGTTCGTCGGTGTCGCTGTCGTGGTGGTTGCGGAACGAGAACCGAAGCGAGACGAAACGGAACCGACGCGGATCGGGAGGCCCGCCGCTTCCGGATAGGCCTTGCAGAGGACGGGGAGCATCCCGGATCGCTGGTGGGGGCGGGACGACAACCCGAACAGCTCGGGCGGTTCGTCGGGATAGTAGGAGTAGGGATAGGACCCGGTGGTGGGCGACAAGAGGCAAAGGTGGAGGGGGAGCGGAACATCGCCATCGCCATCGACGTCGTCGTCGTCGTCGTCGTCGTCGTCATCGACGTTGGTCGTCGTTGCGGTCGATTCCTCGCAGCAACCGTTGCCGTTGCCGTTGCGTTCCCGCCGCAACCGCAACGGCGGCTCGGGACGACCGCGAGCGCGAGCACCGGTCACCTCCCACGGAAAGAGGGCGACCGCGAGTCTCGCGACCAGCTCGGGACAGCAGGGGAGGGTCGCCAGCAACGGAACCACGGGGGGACGCGTCCGCGCTTGCGCTTGCCTTTGCCTTCCGGGGGGCCGGACTCTCGCGCCGCGGGTTGAGCCGCCGGCGGTGGAAGCAAAGAGCAGGGCTTCCAGTTTTGTCCAGAATCGAAAGACCACCTCCACGTCCTCGGAATGCGTGCTTGTGGCTGCGGCGGTGGCTCGCACTTCTCCTTCCAAGATGGAGTTGGAGATGGATTCGGACTCGGCGGTGCTCGATTCGATGGATCTCCGGTGGATGGAGGATTCATCGTGTCGATCCTCCTCGTGGCCGTGGTTCTGGTGTCGATCGCCGTTGCCGTCATTGTCGACCTCCTCCGTTCTGTCGTTGTCGTTGTCGTTGTCGTTGTCACCGTCACCGTGGCGATGTGTGCCCTCCCCCCCCACCACGAGCTTTCGCAGGGCCTCCAGTCCGTCTTCGTCTTCGTGTTCGACTTTGCCTTTGCCGCGTTCTCGCCCCTCCTTGGTTTCGTCGGAGCTTCCGCCCTCGCCATCGCAATGGTTCGCCAGAAGGCGCTCCATGGCCCGTGTGAGAGTCCCCGCTCGTTCCCGGACGCTGTTCTTGCACCAGGGCATCGGGTGGAGGGAGGCTCGAAAGAAGAGCTCCGCGACGGTTTGTCCCCGGTCGGTGGGCAGCGTCCAGAGCAGGGGTGGGGGCTGATGACAGCAACGATGCCGATGCCGATGTTGCTGCTGTTGCTGCTCTTGTTGTTGCTGCTGCTGCTGTTGCTGCTTTTGGTCGTGGTGACGATGGCTGAAACCCGGAGCATCGGCATCGGCATCGGCATCGGCGTTCGGACCCAGAAATTCCTCGCCGTGATTGCCGAGGCTCGAGGCATCCACCGCACCAATTCTGGCGTCGAGTCCCTGGATCCTCAGGATCCAGTTCCACCACTTGAGGGACATCTGCGCGCACCCAACGGCGGCCACGTGCATCGGGGTCCATCCCCTGGAATTGGTCTCCCACAGCGGATTTGTGGGATGCTGCAGATGCGTCGGTTGTTGGTGCTGCTGCTGCTGCTGCTGCTGCTGCTTCTGTCGCTGCAGCTGCTGCTTTTGGTGGGACAGAAGTGCCTCGCTCACCAGCTCGGGGAGATCCTCGTAGCGCTCGTCGCGAATGGCGCGGGAGATGGACGCCGAGGAGGACACCGCCGAACTCCGGTAGCTCACGGTGCGGCTGTTGCTCATGGCGGGATCCGATGTGATGTGATGTACTGTGGTGTGGTGTGGTGTGATGTGGTGTTACGTGATGTTATCTTATGTGAATCGATTGGATTCGAATGGAAAAGTTGGGAAACAGGAATTCGGATGTTGGAACCCAGGAATCGGAATTCGATTGTAATCAGATTGTTCTTGGTGATTTTGAGTTGAGTTGAGTTGAGTTGAGTTGAGTTCAATTGTATTGAGTTGAGTCGAGTTGAGTTGAGTTGAGTTGAGCTAAGTTGAATTGAATTGAATTGAATTGAATTGAATTCTGAATTGTTTGCACGCCGTTGACTCGATCGAGAGTGCTTCTCCAATGCTCACATCAAACCCAAAAATGCTTTGTGTTATTGTACGTACCGTTGTTCGCCGCGTTGGATGTGAGCATCATCATCAATTTTGTGGTTGGAGGCAAAAATCAAAATATTATTATCGGCATGTCTCAGCATCTGCCTCCCGGAGCATGCTTGCCGTTGCGATTGTACCGCACGGTATGGTAAGTTACGTAAGGTTAAGGTACCGTACTGGTGCGATTGATTTGGATTCTGCCGCAACCCAAACCGGATTCGATTCATTCGTTCGTTCGTTCGTTCATTCGTTCGTTCATTCGCGGTATTGTCGTTCATTGATTTGGAATGCAGGAATAAATGAATGAATCGAATCAATCACCATCTCAATCAAAACAATCGAACAAGCAGAAGAAGAAGAAGAAGAATCCCAATCTCTCTCGATCGATTGACACGGGTGGGTGGGAGGGAGGAGAAGAAAGAATTCTTCGGGCAGTTTTGGCGAAAAACAAAATGGAGCGAACACACACATCTGCTGCGGATAACAGATGGTGTCACAGTTGTGTGTGTGTCACAATAACATAATATAATCACGGTAACCTTACGGAGAAACAGCAAAGATGCGAAGCGCGTGTCATTGTTTCTCCACTTCTCGTTCGTTGCCGATGTCACCGGTTCGAATCAAAATCAATCAATCAACCAAGTCAATCTCAATAAATAATAATAATAGTAAGGTCTTACGCTACCGTACCGGTAGTAATCACGATAGTATGATCTTGATTCGAATCGGTCCAGTCCAATTTTTGGGATTCATAAATCTGATCGAGTGAGTCAATTTGATTGTCCCCGAACCCCGAACAATACGTAACTTACCCAAACCCGCACCATACGGTAAGCACTAGCATCATAGCTGGCGAGGCACGACCAGCTAGGACGGATAGCATTCGTGCGTCTTTGGTTTCTTTGGTTTCTCGTTTTCGGTGAGCGGGCAAGGAAGGAACCAACCACCACCATGAGGATTAGGAATCGGAAGAACGCCGTGCCGAAAAGATACGCTTTCAACCGGCAACTGCACAAAAGCATTTTAATAGTATTACTAACAGTATTTCATCTCGTCTCGTCTCACCGAACGCAACCCGGCTTCTTTTCTCACATTCGCAGTGCCATCCAGCACCCAAGAAGGACTATTCCCAAAGCAACTCTGATTTCCGTACCGTATCGTAACTTACCCATCACAGTACCATCGCAGCAAGTTTCGCAATGGCGACGACCGAGACTCCGACGAAAACCAATCGGCGCCGCGCCACGAAGAATGCTCTCGGCGCGGGCGTCGGACTCGCCGTGGCACTGGCAATGACCCGGGGACCGGAACGAACCGCCTTCGCCTTCGCCTTTGGGACTCCCCGACTCGGAACGAACCGGCAACGATGCGCGAGGGTCGTTCCCTCGCGGAGTCTCGGTCTCGACCCGTTGCGGTCTTCCTCCTCGTCTCCGCAACAGCCGCGAGGCGAGCGCCCGCGCACCAATGTCAACGGCGACGACAACGTTCCCGATCTCACCCGGACCGTCCCCGGTGCGCTCGCTCCGAAAGACGCTTTGGATTTGGATCCGACCGCGGCGGACGCTTTGGCGGAGAACAATGCCAGCGCGGGTGCCGGTGTCAATGCCACTGCCATTGCCAGCGACGATTCGCAAACCACCGATACCGTCCCGCAAACCAGCAGCAGCATCGACAGCAGCAACAACAACAAAGACAATGACAACACACCAGAAGTCATCGACGAGGCCTGGGAACGCCGCAAATTCCAGATCGGCCTGCTCACCGTCTCGGCGCTGGTGGTCTACGGGTCGATCGCCGCGGTGGTGGCCCAGCTCTCCACCATCGACGCCTGGGCCATCGCGTCCAAGATCCCCGGCGCCACCTACGAATTCTTCAAGGTCGTCCTGCCGGTGATCGGCAAGACGGGACGGTCGGCCTACGAGGTGGCGGCGCCCGTCCTTGGGGACGCCTCCCAGAAACTCGTCGAGGCCGCCACCCCCGTCCTGACGGAAACGGCCAGGACCGTCCAGGAGGCGGCGGCCCCGGTGATCCAGGAGACGGCCAGGACCGTCCAGGAGGCGGCGGCCCCGTACGTCGAGCAGGTCACGGCGGCCCAGCAACAGGCGCAGCTGCAGGTGCAGCAGGCCCAGCAGCAGGTCCTCGGGCAGGTCCAGCAGCAGGTGGTGGACCCGGTGCAGCAGGCCCAGCAGCAGGTCCTCGGGCAGGTCCAGCAGGCCCAGCAGCAGGTCCTGGCTCCGGTGCAGCAGGCCCAGCAGCAGGTGGTGGGGCAGGTCCAGCAGGCCCAGCAGCAGGTCGCGGATCAGGTCCAACAGGCCCAGCAGCAGGCGTTGGCACCGGTCCAGCAGGTCCAACAGCAGGTGGTGGGACAGGTGCAGCAGGCTCAGAAGCAGGTCGCCGATCAGGTACAGCAGGCGCAGCAGCAGGCGCTGGCACCGGTCCAGCAGGTCCAACAGCAGGTGGTGGGACAGGTCCAGCAGGCTCAGAAGCAGGTCGCCGATCAGGTACAGCAGGCGCAGCAGCAGGTCGCCGGGCAGGTCCAGCAGGCGGTGGACGGAGCCGCTGGAGCCGTGGGCGGAGCCCTGGAGTCCACCGCCAAGGAAGCCGGGAAGGTCCTGGAATCCAGCGTTCGGGAAGCCGCCGATCGGCTGCAATACGACTAAGTGGTATCGTAGAAGGCCGTGGAAGGAAAGTGGAGCGCAGTGCTGGAGTCGTTTGGTGTGGAGCTACCGACGAACCAATCAACCAACCAACCAACCAACCAACCAAAAAACAACACCGGTCAACACGCCCGAAAGCCTTGGTTCTGGGAGGTCCGTCCGGACGGCCAGTTCCGGATCCGACGCCTCCGGACCCGGAGTGGACGCAATCATCCAATCAGGAGGATGATGCCGATCGAACTCTCGGAGTAGTTCGACGCGGATGCAACGAAAAACTGTAAAACTATAGCTAACAAAAGGGTTGTACGCAGTAAAGATAGAATCAATCGGTAATCGTCGTTTTTTCATTGCGTGAGAGGAACTGGGTGGGGTTTCGTCTTAATAGAGTAGGTTGAATTCCATCTTTTTCCTCGCAAGACACTGCTGCCTCGTGGAAAAAAAAAAAACATTACTCGTAGAATAACGGAATGAATACCGCACAAATCCAATTCATGCCAATAGAATTCCATTTCCAGTTCAAGAGTTTCCGCCCAAACAGTGTCGGACGGTTACGACTTCAAAATAAAGACCTAGGATCGTTCGTATCGTATTTCTTTTCAACATTTGGTTGTCACAAAATCGGTTTTGGTTATGAATTTCGTGAGCCGTTTCGGTTTCATTTCTTCGCGGCACGGCATTGTATTGCATGGCATGACGTCTCGTCTCGTCTCGGAATGCTGTTATAACAAGAGAGCACCACCAATGAGGGACGCAACGGCGAGTCCGAAACCAATGGCAGCATTGTTGGAGCGTCCGCTCGACGACTGGTTGGCAAAGGCCACATCCGTGTCCGCGGGTTCTTCCGTGGCCTCGATGGGCTCGACGGGAGCGTTTGTGGGTTCCTTCCTCTCCGGTTCTTCCTCGGCCGGCTCTACGGGAGCCTCGGTGGGCGCAACGGGAGCCTCGGTGGGCGCAACGGGAGCCTCGGTGGGCGCAACGGGAGCCTCGGTGGGCGCAACGGGCGCCTCGGTGGGCGCAACGGGAGCCTCGGTGGGAGAGACGGTGGGGACCTTGGTAGGAGTCGCCGTGGGAGTCGGTGTCGGCTCCGGCGTGAGCGGCACGACGCCGCTGCAGCATTCCAGGAACGCGCCCATCTCGTTCGGGCAGCAGGCACCGCTCAGCGTCGCGCAGGCGGAATAGGCGGAGCACGAGGGATCGGCGGTGGGGCTGGGGGTGGGATTTTTCGTCGGGCTGGCGGTGGGGCTGACGGTCGGAGAGACGGTCGGGCCAGCCGTGGGGGAGACGGTCGGGCCAGCCGTGGGAGAGATTGTGGGACCCGCCGTGGGGGAGGGTGTTGCCTTCACGGTCGGACTCGCCGTGAACGCCGAGGGTGGCTGGGGAGTCTCCCGAAAGGTCGGCTGGGGTGCCGGCGTCGTTGGTGCCGCGGTGGGAGAATTCGTGGGATCGGACGTGATGGAAACTTGTATCGGTGACGAGGGCGCCGGCGCCGTGGGGGAGAATCCGGGACTGTCGAGGTAACTGCAGACAAAGGTTCCATCGGTCAGCAGGCTGGCGTTGCACCGGCAGTTGACGGGTGGATTCACGGCGTAATACACGCACTGCTGTTGGAACTCGCACGGTTCTCCCTGGGCAAAGAACATGGGATTCGGATTGGTAGCCCCGCCGGGGCAGTCATAGGCGTCGGCGATCGATGCGGTCAGCGACAGGGCTGCAAGCCACAAATACAACGCTCCCGGAGTCACGTTCTGGTGGGATCTCATGATGGGTATTGGTAGAACTAGAGCTAGAGCTAGAGGTAAGGGTGGTAGCGGAGTGATGAGGTGTAGAATCCCCAGTCTCGACTTGGCAGTTTTGTGATTGAATGAATTATTCCACGGGCTGCAAACGTTTTCGAAATGACGAGCAACCGGCATCGACGCCACCGGATGCCGCGGGGTGCGTCTTCCGATGATGATGTACGGTAAGATCTTACGATCCCGAAATTGGATCGACAAAAAAACTTTCTGGCAGAGGAATCTTGTTTCATCTGTGCGCGCACAAGGCGAACCATCTGTCTCGGTATTTCCGGCGACTCCCGGCGACTCCGATGGTGGTGCTCGGAGTCGTCAATCGTGAGCCTATCGCAACGGCCATATCGCTATTATTTTAGGGATTTTTAGTGCACTATGTTTCGGAAGTGATCTGTGCTTGTGGGTACCCTACGTGTACGGCACGAATTGGATGGGATGCTTTTCTTCTTTCACACCTCGAGGAAGATTACGCATACCTCGACGTTATATGATAAAACTGTAGAAATGATTTCTTAGAAACTTCAGTACATGAACCGTTGGAGTTTGATTCTTCTATTGAAAGAGCCAACTAGGGAATCTTCTCAAAAACAATATAAATGGGACGATTCATTCATTCATATGCCCCATGCATGGACGTACTATTACTACGTATTTTTCATCTTTTTCTGGTCGGTCATGTATCACTCATCTGTAACCTTACCTGTACTGACAGTAACCTTAATCCGACACTCCCTTCCTATGATACGCATGTACCAGGTTGGTATGGTATGTAACCTATTGTATTAAGATCTACTACTACAGTATTTGCGTATCGGGCACCCGAGTCAGTCCCGGTTGATTGAAAGCTACGTACCGTACGTAGCACTCGTAGAAACGATTTTATGAGAGATGATTGAGTGAGGTTTCCCGCAGCACTCTCAAAACAGTAAGGTTGTCACACATTCTTTATGTTACGTGTCAAGCTAACTTACTTGTTGGCACGCACCCCATTCAAATCCTTCGTTGTTGGTTGTTGGATTCATCGTTCATTCATTCCAGATCCGTATGATCCGACAGAGTTCCGGTAGGAACGATTGGGACGAAGGAAACAATTGCGGGTGTGCAAGCATCACTCAATAGTATTACTATTATCATGGATGACGCCCCTGGGACAAAAGTTCGAAGCTGCTAGTTCAAGCTGATGTTTCCTACCCGGACTCTAGGTTGACGAATTATACACTCGAGCCAAGCGATGGCAGCTTGAAACGAAACCACATCCTCCATCCATTTTCCGTACCATCATATCCGCTCTCGGCGCTCATTGCTTGTTCGTCACAAGAGGAAGGAAAAAGCAGACCGTTCATCCGCATCAAGGTAGTAAATTGGGACCGAACAAAGAGTAGATTGTGTTGCGAAAGACGTAGAGCCGGAGCTAAACGAATTGACTCTACAACGCGTTTCCTGTAACCGTGATCATGCCATCGCTCTCTTCTTCCGTTTGGTTTCGACCGCTGCTCGGATCGGATCGGTTTCCGATTTGGTTTCGGTTCCTTCTCGGATTGTGGGCCGTTTCCAGATCACACACCACGGTCGATGCCTGGGCGGGAAACGCCCCGGCATCGAGGCCAACGACTCCCTTTTTCACCGAGCGGACCGGAATCCAGACCCGGCGTCGCGCAGCGATGCCCGCCTTGCCTTCCAACGAACTCATCGAGAGCGCGGATCCACCTCGCACGGTGGCAGTGGTTTTGGGAGGCTCGGGCTTTGCCGGACGGCGCGTGTGCCGGGCCTTGGTAAACCTGTCCTCCGAGACGGGAGGAAACAAAGTATCGAGGGTCGTTTCCGTGTCCCGATCGGGAAAGCCTCCCCCGTGCTACCTCGGGGAGGACGACCCCGACTGGTCCGATCGGGTCGAATGGATCCAGCACGATCTCGCACGAGGGGAGAATCTCGGAACCGAGGAGAAGGATGCACCGGACCGCGATCCGAAGACATCCGATCTTGCGGAGGCGCTGGCCAGCGTCCTGCGCGAGTGCGCGACCAGCAGCGACGATGACGACGATGCCGCCAACGCCGTAGAGCTCGCGATCGTGGGCTGCATCGGCAACTCCAATCCGTCCCCGAACTGGATCGAGTTGTGGGGCCTGGGATTCGACCAGGAGCAACTCTTTCGGGACAACGGGGAGGTCTACCAAACCTTTGTGCGCGAGGCGATCCTTCCGCTGGTCAAAGAACGCAACAATGTGCGGGTCCGGCGCTGTGTCCTGCTGTCCCTCGACTACAATTCCCAGAAGTGTTTGGAAGGCCCTCTAGAAGGCTACGTGGAAGGAAAACGCCTCGCTGAGCGCACCTTTCTGGGTTGCGTCTCGGAGTCTGCCGATGAGACGGAGGGGCTGGACGATGTGATCGTCCTGGGATTGCCCTTTCTGGTGCACGGTGGCCGGCGGTTTCCCGGATTCGGCAAGCTCTACCGGAAACTGGTCGAATCCCCTCTTGCCCGGGCCTATGTTGGATTCAATCGTGCACTGCGATCCCTGTCCAAGACCAACAGCGAGGATTGGGTGGAGGAAATGGTGGGTAACATCTTAGTGCTTCGATGCCTAAAGGCATCGCAGGGGCATTGACGTGGCGGTTTCCGTAAAATTTTTATGATAATGAATTCGGAGGTTATAGACCGCTTCAATGCTGTGTCAAATTGCGTTTGAAACGATATATTTCCGGTGACGAACTGCTTGATTGCTTCCTTCCGTGTTTTTCTTACTTTTATTTGTCTTTGTTTGGATCGTGTGCAGTTCTTCTCATCCCCCACCGGCGTGGATGACGTCGGAGAACTCGCTGCCATGGCGGCAAACGGATTGGTGACCAGGGACATGGTAAACGACGGGCAACCGCGGAAGCAAGGATTTTTCGACACTTCCGGTTTGCCGATCGAGTACGACGATGTTCTCTTTGTGGACGGCACAGAGAACATCGAGTTGGTGATCGATCGAGTTCGTCGAGAACAGTCTCTGCCCACGAGCCAGCGACGACGAATGCAGACTACGCCGTCGTCATCATCATCGTCGTCGTCGTCACCGCCTTTGTGGGAAGGTGCGTTAACCGGAAAACAACCCTATCTATACCCGATTCCCGTCGCCTTGTTTTTCGCCACTTTCTTCTGGGGTGTTGCTACGGAACAGTTTGTTCGAGAACCTCTCTGAGATATTTCTAGCAGAGGATAGACAAATGCATGCCCCCAAAAAGAGGTACGGATGAATGTGCAAAATTCAACTAAAAATAATACAAATGAAACTAATGAATTGCAGAAAATGCAGTTAGTAGACTCACGCACTCCTGAAATGGATGAACTCGATTCTCTTTCGAAAGAGATGTAGAAATGATAAGAGAAAGAGCATCATTGAAACTCATAAACTGATTCATCAATTGGAGCTATTCCCCCAACAAAAATTGGGAGAGCTTTCAGTGCCACGTACGGTGTCAGTTCGGATGTCTTCTTGACAAATCGCACCTTGTCTACTATTTTTTTCCAATTGTCGGCACCACTAGCATACAGCCATTTCCGCAATAGTAGACGCCCCTGGATGTTGTCTCGATAGTAACTATTTCTCCCCCTCCCCTTAACGACCAGGACTTTGGAAAGGCGACCAGGGTAGTGATGGATCAAATGAGAAAAGAGCTTTTGAATCATGTCTATGCTGGTGTGGCTCGTCCATTTTTCATCGGGGGATACCCTCGGATTGCCGGCATTCATTTTGACTTCCGCCTCACTCGGAAGCGCAAACAAGTTCGGAACCGAGTCGCTATCACTGTTGTCTTCGTCTACCACAAACTCCTCGACCTCGCCCTTCTTTCGCTTGGCCCCCCGTCTCGCATGCCCCATAAGGACAACGACGGTCACTCGTGTGTTCGGATTAGATTTGCATAACTCGTTGAGGCTCTTGTCCAGTCGACATAAGATTGCCATGATGGCTGCATCGACATCTCCCCGCCATGGTCCGCGACACAAGTTGCGAAAGTAGAAAACTGGGTTGTTCTTCTTGTCGAATCCGTGTTGGAAAAATTGCCCGCTCTGCAACTCGATTCGACATTTCCGTTTGTCAATCGGGAATGTCTTCCCTCTCCATGCCGCCGTCTCTGCAAGCCGCTGGGCAGCGATTTTGAGGTCGTAATCAAAACTGCGAATATAACGACCGATATCGCTTCGGTCAAACATACTCAAGGCTGGGACTTTCCTCATAACCATAAGACCTGTCTCTTCGGTTTCTTCCTTCAACCTTCTCGGGCTCATCGAATCGAGTTTGTCAAGTTTGTGTCGACATGGTACAACTATCGTACGTAATACATCGATGATTATATCGATTGCTTTCTCGTAATAACTCAATTCGGTCAAACTCTGCCTCAGGTGCACTGGAATTATCTCGAATTCATCGTCATCCCCGTCCGCGATAACCTCCAGGGCATTGTCATCCTCGTCGTTTTCCAGTGCTTGTGTGTCACCCAAGTGCATCATCGATTGCATGAGAGTTGAAATTGATCGAGAAAGCATCATGGCTCGCGATTTTGGTTTCTTGCGACTGGATTCGTCTACCATTGTGAGATAGGGGCGGGGATCCTTTGACACTTTGACGGGATCGACATGGACGATTCTGAGGGTTGAGAGGGCTCTCTCTGGAAGCTCGTCGTTCTGTGTGCCCTCGATCACAAATGTTACATCGGCAGTGCTTTCGGTAATTTGCTTCTGGAGTTTATCGAAAAGAACTCTTCCAACAAAACTTTCTTGATAGGATGTTGCAATGCTCTTTGTCAATCCGATATAATTCTTCGGTTTTGAGGGATCTTTTTGTAGCGCCCCACCAAAGTGATATGTCTGGAAAAAGCCTCCGACCCGGACACCCGGGAATCCGTATCGATCTCTCGTCGATTCGAGATTCATGGGGGAATCTCTGCCGGTATCCGTCAATCGGAAATAGAGGGAGAGTAGTTTGAGGAAGAGCCATCCCCAAAATGTCAGAGCGATGCTATTTCCCAACTGAAACATGAGGTACAGTTTCTGTTTTCGACTTTCTTCGGAGGCGCTCGAAAATCTTTCAATCTTTTGTCAAACGGAAACGAAAGAAAACCAATCGTGAGATTTCATAGCTATTCGCTACAAGATGAAAAAACAGCAAAGCTCAAAGAAACATTTGGACATGAAACGCGTACCACGTTGTCGAATTGAGGATCGATTCCCTTTGCCAGGGACCGAACATGCAGATTGATAGTCACAACATTGTTTGTGGGGTTGCTCGTACAATCCACGAAAAAGTCGAGGTCGGGATGATGGGCAATGATTTCCTTGAGTGATGGGAACATGTCCACCGGATCGCGTGACGGGTCGAGAGACCCTCCATCCTTGAGAAGTTCGTCGCTTGCTTTGAAATAGTGCGAATTGACGTAGGTGTATGCCTGGTAAGGACTCATCACCAGGTGTTTCTCGGCACTCTGAGGTTCTTCCGTGCTGTTGCTGAGACTCGTGACGCTGTCGTCGTCATTTTCGCTGCGCACATCCTTTTCTTCGTCGCTCAGCAAATAATCAAAGGGTCGAACGTGGCAGAGTACATCCCTCGAGACCGACGCCTCGTATATTTCGTTCTTGGCTCCAATATCTCTCAGCGTATTCTTTTCGTTCCAGTCGTAGGCAAACCGTTTAGTAAGTTGCTCCCCTCCAAAGTCGCCGAGGGCCGTCGACGAAGATGCGGTACCCGCTTGGGGGTGGGCCGGGTTGAGGCTCCAACCCGTGTTGGCCACCAGCCGAGCCCGAGTATACGATCGCACCAGGACCGAGGCCCGAGCAACGCGCTTTCGCCAACACAGAAGCTGTTCCATGCGCCCACGGTTGTTGAAATCGCCCTCTGGGATGGCCGTTTCCGGCAGGGTTGGCACGAACAAGCGAAAGAAGTCCACGGGACCAAGGAGCAATCGGTTTTTGATGTATTCTTCCTTGAGAAGGCTTAGCTCGGCATCGGAGACCGTTTCGCTCTCGAGCGCAATCTTGGACTTGTCCTTGGAATCTTTAGGGGGCTTTCCTTCCTTGGTGTTGCCGTTTTCTTCCTTTTTCTTCCCTTTTTCCTTGTTGCGCTTGCTCTTGGTTTCGAACGGGGAGTTGATCTCGTTGGGACGTCGATGGGAGAGCCACAATCGCTCGAGAGCGATGCGAACCGTGGGAATGCTGCTCAGGGCCCGCATCGCATCGTCCCAGGCTACGCATTGGGTAGCTTCGAGCGATTTCGTTTTGTTCGAGCTGCCACCCTTGCCGCCATCTCCCTCTTTTTCGTTTGCACCATCGCTTCCGGCTTCCCGAAAATTGTCGTGCAGAACATATTCCTTCCCGCTGTGTGCAAGACTCCCCTGGTGCACCAGGTTGAGAGCATCAAAGATGTGCTTGAGGGGTTTTCCCAGAACCTGGTAGGCCAATAGATCCAACTGAAACTGTGCGGCAGCGTGGGTCGTCTCGAAGGTATGTTCCTTCCAGGACGCACTGTATTGCGGCGTCCCCTTTTGGTAGAGAAACACAACCCCCCCCTCGAGGGGAAGCTTGGGTTTGATCGAGATGGAATCCATGTCCTCGTAGACCACGTCCCATTTTCCGTTCTGGGTCTGGCTCGTGGACGCTTCCACCACCGTGAGGGATCCCTTGAGCAAATCCATTTTCAGGAATCGTTTCAGCGGCAGGTCGACTTCAGGAGAAACAATCTTTCGCGAGACCACCTCGAACGAGATCGGGGGTATCATTGTCGACCCGCAGCGCAGCAGTGGCCGAAAGGGGCCGTGATATTCCACCCGGTGGGAGAGAGTCACCACACCGAATTCGTCGTACAGATAGCGAGTCTCGTCGTTGCCGTCCGCCATTCCGGATCCGAGGGTGTTGCTTCCGTTCTCGTAATACCGTTCCGCCGAAACACTCCGAAACCCAGTGCCGTGTTGGGGGGAGTGCCGGTGTTGTTGTTGTCCAAAGAAGAATCGCTCGTCGTCGTATCCGGTGCCCATTGAGTCCCAACCCCAGTGGTGGTGATCCCTGCTGCTGCCTGCCGGGCTCATCAGGAGATGCCCATCGTCGTTAGCTTCGTCGCCCCGAGCTTGGTTTGGATTCCGCGGGGTCACGCCCCCCGCGTTACCGGGAGCAAAAAAGACGTCCATGCTTCCGAGCCGTTCTTTTTTGAGACGGGGGGTCTTGTTTGCATTCGTCGAACTCGGCGATGCCCGGGGGGTCTTGGGCTTGGCCGGAGTCACGAGCGAGCTCGCGCTCCGACCCATGCCGATAACGCTCTGATAGAGCCCACCCATTGTGTCCCCCAGGCTGCCGATGCTGTCGGTCCGGGTCCGAATCCTGGCGGGTTTTCCCAGGCTATCTGTGGACATGGTGCGCTTCCGCGGAGTCCCGAACATTCCAAAGACATTCTGGTTTCCTTCCTCGTCCGACGATTGGCTCCGCCGTCGGTTTCGTTGCTGGTTCATTCTGTTGCGCTTGTTGATTTTGTTGCTGTTGCTGTTGCCGTTGCCGTTGCCGTTGTTGTTGTTGTTGGCCATGCTGTTGATCCCAAAGAAATCAAAGGTCCCGAAGCGCCCGTGGTTGCGGGAGCTTCCGTCGTGGAGGATCGGATCGTCGTCGAGGTATTCCTCGTCCCTCAAATCCCCCGCGGCCCCGTAGAGCAGGCTAGTCCGGCCGTGCAGGATCTCGGACTGTCCCTGCTTCATCTGCAACTTGCGCTTGACTCTGCGCCGCTTCCTCCGCCAATATCTCTTCCAGCGCCTTCGAATCGCCGAGAACCCCCGCAGTGCAACCCACGTCCCGACCAGGAGGATGACTCCCTGCATCCAGATGGGACAACTCAAAAAGGAGGACCATGCGTATTCCAGCGGGGGAACTACTTGGGTTTGGATCCAGGCAGCCACAGTTGCGAGTCGCTCCCGATGGGAATCGCGCACCAGCTCTTCGAATCGGTGCGAAGCGAAACGGATCGAGCGTTCCCACAGCTCGAGGACCTCTAAAGAGAGTGCCAGAGTCGTCTCTTTTAGGACCGCTTCCCCGTGCCCGTACCACTCGAGGAGCCGGTCCCGGGCCTCTCGCTGGTAGTACTTCGCGGAGTCGAGGGCGACCGTCCGCAATTCCGAGAGATATGCGATCACGATTCGGAAGAGTTCGTTCAGCAAATCAGAAACGCGCTCCGCGGGAAAATCCAGTGGAGATACGGGTGCGCCATCGCTGCCGGGATGGACCATCTGTCGTCCTGACATTAGGGTGTCGTTTTGTGTGTGTTTACCGTTCGCTTGCGTTTGATTCGGTAGGGTTCGGTTCTCTTCCGTCGCGTTCCCTTAAGTTTCTTATGCTAAGTTTCGTTTGCTAGATGTGTTAGTATATTTGCTGAATGCATTCGAGCAAGATGGGAATTGAGATTGAATGGATTTGATTGAGTTTAGAGCAAACGAACGCGACCTCCCTTACCTGATGAAATGAATGATGAATCAATCCTCTCGTCGTGATTGTACAATAGATCATCAGTACAGCATCGTGATTCGTCCAAGCCTCTCCCTTGTGTGCTGGATGGTGTCTTGTTTCAGCAGCTCTACTACCGTATGTACTCCGATGATCATCCTAGCACAGGAGTGTGTGGATGAGTGTGGATGAGTGTGGAGTTGCTATTGCGGAGGAGAGCGAAAAGATCAGAAGAGAAACAGAACAACCCACGATGATCATCTTTCTCTGGCTGCTTTCCGTCCAGATCTTTTGAGGCACACTAGAAGTTCGTGTATTCGTGTAATAACTGCCAGGGCCATACAGCGAACCCTCCCGAGGTACCGTGCGTTCTGTACGGCGTGAGGATATGGTGGTCATTTTGGTAAGTCATTCGAAAATGAACCGTTTTCACTCATCAGAATTGAAAAAGGTTACGACTTATTTCTAGCGGTACTGTACTGTAATTACTTTAATTAGCATTATTTTTAGGTGTAACTGCTGAATTTTTTGACGTCGACTACGTATAAGTAACCTTAATTACTGGTACGTAGTCTTGTGTGTAACATCCATCCATACTGAGTCTGCAGTGATCTATCGTTCTTCACTGAAGATAAAGATTGATTGCCGTTGGTCCCCACAAAAATCGGTGCAATGGGAATAAAAACTAACTTACCTGTCCCACGTAAGGTTACGAGTAATTACAAAAAACCCACAGCAACTAACAAAGGCCCCTTTCTTAGTTGCGGGAGCGTTTTTGTTACGAAGTTACGGGCAGGGGTGATAACAAGGTTACTTCGTTCAAATCAGGAAAAAAAAATTACCCATTCATGCACAAATAACAAAAACTGTCCTCATTTTTCTTTCCTATATTTATTTTTAACTAACAAACACTAGTTAAAATACCTTAACTTCAGATAGTAATGACTCCAAAAATCAATCCTAATCTTTATTTCAAATATCTGCATTATGGTTTAAACTCTTTTTTAAACAAGAATATTCAATAAAAATGAGGTTTTGAACGAGTCTAAGGTCATCTATTACTGATACAAGGTTGAAGGCCATTTTTAGGCTTTTTTGGGGTCAGATACCCTCACTAGGTATGAAACATGTGATTGATTTAGTTCGAAAATTAATCGAATTAATTTGAACATGACAGTATGTTCTACACTAATTTGAACATGACAGTACGTTCTACACGGTGAAAAATAAAATAATGAAGAAGCATCTTTTTGTGACAGATGATTGTTCCCTTACTATTGGACCAAACAGCCCCCCCCAGCAACCAGCGACAGAAACCTCCTCGGCACAAGTTACAACTTATTGGTAAATAGTATTAACCAACTGTTTGTAACAACCCCTGTTGCAATTGGTGACTTACATTCATAGCTTTGGCATCCCTTGGTAGCCCTTTGGTCACAAAATTCCAAAAAGTTGCTTCATTTCCGACAGTGGAGACACATTGGTAACCTTACATTTCTACACACAACCATACCATCAGAGTGATAGCATGTTGACGCCAAAATTCCACATGGAAGGACTACAATTAGTACGTATGATATGTGTTGGCACTAGCTTCCTATGCTAGGATTATTGTGGTGAACTTTTAAGCGGACAAGATACTGGTAGTAGTAAGTTACTATTACTACTAGCTAATAGTACTATACAACAAGAAATAACTTTTTGTACACCCTGCTGCATGAACAAGAAAAAGATGATGTCTTGTGTTCAGATAACAAGAGGAAAAGAACAATGATCATGCTGGTACTTAGCAACAGTGCTGAGTGCTAGCTACTAGTAACTTCTAATAGGGTTAGTGGATAGATCTCATATTCATAGTAATATATTAATACAACTAGTAAAAAGCAATTGGTGTTCTTTCTTTTCAATAAGAAATATAACCTTACCTGAGATAAAAAAATTGTTTGTATTGTTTCATCTTCTTTCTCGATTTCTTCTTTCTTTGAAAAGTCTACTAGTAGTAGACCCCCTCAAACAATCTGGATTGATTCCTTGTGGTAGTGTGGTGCAATATCTTCTGCACACCATCATCTTCCCTAATAATTGCTTACACTTCTTCATAACACCCATTATCATTGCTTACATTACTTACTGGTAAGAATAAACTTCTTGCACAAATAATACAGTAGTAGTAGTAGTAGTAGTGAGAAGAACAAGAACACTAATAGCACTACTAGTAGCACTATAACAGTAGTAGTATTAAGTATTAGCTACTACTACTACTACTACTACTACTAGCAGTAGTACTAAAGTACTACTACTACTAGAAGTGCTGGTAGTAGTAGTAGATCAGAACCATTCTTTCCGTCTTGTGAAGAAGAGGAATCACAAAACCCAGCACGTTTATCTTCTTCTCGACAAAAAGATCTTTTCTCCTTTGCGAATCTTGCTTCTGTGAAGATTTTCTCCTTTGCGAATCTTGCTTCTGTGAAGATGAGAGTGAAACCGACCAAGTTGAAATTGATCGTGCTAATCCGTTTTTCCCAGTGGCGCCAAGAATTTTTTCTGTCTTTCCAAAATAAATTATGTCATCGGGATCCGGAGAACCAGTTCTTGCTAAAATTATTGTCGTTGAGGTTGAAATTCGGAGAACCAATCTCAAGATGATCGATTGTACGATACAACTCGTTCCAACGGTCCCGTTTTTATTATTTCTGTGCGGTATGATTGAAAACGGTGTGAGCCAAAAAAATCTAATTAGACGTCAGTAATTACGTCGTACCGGTAGTATTATTATTTCGTAACCTTACTCGTAACGCCGGTACGTCAGGTTACCTACTACGTAGTACTATTATTATTTTTTTAACCAATCGGCAGATGCTGTCGAAACGGTCGAAAGAGTCTTATCCCATCCTCTGTCTTGGACCCAGTCAATATTCTTTACCGTATGGTACTACTGTACTAAGTAGTAAGACCTTACCGTAACCTTACCGTAGGTCACTAACTGACTGGGACATTGGCTTCGTCTTTGCACTGTACTCAGAAACTGTCAAATCAGTGGAAAGATCTGGACTCCGAGATATTTTAACCTTTTTGTAAACCTTACCTCATCTACCGGTATTGATGATTCGATAATAGGCTGCGTCCCGAAATTGTCAGCGCAATAAGTTGATGACGTTATTGCCCACATCAATAACACACTCATGACGAGAACCCTATCTGGCATATTGAAGGTTCGTGACGGACAGAGTTGGGAAAAACTTCATAACCTCTCAGATCGGTCATAGGCAATATCAAAACTTCTATCATGATCAATAAAATT
Organism: Pseudo-nitzschia pungens; assembly: GCA_037355855.1. Classification (NCBI taxonomy): domain Eukaryota; phylum Bacillariophyta; class Bacillariophyceae; order Bacillariales; family Bacillariaceae; genus Pseudo-nitzschia; species Pseudo-nitzschia pungens. The sequence goes on along the minus strand of CM074764.1, from coordinate 1,089,943 downwards.
TATGGCGTTTGATCCTAATTGCGTCTATCGTTCGGAAAAAATTCATCTCAAAGTCGGAGGCATGTACTTCCTCAAAATGAATATTTAAGGGGAATCAATCCTTTCACAGGTTCCGAATAGTGCGTGACCTAAGAGCGACGAAGGAATATCGGTTGATATTGGAATCAGGTTCCAGGATTTCTTCTCTTGCATGTAAATTTGTTTCATTTCTCTTCATATAACCCTGATATCTTTATTTTATATCACTCATCTATACTACAAAACTCCTATCAGCTGTCCACAGGTTTCCGTAGAAATTAGTAGTTGGGGATGTATGAACCGGGGGGCATCTGATAGGAATTTTGTAGTATGCAATAGTCTCATGGCGCTCTCAAGAATTTTCGGTCTAACTTTTCGATGCTAAAAAGCTACGGTAGGCCTGATATTGTACCACTCATCAAAATTTACACACGTCCTTGATCATAACTGTCGCTGCGGGTACTTATCAGATATCGTGTAAAGATTGATAATTTCGGTTCACATGAAAAAATGCACAGCCGTTTAGCGTTTCCTTTGAAGTGCAACTCTAGAGAACTCTTTGGTGGCGCTTTTCTGAGCTCACTCACTCATTCCACGAATACGTCAAGACTTGCCCATTTTGACTCAGGTGACCTTTGATACAGGACCAATACATTTGATTCACAGCGACATTCGAATCGTTTCACTTTTCTGTTATTTGCCAATCTTCGCTGCCGGAACCGTTTTGCTCGTTTGGTAGCTCGAAGTAACGCATAATTACAAACTTACAACACCACCCATCGGATCGCACAATAACTTTGAACGACAGACTCCGTCAACTAGCAATCGCTCTCTTGTTCCATTTTTAAATTCTCTGATCATCGGTGCCAAGTCACATTTTTGTCTCCCGATCTTTCCGTTTCCTGACCTTTCGAAAAGACGATGATACCTTCAAGCTTGGTTTCTACCACGGCGCTTCTGCTGGCGCTGACTCTCTTTGCCACAACTTACACCGAAGGCCACCCAATACTGAGCGTCGAACAGGTCGAAGCAAGCACTCGGTGCATGGATGATAATGATTGGGTGCTGAAGGTGAAGAAGAAAAAACGGAGTTGTAAATGGATCTCGAAGAAAAAGAAAAAGAAACAAAAAAAGATGTGCAAACAGAACAAAAAGGGCTCGGATGGCATACGCACCAAAGATGCTTGCAAGAAAACCTGTGGAACGTGCGAAGATCCGATAAACAATCCGACAAACAAACCGACAAACAAACCGACAAACACACCAACCAGGACACCAACCAGGACACCTACGAAGACACCGACGAAGACACCAACCAGAAGACCAACAGTAGTGCCTACGAATCAAACGACAAAGCCACCAATACCCTCACCTACAGCATCGCCAACGAAAACCGTATCAGAGACTCCAACAACACAACCAACATCATCAACAATACCCGCACCCACAAAATCACCATCATCGTCACCATCGTCGTCACCGCCGCCAGCAGGAGCATGCCCTTCCGTGGCACCCCCAGGTGGGTCAGCTTGTCTTCCGGATCAACACGGAATGGACTGCATATACGAGTATGAACACATGGGATGCACCGAGAACGACATATCTTGCTCGCCGAAGGAAATTTACACCTGCTTTGCAGATTCGCAAACCTGGCAGGTAGCCATGCCGGACGCTCCCTTTTGCGAAGTGGAGCCTTCTCCCGACCTCCCCCTCTTTGAACCCTGCGATCCGGACGAGTGTCCCAGGGTAGCACCCACCCACGGTTCCAGCTGCTCGAACCTGCCGCCGACCTCGAATGCCAGAACCCTGAGCTGCGCGTACAATTACCGCATGTTGACCTGTAGCGTCTTTGGCATGGTCTGCGAGCCGCTCGACTACTTCGAGTGCGACGAGAACAACATCTGGCAACAGGACTCCTCCTGGCTGTCGACCACGTGCCCGAACACTATTGCGGTTCCGGAGGATTTCGATACCTGTGAGCCGGATCCCCCGGCGATTAGCCAGTTCTGTCCCAACAGGGAACCCGAGGAAGGTGATGACTGTGCGCGGGTCTTTGACTCCATCCCGGAGGGTGAGGAATGCATTTATGACTATGTCTACTACACCTGCCTCAAGGACAGCAAGACGTGGAAGAAGACAAAGGTCTCTCACAAACCAAAGATCTAGTAGGGTGGGGAGGTGAATATTATATTATGTGTGATTACTACGTTGTACAACTATTACCGCCACGTCTACCGCCACTTCGAAGACGACTCAATTGCACCAGAATACGTCCCGGAAGGAGTGGGCGGGCGGCAAAGTGAAACCAGCACAACCCAGACTCTTGAACGCCCGTGTCGTACGGTACACAACACGGACAAAAACGATCGGACACGATGCGTAAGACCCCGGTGGAATTATCGGACATTGCGAACGGTTGGACGGTTGTGTGATCGGGAAGCCACCGAATCCGATTCATTTCATTTCTTGAGCAACGAGGATTCACCGTGGTGGAAACAGGATGTTGTGCGACGGGAGTAACGAATGGAAACGTTCGAACGACGGAGCCGAGCCGAAGGCAGCACCTGCCCTTGCTGTGAACCTCTTGCTATCCTACCTAGCTATGAAACAGTGGCGCGTCTCCTTCTAGTGCTGTGTTTTTTCACCCTGTGATTGCAGTCTGCTACTATGTATAGTCCATATTGTATTGAATAATAGAATCCTGCATATAATGGTAATTGTAGAGAAGAGCATCAGCCACAAATCTGCTAAACATATTCTGTGTCAGATTGGGTGTTACAATACAGTATTAAACCTTACCTAATACCGTTTCATTACAAGACATCATTAAACCACGTCCGGATACTGAGGAGTAATTACGTAACCTTACCGATACCGTAAGTCTTATCATAGCATCTTAGTCTGCGCATGCAATACAAGTACCGGTAATCTTACCGGTAGCGACCGGTAAGGTTAGTGCCAAAGAAGTCGAAAGCTGTCTTGCCGTAACTTACCATTAGCAGCACCGGTACGTACGGTCCGTAAGGTACCCGATAATTCATCTGGAGTTTTTGCACTCACCGTACCAGTATCTACGTAACTTACCGTAATATGTACGAAGTAGTTGTTTGCAGGTGGACCCTAACCTTACCCTTCTCGGCATACTCGTACCGTACGGTACCAGGTAAGTTACAACGAAACTCTCGCACGACTCCTACGGGTACCGGTAAGGTTACGGTAAGGGTTTAGTAACCAAAGTGAGCGTGTCACCAGTAGAACCAGTACATTTTGTACACGTGCGTCAGCCGGTAGTTTTAGCGCAAAAAACTCTATATGCCTCGATCCTGTCACAGTGTCTGTAAGACTTCCACGTAGAGGTTCGAAATAGAGGTTCGAAAGTTCCAATAGAGGTTCGAAATCTCCGAGACGAAATTTCGATCACTTTTTTTTGCTCCGGTCTTCTATTTGCAACAATAATAAAGGCAAGTTGCTGCTCTGTAACAAATAATCCACTCTAAATTTTAAACCACTAACAACATAAACTACAAGCGCTTGCGCTACTCCTCACAAGGATACTTCTGTTTCATATCCTGTAGCGTTTCGATTTGCTCTGTGGACAGGTGTGCTCTGGCAATCTCCATTACCTCGTTCGTGATAGTTTTTGCTTGGTCTGCAAACTTTCCATAATTCTCTGCTATCTTCTTTCCCACCTCTGTCTCCTTAATTGTAATATCCTCTTCCTCTAATTGCTTCAGTACAGCGTCATCCCCTTCAGTCCATTGAACTACACCAACTGGGGGATCATCCTTCACTGCTACTAGTGCAGTCAGTACCTCCTCTTTCTTCAGAGCTGTAGCCTTTTTGCCAAGCTTCCACTCGTAAATTTTTTTCATGTCGTTCACCCGCAGATTTGCCAATTCGCCGCTGCATGACTGAATTAGCGCTTTACACTCCGTTTCCCTCTTCGCATATACCTCCGCTTTTGCCTTTGCGGATTTCATTTCTTCGATTGCTTTTTCGCGACGTGCTCGTTCGTCCGCAATGTGCTGATCGTGGCAGTTGTAAGGTCTCCCCCCTAGAACGATGTATTTCTTTCCCGCCGTATTTGCCTTAGCAATCGCGTCCTGGATCGCGCGCGCCGTTGTAGCTTCCGGTCTTGTAACTCGTAGCTGTTTCCGCGGTGCTTGCTTGCGAAATACGTCTCCGTCGAATCCAAATTTGATCAGCGTTTCGACCGCCGTAGCGTTTCGACGTTCGAGCTCCAGTAGTTCCACCGTCGCTGGGTCCTTTGTTTCGTCGATATTTCCGTTTGGCAAAATCATCAGCTCGTGCACGACGTTACGATCTCGGAGACAGTTTCGTGTGAAGGGACTAATTCCAACCTTCTCCCAAAAAGATACCGACGTCGCTTTAGCAAAGCCAGCGTCAAACGCAGACTCTAATCTCGTATCCGTTCCGAACACCAATACTGGATAATCACTTGCGCGCAGCGACGAGTGTTCTAAAGAGCGGATTGCATGAAGCTTCGTCCTGTTGTTGCGAAAGGCGGTCTTGAAGGGACTGTAACTCCAGTCAGTAACTTGCGTCACGTGAGTGGTGTTTGGTACTCCTGGTAATAGTAGCACACCCTTTACAGTCAGTTCTTGCAAGAGCGTTTTATCAAGACGTCCAGGACCTGAGTCAACGATTAACAAGACCCATTTACCTTTTGCTGGTTGTACGGTGGGGTACAATGGAACAATACTTGTTAGAACGTACTTACAAAACTCCTTGCTGTCCATCCCGGCGTTGGCGTTGCAATTAGCCGTGTGTGGACGTTCAGTGATAGAGTTGAAGCCCCATTTCCCGTTGCAGGTCCCGGCACGATCGAGTTCATCCGTGAAACTGCGGCAGATTCGTCTACTCTCTTCATTTGCCGCGTTGCTCTTCAGTTGAAAGTGTACTGGAACAGGATCCCCAGCGGCGGTGCTGCCTCCTATCATCGTACAGCGAGAGCTGCTTTTGTAAGCCTTCGATGCTCCCTTCGGCAGAGTCGAACTGCGTGGACTATATTCCGTTACTGGACGTCCCCCTGCGCAAGTACCTGTCCCGTCAAGCGTTAGTCCAGTCTCGTCAACATTCAGAATACGGTGCAACTGACCGTCGTTAAATACAAGCTCACCCACATGACCATTCAACTTCTCCGTCTCCGAAGGTAGCCGAGCGAAACCTTTTTCAATTAACAGCAATTTCAAACTGCTAAACCACTCATTAATCATGTTATATGTAGTCCACATTGCTCTCCTCTCCTCCAGCTGAGAGTTACTCTTATTAACTTCAATGCTTTCAGCAAACCGGGGTTGCAGACGTCTGTAAAGATGACCAAAATGTTTTATAGAGCAAGGTCCCCTTGAAAGACAGGCTTTCAAATCCTCCACAGCCTTCTTCCTGTTGGGTTTCTGTTTCATTCCAGCTGAACAGAGTAGAAAGGAAGTCTCCATTGCTGTAACCAGCGCCTCTTCCACTTCTGGTGGTAGAGTGGATGGTCTCCCCCTGGGTCCAGTTGAAACACCTTTCTTTTCCTGGGTCAAGCGCCTTTTCAAAGTGTTCATCTTAATATCAGTTCCATTCATTCTGTTCACCATATCACATGCCTCCTGAAGCGAGATGTGCTTTGCTCTGGGCTGCTCTTTGTAGATCTTTTTAGCAGCAAGATAAGACTCTTCTTCTTTGTCCTTCTTCTTCTGTTTCATTGTCATATCATACATCAATTGGGAATGGCTCCTCCTTGGCTTCTTCAAAGTACTAGCTGGGGGATCCTCTGGCATCTCACCCGCGTCGGCGTCGCTGTCGACGTCGTCGCCGTCGATGTCGATTACTCTCTTGTTGCCATTAGTGCTGCTGGGGACTGCGGTTGAACTATTGTTTTGGCTTTTGCAGTTTTGGCAAATCCAACTAGTAGTTCCACTCAATCCACTCGCGCTGTTCCCTTTACACGACGCGATAGGGGAGATCGACGGCGCTTTACAGGATACATCAATGGACCTTGGGATGGGCGTCTGCTCCTTCAGGTACTTAGCCCGGAGTCTCAGCACTCTTCTTTTGACAGCACGATTGGCACACTCTGCTGCTGTAAATCCATAAACTCTCATGGCTTCTGCTGTAGTCAATGTCTTGTTGAACTCTAACACAGGGGCGCTAGCCAGGAGCCTTGCCGCCGCTTCCGTTCTCTTACATACCGGAAGTGCGTGTCCATTCTTACCGGATCCAACAGGAGCTGTGGTGAACCCTGCTGTAGGTTCAGCAGTGGGGGAATTTTCTTCCATTTTTTCCTTGGTTAGTATACAGTCCGTTTCTCGAAATCGACACGTCCAATCGATCCGCAAATTGGAGACCTTGTCTACCTTGATATAATAGAGCTGTTCGAAGTGGTCCGGTTGCAATCGATCCAGTGGGGGGGGAGTTATTAATTTTCGCCGTTATTTGGACCGGTTTTTGCTTGTAACTCTTTGGGGGAGTGTACTCAGTCTACAGTTCGAATCTCAAAACCGACACGTCCAATCGATCCGCAAATTGGAGGCCTTGTCTATCTTGATATAATAGAGCTGTCCGAAGTGGTCCAGTCCGAATCGGTGGAGAGGGGACCGAGTTATTAATTTTCGCCGTTATTTGGACTGGGGTAGTTTTTCGGAGCAAAAAAAGGACGCGATTTTGCTGCTGCTTTGCCAGTTCGATTCTCCGAACCAAGCGCTCCAATCGATCCGCAACTTGGAGAGCTTATTGCTCTAATAGTGTAGATGCTTCAGCTAGGATGGTATAATTTACTCCGCCTTGGTTCTGGAGATAGGGGGGGGGTGTCAGGTCCTTGTTGCTGTGGTTGTTGAAATGGAGTTTTTTTCAAATTTTTGACCTCATTTTGTGGCCCGATGTAAGAAAAGGCCGGGCGCGCAATACAAGTCATGTTGGGTATCGTTCGAAAGCTCGTGACCTTGCCATTTCTGTCATTGGGTATAAATTAGTGTCCAAGGTGTGGTCTTAGAATGGTTAGAGTTAGCAGAAACAGTCGACCTGTTGCTGTTGCTCTGGCTCATAACCTGACACAAAAAACCGGGTCAATTTGGTTACTAAACCCTTACTGGTATCAATCGAATGAATGAATCTCTCCGTACCGGTAACCTTACTGTAGCTACACGTAAAATATACGAGAACAATTTGTTTCCAAACCAGGGGTCAAACAGTTCCGAAATAATTTTACACGTCCCATTTTTATTTCTAAATTCAATAATAATAATTATAATAATAAGTAAGCACGTGACCAGGAACATTCGGTTTTGGCCTGTACGTGACATTACTATCTGTTGGCACACGCCCAGAATCCGTTGAGTTGATGGCGAAGCATAAGTGTAACGGAAGGATGCTATTGAAATATTTTTTTATCTTTAAAATACGAGTTTTCTCGCACTCAGCCATTGCCCGATCAAAGAATGAGTGAGTCCGCGAAGGAAGTGGCAAAGGATAATGGAGCTCAGAAATGCCAATCATACGGTACGCACCGGATTGCGACGAGAAATTCGTCACTTTGTACAATAAATACTAAGATTAAGTCTTACCGAGTTCGAGTAATTACCGTGTAAGACTTCGTCTTACCACTATCCGGGACAAAGACATCACAATTTTTTCCAATTTTGTGTTCCAACAACATAACCAAACGACTGGTGATCGCTCGGCTCCGAGGTTTTCATCATCAGATCCTTCCCTGCTCTAGTAGTCCGGTAAAGCCTTACCGGTAGAAATCGACCGACTCCATCCATCCATCGAACCCTCGACACCATGGCGGCATTGTTCCCAACGCACCTCGTGATCGCAGTGGTCGTGGTACTAGCCTTCGCCTTTGGGTGTGCCCCGGCGCAATCGGAAGATTCCCCTCGAACAAGAACGAGAACAAAAACGCAGAGACGAGCCGCCCAGAAGCAGCCGGAGGTCTACCAGCAGCGCCTCGTCGATTGGCTGCTGGAGGATCCCGACGCCTTTTTTCACCCGGGCGTTCTTTTTAAGCGCTTGGGACCCGGCGGAACCACCGGTCCCTACGCCTACCACGCCACGGAGGACATTCCGAAGGGTACCCCGCTCATCGTCCTCCCGCGCCGGTACGTGATCGAGAGCTTTTTGCCCGCCTTGCTCGTCGACGACGGATCCGGCGATATCGATTTCGAAAACGATCCCCGGATGTGCTTCACTGTGCACAAGATTATCGAAGAATACCAAAAGGTGTTGCAAGCGAAAACGAAAACGAAAACGAAAACGAAGAACGATGACAGCAGCGGCAACAGCAACAGCAACAGCAACAATGGCAACCATGAAAATGGATCCTTTTACGAGCCCTACCTGTCCTATTTGTTCGACGAAACCGTGGGGGGAACCTCCCGCGGACTCCTTCCCACCTCCTGGTCGGAGCCGGCGCAGGAGATTCTCAATAGGATGCTGAATTACAGCGAAGAACACAAAGGGAACATTCTAGAACCGGAACATTATGGATACTTCTACATCACCGAGTGGTGTGAATATCAGGAGGGGCCCCATAACCTTAACGCGCTGGTCTTCGAAGAGGATGACAACGATAATGACAACGATAATGACAAAGCAGAAAAAGAAAAAGAAGAAGAACAAACAAAAGAAGAACAAACAGAAGAAGAACAAACAAAAGAAACCGTCACCGACAACAACGACGAAAACGAAACCGTTCTCACTCTCGATGAGCAGCTCAAGGTCCTCCACGCCCAGGACGCCTTTTTGTTCCTGAGATCACGGGGGTGGTACGACAAGCTGCTGCCGGTCGTCGACATGCTCAACCACATCAACGGACCGGCTCGCAACGTCGAGGTCACCCCGATCGACGACTCGTCTCCCCCAAAGGACGTGGCCGCCTACACCTCGCGAGACGTCAAGGCCGGTGAGCAGCTCCAGTACAGCTACTCGGAGTGCTTCGACGAAACGTGCGAGTTTGCAGAGTTGAAGTACAACTTTCACACCCAGACCATCTTTAAAGAATACGGCTTTGTGGAGCTATATCCCCAGCGCTGGTACCTCGGGGGGTCTTTCGAGGAAAATCCCGACAAGGACGACGTCCAGGCACTGACCGTCGAGGTGGACAGGGACGGCGCTACGAACGAGTTGATCCTGCGGTGGATCTTCAACACGCCCAACAGCGCCACGCTGGAATGGGTCCGGACCCAGCTGGATCGCCTGCTGTCGATCGAGTCCGAGATCCGGGAGCGAGTCGCAAGTCTCCCGGAAGCGGTTGCGAAGGAGTATGGCGATTTCACGTACCTGTTCAACGTGGAGCACGAACATGACACGCTTCTCGAATATTTCGAGGCATACGTTGCGATGCTGCGGCTGGCCCTCAAGCACAAGGACGATCCCCTCTACATCAGCGGACAGGAATTCAAAGAGGAACTCGAGGAGCTGAAGCGATCCGGACGCCAACTCACCATGGAGGACATTCGCAACCACGAGCTTCTGAAGGAAGCACCGCCGTTGGCAAACGACGAGTTGTAAACAATAGTGACAACAATCTTGTGCTTGCTTGCCTTCTTCATTGCTTGCTTGCTTGGATCCAACGTGTGCATCAACGAAACAAAATGCAACTCGAGCTCACGCAGACGATTTTTTTGCAACAATAGCCCGCGAGCCATTCGCTTCCGCCGAACAGAAACAAGAACAATCCCGCCGGACGTCCTCGTTGCTAACGGGTGATGGTTCCTGCGGAGTGCGGAGCACGACCGTACGAGCAGGTCTCGCAGTTGAAAACATTGTGACAGCATTCCTAACCGCTGCCCCCCGGTTTTTTCCGACCCCCGGCACTCGTGTCGACAGAAACTGGGGGACAGCTGTTACGAATTCAGTAACATACACACTAGAACGGGTCCTGCCGAGGTATTCTATCCGTATTTGCAGGCGGAGCTTGGCGAAAGCAACATAAATAATATACTCATACGAAGTAAAATTCAATAAAAATATAGAAAAAATTTTGTAAAAGATTAGATATATATAATAGATTGGAACATTTCGACTGTACGAAGTATTTTTCACACTGTCGTGGAAGCCCACAATGATGTAATTGGATTTCTCTTCCATATCGAATTCCTTCGCAATTGCTACAAATAGCATGTCGCAGGGAACGATCTCGACCGCCCAAGGAGGAATTGGTTTCGTCCTCTTTTAAAAACCGCAAGGCCTCCTTCGTCTGGTAGGAGATCCAGCTTCTTTCGATCGATTGGCAGCGCGTTCTTTTCACACACTCGAGTCCGTCCTCTTGTACTACCGACGGAGATGGCATCCCTCGTCTCGGGTTGTGTCGCCGGATTGGTGGTGGCTTCCGAATTGGTTGGGTTTGGCATCAAACCGCGGGTTGAGCACCTCCGTCGTGCGTTTTTTAAATTTTTAGTTTTGTTCTTGTTCCCGTTCTTGTTGCTCCTCGAGCCGGCGCTTTTCGAACCGCGCCTCGCGTTGGGCCACTTGTTCCGCGGCCGCCAACTGACGCGTCAGCCGACCGGACACCCATCCGGTTTGATCCCCGGCGCGCTCGTTTTCGAACCGATCCCCCGCGAGTTCTCGGGATTGCTCGGCCATGATGACGTCCATCAGACAAACGTTGTCGTCGTCGTCGTCGTCTCCGTAGCATCCCTCCCCAAAGACGTCGGTCTGCGACCGGTATTGGCGCTCCAGTTCTTCCAACACCAGGACGTACATGGGGCAAAAGGCCCGGCGTTTGCCCACGCGGCTCAAGATTTCCTGGTAGGGCTCGTACTCGTCGAGCTTGTGGATGGGGCTCAGAGTCTTGTCGAGCTGCATAAAGGCAATGTGGGTCGCCCAGGCATCGGCCTGGTCGAAGATGTGGGTCGCGTAGACCACCGAGGCACCTCGTTCCGCGCACTCCTTGCTGAGGTACTTGAAGAATCGGTTGCGGCTGAAAATGTCCAGGTCCGCGGCAAACTCGTCGATGACGCAGAGCCGAAAGGGCCGGAGCAGCTTGATCATGATGCGGACCTTCTTGCGCTGGCCGTCGGAGCACTCGTGCATCCGCCAGTTGAGGTTGATCCCCAGGACGCGAACGAGCTCGTCCCGACGCTCCCGGTGGGTCTCCTGCCACTTGGCCATCATCTCCGAGGCGGCGCAGTCCATCGTGTAGGGGCAGACGCCCTCGAAACCGGTTCTGCGGCGCTTCCAGGTCCCCCCGAGGTAGGCGACCCCGTTCGACTGGTCGTTCGCGGTGGAGCGGCCATTGATGTCGAACTCGTCGCTCTCGAGTCCCATAAAGATCTGGCCCGTCAGGATGCGCAGCAGCGTGGATTTTCCGGCTCCGTTGGCACCAACCAGGATGATCTTGGAGTTGGGTTCGATGCGGCAGTTCAGACCGACAATGTTCTTTTTGCCGCTGTTCGGGTCGTAGGCGAAATTGAGGTTCTGGATGTTCACCACCGGCTTGGCATTCGGCTTGCTGTCGGCATCCTGCTTGGCTGTTTTGATAGCGACTGCCATTTCCTGGTCGTCGGCCTTCTTTTCCTCTTCGATCTTCATTTTTTGGGTGTTCTCATGAGATCGAGGTAACAATCTGCTTTATGAGTCCTAATTGGAGTGAACTTCAACGCCGTTTCTTCTGCAAGGTGAGATGAACCGATATCAGATGTACGATTTTTTTCTCTTGTCGGATGACGAAGAATTTCGCATCACAAGGTTTCAGAAGACACCACGAATCCTGATTCCTGATGACAATGACATTCCACTGACCCACAAAAAATAGTAATGCTCGTATTCCCGTTGTGGGGCTTGTTCGGGTTTTGTTCCTCGCCTTGATCGGGAGTGAGTCACCATTTTCATACCGCACTCATGGTTGTGAGAACTAATAGTACGTACCGGTACCGTAACCTTACCCTGTTCGTGCACAAATCCGACAAACGTTACGTGCATTGTATCATCAGTACTGCACGTTCTTGTCTATGTTTTCCGAACGATTTTTTACACGTCATACGGTTTAGTGCACGTCTGAATTTGCCGCTTTGCAGTGGCGAGGGAGTTGTTTTGCCTTCGTTGCTTTCTACTACTAGGTTATGTCGGATTAGTAGGAATTTCTACAACACGTGAACCAAGCACAAAGATAAAACTTGCTTTTTTAAAATGTATTGGTAGAAGGAGGATGGTGGTATAAGATATCTCTGTAGTATGTTGTAGTATACCCCTCTTATAGGGCTCCTAAGAGCTGGGATATGGTGTAGATCTGGTACTAGAAATCCTACTTGAAGGGCCTACTACTAGCACATGACCCCTGCCTAGCATCTTGTCTAGAAGCATACTGTTTAGTACCGTATCCCTTCTTCTATTCTTTGTTTCCATCTATCTTCATAAAAAAACAACTTCCCATTCTTGGCTTCGAATCATCAATCACCCCTTGTGCGACGATGATTATTTCCTGACAATGGTTGATGATAAGAGTAATCTTATCCATATACATACCGTATGTACGGATCTTAGTATTCACAGAATATGGTACCGTATGTGAGGTAAGGTTATGAGGGTAAGGTTTTAAGTTACGTACGAAGTAAATCGTAAATACAGGTAACCTTAACCTTACTTGTTCAATTTATTTTAAATTACTGCAATACTAGTATTTACTGTAACTCATGTACGTGTACGGTAGCGTAATACTACTACTATTTTTTACATACCGTACCGTTCATTATTTTTTGTTACAATCAGACGTGCTTTGTGTTCCGTCAAACGACCGGACTATTACGAAGCACGTTACGGTAATACCGGTACGGTAATTATTTTGTACGAAGTAAATTTTTTTTGCGAGCATAAGGACGGATTGTTGGGGGTTATGACCAATTTTTAGAATTATTTCTCCTCCCTTCTGGTTCCTCGGCATCACATTGGGACAACAGGTGTGTCAAGGGATGCTGTACCAATGTCGTACAGTAAGTTACTGGACTTTGTGAGAAGGCGACCAAGTAAATACTTCGTTTTTCGTATTTATTATTACAGTAAAAAAGAATCCTTGACACGAAAACTCTTTTTCTGGCGAAGAGAACAGTTTTTACCATCTGTTTCTCCCCATTCATGATGTTTCTTCGTGTCTTTGGATGAATGAATCTTACAGTATCATCGTATCTGTACCGGTACTTGTAAATTCTTCGTACGTAGTTCAAATTCAGCAGAATGCACAGGATTATCATCAATCACGGAAGTCACTGAAGTCCAAACGAACCAATCCTCCTCCATCGATGGACCGGGAAGCAATCGAAACTCTTTGTTCCACAAACAAGAAACTGCACTAACAACAACCAACCTTTCCAAACAGAACGAAATCGAAATCGAAATCGAAATAATCAAATCCATCGCCCGTCTTTGCATTGTGCCCCACGCTCCATCCAAAGCGTCATCCCATGTCCACGGTGCCATTTCTCTGGTCGAACGCGATTCGAGCGGCAAAGTCGAAGCCATCCATATTCTCATCGGCCGCATCCACAAGGACGACGAAGACGACGACGACGACGACGACGGCGCCGACAACAACGATTGATTTCTTCCAGCACTGTTGTAGGGTAGTTTTGGTAGTCCTCCTCGCCAGCAGCAGCGGTCTCAGCTTCTCCCACAACGACAAGTACAACTGCACGTTTCTCGTGACACCGGTTTCTGCCTACAGCAACAATAACAACAACGGCAACAACGGCAACCAAAATCCCAACATTGTCAGCAGCATCATGCGGGGAGCCTGGAAGAGCCACGGAACGAGCCAGAAGGACCTGATCGAACAGCTGTTCAAGAAACGGATCGTCCAGACCGATGCCGTCCGATCCGTCATGGAGGCCGTCGACCGCGGAAATTACTGCTATCGATTGGACGGCAAGGAACACACCGACCGCGATGCCTGCTACTGGGATGGCCCGCTGTCCATCGGCATGGGCCAGACCATCAGCGCCCCGCACATGCACGCCTACGCGCTGGAGGCCATCTATCCGGCGCTAGTGGGGGACAATCGCAACGACAAAAACGACAACAACCACCGCGGCCTCCGGATCCTGGACGTGGGCTGCGGATCCGGTTACCTGACGGCGTGTTTCGGGCGGTGGTGCGCTTCCCCGACCGGCGAGGAACGGGCGACCCTGCTTGGGATCCCCCCCAATCCCGACCACAAGGTCTTTGGCATCGACGTTCACAAGAAACTGGTCGAGCTCTCGGAGAAGAACATGCGCCGGGCCGACGGAGACCTCTTGGAGAGGGGAATCGTCGACCTCTCGCTGAACGACGGCTGGAAGGGCCTCCCCGAAGAGGCTCCCTTCGACGCGATCCACGTGGGCGCCGCGGCCGAGACGCTGCCCAAGGCGCTGGCGGCGCAGCTGAGGGTGGGCGGTCTCATGATCATACCGATCGGGTCGCACTTCTCGAACCAGTCCCAGGTCCTGTACCGGATCCGCAGGGTGGCCGCCGGCGGCGGCGGCGATAGCGGTACTGGTACTACTACTGGTACTAGTACGAATCATCAAAGGGACGATGCGTTCACAACCTTTCGCGAGGAGGACTACGAGATCACGAGCCTGCTGGGGGTTCGGTACGTACCGCTGGTCCGGAACGCCGGCTGGCTGTAGTCGAACTACTACTAGTAGTAGTACCGTAGTACTAGTCTATTCATTGGTTGGTTGGTTGGTTGGCTTGATTGCTTTGTTGCGGAACGAGACGAGACGAGACGAGACGAGACGATATAATGGTTGGTGTAACATTCGATATTTTAGATACACGCAGTGGCGAAAAACTACCGTGATGCATGAAACAATACGACGCGACACGATGCCATACGACACGACACGATGCGATGCGATGCGATGCGATGCGAAAGGACGCACCGATCAAATTTGCACCCCAGGCGGTGCCGAAGGGTGTAGGAGATGGTGGTGGCGGAAGTCCCCGCGGTGTTGTTCGTCCCTTGGCTGTGCGCGGCAACGCGGAACGAGTTCTTGGTCGTCAACCTACTACTAGTAACAACAACGAAAACACTCTTATTGTACAACCTAGTAGTAGTAGTGTTCAACTACTACTACATGCTCTTAGCCTGTACTAGTAGTAGTAGCTGGTGGGAAGAAACTCGTCTGGGCGGGCGCATGCCAATCCACCATCAGCGAGCACCACTGCTTCTACTAGTACTAGTAGTAGCTAGGCTCCTCCTACCGCATTACACCTCGTGCTCCCGTCGCTGTTTTAGGAGACGTTGTCCTTCCGGTTGCTAGGGTACCGGTACGTATCCAGACAACTTTTCTTTCAAAAACGACGATGAACGGGTTCCAAAAATCCGTACCGTACATCAATTCTCGACAACCAAAGATCGCCAAAGAATTCTAAAATAACTAATATAATACGCAACCCGCGGAAAACAATGAACCAGATCGAGACTGGTCGTTCGACTTTTTTTCGTCGTCGAGAATCGATGTCCAAACTTTTGGAACGAGGAGGGAGGAGCGTTGGACGAAAGAAAAAAAATGCTCGACCCCAAACAAAAAAAAAAACAACTTTGTCCGACGAGGAATGCGTGATTGAATCGAATGATGATTGATTGATTGATTGATTTCATTGATTGATTCGTTCACTTCATTCACTAAATCATCATCACTCACGAATGAATTTTGATTGTGTTGAGATGAAAGAATGAATCATCATCTCAATCATCTCCACCGTAACCTCATTCATTCATTCATTCACTCACCGAGTTGTGTCGTCCACTGGCCACGAAACGCAACGCAACGAAACTTGTTTTCTTCTGTTGAAATCATTGCGAAATGCACGGTACGTGTACGTGTAGTAACTACGAAGTATTTTATTTTTGAGACGGATTGTTGTTGAAAGATCGAAGAGTGTTCTAAGTTCCAAGTCTGACTTCCACTCGCACAAAGGAACAATCCGCAGTCTTTCAACGGCTTCTTGTTTCTCAAGCAAAAGATCCGGCCCCCACAGACAATCATCCATTCCTTGACTCACTCACTCACTCACTCGATCGGTCGATCGATCGATCGATTGATCGATCGATGTTTTGTGATTGATTGATTGATTGATTGATTGATTTTGGTTGATTCAAAGAGCGAGATCGCGATCTAAAGCAAGGGATCGCTTCCGCCCATGTTGGCTGCCGCCGCGGAAGCAAACTACTAGAGAAATGAGTGACTATTACATCATGAATCAAACCATGGAAACGACGACGACAAAGACCAACGCTGCGGCCCGGATTTATCCTGCTGCTGCTGCTGCTGCACACCGCACCGTTTCGCTTTCCGAGAGACGAGTGAGAACCCTGCGAAAGGAACTCTGTCAGCTGCTCCTGTCTCTGTATTCGTCGTCTTCTTCGTCGTCGGACCAGATCCCTCCGGCATCGCCCTCGTCGGTGGCAGAGGCTCTGGATCCCTTCTTTGCCGGGCTGTCCAGCGAGCTCTGCTCCGAAACCAAAACAGGGAACGACAACCATAACGATAACGACAACGACAATGATAACGACAATGATAACGACAATGATAACGACGGAATCACTCCCCTGAAGGTGGCCTGCGACAAGGGACAGCTGGAGTGCCTGCGGTATTTGTGCCGCAAAACCGAGGATGCCGCCGCGCACCAAACCGACCACGCCTTCCCTATCCTCCTGGAGGGGGTCATTGGAAATCCTCTGGTCCCAAACACCTCCGTGGATCGAAACACGGCTCTCCACCACGCCACCACGGGAGAGGCTTCGATTGCGGAATTCGTGGCAACGGAACGTGGCCGCAAAAGGAGCGGCAGCAACGCGAGCAACATTAAAAACAACGACGGTGACGGTGACGGCGAGGCATCCTTTTTGGAGCTCCTGGAACGCATCGCGATTGCGCAGCAGCGAAGCAAACAGAGCCGGCGGGCAGAATTCTCGGTTTCGTCTCCGTTCTCGTGCTCGCCGGATCCTCCCAACCTCATCCTGGCGCTCGGAGCGGCCGTCAATTCTCACAACGACACGCCTCTCATGATGGCGGTCGCCAACAATGTGTACCACTCGCAAGAGCAGGAGCAGGTGCAGGTGCAGGTGCAGGTACAGCGCGACAAACACAACAACGACAACAGCAGCAGCAGCAGCAGCAAAACCACCAACGAGAACAACACTCGTTCCGAATCGCAATCGCAATCGCAATTTCAATCCGAATCGGTTCCCCCGGCTTTGGTTTCGTCGGCAGCGCACTTTCTTGCGCGCTGGTACAGCCTGGCCCTCGATCGCTCTGCGGACCCCATCATTAGCAAATCCCATGCCCATTATGGAACAATCAAAGCCAATTCCGCTGCGGATGTCGATGTCGATGCTGCCCGTGGCAATGCTTCCGCTGCCATACGGGCTGTGCTCCGCGCCAGAAACGACGCGGGAGAATCGGTCCTGAAGCTGGCGTGGTCCCGGGGCATCCGGGAGGTCGTCTCTTTTTTGGTGGGCATCGATCGGGCCGGTGACGACGATGACAACGACAATGGCGATTCCCTCCCTCCCCTCGTCACGCCGGATGACCTGGCCGAGTGCCGAGCCTATCTGCAAGCCATGGAGAAACAGTGGAGGGCGATAACGACCCGGAACGCTCGAACGAAACGGCGACTCTGCGGGAGCGGCGGGATTTCCGAAGGCACCTACCGGTCGAGGCACCGGGCCGTCGGGGACTGCGTCGACCTCCTGGAAGCCCGGATTACCGAGCGATCGGAACGGGCCGCGAGGGAACTCCTGCGCGGGCTGGAAAGCACCGATGAGACCGCCGCTGCTCCCGATCACCATTCCGCGAACCGGAACCGGCACCAGCGTCCACCGAAACAATCCAAACCAAAGAAAAAGAAGAAAAAGGCTGCCAAAAAGAAGCAATCCCCCGAAGCGATCCAAGAATCGGATCCACGACCTCCGCGGGAGGCCGCGATCGAACCAAAACCGAATCAGGCACCAAAACCAGAGACTGCCGATGCAACCGATCGGGAGGAGACGGAGCGTGCCGCAAGTGTTGTTTCGAGCGAAACCGACAGCGGTTCCACCTCCCGGTCCACCGCCGATGCCACTGACTTTGCGAGTGCGAGTAGGAGTGCGAGTGCGAGTGCGAGTGCGAGTGCGAGTACGAGTGCGAGTACTCGTATCTCTGCTAGCACTCCCAATGCCCGAGACGTGCACCTGACGACACTCCCCAACGGAACGATTGCCGTGCGGGTCCCGGGGCACAGGGAAGAGCCCGTGTCCACCATCGTTTCGGATCGCGTTGGCCTTGGCCTTGGCGTCGTCTCGGCAACGACGACGACGACGAATCATCCGGTGACCTATCGAAAAAAACGAACCATGTCGTTGGACGAAACCAATCGGATGCTCCGAGACCGGTACAGGCAGGGAAGCCACTCCGCGGCGGTGGCTGCCGCCGCTGCGGCTGCGGACGGAACGCTTTCCGCGTCGTTCCTGCCGAAGGGCAGAAATGCCGTGCCCGCCAAGCCATTGTCCGACGCGGATTCCGTCTTGTCGGCGCTCTGCCTCGACGTGAGTTGCCTCTTGTACAGCGACCACGGAATGGCGCTCAACCTATCGCCGGCCCAGCTAGACGCCGTCGAGCAAATCCTGGAGGAACAGCTCCAGTCGGTTCACAAGGCGCGGGCGATCCAGGAACGGAGGTGCCAAACCAATACCAACAACATCAACAATGGCACGATGTGATGCGATGCGATGTGACACGGTACGGAGGGAGTCATCGGTTGGTCACTTGTTGTCCGAGCGGTTGAACGAGAGAGCAAGCAAGCGAACTCGCGAAGCGATGGCTTGTTCCAACCATCATGCGATGCGATTCGGGGCGATTCGGGGCAGGGTGTTCCTGCCGTTGCACAACGAGGTCGCACTTCGAAAACGAGAATCTTCGCTCCTGTTGCTGTTTTCTTGTCTTGCGATTGCCAGGAAATAAATGATAGCATGCATACCGCTTCGTGCCCTCGCCGATTGGCTCGGTGATGGAATGGAATTATCGGGCGTTGCCGAACGATCCGATCGTTTGCTCACCACCAGCCAGACGAGTGATTGCCATGCGATGCAATGAGATGCGATGCGATGCGATGCAATGAGATGCGATGCGATGCAATGAGATGCGATGCAATGAGATGCAATGAGATGCAATGAGATGCAATGAGATGCGATGAGATGCGATGCGATGCGATTTTTAGCAAACTACACGGACGGGCTCACGCAACTACCGAACGCGACAAACACCGGCGGGTTACCTGTTTTTGGAGAAGCGCTCCACACGTCGACTCGACTCCCCAAAAAAGGCGTCGCGCGCAGAAAAGCACGGACCCAATCCACCCATGATGTTGCCGTGGATCGGATCGTGAAGGAACGGCGAACAATCTCGTGGTTGATCATCACGAGTGGATTGCACTAAACTGCACTGCTGTTGGTGTGTTGGCTCGTGCGTCTCCCAGTTCAAAGCAGCAATTTACTACTACCACCACTTTCCAGTGTGTCGACAAACCGGTATCGTACGAATAGAACAGAGAAATTGCAACAATAAAACAATACGGGTACGTATTAACCATTATATAAATAGTAGGAAGTATTATTGTTAATAATGCTATTTTGATACATGTTATAATATCAACAGCATTAGAAGCAATATTTTGCTGTCACACTGTCGCAATTTCAGCGCTCACTCGATCGGTCGAAGCTCGTCGGATTGAAGAAGATCAGGGAACTAGTCTGTTGTGGAAGATGAGGAGGGGGTGTTGGTGATAATTTACAGAGGTTTAGGTGCTCATAACCTGCAACATGTCTGTATGCTCCTATTGTCGGTAAACGGATGTAGGACTAATTACTTG
This sequence comes from Pseudo-nitzschia pungens, assembly GCA_037355855.1. NCBI lineage: Eukaryota > Bacillariophyta > Bacillariophyceae > Bacillariales > Bacillariaceae > Pseudo-nitzschia > Pseudo-nitzschia pungens. The sequence continues at coordinate 1,070,092 of CM074764.1, read as the reverse complement.
TATTTCAATAAAAGTGAGGGTTAAGTCACTATACTACTAGGGATTCATCCTTACGGTACACTCATCTCACAACAAAAAATAAGAGAAGTAATGAAGTAGCACTGGACATTTCGGAAGACACTGCTCTTGACCGAGTTGTTGTGCAAGAGATTTCGAGTATATAAAACTTGAGTATTGCACCATCACATCAGGAGGACTACTACGGTAGAAGAGTGTTGTTGGAATCAAATACGTAGTAAATAATAGTAGTAATAATGTAAGAAGCGACCATCGCAACAACCAGTGATGAATTGCGTAGCAGCCTTCTTGCACCAACACCCTGGTGTTTCACTAGGTACTACTACTAGTAGTAGTACCAGTAATGCGGTTTGTTTTGTTGGCTAGGGGAAGTACCCCTGTTGTTGGTGCTAAGGCATGTTTTCAAAGTTCAAGTTTATTGTTGTTACCCTTGTCGGTCTGTGGATCTGCTCTTTAGATTGGCCGACCCGATGTCAAGTAAAATCAGATGACATTTAAAAAGAAAAAATTCATGTCAAGTTTACTACTACGGAATTCCTATCAGCTGTCCCCAGGTTTCCGTAGAAATTAGTAGTTGGGATGTAGAACCAGGGTTCAGCTGATAGGAATTTTGTAGTAAGTTACTAGTAAATCTTAACTTACTTGATTTTGCACGTTTTGCACGGTGTTCAGAGTTTTCGACTTTTCAAAATATTTTTGTGATGCATTCTAATGGTCTTAGGCATCCGTGACACTTATGAACCCACGTAGGATTTATACGTGTTTTCTGCTAATCATTCTTTTAGTTGTACTTCGTAGTTATCATACTAACAGTACTCGCATGTACCGGTCTTCAACAATAACATCGTACTGAACGTTTCTTCGAAAACCGTCAGGGCCCAAAAACAACAAAGTACAGCAAGCTGTATTTCATATTATTACTGAGGTTATCTCCTATGATTTTTTTGTGCGAGTAAGGTATCTTGTACGGGTGCAGGTACATGGTTACCGTATTACCAATTACTGTATTTTGATGATAATAGTCATAGTAACTCATTTATGACCCCTGTTGGTCTACTTTTTGTCTATCGTAATACGAAGTAACCTTACCGTATCGGTAAAATGCAACCCTAGTTGCGCGCGCTACGCGCTCGTGCAACTCCTACCACATAGTACGTATACATAGGTACGTTCCTAAGTACGCCTCATTTTTTGACGTACGGGACCGTTTTAAATGGCTGAGAGTACAGTACCCGTCGAAAACTAAAATGAATCACGTTTACCATAATGAATCACGTCGAGTGACAGCATCTTTGCTTTTTGGAATATCTCCTTGCATACACCACCTCTGTTCAAAGTAAAGACATCGTCTGTTAGCTAACACTCTACTCTACAATGCTCTATATTTACTTTTAAACAATCTTGCTTATTCTTCCCTTAGTAAGCTCCAGAATACAGAAATTGGGCCAAAAATTGTGTGTTTTTGAGTGACAGCATCGAGCCGGCATGGTTTTCCAGGTTTTCCAGCTTGCGCGCAGTAAAAAGAACATGATATGCGCGCATAGCAAAAAACAGAACTCATTTTTTTCGTTTCGTTTCGAATTTCAACACGCTGTCACTCGGCGTGTAGAAAATGTAGATGCTGTCACTCGATCGTATGGTCCCGTGTAGAAAATGTACCAGTGTCTACATTTACCATGATGGATCAATTTTTGGCCATTTTTTGAAAAAACCACTAACTACAGGGGGCCAAAGCTATGGATGTAAGTCACTGATTTCAACAGGAGTTGTTGCAAACAGTCGGTTTATAGTGTTTACGAATAGGTTGTAACTTTCGTTGAGGAGGTTTCCGTTACTGGGAGGAGGTATTTGGTCAGATAGTGAGGCAACAATCTGTCACTCCGACGTGATTCATTTTAGTTTTTCACGGGTACCGGTTGCTCTGTACCGGTAGACCCCCTTAACGTTGCTGAAACAGTAGTTTTTTTCTCCGTATTAACACGGAGGTGCGCAACCTTCGTTGCATTATTAATAAAAACAGGACTCATGTCTATCGAAATTTCTGTCAGTAATCCACTGTTTGCTCACTATTTCACAGAAAAAAAACACACACAAACACCAAAACACTACCGGTATGCCAAAGCTACTGCTACTATTAGTAGTACCACTTCTATTAGTAGTTGTAGTGGTGGTGGTAGTGGTAGTAGTACTATTACTAGTAGCAGTGGTAGTACTAGTGGTAGTAGTCTATTACTATTACTAGTACTACTAGTACTACTTTGATATTTGATCATCAGCAAGAGATATGAAAAAGACAACAGAAACAGCAACAATAACAGCCCACGGAGTGCTGGCAAACAATGAGTGTGCAGGGGGATACAGTTCAAGCGATAGTATTGTACACACTCAGATACTACAAGACACTCCCCTAGAGGTAGTAGTACATTACTAGTATTACATCCCCAATATGGTGCTTACTAATTTAAAGGAGATCAGAACAAAATAAGTGGGAGCTGAGCTGAGCTGAGCTCAGCTCAGCTCAGTTCAGCTCTGTATGTATCTTGTTGCCTTGTAGTATAGCACTGTAGCTTGGGCATGATGCCAATGGTGGTATGCATCTTAGTACTAGTAGTAGTAGTACTAGTAGTATTACTAGCAGCATTTCATGTATTTGTATTATACTACTAATAGCTCCATGAGAACATCTAAACAAGTGTGAGCTCTGGTATGTCAAACAAACAATCACATCTGGAGATACATGCTGTCTATCAGGACAGCACTCTAGGTAGTACCAGTAGTAGTACTATCCTTGCAGCCTTGCACCAACACCACCCTGTTTCACTAGTAGTACTAGTACTAGTACTAGTAGTATTGCTGTTTGTTTTGTTGGCTAGGGGAAGTACCCCTGTTGTTGCTGCTAAGGCATGTTTTTAGTTCAGGTTTATTGTTGTTACCCTTGTTGGTCTGCGGATCTGCTCTCCTTCAGAATGGCCGAAGAGATGTCAAGTAAAATCAGATAACATCTAAAGAAAAAATCGATGTCAAATTTTATCACGTGATTTTACACGGTGTTTTTAGTTTTCGACTTGAAAATATTTTTGTGATGCGTTCTACCGGTCTTAGGCATCGCTCACACCCATCTGAGTGAGAGTGAATGCCATGTAGGATTGTACGTGTTTCCCTGGTACTCATTCTTTTTTGTAACCAAATGAGTTTTTCCCGCGCCGAATGAGCCCACGTAGAAATTCTACATGTTTTCTGGTACTCATTCTTTTTAGTTGCATTCTGTGTAGTTACCATCACCGTACTGTACATACGAAGTACAAGTAGTAATTACGGTGGGGTACCGTAGAGCTTACCGTACGATCATCTGGCAAGTGAATAATGACGACAAACGACGATTGATTGATTCAATCTTACTACAAAGTTCCGAACAGCTGTCCTCAAGTCCACGTAGAAATTAGTACATCGAGGCGTAGAACCAACGGACAGCTGTTAGGAATTTTGTACGAAGTAGTAATACTCGTACTGAATTGGTTCATTGGTAGCGAGAACTTGGGGAACAACGGTCGCAGGTAAGGTTACTGGTATAAATAATTCTCTCTTACGAAGAACCTTTAGTAGATTGGATTCTCCAAATATTACCTTCCTTCATTATATACACAACAGAGTTATAAACAAGTTCAATATTATGGGGAGGCTTAGAATGAAGAATGTTGTACGTTCGCTGGATAATTACTTCGTACTTAGTTTGTTCGGGGAGTCTTTTGAGATGAGCGATCGTTGTCTGATACTGTTTAAGTTACTGTAATACGTAATACCGCACCACTACTTCAATTTACTTTGTGTTTCGAAACCACGACTCGAACCGAGAGATACATTTTGCACAGGTCTACCCTACGGTACACAACTGATAAGGTTACCATGGTACGGGTTCGTACTTCATCCAATCGAACCAAATCCCTGTTCTCATGAGGTCGTTGAACGGTACGGCCGGGTTTTCTCCAAGGCGGGAAGTGTGCGGATTGTAGAGCTCGGACCATCCCCTGAAAATGAGACGTGCCTAAAGATTTTGGGGACGCGATGCGCTCGCTCTGATATTTCTACCGGTAGTCGAATCAAAGAAGGAAAACACTGGGTTTCGACGATAATGACTAGACAGATTGGAAATAAATGTGTTGCGCAGTCTCTTAAATGCCGGTAGTGCAAGGCGTCTATTTACAAAAAGACACTGCCTTAAGTAAATATCCAGCAGTGGAGGATCATTGCTTTTGAAAATATCAGAAATGCATATGCAATATTTCTCAAATAGGACCTACGTTAAAATGCCGGCAAACTGTGAAAGTGTGCTTACCTGCATTTAAAAAACAAAAATATAGTTTCTACGATGAAAGAAAAAGTTTGAAATCAATACTTATAAATCCTACAATTTTAAACGTGTGATGGAAATGAAAAACAAAACATTTGAACTCGAAAGAAATCGAAATGATTAGGATTTGTTCTCAAAAAGCGTGTGTCTTAATTATGACTTCAAAGAAAGAAAAGGGAAAGACTACTAAACGATTTTTTAATTAAAGGTCTTCGGACGAAAATATCAACGAATAAAAAGTACATGCAGTGATTATTCAACCCATTCTATCGTCAACGTAAACTAAGGTTTTGGATCACCGAATAATGTAAAATTCCTTTGCTGTGAAATAGCGATTACGAAGGTATTAAAGAGTGGTTAGGTGTTACAATTTCCCATGGGTATCAGCCGCGGACCCACTTTCATTCGCCTGCGATAAGATTACCACGCAGGTTCCTATTATCTACTGCTACAGAAAAGACACACGCTCAACATAATTTTACGACTTTGCTGCTGCATCAAAGCAAAAATACGGTGTTTGCAACCGAATCATCAGACCTCACTGATAATCACCCTAAACGCTTTGTATCAGCTCCGCAACCGGGTTGGTTTTGTGGGCTAAGCGGTAACCTTATCGTGTTTTCTTCCAAAAGAAATTCGCAAACGATTGATTGATGAATGGATTCACCGTAAGGTAAGAGAGTGCGTTTCATCGATCGCCGGTAGCAAGATTGGCCTGGTACATCATTTTGGGCAGTAAAGGCACATACCTCGGCATATGATTAAATCATATATCTAGAGGACTTCTGTTTCTTGCAGTCTGGAATGCTGACGCTCCCCCGACCATCATGACTTCTCTACTACCAGAAGAATTTTAAGGGGTTGGGAGTTGAGAAGGTTGCATTCGTGTGTGCATTCAAAACAAGAATAACGTCTCTATATCATGGTGCATTCATTGTATCATATTATACATGTTCTTGCCCATGATATGATTCTCGGACCGATCAACTCACTCACTCACGTACTTTCTCTCGATGTGTTGTTGCTTGCTTCAAACAGAGATAGTTTCTAATTCCATCGATTGAAATCACATCCTCCTCGGTACCGAGAATGACAATGCAGAGACGCACCTCATCGGGAGACAGCCCCGAGAACAGTATTTCCAATCGTTCCGCTAGTGGTGGATTGGGAGCCCTTTCCGCTGCCGCCAACGGTTCTTCCTCCTCTCCAGCTGCGGTGGCCGCTGCTACGACTGCGCTCGGACTCTTGACCGGCGGCAGCAGCAGTCTCAGTGGCTCCATGTTGCACCCTGATTTCCCTCCAAGCACGTCCCTGTCGAGGAACGGGAGTCTCTCCAGCGTCGGATTGCGATCGTCCATGACGCCCTCCTCGTCGCTCGGCTCCCACGCACTGTGGGGGCTCTCCTCCTCGTCTACGCCGAGCTCGATTCCGTTGTTGTCTCCGTCCGAATTGGCCGAGGCGGCGGACGTCAATCAGAACGATTCCCTCCATTCCGTGGCTCTGCTGGCGCAGATGCGGCAACGAATTCAGGAGGAGCAGCAACAAGAAAAGGCGGCCGAATCTGCCAAGAAACGATCCCGAGACCTGTTGATGGACGACTCGTCCGACAGCGCCAACAAAAAGGCATCGTACGGTTCCGCGTTGGGAGCGGGAAATGCATCGAGCCTCTCGGGGTTCGGAAATCTGCTCTCGTTGCAGGGCGGTGGCAACCTCGGCAGCAGCCTGTCCGGCCTCGGCGGTTCCGGAGGCAACAACCTCGCTCAGATCGAGCAGTTGCTCCGAAAACAACAGCTGCAAGAAATGCAACAAATGCAGCAACGCAAGCAATTGGAAGAAATGCAACGCCTCACGTCGTCGTCGCCGTCGGGAGGATCGGGATCGCAGCTCTCCGCTTCGCGGGAGAACATCATTCGCGAAAACGCCATTCTGCAACTCATGCTCCAGCAACAGCAGCAGCAATTGCAGCAAAACGGCGCTGCCAATTCCCTGTCGTCTCTGGGGGGAGCCAACTCGAGCGCGGCACTGGAGGCACAAATCAAGGCACTCCAACAACAGCAACGGCAACAGCAGGTTCAGAAGCACCTCAGCAATAACGACAGCCTAGGCAACAGCTCGAATGGCATGAACGCCGACAAGCAGCGGAACAAGCTTTCTCCCGTCCTCGAGGAGGCTGCCGTGAGAAACTTTATGGCAAAGAACAGCGCCAAGAACGGAAGCGGCGGTGGTAGCGGAAGTCTCGGCAGTCTCTCTAGCCTCGGCAGTCTTTCCACCGCACAAATCCAGCAGATGATGGCCTCTCGCCAGCTGTTGCAACAAAATCAACAACAGCAACAGACCCTAGACAGCGACGGAATACCTCTCCCGCCCTCTCTGGTTCCGGCTGTTTCCAGCATGGACTCGATATCCATCATGCAGATGCTCCTGCCCAAGAATCGGCAGAAGAGCCAGTCCAGTCAGAGCCTCGGTGGCGGAAGCAATGCAAGCGCCCTCTCGTCAGCCCTGGTGCCCTCGTCTCTGTCGTCCACCTCCTCGTCTTCGGCATTGGCGTCCCAATTGTCGGGCATGGGGATCCCGTCGAGTCAGATGTCCGGCCTCGGGTTCTTGGGCGGCTTGTCCGGAAACAACGTCAACGGACTCTCGGGCATGATTGGGGTTCCCCGACACGTGTCCAACGTATCCGGTGCCAAACCGGGAATGCAACTGGGCAACAGCAATGTATCCCTCCATCCGAGTGCCTCGGACCTCATTTACGAACAGCAACGACTGGCGGCCGCCGCCGAGGTGTCCAACACCGTCCGGGATTCCACCGTGGGCAAGCCCGCCGACGCCTTTATCGATCGCGATCCCGATGGACGAGCGCGGGACCTGCCAACCCTGCTGGTCGTGCCTATGGATCACATGCAGCTGTCTTCCCACCAGACTTTGCTCCGATACCAGATCGAAGTCTTCCGGGCCGGAGAAGAAGACACATCGACGCACACGCGCGGCCGAAACAAGCCGGTCCAGCTGGGCCAGATCGGGATTCGGTGCCGCCACTGCAAGGTGCTGCCCGTCTGTCGGCGCAAGCGCGGGAGCGTCTACTTTCCCCGGGCCGTGGAGGGTTTTTACCAGGCCGCTCAGAACATGAACTCGACGCATTTGCAGACCGGTGAATGCCCCCTGATGGGGGAAGCCCTCCGGCGTGAGTTTGCGAATTTGATTGCCACCCGGGGCGTCTCGACGGGTGCCGGACGGGCCTACTGGGCCAAGCAGGCGAGAAAATTGGGTTTGAGGAATACCGAGAACGGAATCGTCTTTGACAAAACTCGGCCGGAGCAACGAGAGGGAGGCTCGGCCGCCGATAGCAGCGGTGCCAAGACCAACTCCTCGAACAACCCAAAAAATAGCAGGTAGACTTCGTGTGTAGTAAAAAGGACTGCCAGCAACTAGACGTATAATGGTAATATAGGGACATCAATTTTTTATCACCAGTGCACTCTTTCGGAAATGCCGGGATGGATATTGTCTTTTATCCTCCGATGCACTCTGCTTCTACGGACAATTGAAGTGACCGCTCGATGCAACACCAGAATGGTACGAGCCGATTATGTGCCTTCCATCGTGTCAATCAATCGATTACTATCGGGTCGTAGCTTGGTGCTATGATATGAATTTGTACTCGAGACAGAAGATTCTTCTTGTTTCGTTTTTGAATCTTTCCTTCTCGTTACTACTTGTGATTTGGAGAGAAAACACTGGCGAAGTCATACGATTCCGTGACATTCGAATCGTATCACTTCGCCAGAGTGTTCCGCCAATGGGCTTTTCGTTTTGCGCTTGATGGTGGACCGGTGTCGTGTCGTGTCGCGGCGGTGTCAAGAGCGCTCTAGGCGCCGTGCTTCCCGAGCAACTCTCGAACGTGCTGCTTGCTTCGCGAACCGCAGGCTTCGGAATCGAGAAAGGCCGACAGCTCCCCCCGATGTTTGCCAAACAGCGCAATCGGAGTCTCGCTGCAAAAGCTGTCGCTCGAATCGTCTCCGGAAGTCTCTCCGGAGCGGAACCGGAGGGTGTCCTCGGCCCTTCCGGCCGCGGCAAACTCGGCAACGGCTTTCTTCCGGTACCAGTTCATCCCGTCCCGCTGCACGACCACGTCCGCCGACAGGAGATCACCGCTGAGGAAGGTTTCGCCCGTCTCGGGGCAGACAAAGACCGAGGTGAACGTCGGAATGTGGTCCCCCTCCCTGGCGTCCCGAATCGAGCAAAAGTCCCGTTTCGTAAAGGAGCGACCGTACTTCTTTTGATACCGCTCGTTGAGGATCGACCGGGGATTTCCGGATCGAAAGTTGGCGGAAGAAAGGAATCTCACGCTTTTCGCAGCAGCAGCAGAAGGAAGAGAACCTTCGTCGTCCGTGCTGAGATTGCTGGCGACCGTGACGGGAGCGGGCCCGATCGGAGGTTGTTGTTGTAGTACTAGGTGGTGACCCGCGAGACCAGGAGTCAGCGAAGATACTTCCGTGTTGTCAAAGAAGCTCACCGAGGTGATCATTCCCGACAAGTCTTCGTAGTCGTAGTCGTTGCTATGTGTCAAAGCATCGGAAAACTGACCGCTGCTCGCGGTGGTTGGCCTGGCAATAGGAGGTTGCGGCGGCCGCTGCGGGTTCGGAATCCGTGGGTCTTGGGACGGGGCTCCCGATCTCCAATCCATGCCGAGCACGTTGGTGCTTCCATAGTCTTCGGTGGGGGCGCCCAGCAGGAGTGCCACATTCGGGTTTGTTTTGTCTCGGGGCAAATCGGTCTCTGTTTCGTCCCGAGAACCGGAGAAGGTTGGTGGCGGAGAGGCAAAGCCGGGGGGTTTCCGATCCGACTGCTTCGCGCACGGGTCCTTTCGGGCACTGCGCTTGGAAGAGGGACCGCTCGGATCGGTTTGCGCCGTGGGGTGATTTTGGACCTTCGGAAAGTAGGTGCTCAGGCTTTGGTTCTCCTCCGAGTCGAGATTCCTTCCGCAAGTCGAAGAATTGAGAAGAGTCTCGTCGTGGGGATTCTGAGAATCATCGCAATCCTTGGTGTCGTCAACAGGAACCACGTTTGGGTGGCTCGTTCCGTGGCTGGTCATGATCTTGTTGGAATAGAATTTGTGCGCAGAGGATACCTGGTAGAATTAGTGAATCAATCAATCGATCGATCGATCGATCGATGACAATGAAAATGAAATCGGATCCGAGTAAGATTAGTGTCGGGTGGGGGAGCTATGAATGAATCATTGCACCACGAGAGAGGTCCGCCTTGACCTCTTTCCAGACGGAAAATGTTTGTGTGTGTGTGTGCGTGTGTGTGTGCGTGTACAGGAGGATCTTATAAGCTGGAGGAGCTGAAGGATTCCTTCTTCGATGACTTTTTCACCGGAAAGTCTCGACGGGACGATTTCAGGTTTAGTTTCGTCCCAAGAGGAATTGAAAAAAATGACGTGAGCAGTGCCTTACTTCGTTTTTAATTTAGTACGGTATTGCAGGTGCATGCAGTGGGCGAAGATCTACTAGTACTTTCCTCTCTGTCAAAACAGAAACAACAATGATACCACCACCAACATCTTTTTTCACATTTGCCAACTGCATATTGATACTACTTCTAGTAGCTGATAGTTGTAATAATGGTGATAGTATGTACGCACTGGTTCCTTGCAGGAGCAAAATACTTCATTACTACACTGGAATCTAGCACTACTAGTACTAGTACCACTAACTAGTACTAGTCGATGTTGGTTGCAGGATCTGAAACTGTGCAAGAGGATTCTTGTTCTTGTAGTCGCAGCACAAGCACCACAACCAAGCACATGATCAAGGCCACTACTAGTGCTAGTAGTACCACTACTTGTTCTCCTTCATCTTCTGATGAAAGATTTTGAATTGTGAAATTTCACCTGCTAGTAGCAGCAGTACTAGTACTACTACTACTAAGATGGAGACAAAAGCAAATACAATCTACTAGTAGAGGTTCTTCTTCTTGCTACCTTACTACTACTAGTAGTAGGAAGAACGACCCAAAAGCTAAAGCTTCGAACATCATCATCTTCTTCTTGGTGCTTCTTCTTGTTCTGAAGAGGATATGGTGCTTTGTGTGCCACATACTAGTACTAGTAGTAGTCCAGCGAAGAAGTCGTTCAACCTGAAAGAACGTCGCCCAATCTGAGCAGGTTCTTATTGTGGATAAGGTTAGCTATACTACTACTAGTAGTAGTACTAGTAGCTACGATTCTTTTGAAACCAATGTTACTAGTAGTACCGGTAAGGTTGACCATACGTACTGCTGTACTACTATTGTTTCTGTTCCAAAGCGGCACTCTTCTGCTATTCACTCCTCGATATCCCCCCAAATCGGAATCCAGAATCCATGATGGTGATACTTTGTACTTCGTTCCGGTAACACCCCTTCGATGATACGTACTGTACCCAGAAATTACTTTCCTTAGTTTGTATCGTTTCAGCGGCAAAAGCAAATAAGCCCCGAATGAATTCCACGAGCAATGTCGCTTTAAACTGCTTTGTTAAACAATAATACGAAGTACAGTAATAGACAAGAACGCTAGTCTGGATCATCCGCGACGAGAAGTTGGAAGCGTCAACTTCGTTTTATCACAAACAATGCTCTTTTGAGAGATGATTTTTGAGATGATTCATTCCTTCCTTCCCTTCGCATTGAGAAAATTCCTTCCCCTCACCGCCAATTGTGCCTCTTTTGGTGCTGCGAATCATTTTTTTGGTACCCTGCGATATTGCTTTAGCACTTGTTCGCGGGAAACCTTTGGGTAGAGCTACGGGACGGGACCGGACGTAGATGTAGCTATCGCAGTTCGCGTCATTTTGAGAATAATTAGTGTAGCAGACAGTCGTGAATGGCACAAGATTTTGATTGATTGATTTGTGTTCTCAATACCATGAACTATGAGTTGTCATGTTTGTAGGTTTCGTAAGATTACCGTACGGAATAACTAGCAGTAGCCGCATCCCTCAGAGGTCGAAACGAAACCCCGTGATGCATCCAACCGCTGGTCGGATCGGATCGGATCGCAATGGAAGATCAACCCCACTTCCCCTGTGCCAAGCACTTGTTGAACACCTTTGGCGTCCGGAAGGGAATGCAGTCTTAATACTACGTACTGAATTGAGGTGGTTTGGATTTATTGATTGAGCAACACCGTATGCAATGGCATACACAGCTTAGTTTAAGAGTAAACGCATTGTATGATAGTAAAGAGTATTGTAGAGTTGTATTTTGGGGGCTGGCCAAAAGTTGCAAAGACTGATACAGTCGCGTCGCATGGGTCCTTTGGTTTCGCAGGTCTCCGTCCATTCTACTCCGTCTGGTAGGAATGGACTTGGATATTGTTGAGTGGTGTATTGTGTTGGTCGTTTGGCGGTGGTGAGTGTTGTTGGGTGGTCGATATGTCTGTGCGTGTGTGGGCGTGGTATGTATTGCTTCGCGTGCACATAATTTTTTTGTTACTATGAGTTGAGTGCCGTTCCCAAAAGCATTCTGGAGAATTGTTCGTAGTCGACCATCATTTCGTCGTCCTCCACGTCGATGATGGACTTGCGATCATCACTGATCAAATCTCGGACACCGCACAAAATGGCGTCGAGATCTCGGGCCCGGACGAAACCGGAATCATTGGGATCGAGTGTTTTAAAGGTATCAATGAACAATTGGTAGGTCTCTGATTCTGCCATGAGACCGAAGAAGTCTTCCTTGGTAATGATCTTGTACTGGTTGCTGGGTTTGTTTTCCTGCCAGGGTGCGTACGAGGACTTGCGCGACGTATCGATGACGTTCAGGAGTTCGGCATCGGACTTGCTTTCACCAACGGAATCCATGACCCTTCGTAATTCCATGAGGTTGATTTCCTCCGAACCGTCTTCGTCGATGAGCTTGAAGGCATCCTCAATGTAGGTTCGTTGCATGGGCTGCAACTTGCTGACCAGAATGTTGCGGCGTCGTCTCGATCCGGGGTCCCCGAATTTAAGCTTGTATTTGACGGTGTAGTCGAAGCATCGAGTAATGGAACGAATCAACTTGAGACGGATCAAAAGATTCACCATCGTTTCGGTACCGACTCCGAGAGCGCTGGGATCGTCCATAACGGGCTTTGGTCGCTGTTCTTCCTCCTCCTCAGTGTCGACACCAGCAATGGGCCGAGGCGTGTTGGGGCTTCCTCGGACCTGAGAGGCGACGAGGGATTCCCGGTATTGCTTTTCATTGATGTCTTTCATATCGTCAAAGGCGACACCGTACTTGTCATTGATGTTATCGATCTCTTGTTGCTTGTCTTCGGGAGAAATCGCCGTAGAGAATCCGCTCAATATGCTCGACTTGGGGAAGGATCCCTTGTCAAAAGCGAGGCACTTTGTTCTAGAACTGGCCCGAATACTGGCGGCGCGGGGTTCTCCCGTAATGAGGGCACGCTCTCCAAAGAAATCTCCCTTGTGGGTAAACTGGTTGATAACGGTTCCAAGGTAGGACGGAGGCGTAGTCAGAGGATCCTCGAAGGATGTTCTCTGGCAAATCTCAACTTCTCCCTCCAAAATGATGTAAAAGGTTCTGCCAACATTGCCTTCTCGCATGACAATCGATCCGGCCTCGAACGTGAGCAAGGTGGCCTTGGTCAACAATTCTTCGTATTCCGATTCCAACATGTCCGAGAGGTACTTGACCTTTCGCAAGAACGGTCGTTCGCGCTCGATAACGTCCTCGACGGTTTCTTCTTGTTCTGTCTCGCTGGCGGCGGACTTGACAGCAGCAGCAACACCGGTCGGAACGGTTGCGGTTGCGTTGGACACCGCGGTGGCATTGGATGCTTCGACGGCAGGCGCCACGGTGGATTTCAGCAATCGCGTCTTGGCATCGACATGGTCGTTAACGAGTTTGACCAGCTTTCGTTTCAAGGTCGGAACCTTGGAGGGACCGCAGGGAAACGTATCCACTTTGAGTCCATCTCCTGCATAGAGCTGAACGGTTGGAAGGGCCAATACACCAATGGATTTGACAAAATCCTTGTTGCCCTGAATGTTGAGATCGGCCCACACGACTGGCAAGGTCTTGTACGTTTCGTCATTGACCAATCTCTGGAATTTGGGTGCGAGTCCCTTGCAAGCTTTGCACCACGGTGCGAAGACCTTCAATACTATCAATTTGTCCTTGTTATTGTCCAGCAGAGCCCTGATGATTCAGTCGCCAAGCGAAAGCAATTCGGTAAGCCTCGATATAAAAACTCTGCCCACGAACCAAACAATACAACAACGACAGGTGGAACCGAACCGATCTAATTGCGACGTTTTTTTCCGATGGTGGTATCAAAGCGAACCAACTTACTTGTATTCGGCCTCGTTGGTAATGTGCCAGACCCCGTCGGCTCCAAACTCGGGAAGCCCACCTTCCTCTCCGTCTCCAGAGGTCTCTTCCTCGGTTTGTTCCTCCATTTCCGCAGCCACTCCGAGGGCCGACGACGATCTCGATCTCGAAGCCACAGCGAAATGGTGGAGCGGTCGACTGTTGGCAAAGGATTGCGTCGATGTGCTTGAGGTTGCGCACGACGGAGGAATCGCTTGCGTCGTCCGCGTTGGTGACGAGAAGGATTCGACCAGATTTCCGGCGTGCAGGAGTCCCAGGATAAGCAAGACCACGGCCGATGTGGGTATCGTAGACTTCGCCATTGTGACAATTGAATTGTATTCTATTCTATTTTCTCGTTGGTTCCCTTCGTGAGAATTTTGGTCATGGATGTTGCATTCCAATGATGAATTTTCGTTCCCTCTGCTGCAATGGGAGTAAGAGTGGATCCTTATACGAGCTCACGATCGGTTTGTGTATGTCGAATCGAAAAGGTTTGGATTTTGTTTTTGTTGTCGGTTTGGTGTTTGTCTTCGAGGACGAAGAACGGTCGTTCTTCGGCACAAGTAATCTTACCTGTAATCTCCAAACGTCACTTGAAATAATTGTAATGAAAACACCGTAAGGCCTTACCGTAAGATTATCTCTCTTGATGGGAGTTTGCTATGAAGTGTGGCACGATGTCTTTCGCACAAACAATTTCCCGAGTGTTCAAGTCAAATTAGTACATGTACCGGTATTGCATGTGCTTTGTTTTGTTCCAGCAGTCGTATTCTTCCCCCGAGCGATTGGAATAGAACGCAATCGTCGCAGTCGCGTGCGGGAGGAACCCTCCAAAGGCGAGGAAGAATGGTAGAAAACGACCCAAACCATTCCAAACCGGCGATGGCACCGCGCTCTTCCGCGCGTCACACGCCATCGCTATCTTCCCGCTGCCGCTGGCAGAGAACATACCGTAAGGTTACGACACGATACGATACAAAACGATACCCCACGTACACGTGGATTTGCGTGTATGATGGAACTGACGCGCATCGCGCGAAGTTGTGGCAGATGGTCATTCGTTGGTTTGGCGGTTCGGCTCGACGTCATCTGGTTCGTTCCTTCCATACGATACGAGTAAGACAGTTTCTTCCACCAACCACCGTCTTCTCCCGTTGCACATGCAGCTGCAAGACACGATGGCTGTTCTCTGGAGGTGTGCGATCGTGGCTCGCCGTTTGCGTCGATTGATGGAGATTGATTTGCATTGGGTTGCATTGCGTTGAACTGCGTTGCATTACTGTATTACGAAGTAAGATTAGTACTAACCTTACGAAGTAGAGCTAACCTTATCATCTCCTATTATTATTTACTTCGAAGTTCGTAAGTTTTTTTTTTTCATCGCCTCCTCTCGACCGACACGACTGATGGATTCCACCTCGGTCCGTGAGTTCAGCGATGGAAACAATCAATCAATGCTTCCGCCGGCCGTGCACGCCGGTGGAGTAAATCGAAACAGAAACTGTCACTTTTTTCCCGGCTCAGGAACGAAAAATAGACCCTACGAATTCGCAACAATCGTCTTATCTCCCACCGGTATTACTACGAGTACGGTACTAGAAGTATTTTTTATTCGTACCAGGTACGGTGCACGTACCACACAACACTCGGTGCATCATTCCATTGAGTTTCGATGGTTTAGTGTAGGAGTACGTACTTACTACTAATAAATAACATACCATGCGCGGTCATTCTTTGGGGCAGGAACGGAAAACGTTTGAGATGATTTTTTTGGCAAGGGCACCGGCGGCCTCGGGCTGATCAAGAAACGACACACGATCGGCAGGCTTGGGAAGCACGAGAGGAAAGCTCCTTCGGCACGACTTTCCACCACAAAATGAAAGCCATTGCGACAGCAATACATGAATTGTCGCTCCTCCTAGCTTGGGGACAGAAAAAGCCCAGAGAACGATTCGTCCAGAATAGGATTCATTGTTACGTTGCGTTTCCCATCGTGCGGGTGTCGATGTGATCACAAACGTTCGGCTTCTTCCGATCCTGTATTGCTTCGACAATGTTGTTGGATTGAGAAAACAACAACAGTTGCATGGTCGTTGCATGGGTAAGACGATACCAATGGCAGCAAACATGCTATGCCGACCACCCACGAACTACGAGAATTCGATCCGGGATGGAAATCCTGAACTGCCAAGCAGAAATTCCGTGGCACAGCACTCCCTCAGATCAAGTTGATCTTGATTGGTGACGTTATTGCGCGAAACTATCCCAATGAATGTAAATCACCCGCGGACGAGATTCAAGCCAAAGCCAAAGAAACAAAACAAAAGAACAATCCGGCACCGATGAAATCGAAAACGAGTACATTGAGGTACCGATTTTCGATCGCGATGCAAAAACCCTATCACAAAAGACCTATCAGAAGAGACCTCGGTGTCACGAAATACATCAGCAATCAAAAGAATCAATCGAATCAATCAGGTGACAGGACTGGGCGAAGCGAAGCGATCCATCGGCCCTCGGAGAGAAAGAGCACGGCGCTTGACCTTCCTGCAGCGGCAATGCACAAAAACATTCTTTCCGCAAATGCAAACAAACAATGTTGGTGGTACTACTAGTCAATAGCAGCAGCGAATGCCAAAAAAATGTAGCCAGGGCTTGCGAAATTTTTGCACACATGATACAATTACACACTAGCACCCATTTCTTGCATCTCCGAAACTCAACCATATTCGTCGTTTACTGTGAACGATGTAATACTAGTATTAAAATACTAGTAAACAACTTTTAAGCAGAATTAGTTGAAGAAAGATCATTATTGGAGCGGCGGTCAAGATCCCATATTTTTTTGGGTATCTGAATATCCCTCACTACTAGTAAAAGTTTCAAATTGTAAGGAAAACAACAAGCCACCAGGAGCCTGAAATTTCAAAATACTCTTTCAATATTTTCTCACACTTCATTCCTTCTAGAGCAACTCCAACAAACTCTGCTCCAACCTTGGTATGCAACGCTACTGAGACGAAGGTCAGCAACCTTATCGGCCTTCATCATGGTGCTTCAGAAATGAAATTACTTGTAGTAGCATTTTAGTAGTAGTTAGTAGTGCTCGTCATATTAACAATCTAAAGCTGGACAGTTCAAAGTCAAGCAAGCTGTTCCAGGTGCACTATTTGCAAAATGTAGTGTCTTCTTGTGTACTGTTCTCAGTATCTGGATGTCTCCTATTAGTATGGTAGTATGAGGAAGTGGCCCAATGAAGTACGTAGTACTCAGTAGTAGACTAGTAGCTTCTTTGTCTTTTGACATGATGAACCATGATGTACCATGTCCCCCACAGTTGAATCATATTCTTCCGTACTACAATGTCGCATATTCACCAAGAAGCATTGCTGGGGAGCAAGCCAGATTGGAGGATTCAGCAGTAAAAGGGTACAACAATCATGATGATTTGTGATGGCAACAAAGAGATGGGAGCTCTTTGTGGAACATCCCCTCTGATCTCAGCTAGTACAAGTACTAGTAGACAATGTGGCATTGATGATGAACTTCCAGGACAGGGTTGAAGCTTTGGGTGGTTCACCACCACCATCTCTTATCACAGGTATTTTTGGTAGTAGTAGTAGTAGTACTAGTAGAGGATACGAGGACAAGAAAATAATTATTACTTCTTCGTACATAGAATATGCAAACAGCAATTGTTGGGAAATTCTACTGTACCACCAGAGATTCCGGTGCACTACTACTAATACTACTACTACTAGTAGTAGTACTAGTACTAGTAGTACTTCTCCGCATGAAAGATAGGAATCAATGATAGAGCAGCTTGGTGTTTAGTGGTTCATACTGTTCTTGTAGTACTAGTAGGACTTTTCATACTACTAGTAGCTAGAAGGACTGCTATCCTGCTTGCTGCTGTTCCTCGCTTTCTTCTTCTTGTTCTCCTTGGTTGTTCTGTTGACCGGCCCGCACTGGTTCGTGCCGTATCCGACCTGACCTGCACGAACGGTTTGTATTCGTTTTTCGAGCTGCAGCAACCGCAGACAGCGGGTCGAGCAGAACGATGCGGTCTACCTGTTGGTGACCACATTGGGGTCTGGAAATGGGTAGTCACGGTTTCGCAGCGTTCAACAGCAGAGGAGGAGCATACTAAATAATAATACTAACGGCAAACTACAACGCCATATTGGATGAATGATACTAACAATAGTATTGTCGTACTTTACTATGAAAATCATACGTACTCGTTGTTCTGGATGCAACCGTCGATGCAGGAACGGTCAACGACGACAGTGCTGTTGCGTCAATTGTTGCTTTGTTTTGTTTGGTTCGGTTCTATTTCGGCAAATCCAACAAACCCCGAGCGCATTCTCGGCACGACGGGAATCCGACAAGCAAACCAACCCAGTGGCGCTTCGTTGCCAGCTCTCGTCGTGCGTCATTCCACGCCGGGGTTCGTACCGTATGCCTGACAGTTGCTTGTCTCGGAACCAAAAACCAAAAACGCAAGGCTCGAACAAGACGCAAGCCCAATCCATCCCGCAACAACGAACAAACCAACGAATACTGTTGTGTTCTATTGTGTTGTGTTTTTCTCCCTCATCTTCGCTACCATCGTCGCTGTTTGGTTTCTTCTGCCTTATGCGGCATCGACCGGAATCTGTCCCGCGTAGAGAGAATCGAATTGGTCCGCGTGGGTGTGAAAGGCGGCGGCGAGCTCGTCGACGACGGTCGCGTCGACGACCGTCGACTGCGACACGCGTTTCGTCGAGGCCGCCGGCTCGTGTCATTCGCGCGGTTGTCCCGGCTTCGGCAGCTGGCAGGGAACGCACGCATTGGAAGATGCCGTCGCAGAAGCGGCGGCAGAAGCAACCTTGTCCAGCTCGGCCCTGGCCAGCCCGAGAATGCGATCGTGGTCCAGTTTGTGGGAGTGAAGCGACGAAAAGGTGGCCGGCTTGTTGCCGTTGCCGCTTTGTTGGTGCCTGGCGAGGAGTTCTTCCTCGTGGTCAAAGTGTGCCTTCAAAATGTCGTGGAGTTCCCGGAGGTTCTCGACGGTCGGATCCTTGCGGGCCCGGCGAAAGGACTCGGTGCAAATAGCGTGCTCATCGTCCAAGACGTCGACGCCGACCGAGACGGGGGGTTGCATGTTCGTGGCCGACGACGACGATGAAGATTGCGATGCTTTGGGGGTAGCCACCGTTGGTTTTGGCTGCTCAATCCAACAAACACAACGAACCAAAGAATGAAGGAATGAATTGGAGGCAAATGCAACCATTCGCAGGTAAAAACCAGAGATGAGAACAAGTTAGTGTGGACAATCAGAAGTCTGAAGGAATGGAGAAAATGCACGCTACCAAATGCGACAAGCATTTGTCCCTAGCGAATGAATGAATGAATGAATGAATGAATGAATCCAATCCATCTCGCATACAAAAAGTACTACTACTACTACTACTACTACAAATAGTAATAATACTAATAGTAAAACAAACACTCACCTTCGCAGCAGCAGCGGCAGCGGGAGACGTCAGCAACAGCTCCTCTCTCAGCAGCGACTCGACGTGCTCAAAGGCGGCCTCCCCGTACTGGAGATAGGCCCGTGTCTTGCGGCTGACAAAGTTTCCCTTGGCATCGCTCACGATAAACCCGGAACACCCCAGCTGGCCAAAGCCCACCGGCATGTAGTGCCGGGACGGGATGTACGAATTGACCAGGCAGCTGCCGTTCTCGCTGCTCTCGTTGGTGTTCGTTTCCCTGTCCTCAAAGAACATGTGCTGAAAGGCCACCGCCACCTGCGGGGAATCGACGCAGACGCACAGAAACTGGACGGTGCCTCTGTAGCGATCGTCCAGGGACCATCGCTTCATTTGTGCCGCGCAGGGGCGGCACCCGCCTCACCCGCCGTCGTAAAAGTGAATGACGGTTGGTTTCTTGGGGAGGGACAACAGGGCCGTGCTGGATTTCAGGTCCTTGTCGATGACCACCGCGCCGGGGGAAGACGGCGGTGCGCTCTGGACCAGGTGGACGTAAAAGTCCCCGACCGGTTCGCGCATGGTGATTTTTGATTTGTTGTTGGTTTGTTGGTGGTGGATTGATGGATGGATTGATTGAGTGATTGATTGGTTTGTTGATTATGATTGTTTGTAGGTTGCCGGATGCGATGATATTCGGAACAATGAGAGGAACGACAAAATTCTGTTTCGATTGGTCTTGTCACTCCTATTATTTGCGGTTTCGGGTTGCGTTGCAGTGAAGTACGAGTAATACGAAGTAAGTTTACTGTAAACTTTACTTCTTTTGGTAGTAACAACGAGTAACCTTACCAGTAAAAAAAGGCAGAAAGGCAGGTGTTGTTGGCATTCTTTCTATTGCTTTCTTTTTTATGAGGCCTTTTTCGATCCGGGATTACAAGGTATGGTAAGATTACCGTGCATGTTGTACCGGTACTTCATTCTAGTCGAAAACACCCATACGTAAGGTTACCGTACAGTTCGGTACACAATCTGATTCGACATTCGAAAAAAGCCTATCATTATTTTTTCGTCCTTTTGATGAAGGGTGAAACGGAAGTCCAAAGTTCTTGGTAAGTTAACCTTAAGGTTACTGTAAGTTAAGATTAAAGCAAGGGGTCGCGCTATGTAAGTTACGGTAACCTCAGTTGTAACCTTAGTCGTAGTCGTACTTGTACTTGCACAACCATGGGTCATAAACAAGTCTGTATGTCATCGGTGATACGACTGACTCGTACGTCGTAAGGGTAAAGGCTACTCGTACGTACATACCGGCACTTGTATCCGGTATGTCATCATGACATAACTTACTTACCGGTACTACGAAGTATGTCGTATCTAATTACAATACTTTGATACGCACGATGGTTACCATACTGGTACGAACGACACAGGAGGAACGATGGACGGAATAAATCTCAAAATCCATCCGAAGCAACAAAATTTCGAATGACGTCTTCGCGGCTTCGGCTGCCAGCGACACTCAAAAAAGGAACACGCAATCTACCGTAATAGAAGTAAGGTTACTCGGTGATCTTGCTTCGTAATATCAACTGCATTGCATTGCATTCCAAACCCAAGCAGCTACACCAGTCAACGAAAAGTACATACCATACGGCATCACTACCTGCCGTGGTGATCTCTCATTCCCACAGCATTCATTATTCGACGCACTCACCGAACCACAAATTCACAAATGATGGATTATCATTCCCAACGAACAACGAAAGCGCCACGGAATTGCCGCCGCGGGAGGGATCGGGGGAGGACGCTGTCCGCTACAGCGCTGGCCATCGTGGCGGCAGTTGCAGCATCGACTGCCGATGGAGCGCTGGCCTTTTCTCCGAAAGTGTCGCGAGCTCGGGGCAGGACGCAAAACAAAAGCTGCCGAAGCAACAGCAACAGCAACAACGGCAGCGGCAGCGGCATCAACACTCCGGGGCGTTCCAATGGCTACTGGCGGGAGAACAAACGGCAATCGTATGGTTCCGGATGGAACATGGTTGAGACCCGGATCGAGCTCGAACCCGAGCTCGCGGCAGACCGAGATTTCGCCGGACCAATCGGCAAAAAGACCGATCATCCCATCATCACGATGGACGACGTGGTGGAAGCCGCAACGATAGAGCTGGAGCGGCAGGCGCAACTGCGAGAGCAAGAGTCGCTGCTGCAGCTGGGGGACCAACCACAAAAGACTCACTATGAATTGTTCGTAGAACACGACCAGGAACGGATTGCCGAGTCCGAAAAGGTTCCCCTCGATCGACTCGTGATGGACGACAACGACAACGACAACGACGTCCAGAACAGCCGAGGAAGCATGGACGACTCGGAGATTGTGTCCTGGAACTACCTCAAGGATTTGCTGGCCCGGGGACTCTCCCACGACGCGTCCGCCTCCGCGTCCGCCTCCGCAGCAACGGCGGGCGGCGCGGGTTCTGTCGATGATGTTTGTCCTTATCCCGGGGACGAGATCTCGACCCTGTGCCGCACGCTTATCGACGCCGGCGGATACCTGGTGGTGGAACTGGACGACGAAAAGGCGTCGATCGTTGAGGACCTGTGGGACACCATGGAGGCCTATTTTGCGCTCCCCGAGAGCGACCGCAGGGTCGATACGCAGGTCCTCGAAAAGAAGGACGGATCCCACGACCCGAACGCGGGATACCACTTCCAGCGGACCTATGTCAACGCCGACGGCATTGTGTTGCCGGAAACCATCCAGGACGCCCTGGGAGGGAGCCCCGAATCCCACAACGGCATCGCCGGGGCCTTTGGGCTCTTTGCCGACATTTGCAAGACGGTCGGAACCCTCGCAACGGCCGGGGCGCTGGACAAGGATCTGGGGATTGTTCACTCGGTCGCAAACTCCCTGCTCGACGACCGCAACGGACACGCATTCGTCAACGCCGAGCACCGAATGTCCCAATACATTGTCGATCCGCCGCGAGGCGACAACGACGACGACGACGCGAGTCGTCAGAGCAGCAATTCGACGACGACGACGAGACCAACCTCCGCCGCCGCCAAGGAATCCCTCATCAGCCACACCGACTGGACGTTTGCGACGTGCATCCCGCTCAGCAGGATTCCCGGGCTGCAGCTGTGGAAACCCCAACGCCGCGAGTGGATCGTCCCGGAGGAACTCCTGGCCGGGAGCAAGCGCTCGCACTACGTGGTGGTCATGACCGGAAAATGGATCGAGCTCCTGACGAACCGGGCCGTCCCGAGCTGCGTCCACCGGGTCGTGACCCGGCCCGGCGGCAACGACAGAAGCAACGTTCGCGACGACGACGACGACAGCAGCAACAGTAGCAACAGCAACAACAACGGCGGAGGCCGGCTCAGCGCCCCCTTTTTCTGTCGGACCAAGCGGTACGTCTTTGACATGGTCAAGGACCGTTTCGACGACCGTCCCACCGATCTATCGCGAGAGGCCGCGATGGACGAGATGGGTGGCCTCTTTGCCGATTTGGTACGATTCACGGAGGGAAGCCGGGATCCGGAAATTCCGGGCTGCGTGTTGGACGTGTGCCTCTACGGGGAGGACTCTGTTCCGCGCTGTTTTCGGATGGAAGACGTCCTGGCGACGGAAGAGTGAAGCGAAGGAAAACACATCACATCACATCACATCACATCAAAGTAGCACAGAGAGGGCTGGGCAGTGTGTGCTCGGGGGAATGCGCATCGCTTCTTTCTGCGTCAAACGACCGGGAGCGCTACGAAAACGAATCGAGTCGAATCAGATCAGATCAAATCAAATCAAATCGGATAGACGGAGTGAGTTAGTCGGTCGGTCGGTCGAACTGACGCCGAGTACAAACCAAACTGCGGTTCACGGGTGCTGCCTGGGAGCCACAACATTCCACTACCAATCAGTTGACTTACGGTATGCAAGCAGGATGTAGGAATGCATGTACCGGTAAGGTTTAATTACCGGTATGATGTATGATTTACTTTGGTACTACTTCTATTTTATTGGCCCAGCAATGCATGATTATTTCCCCCTCCATCCCCCCCCCCCCCCCCCCAAACAAAAACCTTCGAAACCAATGAAATCGCCATTGCATTATTTCGTCTTCGTTGGATACAATATCGACCAGTCATCGTTCCTGCGCCCCGAGCTGAAACTTCGCAGCGGGGACAGTGGTGGGAATGTACACGTGCCAGTTTCCGCATGGTACACGTACCTTGGCTGAAAGTAGGTGCTAGGTAACCTTACGATGCGTACTCACAATTTACAACTCCGAATAAGATCTTAAGATCTTACTGTATACCGGTATTGGAAAAGGCCTTCTGGAACTTTTTTTAAATTAATTACTTGTAAAATAGAAAAAAACGTCATGCAGTGTTCACCGTTGGCTTCGGTCTCCTCGTTCTGAAAAAAGTTTTGACCGCTCAAAAAATGGGACTCGGTGTTGCGTTGATCCTTGATCGTTGATCGTTGGCACCGCCGAAACTGGACAATAATTACCGTACGTAATACATTATCATTGCTTACGAATTGTCACAATTTGAATCAATCACGACGAAAGCACTATTAAAAGACACAAAAGTGTTCCATCGGCATTTTTGATTTTTAAAAAAGAACGAAATACGAGTTAGGCTTACCAAAAAAATAATGAAAGTACTTCTTCCCAATTCTTATCAGCTGTTCCTCTACGACTTCAATGTTGTTCAGTCGGGGACTTTCAGGCATCCTGATCCTCGTTTGGTGATACATTTTTCCATACGGAATTCTCTACCGGTAGTAAGTAATTACGAAGTAGACCTTAGTTCGATATGAAATTGTTGAGAATTACATTTTGGCTCCTTCTCAACCAATCTTGACTTGAGATAACGCAAAATTATAAACCAACTCTGGTCACAAGGATTGGATGGACATCGGTGGCATGACTACAAGTCTATTGCAAATGCTTCCAATTCAATCACCATGATTAGGAGGAGGGTTGGTAGTACTACTAGTAGCCTACATTGTACATTAATTGGGGTAGAAAATTAGTACTAGAGTTTCTATCTGGGAAATGAGGGAGTCGTACAGTAGACGCAGGGAAAAAAAATTTACCATAAGACGAATGCCAGGATGCCCAAAAGTCCCCGACTGAACAACATCGAAAAGTCGTGGGGGCGGCTTCAGCTGATAAGAATTAGAAGTATGTGGTACACGTACTATGATTCTTTTTTATAGTATATGTCTAAAAAAGAATAAGGCTTAACCAACCCTTTTAATCCAATATAATAATTACAAGTATTTTCCATTCCAATTCTTATGAATAAGGTTACTGTATGAACCATTCCAAATGTACCTTATGGAATGGGAATGACGAAACACTACGAACAAGCTGATACTACAAAGTTCTTATCAGCTGTCCCCGGGTTCTACGTCCCCGACTACTAATTTCTACTGAAACCCGGGGACAGCTGATAGGAATTCTGTAGTACTCCTGTTCCGCTGGGAATTTCCCCATTATAAACCTGTCATGGGTCCTCTCCATCGCATGTGCTAAAGCCACTAAACCTTCATTTGAAAAGGGAGTAAGATCTTAAGGAAAAGGAAAGAATGAATAGGACGAACCTATATTGATATTTGTGAAAAGAAAAAGAAGTACTTCTCTGTTCTTTCTATCAATCAATCGAACAAACGATGAAATCGAGACTACTCGTATTTGATAGGATAATAAGAGTGAATGCCTGAATCAAAATTTGGATTTGGTCTCGTCGGTCAAAACGCAAATAATATTTCAAAGTTCTTCGTACAAATAAGTAAGCCTTACGGTACCGGTACGGTAAACCTTAGTTGTGCTTGCACTTATCCTCTGTAAGTTTTTTGTGGAATTTTTTAAGTAAAAAATGAATACCGTAAACCTCACCGTACGAGTAAATCTACGAGAGGTAGTCCAAGGGAACAAAAAAGAAGTTTTAGCTGTGAAAACAGTTTATCCAAAATAAATATTTTGTTTATCCACTTAAACCTTACCTTAATAAAATATTTGTGTACACTAAGTCAGATAGACAAACCAGGAAAAACACTGTCATCATCTCTGTGAGAACTTCTTTATTTTTGGCAATTATAGCGCTTTTTTAATAATTAGAGTCCATTTTGAATGTAAAAGCTCAATATTGAAGTACGATAATAATTTTATTAAATCGTTCGTTTTCCCCGGGGCCAGAATTATTCACACCGGTAGTCATAATATTACCGTACGAGTTGTACTCCTCCATATTTTATATTTTCGCAATTACTTCTGTCTTTTCGTATTTTTTGGTAAACCAAGCACCAAGTTCGAGCCTAAGTTGTGGTAATAATCCGAACTATCGGGATGCAGACCAGCGTCAGTATCATATACCTTTTACCTGAAGGAACCCAATGATGAGTCATCAAACTCTGTGCGGTGAGAACAGCGGAGGCGAATCGAGAAACAATGAGCAAACGGTGGCTCCGTCCTCCATAGTCAGTCGATTTTTCATCGATTCTGAGTCCCAACAACAGGAGGGCTGGGGGTCGACCACTGTTCAGTATCCGATTTCTGCGTTCTCTCCACTCCGCGTGTTTCCACCTTCCAGTCAAGAAGAGTCAATACCAGCCTTTGAAAAAGGGGAAGGAAATGAATTGCCATCCAATGCTTCCCCGGCTGGCAACTTCCTCTCGGTGCCATTCATACAAACACTTCATGAACCCACAATCGCTGTTTCTGGGACTTCTTCAGAGAATGGATTTGCAGTTACGAATGGTAATGGTAATGTTAATGCTGATTATAGTAGTACATTGCAAGAACATGATTTGGCAGGTGGCTCGCGAAACAATGCCAGCACACTTTTGTTGGAAGATGAACTGAGGAGACGATTCACTCTCGATAGTCCACAACAGATGCCTATGAAAGATAGCTCAATACCACCTGCAGAAGTATCAATGATATGTTCAATTATCAAACCCGTTGTATCTCATGAAATACGAGATGGATCCCGATCCTCAGTGTCGATGAACACACAACAATCACCAAATGCAGCATCTGCTTCACTTGGTCTAGATCATAAGAACAGATTTGGTGGCTTGAAGGTGCCATTGACTTGTACATCAATGAAACCAGACCTTTCACCAAACGACTTGGGTGACAACGGCGGTGTCCCCCGTAATCATCTCAATGCAAGAGCAAACATCTGCGTCAGTTCAAAAGAATGCTTCCAATCTTCCTTTAACTCGCAAGAGGAGACTAAGCTGTTAAAAAAAGAAACGATTCTATCATCACATCCTGAAATCAGTTCCATTTCGACCTTGAACTACGGTCAATGCAGGATAATGCCTCTCTCGTTACCGTTTGATGAGCATGTGCTTTCGGCGTACCAGTGTCTCGTCAGAAAACAAATCGAACTGTTCGAGACAACGTCCTCGGATCTCGAAGCGAATAGGAGAGGACGCTTCAGAAAAATCGTGCTGGGTCAGGTTGGCATCCGTTGCATCAATTGCCAGCGAAACAATCCCAACTATCGACGTTCTGGGGCCACATACTATCCAAAGAAACTCTCGAGCATTTACAAGGCAGCACAGGTCATGGCCAGTCAACACTTGCTGTTATGCTGCAAAAGTTTCCGTCGAGATCAGGAAATGTTAACGAAAACCAAGTCAGGAGCAGGTGGAGGACCAAAGTACTGGAGCGACGCTGCCCGCGCCATGGGCGTTTATGAGTACGAGAATCATTTACTATTACGCTTATCGTGACGTATTACATTTCAAGTTTACATCATAATGGTACTAATTTTCCATGATCTTTCCTGGACTTTCGAACAGGACACAGTTTCACCGAACAGTGTCAATCATGAGATCACATAATGTTCGAAGGATTTAGATTCCTTATGTCCGTTCGCTGATTTGAAATAGAATATAACAAAGCAATCTATTTTGAAAATGCTATTGTAGTTGCGCAGAACGAGAATCCATCATCGTTTAGGTTCAGGTCAGAAGCAATAGTGATCTGAAGTAACCGTAATCGATGTTCAAATGGATCTTCGCTTTCCCTTAGAATCCTTTAAGCTAATTCGACTCTGATCTTTATGGGATCTCTATTTTTGTTATCTCGCTTTTGGTGAGGACCGCTCGGAACAATTTCAGGGATGTTGCCTTCTCCAGTCACAAAACCGAGGTAAACCAAAATCCCCCCCCCGTTTGGATTCCTATGCACCGCCAGCGGACAGTGTTCATACTGCGCTACTATGTGATCGACATATTCTGCTTTTGCACGAATGGCGTCTTCTTTCCCTTCTTCTCCGGGTGCCCCGACCATTTCTTCGATGTATTCGTGAAGCGACACACATTTCGGAATCATCCACCGGTCTTGCACTGGAACGCTCAACAAGTTCGACTTCGTGCATTGTTGGGCGGTTGCATCCAAACCGAGATACTCACGAGCTGCATGTGTTAGCTCGTACTTCCAATCGTGTGCATCCCGATAGCTTCCATCCGTCTCCAAGTCCGAACAAATGACAAACCGTTTCTATACTTTCAATCGCCGTCCATCCCGAAGTGCACGACTTGTCCACCTGCATCATAATATTCCTTAATAATTCTCTGGTGCGACTCGCTCAATTCTTCTATATCTTGAAACACAACCGAAAGAATACCAGGTTCATCTATGACATTTGATAGATGCACATCCTCTGATTTGGATCGAAATTCAGTAGGTTACAAGGCGACCATTCCTCGTCTTCGCCAAAGCAACTTTTGAAAAGAACTGTATCCACTCCTAGAAACAAAATAGATGCTTCAGTCACGATGAAGAGAAGGCTGAGTGTAGTAATTGCAGCTGCTTCTCTAGATGGAACAATGATAATACTGATTGAACAATGTTCGTACAAACTGTATTACTTCGTGATCTTCCACAAGATACCAGTAGTTGCGCGAAAACGTGCAAATTTTTGATGAATTCTCCTTTCCGTGAAATTGGCGCCTCAGGTAAGCGTGTGGAGTTGAATAACTGTCTTTACCGATTACAACATGCTAAATTATAATTTTTAAATGCCATACCTCATTTGTGATTATTTTTAATGGCTTCCACAGAATTAAGTGTTTTTCACTGGGTTTTAACAGTTCACTTTCTCGTAGAACCCTACCACAAAATTTTTTTTTGACGACTTTTTCACTTTTCTCCACCCCCAGACCCCCAGTTCTGCCGAACTAAGAGCTACGTTCTAAAAATGTTATGCAATTCCAATTTTTACAACTCCACTAACAACGACCGTGTGCGAGTGAAACGGGAAGCGACAAAATTTTAAAAAAGGATACTTGAACATGAGAGTCATTAATTAAGGTAAGATCTTACTGTACTCTGTAGGAATGACGAAGTAACATAACAGTACGAAAATTACATAGTTCAAAGTCAGGGGGGGGTGGGGTATGACACTGCGCGAAAAAAAAATTACCTATGCGTGGCACAAGTAACAAAACCTGTCCCCCAGAATTTTTTTTAATTTGTTTTTTACTAACATCAGTAATAGATGACTTTAGACTTGTTCAAAACCTCATTATTATTGTGCATTCTTGTTTAAAACATTGTAAACTATAATGCAGGTATTTGAAATAGATATTAGGATTGATTTTTGATTGAGTTATCACTATCTGAACTTAGTGTATTTTAAGTAGTGTTTGTTAGTAAAAAACAAAAATTTTTTCTGGGGGACAGGTTTTGTTAGTTGTGCCACGCATACGGTACCGTACGGTAGGTAATTTTTTTTCCAGATTCGAACGAAGTTTTTGTACTGGAGCGCATCGTGTCATACCCCCCCCTATTATGACCCCTGGGTTTCGCATGGTAAGATTATGTACTATTGTACGGTACATAATAAAGTACTACGGTAGTACTTTTTTGGTGTCAGGGTCAAGATCCGATCCGATCCGATCCGATCCAATCAGATGTAATCATTCCACGGTCGATTTTGATTGGTTGATTCCTTCGATTGCTGTTGTCATTTAAATCATCTAATCAACTACACGTAAGGCTTCTTATTATGACTCCTGACGTAAGGTACATACATAAAGAGCACAAGTGTGATGCTCTACGAATTCTTCTTTAAAAATCAATAAGTCTTTTTGAATATGACAACTAATCCTTACTGTTTATGCTCGCAAAAAGGAAAAACAGTAAACCTTACCTTAACCTTACTGTACCTTATGCTCTGAAAATAATAGAAATCGCTATCATTCGCCGACCGTAAGGTTATGCTCTCAAAACAAAAAAAATAGAAATCGATATCCTCTGCCATATTGTTTCATCAATTACGACGTAGTAACCTTAATTGCAATGTACATGTACCGTGTTCTACCAGTAACCTTACGCTATCATAGAAGTAGTAAGGTCGCCATCAGTGTTCATAACCCCCCGAAAATTCTTAAATCCTAATTTTGAGGAATGATTTTTTAAAACTTTAATTAAATCGTCTTCTATCCAGGGCCCCAAAATAGTCCATCATTTTATTTCTAAGTGAACTCGTTCTTTAACGGTACCCGCGCGTGTAGATCTTACTCGGTACTCAACGGTACCGGTACAAAAAATGATGACGAAATGAATCTTCGCGAAAAAGATAGTCCTGTGAAGTAGCCAAGTGAAACAAACGCATCTACAGCCTAAAATTAGCACGCCGAAAACATCCCGCGTCGACACAAGCGTTGAAGTGAGGGAACAAAATCCACTTGCTGCAGTAGAAAAGGTAAGGGTGCAGATCAGGATTCATTCGGAAAACAAACTGTCTCGACCGACTCAAGTCGTAGCACCCCTTCCATCAACTTACGGTATGTTCTCCTTGTCTTCTGTCATTTCGCAGATTCATGTCCTTAAGAAAGAAGGGAAAGGGGAACAAGTAAGTGCATTGTTGTAACGAGCACGCCATCTGTGAAGGAGAATTCCTTTTTTTAAAAAAATTACTCGACGCCATCCAGAGCACTACGATGGGCGATAATCCTCAAAATCCCCCGAAAAGGATCGAAACATTCGACGCGTCAGTTGATTCAGGGATATCGCAAACTCCAACTCAACCTCCGTCTCTGGATTCTGCTCGAATTACGGCGGACACCGCTATTCCGCATGATGAACTCAATGCGATTCAACCACCGCAAACACCCACTCTGAATGACATCGTCAATGAAAGTGAGCGCCGTAGCGTATTCAGCTCGGTGAACTTTGCTGGGATTATCCAAGGGGATGACGACCAAAGCCACAAAAGCGGTGCGACCAACGACGAATCCTGTGTTATCTCTTATGCTTCGGAAGCAGACAGAGATGAGAAGGAAGGGGATCCAGAAACACCCCAGAGTACCACCATCATCGCAAGTGATCCCGACGACGCAGGATCAGCTATGCAGATAAATCTACCCCCCTCTCCTCAGCGCGTTCCCAGTGCCAGATTCAGCAGGTCGGTAAATCGTCCGGTGGAAGAAAAACCCCTTTTGGATGAAATCCGAGAGGTTTTGGCCCAGAGTTATCTTTGCTTTCTCTTGGCGGATCTACGGCTCATGTCGGGAACGGGAGAGATCGTGACAAAGTACGAAAACGTTGCTGTCGATAGCGATTTCCTTCCACGTAGTACGGCGGAACATATTGCTGGTTTGTCCGAATACGGACTGGGACAATGTAGAGGCTTATCCCCCGTTGTCATCATGGCGATCTTGATTCTTGAAATCAGAGACACCTTTGTCATGACCGCCGAGGAGAAGGCAAAAACGATGAAGGGTGACAAGAAAAAAATTGAATACGCGACGAGCGTTGACATCGATACAGAAGATCGCTTTATAGGCTATGAACACAACAAAACAAAAAAGAAACTGACAGAAGAATCGATGGAGTCTCTGATGAGGTGCTATTCGAGGTTGGTTTCAGAAGATCTTGTCACGGATATTCCACACGTCCGGAGAAGACGTACGACAATGAACCTGTTGGATAACAAGGACAGGGTCGATGTTCCTGCCTCTCCGGGTGGCTTTCAGAACAGAATCAGATTTCCATCTTTTAGTACTTTCGAATCAGCCTCTCGGAGACGTTTTGAAACGATGTCTCGCAAAGGTTGGCAGTCAAGTCGTGGTTTTAGTTATACAGCTGCCGCTCCACCTACGCTTACTGGTAGAAGCCTTGGAGCTGTGCAAGAAGAAACAGAGAGTGAAGTATTCAAGACCGAGGTAAATGAGGATGACAGCAAAGATCACGATGAGGACGACGGTTCACTGCGCTCGCCACCTCGTTTAGCAAAGTCTACCGGCGACATTCCTGATGTGTCCTTGGAAGGAAAGGAGGAAAGTGAAGATGGTCGCAAATCTTTTTTTTCACCCAGAAAGATAATGCAATTTAGTAATTCTACACAAGGAACTCCAGGACAACAGCTAACGTCGCTCAGAGAAACGATGGCTCTGTCAAAACAAAAATCAAAGCTGATTGCCGATAGAATTAGGAAGGATTTGAACGACCAGGCCGAGAATTTTCTTCCAGCAAATCGCGAGGGCAGAACCCAGCAAGAATTCGAAGAACTTACCAATGCCTTTTTTGATCAGGGATGCAATAACGAGGACTTAAAATCTAGCCTCGGTGCCACTTACACCCGCAAGGAACTGGTTGAAGTTATGAGGGATGCCGTTGCAACACGCAACGATGCACGGCTCCAATTTTTGTCCAAATTCTTCAAGGATGGTTCTATTTCAAAGTTACTGGTGGAATCCCATTCGCGCATAGTCTGGATGAACGACTGGTACCCCCTAAAGGAGTTGACCTATATTATTGCCGTAGACAAATTACAAGAAAGGGTTATGGTCGTCTTTCGCGGAGCGATAACCACTCAAGACTGGAAATCTGCCTTTAACTTCAGATTTCATGAAATCCGAAATCCTGTGAAGGACGAGTTTGAAGGCAAAAATGAGCGTCTCCGAGTAATTTCTGGAATCTATAAGTATCTATTTCGACAAAGAAAAGATACGAAAACGACAAAATACGACGAAATCGCCAATATCTGCCACTTATACGGAATGAAATATATCGGACCGAATTATAAATTGTTTGTCACGGGCCATTCCCTAGGAGGTGCCCTAACACATTTTTTCAGCTTTTTCGCTTCAACGGAAGAGCGTTTCACAAAGAATGGTCCAGTGAAAGCAATCGCTTTTGCCAGTCCATACATCGGCGGCCATTCGTGGGCGGACTCGATTCGCCACCAAGAGGAATGCAAAAAACTCCAACTCGTTCAATGCCGAAACGACAGCGATGTCATCCCACGAATTCCAGCCAATTTTAGGATTGGTAAACGGGGACCACTTTGGCGACATGTTGGAATTGGTGTGACCCTGCCGAGTTTACCCCGCAAGTATTTCAGACGCAGATGGAAGCCAGAGGTTCATTACTGGGGAAAGGAAAAGTCATGCATGGCGTCCACGATTCATGGGTACCGAAGGAATATAATTTTTCATTTCGCTTATCTCAAACCATGGACACTGAATCGATCCCACACATTGCTTGAGTTGCAAGATAGGTTGATATATGGCGAACAGAACAGCGAACAGGGCGGGGATTTTGAGCTATTGCAGTCGACTCTCGATGAGCTTTATGAAAAACTGGATGAGCATGACTTTCAAACTTTCAAAACAAACAGGAGGTGGTGGGGCGACAAAGCAGCAAGAAATTCCTAATGTTATTTTTTGATTTGTAAGAATGTTTTAGTTTTGGTTCGGTTGTGACGGTGTCAGTGAATTATTCAGGTAAAATAATGAAATACAGAAATAAATCAGTTTTTGTTCCAGCAAAAATCAAATGTATTAACTTTCCGTACACTAAAGCATTGTGGAGCGAGCAAATCATTGTTGACGAAGAAAGGTGGAAACACCACAGGAAGCCAATGATAGCAGAAACCGGTTTTAAGATTTCTTTGAAAAAAAAAACTATCCTCTCGTCGAATTCCAGAGGGACTTCGAACATAGATCACTACGGTCATACCCGGCACTTCGATATCTTCGGAATACGCTTGGTTGCTAGGAAAGAATTCGATTCGCATGGCGTCGGGACGCGATCGGTTTGCTCGTTGACATTTTTCGTCCACGTCCACGTATCTTTGTGTAGAGAGGTTTTGATCGACACGCGGTTGATTGCGATTCGGAGGTCTGGAACGAATTTGGTGGGATATATTAGATGCTGAAAAAGCACAGTCTTGCGGACCGATCCAAAGAATTTTGGCAACCTTCGCTCATCGCCATGTAGCGATGAGCGATAGCATCCAAATCTCGTCAATCTGTCTCCGTGGCGATTGGATTTGACTCGATTCGGCCGGTTGTCCGAAGGAGGTTCATCGCGAAAAAGGCCTGATTAGACGAAATCGAATCGAATCGAATCGGACCGATCGAATTGGACCCATCGCACCCCGTGTTCCTCACGCAATCCCCCCTCCCCTACACCCGGACAGCAGAGGACCGTTTGGGACGGTCTTTTTCGCGAGAGCCTTATTCTGAGTTCTTTTCCGTATGTTTCCTTTTTTATGCCCCGGAACCCTTGGCATGCCCCGAGCTGCGTCGGTATCGGCGCATGGGAACGTTTAATTCGACCGTTATTATCGGTGGGTCGCCGATTTCATTTTCGGACTCGAGCCATCCCTTGAGAGTGGCTGCCCCCTTGGGAGTGGCTGCGATCCAGTCCTCTCCGGAAACGTCGTCGGCAGGCTTGTCCCCGTCCCCATCGTGGGCCCAGGAGGACCACGAAAAGCGCTTCCCCATCAAGCGCTCCAGCAACAAGACGTCCTCGCGAAAGACGGACCTCAGTCCCTCGGTGGCGTTCGCGGAGAGTGTGTCGTACGCCTTAAACGCCCTGCCGTTGTTGA
The DNA here is from genome assembly GCA_037355855.1 of Pseudo-nitzschia pungens. Lineage (NCBI taxonomy): Eukaryota > Bacillariophyta > Bacillariophyceae > Bacillariales > Bacillariaceae > Pseudo-nitzschia > Pseudo-nitzschia pungens. The sequence goes on along the minus strand of CM074764.1, from coordinate 1,036,024 downwards.
CGTGGACGATGCGCTTCTTCCGGAAGGGTTTGGCTTGTTTCGCGCCGCCCGAAACTCCCGAATCCGAAGCGTCCGATCCCAGTGTCCACCGTTCCCCACCCACGTGGTCCATGACCGCATCGACGACGCCCTGCGGGCTCGCCGTCAGCGATTCCATCGGAATCACCAGCACGGATTGGGGGTCTCGGGTGGAGGCCAACAGGTTCCGCAGCGCCCTGCCCTGGAGGGACAGGGAGACTTCCAACGGGCCGCTGCGGTAATAATTGGAATTCCCAATGATTCTTTGCGCTTCTGCCTCCAGGTCGAGTGAGGGCCTGGGGCGCCCATTAGGTCCACCCCGTCGCTTGTTGTCGTTGACGTGCGAGACGAAACGATCGACCGGATCCCGGACCAACATGAGAAATTTCGGATCCACGTGGTCATTGGCATTGGCATTGGCGTAGACGGCACCCGTTATGGGGTTGCTATCGGTAGCCGCTTTCATGTCGACCGCGTTGGCCTCGTGCAATTTCTTGATCTTCCTGAAGTGCTCTTTCTCCGTGTTGCGGGGACAGCCATTGAGGATGTGCGTGCGTTGGACGCCGAGCGGGAGGCTTTGCTTCTGTCCGGTACTGGTGCTGGTGGTCGTACTCGCAGCAGCGCACAGGTCCGTGTTGCGCGTCGATGCGACCCAGTCTTTCCAGGGTTTGAAAGCACACGGTTCCTTGCCATGGCCGTGGTGGGCAAAGGGTGTGACCCGTGCGTCGGGGTCGCTGTCGTTGTGCAGTCCATCCATCAACAGATAGTAGAGGGAGGTCGATCCTGCTTTCCCGCCGGCCCAGAAATAGGTGGGCCGGCAAATGGTGCGCTGCGGACCCGCGGGAGCAGTCATCGTAGAAGCAGCAGCAGTAGTAGTAGGAGGAGCGGCAGTAGTCGTTGTGGTTTTGCCGATCGAGAGCCGTGCCGGCGATTCAATCGTTGTGGTTGATTCGGAATCCGAGATGGATTTGGTGTCGCTGCGATCCACCGATTGTTTTGTGGCGGGACGTTTGTCTTCATTTTCAATCTCGTTTTCGTTATCAATAACGTTGCGTTTGTGCTGTTTCTCCGAGTCAACGGGCAGGAGCGGTATGTCGGAGGCCTTTTGTGCGTGCGGCATCTGGTCGATCGAAGCCAGCATCGCGGCCCGCATCCAATTGCATGCCTCGAGAAACACCACGATGGCAATCCCAACAACGTACCAACCCACCCCGAGTCGACGAGCACGGGGCGCGCGGTCACGGTGGGAAGATTCCTGTTGGTCTTGCTGTTGCGGGTGTTTTGCCCCGCGACGGCGGCGGTCCAAAGCGTGAACTCCGGTCATTCTGCGGGGAGACTGCGATGCTACAAGATGCGATGCGATGCGATGCGGCGGCAATCCGAACTAGTAGGACGTGTGTTGTGTTATGTTACCGATCCATGGATCGATGTAAGGGCGCACCAGTCTTTTTTTGTTGCCGTTCTCTTGATGCACTCGCGAAACACTGCTGTATTGCATCAACGTTACGTACCGTAATTACGAGTAATTTACCCGTATGGCAGCAACACCACTAACCGATTACAGGGTTAAGATCTTACCTATCACAAAAAGTAATAAAAGTAATGTTTTGTGAAAGAAGAGAATGTGGAGGAGCCTTCGTTAGGTCGGTGGTCGGTGGGAGCAACGAACAACGAACGAAAGAATTTTTTCTAAATTGGTTTACAAGTAAGGTTAAGTTAACCTTACGGTAACCGTACCGGTAATCTTAGGTCTTACCAGTACCGGTAAGTTACCAGCAGTTACCAGTACATGTGCTTCTACGTCCCGGTACTGTACGGTAACTTACCTACTTTTAATTTTACAATAAGGCTTACTCCGTAAGAAACAAAAAATACGGAATCAAAATCTTTTTTTCTGCGGGATGCTCAATGATATGATACGTACATAGTACGGTACATTACCACGTAGTACATTACATAATGCATGCTAGTACGTACGGTATGTACATACGTATAGTATCTCAAAATTTATTCTCCTAAAAATTAAAAAATGTTGTGGAACACGATAACCCTCTACAAGTAATTTACCAGTAAATCTTCCTGATACAATGAATCAAAATTCATTTTTTTGACATTTTTTGATGATTGTTGGTATTGATTTTGATTTTTTGATTTTGATTTTGATTTATTCATTGATCCCTATTGGGAGCAGCCGGCACCGGCAGCTGTACACTGCAGAAACCCGAGGGGTCATAATTATTTTTTGAAACTACGAGTAGGAACGAGTAAGATTACCAGTGAGCTTACCAGACACATAGTTGTTTTTTGTACCGCGGTTGAGACATCGATCCCTGATGGATGCCAGCTGGATTGGTTCCGACAGCACGATCTTATCCCCACCATGGAGGGAGCTTGCTCTCTCGTGACATCCCAACCGCAAAAAACAAGAAAAGATTTGCGTTCTTCCCTCCCCAATGCAGCAATTCGCCGCACGATTGCGCAAACCGACCGGACCTTTTTCTGTCTTCGGAGTGAGTCGTAAGATTAATCGTAGAACGCTTACGGTATCCTAATTTTGATTGTTTCGACACACAGCACCACTGCGATTGACTAAGGTTAGTGCTGGAAGTTGGGTTGTTGCGGTTCCTTCCTTCCTTCCTTCCTTCAGATTGTTGATGTTGATGTTGATGTTGATGTTGACATTGATGTTGACATTGCAATTCCATACAAGTAAGTACCTGTACTCCTACTCGTACTGTGATTGGTTTCCAGCAAGAACAGCTCTCGCAGACAAAAGAAATAACCTTACTACGAGAAGTAATACGAAGTGCATCATACAGTAAGGCTTAAAAGATACATGGTGCTAACGCATTGGTTGGATTCATTCCGTCGAAAGAAAGGATTCCTTCCTTGCGTCCATCGATTGATTTTTTGCTGAGATTTTGTTGATTGATCGATCGATTGATTGCTGATTGATTTCTTGCGTCATTGCTTTTTTTTTTTTCGACAAAAGAGAGCTCTAAGATACTTTACTTCGTACACAAGTACAAGTTCTGACTTGCGTCTTGTCATTCTTCGATCCTTACACTGTCCAAAGCGAGGAGGAGGAGCAAACCCCAAAAGATCGTGTCATTCATTCGTCATTCCCGGATCGATTGGAACCCGCAACGGAACAACCCTTCCTCATTCGTAGGGTAAGGTTTTTACACCGATACTTGTTGTGCTCGTCCCATTGTCTCTGAATTCCCCGAGTGAGATACGGTACCGTCGAACGGTTCCAAAATTCCAAAACCAAACAACCAAACAGCCAAATCGAACGAAGCCAACCAATCATGTCCGCCGAGAAGGAGGCGAACCTCGAGCAAGGACTGGCCGGAGAGACCACCCCCCTCCTGGGAGAAGGAGCAGAAGGAAGGTCCCCCGACGTTCCCGCCGCCGCTGCTGCCGCCAGCCCTTCCCAGCTCAAGGTGTGGGAATTCCTCGAGGCCCAGACTCCGGCCGGTGCCGCCTACGAAGGCTTCATGGTCGTTTTGATCCTGGCCAACGTGGTGTCCGTCATTCTGGGAAGCCTCTTTGCCGAACCCTACAACGCCACCCTGGGCTACTCGTGGGCCCTCAGGGACAGCCCCGATGCTCTCTGCGGCAGCACCTGCGACGCCCTGTGGTTCGGCAACTACTCGGAGGGAAATCCCCTGTCCGTTTTGGGACTGGGAGCGACGTCGCTGCTGGAACTGGTGACGATCGCCGTCTTTACCACCGAGTACGGCCTCCGCGTCTGGACGTCTTCGCTGGAGGGATATTCGAGCCCGCTCGGCTTTGTCCTGGGAGATTTCTTTTCGTGGGTCGATCTGGCGGCGACGCTCCCCTTTTACGTCGACGCCTTTGTGCTGAGGGATCGCAAGACGGCGCTGGGAACGACCGGCTTTCTCCGAATGTTTCGCCTCTTTCGCATGATGCGGGTCGAGGGAGGGCGCTACGACTCGGCCCTGGGACTCTGCGGCGCCGTCTACCGGGCCCAAAAGGCGGTCCTGGGAACGGCCGCCTTTGTCGGGGCCACCACCTGGATCTCCGTCTCGAGTCTGTACTATCTGGTGGAGCGGGAGAATCCCTCCATGATCTACTGCCGGGCCGGCCTCTGCAGCGAACTGGATGGGAACGTCGACGTCGACACCTCCCTCTGCACCATGGACGAGTGGGGACTCGTCGATTGCGCGGACGCCGGGTGTCCCTCCACCGAGGAGGTTCCGGAACCCTGCTACAACCTGTTCCAGTCCATCCCGATGGCCAGCTACTACGCCCTCCTCAACCTGTTCGGAGAGTTCCCGCTCTTCGACCAGCACTCGGCGGGCGGACAGGTGGTGGGAACCCTCACGGCCGTGGTGGCGGTGACGGTCTTTGCCCTCCCGGTGGGAATCATCGGCAACGGATTCGAGTCGGAGATCGAGAACCGGCGACAGACCGAGAGCGATCGTCCCATCGTCGAGCGGGGGGTCACGACCCCCGGGCACGTTCCGGGAGCCGGGAGCGGGTGGCTCGGGGATGCCTATCTGTTTTTCTTTTCCGATGGCTCGAGGGCGTCGGTGCTCTTCGACTACTTCGTGGACGCGCTGATCATCGGAACGGCCCTGACCTTTGCGACCGATACCATCGATGATCTGCCGGACGGAGTGAGATTGTGCCAGAGCTGGTTCGAATTCTTTGCGGTGGTGGTCTTCACCGTCGAATACGTCTCGCGATTCTACGTTGCCATTCGGGTCGATCCCCTGTACAACAACGATAGCGATCCCGACGCGAGCCTGCGGGGCAAGCTGTGGTCGTACGCGACGGGATTCCTCCCGCTGGTCGATCTGCTGGGTTTCCTGCCCTACTGGATCGCCTTGCTTTTCGGGGGAACCATCGTCGATGCCTCGGGACCGTCCGGACCCTTCGACACCTTTGTCAAGGCCCTGCGGCTGCTGCGAATCTTTCACTTCGAAAAATACACCCACGCCTTTACCAGTTTCGACGACATCTTTTCGCGGAACTACGACGTTCTGGCCATTACCTTTTTCTCGTCCATCCTGCTGTGGGTCTTTTTTGGAGCCCTCCTCTACATGACCGAGCGGGACAACCCCGATCCGGAAATGGCGGCCAACTACAACTCGATTCCCAATTCCATGTGGATGACCCTCCTCAATCTGAGCGGGGAGGCGCCCCTGGCGCAGTACTCGCTGCTGGGAAAGATCGCCACCGGCTTTCTGGGATTGTTCGCCACGGCCATTTTTGGCATTCCCATCGGGGTGCTGGGGGGTGGCTTCGAGGCGGTCGTCGAGGACGAAACCAAGGACGACGATCGGGAGAAAGCCGGCGAGACCGAGGAGGCAGCGGCTCCTTCCGGAGAATCGGCGTCGGCGTCGCCGGATCCCATCGGCACCGATCTGGAGCGGATTTGCTACGACCTGGTCAACGGGCAGGGATCGGAAACGGCCAGGACCATCGAAACCCTCATCTACGTACTCATTTTTGTTGCGATCGGGATCGGGGCCTGGCAAACCGTCGACGGACACGAGGACGATTTTTCGCACTTTGAAGCCTTCACGGTTTTCGCCTTCACCCTCGAGTACCTGGTTCGGCTCGTCGGCGTCGGGGCCGATCCGGTCTTTGCCGGAACCGACGCCTGTCCCGTCCGGTCCCGCCTCCGGTACCTGGTGAGTTTTTATTCCGTCATCGATTTGCTGGCCATTCTGCCCTACTATTTGGCGCTGGCGCTGCCGGATTCGACGGTCGACGAATACGACGAGTACCTGCGAATGGCACGAATCTGCCGGCTCCTGAAACTGGACAAGTACGTCCCGAGTTTCACGCTGATCGACGACGTCATTCGGTACAAGTGGGACTCCCTCATGGTTGCGGGGTACGCCGCCATCACCCTCTGGACCATCTTCGCGGGCCTGATCTACCTGTTCGAATACACCGATTCGACCAACGCCATCGATCCCGTTCCGTTGTACGCAAACTGTGGCGGGGACTGCTCCATGATGGACCGCTTCCGCAACTACTTCGACGGCTTTTACTACACCGGAATCCACCTGACGGGAGACTACCCCATCACCACCTACGGCTGGCCGGGAAGGTTCGTGAATTTCTTCATGGTGGTCGCCGCCGTGGGGGTCGTTTCGATTCCCTCCGGATTGATTGCCAACGGTTTCGTAGACATTGTCCAGAGCAAGCACAAGGCCAAGAAGAAGAAGAGTCTCGGCAAGGAGGTCGCTCCCGCCGCGGCCGACAGCGAGGATGCCGTCGAGGGAGACGATTGGTACGAGGTACAATACCGAGCGCTCGAGGGAGTTGCGCCTCCCACCTCAACGTGGGGTCCCACCGTAGACCAGTGGCAGTGTGACGTCAACGCATTCCTCAACGGAACCAAGGATGCCAGAGGCCACACGTGCCACACTCCATTTGGGTTTGCCGGTCGGGTCTTTATTTTTTCCGTCATCATTGCCAACATCGTGGCCGTCATGTTAGAGAGCGTTCCGTGGATCGACAAAGCCGTCGGGGACCAGCCGGGAAACGCGTTTGACGTTTTCGAACGGTTTTCGATTTTCGTCTTTACCATGGAATACCTAGCGAGGCTGTTTTGCGCGGCCAAAAACCGCGAGTCGCTCTACTCCAGCAAGGTTTATGCATACACCTTCTTTGGCATTGTCGACCTCTTGTCGACGGCTCCCTGGTACATCGAACAGATTTTGGTTGCCACCGGCACCATCTCCCCGGGCGGGGACGTCGGCAAGGTCTTTCGCATTTTTCGAATCGTCCGGTTGCTCCAGCTGGAGGATTTCATCACGGCCTTTAGCAAGCTGGACAACGTCTTCCGCGCCAGCGCCGACGTCCTCAAGAGTTGCTTCCTCCTGGCACTGATCATCTGGATCGGCGGAGGCTCGCTGTTCTTCATTTTCGAGCAGAACAACCCCAACTTTCGCACGTGCGACGACTCGATTCCCCCGTTCGATGAGTACAACGACACCGAGATGGTTCCGGGCTGCTTCGATTTTCCCTCCACCGCCGCCTGCGCCGCGCACTACGGTCCGGGAATGTGCGAGCAGACCGTCTTTGTGAATCTCCCCAACACGTTGTACATGACGGCCGTCTTTTTGGGAGGCGAGTGGGGCGTCACCGACTTTACCTGGCCCGGGCGAATCCTGTGCATTTTGTTTTGTTACGTGGGGATCGCTTTGTACGCGATTCCCGCGGGTACCTTCTTTGACAAGTTTGGTTCCATCCTCGGATTGGACGGGGAGGACGATGAGGACGAGGACGAGGGCGAAGAAGAGTAGTACTAGTAATTGTAATTGTAGTAGTCGTTGGAGGAGGAGGCGGCACGCCATGCTTCCAATGACGAGTATTCCGAGCCGGAACGCAGTGCCGAACCGTGTTCGATGCCGTTTGTACTGGACGTGCGCATTTGTTTCCATTCGAATAAGTACCCGACCCATGTTTCTTTGTACACGGAATTGTTTCTGAAAAAAGAGAATAGCAAATATTATGCTTATCAAATAATCACAATAATAATAATAAATATGTTATCTATTTTCTTATTGATTGAATTTGTGATAGCATCGTGTTTGCTTGGTTCTCGCTGCAGCTACCGTTCCGAGGCTTGGCTGACTGACCGACTCACTCACTCACTCTCACCGTCGTGCGATTCGATTCGTGAACTCCCTCCTCCCCCGCGCGTGCGTCTACCAGCAACAGCCACAGCTGGGCAAAGGTCATGACGAAGCCTCCCTCGCGGACGATCCGCTGCCGCAAAAAGACGTCGTCCGTGGCGACGACGTGGACAATCCGAATGGGGGAAGGATCGCAAGCGGGATCGCGATCGCGGTCGTCGTTTCCGGGGCTCCGGGAGTCGAACGACCGCTCGTCGTCGAGGTTCCAGAGCCCGCCACGGGGGCAGTTTCGCGTCAGAGATCGGAGCGTCCGGATTCCTTCCGCGGCGAGACCGGGAAACATCGCGGAAGGGAGTTCGTGTTCTTGCTTCGTCGGGTCGTGACTCGGACCGTGTTCGTCGTTGCCGTTGCCGTTGCTGTCCGGATCCGAATCGGAATTGGAATTGCCATTGGCATTCCATTCGAAGTCGGAACCAAATTCGGAATCGAACCGAAAATCGTAGACGCACGCCACGCTCTCCGGCCGGAGCAATCCCAGGGACCGAAAGAGCCTCCGGTTCTTTCCGGCCCCGGTATCCGTCCGGCGAATGGTTTGGATTCGGAGGCGCGGTGCAAGAATAGAATTCTCGCCCCGGAGGATGGCATTGGCATTGACGTTGGCATGATTATTTACGGGGTTCCCGTTTGGGCGCCTTTTCTGGCAGTCCAGGACCCGATCGACAATGACGTTGTCCGCCTCGTCGTAGATCCCCGTGATCTCGATGGTGAGTGTGCCGGTTCGTATTCCCTCGGTGGCAGCGGTTGTTGTTGTTGATGATGATGATGATGATGATGAAGTTGTCGTTGTCGTTGTCGTTGTCGTTGTCGTTGGAAGGAGCGTTGCGCGTGTGTTGCTCCGCACGTCCCACAGCCGTCCTTCGAAACCTTCGTGGTTTTGGTCTTGCTCTTGGTCTTGCTCGCTGTGGCCCGATGCGATCACCGGCCGTTTTGTAATGGAGACCCCATCGAACATGACCGATACGGAATCAAAGAGCTTGGTTTGCTGCCGCTGCCGCTGGTTGTGGTGATTCTTGTCGGAATCGGGAGGTGACGACGTCGAGGCCAACAGATTCCGCAAGAGCGGGATCATGTCCAGTCGATCGGGGATTGTTTCCCTCGACAATTTCGTGGATTCTTGGTTGTTGTTGCTGTTCTTTTTCTTGTTCTTCTTTTTCGTTTTGCCCTTGTTGCTCCGTTGTGCTTTGGGCTGTCGCTGCGGCCAAGTCTCACCGATGGTTTCGGGCCGAAGCAACGAAAGAATCACGCCGTCGTCCAAATCGTTCTCGCTCTCGATGCCAACGGCGCCGTCCTTTGGCTGGACGTTGTCGTCGTCGTCGTCGTCGTCGTCGTCCGATTCCTTGCGGTATGCAACAGAGGCGTCCGAGAATAACGATGCGTTGTTGTGGTTGTTGTTGTTGTAATTCGTTGAGCCGTTCCGTCGTGCATCATCGCCGTCGTCGCCGTCGACGCCGTCCAGCGAAGGGTTGGCGCCTTCCGATGCCCGTTGCCTCAACCATCGTTCCCGGAATCGAATGGGACCGTTGCATCCATCGATGATCAGTCGGAAGGAATAGGAAACGTTGGTGCGTGGGCTACTACTCGTACTCGTACTCATACTCGTACTCCAACAGGGCATCGCCGCTTGGAGGATCGTCGACGAATGAAGGAATGAAAGAATCGTACGGAACGTACAGTACCGTAGGATGTACCGTACCGGTAGGACGAGCTGGATAGGATAGAACGGGAGGGGATAGAACGGGATGGGATGGAATGAGGTCTCGAGGTCTTCCAATGATTGTTGCATACATACTTTCACGTCCGGTGACAAATTGCTCGTCATCCATCGGCTGTTCTTGTTCGTCCCTTATCTTCAACACGTCTCATTTTGGACCTGTTTCCATAATGATGTCACATGTCACACGGTAGGTTTTTCATTTTTTAAGGAAAGTTGAATTTCGTGGCTACTATCGAATGTGTGTAGCATGTTCGCGGCCGGAGGTTGAATCACGGAAACACCTGGGATTCCGTAATTTATTGTCTGCAGTTTCTTCTCATCTTTTTCGCGAAAAAGGCCTCTACTTAATTAATCTCGAAAATTCCCTGAAACGACGTCCAGGTTTTTACTTAATCTTCCACCAAGTTTTACTTCTGCGTTAAGTAACCTTACGACATGAGGGTGCCGTTTGGTCGAAAGAGCTGAGCTTCCGACAACACTCCAAACGATACAGATTCGTCCGTGACACATGTTTCGTCGCTGGTCTCATGCCACGCACCCGTTAGAACCCTCGGTTTGCGAAGGAGGCGTCCCTGTCGCTTTCCTTAAAAACTACCGTAGATCTGGAGAGAGTATCGCCGCGGTTGTCGCGTTCGCCTCCGCACACAATTTGGAATTTCCAACCCAAAATAAATGACACTGTTGTTCTTTCTCCAACCTTGGACATGGAACATGCTTTTCGCACCCATTTCCTTTGTTCGTAAAAAGAAACAAATAACAAACGGCACACAGACACCTTTTTTTGGGTTTATGCATCTTTTTTGTGAGATCCCAGATCCCACACGAATCTTCGATTAATTAACAGACTCCAAAAGGAAGAAGTTTTTCGGCACACAGCATCTCTCTTTGCACACGGAGAACCTTGGACCCAAAAAAAGTCCCGTTCGTCCCGAACCCAACCACGGAAAACCGTTTTTTCTGTACGGCAAGATCTTACGTGCATTTCGTTGGGCAGTCGCTCGGTTTCCTCCGAATGTTCCCGCGGACCCAAACAACCACGGGTTGCTCAGACTCTCGAGTTGATGCCACGATACGACACAACATAACACAACACGTCACGCAACGTCATCTCGGTGGATCACTCTCGATCGAATCTTCGATTCGGATCGAATCGAATCGAATCGAATCGATCGACAAACAACAATCGTGCGAGCCGAATTCGTTTTCGATATTCGGCTCACGACCTTCCCAAAAAGTGGTGTGTGTGCGTGTGCGTGTGCGTGTGCGTGTGGGTGTGTTCCGTGCGAAGTGTCTGTCGTGTTGCTTTCGCGAGGAATCATCGCGAAAGAATTTCGTGTTTTCCCAAATTCTCGCCCCTGGCGAGAAGCATACCACGCACTGCTTGCACCGCTTCCTTCCGTTCCTTGTGTGTTCCGACCGAACAAGGAATTCTTCATCGTCACCATTGTCGCTATCAATATCATCATCATCATCATCATCATCACTATCACCATCAATATCAATATCAATAACATCATCATTATCAATTTTTCTTCTTTGAAATCGATTTGAATTTTTGAGAATTCATCCTTTGATCGATTCGATTCGATTCAATTCGATTCGATTTGACTTGAGATTCAATTTGATTCGATTCGAAATTGAATTCAGTCGTTGCCTGCGCCCTGTGCCGCAGATGTGACTATAGGTATTAGTTATTGGCTATTTGAACTAGATAGACCCTTGTTCGTTCTCTTTGTTCGTGGAATTGCATGCTAGAACACATTGCTAACATCGATTCTAAGCATGATAATTGTTATTTACATGATTTATGAATATTATAGAAATTGTATCTAGCGAAAGTTGTAGGCTGTTGCTTTTGGTGTATCTATGTAGCTTCCGTGGGCAACCGTAGATGTGTGTGCTTGCTTTGTGCTTGCATGTTTTGCATGTTTTGCGTTTTGCGATGCTGCGCAAATGTTGTGCAAATGTTGTGCAGATTTTGTGCAATAACTTGCTGTGATGGTGATGTGATGTGATGTGATGTAACGCGATGTGTTTCCCTGTGCAATGATGTGATGTGCTTGTGATGTATGACTTGCGGTCTTGCTGCTGCTGCTGCCCAGAGTGGCGGTTGGTAATCAGGCGTACCACCCCCAGGTGTTCCTCTCCTCCATCGATCGCTGAGCGATCGAAAACGACTCGGAAGGATTCGGCAATCGCGGGGGATCCTTGAGGGGATTGCAGTCGGAAATCTCGTAGTTGTAATCGTCGATCCGGTTGGTGACGGCGGCGTTGAACTTGCTCTGGTAGGTGGGCAGTATGTGTCCAGCGCTGACGCTGTGGGGCAGGAGCATCTCGTAAGACCGGTACACGTTGTTGAGCTCGATGCTGGAAGAGGAGAAAGCAGGTGCGGTGGCTTTGGCGGCTGCTGCCACCGATTTGGTTTCGGACACCGCCGACGAGGAGGCAATCGAGACCGATCGCCTCCGCCGCCTCGGTGCAGTGGCGACGGCTGGTGTGGAGGTTTCTGAAAGCAATGCTCTTGTTGTTGCGGACCTGAACGCCTGGGCTTGCCCTGGGAGGAGGTGCGGAGCAGAGCTCGTGAACGCCGCTTTCTGCTGTTGCTTGGGCTCCATTTTCGGAGCAGAGGATGACGATGACGATGAGGATGACGATGCCATGGACAGAATCGCCGGGGTCGACTTGGATTGCCACGCACGTCGTACCGGACGAGGTTCGGCTTGAAGCAACGCCTCGTCCAGTGCCTCGCAGCTCAGGTTCGTTCTCGTTAGGGATCGAGTGAGTCCTCCCCGTTTGCGCTTGAGTCGTCCTCCCGTTGTGGAGGAGTTGCCGTGGATGCTTTCATTGGAAGTGGAAGTGGCAATCGATGAAACAGGTACTGTGTTATGGGTTCTGTTGCTTGTTCCAACGCTCCCGTTCTCTCTCTCGCTGTCCTTGTCCTTGTCCTTGTCCTTGTCTTGTCCCTTTCCGTGTCGGACATCATCATGGCAATGGAAGACAGCAGCGCCAGGGACGATTCGAAGCCTTCTGCTTGGTGAGGCTCATCGTTCGACTCTGGCATTGGCGCAGCCTTTCCTCCGAGACTCTCTCTGCTCATGGTTTTTGCGGTTGTTCGCTCTTTCGCCACCGATACAGGATTCATCACAATTGCCATCGTATTTTGGTTTGAGATTAGTGTGTGATTCTGTGGAAAGAATGGATTGACCGTGACGGTGGCAACCCGGTTGTCTCTCTTTCCTGCTGTGCTTGTGCTTGCTCTTGCGCTTTTGCTTGTGCTATGGTTTGTGGTTGTGATTGTGATTGTGACTCCAAGAGAGTGAGGCTTCCTTGGGTTTGCGCGAAATTGTGTTGACACGGTTGGGGGAAAGGGATTGAAAACCGTCGGCCATAGCTCTTGCATTTGTGAAAAAAAAAATGCATTATTGACAGGAAGATAGTGGAGAGAACACATGAGACTTACTATTTTGTTCTTTCATAAGACCACGAGTGTTAAATACACATTCAGTACCGTTCGTGCTACTGCTTCTACAATACTTTCGTGGACTAAATAAGGCTTAATGTCAAACAATCCTGGACTGGTGTGACACGAAACCTGTTGATGAACTGGTTTCTTCGTCGTCCATAGTATTACTTTAAGCACGTAATTTGCCATGCGCTCTTTAAGCGCCGGAGGCGTGTCGCACAAGTTCGATGCAACTGCAGGGAAATAGATTCGACATAGGTTGATGGTGCGGCCAAAGTAGTGATCGATTGGGGAGGCACTGGACCAATTGCGGGAATATTGGACCAGAATGGGACTAAGGAGCCTAAGGATACGAGGAACTTCCAAACAATCAAACGGAAGTTTTCTTACGAAATTCTCGCACCTCGTCCAACTCCGATGCATCTTCCGATCACCATATGCCATTATATGTTCTCCACGATTCGAGACGCGTCCAATCATATTGCAATACGCGAGACACGTCCCGGTTAGTCAAATTGAATCTAACGAAAAATCGAATCAATCAAATCGAATAAATCTCAAATGGAATTAATTCAGTGACGTTATTCACTAGTTACTCGTACTCTACTACCGGTAGGGATGATTCATCCTCGCAGATAGTAACCTTACCTGTAGTTGTGATACGAGGACAAGTACGAGTAAGGTTACTGTAAGTAAGGTTTACCTACTTAGTAAGGTTTACTTCTATTTCGAAAAACTTCTTTTGGTGTCCCAGTTTGTAGGTTCTATTTTTAATTTTTTTCAGAATAACACTTAGTGCGCTTTGTTTCAATTTGAAGTATATCTATTTTTAATTTTTTTCAGAATCACACTTAGTGCGCTTTGTTTCCATTTCAAGTATATTATTTTTTATTCTTTTTCATGTGTTGTGTAAGGAAATAAAATTATTAGGTTATGTAAACCTTACTAAATAATATAAATAATAAATAAATCATAATTTTTTAGAAAAATATTCTGCGAACGGAATGCGTACGTAATTGCTACGCAACTATGTACTACTTCGTAATTTCGACGTTGTTGACTGGATGATTACCGGGTATTTGGGAATGGAATTGAATCGAATAGGCAATAGTATCAATAGTTTTATAATCCAAAAAACCTTGTATATGCTTCCACAGCCAGGATCCAAAGCAGAAATTGTCATTTCAGGCAGTATCACTTCAAGTTCAACGATCGAAAGTAATCTTAGTGATACATGGTAATACAGCATATCGTACATAATTGCAATCAGCTGCCCGAAAAACAGTTATTTCCCCCCATATGGTTGGAGGTGAGATATGAGCTAACAACATCAACTTTCAATGACCAAATGCGAGAGGAGGATGGGCACTTCCTCCGTTGCGTTTGACAATTCCGAATTCAGGACGAACGAACCGCATCATCCTCCCCCACACATGCACACACACTCGTTACAATTGTAATTCCTGAATGATCTAGAAACAACACCTACCTTCATCGCACAAATACATTCAGACAAGGCATTCGAAGCTTACCCGCACGGAGAATACACGACAAGCTGTCCCGGTATTTGTCGACTACCCTCCCATTGGCATTGTTTCCTACGATCACCACCGCAATCCGAAGATCCCAAGCAAAACAATTCTTCATCATCGAAAACAATGGCAGCTAATTTGCCACCCCGAGTTCAAAGCGAAGTTGAAGAAAACTACCAAGATCAGAACCAACACTTGACCAGCGAGGTGGGCGAAAGAACGCCCTCGGGGCATCAAACAGCCTCTCTGACCACCTCTGCTTCCTCCCAACAAATCGAAGGCGGTCATTCCATGGATGAAGAGCTCCCGTTTGAGCGGAGCTCTTCTAGGGCATCTTCCCCACTGTGCCCCAACTCCTTCATCGGGGCGTGGGTTGTCGTCAGCCCGAAAACTTTATCCGTTTCGACGGCCAGCTTGATTTCGCAAGCGCTTTCCGTCATCGAGGAGGAGGATGGAGATGTGACCCACCGAGCTCCTGGTGACTTTCAGAGAAAGCAATGATCAAAATGCGCGCCCATTTGGTTCGAGCACTAGAGGTACGGCTTTCTTCCCGTGTTGTACGGAAACCACTCTTAGGAGACACAATCGGTTCCAGCAATAGTTTCATGTTTCGCATAGTTTTATATTCAATCCAATCATATACAATAATACAATATTACGAAGTATATATTTACCAACACGAAATAAATAATTGTGTTTGGAGGGCTCGTAAAGATCGTGTTGATTTGTAACCTACGAGGTTTGAGTTTCTTAATTGTTCATTTACATTGTTAAATCCTGAATCCTTTAGATTACTGAGATGATCATTCCGACCACCGATTCTCCATTATCATCTCTTTTGCCTCCTGTTCTTATTCTTATCCACACAATTAACCTTCTGTACACGAGTCTACTAGAGCCCGTCTATTTATACTTAATGCACTGTAGACTCGGTACTTAGAGTCCTATTTTTAGTAACCTTGGTATTCCTCTTTCAGTAAGTGGTAATGTCCCATATCTCTAGTCCCGGTCATTCTTATTCCCTCATATCTCAAGTCCCGGTCACTCTCATTCCCAGTTCCAGTCCATATTCAATAGTCTTCTTTCATTCAATGAGTGATTCCCGGAATTACATATCGGAGTATTACAGATTAGCTTTCCCGGAATTAATAAACACATATAAAAATTGCGCACCCAACGGAAGAACTAGATTTGTCTCAACACACGAGGCCTATTTTGGAATTTGGAATCTTGTCCAAAGAAACAAAAATCCTCTATTAAGTGCCAACCGGCGCATCTACTTACTTTTTTGTGCGCGTCGTCACACATGTTTGATTACACGTGTCAAATTTTTAATTTTTAGATTCCATCTATTTTTATGCAGGCTCGTAGTCGGACAGACGGCACTACAAGGTTATATGAACATTTGAATCAGATATACGAGTCTGGTTATTCCGGGAATGTTTTTTACCTAAGATATGAACGCCTAAAAACGTAATATGTAATTCCGGGAATCACTCAATAGTCTTACGAAGCACATCACACGTGCATATGTACGTCACGTCCAAACAAATTGGAGTCACGTAGCTCATTGAAGACTCAATGGTCTCTTGTATTTCTTCCCATTCTTTCAAAAATAGAAAGCTGCCAATAAGCAGTCGCAATATATTCAAATTCGACGTACCTATCGAAAGGAGACCACTGGCAAAGAGACACATTTGCGAGCAAGAGCCTTCTCCTGGGGACATCGCACATGAATTTGCAGGCGAAAAATCAAGCATTATCATAATTTTTTGTATCCCACCACTCTCAATACTCCGTGTACGTGTACTCTGTGTTCCCCGTTACCGACAATATCCACGAACCGCATTTCGGTTCAGCAACGAAACCTACGCACAGGTTGGTGCTATTAAAAGAAAAACATTAGTAGTACTACTAATACTTCGTACGTACTACGTAAGAAGAATATTGTGTTGCCAGTTGCCATGGCATAACTTATTCTGGTGGAAATTCAAAAATAATACTTCGTAATGATGACGTCGGTTCGAATCCTCGTTGGAATCATCTGTTGATCGCCTGGCTCGGTTGATATAACGTTTTCGTTCACAACTTCCAGTACTCGTTTCCCAAATAGGAGATAGCCCTTGTGGTAAGACCTTACCGTACCGGTACTGTTCTTGCCGTTCGACCAACCGAGTCTACCGGTATTCTTTATTCGTAGTTTTGTTATTCTCAAAAATTACGTAAAATGCTCTCTCGGTAAACTCTGTGAGACAGCATACCGGTAATTACTCGTACGATAGGTTCGTGATAATTGAGGTTAGGATTCCAAGAAAAAAAAAGTCAACCAGTCCAATTCAATTACACGTACGCGTACCGACAGATGATTAGTATTCTCTCAACAAAAATTATTGTTACTACGTCGTTGAATTATTATTATTATTTAGTCATCCCATGTACGGCACACGCAGGGCAAAGCGAGGCGAACCGCTGGTAGGAAACCATTTCTCTGCGCTAGAATATTGGGGTTCGACGAAACACTCCCACGGATATACGGAACGTGAGCCTGCAAACCATCCGGCGGATGCATCCGGCGGATGGGTTGCTAGTAGCTGCTATGGCGTGGATCGGGTCTGGTGGTGGTGGTACCGGCATTCCCATTCCCATTGGTATTGCTGGCCTTGCCCAAAAAGAGCCGAGCCGATTCCCGCGCCAGGGTGACCTGCCAGTCCTCCAGGAGGTATCCCCCTCCCCCGTTGCGATCGGCGCCCCCCGTCATGAGATTGGGGCGGACACGATCCCCTCGTCGTGAGACCTGGGGGGTCCCGTCCTCGAAGCGCCGTCCCAGGGGATGTCCCAGATCCAGCGCGTGCCCGAGCTCGTGGGCCATGGTCTTGGCCAGGCAGTCGTGGGGTCGCTTGGTCGGTTCCGGGTATCCCTTGGTGCTGCGCTCGCCCATGACGATCGTCCGCCACCTGCGGTCGATGCACATACCCTGGGATTGGTGGCCCGTCATGTCCAGGAACCAAACGTCGTAGGAGAGACGGTTGTTGTAACGGTTGTCGTTGTCGTTGTCGTTGTCGTTGCTGCTGCTGTGTGCTGGTTGCATCTCCCGTTTGTAATCCATCGACGACAACAAGACGTCCAGGAATCGGGTCTTGCGCTCGGCCTTGTGCATCATTTTCCCGTCGGGTCCCCGGCGCAACTTGTGGTCTATAAAGTATCGAAAGTCTTCCTGAACGGTTGTTTCGAGCGGACAGACGCACTCTTCTATGCCAGCGAATCCGCTGCATCCGGCTTTGACATCGCTGTTGCGTTCGTAGTTGGTATCGATTTCCGTGTTGCAATGTCTTTCGAAGAAATCGAGGTCGAACCGTATGTTGGCCCCGGGTTCCCAGTAGGTCTCGTTCA
Organism: Pseudo-nitzschia pungens; assembly: GCA_037355855.1. Classification (NCBI taxonomy): domain Eukaryota; phylum Bacillariophyta; class Bacillariophyceae; order Bacillariales; family Bacillariaceae; genus Pseudo-nitzschia; species Pseudo-nitzschia pungens. The sequence goes on along the minus strand of CM074764.1, from coordinate 1,018,222 downwards.
TCGTCCGTACGATGGCTCGCACGCTGTCGGTATCGAGCGAGTCGGAGCACCCGAGGATCGGGCTCCGGACGAGATGGATGCGGAGGGGCAAAACGAGTTTCGGCAGGACCACGTCTCTTCTGGCCAAAAACGACGACGAATGTGACGGCAGGGGGCATTCCTTATTCAGTTCGTGGTGACGCTCCTCCGCGGATTTGGCAAAGTATCCGGGATCGCAGGCGATCTTGGCATCCAGAAAGGCATCGACCGACGCTTGGTAGGAATCCTTGTGGAATTCGCACGGTGCTGTCGCAGAACTCGGTGGAGACAATTTCGATGGAGAGGGTTCATTCACTCCTGCCGGATCATTCGCAGTTGTTTCGTTGGCACGGATTTGGGCGTTGCTACCACCATCCTCTCGGTTGATGGAGTCGACCATTTCGTTGGGAAGTCGGATGAAATGGGATGGGATGGGATGATATGGGATGATATGGAATCGGATGGGTTGGTTGGTTGATTCGTGGACGATAGAGAATGGATTCTAAGTGTACTTCGTACGCGTAAAAAGTACGTAGGTCTTCGTACTAGTGCCGTATCGTGCAGCCGAATGTTCCGAGGATGACACTCGATGGAGTGATCCCGAACGACAGCACGAATGAATGAATGAATACTACAAAATTCTTATCAGGTGTCCCCCGGTTCTACGTCCCCGACTACTAATTTCTACTGAAACCCGGGGACAGCTGATAGGAATTCTGTAGTAATCTCAAAATGAAAAAGATCTCGATCCAAATCCATAAACCTTACGGGTAAAAAGTATGGCGCGACAGAGCAATGTAGTTGTACCTTTACATAACTTACCGTACTGCAGCCGTGTACCTCATGAACTGATACATGGCTGACTCGTACAATTGAAACTCAAAAGTGAAAAAGAAAAATATGCCCTCGTACACAGGGGGTTAAAAAAAAAGCTTCGCGATAATAATAATACTACGAAGTACGAAGCACTTAACGACGTTCCTTGTTGCACGCTTTCATTACTATTATTTATTTGTTCTAATCCATCCACTGATGAAAAAGAAACAACAGGCCACGAGTCGAACGACCTTGGATAGGAGGAAGGCTCTGTCGACCGAGACAACTTTGGAAAGATTCAGAGGGAACAAGTCAATGTTCCTAAACGAAAGGGCACCTGGAAGGTCGGTCGGAGCGGAACCGTGGTGGGGATTCAAAAAGTTTGAAGTATACTTGCGGGCATGGAATAACGAGCAGCGCACGGTAGCATTCAGTGACCCTACGACGGAGAGAAACGAGTAGGGTTATGACTCCCAGAGTCAGAGTGGATTTCTGTTTGATCGAGGTGGAGATTAAAATCTCCAGTTTTGTTTTTGTTTTCTTCTCTGCCATCCAGCTTGTGGGATCGCATCTTGGATAAGGTTGAAAGAAAGCTTTTGGTTATGTTGTATGGGTACACATGAGAAAGCACTAGTGGCTTCGGTGTGTTTTCGGGGTGGTTGCTTTCGCTGTTCTTGTTTAACCACCGAATCCGTATAGGGTCTTTCCCTGTCGCTTGAGGGCGTAGACGACGTCCATCGCGGTGACGGTCTTGCGGCGGGCGTGCTCCGTGTAGGTGACGGAATCGCGAATGACGTTCTCGAGGAACACCTTGAGGACTCCACGGGTTTCTTCGTAGATCAGTCCGGAGATACGCTTTACACCACCTCGACGCGCGAGACGACGGATGGCGGGCTTGGTGATGCCCTGGATGTTATCACGAAGGACTTTTCGGTGACGCTTGGCGCCTCCCTTTCCGAGTCCCTTGCCTCCTTTTCCTCTTCCGGACATGATGAATTGTTTGTTGGTGTGGGTACGTTACGTGTGTGGTTTGCGAAGGTGCTTTTGGTGTTTTGCTGTGTTGCAAATTGTGTGAAGTTATTGTTTTTCACACAGGACCGTTCTTGTTCGTAAAATCCGTGGTGGAAGGAAGTAATTTAGAAAGAAGGCACGATTTTGAAACAGATGGGAGTTGCCGGTCGGTGATGGGTTTGGGCTGACCGGCGCGATTGTCGTAGTCATCCGTACAAAATGTACGTGAGTCAGAAATTTCCAAAAAGCGGCGCGGTAGGTTGCGCCGGTTTTCCTTTCCAAAAAGAGGTGCGTAAAAAATCTTACTGCACTGTATTTTTCGCTCCAGGTACTTCTGATAGGAACTATCGGTACATATTATCATAACATTCAACATAACGTAACTTCATACGAAGCCACAGATCACAAGTTTGTACGTACCGGTAGTATTCGTCTATGTAACCTTGCTTCATATTACTACGAGTACGAGTACAAGTAATTACTACAAGTACACCTACGGTAATAAAAATACTTCGTTACTTCGTACGAAGATTTACTTATTACCGGTACTCGTAAGGTTAAGATTACCGTACAGTAAGGTTACTAGATCTAATAAGATCTTACCACTGGAAAGGGGTCTCCGAAGGAGCGTCAGCTGAAATGGGACAAAAAGAGAATCAGGAGCTTATGCTGGCAAACAGCACAATTCGAAAAAGACTTTTTTACATTATGTTTGCTTGTTGATGATTGACAACAACCAATCAACTCTTATTGCCTCTATTGTTGGATCAACCGATTGGCTTCATGAATGATTGCCTTGATTGAAACTTGAGAAGAAAACGGAATCCGGAAATCTTTTTTTTTTTCCTGGAAGGGGATCTTCATTATGAGTAAGAAGACAGGACCAAAATGGTCAATAGTTCACCTCTACTTTACAGGATTTAGTTGGTTACAGAGAACTTTGTGGAAGGAATCGAATCGAATCGAATCGAATCGATCGACCCAGTCTTTATTTCGTTCACAGCTCCGCGGTCTGCTCGGTCAACGACGACGACGACAATTCCGGAGAGCTCGAGGGCCGAGCACGCTCCAGCAAAAAGGGAGAGCAGTTGAGGGGTCCACCGCTCCATCCCATCCATCCCATCCCGATCAGGACCAATTCGTCGCTCGTTCCACTATTGTTATCATTGTTTTCGTGGTCGTCGTTCTTCGAGGGCAGCTCGACCACGCGCAATTCGTCGTTCATGGAATGCCAGAGCGATATTGGCAGGGACTGGTACCCGGAATACGACAGCCTCAGAGACTGGGTCCCCGGGACCAGCCTGGAATTCCCTATCGAGTAGTCGAACCCGTGCCGAAAGAACACCGAAGATTGCTGTTGCTGTTGTTGTTGCTGCTGCTGCTGCTGCTTCGTTCCGCTCCCCCGGAACCGGTTGATCCCCCTGCCGTGGGTGGTTCCCGGTTTTTGCGGTTTCGAAAATGCCTTTCCTTTCCACGGACCCTTGGCGGTGTCCGCCAGGCGCCAGGGCAGGGCGATCCCGCCAAACAGACCGTTCGTCAAGACGCTGGAACACAGATCCATGACCCAGCTGTTGTTGTCCAGGAGGACCCCGTCCCACTCGGCTGCCGCGAGGATGGTGCAACTCGTGCTGTCGTTGCTCCCGTCGTCGTCGTCGTCGTCGCCGCCGCCACTGCCTCCCGTGATTTCTTCCAATTCCTCGAGCGTCGGTGCCCGGCTCTCCGCAAACACACGGAGGAGATCGGCCCGGTTGAGTTCCCGGAGGCGATCGGAAATGCTCCCCGGGTCGGCTCCCTCCAGCAGGTCGGAAAGCGACGAGGATTCCGTTGTCGTTGTTGTGGTAGCTGAGTCTTTGAGCCGCCGGGATGCGGACGAGGCGATTCGTGCCGTCTGGATCATGTTTCTTGCGGACTGACTCGCTAACGTGAATACCAGGGCCGAAGATGCCGCAGCCACGATCACGCCCGGTGCCACGATCATTCTGCCGGTGCTTCGATTGTTTTTGTTGTTGTTGTTGTTGTTGTTGCCTTGGTCTTCGCAGGAAAGCGTCGAAACAAAGCGATGATGTCTGTCGCTCCCGCGGACGTTGCCGTGGATGTGGATGTGGAGATAACTACCAGATTGTTTCAAATCGATTGAGACTTGACGCCAGAGGCGATGTTGATGGAATCTTTCTAGACTGGACCGTTTGCGAATGCATCGAACTCAATCTGTTCGAGTGAAACAGGACGCGAAGTGAAGCAGCTCTTTCATGCTTCGATCTAAGATCCGACAGCATCAGTAGCATTACCGTCGCGTCCTCTGTTGCTGCTACATCGACGATCGTGCAGAACAACAAGACATCCGACATGATGCTTGCGAGGGGGGATACTTTCATTATTTTTTGTACGAGTAAGGTAAATCCCACAAGTATTACCGGTACAAGGTCGAGTAGGGGTATCATGCGCCCTGACGTGGCATGTGGTTAGTGGACTGTGGACTGTGGACTGTGACCTAGATATGTAAGCCCTTCTGCATGTTGCCGAAAGATCTTATTCGAAAACTATTGACTACGAGTACACGTACACGTACCGGTAACTTGAGAGTCGTAGGTAACTTACGAATTCGTGTTTCATTCGAAATGCATTCGTTGGTCTGTCATTCGCCGGGGGTTTTCCTACTCAACCAAAGAACGAATGATTGATGTTGTGTCGTGTCGTGTCGTGTCGTGTCGTGTCGTGCCGAGTGAAGAATCAATCTCGAATAATCAACCATCACAAAGCATTTTTTATTTCTTCGTCAATTAATCAACAAAAACTGACGATTTTCTCTCACGGATCTCAACAGCCAACATCACATTCCAATCATACCGGTACCATCTCAACGTCATCGTCAACAATACGAGCTAACACTGAAAATAATACAGGATTCATTCGAGAGGAGGGAACCACCGATAAGAATACGGTATTGAAACGATGACACAAATGTTCGCGGCGAGAAAGAGGACAAGAAGAACGACGTCGAATTGCGGATTTCGTGTCGTTCCGACCCTGATGGGGATGAGGCTTTTCCTGCCGTTGCTTCTAGCAGTTACTTCGATATGGAACTCTCGTAACGCTATTATAGTTGGCTTCAACCACGAGATCGGTATCGATATCGGTATCGATATCGATACCTGTGGATCGGTTCCCACACGATTCTTTGTTGCCGATGCCTTTTCCCCTTCGTCGTCGCGATCGCCTTCGTTCTACCGCTCCCTGCAGAGATGGACACGGACACCAACGGGAACCGATCGCTTGGCGCGTCCGATTCCCATCGTTGCTTCCAGATCCGCACTCACGGCTGCGAGCGACGCCACAGATGCCGGCGATGTTGCTTCCGAGAGTTCGGATGCCACAGCGATCGCAACCAACAAGAATAATGATAAGAATAATGATAGGAATCCTAGCAATATTCCCCAAACTCGTGCCACCGAGGATCGATCGGTAGAGGTATGGGACGGGGTGTTTTCCGCAGAGGTGTGCGAATATCTCCACGAGCTCGCTATCGATCACTCCGAACGGACGACGGACGAAGAGGGAGACTATTATGACGAAGACGATTTGGACGATGACAACGACAACGACAATAACGAAGAGCTACAGGAGGATCAAGAAAAAGAAGACGAAGAGGACGATAGCCTCGACGGCTCGTCCGTCTTTGTGCACCGCCGAGCGAACCGGGAGCAGCACGCGACCCAAGACCAGCTGACACCGCTGGAACAGGCCCTGGATTCCTTCCTGGAAGCCTACTACGAGAGCCACCCCGACACCGCACCCACCCGGGACGTGGTCGTCGAGTACTGGTGCCGGCAGGAGCACCTCAACCTGGAAGCCCACGCGGACGTCGACGAGGTCTTTTTCGAGCGATGGTGCAAGAATCGGAAGCTTCAGGGGGCCAACCACGCCACCGGGGATGCCGCAGCCGATGCCCATGCTTATGCCGATGCCGATGCCGATGCCTTTCGCTATCCCACCTTTGGCCACGTCCTCTACCTGACCGTGCCGACGCTGGGCCGCGGACCGACCTGCGTCTTTCCTCCCTCGGACAGGGACCAAGCCACGATCGCGGACGAGATCGCTTCGGTGGTGACGATTCCGTCCATTCCCGGACGGGTCTTGCGGTTTCCCGGCAGCGCTCTGCACGCGGTCCCCAAACCGGCGGACGTGTGGTTCTCCGCCACTAGCCACTGCGGGGAGGAGACGAACGACGACGACGACGGCGACGACAACGAATCAGACGGAGAAGAAGAAGATTGGGACTACGACGATGATTACGACGAAGACGACGACAACGACGACGAGCGTTCCGTGGTTCTCTTCAATACCTGGTACGCCACCGCGGACGATGACGACGACGACAAAGCAGCCGAGAGCTCCGCTTCCCAGGGACCCATCGGCGTCCATCCCGATCCCATGTTCCGTGTTCAATCCGATGCCGAACTCGTCGAAATGATGATGAGCAGCGCGGACATTGCGGACAGCGGAGTGGAGGTCGACGAGGCATTTGTGAAGGGCATGGTCGAGTACGCCAGGCAGCAAAAGGCGGACAGGTTGGAGAGCTGGCGCGAAAAGTTTGGCGGGGAAGCGGACGGTGAAGGCGACGGCAATGGCAATGGCAACGATACACCCGTGGTCTATTCCGCTGTGCGCTGCCAACCGCGGAACACATGGAAGCTCGCCCCGATCCACGTTCATTCGGATGAGGTTGGTGGTGGTGATGATGATGATGACTATGATGCCACCACCCCCAGCGGCGAGGGAGCGGTCCCGAAGGACGGAGCGACCATTCGCGTTCCACTGATGGGCGACGCGCTGCGAAGGCGCTATCCCCAAAAGAAGGTTCGATGGGTCGTTCCGACCTCCTTCCGAGATGGAGTCAATGATCCCCATCGACCCTTTCGGTTTTCCGTAGAACCGGTGAAAACGATTCAATCCCAAAACAATTGCTAGCGTATATGGTTGGTTTGGCAGATACCGCATCGTGTTTGTGGAATACGAGTGTTGGTGTTCTACCATATATGCGTCGTACGGAGCATTGGTTGGAACTGCACCTGATGCCGTTTTGGTGTGGAGATAGGAAGCATAATATCCCAAACATTTCTTATGGGACCGAAATGCGGTACGTTTTGGTTGTCATCATTCTATTCTAGCTAGCTGTGTCCTCGATATCGAGGAGATTGTTCCAGCCGGACGACACAGGAGATCAAATTCTGCTGCACCACTACCAGCTTGTTCGTGCTGCATCTTACGCGACAATCGCTCGTATGTTTGTAGCTTTAAGATTTCGGCTTCTTTCCCCCCTTCCCCCGCGTCATTGCAAGAACGCGACATTGAACAGTGCAAGTGGAGATTGAGGACGTGAAACACTTCACCATCAGAATCCTCATTTTCAAATAATGGCTTGGCAACAAAAATTTGCAGGGTTGCAAAAGTGCAACTCAAACAAGTCTGGTCACAGGTATTTGCTGGTAGCTTTTTTGGGAATACAAGATGCCATACCCCGGGTCTACTAGTGATTAAAATAGTAGTGATATGCAAATTGTGAGCTCTATCATTTAGTCTATCTGCTATTGGATTCAGCAGTCTCGAAATCGGCGATTCCAGAGACTCGCTAATCGTAATCCAATCCTTATCCTTAATCCAATCACGAACGGGCTCGTGACTGTATTCCGGTGCACGGCATGCTCCTCCATGGTACTGTTACGATTCAATGCTATTCCTGCAATAATAGGGGTGCACTCTCCTAATGTTAACCCGGTCGGTTACAAAGGGAGCAGTTTCAATAGTTACAGTTCCATTATCATGGGCCTTGAGCACCTTGTAAGGTCCTTGCCGTGGGAAGGATAGTTTTGGAATGATGCCCTTCCTTTCCAGGGTGACATAGTCTCCTTCTTTGTAGACATGGGGAATCCTCTTCTGGTTCTCCCTGATGTTGCTCTTGTGGATGCTTTTCTGCTTCCGTGCTTGGATTGCTTCCCAATCCACTGGGAAGTTCACCGGCATGAACATGTCTCTACCAAACACCAGTTGCGCTGGGGAGTACCCCAGGGTGGTGTGGATGGCACTTCTGATGGCATATGCTGCCTTGGTGGTGAATTCCTCAAAAGGGTCCTTCTCGTGGAGGTCCCTGTTTTCCAGGTTGAAGGATAACAAACAATCCTTTAGTACCTGGTGGATCCTTTCCAACACTGAGTTGGATTGCGGATTCCATGCCCCACTGGGCTTTCTTTTCATCCCCATGTTCTCGCAGAGCTCTTGGAACTCTGCTTTGAACTCACTCCCACCATCAAAGCCAATTTCTTTTGGGCGCGGATATCTTGCCAGCCATGTACTGTCCAACAATCGTTGAGTTTCTGCTGCGTTTGGGGAGTCCTTCAGGTGAGCCAGTTCAAACCATCCGGTCACTGGATCCACCATGGTGAGGACATGGATTTGGTAGTCTTTACCATTTTTATTGTGAACAGTTGCAGGTCCCCAGAGGTCCACATTGACCCTTTGCCATTTGATGACCTCAGCTGCTTTTTCCGGTAGTAGTCCATACTTCTTCCGGCCACTCTTTTTAAACATCTGGCACGTGTGACAGTGCTTACAGAGGTCCTGGACGTCCTTTCGTAGGCCTTTCCAGGTGAAGACTGAGCGTATGCTCTGTTCCATTCTCTTTTCTCCCGGGTGTACCAACATGGTGTGGTACCACTCCATCACTCTTTGTTTGAGCTTGTCGGGAATCAGGATTTTGCCTTCTTTGTGGATGAGACTGAAACCTTCCACATTTTTGGTGGTTAGGCCTTTGTCTTTTTCCAAAGCATTCATGATTTCCGTGTCCTTCTGTTGGTAGAACTGAATCATGTCCGGAGCAAGTGGGAATGCACTATTGCCCTGGAATTCTTCCGGTGTTTCTCCAAGTGGGAATAGGAGTTGCCGGAGGTGCGCTTCCTCATCCGCGTAGGTGAGGGGTTTATTTGGTGGTAGCCATTCCACCATGTCTGCTGGGTCATCTGTGATGTCCAGTCGGGACAACGCGTCTGCTGCATCATTTTCTTTGCCAGCCACGTGTTTGACTATCGGATGGAACTCCTCCATGAGAAGTCGCCATCGTACCATTCGTTGTGTAGGCATCTGCTGGTATAGCAGGTTCAGGTGGTCTGTGTGGATGGTCACATCTTGTCCCCGTAGGATTCCTTCGAACGCTTTTAAGCCTTCCACTATACCAAGGAGTTCTTTTTCCCCGACAGTGTAGTTGAGCTGCGCTGAGTTCAGTTTCCTTGTGTAGAAACCAAGGGGTTTGCCATCTTGGCATACGGTTGCGCCGAGCTGCCTGTCGCTGGCGTCTGAGTAGAGATGAAATGGTTTCGTAAAATCCGGGAATGCGAGTTTCGCTTCATCGGCGAGCATCCTCTTCGCCTCCATGAAAGCTTTCTGCTCTGCTGGTCCCCAGTACCAGTTCATTTTGCCCTTCTTTCCTGCGAGCTTGTTGAGGGGAGCAAGGATGTGGGAGCGGCGCTTCCACATGTCCCTGTAAAAATTGACCATCCCAAGGAACATCTTGAGTTGCTTGGTGTTCTTGGGGGCCTCCAGGCGCTTCATCGCCTCCAGCTTCTTTGGCTGGGGTTGGATGCCCTCTGTTGTTAAGAGGAATCCCAGATATTCCACTTCTTTTTGCATGAAGAAGGATTTTCTTAGGTTGGCTCGAAAGCCCGCGTCATCCAGTCTCTGTAGGACTGTATCGATTTTGTCGAGGTGATCCTGTTCAGACTCCCCCTCGCGTTGGATGATTAAGATGTCGTCGATGTAGACGAGGACATAGTCCAGGTCGCCGAGTAGGGTCATCATGACGGACTGGAAGATATCCGGTGCGCATGCGATCCCCATAGCCAATCGCTTGTAGGCATACTTCCCCCATGGTAGGATTGTGGAGCAGATTTTCTGGCTCTTCTTACAAATGGGTATGGTGTAATAGCCTTGAGAGAGGTCCAGAGCTGTCGCAGATTTGAATTTCTGCAGACGTTGGATTGTTTCCCCTATTCGTGGTAGTGGGAACGGCTTCCTTTGAATGGCTGCATTCATTTTACGGAAGTCCGTGAGCACGCGAATGTCCCCTGTCTTTTTGGGTTGACAAAAGGTGGGAGATGCCCATGGTGAGTCATCATCATGTGGAAGTTTCTCCAGGACTCCGATATCACAGAGCCTGTTGATTTCCTTCCGGAGTGCTTGTTCAAAGGCATGGGGTACGGAGTAGTACCTCTGCCGGACCGGTTTAACGCCTGGTTGGAGTTCGATAGATACCGGTTCAATGTTCTTGAGCAGTCCCAGACCCCCTCCGAAGAGTGTAGGGAACTTCTTCAATGTGTTCTTCAAGGCTCCCTTAGACGCGTCTGTGATATCCAGGTCATTGACCATGGAGTCTATATCTACTTTGGAGTAGTCTGCGTCCAGAATTTTGGCTTGCCTTTCCTCCTCCTGTTGGAGGATTGGACTTTGGGTGTTGGCAAAGAATACTGCCTCACATTTGTCCGGGTCGGAGAGCTCCCCCATTCCCTTCATGGGGATGGAGTCACCCTGCCATGTGATTGTCTGGGAGCTGTATTTGATATCCAGTCCCATTTGTGCCATCAGGTCGGATCCTATGATCATGTCATAGGGCACCTCCTCGTGGTGATGGTACTCATCCACTTGGAAGGTCCATTTAATGGTCTTTGAGTTTGAGAATTCTATCAGCCTTAGTCCCACTGAAGCCGCAGACTTTGTTCGAAATTTGCCCCCATAGGTATTATAGGTAACAGATCGTTGGTCCCGGTTCGTAAGTTGACTTCGGTCGACAAAGTGTTTTAGGATTATGGACTTGGAGCATCCTGAGTCCAGAAGGCCCCGGAGCATCCTCCCCCTTCCCTTGTGGTCCAACACCTCCACACAGACATCTGCAAATCGGTTGATTATGCGTGGTCCGGTGTGGATGGTGTCGGCCATTCATTTGTGGGATCCTTTCTTCTTGAAGGTTTTTCTGTATTTTCTCCGGTACTCCTTGAGGTCCCTGTCGGAGATATCAATCTCGTCGTCAGAGACTTCATGATCAGCTTGGGCCGTGGCCAGTACATAGGAGTACTCGTGGTTGGAGAGGTTCCTTCCCCAGTGGGGTTTGGAGTGTTGCTCGTTGTCCGAGTCTTCTTTTGCCACAAAATGCTCCTTGAGCAGATTGATGGTTTCCCGGTCGAATTTCCCCTTCTTGGGTGGTCCTCCGGTTAGTTTCCAGCATTTGCCGGCGTGGGTCTTGCCACAGATTTTGCAAAGTTGCTTATTGTTGTCCATTGGGCGCTTCTTTTTGTTGGGAGACTTGCTGTTTCCTCCCCCAGAAGTGGCCTTGGAGTTCTTCTTGGTGCCACCGTGTTGTTTTTCCAGTTCGGTGATCCGTTTGCGAAGTTCTTCTTCGTTTCGGATGGTGGTTTCCAAGTTTTCGAGTTTGTCGATCGTGGTGTTGAAGGAATGGGCAAAGACATCCCATCCAATGTGTTCCAGTTTGTCCCTCTGGGTGTGGGTCATGCTGGTGTCCAGGATTTCCTTCATCTCGTCGTGAGTGAAGCTGGAAGGTGCCATTCCTGTGGCGGCGCCACTTTCCCAGAGACATTCTGGTAGATAGCTTTGTAGTTCGGCCATTCGGTTGGCCCAGGCTCGGATGCCGTGTTTCATGTCGACTCGCATCCCCCGCATAAAGCGGCGGAGGAGGATGTACGAGCGTTTCCCGTTCATGTCATTGCCAAAGACTTTCAGCTTGAGGGCGTACATGCATTCCTCAATGACATCCTTTTTGTACTCCTCTGATTGGTAGTACTTTGTGAGGGCATCGGGTACCTTCTTTTTGGGGATTGGAGTGCCGAGGTCCTCGGGCTCCGTTTCCTCGTCCGATTTTGCCGTGGCAGTCGGTTTGTCGGTCTTTTGGGTGGAGTTCCCTTCGACTGGCTCCTTGGTCGTGCCAGCGGGAGCTTCTGTGGTTAGGTCGGTTGTTTCGACCTTTTGGATCCGTTTTTGGACCAGTTTGTTGTTGTGTGTCTTGTGACCTGGTTCGGCATAGTAGGACCGGCCTAGAGTCATTTGGACGATAGAGAGTGCCTCGTTGGAGAGGACCCTCTGGAGGACGTCCAGTTTCTGGTCTCCTTGGAGTTTGTCATTGCCAGCAATTTTCTGGTCAAAGTCTCTTTTCCAGATGATAAAGAGTTCCGGTCTTTCAGTGCCAGTGAGTACCTTCAGATAGTCACTGAATGCTACCCCTCCTTTTTCTGAGTCGATACTCATTTTCACGGTGGTGGCATCTTCCGGCCAGTCCTCTCGTGTAAAGTTGAAGGGTTTCTGTTTAGTTCCTTTAGACGCCATGGTTAATCAGTTTCTTTTTATTTACTTTAGTTTAGTTACAGTATTTCTGTAAGTTGCTATTTGGGGTGGAAATGAGCAAAAAGTGGTTGTTTCAGTTTGCTCCAGTTTTCTCTTTGTCTACACGATATCCCGTGTTGTAACTGATTTTGCTTTAGGCTTGTCCAGTGGTGGGAGTTGTTTCTCTCTTTAGTTCCCGGGAATCCTGTGGTTCTCCGGAGTTGTTTCTGTTTTTATTTCGTGGGATTCGATTCCCGTGGTTCTCCGGCGTTGCTTCCCTATTAAGCAATCACCGGGCCGGTCCCACTTCCTGTCTCCCGTGGGATTTAGTGGTGTTTAGGTATTTATTTTATACCTGTCCGGATATTTATATGTTCTGGTTTTGGTCGACATACCCTTTTTGGTCTGTCCGTCCACTCAGTGTTGGTCCAATTAGTCCATTCACTGGATTATGTGTCTCTTTTTCGACACTCATTATTTTCGATTATTTTTTTTTTTTTTTTTTTTGTTGTCGACCATGGTCCTGTTTAGGTCCTTAGGTGTCTCTGTTGCTGCAGTTGCTCCCTGTAATGGAGCTAACTGTTGCTGGGGTTGGTATTCCTTAGTGCTGCAGACACTGGATGTCCTTCTCCCTGTTCTTTGCTTCTCTGCGCCTCCATTTTTGTCAGTTTCCGACGTCGATCCCTCTTCGGTCGATCGATCGGTTGTTTCTGCTCATGGTCTTCAGCGCTCAGCTTGATTTTAAAATCATGCCATACCCCGGGTCTACTAGTGATTAAAATAGTAGTGATATGCAAATTGTGAGCTCTATCATTTAGTCTATCTGCTATTGGATTCAGCAGTCTCGAAATCGGCGATTCCAGAGACTCGCTAATCGTAATCCAATCCTTATCCTTAATCCAATCACGAACGGGCTCGTGACTGTATTCCGGTGCACGGCACAAGAAGTGATAAATAGAACATGATTGAAGAAGAATATTGAGAAGCTCACTACTAAGTGTAGGAGTCTAAGGAGGAGTCCAGAGGGTCCACCACGACCATAATGAAACAGGAGAAGTGGGTGGAGAGTCTCGTCTCCTTTCTGGCTGGTATGGTTCATTAATAAAGCAATTGCAGTGATTAGTCCGTGAAGAGGACAAAAAGATTCTAATAATTGAGGAATCGTAGTACGAATAACAGTTTTTGAAAATTGATGATGACATCATTATTATTTTAGATGTTCAAGTACAAGTACGAATCGTACTACGTAATACTTGTATGGACATACGTACGGTATATCCACCTCATCATTTCGCTCATTCTTATAGTACTGGATTAAGTTACCTGTAAGGCACAGTGACATACCTACGCATAAGATATTATGATTATTATTTACTAGTATTTGTTGTATTTTTTTCTGTTGTTCACTCCGGGAAACTTATGCATTCATTCCACTCTTGCAGCTACAAGTACGAGTACGCGTAGTACGGGTCTACGTATTAATGGATTCTTTTTAAACAATACGAAGTAAGCCTTGCAGTTTCATGCTGTGTTAAACAATACGAAGTAAGCCTTGCAGTTTCATGCTGGCACAAATTTGGAAGTTCGAAGGAAAAACTTCTGCAATGAACAAAAAATACGCCATATAAGCCTAATGAAAATGTTTCCTCAATCCCTTCAAGTGAAACATTATCAGGCTTTTTCAAATTCTTTTTGAAACTGGAAAGAACCTCACAATAAAGAAGAAACAATCGTTTTCCACGAAGTTCCAGTCGGCATGAACCAAAAAAAAAAAACACGTGTCTTCCGGAAGATTCATGTCGAAGCTCTTTTGAGAAGAAGGGTAAACCAAGTCCTCATCCGTGCGAGAGGACGGAAAGATTATTACGAGTAAAAGTTCGAGGTCACTGCCGCTCTACACACAATGACGAGTTCCTGGTTGATACAGTTACTAAGCTACCATGTTCCGTCCTTTGGTTATCTTGCCGGAAAACCGTGACTCGATCTCTTACAAAGTGTTGTGTTGAATAGCTGACTTTCCAAACCAATGATGGATGGGTTTGAGCATACAAAAAGAGTCATTTCAAGGAACATGTGGTCTAGTCGTGAAACATGAAGGATAGAGAGATAAAATAATTGCTTCTGTAAAACATGAATCTAGATGTATGTGTGTTTGAATATGTAATGCATCGTTTTTGTATGTGCGCGACAGCACGCACAAGCAAACTCATTCTGTCGATTACCAATTTGTGATCGAATTTGTGAATGGGGCTTCCGTTTGTTCAAATTGTAGAATTGTAGAACACGGCAGCTCTTCGATAGAACATGCTAATATGTAGGGTATTTCTCGGTAGACGCGATATGTATATGGTCATTCTTGGCAGAGGCCTTACCGGCAGTACGCATGTAGGGAATCGATTATGCGATTCCTGGGGGAGAAATCCACGCCATCGTTGTGAGGTCTTGCATGTGACATGAAAGTTGCACGAACAATCTGGATAATATCATCCTGTTGGATCAAATTGGCGCAGCCTCTTTTCGCCTTGGAATTCGATTCGTTGTGCGACGGCATCTTGAGAAGGTCAGATCGTGATCGCAACGTCTTGACAATGGTATTTCTTCTCCTTGATCGAGTTGGAAGTAGAGTTTCCTTGTGAAATTTTTCGTAATTCTCTTGAGTTTTGGTTGCAGACTTGGCGATGCTCTTCGTTATCACTGCACTGCTGTATGGAGTATGAATTTCGTATCGGGTTGTGGCGCATGAAGGATGCTAGGGTATAGCAGTGACATCACATGATAGGAAGAGGGTCGAATTCTCCGAAGTCAAATTCTGCGACACTCAGCTCGTCGTGAATGTCGTTACCAGCGTTAGTTTTCAAATGGTTTGTTGTTGTTCCTGGATCAAATTCTGCAGCACTGAGTTCGTCATCGATATCGATCTCTGTATCGAATCGTCCTTTGTCGGGGCGGTTGCTGACGGTAGAAGAGATAGGTGCAGGGCCTTCTACTTGACCTTGGTGCAAACTCGCATTAAGTGGATTGAGAGTCCTCATGCCTTCAAAAGTGCGACTTGAAAAGATCGATCGTTCTGAATCTGAACACACCCGGATGGTTGATGGTACCGGTAGATTCGACGCTGAGCTTCTGTGGGATGTAGAAGTGACGCCATTGTTAAGTTCCTTCAGCATGTTTTTGTTGTTGCTGCTGTTGTCTTCGAACCGCGATGAAGTCTCAGATCGCTCGGATGCCTCCGGAGTAACGTCGTTGCTTGGTCGTAGTCGTTGCTGCTGCTGCTGCTGCTGTTGATAAAGCAAGTGCATTGATGCTTTCTTCGTGTTGAGTTTCGTGACTTTCTGTAGATCTTTCGTTAGGATATCAAAATTACCTGTTTCGCAATGGCCAAAATTCAACGGACGAGAATTGTGATCATCCGAATCAAGCGGCAGAGTATTCCAGTCAAAGTCGCTCATGCTTCCGATGACCTCTGCGTCATAAGCGGTTGAACGAAGATTGCCTTTCTCTTCGATGATATCATTTCCGATAAGATTCAAGGCAGACTCGACGACATGGGAAGACTTTTTACCGCCTTGATTTCTGCTCGTCCTGCGTTGTTTCCTGCCAACAAGATTGCTGTGTTCCGGGATCTTTCGTTTAATGAAAATGTTGCTGTTCATAACTAGGTCAGGGATGTTAGCAAAAACGGTAGACAAAGTATTTTTATTTTTGGTATTGCTTGAAGATCAAAAGACCCATGAAGAGTTTGAGCGCAAACGGTCTTGTTGCGAAAAAGTGCAGAACACAGGGGCAGAGAAGGATGGAAACCCGTGCCTGCAGTCGCACTGCTAGTACCGGTAAGATACTGGATTGATAATTAGTATTGCTTACAGCACGTGAAAATGTGTGCATTGGGAATTTCACGATGAACATCGCGTCGCAATGCAAATTCGTACCGGTATTTTTTTCGTTCTGCGTGTCGCACTTGTGCTCTGCAGTATTACCGTATGTCAACTTACTTGTACATCATGATAAAATAGAAAGAACGGGTGGTGGAAGAATGAGTGACACACCAAAAATATCAAAGGGCGATGTATGTGTCGAACAAAGGACAGGCTTAGCTTTAACGAAAATCCGCAAGATGTGATTATGGAACACGTGAACTGTTATCAATAGTAGGGAGAGATGAATAAAACAAAGCCCTAAAATTTAAGAAGAACGACGGAAATAGGACATATTGCTCTTCTTTCCCAATAGCATCGTATCGGTAGTCATCGGCAGGAATGGTTTCACTTGCTGTTAGGAATTCTGGTAGGAGGAAAATCTTCATCACCTTAATTCTTTGGAACGGTTTGAACCCAGGGGTCGGGAACGAATTGTCAGAAAATAGTGGCCAGAATCGAAGTGTTTTTTGGGCTGATGAAATCAACTGCTATGCGAACATAATCGATGCTCCGCAAAGGAGATATCCAAGCTCGGGCTTAGGAGTTTCGATTTCTTTGAAAAGAAGAGTCACGGAGAATCATATTGCAATTTAAAATGTATAATATAGACATACAGTAATGACTATATACTATATCATATTATGTATTTGGACTGGATGTAACAGGGAAATGAATACGAAGTAGTAAACTTTTCAACGATATACCGGTAAGGTTAGGTTAGCAGGGGTTACACATGGTCTCTAAAAGTTGGCATTTTCGGTTGTATCCTTCTTTTACGACATTGAGGTACGTACCGTATCTACCATACAATAGAAATGAAGTTACATCATACCGTACGGTACGTACTCATAAAGACGACTTTCGACCGACCCGACCCGACCCAACTCAATCAATCCCAACATTCGGAAAAACTTCTTCCATACGTACATTACCGGTAGTAAGCCTTACCGATGCGTACAATCGTTGTCCGAGGCTGTAACGAACAAACGAAGGCTCTTTTGCAAGAATAGGCCCTATTTCGGAAGGCTGTCGGAGTCAAAAAAATTTGTATGGACAATCGAGAAGGTTCCGGAGACGGGTTCTTTGCCGGTGGGGATTTCACCCCCAGCAATTTCTTCCCTCGAGATTGTCTTCGTTTCGTTGCCGATACTCTTACTCTTGCGGTAGCTGTGCGATGGACCGTCCCCTAATACGGGTGGTTCTTAAAAACTGAAAAAAGGCCTTGTTTCTAATTTCTACGAAGTAATAGTAATAATTACGAAGCATTAAGGTTTACGCTGTCGTCTCGCCACAACCGAACGATCAACGCATTCATAATAGAAGAGACCGCTCACCGAAGGACGCATTCCAAAACACCGTCCTCCGAAATTTCTCGGCCTTTCGGAACTCTCCCGCGGACCGGAACCAAGTCGCGAAGAACGCGATCCCGTCTCGTTGCGTGGGTCTTTGGACCAGCCCGACTTGCATTCCCCTCGCTTTTGGTGATCGCTTCACTTCGTTACTCACTCACACTCACTCACTCACTCACTCGCTCGCTCGGTCAGAATTTTGGTAGCGTGTTTGAGGTGTCACACAGTTTTCGGTTTGCGACATACACCAGTAACCTTACGGTACCTGCAATCGCACTCCAGAGTCAGTCAGTCGCCTTTTGATTGATTTCATCGATAGGAACGGCAGGTAGAGCCTGAACCCGTTTCGACCCGAGTCGCGAAGCCACACTTCCATCGCGTTCCTCAACGCAAGTCAACGAAACGAAACGAAACTCAATCCAGTCCAGTCCAGTCCACTCCATTTCATTCCAGTCCAGTCAACTCCATCTTTTGACCGGGGCAAGAATTCGCAATCCGCGCCACATCGAACCAACCACCATGCGGAATCCCTTTCCTTTGTCGATCGGAGCCGTTTCACCCGGAACCAAGCCCCGCTTGGTGTGGGAGAAATCGTCGTCTCCCGGAGTGACACTGGACACGACGTTCCATTCCAATTGCAATTCCAACGGCGAGAGCAACCACCACCGGCAGCAAGCCAACGATCGGGGCAACCGAACCAACGACAACAGCAGCAGTAGAAGTAGAAGCAGCAGTAGAAGTAGAAGTAGCGGCATCGTGTCCCCCTCCTCTTGGAAGGCCGCGGTGATGGGCCGTGCTTCCCTCGGTTCCAATCACTCCCACGGCGACGAAGAAAAGAAGGAGGAGCATCCCGCTTCCGTTCCCTTGCTCACGGAGCGCGACCTCGACGAGTTTGCAGCCCTGGCGTTCTCGACCCCGTCCACGATTTCCTTCGTGGTCCGGTTCCCGCCCCCGACCGTTCCCCGCGCTTCGACTTCTTCTCCCTCGGATTCCGCTTCGTCCGGTACCGGTACCGACACCCGCCAGATCCTGGCGGACCTGGTCGGGATCCCCCTGGGCGCAACCGCCGAAACGAATCGATGCGAGGTGGTCGCCGGACACGAGCCGTCGAGGGGAGGGACGTCGGGATTTCGATCGCGGTCGGAGTCGCGGTCGCTCCTCCCGCTGTCGCTGGCGATCTTGCTGCGGCCGGGAGACGCGCTGGAATCGATCGACGGCGTTCCGGTGCGGGTGCTTTCGTTTCCTCCCGGGAATTCAAATTCAACCCGTCTCGGCCGCCGCTTTCGGGAGCGCCGGTTTGGGAAACCGAGCGCCGGGGATCGTTCGCCGTCGTCCCTTTGCTTCGAAACGGAGGAGGACCTCTGCGAGTACCTGCGGATTCGCCTGGGTCCCAACGGCGACGGTGGCGAAGACGGAGAAGAAACGACCGGGACGAGTTGCGCACCATCACGCTGACCTTTGCGTGCGGACCAAAGGGAACCGAAGCAAGCAACGACGGGGAAGCCAAAGCAACGAATGCGAAGGCCAATGCGAATGCGAATGCTTCCGCCGATCCGAATGCTCGGGCACGTTCCAGACCGGTCCACCACGTGTACCTCCTGAACCATGCTCCAACTTTGCCACCAGCAAACGACGATTCGAAGGAAGACGACGAAGACAACAACAACAACAACAACAACAACAACAACAACGGCAATCGCCCGGAAGATCCGTTCTTGACGCTCGATGCGGTCAACGAGGCGGTCGTCGTCCAACGAACAATCGAGGAGGATCCCACGGGGACGCCGGGCGATGCGAGCAAAACCACCACCGAGGAGGACCATTCCGAAGAGTGCCGGGGGGGCGCGAACGAGGTCTTGGAGGAGGAGAAAAGCAACGGCAACGGCAACGGCACAGAAATGGAAGCCCCCCGCCGATCGCTCCTCCGAATCCGTTCCATCCCTCGCGACAGCTGGCTCGACCGCCAGACGCACATCAAGGCCGGGGACGTTCTGGTGTCGGTCGACGATACCCCCTGCCATTGCAACGACGGCGACGGCGACGGCAGCATTACCACCGCCACCGCCACCGGAGCCAATATTTTGGCGGCCGTCTGGAAGGATCGCGCGAGACACTCGGCCGTGGTGCGGATCGCGGCCTGCCCTCTCGCCTTCCACGACGACGACGACGACGACGCCGGCTCGTGGGGATCCCGACTCCGTCGGGCCGCGGTGACGGTCGGTGGTGGCGCCCTCATGGGCACCGGGGCCGTGCTCATGGTCACGCCGCTGCACCCGTTCGGTCACGCCATAGCCCTCGGGGGACTGGGGGTACTGGGGACCGAGTACGATGCACCCAAGACGGCCATCGAGGGCGTCAAGAGGTCCTGGACCCGGGCGAGGGAGCGGCGGCAGCAGCAGCAACAACAGAAGCAAGGCAAGCCACGCTTCGGAAAGGCGGGCACCGCGAGAGATGGAGACGAACGAGGGAACGGATCGTCCGAACACGAACGAGCTGGCAGCGGTTGGCAGCGTCGACGGCGGTTTGTCTCCGGGTGAGAGCGCTGCGGTGTGAGACAGAGCGGGACGAGACACAACAGAAGAGAACGGAACGGAACAGGACGGAGCACAATGCAATACAACACGGTACCACACGCTGACGAGATTCGGTGAAAGTCGCCACGCTGTGCTGTGCTCCGTCGACTCGATCCATTTTGGCGAAGCCAAACCGTGCCAACAACAAGTGCCGGCTCCCGACTCCTGCCAGCAGCACGACGGTTCGATAACAGACTCCGGCAACACCACTCTCAAGGATTCATTCGTTCATTCATTCATTCATTTCTTCGAATCCAAGACCACCACGAACGCATTTTTTTTTAAAAAAAGCATCGCTTCTCGGGACCACCGGGCACGCCCACGACGAATTCGAACATTCTGTACCGTTATGAGGACACTTCGTGGTAAGATTAAAATTACTTGTACGAACAGGGAATGGGTTTAAAATTTGCATTACGAATACAGTATACGAAGTATTTTTTTAGGTTTTCGAGAGAAAGTTCGCGATGATTGGTTCGTCCACGATCAATCGCCCTCATTGTACACGGCGCGGTAACTTTAAAAAAAAATGGTTCGTGCGTGAGTGTCGTGCGGGACGCGTCACGAAAATTTGCTTTGGGGAGAAGCTTCAATCGTGTCATCAAAACGGTAAGGTTTACCGGTAGTGCGGCTCAATCATCACCGGGCCCAGAGTGTGTAGCTCCTCTCACTTTCCGGCAGCAATTTTTTTTCCATCGTCGACGGACAAGGAAACAAAATATGATTGTTACACGCCGCCGTGTCACAATGATTATCGATGCCGGTATTCCCAAACTGCCTCGCTGGACGAAGTTACCCAATGAAGCCAATGACTATTCGGATTGGAGGATTCAACTCAAATCCCCCAACACCGAAAGCAACAAGGTCGAGGAAATTGCTGTGTATTCGGTCCACCGAGCGTGTTTATCCTGGTATAGTGACTATTTCAAAAATCTCTTGGTCGGCGATCGATTTTCCGAGTCTTTACAAAACCAAAGCACGATCGAACTTCCTTCTATTATTACCTCTGAACACTTTGAACAGCTTCTCGACTTCTTCTATACGGGTAAGCTTGAGTTGAACTCCTTCAATGCAATCGCTGTGGCCTACTTTGGTGATTATTTTGGAATTTCTTCATTGAAAACAGAAGTCATCAGTTTTCTCAGCGAACTGGAATGCTCAGACGCGGAAATGATAGCGTATTATATGGTAGCAGGAAGTCTTCACATGGAAAACATCGAGAAAACTCTGGCGAAGAAATGGGCTTTTACGCCGAGCATCTTATCGAATGAATCGGAATTGTCCAAAATCGACAATGTTGTTCGATTTTGTCGTCTTATCTGTTCAGAGAGAATGGATATTCAGAAATCCAGTGCAATAGAGCAATATGAGGAGGAGTGTTGGAGTGTTGGTCTCGCTGCCTTTATCGACACGTATTCCAATCACATGGATAAGGACGATTTTAGTTTTCTGACGCAAATTGATAGTTTGCCGGTCGTCTCGCATGCCGTTGCTACCAAACTGATGCATCAAGAACAACGATTCGGCTTAAATGAACACGAGTATAACGGTGGCAATGAGGGTAGTTGTCATGGTGACAAGGACTGCTGTAATCATTTCGAGGAGATGTGCTGCGAAGCCAACAGGATTTGCCACTATAATCTTACTTCTCTCCAAAGACGCTGCATTGATGCTTTCATCGAGAGGTTGACTGATCCTGATAAAAATCTGCATACAAAAATGAGAGAAAGGGACACACTGAAAGAACTTCCACCCGCCATTCTAACGTCTTTGATTTTGCGAATGACAGCTAAGTTGCACAAGAGACGATAACGCAGCAAGTATCAAGGTCTGTCAATGTCGACGAGGCTCCAATAAATGTTCCAATTGAAAATATCATCTCCAAGACAAACCTGTACAGACAGACTTTGGTATAGTCGAGATGTCTCCCATGAAGTTGAGTCTCGTTGCAGAGTTATATTTTTCGACGGATCAATTTTTCGCATGGGGCTCAACGGCGACTTGTGTCATTTCAAGGAAACTATATTTAGTATTCAGTGAAGAAAAAAAAACATTTCCCGCTCCAAAAGGGATTGCAGTGTTACCCTGAATCGTCCAACCAAACTGAGCCTACTGCACTCGGGGTTTTATACGAGGTTGGAATGTATGTTATCGATAAGGTGTACGAAGTAAACATTGCTTTTTCTTGAACAAAGGTATCGTCATTGTCGTCTCGTGGCTGATAAATTATATACATCCAAGTTCTAATGAATACAACGACATGTGAATAGTAATGAGCAACACAACAGTTTCATGAGAGTCTACTGTCATCGAAAACAATTGCCCTATCAACTAGTGGGCGATACTGAAAAGCAGGTGAGAGTAGTATCGTCTGCACGCTAGTAGTGGGATTTTTCAAGGCGGTTTCCACGAGAACAGAAATTTCAATTTTCATGTTTGCTACGAAGAAACCAGTCCAAACACAGAAGAATAGAATTGTTTGAAACCATACATCCTGTCTCGATTGATGTTACTCTCTAGTACTAACCTTACTGTATCAGAGTGCGTAATCATCATAATCCAGTGCTTTGATTTTGGAGAATGTGGTATCTCTGGAAACCAGGAAACGACCGAAGATAAAAATAAGTTGTTTGATAATTTCTGGAATTAAGAATTATGATAGAATTATGATGTAGAACTAAATTAATAAAATAAAATGTTTCTCCTACAACGTCTTGTTGTTTTTCTTGATAAAAGCAAACAGACATAGAGAAGCTTTTGGAATGGTCTTAAAGAACCCAAAGAAGTCATAGAGAACCTGAGTCGGGACATCGGTCATAGAGAACCTTAAGGTTGTAGAAACAGTGTTTGTTTCTTAATACTACGTACATAAATAGATTGTTTCTTGTGTGTCGTAGTTTTGGGACATACGACAGAGAAAAAAGGGCGTGGAACTGTAAAGATAATTCTTTTTTAAAAAAAAATTAAATAATCAGATGAGTCACGGAATTATTATTTTTATAAGAATTTGGACGTAATCTCTCGGGTCGAACAGTTTTGGCTATGGGCGCGCTATTTGGATTTTTTCGAACCGCGATCAGACTTTAGTTGAGAGGATCACTACGGTAAGGCTTAACTTACGAATAACTTAATTACCTTAATTCTGTTTTCTTTTCGCGGGATACGGTACAGTAAGGTAATTATGCAGCAAAGCAAACCGAACTCACTTTCACTTTTGACAGCGAGAAGAAAGAATCAATCACCAACAATCTTCATTGCGACGCCCCGTCGAGCAGATTGAACGCCACCGAATTGTGTCCATTATCTAAAGAAACGAACCATGAAAATCAACGTTGGTCCTCCAAAATTGCCTCGATGGACAAAAACACCCCATGAGGATGCTTCTCTCTCGGACTGGAAGATTCAGCTCATAGCGCCCAGTGACAACACGTTCGATGAAATTGCCTTGTATTCTGTGCACCGAGTGCTGTTGTGGTGGAACAGCGATTATTTCAAGAAGCTCTTTGAAGACGATAGATTTCCCGAGTCGCAGGAAAACCAAATCACAATCAAGCTCCCTTCGTCTAGAGTTACCCCCGAACATTTTGAACGGCTTTTGGACTTTTTCTACACCGGAGAGTTGGAACTGAATTCTTCGGATGTTGTTCCCATGGCGTACTTTGGTGATTATTTTGGAATCTCTTCCTTGAAAACAGAGATTGCCACCTTTATTCAACAGTCCGATGCCTCACACACCGATTTGGCGGTGTACTATGAGGACGCGGAGAGTCTCCTCATGCAAGATTTTATTAAAATTATTGCAAACAAATGTGCCAGCACACCAAGCATCGTGCCAGAGGATTCCGAATTATTCAGCATGGCAAATGCCGAACGCTTTTGGCGTTTAGTTTGGTTGGAGAGAAAGGATGTTCAACCGGACGAATCGGAGGACACCGTCAAGAAGTGGAGCGTCAATATTGCCCGCTTGATTGAAGCGAAATTCGAGCTCATTGATAAGGAGGCATTTACCGTTTTTACTCATCGTGATTATTTGCGAATCATTTCTACGAGTGCTGCTGTCCTGTTGATGACTCAAGAACACAAATTGGGTCTTGGTGACACCGAGTGCGGTGACGACAACGATGAACAAGATGACCTGACTTGTCTGCAAAAACGTTGTACCGAAGCACTCATGAACAATATCACCTCGAGTACAGCGCCATTTACATCGAAAGTACTAATAAAAGGACTAGTGCGAAAAGTTCCACAAAAGGTACTGGAATATTTGTTGTTACGAATGATTGGTCTACACGAGGCTGTGAATCCTAGAGTACCAACATCTGTAAAAGTCTCTGGGGCTCGATTAGTAGGTGCAGATGGCGAGTACACCTTAGCAGGGAATCATGAAGGGAAACCATTTTTTACGCAAAAAGTCATTAATTCCTACAGATTCACTGGATGCCAAGGCGCTTGTTACTATGCTATATTTTTCGATGGGGATAGGAATTTCAATATTGCTTGCTTAGGCAAAGAAAAAAATCCAGGAATTTCCACGGGGGATACTTTTTATACCAATTCCGTCTCGGAAATCGACCTGTTGCCGCGAACAACCGGATGGACGGCCGGTAGATATGGCCATTCGAGCGACGTCACACTGGAGTTTAACTTTCAAAACTAATTTTCTTCTCCTTGCGTTCTCAAAATCCTTAAAAACACCAGCAATCCCGTGCTAGCGCCGCGAAATGGCAAAGATTCCAAACTGACGGGAACACGTATTGAATTCCCTGTCGAACAGGTGATCGGCTAGCTTTTCGTAGCGGAATCCGGCGGTGTGGAGTTTCTCAAAAAAGATTGGTTTGGTGTCGTCCATGGTCACACCGATCAGTGCCACCGTCGGATTCGGGGGTGGCCGCGAAAATTCCTTGAGGGCGGCAATCAGCGGATCGTGTAGATAATCCCGGTAAGCGACGTCGCTGCCGAGAATCAGGTCAAAGGATTCCGACGACGACGACGACGACGACGACGACGAGTCGCCACCAAAGTCGTAGGACTCTCCCCATAGATATTCCTTGACGGAGGCAATTCGTTCGATGTTCACCTCGGGTGCTGGAGGTTTGTCCGACGAATCATGTCCATCCTCCGTCGTTTCCGCACCAGTTCCCGTGGTTCTGCATTGTCGATCCCGCAGAATTTGGGGCAAGATCCGCTCGAGGTTCGAACGGATCGTGGTCTTCATGAGCCGCATGTGTTCCGCCGTGTCGGTCAGCACCACCTCGACGCCCGGCCAGTTGGTGCCGGGATAGAGTGGCTCGTCGCCATCGTCGTTGTCGTGTTCGCCATTGCTGTTGCTGCTGTTGGCGGTCGCCACCGCAACGGCAGTCACCAGGCAGACGCCGAGGAATCCGTTTCCGGACCCCAGTTCCAGAACCCGCACCGGTCGGTCCCTGCTTGTTCGGAGTCGCATGCTTCGGAACTGCTGTAAGAAATGCGGCGAGGCCGCGAAGTACCTCGACAGCGCCTTTCCCGTCGTCCACAGGCCGCCCCCGATGCCCGAGTCCCAGTCCTCGTTCAGGTAAATGTCGTAGCCCGGTGTGGTGGTTTCTCCGTTGCCGTTGCCGTAGTCATCGCGATTGCCGACGGGACAGGCGGGAGGTTCGAAGGAAAGGTCTCCGGGAACCGTCAAAACAGGTTGGCTCTGATCCATGGTGCGATTGGTTTTTAGACACGGTTTCCGGATGTCGTTGCGATAATTTCGTTGCGCGTTGTGCCGTTTAACGGGGTTTGTTCGTATGTATGTGTCAGTCACTGCTACAAAGGCGAGATCGTTTTCGATAACCGAACAAGTGACGGGCGGTACAATCCTTTTGAATCTGAATGCCTTTAGGTTTATTGAGAGGGAGAATGTTGGTGTTGTGTCAACGGTAGCTGGAAGCGATGCGATCTTGGCCCTTTTTGTGTCGTTCTGTGTTTTAAGGGTTGAGGAGCTCGTTGTTCGTGTCGAGAATGATTTTTTGATTGATTGAGATGATTGATTCATGACTTGCTGTCTGTCCGTTTGCAAACCATCCATTTTTCTTTCGCTCGAAGAACACAAAAAAATAATGTCAAAAGGTATGCACGACTCAATCATCCTTTTTCCGAAAATATCCAGTCGTGGACAAAGAGAGAGCGGTTGGCACTTTTCCATCACCTCTCCATCCATCGAGAACCATCATGAATTATCCGAGAACCCAAGCGAATTGGCAACTACCATGAGACAATCACCATCCAAGGTTCCATACAATTCACATTCTAAAAAGCTCAGGAATGAGTTTTTGTTTGCAAAAAGCGAGAAATGACAAGTGTCATGAAACAGTAACCTTACTTCACTATCAATGGTTTTTTTTTCATTCTTTTTCTGTCTAATTTACATGGTGATTGGACCGACCGTGCGTGCAAAACGAAAAGCTCGCGGTTGGTGGTCGTGTTGGTTCTATGCAATATATCGTAATAATGTGTTTTTCCTTTTTTCTTCATTGATGGAATCATTCTTTCGTGCCTCTACAAAAACTTTTGAAACCATGGGTGGCGTTTGGCTTCCTCCAGCGTGATTCGCTTCGACGCGCTGGGTTCCATCAACCGGAGAATCAGGTCCTGGGCCTCCTCGGTAACGTCTTCGACAAAGATCGGCGGAGGAATGTAAAAGGGTTCCACGGAGGATGCGTCGTTGAGCTTGCGCAGGTCCAGGACGGGATAGCCACCGTCGTCGTTGCCGGATTTCGTTGGCTCCGCTTCTGTTTCGCTTGCTGGTGCGACCGACAGGGTCAGGAGAGCTTCGGCGACCGACTCGATGCTTTCGTCTTTGCTTTCAGCGGTTTTGTGTTGGTTGGGTTCTGCTTCCAGGACCTCGTACGGGAGATAGCCCATCAGCAATTCGTACAGGACAACGCCCAGGCTGTAAATGTCGGTTCTGTGATCAAAGTTGTCCGTCATGTCCCGCCAGGCCAGCAGGTGTTCGGGCGCCATGTAGACCGGGCTTCCGCCAACAATCTCTCTGGAATCGTTGGTGACGGCCATCCCGAAATCGGCCAGCTTGACGACCGCGTCCTCGTCCTTACCGTTCACGAGCCAATTGGCGGGCTTGATATCGCAATGGATTGTGTTTCTAGAATGGAGGTACGTGAGTGCGTTGATGGCATCCATCATGTACTAAAAAGCAGTAATAATGGTGATGAGATTGTTGGAATCGGAAAACGAGTGAGGAACTTTTGTTTTTCGCGGCTGCAATGAAGCGCTCCATGGTTCATCAGTGACTGTCCCTGATCTTACCTTTGCCGCCAATTTTTCGGGCATCGTTTCGTGTTGGTCCACAAAGTCTGCCAAGTCACCACCGTCGCAGATTTCCAAGATGGTGCACAAATATCGTGCGTCGCCATCGCCATCGCCATCGCCCTCGGACGCATCCGCCTTTTCTCGCGACACCACATCGTGGTCCAGTTCCGCAAAGGGCTTGGCGTTGCTGAAAAAGTAGTCTATCATCTGGCAGACGTTGGGGTGGCGCAGGGGAATGTGGAGGTCGAGCTCGCAAAGCGCGTCCTCGGTCGCCTTTTGGACCTTGAGAGCGTAGAGGGCGCACGAACCCAGCTCGAGGACCTCGTAGACGTCGGCGGTCCCGCCGCACCCGAGCTTGCGAATGCATTTGAAATCTTCGAGGCAATAAATACCCCCGTACGACTCGTCGTCCCGGTCGAGATCGTCGTCGCCCTCGTCAAAGGCATTGCTCAATTTCAAATCGTACAAGTTGTTGTCGCATTCCGTCATATGTTCGGGGTGTTCATTGAAAATACCACCGGTGTTTTCGTCGATGTCCCGGATGGTCTTTCGGTGTTCGTTGTCCATGTCGCGAAAGACAACATCGTCCATGTCGATTTTGACCTGCTTCTTGTTGGCCGTGTGGAAAGTCCTCGGCTGCAACGGCAATGGAGACAACAACTTCCCGGCATTTGGAGTCCGACTCATTGCGGCAGAAGATGGGGTGCGTGGCTTGGGAACCCTGTTGTAATGGCCAGAAGCCTTTGGTGGAGTCTTGGACGCCGTTTGGGAAGGCGTCGAGCTTCCCTCCTTGTTGGACGTGTTGGCCGGTCCGTTTTTTGCAACCTCTGTTTCACCGGGCATCGGAAGCTCATCGAGGCTGTTCTTGCTCAGAGCTCTCAGAGGGATGCGGCGTGGAGACGGCAGAGCCATGTTGATTTTCGTCATTGACTTATCGCTTTCGCAACTCCCGGCGGTAGTTTGTCGACGTCGCGGGCTGGGCGAATACATGGTGTTTGTTGTGTTTTCGCATACCTCCATGGTGGCTTCTGCTTCGACTGGAATTTCTCTCTCGGATTTGTGCAATCGACTGCGAAGGCTCTCTGTTCGTTTTCTATTGACTATTGTGTAGAAACGGTATCCATCCAATAATCGAAGAATACGGCTCGACTACGAACGATACTGTGGCTTTGGAGCGAGGATGTGCGGTAATCAACGACCGGCGCTTGCCTCCATCGCATATCGCATACTCGTATTCTTCGACAGAACTTCGGTTTCGTAACAGGCAGGTTTCGCCGTACCGTATTGCCTCTGGGGGGGCAGTCGTTCGGTCACGCAATAGCATACTGAGGGCCACCTCGCGCGGTTCAAATAACGGATTTTTTCCGCGACCAAAATACGGTGTAACCGTTAGAGCCAAATGGACGCCGGTCGAACCAAAGAAAAAAGCTTCATCTCAGAAGACGTTATCGGAACGCACACACACAAAAAGATTAGGAATCAACGCCCAAAAATATTTCGACGGGAATGAATAATTTGCTGCGTATCATCGATCAACCGCATCACTCAACCATACAGAAGCGCCACGAGAGGAGAACTTTCTGTGTTTGTAAAAAAAGTTGTTGCGAAAGGTCCCGGAATCAATCCATTAGTTAGGGTCATAGCACCAATGCCCAAAACAACAACTCCGCCTCCAACTCTCGGTCAAAGTCAATTCCACAATAGGAGACACAACAGGTACCTCTATCACCCGATAATTCGCACACGCGACACACAAGTACTCGTACCCAAAAACCAATTTTCTGACTCGATCGTCCAAAAAGTGTCGATACTGTAGGACGAGGTTGCACTATCATCGGTGAAGAGCAGCTTAAAAATTGTAGAACGGTGTTGACAATTCACGGAGACTTTTACAGGAACGAGAGAATCGACTGGGGTGGAAAACTAAAATGATAGTGACAAACGTAATCACAGCGCTTTCGTTTTGTTTGCTACTTTTCGTGTGCTGGACGAAAGTGGAGTGGAACCTAACAGCGTCACGGGAAGCTCCCAATTTCGATGACAAAAAAATACGACACAAGCAACAACGAGAGTTACAGGCGGATCCCTTCAGCAGCTTCGGCTTGGACTTCAACTTGAACGGTCGCCTCAGCAGTAAACTTCCAAGTCGCAGGGGTAAGACGAAGGCTCCGGTCAGTGTTCCGAGTGGTCGCGTGATAACAAGAGACAAACTTGCCGAAAATAGCTATGACAGAGATGATGAATTGCCTCCCGAAGCAGAAGAAGCTGTGATTGAAAATACCCCGACCCCAGCTCCATACTACGATGTGGTGATTGTAAACGATGACATCCCCTGGGACCTTACAGAGGATGAGCCTGAAATAGACCCTAACGAAGGGAATGGACCCACAACGGCTCCGACAGCAAAGGAATTGATTTATTTGGATGCCGATGATGACGATTACACGGCAGTTGTGATTGGAGACGATGTTCCATGGGACGATATTGCCATGAACGAAAAGGCTAAGGACGTGTTCGAGGCCATCGAAATGGGAGAACTCGATGAATCGGACCAAAGCGAAGATTACGACCTGGACATTGTGGGAAGCTATAATTCTTCGAATGATGACTTTCGAGAAGAATTGTTTTATCCATCTGCAGAGCCCACTCATTCCCATCAGCCAACTGACTCTGGCCGGCCTACGGCGTTGGGATCGGCTGCGCCAACGAATCATCCAACCAGCACACCCTCGTTTTCCGGTCAGCCCTCTGATTATCCATCCTCCCTCCCAACGGATGTGCCTTCGATGACTCCTTCTGCATCCCCCACGAAAACCTGTCATGACAATTTGTGGTATCGGAGCCCGGTCAACGGATTGTTGTGCTCTCATCACTATGGAACGAACTGTCTAAATTGGAGACACATCGGACTTAACTTGACCGAGCTTGAGGAACTCGTCATATCTTGTCCCGAAACTTGCAACATTGAATGTGGGAGCTTTCATCTCTTTTCGACAGAAATTTCATTCCGGATCTCGAGGGTATCCGGGTTTATGGATCAAGACGACGTTGAGGAATTTTTTGACTTTTCCATCGAATATCTTGAAGACTACGTTCGAAGCATCGGGTGGATTGGGCCTGCCGACGATGTCAGTGGGAGTAACGATAGCCCCGAGGAATCGAAAGAAAAAGTTAGCCTCGTTTATGATGATGATTTTTTGAACGATGATTTTGCAGAAGGAAGTGCTGTTGTGTTCGAAATAGAAAATTCCAAGCTCTCGTCTCAACAATTGGTCGAGCATCCGAGTTTGTCGCTCGTTACCCCGGGTGGAGCGACTTCCAAACCAGTTGCTAACGAGGATAACGATGGTGTCTTCCGGAGAGTGAGACCCCTGCGGTCGAGAGCTGTTGAGGAGATCCAACGGACGAAGGAGAAACAGGGTGGTGAAAGCATAGTCAAGACGGATGAGGCGCTCGATGTAAGGGTGAAGTTTGAAGGTTTTACGATAGGCATGAATCCCAAAAGCATGTCAGAACTCTTAGTGCTGGGGATCGATGATGTCGATTTTACAAGAAAGCTCCAAAAGTCGGGTATCGATTTCTTTTCAAAGGCTACTGTGTCTTCAGCGATGGAAACCCTAGAGGAAGATGTTCCATCCAAAGATGTCGTGTTGGAAGGCGAAGAAGGAGAAAATTCCACATTCACGGTCGTAATTTCCTACATGGTTCCCATCGTTGTGATTGGCTTTGCAGTGGGATCCATATTTTATCACAGATGCTACAAAAAAGGTCGATGGACCACTTTGTACCAGAACCGGAACCCAGAGCGGACCCAATTCGGTGGAATGTCCACCATACCCATCGCAGCGGATATTGACAACGGTAACAACAGCAATAGCATTGTCACTGACAGCAGCGAACGAGAGTCTTCCAATGATTCTGCTGCTAACGATGCAAAGGATGAAGGAGATAAGCAATCTGCCTTTGCGAAACTCATCTCGACCTTGAATCTGAATATCACACTTACGAAGAGTAAGAATTCTACCGATGAAGAAGGTGAAACTGAAGAACCTCCAAACATTGATGACGGCACCAGCGGTAGCAGCAGCAGCGACGAGCGGGAGAACAGAAAACGGAAGGATATTCCAGTTATTGAAAGTCCTCTCGTGTCGCCTATGAGCGGCGAAACAGAAAGCCATGGATCCGCTTCGACTGATAAAGATGGATTCAACGCATACGCCAGTGTTCTTCCGCCAATGATTGTCATTGACAACATCGATATTCCGGAGCCAGATAGTACGTCGCCAGAAATGGCTGCAACAAATCCTTCTCGGGGTGACTTGAAAAAACAACCTTCTTTGCGTTCCACATCAAGTTCACAACTGAACGAGCTCGACGCTTTTGCCTCAGAATTCCGAAAACAATTGCAGAAGAAATCCCGTCGGTCCGTCAATTCAACGCATCCTTCGTTTACAGGAACCTATTATGATTCCTTTTCAGGCGCTGCGTTCGACGTCGAGTCAGAACGAGGATTGAATTATCTCCATGTCGAAGATGTAGATGATGGTCGACAGATCGTTGACACCGTGAGCGAGGACTGGGACGGAGATGATCTCTATCCTCCCATCCCGGCAAACATCACAGCAGAGGGTGACGAGAGTAACGAAGTTGGCTTGGACGACGAGCTAGATCAGGATCATTTAGCTTCTAGGTCGATACGAGCCACATCGCCTACAACTGCTTCGACCAAAAAATCTGCTTACGGAACCTGGGGTGGAAATCAGCCTTCTTCTTCAACCGAATTCCCCGATACAGATACTAATCTGTCCGTTTCATCGTTACCAACAGTTTTGCATAGAAGCACAAAATCTGAAGCATCTCTCCGAAGACGTGGCCCTCTTCCACCGAAACGCCCACCGACTCCCGAACGTGGCAGTACTACTCGGAACAACGCTAATGGCGGTACCAATGACACCGGCAACGACAAAGACAACAAACGACCATCATTCTCGAAGTCCGCCGCTGCATTTTCGTTCACTCCGATTGCACGAGCTCTCATGGGAGGTGGTAGCAGCGTTGACTCTGGTGGACATAAACGGAAGCCTTCGACCGACACGACAGATGAGCTTCATCTCATGAAAAATAGCAGCAGTCTCTCCGGACTGTCCAATGATGATGCAATGAATTCAAGCACCAAAAGTAATACGTGGAAAGACGAGAGTGATACCCGCCTTGAATTTGAAGCCCCACGGCAGGGTAATTGGGGACTGGTGCTTGAATCCAGTTCCATGATGGGGCCACGAATTTACGCTGTGAAAGACTACTCGCCACTGTTTGGTCTGGTAAAGAAAGGGGATAAATTGATCGAGATCGACGGAAAGAATGTTTCCCAAAGCAATTTAAGCGAAATAACCAAAATCCTGAAAGGGAAGTCTTCATCGTACCCTTACCAACGAACATCGAGCACCAGCATGCCAATTGTCGTTTCAAGGAATTCCTCTTCCAACACTGAATCCTCTTTTGCAGAAGCTCCTGTCGTCGGCTCCTTTGCCTACAATACATCTTATACCAGCAAGGACAGACATCACTTACAGGAACAATATTCTAGTTATGATCACAAACGAAAGGGGAATTATGGTAGCTGGGGAAGCAACGGGTCCCGGGTACTAGAGGACATTGACGAACACTATGAAAACAATGAAGTGGGTAACAATCAGCAACCGCAACGAAATTATCACGACTTCCATGACGGCAGCAATGAAATTTGATACACTGCCACCGTATTAGCACACAGAATTTAATTGAATGACACAATCAATCGACATAACATTTCAATCTCAAATTGCGGATTTAGTTCCCTGACCCTTCGTATCGCTATTTAGTTCGTACCAATTCCTGTTCTTGCCACGTTGTAAAGTAATTATGACACACAGTGCATACCGGTAGATGTAGGGGTAAACCATTGTTGATGCCTATTGCTCCGGTCGCAAAAAGTTTTCTTGCAAGTGTTCGGGGACGCTGATTCCAGCTTGCAAAATGCACCAGCCGAGAATCGAACTCGGGGCCCAACGATGGCAACGTTGGATTTTACCACTAAACCACTGGTGCTTGAATCCTTGCCTCGCCATAGCGAAATCCTAGTATATGGTCTCTCTTTATGGTTTCACGAATAAAGTGAACACAAGAACAGTAGGTAAGTTACCATTGTCATTATTATTTCGACAATAAAGACTTCATTCACTGTGTAGTTATAATAATAATCACTTAATGGTCAGGTGATGACACAAAAGAAATCTTGGAATCAAACGTCTGAAAACCAGTTTTGGCACATGTAGTACTGCCATACCCCGGGTCTACTAGTGATTAGAAAGTAGTAGTGATATGCAAATTGTGAGCTCTATCAATTAGTCTATTGCTATTGCTTTCGATAGGCATTTGGAATCGGCGATTCCAACGCCTCGCTAATTTATCCTCAACCTTAATCCAGTCCCGAGTAGACTCGTGACTGTATTCCGGTGCACGGCATGCTCCTCCATGGTACTGTAACAATTACTTCTCTGGTTCAGGGCTATCCCTGCAATAATAGGGGTGGACTCTCCTGATGTTAACCCGGTCAGTTACAAAAGGAGCAGTTTCAATAGTTACAGTTCCACTATCATGGGCCTTGAGCACCTTGTAAGGTCCTTGCCGTGGGAAGGATAGTTTTGGAATAATGCCCTTCCTTTCCAGGGTGACATAGTCTCCTTCTTTATAGACATGGGGGATCCTCTTCTGGTTTTCCCTGATGTTGCTCTTGTGGATGCTTTTCTGCTTCCTTGCTTGGATTGCTTCCCAATCCACTGGGAAGTTCACCGGCATGAACATGTCTCGACCAAACACCAGTTGCGCTGGGGAGTACCCCAGGGTGGTATGGATGGCGCTTCTGATAGCATATGCTGCCTTGGTGGTGAATTCCTCAAAAGGGTCCTCCTCGTGGAGGTCCCTGTTTTCCAGGTTGAAGGACAACAGACAGTCCTTTAATACCTGATGGATCCTTTCCAACACCGAGTTGGATTGTGGGTTCCAAGCCCCACTGGGCTTTCTTTTCATCCCCATGTTCTCGCAGAGCTCTTGGAACTCCGCTTTGAACTCACTCCCGCCATCAAAGCCAATTTCCTTTGGGCGCGGATATCTTGCCAGCCAGGTACTGTCCAACAATCGTTGAGTTTCTGCTGCATTTGGGGAGTCCTTCAGGTGAGCCAGTTCAAACCATCCGGTCACTGGGTCCACCATGGTGAGGACATGGATTTGGTAGTCTTTACCGTTTTTGTTGTGGACAGTTGCAGGTCCCCAGAGGTCCACATTGACCCTCTGCCATTTGGTGACCTCAGCTGCTTTTTCCGGTAGTAGTCCATACTTCTTCCGGCCACTCTTCTTAAACATCTGACACGTGTGGCAGTGCTTACAAAGGTCCTGGACGTCCTTCCGTAGGCCTTTCCAGGTGAAGACTGAGCGTATGCTCTGTTCCATTCTCTTTTCTCCGGGATGGACCAACATGCTGTGGTACCATTCCATAACTCTATCCTTGAGTTTATCGGGAATCAGGATCTTTCCTTCTTTATGGATTAGGTTGTAACCTTCCACCATTTTGGTGGTTAGTCGATTGTCTTTTTCCAGAGCATTCACGATTCCTGTGTCCTGTTGCTGGTAGAACTGAATCATGTCCGGGGCAAGTGGGAATGCACTATTGCCCTGGAATTCTTCCGGCGCTTCTCCAAGTGGGAATAGGAGTTGCCGGAGGTGCTCTTCCTCATCCGCGTAGGTGAGGGGCTTATTCGGTGGTAGCCATTCCACTGCGTCCGCTGGATCATCAGTAATGTCCAGTCGGGATAGTGCATCTGCTGCATCATTGTCTTTGCCCGCAACATGCTTGACTACTGGATGGAACTCCTCCATAAGGAGTCTCCACCGGACCATTCTCTGCGTCGGCATCTGCTGATACAGTAGGTTTAGGTGGTCTGTGTGAATAATCACATCTTGTCCTCGTAGGATTCCTTCAAACGCTTTTAGGCCTTCTACTATGCCCAGGAGTTCTTTCTCTCCAACCGTGTAGTTGAGCTGCGCCGAGTTCAGCTTCCGGGTGTAGAAACCAAGGGGCTTGCCATCTTGGCATACAGTTGCTCCCAATTGCCTGTCGCTGGCGTCTGAGTAGAGATGAAATGGTTTCGTAAAGTCTGGGAATGCAAGCTTTGCTTCATCTGCGAGCATCCTTTTTGCCTCCATGAAAGCTTTCTGCTCTGCTGGGCCCCAGTACCAGTTCATTTTTCCCTTTTTCCCTGCAAGTTTATTGAGGGGGGCTAGGATGTGGGAGCGGCGCTTCCACATGTCCCGGTAGAAATTTACCATTCCAAGAAACATCTTGAGTTGCTTAGTGTTCTTGGGGGCTTCCAGACGCTTCATCGCCTCCAGCTTCTTTGGCTGGGGCTGAATGCCCTCTGTTGTTAGGAGAAAACCCAAATACTCCACTTCCTTTTGCATGAAGAAGGATTTTCTGAGGTTGGCTCGGAAGCCGGCATCATCCAGTCTCTGTAGGACTGTATCGATTTTGTCGAGGTGATCCTGTTCGGATTCTCCCTCTCGTTGAATGATCAGGATATCATCAATATAGACAAGGACGTAGTCCAGGTCCCCTAGTAGGTTCATCATGACTGATTGGAAGATATCCGGAGCACACGCAATCCCCATTGCTAGTCTCTTGTAGGCATACTTTCCCCACGGCAGGATGGTGGAGCAGATTTTCTGGCTCTCTTTGCAAATGGGGATGGTATAGTATCCTTGGGACAAGTCCAGCGCCGTAGCTGATTGGAACTTCTGTAGTCGTTGGATTGTTTCCCCTATTCGTGGTAGTGGGAATGGTTTCCTCTGGATGGCGGCGTTCATTTTCCGGAAGTCTGTGAGGACTCGGATATCGCCTGTCTTCTTTGGTTGGCAGAAGGTAGGGGATGCCCACGGTGAGTCATCATCGTGGGGGAGTTTCTCCAGGACTCCGATATCACAGAGCCTGGTGATCTCCTTTCGGAGTGCTTGTTCAAAGGCATGGGGCACAGAGTAGTACCTCTGCCGGACCGGTTTGACTCCTGGTTGGAGCTCAATGGACACCGGTTCTATATTTTTGAGTAGACCCAACCCTCCTCCAAAGAGTGTTGGGAATTTCTTCAGTGTTTTCTTCAAGGCTTCCTTGGACGCGTCCGTAATCTCCAGGTCATTGACCATGGCGTCTATATCGACTTTGGAGTAGTCTGCGTCCAAAATTTTGGCTTGCCTCTCTTCCTCCTGTTGGAGGATCGGACTTTGTGTGTTGGCGAAGAATACTGCCTCACATTTGTCCGGGTCAGTAAGTTCCCCCATTCCCTTCATGGGGATGGAGTCACCCTGCCACTCGATGGTGCGGGAACTGTATTTTATATCCAGTCCCAGTTGTGCCATCATGTCGGATCCTATGATCATGTCGTAGGGCACCTCCTCATGGTGATGATATTCATCCACTTGGAAGGTCCATTTGATGGTCTTGGAGTTTGAAAATTCTATCAACCTCAGTCCCACTGAAGCCGCAGACTTGGTTCGGAACTTGCCCCCATAGGTATTATAGGTGACAGATCTGTGGTCTCGGTTCGTTAGTTGACTTCGGTCGACAAATTGCCTTAGAATTATGGACTTGGAGCAACCTGAGTCCAGTAGGCCCCGGAGCATCCTCCCCCTTCCTTTATGGTCCAATACCTCCACACAGACGTCCGCAAATCGATTGATTATGCGTGGTCCGGTGTGGATGGTATTGGCCATTCAGTTGTGGGATCCTTTCTTTTTAAAGGTCTTTCTGTACTTTCTTCTGTACTCTTTGAGTTCCCGTTCGGAGATGTCGATCTCGTCATCGGAGACTTCGTGGTCCGCTTGGGCCGTGGCCAGTACATAAGAGTACTCGTGGTTCGATAGATTCCTTCCCCAGTGGGGTTTGGAGTGTTGCTCAGCGTCTGAGTCTTGTTCTTTTGCCACAAAGTGCTCCTTGAGCAGGTTGATGGTTTCCCGGTCGAACTTCCCCTTCTTGTGGGGACCACCGGTTAGTTTCCAGCATTTGCCGGCATGGACCTTGCCACAGGTCTTGCATAGTTGTTTGTTGCTGTTGTCCACAGGGCGCTTCTTTTTGCCAGGGGATTTCCCGTGGTGGGTTCCTCCCCCAGATGCGGCCTTGGGAGTCTTGTTGGTGACACCGGTCTGCTTTTCGAGGTCGGTGATGCGTTGTTGCATTATTGCTTCCTTCCGGATGGTGATTTCCAGGTTTTCGAGCTTGTCGATAGTGGTGTTAAAGGAGTGGGTGTAGAGGTCCCAACTAATGTGCTCCAGTTTCTCGCGTTGGGAGTGGGTCATGTTGGAATCCAATATTTCCTTCAGTTCTCCTTGGGTGAAACTTCTTGGTGTTTCCATTTGGTCACTGCCACATTCCCAGAGGCATTCTGGGAGGTAGCTTTGGAGTTCGGCCATTCGATTGGCCCAGGCTCTAATGCCATGTTTGAGGTCCACGCGCATGCCTCGCATGAATCGGCGGAGGACGATATACGAGCGCTTGCCGTGTTGGTCATTGCCAAAGATTTTGAGCTTGAGGGCATGCATGCATTCCTCGATGACATCCTTTCTGTACTCCTGGGATTGGTAGTACTGGGTGAGGGCGCTTGCGACCTTTTTCTTTGGGATTGGAGACTCGAGGTTGTCGGTCTCCGATTCTTTGTCCGATCTCGCCGTGGCTGTGTCGGTTTTGTCGGCGTTTGGAGATTTCTCCTTTGCCGTCTCCTTGGAGGCTCCCGTGGGAGTTTCGGTGGCGTCTTGCCCCATTGATAGCAGGATGTTTGCTTGGTCCCTTTGCGCGATCTCTTGGATCTTGTTCTGTACGTGTCTGGTGTGATGGACCTTGTGGGTTGGTTCGGCCAAGTAGGTCCGCGCGAGCGTTCGCTGGACAAGTCCGAGTGCCTCAATAGAGAGGATTCTCTGTAGAACCTCCAATTTCTGGTCTCCGTTGAGTTTGTCATTGCCAGCAATTTTCTGGTCAAAGTCTCTCTTCCAGATAAGGAAGAGTTCTGGTCTTTCAGTACCATTGAGAACTTTCAGGTGTGACATGCTAGCGTAGACAAACATGAATCACGATTAAATAATTAACCGAATCCCACATACGAGCTGACCGGTGTTTGAATACAAATATTCAAACTGTACGCCGGGCGCTCCAGCAATGCATGTGCGCCGTTATTCAAATATGAGCACGGCGCGCGTTTGTATATTCAAACGTTCACACGAAAATCGTAACACTCGCTTAAGAGTTGAAACTTTAGTCACAATTTTAATACTACTCCAATTTTCTACCTTAGAGTGTAACACAGTAATTACTGTTTATCTTCAACGTAGGAAAACAGTAGAACTCAGTACTGAACCAAAAACAATCGAATAAACATACCTTATCCTCAACAACAGAGGAACCTTTACCCCCAGCAAGCTCCTCTCCTCCAACGCAACCATGGCAGGTATCTACAGAGATCCCCCGATCACCTACAAGAGCTCCTTCGATCGAACCAAGCCCAAGCTCTTCACGCTATACAATGTCGATGAGGAACGAACCGACAGCATGAAAGTCCCCCTGTTTACAGAGACAGGAGGTCTGGAAGAACTGCTCTTTGTGGAGGAGTCCTTCCGGAATGCGGCCACCTACCTACGACTACCCGTCCACATCTACCTCACTCACTTCGGACGCTGTCTCACCACAGACGCCCAGAGCAAGTGGAACGACTTGATAAAGGACCCACTGGATCCCGAAGAGTTCCAATACTCCCAAGAAGAGATCGGAGGATATGAACAAGCCTTCATTGACTTCACCCAGCTCTACTGCAACGCCAAGGACGCTAGAGACATCATGCACACCTACCTTCGAAGCCAAGACTGTCGGAAGACGCCCGCAGTCACCTGCAAAGAACACGCGGATCGCATCCTTATCCTCATGAAATACACTCAGAAACTAGAAGGAAGCAGCTCACCCCTTTCCAGAGTGGAGAAACTTACGATCCTCCTTCATTCATTCCCTTCTACATGGATTGAAAGCTATGGCATGATGCACAGTGGAATCCAAGAAGACACGACGGTCCGACACATTGTGGATTATATGAGCTGTCACGAGCGGCAAGCCAACAAGAAGAGCAACAAGAATAACAACAAACAACAAAATCGCTCGAACCACAACAACAGCAACGCCCGAAAGCGCAACAATACTTCCAACCACAAGGGTAACCAGAATAAAAAGAAATCCAATCCCTGTCGAATCCCAGGCCATAATCACGACTGGTCTGAGTGTCCGAAGAATCGATTCTCTAAGAATTACAAGAAAGGCTCAGGCTCCAGCAATAATCAACCGGAGACCTTCCACGCCAACACGACAGCTTCGACAGCTTTGATGATAGCAGGAAGCAACGAGACCTTCCAAGCCCACATGAACGCAGCGCGCGAGGCGTACCATGCTAATCATGGTGGAAGAACTGAAAGGAGCATCGATGGGGAACTCGTGTGGCTCCCCTGAGTCTCCGGAGGCTCCAGGCCTCCAAAACAGAAGCCCCCGGCTTCATTAAAACCAGCAATCACCTTGCCTCCAGCTCCCCTGGAACTGGATGCCAGTACAGCCCTGCTGTCTGGGATGACGCATGGAGGAGATCTCCCAGATAAAGAGGGGAAGGAACCTACAGGATGGAGCATTCCTGTTGAGCGCTCAGCAAAGCCTGCAATCGCAGCAAACACAATCGTTCGAAACATCCTACAGGATATATCGAACATGGATCCGAATCGATCCAAGGGTACAGACGCAACATCGATCAACGCGATTGATCCAAATAAGACAGCAGCAACAAATAGACCAACCCTGTCCCTGGCAAGGAACTGGTCTACCGGTACAGCAAAAAATCTCTATTGCAATCCCGGAAACTCCAAAGACTACACCAAAGGAGGTGCGTTGGAGCAAAATTATTTAAAGCTCCTGTCGACTGCTGGAAATCCAACCAAAAATACAGCAGAATCTACAACGAATAAGAGCAACGTGGCTCCTATTCTACTAACCAACATACAGTTCATACAAGGCATCCCTCTCAAAGCAAGACCACTACTAGCGCTACTAGATAGTGGATCCTCCGGAACTCTAATCAACAAGAGAGCACTACCATTTGGCACAATGCCACTACGAAGCAAGCACCAAGTCATAACTACCACAGCCAATGGAAGCTTCGACACTACAGAATATGTCATCATGAAGAACATCAAGTTACAAGAGTTTGGCAACTACACCATCGACCTACAAGAGGCAAGGCTCTTCCATTCTCCCGACTGCAGATATGATCTTATACTAGGCAGAGACTTCCTCCACCTAGCACAGATCAACCTCCTATTCAAAGAAGGAGCAGTTCAGTGGATGGATCGAACCATTCCTATGAAGGACACGTCCCTATACCATGACAACCATACCATGCTCATGGAAGAACTGGAAGATGCTGAACTCTTTGCTGATGAACTATCCTTTGCCAATCCATACAAGTCCAAGGTCATCCTCGATAGAGCCTACCAAGAAACAGATCCATCCACAGTGGCACAGCAGCAGTCCCACATGTCCAAGCAAGAGCAGCAGCAGTTCCAAGCAATACTAAACAAATACCCTAACGTCTTCAATGGGGAACTCGGCAAGTACCCACACAAGCAAATCTCTCTAAGACTCAAGCCCGGATCCAAGCCCATACACAAGAAGCCTTATCCAGTTGCATACAAAAGAGAAGACCTATTCAAAAGGGAGCTCCAGAATCTTTGTAATGATGGAGTACTCAAAAGATGCACCGGACCAGCTGAATGGGCGTTCCCAACCTTCATAGTACCAAAGAAAGACAACCGAGTCAGATGGGTATCAGACTTCAGAGAACTAAATGAACTGCTTGAAAGACGTCCTTATCCAATTCCCCGGATACAGGATATCATGAACAAGAGGGGCAAGTACACTCACTTTACCAAGATTGACTTGTCCATGCAATACTACTGCTTTGAACTCGACGACGCAAGCAAGAAGCTCTGTACCATAGTGACGCCATATGGTTGTTATGAATACCAACGTCTACCAATGGGTGTCAAAGTCTCTCCAGATGTTGCCCAGCAACTAATGGAAGATATCCTACAAGACACTGACTGCACTGTCTATATCGATGATATTGGCATCTGGACCAATGGATCCTTTGACCTCCACATGAAGACCATTGACAAGATCCTAGACCGGCTCAATCAAAATGGGCTCAAGTGCAACCCACTCAAGTGTGATTGGGCTGTACAAGAGACTGACTTCCTTGGTTATTGGATGACACCTACAGCTGTTAAACCATGGAGGAAGAAGATAGAAGCTATCCTACACATGGACCGACCAAGAACTGTCACCCAAGTCAAATCCTTCCTAGGCGCTGTAGGATACTACAGAGATATGTGGCCTCGCCGATCGCATGTCTTAGCTCCTCTATTTGACATAACTGGAACCCCCAAGACTCCTCAAGCAGCGACCATCAAGGCCAAGCAACGCAAAGCTCCTTCAGCTTTCACTTGGGGACCTGCTCAAGATAAAGCCTTCCAAGAGATGAAAGCAATGGTGGCAGCAGACGCGCTGAACACCTATCCAGACCTTAACAAGCCCTTTGAACTGTACACTGATGCCTCAGACCTGCAACTTGGCGCTGCTATAATACAAGATGGCAAGCCTATTGCATATTGGTCCAAGAAACTATCTGATGCCCAGAAGAACTATACTACTATGGAGAAAGAACTCCTCGCAATTGTACTCTGTTGCAAAGAGTACCGCAAAATGCTACTCGGTGGTGTTATCAACGTATACACCGACCACAGGAACCTTACGTTCAGGACCCTTTCAGTCCAACGAGTCCTCCGGTGGAGACTATTCCTAGAAGAATTCGGTGTCAACCTCACCTATATTGAAGGCAAGAAGAATGTTCTTGCTGATGCCTTCTCCAGACTCCCCCGGATGGATCCACCCACAGTGGGGAAGAAAGAAGCCCTTGGTAAGGGCACTCTCATCGATTTTTTGAAACTTGAAGTCCCCAAGCAAGATGAAGAACTGTTTCTAGCAGAGTTCCCGAACCTATTCCAACACTTATGCA
Organism: Pseudo-nitzschia pungens; assembly: GCA_037355855.1. Taxonomy (NCBI): domain Eukaryota; phylum Bacillariophyta; class Bacillariophyceae; order Bacillariales; family Bacillariaceae; genus Pseudo-nitzschia; species Pseudo-nitzschia pungens. Next base: position 975,695 of record CM074764.1, on the reverse strand, counting down.
ATGACGCAGATCAGGAATTGTACTCCTGTTTGCTGAACAATGAGTGTCTAGTCAATCTACCAAACAACCAAGACATGGAATGCCCGGTTAACTATAACAAGATATATCTCCATCAGCAGAAGGACCCAACTGTCAAGTTCAAGCTCCAATCCAAGGCATTCTTCTACCAAGAATTACAAGGCAATAACATCCTTTGCTATGCCAACCAAGCCAATCCAGATAATTGGCGAATTTACATCCCAAGTTCTCTTACCAATGATACCATCAAATGGTATCATCTCCTGTTGGGTCATTGTGGATCCACCAGATTATATAAGACTATTGCAGCTCGCTTCTATGCAGACAACCTGTCCAACTTATGCAAGTCCTACATTTGCCCTGATAATTGCATCCAATACAAGAGCAGGCAAGCTAAATATGGAAAGCTTCCTCCCAAAGAAGCGCCAGTCTCTCCCTTCGATGAAGTTCATGTCGATCTCATAGGCCCCTGGAAAATCACTGCTCAGAACAAGACATACAACTTTAAGGCCCTCACCTGTATTGATCCAGTTACCAACCTACTTGAAATCATCCGGATCAGGGACAAGTCATCTCAGCACGTCTCTGATCAATTCAAGAACTGCTGGCTCTCCAGATATCCTAGACCAAACAGATGTATCCATGACAATGGCGGCGAGTTCTTAGGGGCTGAATTCCAGCTCACCCTACAGCAGTATGGAATACAATCAGTCCCTACAACAGTCAAGAACCCACAAGCGAACGCCATCTGTGAGCGCGTTCACCACACAGTAGCTGATATCCTACGAGTCCTGGTACATGTCAATCCTCCACAAGCAAACACCAGGGCCACTCAGCTCATGGACAACGCCCTAGCAACCTGTATGCATGCCTCTCGATGCGCAGTCAGCACCTCGCTACAAGCCTCTCCAGGATCCCTGGTATTCAACAGGGACATGATGATCGATCTGCCATTAACCTCCAATCTATTGGCACTGAAACAGCTTAGACAGCAAGGAATCAACAAAGCTCTGCTTCGGGACAACGCTAAGAGGATAGAACATACCTTCCGAATCAATGACAAGGTATGGTTACAGGAACCTGATCCAGATAAGCTACAGCCTAGAAGAACAGGCCCCTTTCTCATCATCCAAGTGAATGACAATGGTACAGTCAAACTGCAGAAAGCCCCTTCGGTAGCAGAAACAGTGAATATCCGGAAGTTAACTCCTTACAAAGAACCGGAAGCGGAGTCGAGGAACGAGTCAGAGTCACCGGCTATTCATTGGTCAACTTGAAGCAGGCTTCGCTTAATCATGAGGCACTATGTGACATGCTAGCGTAGACAAACATGAATCACGATTAAATAATTAACCGAATCCCACATACGAGCTGACCGGTGTTTGAATACAAATATTCAAACTGTACGCCGGGCGCTCCAGCAATGCATGTGCGCCGTTATTCAAATATGAGCACGGCGCGCGTTTGTATATTCAAACGTTCACACGAAAATCGTAACACTCGCTTAAGAGTTGAAACTTTAGTCACAATTTTAATACTACTCCAATTTTCTACCTTAGAGTGTAACATCAGGTAGTCGCTGAATGCGATTCCACCTTGTTCGCTGTCTACGTTCATCTTTACGGTGGTGGCGTCTTCCGGCCAGTCCTCCCGTGTGATGTTGAAAGGTTTCAGTTTGGTTCCTTTGGTCGCCATGGTGATTTAATCAGTTGTTTATTAAGTTACTTTAGTTACACTATTTCTGTTATTTCACTGCTTGTGGTGAGACTGAGCAAAAAGTGATTGCTCAGTTCCTCCAGTTTTTCTTGCTGGATTTTCATTGCTCTCGTGATAACTCGTGTTGTAACTGATTTTCCCCCTGGTTTGTCCAGTGGTGGGAGTTGTTTCTCTCTTTAGTTCCCGGGAATCCTGTGGTTCTCCGGAGTTGTTTCTGTTTTTATTTTGTGGGATTCGGTTCCCGTGGTTCTCCGGCGTTGCTTCTCTATTAAGCAATCACCGGGCCGGTCCCACTTCCCGTTTCCCGTGGGATTGGTGGTGTTTAGGTATTCATTATATACCTTTCCGGATATCCGTATACTTCGGTTTTGGTTGGCATCCCCTATTCGGTCTGTCCATCCACTCAGTGTTGGTCCAATTAGTCCACTCACTGGATTATGTGTCACTTTTTCGACACTTATTTCATTATTTCTTTGTTCGATTATTTCTGCTGTCGACCATGGTCCCGTTTAGGTACTTAGGTGTCTCTGTTGCTGCTGTTGCTCCCTTCTTTGGGCGCCAACAGTTGCTGGGGTCGGTCTTCCTTGTGCTGCAGACACTGGATATCCTTCTCCCTGTTTTTGCTTCTCTGTGCCTCCATTTTTGGCAGTCTTTCGGTCTCGTCGGCGCCTTGGCCGATCGATCTCTTTCTGCTCATGGTCATCAGCACTCAGCTTGATTTTAAAATCATGCCATACCCCGGGTCTACTAGTGATTAGAAAGTAGTAGTGATATGCAAATTGTGAGCTCTATCAATTAGTCTATTGCTATTGCTTTCGATAGGCATTTGGAATCGGCGATTCCAACGCCTCGCTAATTTATCCTCAACCTTAATCCAGTCCCGAGTAGACTCGTGACTGTATTCCGGTGCACGGCAAGTACTACATCATGTAAGATATCCATCAACATGAAAGTTTAGCAAAACTGCAAGAAGTAGTGGCAGGGAGTTTACTATCTCCTCTATCTAGCAGATACTAATGTTTGTAGATAACAATGTGCAGGATTTTGGTCATTTTGAAGTGATTTGGGTGTATCCTGTGTAAAAAGAAGATGTGGGGGGAAGGCAACAACAATGCAAAAGAAAGCTTTCCACCAGTTTCAGAATCAGGACAAATTCCTCTCTATTTTTGCAACAATATTGACGATTCCAAACAGACATTGTGTTGTTTTTGAGGATTCCAAACAGACATCATGTTGTATCAGCACCACAGATATTATTTAGAGTCCCCTTCCCTTTGATTGATGCCTTATACTATCGTACTGATCCTAGTGGTCCCTGTGTCAGAGTTCCAACAGTATCACTGCAATAAGATCTTGTTTCTGTCTGACTTGAAAACAGCACCAAAAATAAAAAAGAAAAGGGGAGACATACTAGTACTACTACTACTAGTAGTAGTAATGGCAAAGAACACAATCCTCTTTTGATTCACCTCGGTTATACTACTACTATTCAGTTTCTGGCTGACAAGAAACTTTTTGTTTGTGGTTGTCTTGTCATTTATTTTGTTTACAGTAATTACCATGGTGGTTGTTTGTCACCAGCCACGGTAATCTTACTGACCTGGTGGAAAGAGCATCAAGGAGGCCACAGCAGGAATTATCAAAATTCAATCACCAATCAATAAGGACGGCTCCACAAAAAGAATACGTGTTGTATTGTATCGTACATATGCAACGTAAGAAGCGGCAGTTCCGAAGGTCTGGCGTCGGTCACAACCAATCACACATCATCGTCCACAGTAGTTTCAGTGTAAAAGACATACTTATGTAACCTTACCGTATTGGTGGTGGGTTTTCTAAGAATCGGATGGATGTCGTGTCCTCACGGACCAAACAATAGTTGAAGTGCCGGCTGTTACTGTACCTCCGGTACTTCTATTTCTAAAAATATACGATGATCACGAAACGAGAGATCAGAAAAAAAAGCCAAGGGAACCGTTCATCAATCAATCTCTATCAATCAATCTTCAACCTAATAGAACGGGAAGAGGGTTCATAATATTATTATATCTTCCCAACAATAAAAATACCCACCCACGTAATCGATCGTCAATTCGTTTCACACTTCCATCCAACAATCAGTAATCCGTACAGAGGTGCGGGTCGATTTCAACTGCTAACGAACGAAAAAGTTGCGTGTTTCCTTTCCTTCAACCTGGGTTCTTTCAAACGCGTCCAACAGTAGTTGTCACAGAACACCGGGTTCCATCCAGTACGACGACGACGACAACAACAATAGACTATACTATACTATACTATACTGCACCACACCACACCACACCACACCACACCACACCAGACTAGACTAGACTAGACTAGACTAGACGAACACACCGACCCCAGTCGACCGAGCAAACAACCAAAACAACATTCATCAATCAAACAAAACATATCGTCCGCAATGATGCTCCGACGCGCCGCAAACCAAGCTCTTCGCTCCTCGAATCGTTTCGGATCCCGAATCTGCGGTCGCTCCCTCGAAACCACCACGACCGCCGGTCAACAGTGCCAAATCCGCGGCAAATCCACCGTCGCCGTCCAGCTGGACTACTATATGTCCTCCCAGTTTGCGGGTGTCGCCTGCGCACTCACCGAGGGCCTCTACCAAAAGGCCGGCATCGAAACGGTCAAGTTCCTGTCGACCTGTCCCGTCGGACTCGAGGCGGAGCGCGTCCGGCAGTTCCGCGACATCAGCGACGACGCCGACGTGGTGGTGGGGACCGTCGAGCAGAACATTTTGGTCCCGCTCCTGCGGGAAAACCCCGAGTGGAATCTCAAGGCCGTTGCCGCCATGTTCCACAAGTCTCCGTTGTGTCTGGCCTCGATCGAGGACGACGACGACGGCAGCGACCGCAGGACCTCCCGAACGATCGGTGCCCACGAGGACACCGTCGAGTTGTTGGAGCGCATTTTTGGCGACACCGGCGACACGGTGGTTGCCAGCCCGCGTGCGACCAAGAACTCGGACCTTCTCGAGGGAAAGCTCGACGCCATCCAGGCCTACACGACCACCGAGGTCCCCACCCTCCGCAGGATTCTCGAGCGGACCGGGGCCACTCGCAAGAGCGTCGGTTCGGTTCCCCTCGAGGGACTCCACGGAGCCAGGCTGGGCTATTCGCAGACGATCTTTTGCCCCGGGGAGGATCTTCTCGAGGGCGACAAGCGGGAAATCCTCCGGGCCTTTCTGGAGGCCACCTTCGAGGGATGGTCCTTGGCGATCGCCGATCCGGAGCGCGGGGCCCGGGCCGTCGAGGAAGCCCAAAAGGCCACCAAGCTGAGCGACGAGGGCAACGACCACTGGGACAAGCGCGAGTACCTGCGGTACAACACCGAGAGCACCGCGGCCTGCGGGGAGCTCGTCGCCGCGACCCGCTCCGGCGGCAGCGGCGGCGCCCAACAACGGTACGGCGCCATCGACCCGGCCCGGTGGGACGAAGCGACGCGCTGGCTCCTCGACGACGAGACGGTCGCACCCGGCTTTGCCCTGGATGCCACCGTTTGGCCTGCCGAAAGCCCGTGATCCATCCGGTTCGATGGGTCGCTGCCTCGATCCAAACAAAATTAGGAACGGAATGCGACGAAATTCCGTGTTTCTCACCGACATCGCCGACCAGTGTAATAATATTATTACAATGATAAAGAATATTATAGCACTTTGGTAGTAGTAATCTTGGACACAATGCAAATAACTCTGCGTACATTGTTTCTACTATAACCGACTATACGTAAATAATAGTAGTAAATAACAATAGCACCATTGAACTACAGTATCGATGGAGAAAGCATATCCAGGCAAACAACAGGTCGAACAAAACAGCAAACAATTTTCACAAGACTCTCCCGCCGCGGTTCGTTCCGTTGTCCGATGTACCATACCGGTCGTTGGTTGGTCCGTTGCTGCCAGTCGGTGGTGCGTGGAGTGCGCCACTGCGACGATTTGTCCTTCTTCCTTCTCGCGTTGCGGCGCTGCTTTCGGAGCGTTGCGGCACCAACCAAAAACAAAGCGCGCTCGGATTTCTTTTGCTTTTGTTTGTCGTATTCCGGATGGTGGAGTCTGGAAGCGTTGCGTCGTCATTGCCATTCGACCGAGCAAAAGCAGATGTTATCGACAGTGGCAGGATTCGAACCTGCGCGTACGAAGTACAATGGATTAGCAATCCATCGCCTTAACCACTCGGCCACACTGTCTTGTTGCTACATGTGGGGTCATATTGCGTTATATACAATCTAGGACTTTTGCAATCAATCTATCGCGACGGAGTTTCTTCTCCATTCGGTCGGGTGCCTCCCGTTTCTGTTGCTACGTTTGGGTAGACGCAATAGGAAACGATGCACGAGACGGTTAATAATTCATCGACGAGAGGCAGACGTAGTCGGCGGATGCCAACACCACACCCACTACCGCAACGGCAATGACCAGGCGCGGTGCCACATCTACGGTAATTTATCGCCGACGATCTGGGTAGTCGTATTTTCTCGGTTTCACACTATCGAGGATGAGATCCCCAAAGAATGATCACCGATGCCTCCTGTCACACAATTGCCCCCAACAAAAAACAAATCAAATCCAATCCAATCCAATCCAATCCAATCCAATCGATTCGCGGACATGCGGACAGACACGATTGGGGGTTGATGAAGGAATGAAAATCATCAAAATCAAAATCATCAAAATCTCAACAATCAATCTCAATCCGAATAATTCATCGGCAGCGTTTTTGGAGATTTTGATCGAGTTTTCCCTCCATCCTGCGCGGGTTGGATGGAGTTTGGCGGGCTCCGAGGTTGGCGGTCTTGTTTCAAAATTTTCCGGGCATAATTATTATGTCTATTTTGCTACGTTGAGTTTCGTTTTTTTTAATTAAAAAAAAATTGGACGAAAAGCAAAAACAAAACAGTATCGAACTTAGGGCTCGTACGTAACCTTACCGTAAGGACGAGTTCGTAATTTCACCGTAGCGTAAGAGGAGGGAATTCTGTGATCGTAAAACAACGAAGTAAGAATAAACCTTACTGTAATTAGGACTCGGGGAAGGACTCCATCACGGCAAAAGATACCCCTTGTTTGTCATGTCACACAACATGCAACAACCGAGGCGGTAACGCACGACACCAATCTCAAAGCAATCATTCGAAACCTCGTTGCATTGGGAATTTACTACACTGCATCCTTCCTAACCTTGCATTGCGTGTAACGGCTCCGTCAAAATCATTATTTGTCGCTCCTTGATAAAAATAATAGAAAACCCAATGCCGAAAAACGAGGTCGAAACGAAACGAACCGAGACGAGTACGAGTACGAGTACGAACGAGTTCGAGTATATCCTAGACGAACAATAAGCAACAATCCGTGATGGATCGTTATTTCCGCAACAAAGCGGGGGGCGCTCCTCCTCCTTCTGGGCTCCAACCACCGTGTTCTCGCAAAACACTCAGCCGTCGCGTCACCAACGATCCCGGAGAGGAGGATCCCAACAACAACAACAACACCGGAGGAAGACCGAGCACCGCTGCCGGTGGGAGCTGCCGAAAACGAGGGAGGGAAGGCCGATCGATCGGGAGTTCGGGATCTCCCGCTTTGGCGCAAGACAATGCTCCGTTTGTTGCGGAGGACGGCGACGATAATAACAATGACAATGACAAAAACAATGACAAAAACAAAAACAATAACAATAACAACGACAATAACCACAACATCACCAACACCAACGAAGACGACGAGTTTCCGGGATTGCTGGACGACGACGTCTTTCGCGAACTCGACGAAACCCCGTACAAGAAGAGGGACTCGTCGGGATCCGCCGCCGGAAAGGCCGGCGATCGCACGGCGCCGACCCGTCATCGCTCGCGATCCTCCTCCGTAACTCCCTCACCGTCCTGCATCAACGCGCGCGGTGCGGACGAGCGACGGAGACAGAGACGGGGACAGAGACGGACCACTCCAACCCCATCGATGCCGTTGCCGTTGCCGTTGCCGTTGCGGTCGTCGCAATCGCAATCGCCATCGCAATCGCCATCGCCATCGACCGCACGCACCACCCTCGATGGCACCCAGGACGAATTTGCTGCCATACCGGACGAAGACTTTCTCGCGGTCGATGATCCAACGATGCATTCCGTCCCCGCGTTGTCGGATCGCCCGCAATTTTCGACGTCGTCGGCCGAGCGCCCAACGACGACCAAAGCCATGAATGACGGAGCAGCGATGCCGACGGAGAGACAAAGCAGCGGCGGGGGTGCCGCTCCCGGCAATCACAAACCCTCGATCCAGAAATGCTCGCGGGATGCTGTGACATCCGCGGAACAAGAAAGCACCGGAAATGACAGCGACGACAATGACAACGAAGAAGAAGATGAAGAAGAACTCGACGATGACGAACAGAACGTCCGGCTCACACTCGACGAGCTCACGCAACAACAAGTCGACTTTGAGGCAATGTACGAGCCCGGGGATGCCACCGAAGAATTCGAGCGCATCGCCGGAGCAGAGGAATCGGAATCTGTGCGTGGGTCGGAATCGGAATCGGAACGGGAGCTCCGAGAAACTCCCAAATTGCAACCCCCGGTCGACGATAAGCCACCGAGGGCCATGAAGCAACCCACAATGTCGCAGTACTATACACGAGAATCGAGTCCCGTTCGAAAGCGTCCGATGCCCTTCAACTTAGTGGAATACAACGGAAAGCATTTCTTCCGCGGAGACTTTTGGAAGCTAAAGGAAGCGAAGAAGAGCCAAGCCAGCAACCTCATTGTAGAGATCGAAGGATTCCCCACCAAGCGGATCAAGGGATGCAGCAGACGGGAAAGGGTGGCAAGAGTCCGACCCAGGTACCACATGGCGATCCGGGACATTCCCCATCTCTCCCCCGACGGTGCGCGAAGGTTCGTGGACCACCGAGCGTCCCTCGACGGAACCATCGGGGCCGAGTACGTGGAATGCGAACTCTGCACGAGCAGCGCCAACGCGGCGACGGAACATTGCTTTCCGCTAAAAATGCTCGAGCAACAGCCAAGGGGACCCATCGAATCCGATCTCCGGTTCGGATTCGAAAAGGCGGGATTTTTTCTCGAGTACAAGCCGTCCCTCCGAAGTTCGTTGCCACCGCCAATCGTCCCCAAGAGTCCCGGGGGAGAATTCCGGGTCCTGGATCTGTACGCCGGTGCCGGTGGGTTTAGCCAGGGACTGAAAGAGGCGGGATTTTGTGTCACCCACCACGTCGACATCGACACCGCCTCGTGTTCGACGCTCCAGGCCAACTTTCCCGACAGCAAAGTGCTCCAGTGCTCCGTGGAAGACTTTCTGGAGGGCTGCCGTCACCGCAACGCTCGCTCGACCCTCTATCCGCCGCGGAGGGGCTTCTTTGCCCTCCTGCACGGATCCACGCCCTGCCAGGGCTTTTCGTCCGCCAATCGCAACGGGGGTGCCAACGACGACGCGAACAACCGCGAGACGCACCGATTCATGGAAGCCGTGGAATACTTTCGGCCACCCTACGTCACCTTCGAGAACGTTCACGGAATCGGGAAGGACAAGCACAAGGGGTACCGCGACAAGATGGTCGGAGACTTTCTCCGGATGGACTACCAGATCCGGGTGAATTGCTTGGATGCCTCGGACTACGGCGACCCGCAAAAACGAACGCGGTTCGTCATTCTGGCGGCCAGGAGGGGCCTTCGATTGCCGGGACTGCCGCCGCCCACGCACGGCGACGAAAGCCCGCGCCTTCTCCCGAAACGAACCGCCCGGGACGCCCTCGGATTCCTGGAAAACGTCCAACCGCTGGAGTACGAAGGGGAGGTCGAGGCCAGGGTTCCCGGGGAAGCGACCCCGAGCCGCCTGAGGGGGCACCGGCACAAGCACTCCGAACCCAACAAGGACGACGTCTTGCTGGTGGGAGATCGCCCCGCCCCGACCGTCATCAAGAAGCGCGTCATCCGCCACTACCAAAACCGGCGCCGGCCGCTGACGAGGCTGGAACGGGCCCGGCTGCAGAGTTTCCCCGCCTCGTACGAATTTTACGGAACCGACGCCGAGATTCGTGACCAGATCGGGAACGCCGTGCCGGTGGGACTGGCGCGAGCCATCGGGGGCGCCGTTCGGGAAGCGATGATTCGGAGCGACCGCGCTCCGACGATCGGGAACCGCCGCCGCGACCGATTCGAAAACTAGCGAACCAACTACTAGTTAGCTGCTACCGTAGGCAACCGACCGACGAATAGGTTGCGCCATTCCTCCGTTATGCTCGGACGTTCCTTCCCCAGTTTGTGTGGGACACGGTAGCTACTACGAAGTAGATGTGGATGTGCGCAATAGAAACGTCGTGTGTCATCGGAATGACTTACTTGGTTAAAAAAATACAGTAGTTTGTTACCGTACACCGCAGCGTCTCCTGTTTTGTCAACATGCGCACGAGGGCATGAAGAGGACATCTATCAAACTCACGGGTCCTTTTTCCACGGGTTTCACACCTGGCCAGAATCAGTTCTTTCTCCTCTTCCGCTTCTTCGACCGTGTGACAGTCCAATCATTTCTGCCCTCCATACGGGTTCTGCGTACCGCTCGATCTTTCCCCTTCTGATTCAGTTCTCGATTTCGGTTCGTGCAAAGGATACTGCATGCGATGCCGACTTGGCTTGCTCGACAGGATTGCGCCCTGCTTCCGAGAGAGCTTGCCGTTGTTTGATTGATTGCTCTCATGCCCGCCCGTGTTTGCACACTCGTGTTGGCCGGGGAGCAAACGCCATTGGGCCGTCATCTCCGGGCGCGCAGCGTCCACTGCCGTCCCAGACAAACCGCCCCCGTCGTGGCTAGCACAACCGCCGGAATCCATCCGTACACCGCCACCAGAAACTTGGTCCTGAGCTTCTCGAGGGACTCGGCGTTGTTGATGGTGCGGTGCGGAAAGTCTCGGTCGGGAACCTCGCAGCCGAGAAAGGCGCAGAGGGGTTTCCACCCCTCCCTGACGTTGAACACGAGGAGTTTCTCCCCCGGAACGCTCTCGACCACGTGCTTGTTGTGCTTCTCGTACTGTTCCCCGAGCCATCCCTCGGGGAGCTCCCTCCAGCCGTGCGCCAGCGCTCCCGGTTCCAGACCCAGGTGGGTCGTGCCCAGAAACCGGCGCACCGACCGCAGGTTGCGAAACAGGGGGATCCAGCCGAAAAAGGACGGAAAGGACCACCGAAAGGGCCTCTCGGTGACGACCATGGTGTCCATGAGAATCTTCCAGCTGGCCTCGAAGGCCGCCGGGGAATCCCGGACCGTCAGCACCACTCTCGCGTCCGGAAAGCGCGCCAGAAACTCCTGGTAGACGTCGCAGGTGGGGTTTTCCAGGACCGCGTCGTAGCCGTCATCGACGATCCGGTCCAGGACGACACCGGGGGAGGAAACCCTGCCCTCGGCCAGGTCGGCCCAGTCCGACGCGTGGCGGAAATCGATAAAGTGGTAGGGCTTGTAGCCCAATATCTCGAGCGCTTCCGCGAGGCTCAGGGTGCCCGTCCTTCCGAGGCCGGCGCACACCAGCCGGATCGTCTTGGCCGGTGCTGCCGGGGAGGAGTCGTCCGGAGGAGGAGAAGGAGAAGGAGGAGAAGGAGAAGAATCACCTCCCGGCGATGCTGTATCATCCGGCATGTTGGCGGTGTGCGGTGCAATCCTGAGATGTGATTGATTGACTTATAATTGATTGAGGGATGTTTCGTCCTCGACGATGGGAAAGAACGTTTTTGGTATTGTGGGATACTAACCTAACAAGGCCCTTTTCTATGGTGTGAAAAAGTAAGTTTTAGTATGTTGTATGGAACAATTGTCCACGTTTACTACTCCCGCATCTGTTCGGTTGTTTCAGGCCCAAAGCGACAATCTTTGGTTACAGTATTCCCTTAAAGTGCGAAGTACAGTATTCTGTTTTCGATCCGGGAACCGAAAAGAACAAAATTCGTTCTGGTGTCACTCATCGCCAAAAGATCTTGTGTTGTGCGGTACAAAAAACAGACAATACTGTATCTTCTCCTTCCTTTACAGTACCGTGGAGGTTTGTTCGGAAGGCCTTTCATCAATCAAAATTAAATACGAAGTAAAATACTGTAATTCTGTAATTCTAATACTACTAGTAGTAACTTACCAATACCATCGATTGGCACTGTACCAGGTAAGGTTTTAAACTTACTTTCTTACAAAATAATATTACTTCGTATTATCGAACTTTACACCTCGAATGATTCGCATCTTCAAAAACCTTCTTTCTTCTTCTGCCATGAGCAATGGGCAATCGCGAGTGACACTCCCAGTACGTACTACAGATACAACAAGTAGTAGTACTACTAGTAGTAGTGTAGAAGTAACATTATATCCAACAACACCAGCTGGTGCTGCCAAGCACCCAGCATGACATGAAAGAAATAGTACTACACTAGTACTAGTCTCGCACCACCAGCAACTCTCAATGCCACTAGTACTAGTACAACTAGTATTACTAGTAGTACTTTAGATTTTGCATTTACTACTAGTAGTACATTTAGAAGAAGAAGCAAACACCATCCTTTGCATGACTGCTACTACTACTACTACTACTATTCCTCATTTCTTACTACTAGTACTAGTACTAGTACTAGCTCTACTAGTATCTCAGCCCAATGTTCATTTCTTTCAGTAACCTCGACATAATTCTCTTCCATGTATTGGCACTCGTCTGGTTTCCATTACCATACTATCAGGTTGCATCGCCATATTTCTTGAGTTGCCATCTCTGTCTGCATTTACACTGCTTCGCTTCGCACCTCTTGCTTCCTCTACTGAAGACGGATTGAACATGAACGAACTGGTGGTGCTGACGAACTCGACAGTGCTCTGCCTGTTCAAGTTGCTGCCTCTATACCCGAATCGAGCCGACTCGGAGGATCCCATTCTTCCTCCTTTCTCGTTTTAATTGTACTTCCAAAACTCTTTCCCGTTCACTCCGCTCTTTTTCCGAGCAATCCTTGTTGTAACGACGCACTTTTTGAAGCGTTTTCAGGGTGCATCGTACATACAGGGCAACTAGCGGTGGATGCTTTGATATGGTCTCGATCACCATGTCCCTCAATTGTTCATTCTTCGGATCGTCCAGGTCGCCATCGCCAAGAGCACAGATGCATCGTTCTTGAAACTCTGTAACTGGTTCATTCTCGCACTCTTCTTCCTTGTTGTCACTGTCGTCTCGGACTTTTGGTTGCAATTTCTTGTCCAGCTTCAAGAACGCCAGGGCAGCTCTTGGATCAATCTTGGGCAAAGCACTTTTGTGCGTGAGCTGTTGAAAGACTTTGTAAGAGACTTGGTTTTTCTCCAGAAAATACGCAAGATTATCGCTCCATGCGGTGTCATCGTTCATGCTTCCTCCAGAAAGCAAGCCAGTAATTTCGAGCCACAAAGTCAAATCTGCCTCATCTGCGATTCGGGTACCGAGGTGTGGTGACATCGAAATGGATCCTTTCCCGATGCAAAATTTGGCAATCATTGATTGAACTCGTTCTAGGTTGAAACCTGCAGCTCTAAATTCCTTGACCGCATGGTATGAATCCCCAGGTCCATCTTGCAATCGAGCTACCTCCATTTTCTTCATCATCCAATCTTCCACAGTTACCTCTTGTCCTTCGAAACGGAATTTCCCAGTAAATTGAAGACAATCCACCAGATACCACAATGCGACAAGAATTTTGAAGCCGATTCCTTTCTCTACCACTGGCGTGTTTTCATAGCATTGATTGAGCAGGATTTCAAAGGCATCCTTTGTCCATTGGAAAGCCTCCTCCGAAAGCTTCAACAGTATCTTGCTGTGTCCCTCCTTTGACTCTGAAAAAGAGTCCGAGCAATCGGAAGACGACAAGAAGAGTCGCTCAAAGTATTGACTTCTTTCACCGAGGAGCAATCGATGAACGTGGTAAGTAGCCACATGGTTCTCGGCTTGGGAGGAACACTTCGTTTGATCGCTTACCAAACGTACCAAACTAACCTTCCAATCGCTGTAGTTCGGCGGTTCTTTCGGCTCTTTCGTCCAAATCATGCTTTTTCACTCTGTCAGATTCTAGAAATGTCGAATGGTTTTGGGCGAGAGAGAGAGAGATGAAAATGGGATTGTGAACGATGTATCAGCGACGACTCACTCACTCTTTGCGAATGAGAGAAATTTCAAAGCTGACTGATACACCGTAGAAATGGTTTCCAGGGAAGGCTACAGCCTACACGAAAAAACTGGGTTTTCATGTATACATAACGCTTACCCTTCAGCGAGAAAGAATAGTTTTCTAATAAACTTGGTGAATATGAATACCCGTAGCGTGGAAAGGGAACACGTTTCAAAGTACTATCGTCGTCGGCGTCGATTAAAACAAGGGTGAACGGTTGTAATCCGCAGTGGTAAGCGGTTGAGACCAACAGAGATCACGATCATGAGGTTATGTGAATTATGTATCATTATCAATCGTTATCGAAAAGAATCCGTCTCTAAATTGTCTTCGACATGAATTGAATGGGAATGGATCAAACCGCCAATGCAGATGACCCACTGGTTCGCTTTCGCTTTTCTCCCACAACAGTTACGGTGTGTCCATACTTTTTCAGCGCTTGGACCAATCGGGTTTCGTTTTCGGTGGCCTTTTCATACGTTGTTCGGAGCTTTTCTCTTGCCTTTTGAAGGGCATCTTCTTTCTCTCGAAGGCTTTCATCCTTTTGTAGGAGGCTCCGATTCGTATTGTAGAGGGCCTCGTCTCTTTTTTGGAGAATATCTCTTGTTCGTTGAAGCTCGTGTCTTGTTTGTCGAAGAATCTGTTCTGTTCGTAGGATGTGGGTTGACTTTTGCCGGAGGATATCTTTTGTTCCTCGGAATTCGTTCCGTGTTTCTTGGAGGGATACTTTGGTTTGCTGGAGGGTCTCATTTGTTTCTCGGAAAGTGTCCTCAGTTTCTCTGCATTTGTCTTCCGTTGCTCGAAGCTTCTTATTTGTTCTTTGGAGTTTCCGCAAAGTCCAATTCACATAAAATGAGATTAGGGGCGGATGCAATGACATCTGGGTGATCGCTTGCTGCACAGGAAGTGAATCGACCTCCAGGTTTTGTGCGGTTAGACTAAGAATGCATCGCTTTTCCAATTCTGTAAGGCATCCATTCCCCGGGCCTTCGGTCTGGCCACTTGGGTGTCCCTCCTTCAACTCTTGGCGGTAGTCGTGTTCCATCGCTAAAAAATCCGTTACGAGGTGCCGGGGAACATCGGGCATTACACACGGGTTGGTTAGCTCTAGAAATGATTCGTAATCGGGACGTGTACCCTCGGAACGCTTTCTCAGCAGAAAACGTGTAACCGCGTTGCACCATCCTGCGTCACGGAAACCAACCGCAGTTGGGGCCGATAGGAGCTTTGCTATGTTCACCCACAAGGGAACATCTGCCTCACGATCGAGGCACTTATCCGGTTCCATGGACTTGTACCCCACTCTGACGCAAAATTTTGCAATCAGAGACGTAGCTTGCTTCGCATCGAAACCAACCGCACGGAATTCCTTGACGGCATGGTAGAAACCTGCAACCCTCTCGTCGCGATCGATGCAGTCCTCGGTTACATCCAAAAGCCACTCCATCCGACTGTCGAGGTCCGAGGCCCCCAAGCAGAAATCTCCCCACTTGAATTCGAGACGATCGGCCAAATAACCCAATGTAGCCAGTATTCGCAAATCCATGCACGTATCTCTCGAAACTTCTTCGCGATAACACGCTTCGAGCAAGAGCTCGAACGCCTCCTTGACATAAAAGAATGCCTCCGGCGAGAGCTCTCCCGGCACGACAATTTTGGTGTGGCCTTCTTGCGATTCCGAGGACGAGAATTCCCGCTCAAAGTATTGAAATCGATGGCCCAGGAAGACGCGATGGATGGCATAGGTGGCCGGTTCTAGACCGGGGCAACCCGTATCGTTGCGATTGTAATGGGTGGGCAGACAGTCTTTGCAGTCGACACAGCGCTCCGGATGCTCAAGGGTTATCTTCCAGTCGCTGTATTCAGGTGGTTTGTCTGGCGCTTTGGTCCAATTCATGGCTTGGTATGAAACGCGAAAGCCTACTGAGTGTAAAGAGTAAGTACCCACGAGGACGAGCACTGTGAGCGAGGATTAGCAGATATTGTGTGTAATACCGTATGCTATTCTAACACTACGTCGTCTTGTGAAAAAGAGGAAGTATGAGTACGTGTCCATACCGATAAGATTACCGTAGATAGTTCACGGATTGTTTGCCTTATGAACGCTCCAAGAACGTTTTCCCCTCGACGGCATAATGAGCCAAAAACCCGCTCCTACTCCGTCCTGTGTTTTTTCATCGTATTTCGTAGCACAAGTAAGGTTACGTGTACTTTACACATATGGAGTAAAGTATTAACCTTACCAAGGAAAATTTGAAACGAGAAAAATATGGCGCGAAGATCTTCCTTCTCAACAACTGCCATTCATTATTTACAGTAACTTACTTCGTACTGTAAAACGTACGATAGGCCACCATATTACGGTACGTGCGGAAGGATAAAAGATACGAAGTACATTCCCTTGGTGTTTTGATTGAGGATCATTTCTTGCGACTACGAGTACTGGTACTGGCAACTGGCACAACTCTGAACTTGAGTTGAAGTACTAACGAGCAGCTTCCGTCAATCAATCCGCTCGGTCTCTCTTGCAAAGGTGCCAAGAATTGTGTGACCATTATTTGGGTCTGTCAAACACGAGGTATAGCAGCAGGCAGATTTGTCTGCTTCCGAAGTGAGCAGGAATGATCCAGCGGACCTGATGACCGTGGAGAGACTTCCTTCATGGAAAGTGTTCATTGTCCGAACCGAGCTGCGACGAATCAGATAACAGCTCCGATAACCTGTCTTCTCAAAATGCTAAGAAGCCCGTGGCGTTTGAGGGTTCTCCGGAGCAGTCAAGGGAAGACGCCACTGCCTCCGCCCTCGAGCCACTCGAATCAAACAATTCCGCCGCACGTACCACAAATTGTGCGTCAGGGTTTTCACCATGAAGACGGTGCAACTCCGACCGCAGTTAACTTTGAATGTGTTGATCGAGCCAACCCGATCGTTTATCGCCGATGACTGTAGATGCGATACAGGAATGAGCGGGAGAGGAACAGATTCCGATGGGGGGCAAGTCTTCGGGTCGAAACATGACCTAAAGAATGGAGTGTAAAAGATGTGTATCGGTGTCGCTCATTTTAATGCAATCCTCATCAATATGGCTACATGGGCATCGGATAAGAACGATGCAATATCTAACACCAAAAAAGTCACATCCACCTCTTTGGTCAAAGAAGGCAACGAAATCTGGCAATCAAAGGCTGCGCCTTCTCTGATTGAAAATGTACCTCTCGGAATTTCCGGACTGCGTGGTACAGATCTCCCGATCCTTTTCCCGGTTAGTTCCGCACAAAACCCTGGACCTCAAATCTTTTGTCATTACCGCGTCGCCCTGCCCCCTGTCCATCCACACAGAATTCTTCGGTGATTAGGAGATGATCGACCATATACCACAACGCGACAAACAGGCCCAACCTTATGCCTAAGCGCGACACGCTCTCTTTGCAACAAAACGGCTGAAGAAGTATCTCAAATGAATCTCTTGTCCAATAGAAGGCTCCGTCTGAAATTCTCTGCGGCAGCATTATTTCGCTGCGGCAACTTTGGGATTCCGAGAATGGCGAGGACGAGAACATCCCATCAAAGTGGTAGTGGCTTTTTCCGCCGAAGCATCACTGGATGGGCATGGTAAGTGACCACCTGTTTCTCGGACCGGGTATTACAAGGAATGCCATTGTTACCCTCTCCCGGAAGAACTTACCTTCCGATCTCTGTTTTTAGGAACATCGGCGGACTCTTCCGTCGAACGAATGACCTTGTATCTTTCGAATTCTTCGCCGAGCGAGTAGTAAAGACAAAGAAAGAGATCATTTCGCACCTTCAGGTACAGTTATGATGAAAGCACATCATACTAGAATGCATTAGTACCGTATTCTAAACCCCTCGAACAAGAAAGTTTCTTGCTACCGTTGTGGATATTCGTAACCTCAAAAATGCTGTTTCTGGTAAATTTATGACCCCTACTTATCGGGTGGTCGAGGATTGGTTTTCTAACGTCAAAAAATCAAATCGATTGAAGATCAAAAAAGGTATAGCCGCTTTCACAACATGCTTACAATTTCCGTCTCTAGAATCCTACTAAACACTTAAGCTGCATCAAGGTTTTAGAGGAATCAATCTGGGACTCATTTTTTACCATTTTTTTTTCTTTTTGGTTGGACATGCTTTTTTTGAAAAGTGTTCTTGTCGTGAAAGTCTTTTTGCTGTACGACATGCGTTAGACACCAATGAACAGGGAATTACAAATGTGCAGAGGCGATTGCTACATGTGCATCCCTGACCTTTGAAATTGTTATTGGCTATTTGGCACTTGGTGCAATTAGGTTTGATGAATGTTTGAAGCAACCCGAAGGAAGTCCAACATAGAGATGAATTCTTGAGGGGATTCTTTGTGCAAGCCAACCATGGATTTTACAAGCGTGAGGCTTCCCAAGGTGCAAAATATCTTTGAATATATTATGAACCGTTGCTAGCATTGCATAGGGATGTGCTCTGAGCCTCTGGTTGCTCTTAAAAAGAGGAACATCAAAATCTATCCCGTTATGGTTGCACGGAACATTTGCGAAACACCAACTAATTGCAGTGCAAAGAAACTTTTCCTCGCCCGCCAACACAATGTAATGGTGATCCTTTCTGCTTAACGAAGAGAAACTTCTATCGAAATATGATTCGCCATAGTTTGCAACGCACAGAGCGTGTCTTGTGTGGATCCAATGCAATAATCGACAAATAAAGTGGGGAAAAAGAAATTGCCTAAGAGCCGAACGACTACGTCCGAGAGTTTATTGCCGGCGTGTCGACTTCACTATCACTATCCTTATCCACATTTGTCTGAGATGTCGGATATGAAGTACTTCTATATATCGGTAGATCGTACACGTATGAGTCCTCCCGTCCCTTTCGTTTTAGTGACCTTTTTTTCCGCCGCAGCGTTTGATTCTTTTCCTTTAGCTTACAACCTTCTCCCCATAGCTTTCCAATCTCACTTTGTAGTTTATCAGTCTCGATACGATTTTGTTGTCGTAGTTTATCAGTCTCGATACGTAGTTTATTAGTCGCGATACGATTTTGTTGTCGTAATTTATCAGTCTCGATACGATTTTGTTCTCGAAGCTTATTAATCTCGCTGTTGAAACAATTCAGGGTTTGTTTCAAATACAAGGACACGAGCGGTGGATACTTTGAAATCACCGGTACGGCAAGGCCTCTCAATTCTTCGTTCTCTGGCTTCTGTAGTTCAGCTTTGACCAGGGCATCAACCCACTGTTCTCGAATTTCTGTAACTGATTCGTTCGAACTTGCTTTCAAATCATGGTCCAAATCCATAAACACCACTGCGGCCTTTGGGTGAACCTCGATCAGAATGCTTTTGCTTGTGAGCTGTTGAAATACACCGTATGAAACATCATTCTTCTTAAGAAAATTTGCAATGTTCAAGCTCCACGCTGTGGCATCATATTGATTGGTTTCTTTTGACAAGAATGAAACAATATCAAGCCACAAGGGCACATCGGCTTCTTCGGAAATTTGGGTAAGTGCAATAGAACTTGGTCCTTTCCCGACGCAGAATTTGGCAATCATAGACTGTACTTTCTCGAGGTTGAAACCTGCTGCACGAAATTCCTTCACTGCGTGGTACAGATCTCCCGGTCCTCTCTCCAGTTCAGCTGCATTCAAAGTATTCCACATCCACTGTCTAATCATTACGCCCTTGCATTGCCCTTTCGGATCGAATTCGTCTGTGAGTTGGAGGTAATCGACCAAATGCCATAATGCGACAAGTGTTTGCAAGCTGATACGTGTCGCCGGCACCAGCTCCTTTCGATAACTCTGGTCCAAGAATATCTCGAAGGCATCTCTAGTCCACAGGAAGGCCTCGTCCGAAAGTGTCCGTGGAAGCACTATTTTGTTGTGACAATTTTTGGCCTCTGAAAAAGACAACGAGGAATCAGACGACGACGAGAACAACCGGTGAAAGTAGTGACTTCTGGACCCAAGGAACACCCGATGAACATGGTAGGTAACCACTTTCTCCTCAGTTTTGGCGCTTTCATCTTGCTGGTCACCATCACTTCCCGAGTGGACCAGGCTGACCTTCCAATCACTGAAATCTGGCGCTTCGACGGGATCTTTCGTCCAATACATATCCAATTGTCCGAAAAATTACTTCGTTGGGTGAATAGGCAAGACAAACCAATAGGACTATCGTATGTTTTGATCTTCCGACAGAGTTTTCAGGTGCAAGGTACGGTTAGCTGGTGTCACCGTGATATATCCCATTCTTCTGAGAAAAAAAAGGGTTGCAATCAGTAAGTTATGGACAGCCGTTACGAGGAAGCTTACGAAGCAGAAAATAGGTTGTCGTCGAGGATATCGTAAACCTTACCGGTACATGTACGGTAATTACAGTAGTAATTACGGTATTTATGCCCTTCGTCCCTCGATCTCGAGGTGTCAAAAAAAGTTTCGGTGGTAAGGGCGAGCTCATCCCAACGATGCGTCAACTACGAAGGGTGTCCACGGACAGACGGGAGAAGGTACTACTAAGACCAGCATGCTTGAGCAGCAACAAACGCAATAGTACTACTACTAGTAGTAACAGCAGCAAGTTCCTCTACAGCAAAGCTCTAGGAAGCAGTGAGCTCATAAACAATACTGAAGACCACTTGCGCTGCACTTCTCCCCCTCCTTTGAGTGACTAAGTCAGTAAAAGAATTCCAGTAGACAGGAAAGCACACCCTGATCATGTTCTTGTAGCAACTAGTAGTAGTGGACGACGAGGAGGAGGATACTTCGAACTCACCTGAATGGCCATGTCCCTTACTAGTAATGCTTGATTCCCTCGATTTTCCAGTTGAAAATCGACCAGAGTATTAATGCATCGTTTTTGAAATCCGGTTAACGATTCAACCCTACGCTCTTCACTGTTGCCACTATCGTCTATCACTATTACTAAATCTTGTCGTAATCTGTTACCCAACTCAACGAACATCAATGCGGCATTTGGATCGATCTTGGGCAAGATTCTTTCACTCGCGAGCTCTAGAAGCACATCGTATGATAGTACCATGTTCTTTTCCAGAAAATAGGTAAGGTCATTGCTCCATCCTACTTCTCGACCAACAATTCTATCGGATAGACACGATGCAATATACAGTCAGAAGGGCACATCTGCCTCATTGGCGAGCAGGGCATTTGGTGCCATAGACCTGGAACCTTTTTGAACGCAAAAATAGGCAACCATAAATCTAAATTAATCCAGATCGAAACCTGCTGCTCGTAATTCCTTGCATCCTTCGT
This sequence comes from Pseudo-nitzschia pungens, assembly GCA_037355855.1. Lineage (NCBI taxonomy): Eukaryota > Bacillariophyta > Bacillariophyceae > Bacillariales > Bacillariaceae > Pseudo-nitzschia > Pseudo-nitzschia pungens. The sequence goes on along the minus strand of CM074764.1, from coordinate 954,482 downwards.
ACAATGCTTCCACCCAAAACGGATTCGCATTGGTCGCATTCGAAATCCAGTTCCAAATACGAAAATTGGCAAACATAGACAGAGGCCGCTCAAGCTTGAAACATACCACAAAGAATTCCTTAACTGCATAGTAAAGATCTCCCGGTCCTTCAGTTAGTTCAGCTGTATGGAAAGTGTTGCAAAACCAAGCTTTGACAACCTGCCCATCTCCTCCCCTTACGAGAAGTCCCATAGTGAATTGGAGGTAATCGACCAAATACCATAGCTGATACGCCTCCGCGCTATTAGCTCTTTCGGATGGAAACATGGGTCCAGTAATATTTCAAGGGCGTCCTTTGTCCAATCAAACCCTTTTTGCGAAAGCGCCTGTGGCAAAACGATGTCGCTTTGTTGAAGATTTTTATCAGGCGAGCACAGGAATTCCCGCTGTAAGTAATCACTCCTCTGTCAAAGGGTCACTCTGTGAACCGCGTAGATGACCGATTGTCTGCCCGCTTGTGCGACATCGTCATTGCTGCTGTCGTTGCTGCTGCTATTGTTTCCATATCCCGACCGTACAAGACTTATCTTCCAATCGCTGCACGTCGGGGGTTTGTTGGGCTCTTTCGTCCAACCCATGGCTTATTGAATATCTTAGTTGCGGGCGAAACGCTCGCACTGGGCATGGGCTTTTGGACTTCAGGAATGCGACCGAAATGTGTGCATGGAACAAAAGATACTGGTATTCAATACTCATTCCTGTCTCTATCTGTCAGCGAACAATTCTTTCTGCAGAAATGATGTATTGTACTGCTGCTGGGTAAGATCTTACTCGTACCTAGTACCGGCCGTACAGACCAACATAGCAGTACAACAACGCAACATTTTCATCATTGCAGGACCAAAATTTCACTTTGAACGTCGGATTTTGGTCACGCTGCGACCAAAACTTGAATGATTTTAACCTCATCCTTGATCAATTTTTCAATCAGCAAAAATCAACAAAATATCTTTTTGACACGTCTGACTCGATGACGCACTCAACCAACACCGGATGCTTTTGAAAATGGCATCAGCATCATCGAAGCATGCTACTGTAGAAACAGCTGGTAGACCATGTCAAAAGCAAGAATCAAGTAGTGTTCTTGCATGGGATATGGTTTCATATCAAAACAATTCGAGAACTCAGAATCAGGGTAGGGATTTCGGACACACCAGATCGACAAACTAAAATCAAATTGATAGTATCGGACATAGAAATGATGGCAATCTCCAAACAATCGGCAATCCTCTTTGTTTCCTGCTTGGCGCTGGTCTGCGTTCAGCTCCCCCCGATCTGCGCGGGACTCTCCATCAAGGAGAACCCTTCCCGGCGACAGGCCATCGGATCCATTCTGGGCGGGGGTGCCGCGTTTTTTGCTTCCGCTCTCTTACCAACCGACGCGCAGGCCGTGGAAACGACCGATATCGACGACTTTTTGCGAACCGGAGGCGTTGCCATGCCCATGGGGGTCTCGGGCCAGGCCGGAAAGTCCAAGCCAGAAACCGGAGTCTTGTTGCGAGAAGGGACGGAGATTTCTCGGGACGCCAAATCGGGGAATGTGCTGGCCGAGATTTTGGTGGCCGGTGGCAATGGAGAGAAGATGCCGGTGGTTACGAGTTTTCAGTCTCCCTGGCCGCTTGGTAAGTGAGAAAACGACAATCGGCAGTTGTGGAGGGTGTTCCTACTATTTCGGGGATTGCATGAGTCGTCTGGCAGTCAAATTTTGCGAACGGAACGGAATCTGATCAAGTGGGAATGAGAGCGATTCAGTTGTTCACGGTAGCAGATGTTGACGTGTAGAAAATGCCGAAGGCATTCGGGAAAGCAGGGAAAAGTCGACACGAAGGATCTTCGTTCACGTGCCCTAGCCTTCACGACGCATGCCCATGTGTGCATACCGATTCACTCGCTACGTTTGCCTCTAACGCATGGTTTTTTCCCACGCTGACATCATTGCCACTCTATCTCGCTCTTGTGCCACGACGACCACCTCCACCAAACAGCCACCGGTGCCGTCTATGACGTCGAATGCCGCGACACCAAGACGGGTGACGGTGCCTTTTTGGCCGTCACACCCTCTCTGAACGGCGCAGCTCTGGGAGACGTGAAGGATCAAGTTCCTGATCAAGTCTCTCTTTCGGACCACGGGGACGATTCTCCTTCTACGGACAACCCACCGATGTCAAGGTGAAGAAATCGACCCTGTCGGCGGACGGCTCCTACAAGGTCCTCGACGTGAGCTTCTCGACCCTGAGCCAGGCGACGCAGACCGAGGTCCCCCGCCGATCGCGAATCGTCGCCACGCTGCCCAGGGGCAGCGACCAGGCCGTTCCTCCTCGTCGGAAGCGCCAGTGCCTCACGATGGTCGAAGGGATCCGAGAAGACCGTCGGCGCGGCGGTGGATTCCTTCCGGGCCACGGCGGCTCCGCAATCGAACCTCAAGCTGCGGGCGGTTTCCAAGGAGCGCAACGCTCTGTAAACACGCATGCGCATTACAGAAAACGCAATCCGACGCAATCCAATAAGCATCAGCTCTAACGGAATAGAACAAATCCGGCACCTAACTTGTCAAGAACTTTCCCAAAAACTATGTATATTTGTAGCACACCGTTTCACTCTGTCGGAAAGGAATTCCGAGGAAGTTGGTTACACACTGTCCATCACTTTTCGTATATCTCCCGAGTCACCAAAGCCTGTAAATACTGATACATCGATTCATTCCGCGGGGCAACACGTAAAAGTCGTAAACCGACGAGCTAAATTTTTCCGCACAACACCGCTTCGATCCAGTCGTACCGAACGAGCATACCATTTATTTATGCAGGAGCCAGCGACGAATGCAGACACGTCCCTCTCCTCTCGTCCCTCCCTGTTTGGCACATGGAAACATCTGCATGGAATGCCAAAGAGGTCCACCATGTCCACGGAGACGCTCACGCCAACGCGAAACGAGAATGCAAGAACCATCGCATTTGCGCCGTGGTTTGCACGCTCGCAGAATGTTCTTTCGCAGACCACGCACCGTTGACAGTGGTGTTCGGGTTCCGATTTCTGTGCCGCTGTTGGAACGTTTTCCATCGGCGTTTGCGATCGTGAGGGTTGGACCGTCGTCAATTGGTGTTTGACGGCATGCATGCCTCCTCCAGCGAGTCTGGATTCGTCTGATTTCGTCTCGTCTTCTACTAGTGAATGCGATGCGATGAGATGCATCGTCGTTTTCGATTCTGCAACGAACCGATCGATCTCTGGTTCTACCGCAGCTTGGAGTGATGGCTTGGGTGAGATACGAATTGTTCCTGCCACGAACCAACCGCGGTTCGTTCCGTTCGTTTTGCAGGTTGTAGCATCCATGATCCCATTTCGCATTGCATCGGTGGCTTCCGGGGGCCTCCTCGATTGTGGAACCAGTTTCGGAGATCGCTTTCCCCCCCCCTTTTTTGGCAGCTGCAATCGCTGCATTGGGTTCTTGGCCGGCCGTCTTGATCGTCGTTGCCTAGCCGCCTTTTGAATCTTGGCAGTTTGGAAGGCATCCATGTTTCCATCGATCGATCGATCGATCGATTGATTCGCTCAATGCCGGATTGGTCTGCCATTGGAAGAAAACCGATGCGAGTCTACAACAACTAACCCCCTACCGTGTGTTGCGCCAACGCCCAATCTTCTCCAGGATCCGATGCACCACCCTCCGAGAGAGAGGTTTCCGAACGCCGATCAACCATAAATCTAAAGAGAAACGTGGTTGTTCGTTGTTCGTTCATTGCGATCACGGTACCAGTTACGAATCATCCAATCGATCGAAAGAGATTTATTGCACTTATTCCGCGACTTCAGGTCTTGTCCGTCCGTAAGAGAATGGTAGTACAGTAAGATTGACGTGATCTTAAAATCTTACCGTAAGGTTACGAGTAAGATTAAGATTTACTGTATTGTTGATTGAACGCTTTTGGTAAGATCTTATCCTAAGGTTACGGGTAATTACTCCCCTACAGAAAACTCTATTTTGGCGCAATCACGTAAAATACGTTCGTACGATTACGTACCGGTAGGGGTAAGTTACTCGCAGTCCATTTTTGATTCGCCGTGCGAGTAAGGTTACCTACCGGTAACGCACGGAGCCCTCGGTTCTTGCGGCAACCAAAATCGCGCGCCGGGGAACGCTCCTCTGTCCCTCCCTAACAACATTCCGTCCAAAATGCATGTTCCAGGGACGAACCGATCGGGCAGGTGACGTTTTCTGCGCGGAAGGAGTCGATCGGCGTGGGACCAAGCTCGGTGCGTGCAATCGCGCTCGAGGGACACCCCCGAGCAGTGACACGACCAGAAAACGTTTGAGAATAATAGACATGCAATTCCTATGTCGTGCGCAACCTTCTGAGGGGTCCAATTTTCCCTCTCCAAAATATGAGACGACATGGGATTCCCGCCCCGGCCACTCCGCGTTCCGCGGCAACGGCTCGCTGCACCCACGAATATTCCCACACGGATTCCTCCGAAATGCCAGTTTTTGAATTTGTGTTTCGGGCGTCCGCAGCGCCACCGACATGGTTACATAGACGAAACAGCACGGATACATAATACCAGTACGGTACATGGGAGTTATCCGCTCCGCTCCGCCGCGAAGCAAGGAAGCACAAGAAGGTACTTGCGGGATTGTTGTCTCCCGCGAAGCGCGGCACCACTACCGCCATCTGCTCGGGCATCAACGCACTCGTCACTCGCGCCTATCAGATTGTACCGTCCGGAAGGAACATAAATCCGAGACACATCATAAGATCACTACTGCTACGGTACTGTACCGGTATATTATCACACAATCACGGCCGTTCCGGTGCCATCTTCTCTCTATCTTCTGGCAACACTGTTCCCAAACTCTTCTTCCCCGCGGGGAACCAGCAGATGATTTTGGAGTTTTTGCTTTGATTGCCTCTTTTCGCTTCTCACCCACCATCTGGTTCCCCTTTCGGTGTCAACGTTGCTAGTTATTGCCAGAATATTACAGCAACGTTGCAACCCAACAATACGGTACGAGGACCGGTACGATTACAGTCATCACCGTATTGCATTGCGTTGCATTGCATTGCACTACCACAGTGTATAGTATTCTTCCCTCCGTCGCGGTCGTCGGATAGAATTATTGTTCCATCCCTTTCGGTTCCAACGGGGCGGAACCAAAGACAAACGCACATGCCGCATTGAAATACAGCACTACTCCGCAATCTTGCAACGTTATTCCGGCAAGAAGCAACATCACCGAAGAATTCCTACATCACAGAATCCGTGTACTCGTAATTTACTCGTACTCGTACTCGTACACGCATCGCGCAGAAGCAAAACGAAACGAATCAGGAACCATCACTGACGTTTCAACATCACAACGCTGCACTGCACTGCACTGCACTACACTGCACTACACTACAGAAATCAAAACAAACGAAAACAACTCACACCAAAGCAACAGACAGACAACCATCATGGCGCGGCGTCCGATCATTGTCCCGAGGCACAAACCGCACTCGCTTCGTTCCCAGCCGTATCTTCCCACCCATGGCGGTGGAAGCACCGCGAGCCAAAGCGGCGGCGAACTGACCCATCCCCTGGCGCTTCTCAACGCAAACGCCAGCAGCGGGGAAGCCGGTCCCGAACCCCAAAGAACCATTGGCATTCGGCGTCACGGGAGACCGGCATCTAGTAGTAATGCTGGCAGCAGCGATAGCAACGGCAACAACAACAGAAGCAACAGCAAGGTCTCCACCCCCGAGAAGAAGCCCAAGAAAGCCTCCACCCGAAAGCGTCAGTCTCCCACCTCGGTCCGCGCCCCGCTGGATTTCATCCGGGAAGAAGAAGACGAGGACGCAGACGATTGCGACGAGGAAGAAAACGAAGAGGACAGTCTGCACAACTGCGAGGCCCTCACGGACACGGGAATCATTGAGCTTACCCTCAGCCAAACCAGCAGCAGCAGCGACGACGAAGATGGCGATCTCTTTGGCAATCTCGATCTAGATGGCGACCGAGACGGAGACGGAGATGATCGCAAAGACAATACCCGGGGCCATGCCGATGTCGATGCCGATCGTCCCCGGAATAATTCGTTGCGATTCCTCTCCCGCCTCGATTCGGACGAGGACGACTTCTTTGCGGGATTCCCCGGAGACGAGGACGAAGACCTGTCGCGGGCGTTCGGGGCCAGCGTGATGGGAAGCACCATCGACCAGGTCAACGAGAGTGACCTGGCGTTCGAATCCTTTGACGGAGACGGTCTGGTTCCGCGGGACAACTACAATGGCAATGGCAATGGCAATGGCGACGACGAAACCGACGCGGTGGACGACGTCGAAGAAGAGCACCTGGCGTCCCTCCTGACCGGGAGCTCCAGCATTCTCACCACGCTCACGCTCGAGCAGTCCCGCGAGAAACAACAGCACTCCCGCGTGTGGTTGGACCTGCCGACGCCGCCAACCCCCGCAGAGGAATCCCTCTCGTGGGCTTCTCCGGAGGAACAACGACGGGTGATGCTACTCCGATACCGGTACAACCAGATCCACCACATGCGCTCGCGATTCAAGCCGCAGAAACCGTCGACACCGTCCCGGGCTCTTCCGCGTGGTTCCAACAAGGAAAACGAAGCGACTTCCAACTTTTGTCCCTCTGAGAAGTCTCGCGAGGAATACGAATACGAAGAAGAACACGAATACGAAGACGATCATTCGGACTTTCACCTCTTTGAGGATGCGCACGGGGACGATGACGACGAAGACGAAGAACCGTACCAACACACACCACAACAGGTACAGGAACACCGCCACAAGCATCAGCACGACCACGTGCACATCCGCCGCCCCCGTCCAACCGCTCTTCCGGGCGTCGATCCGATCGATCCCTTTGCCCGCCTCGCCGAAACCGTGCGTTCCGAGCACGAAACAGCCCTCAACGCTCGCAGCAAGGCCTCGGAGGATGCTCTGCGGTGGTCCGGGGAGCTCGAGGAAGCAAGCGAGACGGTCCGATCGCTACAAGCCAAGCTCGCCGCCGCCAGGATTCATGAACGAGACTGCGCGCGGCGCCTTCAAACCGCCGAGGACTCCCTTCTCGATCGCACCGAAACGGCAGAACTCTCGGCGCTCCACCTCCGACTCGTGACCGAACGCATCGTTCCCAATCCGAGAGCCCGGAAGCTGATTCTGGCCGGGGGTCTGTCGCTTTGCGACAACAGCAGCAGCAGCAGCAGCAATGGCAAGTGCATGACTTCCGGCGAGATCGACTGTGAGACAAACAGCGTTGCCGGCACGTCGCTGGGAGTGATTCGTCTCGGGTCCCGCCGAGCGCAGAACCTCCGGGAGAACACGAACAAGGGAGCGAGCGCACCAAAGGGGAACAAACACGAACCGGGAACGGACCGAAACCGTCACCATCACCATCACTTGGGTCTCGCCAAGAACAAACTCTCGCGGATCGTAGATCTCTTCGATCAGGTGGAACGCTTCCGCCGGGACGATAAGCGGGCGCAAATCCTCCTCGAAACCGCGGCTTCCAAGTACGTCTCGTATCAGAGGGAAGCGCAGGAACATCAAAATCATCATCATCATCATCAACAACAACGACAACAACACTGTTAACCACGGACACGTTGTCGAAAAAACGAAAAACTCCCTCCGGAACAAGCGAATCATTCCGGAAACTTCTTGCGGTCGATGCGAAGCAGCGGGGGCTATCGCTAGAAGTGTACAATACCGCAACGGGTGTGTGGCGTTCCTGGTTCGGTGGAGTTCTTCTCAACCGATTCATTCACAAAACCACACACATAATAGTATGCACACGTATGCACAATTCACGAACAAATGCATCCACGATACAATCCGTATGCTCCGAGTGCATGATCCAAACCGTGTCATCGAACCATACGAACCTGCAAGCTGCAGGCTAGGTAGCTATCTAGTAAATGTGTGGTAACACAAGTTATACTGTAATTGTTACCAAATTTGACCAAATTGCTATTAGTCACCGCGGGTTGACTAAGGGGTTGACTATTAGTCACCGCGGGTTGATGTATTCACTTAGACATTTGATTGATGTATTGCGTGATAAGACTCGTTCAATTAACATCTGCTACCTCGTGTTCAAGACAGAACTCAAAACTCGATCTTCTTCCTTGTTTGGTGATGGGACAGAACGAGAAACTTATGGCAACATCGTCGTCCCTCGCTTTGTTTTGCAAGCTTGCTGGTGATGGCGACAAAATTGTTACGATTTCTTCGGGGGATTGATAAAAGTTTTTTTTGTGGGTAGAACGTCATGCCAGCCAGGTGTTATTTTTGTGGCTGTCCACCTGTCGTCTCATGGTATTAAATAATGGATTCTTGAAGGTTTTCGCTCCGACAGTATCTCAAGTACTACGTACGTACGTGTACTGTTGCTACACGTACAGCATTCATACCACTAATCATTTTCAGTAGTAACCTAAATATTTTTGCTCGGAGAGAGATTCCATTAATTATTTTGAATAGTTTTTACTTCAACTTCATGCCAGAAACGGGTCCGCCAGGATCCGGACTTATGCACTGCGGAACACTGTTTCACGCCGTTTCACTTCGTATGCAAACAAACCTCTCATGCAATCTGCGAAGTGCACTGAATTTGCGTTTTCGTCCGATCTGATTTGCGATACGGGGAATGGTGAAAACAATAGCCCCCTCCGGCATCTGTATCCTATGACCCGCCACGTGCTGGACCAATTCAAAATGGCCTATGTGAAGTCATTCCATTGCCTTCGATTGGACAAGCTTTGTCGATAATATGGCGGTTCGTTTTTTTTTCTTACTTTTGATTGAATCTTTCACAACAAAATCATCCGGCAAGCAATTGTTCCGTCCACATATATATATTGAAAAATAAATTTATACACTTTAACAGAGTGTTCCACATTCGTTCCATTTTTTTTTTTTTGATTTGCACTTTACTCGCTGTAATTACCGTCGACGACTTTGAACGCTCGTGAAACACCCGCAGACCATGGCCTGGACAAAAAATCCCGACAAACCACCGAGTTTCTGCGATTGGAAGATTACCCTCGTGCCCAACAGAACCTGCGGAAGCTGCGAACTCTGCTCCAAGGGCGAGGGCTGTTTCTGGACAAAACCGGTCACTTACGCCGTCCACAGCGTGATCCTGGGGCGCCGCTTCGACTACTTCCAGCGGATTTTCGTGCCGTCGTCCGATTCTTCCATGGAATCCCTCTCCGAGTTGAAGGCTCGCCACAGCAGAATAGTCTTTCCCGGGGTGAAAGGGCCAGAGGCATTCGTTGTGTTCGAGTACCTGACGGTAGCATTCGAGATGCTACTGAACCAGTGCTATCAACACCAGCCGATGAAGCTGAGTGTGGATGGCATCAGCATCGACAGAGGAATACTTGTGGGAATGTGGTATCTGGTGGATTTTCTCCAATTTACGGGCGGATTTCGTGTCGAGGGCACGAAGGGAGAGATCAGCTTGGAAGATTTGATCTGGAATTCTCTGCTGAACGACACCGAGGAGAGTTCGCGTACCGGACCGGGAGAATTGTACGAAGCAATCACTGCATTCCGAGACGCAGGTTGCCACTTCGAGAGATTGCAGTCCATGGTCGCCAAATTTTGTGTCGAAACGGGACACGAATCCATGGCACAGGAAACCTACCTGGCCCGCACGGCAGATCTTCTCCTGTGGAAAGATATTGTGGCGCTTCTATCCAGCAAATCCGAATGCCACCACGTAATGTGGAGTTATTGCGTTGCCAAATTTCAAGGAAGGCAGATCCGCTGCAACGGTATCAAAGGTCTCGATTACAAGTCATTTCTAGAGCTCACGAGCAAGAGTGCCATGCCCGTGGTTTGGGATGAAGCCGCCTTGTGGTTTTTGATCATGGAACAGCTATACAGAGAGGAATCAAAGGGGGAAACCAAAGCAGCGACAATTGCAAAGACCACCAGACGAAACCAGCAATCACGGAATTGGAAACACGATGCATTGATGCTCTCGTCATTGCAAACCTCGAAAGTCCCGATCGATCCAAACTCAGGAGCCTTGCGATCGAGCACATGTCAAAAAACCCGCCAATCATGGCATTGTATTTGAACAGGACCTTGGACACCCTCCGAGAAACTAAAGAATTTCTCCGAGGCGCAAGGAGCGATATTGCGCTTTCAGACGTCCAATTTACCAAGGCATCGCCATGTACGTCGAAGAACGAGGTTCAAACACTAGGACAAAAACGGAAGCGAACCTAAACGCAACGGCGAGAAACGTAGAGGGGCACACGCGATACTGATGATTATGATAAAGGCAAGACAGTGTAGTAGTACTACTACTAGAGTACTACGTGCAACACGACGACGTTGTCGTTTCTACTGCATTGTTGGGGGTTCCATCATGTCAAACCTGTCGTTCTGGGAAGACTTCAATATGTTCCTTCGGGGTCTATCAAATAGAAGCTTTTTTGAGATGCTCTATTCCTTACACAGCGTTGAAAATCAATCATCGATAATTCTGCAACCGTACAGTTTTATGCAGCATGAAGAATAGAACAACAACAACTACTACTAGTAGTACCAGTGATCTCTCTGGTACAAAGATTTGTACTTTGCATTGTTACACAAGAATATACCAAATTTTCTAAATTAGCTATTAACACAAGGATATTATTAACAGCATTTCTACTAGCACTAGTACTACTAATACCAATTGTGAATACTACTACTACTAGTAGTAGTAATACTACTACTACTAGTACACACGATGAGTGCTGTAGAAAGTTGCTTACAGCAGTGAAGTAATGAAGTAACCAAACCTTTCCAACTCAATTTCCATCGAAACAAGCTACTAATAAATGAAGAGAACGCTCTTCTCTAGAGAAATCAGCTACTATTCTTGTTGATGGTCAAGGGTTGGTGCTTGCTGCCTTTGAATGAATCGTGGTCTGATCGTGCTCCAAACACACATTGTGTGATACAAAGCACTACTAGTACTAGTACTGTACTAACACATCTATTGTGGCATCACTTTCGTTACTAGTACTACTACAGTAACACACGAGGTTATCTTGGGCCTAATAATACCATGATGCAACAGTGACCAATCCGGTTTATCTCCTCAGATGTAATTTACGGTAACCTTACGGTATGAGTTGTAAAAAATACTACTACTACTACTAATAATAAGCACAATAGTTTAGCAACTTTACCGTAAACTTTACGTAATCTTACGAATTTCAGATCTTTATTCTTCTTCCAAACCCGAGACTACTCGTAATTACGGTAGGTTCCGAATTACCGTAGTCGTGAGGTTTTATGTGCCGGTACGTAATTACTCGTACGATAACCCGTAAGGCAGATGGAGAAATTCGTTCTAAGAGTAATCGAATGAGTCGTATTAATAAGAAGAAAAAATGGCCGACTAAGCCTTACGAGTGACCTTAGTCTTTCCTCAGTCGTTCCTGTCGATCCCTGTCACGTTCTCGTTCTTTCCTCATTTTTTCAAACATTCTCATTCTCGAAGCAAAAAGTGATTGGTAATCTTTAGGTTTTTGTGACATGCGGACATCATTGAAGTTTTGGAATTTCGGGAGTTGGAAGAAGAATGAATACGAAATACGAATACTTACATACGGTAAATCTTACCGGTAACCTTACTTCGTCGTACATACCGATACGTAAATCCAGGTAAAACTCGTACGTAATAGTAAGGTTAGTGCATAAGACATCAATCAATCATTGGCGACGCTTGACGTTCACAAACCGAGGAACAATTCGAGTTTTCAAATGAATGTCAATATTTTACCAAAAACTGTCGTCATACCGGCAAGTTTACGTGTACTTTCTTCCTGGAAACACCCTCATCAAACGCAACTCAACCATTAGGAACGGGTCAAACACAAACTCCAACGACTTCGTCATCATCATAACACACGAACACACACACACACACACACAATCTCATTCACGCGAGTAACAACGTGTACTGCCAAAACCAACCATCATGTGCCAGCTCTTGGGAATGAACTGCGCCGCGCCGACGGATTTTAATTTCTCCTTTCGTGGCTTTTGCAAACGGGGCGGAGAAACTGACATTCACTCGCATGGATGGGGGATGGCTATCTACGAGAGCCAAGGGCTCCGGACCTTCCATGATTCGCAACCGGCCGCCGACTCTAAGATTGCAAAGTTCGTCGCAGACCACTACCCGATCCAGACCCTCAACATGATGGCCCATATTCGGTATGCCACACAGGGAGCGGTTGCTCTGGAGAACGTTCATCCCTTCCAGCGAGAATTGTGGGGAATCAACTGGTCTTTTTGCCACAATGGGGAGGTCCCAAAGTACAGCGACCAGAAATCGTATGCAGAATATCCCCTCCTGGGACGACGAAGCCAGGAACGCGGAAGCAATCCCCGGGACAGCATTTTTTACCACCCGGTCGGTACCACCGATTCGGAGGCGACTTTCTGTGCCATTCTTAACGCACTGCGAGCAGAGTTCACCGAGCTTCCCACCCTGCCCTTGTTGTACGAGACCCTGCAACGATTGTGTGCTCAGCTGGTGGAAGGTGACGAGGACCGTACGATCCTCAATTTTTTGTTGGGCTGCGGTCAGTACACATTGTTTGCCTACTCGTGGCCAGGATCCCGCCCGGGATCAAAGATTTGGAATGGACTTCACTACCTGGTTCGCAAACCGCCGTTTTCAACAGCCAAGCTGACCGACGACGACTATCAAGTCGATTTTTCTAAGTGCACCAACGAAAACGACCGCGTCGCCGTGATTGCGACGGCGCCGCTGACCCGCGATGAAGACTGGAAGGAGTTTGAACGCGGGCAGTTGCTGATGTTCGATGGTGGACTGGCATTTTCGGAGCTCTATGAGTGCCACGAGGTCGAACAGCAGGGCCGTGGCCTCTTTAGCAACGTCGTCCCGCGACAGCAACCTTCACAGCAACACTACTACGACACACCGTCAAAACTCCGAGCACTGGTGGATCGTGTGCTCCAGCATGAGAAACCAACGACCTGGGCCAAAACCGCGGCGGATCTGGGGTGCGGAGCGGGTTGTTCCGGGATAGCCTTTCGCTCTTGTGTCGAACACATGATCGGGGTCGACCTCTCGCCGGAAATGGTCGACAAGGCTCGCCAACGAAATTGCTACGACGAGCTGGTGGTCGGAAACGTTGAGTGCGTCCTCCGGCGGCAGCCCAAGCACCTGAAAAAATGCACCAATCCCAACCACGGCCTGCTGGCTTCGAGGTCCTTTCACCTTGTCTTTTCCTGCAACACCTTTTGTTACATCAAGGATCTGCGGAGTGTCTTTGACGACATTCGACAAATTATGATTCCGAACGAGGGAGTCTTTGCCTTTACGACGGAAATCTTCGACCAAGATCGCGATGACAACGACGGCGGATTCGATACCAATGACAAGCCGTATGCCTTGCAATCTTGCGCTCGGTATGCCCACAAGCGATGGTACCTCGAAGAAAGTATCAAGGAATTCGGGTTTGAAACGAAGGCCTTTGAGATAACTCCACTCCATCGCAAGCACAATGGACGAGAAGTGTACTCGGTCATGGTGATTCTGACCGTTTGAAGACAAAACAAAAGAAAACACGACAAGACGAGACAAAAACAAAATTGTAACAATGTATTGTGGTGATACTAGACGAGAGACCTCGATTTGTCGCACACACTCGAACTGAGAGTGAATAAGCGTCATAGGGCACCTGAGTTGAGAATCGATGGTACTCGGAAGGATGTAATACAATGGCATCGCATTCCATCATTACCTTTCAGAGCAAAAAATTCCATCCGCTGGGCTTCGAGAACATACGCATAATTCGTAAAAGGAAAAGTCAGCTACTGCACTTGTACTAATCAAAGAGTAGCATCATCATACATGGTAGGATGCGAATGGGTATCGTTCTGAAATAGACCGCAGCAAAGGACGTGGCAATGCTTCAGATGCTTGGACTTTGCAATCAGGCGATAAAATCAAAACGCAATCCATCATTTGAAATTGTTCACAGAAAAATGCTTCGCAGACTCGTCGGATACGTGTAGTGAAACAAGAAAATAATTTAACTACGTCAAGTTACACACATATCGTACGGGTACTCCACTGAACCAAAAAATGAAAACTTTACAGATAGGTTGACATAGGTAAACATACTGGACGTAGAAAGTTGAGGTAATGCCATCGCTTTCGAACTCCGCCAAAAGTATATACGAAGTACTTAAATGCGCTTGCAAAAGTGTTTTCCTCCCATCAAAGCAAAGCAATCTAGGTATCCGGATGGGATTCAGGTCTCCTGGGATTCCGGCGTTCCCATTGATTCCGGACCGTATTCCGAACAACTCGGAGAGGTTGTCCGATGGCCGCACCGATCCTCGTACGACTAGAACCCCCGTTCCTCCTCTTTCCCCTTCTCCATGGGAACATCGGTGGCAGACTGTTGGGGTCGGGTCGACTGCGGGTCGTGCAAAACGAGTCGGTATCCGCGTCGAACCATTCGGCCGATGACGGGGTGTCGTACTGCAAAGAGGAGAAAACATCATACCCAAGGCTGCGATCGCCATCGTTGATGGTGTCGCAATCGAAGTAGTAATCACTCCGAATGGAGTAAAAGTCCTGTTCTCCCCCGTGGCCATAGTCGTGCACTCCACCACCAATAGAATAGTTGTAGTCGTTGTCGCAGCCGTAGTCGTGGAGCGGAATCGTCTCGGTTGCAGGAGTCTTGGAAGTAACCGAGGCCGTGGCGTTGCTTTTGGAAGCCTTTGATGCATGGAGCATCGAGCCTCCATGCACCAAAGCCGATTGCTCTGGTGGCCGTCGCCATACGCCCTTGTCAAAAGCGCAGTCGCGAATGTCATTTTGGATTCGAACCATCACGTCTCGGGCAAAGTCGCAGTTGTTCCGAAGGGTAGAGAGGATGGTCGCCTGTCGCAGCAACGAGTCGTTGGCGAACAACCCATCGCGATCGCCCGAATCGACGTTATCCTCACGCTCAGTACCACGAGCTGGTTCGGTGTCACAGTCTTGGGCAGTGCCGGTATCGTTCTCCGCATGGCCAGTTTCGGTATCATTATCGGTTGTTTGAGAAGCATCCTTATAAGTAGGGTTGGGCAGTTGCTTGGAGGAGTCTGACGAGGACAATTGTTGTGGCTTTGGCGGGTTTTGCTGCTCGTAGTCGTATACTTCTTCTTGCTGGAGCTGCATGTATCGTCGACCCATGCGCAATACGGTCCTCCCATCGAAATCTTTTCGATGCTCGTCGCGAAAGGAATCGAGCGCGTCTCGGTAATCCGCTTCGAAGCGCAACCAGCGCCGGTAGGCCGCATTGTATTGGTTCTGTAGCGTTACTCCCGCGGTTTCATCGTAATACTGCTTGTAGGAATAGCCACCAACCGCAACGTCCCGTAGCAACTGGTCCGAATCGTCGGACGCGTATGGAACTGCCCGGAGTTTCGTATCGGAGTCGACCGTGTCGTGGCTAGCCTTCGTGGTCTCTTCCCGGATGTGCGTGGGCACGGGCACAACAACTAGGTTTGTGTCTTCGACGCTGCGCTCGCCAAACTCGTTGCGATCCTCCCGCGGACGTTGGCTTCCTCCGTTCTTGTCCGGTTCCACCGCACCCTTCGCTTTGGTGCGGGAGCAGTTCTCACACGTCCCCCGCAGTATTAGCCACAGGCTTCCGAGGCACGAAGCGAGGCAGCCGCAGCCCATCGCACCGTGGTCTTCCTGTAGGTATTCCTGAACGATACCAACCAGGGGTCGCCGGTGCCTGGAGAAGGTCGGTGCGACGCAGGCCAGCACGAGTGTCCCGAAGAGTGTAGCCACCGCCCAGAGGGCCTGGCTGCCTCCGGTTCCGACGGAGCAGGTCGTCCACACCTCGGCGGACGAGGACGCGTGCGTTGCCCGAGAGACGAGCTGGCACCGGGAATCGGCAAAGACGACAAAGCTCAGCAACAAAGCGAAGAGTCCACCGAGGGTTCCGAGGTAGACCAGAAATCGCAGGCAGCGACACGGAAGCGCGCACAGCACGTAGTCGATGCCAACGATCAGGGTGGCCAGCGATACCAGGGCAAGGGCAACGACAACGGACCACCGCGCAATCGTCAACAGGAGTGGGACGTCCATGTCGTTTTCGGAAAAGTCGTAGTTGACACAGATCGGTGCAATGGATTCCTTTGTGATCGGATCGACCTTGGAACCGACCTCGAACCGAAAGAGTCCCATCGACAGTGTCAGTGGATCCTTGCTCCACAGCATTGCGGTCGGTTCAAGAGTGGGCGGGGGCCCAGCCAGGAGCGAGTCCGAGAGCGGATCTCTCTCCATGGAAACCCCGAGGGTAGTATTACCTCTCCCAGATGTGCTGAAGTTGCCGCTCTCGAGCATCTTCAGGGTGCCATTGTCAATATCGTCAGAGTTCGTGGTGTTGCTACTCTCCAGCAGCAGAGCCAGTTTGTCGTCGTCGTTGTCGTTGTAGTCCGATTCGCCCTCACAATAAAAGCGACCGGATCCGCAAAATCCCGTGGACGAGCAACAGAGGGAAGGGTCATTGCAGGTCCCGTTGCCAATCGATCCCAGGCCGCAAAATCCGTCCACGTCGTTGCGTTTGTCGTTGTTGTTGTCGATGTCGTTTCCGTTGCTACTGATTGCCCAGCGCGTGCGGTTCTCCCCCAATGCTTCGTCGCGGTATCTCCTCCACGACTCGGTGAGGCGGAGGGACGTGGGGTTGTGGTTGTCGCCGCCCTTGTATTCCTCGTCGCCGCCGGTTTTGTGCTCGAGCAGGATCTCGTGGATGCCACCCAGGAGTGGCGGGAGCCTCCAGTCGCCGTCGTTGATCCAGGGAGGTTCCAGTGAGAGGGTCAGGTAGTCGCAACTCCTCGCGGCCTCGGAGATCAAAACGCAGGACGCAACCGCGAACGCGAACACCGCGGAAGCACAGATCTGGGCGCAGCACTCGTTGGGACGTTTTGGGGGAAGAGTAGCGGTGGGTGAAGGAGAAGGAGGAGCATGCTTGGAACCCGCCATGGTGAAGGACCGCGGGCGACTCGCTCGGGAGTGAAGTCTATGCTGGAGTTCGGGATTCCTGCTGCTAGCTGTGTGAACACTCGTGCTATTATTATTTGTGGGCGTGCAAATCGTTGTGTGTTTTTTTTTCATCAGCTCCGGATCTTTTGGTGCTCGATATTCAATAATAAATACTGCTTATGTCGCAAATCGTGAGCGAGGGAGTCGATGGAACACGCCATGCTCAAAGGGACACCGCTTGTACGTAACTATCTCAATAAACACAATTCAATTCAATTCAATTTAGTTCGAACTCTTCGTGAACCATTACGGCACCAGTGCAAAGAGTCCAGAGAGCTGCAGTGAAACGTCACTACTATCATCATGTTGCTTTTGCACAGTACCATGCGCTAGCATCCGTTTCGAAGATTCTTTCCAATCTGTATCTCGGCCGATATGTGACGTTGTGGTAGCTCTTGTACCGTCCTACGATTGTCCAAGGAGATGGGTATATCACATCAGCACCATTCTGGTCGGATTGCTACTTACAATTGACACTATTGTGTCACTACTTTTCGTCTTCGTGCAATCGATTTTCCAAAAGGTGTCTCCCTCGGCAAGAGCCGTCGACGCCTTCTGTTCCTCCCTTTCCTACGGTATGCATGCAACAGACGATGAAAAACAAGCATGTCATGGGTAAGATTACGAGTATCTTTGTCGGAAGGAAACTACTGTACAGACTACAGACAATGTTTTGATGACCCATCCGAATGAAAAACTAAATCAACGACAAGGGGCTATTATTGTGTATTTTTTGGCGAAATTGGCGAAATACGAAGTAGAACACTCTCACATACTTCGTACGCCGTAGAACACTGAATCAGATGTGCGGTAACTTACCAATAGTTGTAATCTTACCGGTACCATACAGACGTCGAAAGAAAGAAAGAAATACTTCGTAAGATTACGAGTACTGTACTTCGTAATATCTCACACCGACGAATCGTGGTGCGGTGTTTTGAACTTTCTTCCCATCAGGGGTCATAACTTCCCATTACGGTAAACTGAACTTCCTACTACCAAAAGTAACCGAAAACAACAACCGACAGTCCCTTTTACAAAATAATGTTCGTTTTACAAAATAACCCATGTCCAGTCTGAGAATCGAACTCAGGTTTCCGCAACCACAATGCGGGGTACTAACCACTGTACGAACTAGACACAATGAGTGGTGACATCGAGGGGATTCGAACCCCCGCCAATTAAGACAACGGCCTTAACGTTGCGCCTTAGACCGCTCGGCCACAATGTCACTTGATGCGTCTGTCACGATTTGGACTTTAGAAACTTCACTCTAAGTATGCTCCACTTCTCTCCTTGGGATGTCTCGAATCAGAGTTTGGCAACTGCTTTCATCTCTCCCGGGTGGCTTTCTCCGTTCTCTCGAACACGGGTTCTTCCGAAAGGCTTTGGGCGGAAGAAGGGCGGCGGTAGTTGTTGTTTTCTCTGGTGCCAGACTAAGCACATGTACCGTACCTCGTTTCTGCTGGACAAACATACAAAGTCGGTGGCATTCGCGACGTAGTGTGGTTACTGGTACTCACTGGTTTGTTGTGTCGGGATGCTGCAACTAGAACGGTAGAGTAGTGCGTCGTTTCTACGCCGTGAAAGGCTCTCTTGGAAGCTTGTGATTCGTGGCAACTGCGTGCACGACGACAACCAATGAACGAGTCGTCGTCGCCCTGCTTGCAATCCGTATCAATCGGCATTCTTCATTCCGCACGATCGCCGCATTTCGCAATGTCGAACGGGTGCGATCAGTGATGGGTGCCGGCAGTGGTCGCGTGACGTAATCTTCGTCCCAAAATACGACCATAGGTTAATGATGAAGCGCTATGAAGCATCTTTTTCACAGGGGGCGATGGAAGGGCTCTCTGTATCGATTGATTGATTCATTCGTTCGTCCGTTCTGAGTTGTAAGAGTTTGTGTTGGACTATTGCTGGTGAGCGCGCAGTCACGAGCGTACCCATGTTATGTATGTGTGATGAATACACAATGGTCGCCGGGTGACGTGTCACGGGAGGAAGCATACTGACCACTCAATAATGGTGACAATGATGGTGACAACATGCTGACAAGTGTTGTTGTCAACCATCAAGATTGTGGGGCAATCAGGCGCCAAGCCAGTTACCTCATATTTTAATTACTTGTATCTAACCAATAGGATTATCAATATTCTTTAAGGTTTCGTAGTCATATGCTACTGAATCTAACATACAAGTAATTAAAATACGGTGGTTGATACTGTGATTGCCAATTTCAACCAAGGAACCACCACAGCAGTTCCACTCATAGCACGTAGAGTCGATACACTCATCCTCCGTGGTACATCAACAGTTGTCGTAGTCGATTACATCCTCCAACTATCAATAACCATCAACAAAATGGAACGACTTAGCACTCCCAACAAGGGGACAAACCTCATGAGTAACAACGCCGGGAGAGGCCGAACTCGTGGAAAGAAAAACAATGGCAACAGCAGCCATCAAACCGAACGTAGGTTCACCGGGCTCGATCAAGATGAACTCAAAGGAGTTGTAATTGACGGATCAAAATCAGGCCAGTACGACAAGCTGTTTGAAGCTCTGAAAATTGCTGCCGGAAAAAAGAACTCCAAGGTGAAGTCAACCCTCATCAACATGAAAGCACTCACGGAGAACGACTTCCTCCCCGACACTCCTACAGCCAAGGACTGGACCGTCGTTAACGACGAAGGTGTGGGGGTGGAGGACCAAGACAAGAAAAGATTGTTAGAGCAACTGTGGGTCAAGAAAGGAGAGCGATCGACAAAGAAGTACGACGCTTACCTAGAGGACCTTAAGGCGTTGTTCTCCACCATCGAAGGACAACTGAGCCCAGGGGTCAGACAGCTCCTCAAGACAGATGAAACGTGGAAGGACATCGAGTCCGAGCAAGACACGCTTAATCTCCTAGTCATGCTCCGCGAGTACTGTTACAGGGACAGCGCCACCAAGGTGCACCCAATGGTGGACGTTACCAACAAACTCTACAGGTTCTTCTCGTGCAAACAAGACGGCAACAAGGAGGCTACAACATATGCCGAAGAGACCAAAGCACGCTTCGACGTGTTGAAATCGGCAGGAATAACAATCCGATCGAAAGAGATGATCAAGTCAGCCCTTAAGAAGGTATTCCCAGACAAGACATACACCGACTACCAGAAAATGGGTGAGCCAGAGAAGCTCAAGGTCGACACCATCATGGAGGAGATGCTCCTGTCGATTGTTATTGTTAATGGAAGCAACAACAAGGCGCACCGGAACCTGTCCGGCGTGCTCAAGGACAACTACAGCCTTGGAAACGACGTGTACCCAACCACGCTTCCAAAGGCCCTGGAGCTGATGAGCCAATACAAACCAACGCGCGGAACAGGTGGGCAAAGCAGTGGCTCGAGCCCAGGGACACAGCTCCACAACACCAACAATCGCAACAAGGTCGACAAGACGGGAGAAGACAATACGCCCAACGCCACTGCGCTCGTCAATCACGGAGTGACCGACGGCGCACCGGGCAGGGTCAACGTGTCAGACGCCCACCAAATCCTGATGGCAGGACTTGAGGACGGCAACGTGGAAGATGACCTGTGCTTCTTCCAAATGTCCGTGTCACATACTGACCACAGTGTCAAGACGCTCACCAACACATGGGGTCCCGCAATTGTGGAAGAAACATACAACGACAAGGCACGTGAGTTCGATGAAGGACTTCTCGCCGCAGCCACCACAAAAGAC
The DNA here is from genome assembly GCA_037355855.1 of Pseudo-nitzschia pungens. Classification (NCBI taxonomy): domain Eukaryota; phylum Bacillariophyta; class Bacillariophyceae; order Bacillariales; family Bacillariaceae; genus Pseudo-nitzschia; species Pseudo-nitzschia pungens. The sequence goes on along the minus strand of CM074764.1, from coordinate 933,616 downwards.
ACCAGAAACCCCAGGAGTGTGGGTACACTCACCGAAAAGCCCAGGAGTGGAGAGCGTACGACAGAGTCCAACATTCCGGAGGTGCGCGTTAGCAACGAAGTTGAGCACATGTTCTCGCAATCCAACGGAGTCATTAACCCATACTGGATTCTACTTGACAGCCAGGCCACCTGCAACTGCGTGAGCAACCCATCCCTACTCAAGGACATTCGGCCACACCCCGAGGGTCGAAAAGTCCGCATTCATTGCAATGCCGGAGTGGTTGTCGTGGACCACGTTGGGAACTTACCTGGATTTGGACCGGTATGGTACCAACCTAACGGGATGGCCAACATCCTGTCCCTCAGCCTCGTATCGGACATGTACCGAATCACCCTAGACACGGCAGTGACACAGTCGTTCTTCGTGCATAAACCGGATGGGACAACAAGACGCTTTGACCGAGCAACAAGTGGCCTCTACTATTGCAACATAAGAGACAATGATGAAACCATTCTGGCCATCACCTCGATCGAGGGACAAAAGAAACTGTACTCGGACCTGGACGTCCGAAGAGCAACTAAGGCACGGAAGCTCCAGGATACACTAGGGTTCCCAAGCATGAAGGATTTCTTGCGAATCATTGATAACAATTTACTCCTCAACTGCCCAGTGACACGGCGGGATGTGTCCATGGCCAAGGACATATTCGGACCGAACGCCAACGTCATAAAAGGAAAAGCTGTAAGAACACAGCCGAAACACATTCGGGAAGACGTAGATCCAGTACCACACGAGATTCTGTCGCGGTATGGGAAGGTGCACCTCGCCATTGATATATTTACTGTCAACGGAATAAAGTTCTTCCGGAGCGTGTCACGGCACCTATACTTCCGCACAGTCTGCCCAATCGACGACGCAACACAGTCTACTCTCGAGCGCGTCATTAGCAGCATCCTTGGAGTCTACGCCGGACGGGGATTCGTGGTGACGACAGTGTCCGGGGACAACGAGTTCAACTGCATCTCGGACTACCTTCTGCGCCAGACCCCGCCCGTCAGTTTCGATGGGGTCGCAAGAAACCAGCACGAACCATTTGTGGAGCGGGACAACCGTACCTGCAAGGAGCGCGTCCGCTGTATGTTTGCTTCTGTGCCCTTCACACGACTGCCGCGCCGTGTAACAATAGACATGGTGGCCGGAAGCGTGTTCTGGTTAAACAATTGGTGCAACAGGGTTGGAGTGTCAGCCACAATCTCACCAAGACAACTCATGACCGGAGTCCGTTTGGACATGGCCAAGCATTGCAGATTTCAATTTGGGGATTACGTCCTTGCCCACGAGGACACCAGTGACAACACAATGAGCCCACGCGCTAGGGACTGTATTTACCTTCGGCCAACCGGTGACCGCAGTGGCGCCATGTACCTCTTTGACCTGAAGACGGGACGGCGAATCCGTAGGCGCTCAGCAACAGCAGCGCACATGACCAACACAGTCATCTCACGAGTGGAAGCGATCGCCGCTGAACAAGCGGCGCCAGTTGGGGTGATCTTTGGGGACCAGGAGGGGCGAACCACCATCCTGGACCTCGACACGGAGTCGGTTGGGCCCGACGATGGAGCGTCCGACCACTCGTTTCATCCTGATGATCTATCTATCGATACCAATGAAGACGTTGGCGACGTCGAGCCAGATGAGCTGGACAACCTCGAAGCAGAAGCGCAGGAGGGCGCAGCCGGGAATCCCGTGGACGACAATCCCATCGCAAGGGACGTCGATGCCATGGAGCCGGCGGGTGAGGGGATGCCCCTTGAGGACCCTGTGGTCCATGGTCCATACCCTATTAGCGAGGATGAACTGGAGAACGATGAGGATGACCAGGCAGAAGTAGCGAGCCACGGGACCACAGATGGCTCGGATGACGGGTCCGTTGAGCCGGCCGTCGGCGACGGCACGTCCGAGTCCCACATTGATTTAGACAACAATGCTGATGGGTGGACCACTAGCGATGACAATGCTGATGGGTCGCGTAACAACGGCGAGCCGGGTGATGCCACCAGCGAGGCCGCCGGCGACGATACAAGCATCAACAGCGAAGACACTAACAGTACCAACGAGGACGAAGCGGTGGACAGCAACGCCCAGGACTACAGTGATGCACCAGATCGAATGGTGTTACGCCCACGAGTGGTCCGGGGCCACAACAAATATGGGGCTGACGATGGTTTCGAGTCTGGTGTTCATCACAGAGCCCTCACCGCGGTCCACACCGACCACTTTACCGGTGGGTTCAAGCGAGCTGTGAGCAAGATCGAGAAGGACCACGAACAGTTTGTATTCATCTCCAACGCCATTGCCTCGTACAACAATATCGATGCCTCACTGGTAACAAAACAGTACGGAATCAAGGCAGGGCTCAAACTCTTCGGAACAGCAGGAGTGGAGGCGGTGTTGACGGAGCTGCAACAGTTACACGACAGAAAAGTGGTGCACCCAGTCGGTATAAAACAAATGACTCGAGAGGAGGTGAAGCGAGCCCTCCCATACCTCATGTTCCTGAAGCGCAAGCGCTGTGGAAAGATCAAAGCCAGGGGCTGTGCTGATGGGAGAACGCAACGAGATTTCATATCAAGGGAAGACACCTACTCCCCCACCGTGTCCCTACACGGGCTGATGTTGACCTGTCTTATTGACGCCATCGAAGGGAGGGATGTTGCAACGGCCGACATACCTGGGGCTTTTCTGCAGACCCCAATGCCGGAAGGAGAGATTGTGCACATCCGTTTTGATGGACCAATGGCAGAACTGCTGGCAAAGATTGATCCCAGCACCTACGAGAAATACATGCTGGAAGGCAAATTTGGCAAGCGACTGTACGCCCAAGCGGACAAGGCCATATACGGGACACTGCGAGCTGCCCTCCTCTTCTGGGAGCGGTTGTCAGGACAGCTGTCCAAGTGGGGCTTTGAGCTGAATCCCTACGATAAGTGTACGGCAAACAAGACCATCAACGGAGCACAGTGTACCATCGTATGGCATGTCGACGATCTCAAGATCTCGCACGTCGATCCAGCAGTAGTGACCGGTGTGCTTGACGATCTAAACACGGTGTTTGGAATCGAGTCTCCGCTGACAGTCACCCGGGGAAAGGTCCACGATTACGTTGGGATGACGATTGACTACAGCGAAGCCGGAAGGGTGAAGTTCAGCATGTTTGATTATCTGGAGGGCATTGTCGAGGAGATCCCGGAAACTCTGCGGGAGACGCAAATTATACCAACCCCAGCGTCAGACCATCTATTCAAGGTGAACCAAGAAGGGGACAAGTTATCAGCAAGAGACGCGGAGACGTTCCACAAGCACGTGGCCCAACTACTGTTCGCAAGTAAAAGGGCGCGACCGGACATCCAAACAGCAATCGCGTTTCTCTGCACGCGAGTGGCTAATCCAGACATGGACGATTGGAAGAAACTCAAGCGAGTGCTCGCTTATGTGCGGGATACCGTGTTCCTACCACTGGTTTTGGGATGGGATAGTACAGGGGCCGCACACTGGTATGTGGATGCGTCCTTCGCAGTCCATTCCGATATGAAGAGCCACACTGGGGGCGTCTTGACGTTTGGTCAAGGGGCTGTGATTGCCGTGTCGACCAAACAAAAGCTAAACACCAGAAGCTCAACTGAGGCCGAATTGGTGGGCGTCGATGACACGTTGCCATATAATTTATGGTGCTACTACTTCCTGGAGTGGCAGGGGTACGCAGCCCGGGTCGGCAAGGAAATGGAGCCGAGCACGTTCGGCAAGCAGAATATCCTCCACCAGGATAACACGAGCGCGATGAAACTGGAAATGAATGGAAAGGCATCCAGCACCAAGCGGACAAGACATATTAATATCAGGTACTTCCTAATTACCGATCGGGTAAAGAAAGGGGAAGTGTCGATCGAGTATTGCCCCACCGGGGACATGATTGCCGATTACTTCACCAAGCCACTGCAGGGATCGCAATTCCGGAAGTTTAGAAATATCATAATGGGTGTTAGTGAGTCGGAGTACACCCAATATCAACAGCAATATGCCGCCCAGAAGACTGGACTTTAGGTTTGCTCGTTGGTGGAAATACACCAAGAACAACAGGAGTGTGTTGGACTATTGCTGGTGAGCGCGCAGTCACGAGCGTACCCATGTTATGTATGTGTGATGAATACACAATGGTCGCCGGGTGACGTGTCACGGGAGGAAGCATACTGACCACTCAATAATGGTGACAATGATGGTGACAACATGCTGACAAGTGTTGTTGTCAACCATCAAGATTGTGGGGCAATCAGGCGCCAAGCCAGTTACCTCATATTTTAATTACTTGTATCTAACCAATAGGATTATCAATATTCTTTAAGGTTTCGTAGTCATCTGCTACTGAATCTAACAGTTTGTGTGAGGAAAAACAATCTTTCGTTTTTCGTACGATTTGCAGCATCATAACTATCATACCTAATGAAATAAACATTACGTACGTTCCGTAAACAAACCGTACTCGTCAGCAGGGGTCTGCTCGTCAGAATCGTTCGCGACGGAACCGAAAAAGCATGACGATGATGTTCTATCTTCTTCGATTCTAGTAGTGATACTACGAGAGATAAGGTTTTTACGGTATGTTCAAAATTCAAAATAATTTCTTCCATAGAACAAAATAATAATGATAACATAACTGCAACTGTCTAACCTTTCAACGATACGTACTATTCTAACTGTCTTTGCAATATCGGTTGCATGAAACCTTCATCGAGGAGCACTATGATACTATCGTGAACATCCCCAAGGCAGCAAATCCGTGCAGCACTAGAAGAGTGCGTCGGAAACCTCAAAGAAATCTGGTTCGGTTCGATTCGATTCGGTGCGGCACACTCCATCCATGCGCAATCGCGGTGGAATTCCTTAACCATGGTTGCACAGACCGAAAGGACGACGGCGTTGTCGTCCGGGGTTGTGCGCTTGTTTGCGCGATGGTCCTCAACCGGCTGCGGCAAGGGATAGAATCCGTGCGCACGCATGTTCGTACGTACGTACGTACGCAATTGTTGGTTGTTGCGTCAAGAATAAAGTTTGGCTGAAGGCGTTCAGTCCGTCGATCCTCTCATCACAGGGCCCAGAAAGTGTTTGGGTGATTGTACTTTCGGATTTTTTGGTAGTTTTTTGTAAGCTTTTTTTTTTCAATTGAAAAACCGAAGGCGTCCGGTCGGTCGATCCTCTCATCACAGTGGTTGGTGGTATTTATGTACAAAGAATGGGAGCGTGTGTATGTGTGTGTGTGTGTGTGTGTGTTTTGTGTGTTGGGTGAGCGACCATGTCCGGGGCTTTGCAATGGTGGAAACCCGGCATTGGGTCCCACTCGTTCTACTCCGGTGGGTGGATGCATGGTGTCTCCCAGTGATCTCTGGTTCTGGGGTTTGTTGGTTGGGGTTGGTTCCGCAAACGACATGGCATCGACGGAACGGGTGAAGGAACGACTGAATTCATTCACTCGATTTCTTCGTGCCGTCCGTGTCCCTCTGTTTCAATCCAGTGTCTTGGTCCTCGCGTTGGTCTTGTATTCGTTCATGCGAACCAGGGAATAATAGTGCTCGGCGTCGTTCCGACCGGCTCCCCCGAGGCACCATCCACAGGCCACCACCAGAAGGAGCAGGAGAGCGCTTCCCACCAGCGCCCCGATGCCGCACGCGACAACCAGGTGCTGGTGTTCCTTCCACCACTTGACGTCGGGAGGGCCGATGAAGAGCGTGGCCATCATGCCCGTGTCCTCGTGCGCCAAAAAGTGGCAGTGCAGGACGGTTTTTCCGGTGTAGTTTTTGTAGCGGACCCAGATGCGGGTCCGTCCGTTGGGCGGAACGGCAATGGTGTCCCTCCAGATCGTGGAATTGAAGCGGATCATTTCCTCGAGGATGGGGTATTTTTCGGTCGACAGCTCGGAACCCATCTCCTGGACCTGGAAGCGGTTGACGTGGATGTGGAACTGTTTCAATGTATTTTGTGTGTGTGTGTGTGTGTGTGTGTGTTTACAGCGGGAGCAGAAGAGTAACGTTCCAACAATCGAAGACAAGAGATCGCAAATGGGTGAGACGAGTTGCTTTTCGAGAAAAAGAGTTGAGTTTATTGGAACAACAAACAGCTATCATTCCCTCCTAGTATCGAGCCATTCAGCGTCGTTTCGTTTCGTTTCGTTTCGTAACAATGCTAGCACTTTCATATTTTCGCATTCGCATTTGTATTCGCATTCGCATTCGCATTCGCATTCGCACTCGACTCACCGGGTGGTAGTTGTGATTGGCGTTGACCAGTATGTATTCGACGGCCTCCCCGGGATTGGCCCGGAAATCGAGCCGGTCCGGCGAAAACGCCTTTCCGTTGATGTAGTACTGCGGAAAGGGCGCCATGTTGCGGTTGGCCCCCATGCTAAAGACGATGGTTTCCGTCCGGGCAATCTCTTCGTACCGAATGGTTTCCTCCGGTGCGTACCCCGGCCGGAATCTCATTTCCGGAATCGGCACGGTCGGGAGTTGGGTGCCGGCGACGCCCTTGTCGATCACGCGGAAGGTCGCCAGAACCTGGTCGTGGGGATGGCCGTACATGTCGAAGAACTGGAGTCCCTGGATGCCCTGCTGGGAAACCACGTAGGTGCCGGGTTCGTCGAATTGCAGCAAGAATTCCTCGCGCTGTCCGCCCGCCAAGACCACCACGTCGCGCCGGATGGGCTCGGGGTAGGCGACGCCGTCGCTGGCCACGACGTAAAAGGGAATCGCGCGCTCCTTCCAATCGTACTTGGAATAATCGACCCCGACGGTTTCGGTTTCGGTTTCGCTTTCGCTTTCCGGCGGCGCCTTGTACACAATGAACGTGTGCTCGTTTTCGATGGTTCCGCAGAGGACCCGCAGGTGCAGGACCTCCCCGACGCCCACGTTTGCAAACTCCGGATCGATTTCCCCGTTGACCAGAAACGGATGGATCTTGGACAGCGTCGTCTGTCCCAGCAAAAACTCGTCGACCTCGATGTCGTGCTCGGCGCCCGGCTTGCGATCCGACACGTCCTGAAAGGCCGGATCCCACACCACGAAGTCCCGCGTGTCGAGCACGTTGTAGGTCTCCCTCAATTCCTTCGAAAAGCTCCCCACCACGTTCACCAGACCCATCATGCCCCCCCACAGCTGGACGGCGGACGATCCGTGCAGGTGCGGGTGGTACCAGTACAGGCCGTCGGGATGGTCCTCCGGCAGATCGAAGCGGTAGCAGTAGCACTCGCCCGGTTTTATGGCCACGTGGGGGGCGTCCGGATCGTGCGTCCCGACCGGATCGAACATGTGGACCTGGACGTCCAGTCCGTGCAGGTGGAGATTGGTAACGTCAAAGTTCTTGGGCACGTTGGGAACGTCCACCTCCATGAGTTCGGGGGAGGCCACCGGCGGTTTGTAGTACTTGTACTTGATTTTCTCGCCGGGCGTGACGAGACGGGACCAGTAGTCGTGCGTGGTGACGTTCAGCGGATAGAGGTCCTTGGTGGTTTCCCAGAACAACTCGTTGCGGAACTTGATCCACAGGGACTGGCCGGGTTCGACGGTCATGGTGGGTCCCATGTGCTCGCCGTCGGGAACGCGGCCGGTGTTTGGATCGGGGCGGGCGAAGGTTCTCCCTCGGTACGTGTGGCCTCCGAAACCCATCCGGATGGTCTGGACGCTGGCGATCAGCTCGTAGTTGGCATCGCCGCCGTTGCAGGGATCGTTGCAGTCGATGAAATCGGTGGACCGGGGAACCGAATACGAGGATTGGTAGGCAGAAGCAGAAGCAGAAGCAGAAGCAGAAGCAAAGGCTAGGGCGATCCACAACCAGAGCCACAGAGCGGCGGTGGTGGTGGTGGCAGTCCCGGAGACTGTGAGGCTCTGCATGGCGACGAGCGAAGGATGGCTCTGCGGTGAGTCGAGTCGAGTCGAAACGAGTCGAAACGAGTCGAGTCGAGTCGAGTCGAGACGAGTCGAGTGGGAAGTAGACGGTTGAATTTAAGTGGTATGGTACAGCCAGTTTGTTGGCTTATTGGCTTGGTGATTGCAAGTTGTGTTGGATTCGAAGACACTCACTCATTCAAACGTTGAAAGTGAGAGTGATAGTGGTGCAATAAGAAGTGGTGTTTTATCCGAGTTTTGAGTTGGGGAACGAATGAGTGAGTCAAGGAGCAAGGAGGAATTTCATCATTCGATTGGGATGTTTCGGCGTTGGTTCCCGGTGCCGTGATTGAATTTAGAGTAGTTACTACGTTGAACGTTGGTGAAACGAAAGACTTCAACGTTGTTTGCGTAGCTTCAGTAAGTTACTGTACTGTACACCTATTTTTCTGCAGTAAGCCTTCTTTGGAATGTACGAAACCGTACAACATCGACTGCAAATTCCTTACCGTACGGTATTTCAAAATAATCCTTCTTGGAAGAGGACATCGATCATCCGACGTTCGAATCTTCGAGTGATTTGATTGGCAGCAAAATTGTTCGGGTTTCGTGTGTTGTCCCGGAGAATCCGAGAAACAATAGCACTCCGGTTTGAATCGTACCGGTATTTATTGACACGTCATTGACCAATGGAAAAGCTGGTTGGGCTCGATGATTGATGAATTTTGATTCCATTGATTCTTCCCCTAAGGTTACGGTAAGTCTTACGTTTCTGTACGATAGCAGACAGAGAAGGGAGTTCTGAATTCGGTCGTGCTGGATGGATAATTAATTCAGTTACTCGTTGGTAAACCTTACACGTACGGAACGAACCTTCGTTGCGGAGTGGGTGATGTTCCGTTCGCTTCTGCTTTCGGCATGAACGGAACTTGCAGAGTGCGATGGATCGTCACGCCCAAACGTCTTAGATGCAGCCTGACACTTTGAAAACACAGTAATTGCAACACTGTAATCATAATGCCGTACGGGTTCGAAGTATCGTACAGTTACTCCGTACGACTAGAGAATCGCATCCTGTGCTCGTGGCGCTACGAAGTGCGAAGTCGCGGGGACTTTGGAGACTGTGGTCTTGTCTGAGGCAAAACGTGACATCGGCAGGATTCGAACCTGCGCCAACGAAGACCAGAGCCTAAATCTGGCGCCTTAGACCACTCGGCCACGATGTCAACGGATGTACTAGCTCAGCGTGGTTTCGATCCACGGACCTTTGGGTTATGAGCCCAACACTCTACCTCTGAGCTACTGAGCTGGAAGTCTTCACGATCATGGTGGAGATTGCCGGAATCGAACCGGCGACCTTGTGCATGCTAAGCACACGCGCTGCCAACTGCGCCAAACCCCCTGATGCTCCCGCGTGCCACATCCCGAGACGGATCCGCTCCACATTCCCTGACCGCCACGCAGCTCCCGGTGCTGGACAAGAGAAAGAACTGCGAACACACGCCGATAAGGTTACGGTAATTAATTACGAAGTAATACCGTGCAGTAGAGTCGAAATAAGAATGTGTCGTCGTCGCATCTTGCTTAGAAGAACTCTGTTCTCTGACGAGTACAGGTATGTGGATGCCAACTGGTAGTAATTACCGGAAAACGAGAAACAAAAACTGTACTTCTTTATTAGTAAGGTTTACTACCGTACCGGAACTAGTAGTAATGATGAAACAATACGGGTAAACCTTACAGCAGCAAGAAGAATAAGACCCCAACGGCCCAACCGTTTCGGAACTCTCGGTCAAGAATCAGGGTGCCAAGACTGCTTTGGGAGTATATCTCGTACGTTGTGGTAGTAGTATACTACTATTACTAGTACTAGTATTACCCTACTAAGATCTCTTACTTCCTGACAGCAAGTCACAGATTAGATTGGTTTTAGATAGACACCACAAGAAGTTGCAATAATCATCTTCAACTGCTGGGAATATTATCACATTTCCCTTCATACTATTAGTAGCACTAGTACTAGTAGTAGTAGTAGTAGTAGTAGTAGTTGGCAGCTCAAAAAGTTTAGTTCAAACAGTCCCCTGTGGTGCTACTACTAGTACTGATGTTAAATCCACACCAATTCTGGCATAAGTGCTGGATATCCTTCCACAAAGTGATCACGGGAAACAAAACTACAGAACTCATTTCATAAGTACAACAACAAATGCTTAGATGAGGAGATCCAAACAGAACCCAAGACAGCAGTAGAATCTTGTTTTGTAAGCAAAACAGTCACCAGACATTACGCAGAGAGTCCTATACTGCTGGAAGAAAATAGTAACAATAGCAAAAGACTTTTGTACTGCAACTAGCACATCCAGTACTGACAATTAACCTATCCTTGTAGTCATGGCTCCTCACTTTCGCCTGTAGCAAATGGATTTGTACTACAGGTACCTTTTGGGTAAGGTTACCCGATATGATTTCACTCCCGCCTTTCCGGACAGAGCATCAATCGAAACAGCACCAAAAAGCTTGATCGCGGATTCGAACCACGGACCTCTTCATTACTAATGAAGTGCTCTAACCAACTGAGCTAAACAAGCACCAACCAATGTTCCGTCACGGGGAATCGAACCCCGGTCTCCCGCGTGACAGGCGGGGATACTAGCCACTATACTATGACGGATTGGAGGTAATTGGTTGTGTTGTTGCATGCCGCCGAATCTGGCCGACTTATTACTCGCGGTTTTTGCATGGGTCGTACCGAAAGTGTGACAGTGTCCCGACTCTGTGCTCTGAGCTTCCAGCTTCCCGTTGTCGTGTTTTGTTGAATGTGCCCATGAGCCATGTGCCGACAATTCGCTTCGAGTTGTCGTGTTGAAGGGTTGCCCGTGTGACGACAACTTGCTTCCCGTCGTCGTGTTCAAAATGCAGATAGTACCGTATCCAGCAAACGGAACTTGGACGTGGTAAATCGGACGTGGACTTGGGTGATTGGAGTCTTTCACCATTCTCAAGGATTGAACCCTTCAGACGTTTCAATGCTGTTACTGGCGACGGGTGGCAACGGCATACAGTGAAGCTGCTCACACACATCGCGCTGACGGTGTGTCGACACTCTGTTTCCTGTCATGTTCGACAAACAGTCGCACATTCTATCCAGCACACGGAACTTGGACGTGGAATTTTGGGAGTGATTGGAGTCGTTCCCTTGCAGTGTGACCAGTGAGTACGATGCCATGGCAGAACTCCACTGTTGTTATTCGACTGGATCGGGATCGACCTCGCATTTCACGATTGCCGATGGTCGAAGTGTGCATCCGTTGCAATCGTCGGACCCGGCATCATCCTGACAAAAAGGCGGGTCTCAGATCACGCACCGTACCAAACCATGCATACATGTTTGTCGAACAAAGATTTAGGTGGCTTAAGAATCGGTGATGCATCGATATGCTATCCAGGTGAGCTATACAGTTAGATCGGAGTTGTGAGACCTGAAACGATTCGATCGGTGATTTAAAAAAAAGAAGGTAGCTTTAAGTAGTTTGAGGAACCCCTTACCGGTTGCCTGTCTGGATCATGTATTGAGTAATCTTATTCGGTGTCTCGAACAAGAATGTTCCTCACTATCTCCGAAACTGTCTTAGTTCTTCTGTCTTGCAGCGAAGAATTCTACTGTTCTTCAGAGGAAAAAAAAATATTACTTCGAAGTATCAGTGCGAAGTCATTCAGAATGAGTGGATCATTATCTCTTCATACAGTAACTTATTTTATTTACATCTACTCTCAATTCTCGAAGAGACGAAATTCGAATTACAGAACAAGAAATGTTTATTGCAATAAATTAGTAATTACGTTACTGTATCCGTAATTTCTATCAAGTTTTGACGATTCTGCCACGTCAGGCACATGCTATTTTTAAGAACAATTCACACTAAATGAACAGACTTGTACAGTAAAGTGTAAGCTTATCTCTTCGTGTGGTGTACAGGTACCAGTACGGCAAGTTTCTTTTTGGTTTTTATATTCACTATGCCTTCGTTTTGCTCCATAATTTTGGGGACCGGTAAAGTTTGAGCTTCTCTTCTCATCTATTGTGAAGCACTTTCCGTTTTGGTTCTTCTAATCAGACACCGATGAAAGGGAAGCGTGAATGGAAAGAAATGCCCTTTATTTCTCCTATGCATACTACGAAATTCCTATCAGCTGTCCCCCGGTTCTACATCCCCAACTACTCATTTCTACGGTACGGAAGCCGGGGGACAGCTGATAGGAATTCCGTAGTAGTGTATGGATCACGAATGAAATGAAGAGACCAAATAAGCTTCCACTTTCGTCACTTTCATGGTCTCCGATAAGTACCGGTACATATTGTTTATGGATCACGAATGAAATGAAGAGACCAAATAAGCTTCCCCTTTAGTCACTTTCATGGTCTCCGATACCGGTACGTATTATTATATAACGAACTGAGCGCGAAAAATAATTCTGTGAAAAGTATTACAACGTAACCTTACTTCGTACCGGTAGTGCATAGGTTTTCGAATGGCTCTTGGGCATGATTTGATTAGGGCAATGTTATCTTCGCGACCCGTTTCTTCGTCGAATGAAATTGGACTATGCCCTCGATAAAATTAAAATCTTGTTGACAAGAATGCTTTCCTGCTCGCACAGGGTCACCGTTTGTCGGGTCAATTGTTCATGTGCTCATAATTTCAAAAATTCCTCTACACAAACAGGATGCCAAGCACTTTCTCGCTTCGATTCAGAATTCCCAATAACGAGCCAAAACAAATTCAACCACGCTTTGCCTCAACCATGAACCCGGTCACTTTCTTTTCTCTGTCTATCCTCGCCCTTTCTGCCCTAAGTCAGTGCTCAGTCTACGCGTTCACGACACGGAACCCAGCCGGCCACGCCCCTAGCCGCAGAACCTCAAGTGCTCTATCCTTTGCTCCCATGACGCCCATGGAATTACTCGATTCTTCCTCGATCCTTCTGGCCAAGAAAGAAGTCCTCTCCACTGCAGCAGCCGAAATAACCAGCCCAACCACCAGCAGGTCCACCGATTTTGCGGCTCGTATTCTCAGCGATGGATCCAACGCGATCGGCCTGCTTCCCTCCCTTCAGCAGAAACGGAAATCATCCCCGAAGGTCGACCTCAGGGCCCAGTACGCTCAATTTGCGGGCCGGCTGTTGGCCTTTTCGGTGGGCTTTCTTCCCCACCACGAATTCCCGGCGGAAGAAGTAGTTGTCCAGCTGTTTCTTATCGGTTCCAGCGCCGGACCCATCCTGCGATCCATCCGGCTCTACCGCTGCATCGCCAACCGAGACACAGAGGAATGCGACTTGGCTGGATGTGAAGCCGACGACAATGGACACTACTCGGAACCATCGATTCGGTGATGATCCTAGTACTCGGGGCACAAAGGGGGGGAACGCTGCGATGCGAAACCAAGAAAATAGATAGAATTCATTTCATAATTAGAGCAGAAAATTAGAAGAACAGAATTCCTGTTAGTAATAACATCATCATTGACAATTCGTATTACGTACTGGTGTGATGCTAGTATAATTATGTACAGTATTGATGGGAGACATTGTTAATGGCTTGCAAAAGACATCGGCAACGTTCACGAGTGAGTCGAAAGGTGATATAAATGTCGACAAAAAGTCTCGCGAGCCGGAATCGAACCAGCGACCGATGGATATCAGTTTCCTCTACAGTCCACCGCTCTACCAACTGAGCTATCGCGAGAAGCTCTCGAAGCTGTATAGGTGAGTGATTTCTTCTCCCTTATATCGTATATTGCTACAATCCGTTCTCGTTCTCTTTATCTTTCACAGTAAGTTCCGGACTAAGGCTTACTCATCTTTTAGTACTATTACCAGTGTACCGTATCTTGCGGATGAGACCAGAAGGATATAAAAACATGTTATTACAATTCCAACCGTTTCTGCTTTTGCGAGCAAACTATATGGGTTTCAATCGTCGGGTACTAAATTGGATCTTGTAGGGCGATGGATTCGTGTCATCCATTCCATTGCGTTTCCTTTCCTTTCCTTTCCTTTCCTTTCCTTTCGTCCGTTGCTGGTTTGTGCTTCTCGTGAGCTGGGGCAGCCAATCCCAGCCCCACGCAACGATACGCAACGCAGCGCAACGATACGCAGAAACTTGTGTCGCGACTCCTTCCTCCGCAATCGGTCCCGTCCACCACCATCATCGTTCGAACCAGTAGTGGGCGGCGATCCCTCGCTTCCGCAAAGCGGTCAGCAGATCGATGGCATCCTTCATCGAGCGGTGGGCCATGGAGTCTCGGTAGACCGGTGCCAACTCCCGCATCGTGACGGGATAACCCAGGTACAGGACGTCGACGATCGCCGCCAGCTCGGAATCCCCGAGCAACCGTTCGGCCAGCTGTTCCGTCGCACGGAAGGACGACCGGGTGCCCGCGGTTTCGGGTGCGATCCGGACCACGACGAAATCGTCCGGTGTGTACTTGTCGGCGACGAGTGCCTCGAGGGGATGGAGGAGGGGGTAGTAAGCATCGTCCGCATCCTCCGGTGGTGGTGTTGGTGTTGGTGTTGGTGTTGGTGTTGGTGATGACGCCGATTCGGATGCCGAAGCGACGTGGCTGCCGGGGGCGTGCTTTCTGCGAAGACTCGCGACGGAGGGATCCTCCCCGTCTGCCGCCAATTCGTACTCGTGAACGTCGTCAAAGACAAACCCGAATCGCTGGTAGAGCTCTGCCAATCGGGACAGCGACAGCGAGGCCGCCGGTGATTCCGAGGACGATTGGTCGCGGCCCGAGACGTCGACCAGGATGGTCCGCCCGTGTTTCCGCAGGCCGTGTCGGCAGAGGGCCGCAAAGTCGTGCACCAGATAGCCCCGATCGAAGCGCGCCCCCTTTTTTGTCACCCCGCCAAAACACGAATCCGGATGCCTCAGGGGTGGCAGTGTGGGTTCGATGTAGATTGGTTGTCCGTGGTCTTGGTTATTTTGGGTGGTCACACCGCTGCCACCGGGCGACCCCGGGGCATCCTCCCGGGTTTTCCGTGAGAGTTTCGACAGCAGGGAGGCCTCACCAAGGACGTTCGCCAAGCCGAGGCTGTGGACCTCCAGTGACGCGCAGACGTCGTGTTTTGCGTCACCGTCGTCGCCTTTTTCGTCTTGTTGTTCGGTGAGATACTCCCGCAAATCTGGGGTCTTGGATGGTTTGTCCATCGATGGTTTGGGTATGATGTTCGAATCGTTGTTCGAATCGTTGTTCGAATCGTTGTTCGGATCGTTGTTTTGATTACTTCTTTTCGTCTGCCACGTCCATCTCCAGGTCTCGAGGAGATTCCCATAGGCCTCCAGAGCTTTTCGATAGCGGTGGAACTGTTGAAAGACGTCCGCCGGCACCACCGCGGAAGCGGCGGTCTCGGGCATCCAAAGGTCGCAACCGCTCGGCAGTTCTCTTACCGTCTCGGGGTTGTCGTAGTCGGGACGCCTCCGTTCCCGGTTGCCCCTGCCTCCCGCCAGCCAAACCACCAGGGTGAGGGGGAGCAGCGGGGGAGGAATTTTGTACAGGGCGATCGGCGTCGAATCGTTGTCGGCACCGTTGGTGACGATGGACGGGCCCACGATCGCGCGATCCAGGCCCAGTCGCCCGCTATTGTCCAGCACGAATCGTTCGATGGACGATGGTTCGTAGTGGTAGTGGTAGTAGTAGTTGTAGTTGTTGTTGTTGGCGACGGTGGGGGACCGGTTTGTTGTTGAGGGATCGTACGCATCTTGCCGGTTGGCTGTGCCGGCACCGACATCCACCACGAGGGGCTCCGGCGTGTTGAGGGGTGCGAGGCCCTTGTAGATGGCCGCAACGATCCCGAGGCTCACACTCGACATGGCGAGGATGGTCACGAGTCCCATCGTTTGGCGGCGGCGGATCGGCCTTCTCGAGGAACAACGCAATCCATCCATGGTGTTCAGGAAGGTGGCGACGAGGAGCTTCCGGCGGATCGTGCTCGTGATCGTGTTCGTGCTCGTGGTCGCACCATTGTTTGCGTTTGCGTTTGCGTTTGCGTTTGCGCTCGACAGCAGCGGATCCCACCCATCGGGTTCGACCTCGAATGGCTCCGCCCGGGAGCTGACACCAGCGTTGCTGCTTTTCATGCTGCTGCTGCTGTTGCTGCTGTTGCTGCTGTTGCTGCTGTTGATGTTGATGTGGGCGAGGCCTTTTTCGTCACCTTCGATCCATCCGTTCTTTGCCAGTGTCGGATTCTCCCCAGCGAGCAGCTTGTGTTGCGGGAGGCGTTTGCTGGGTGCCATTGCAGTCCCCGTATCGTTCTTGCTGCTGCTGCTGCTGTTGCTAGACTCAAAGCGAGGCGTGTCCGTGTTGCGCCAGTGCGATGGTGATGGTATCGAGAAGGACCGAGAGCGGATGCACAAGAGTCGTGAGTAGATTGCGAATGTCACGTGTTATCGTTCTATTGCTTCTGGTTTGTTGGCGTCTACGGTAATTACGGTAATTAAGGTGACCTTACTTCTTCACTTTTCAAAAAAATCTTGCTTGTCATTGTACCGGTGGTGTACTCGTGCTGGTGGTAAATCTTATCGTAACGGACATCATGTGTTTTCTCACTGTTCTTTGCCGTAAGATTTATTGAGTGAGTCCTCCCCCTACCGTAGGGGGGGTTAGACCTTATCCATACCAAGATACGTAGTACTTGATGAAAGTAAGGTTTACCGTACATGAAAGTAAGGTTATCCAAAGTATGTTAGTACCGGTAGAGTACCGGTAGAGTACCGGTAGAGTACGAACACGTCGAGACTTCGACTGCCGCGGCAATCCCCCTGCAGAACATGCTTGTAAGTTACGTCCAAAAAATAATAAGCTCGTTGTAAGTTACTGTACCTTACGGTAAGGTTACCGTACGTACTTTACTTGCTCGTGCAAGCACTCGTACCAGTATTAAAATTCCTATCGTGGCAAAGTCAGTCATGATGTTGCAGTTTCGAAGACGGTTTTCAAGGAAAATCCAAAATCGACATCAATCCGGGCGGCCGAATGGAAAAAACACCGACGAGGAGAGACGCTGGGCGAGCAAACGACGAAAATAATCGTAAGTTACTTCGTGCTTCGTGCTTCGGAATAAGAACCGAATTTGAACGAGACTCTTTCCACGGACGATGAGAGACGTCGTAGGGAGAAAGGGAGGAATAACAATATTATTATGATTGTTAAGTAAGGTTATTCTGCTGTGCTGTGATTTGCTGTGCTTCGCTCGGCTCAACTTCCGACGATCTGACGAAACACGTAGTAGTGACACGAAATATGTAGAATGTTGCGTTTGCGAGTGGTAGAAAGTAAGGCTTACCGTACAGTAAGGTTAGTTAACTTACGACTTTGTTCCGTCGCATGGATCACGACAATCCATTCGAATGCCGGATGAATGCGGAATGGTTGAATGGCGTCGCACACACCTAGCCAACAACGCACTGTACAGTACCGTATCTGTTCTTTCGAAAAGAAAAGAAAAGAAAGGAAAAAAAGAAAAAAACACTCTTTGCTGCATCGGACCAATCGATCCCATCCCTTCCTTGGATCACGATCACTCACTACGTGTAGTAGTAGTAGTAGTAGTAGTAGTAGTAAGTAAGTTAGTAGCACGATACTTTCCAAGACTTTCAACATGGAGATGCATCGTTCTTCGGCACGGCGCGAGCGCATCGTCTCGGGTCCCCCGCTCTTCTCGTTCTGGATCCTCGTTGTTGGTGCGATCCGGATGTTCTCCGCCGCCCTCGACGCTCCCGGAACCGTCACCGCCTACGGTCCGCTTCCCTCGCGTTTCGGCATCGCCGGCCAAAATCCCCGGAGATCTGCCTCGTTCGCGCTGCTGCGCGCCTCGAACAACCACAATCACAAGCCACAGCCACAATCACGAACAAAACGGCAACGCCGTGAACATGGACAACGGCATGTCGTCCCGAAAGCGCTGGACCTCGTTGCTCCCCCTCCCGGAGCACGCCCCCGACGAGGGCACGGCGTCCCGCTCCAGGGCGGCCATGGAGGGACCGGATCCCCCCGCCCTCGCCGGACGCGTCGACGTCGACCTGGCCTTTGGCGGTGGGGACCGCGCGGTGCGGTGGCTCCACGTCGATCCCCCCGTGCTGGTGGTCGACGACTTTCTGACCCCCGGGGAATGCGAAAACGTCCTGGCGCTGACGGGGGACCGGCTCCCCCCGGATGCCGGCCGGGTCATCAAGATCCAGAGCCAGGTCGGGGGATCTTCCGCCTCGGGTGCGCGCGGCTCCGGTCCCGATTCCGGTCCAAGCTCCAAGCAGCAACAGCAGCGGCAAAAAGCGCAACCTCTCCCAGCGCCACTCCACCACCTGGTACGTTCGGTACGGCTGCGGGGCCCTGGCCCCGCTCTTTCACAACCTGGAGGGACTCCTGCCGGCCCTGGACCGGAACCGCATCGAGGAGGTCCAGCTGGTCCGGTACGCGGGGGACTCCCAGGGCTTTGCCTGGCACGAGGACTCACTCGACGAAGCCACCGCGACTCCCGAGGCGGGGGGACAACGCGTCGCGACCGTGCTGGTCTACCTGGACGACGTCGTCGTCCGAGACAGCGAGAGCGACGAAAACAGAAACAGCGACAGCAAAATCAAAAGCAAGACGGAAGGCAATGGTGGCGAATCATCGTCGTCACAGTCCTCCGGCAGCGGGAGGACCCTCTTCCGGGACCTCCTGGGTCCCAACGGCGAGCCACTGGCGGTGGATCCCAAGCGGGGACGAGCATTGCTCTTCTTTCCGGCGATCCAGGGAGAGACCGCTCTGGGGACCGCCACCGACCGCACCGCGTTCGGGCCGGCCCATGCCTGGGACAACACCCGGAGCGATCGACGGACGGTGCACGCGGGGGAACCGCCCGGGATCCACCGCAGGGGTCGCGGAGTTGCTGGTGCTGGTGCTGGTTCGACGAACAATGCGAATGCGAATGCGAATGGCACTTTCCACGACGGCAGTGTCAATGTCAATGTCAATGACGGTGGTGCTACCGGTTCCGATCGCAGCCTTGCCACCAAGCACATTGCCCAGCTCTGGATACACTCGGCACCGCACACACCCGTGGTCTTTGGAAGGGGGGTGAACCGCCACGGAGATGCCCAAAAACACATCGATGAGCTCCGGGCGCGGCTCGAGCAAAGTGTTGGTTGATTGGTGGATGGATTCGTTGATTCATTCATTCGTTCAGTCGTTCACGGATGGATGGATGCATGCATGCATTGGTGGCTACCATAACGAGAACCAAACCAACACGACAGGAACGCAAAGAAACCGGGAGTGAACTGTCGGCGTCGGCGTCGGCGTAGCCGGAGGGACCGTCAGCACCGCACAACAACGAAGGGATCACGTGGCGAGCTAGCTAGTAGGTAGCTAGCTAGCTAGCTCGGTGCCTACCCAGCTCTGTTGCTTGATCTCCGAGGATGGCAGTCATCTACCTCTTGGCACCGAAGGAGCATGGCTGGTGGGGCGATTGGATTCTAGACGAGTCAACCATTGCGTGCTGCTATGGAATGAAAACGAAAAAGTGCATTTTCGGAGCATGGCGCTCGTTGGAATCTGCGAGAACAAAACCGCAATGACGAGGAGGTTGGCTTCGTCTCTTTGCCTCGATGGAATCGCAATGCGCGGCGCAAGTGTTGCTGCGAACCGGTGGCAAAGACGGGAATGCGGGCAGACACGAAGATCAGATGGGATAAGATAAGATAAGATCGAAACCTAATCATCTGCGGTACCGTACATGCCAATGCGCGCGTCGTGGTGCATCAAATTGCGTCGCGTCCCGTCCCGTTGCATCGGACAGAAATAATGGTGCGTCGAACCGCAGCAGGTCGCAACCGCAACGTGACGTGACGTGACGTGTGACGAGACGGACACCACCAGTACCGGAACAACGATGGAACTCCCGGTCCGTTCCGGAGGGCGGTCGGGGTTCCAACTCGTCCCGATGGATCCGAGTGGACAGTTTTCTCGGCCGAAACTATGCGCAAGCAAATTACCTGCCGCAATGCAAGCTCCGTGGTTTGCGGCCGTCGAGACCGCCTACCGTACGTCGCTATAAAAAGGATCTGATAACACTATCTTACTAGTAGTATCTCATCAATCGTATCACCCTAGTATGCAATCCACCATTCACGACCAGGACTGCAGCGAGAGAAATAGCACCGTTCTTGTTCAAGTCTAGGCACTGGAAGAAGAAACGATTTGCTGATCTACCTCATTCCGACCTTTGCGCATGGGGTAACCTTAGTTATGATAAGATGATTGTGGCTTCGTTCGATCGCGTCTGTGATTGGTCAGGAAGGATTGATTCATCATTCATCGAGATACTAATTGTGGATTGTTTGATTTCAGCGCAGAAAATGATTACCAGTAAACCTTACGACTACGGTACCTTACCGGTAACCTTATTAATTCGTGGTCTCGAAATCTCCGTAAGAGTTGTCACCAAATGGCACGGTCAGCACATTATGACATTGAAAAGTCAGAGTGCAGAACAACAAGCAAAGGGGATTTAACTCAGGGGTAGAGTGGTCGCTTCGCATGCGACAAGTCGGGGGTTCGATTCCCCCAATCTCCAGTCTGCTTTACATTTTGCTGAGAAAATACGTAATACAGTAGGAGCAACATTTTTTAATCGTGTGAATAATGACTAGTAGTTGGAGTACAGGTAAGTTACTCGCACTGTATTTGATTCTTTTTCAATAGTTCCCATCAACATGTCGCGACGTGATTGGAATCATAAGTCATGTCTAGGTAAATAGCTCTGAAACATAGCTAGTAGGTTTGATGATGTTTGCATTTTGTTCATCTCTCAGCCGGGTGCCACCATGTCCGTTCTTTTGATCGTTTTGAACCATCATGGAGATTGAGATGTTAAATTCAATATACTACTAATTGTACTAGTGCTTTGTCAATACAGCATAATTGCTGTGGTTCTCAATTTAAAGTTCTGGTGACTTGCATACCAAAGCTTCAGGGATTTTGCAGAGCTATCGACTCTGATTGTTAAGGAGTGGTGGGCATATTATTTGCATTTTTTATTTTTCCCCTTCTCCTTCAATCACTTCCTACTACTACAACACAGAAGTACTGTGTCCTGAGGGTTTCCCAAGCTTATTGCAATAGTGACATTGCCATGCT
This sequence comes from Pseudo-nitzschia pungens, assembly GCA_037355855.1. NCBI lineage: Eukaryota > Bacillariophyta > Bacillariophyceae > Bacillariales > Bacillariaceae > Pseudo-nitzschia > Pseudo-nitzschia pungens. The sequence continues at coordinate 912,525 of CM074764.1, read as the reverse complement.
TTTAAATTTTGGTGTTGTATGAGATAGAAACTATGGGGCTGCAACTTCTTTGTGGAACTATTAAGATGTGTTGGAAAATTAATCTAGTTTGAAGTACAGAGGATCCAACAGAGAAACAACTGCAAGGCAGATGAGAAAAGAAAGTAACAACATCATGGTCCTGGGCTACAGTGCAATTACCAGTCCTACTGAAACTGCTGGTGAACAAGGAGAGAAAGATGTTTGAGAACAACATCATCATGCACTGAAATTCCTGAGACATATTTGAAATCTAGATTGGAAACAACACAGTGATAACTTCAACATGCAACAAAGTAGTTTATAGAGAGGTCGAGAGCCATGTTGCGCAGGGATTCATATTGTTTAGGAATTTTGTCGAAGTATTAGGCAAAGAATGGACAATGCGATCAAACAAATTACTGATTCAAAAATGCTAATTCACGTCGCGATTGTCAGCGAAGCACAGCTTTGTTAGTTTAGTGGTAAAATATCTGCCTTCCAAGCAGATGTCCTGGGTTCGATTCCCAGACAAAGCATTTTTTCTTGGTTTGGAAGCACTCCACAAGCTCGCTATGCATACAGACAAATGCATCCGATGAAAGTTCTTTTTTCACCAACATAGCTTACTGTCCGTTGGATCAAGGAGATGAAATCAGAGCTAGCGATTCTTCCCATGGATTCCTAGTTTTTAATATCATAGTCACTACTATCACGTTTCACCCTTCCGGGGATTGCCCAAACCTTGAGGTATGGCACTTGCTCCAGCACAAGAAGGCGGAGGCCTACGCAAAATCAATCCGCAACCGTCACCTTGGTTCACAGCATGGATGGATGGGCTCATTTTGTTCGTTCCTTTGTTCGATCGATCGTTGACAGTGTTCCAAAGAGTGACAAAGAGTGCTGTGGCAAGTCACTTCCGCCCGGTAGCAGTGTAAGAAGGTTCGTTGTCGAATTCCTCCACGAACAAAAGGCGTTGGGGAAGACAGTAACACAATCCATCCATTGGTCCGAAAAAAAAAAAACGCCTATTTCCTGGAGAGTCCGACGATGAGTACGCGAGTCTAGATGGACGGTACGCAGGGAAAGACAATTCGTTTCATTCGCGCGAAAGACGCTGACCTCGCAACGCAAAGCATGCGTCGGGGGGAGGGGGATAGAGTGGTCCTCTCTTCCGTTTCTCCACTCGATCCCTCGCCATCTCGATGGGTTTTGGGAGATTCCATGCACGCACTTAGGCACGTACGCACAAAACCGTAGTGTCGTGCATTGTCTCGCCTCGCCCTCGCCTCGCCATGCCTTGCCTGACCTCGCTCATTGTGCCTGTCGGAGCGCCTCAAAGGCAACGTCCAAAAACCGATCCACGATCCTCGTTGGGGCATCGTTCTTCTTTTCTTGCTGTTGCCGACCACGACAATCGGCATCATTCCCGATGTGTTCGTTCAGCATGACGGACAGCGCGGAACGCCCGGCAGCGCAAAGGCACTCGATGGTCACGTCGTGGAGATCGTCCCCGAATCCCATCCCGTCCGTCAGGGCCCTGCGGAGCACCTTGTCAAGGAGGCCGATTTTTGCAAAATCACCATCGCCGTCGCTATCGCCGTCCGGCCATTCCTCGCGTGTGCGAAGGAGGACGTCCTCGACGGTCGAAAGCAACAACGCACCGTTCGTCTTCTTCGTGGCCCCCTTGTCCGAGGCACGCTGCGCTCCTTTCGCGGGTGTCTGCCGAGCGGCGTCCGGATCGTGGTCCGTAAAGAGGACGTCGGTCCGCAGGACGTACTTGGTTCCCCATTCCAGGGGTCGGCCGCGATGAAAGAGATCGTGCTCGAAGACGACCACCGATCCGGCACGGGGACTGACGAGCGTGGTTCTTTGGTGTTGCCGGTGGCTGCTGGTGGTGGTGGTGATGTTGGTGCTGGCGCCACTTTTTCCCAATGGTGCTGTTGCTATTGCTGCTTCCCGCGTCGCGGAAGGCAGGTGCACCTTCTCGTCGTGCTGGGACAAAAACTCCGTTTCACCCCCATCGAAGCATTCCCCGCCGCCGTCGTTCAGGTACAACAGGACCGTCAGGAAGCTGGTCTTGGACCGACCGACTCCTCCCGGATCCGGATGGACTTCGGTTGTGGCATCGAAATGGCCCTTGAATTCGTCCTTGTCCGAGGCGTCATACCGGAGGACCCGAAGCCGCGGATTGAGGCCCACGGGGGGTGCCAGCAGCGACTCGCGGCGCACAAGGTTTCGAAGGGCGTCCGAGAGACCCGGGGAAGACGACGAGGACGACGGCGACGAGGATGTCGACAATGGTTCGCGTCGCGGCGAGAGCAACAGCGGGCGCAGTCGATCCCAGAGGGTTTTCACCCAGGATTCGTGCCGAAAGACGGCGAGTTTGTGCGGATTGGGGCGGTCCAGCTTTACTCGGAATTTGGTGCGACCGTCCGGGGCCGTGTGCACCGCGTGCGTAATGTACCGAAAGGCGTCGGAAGAAGAAGAAGGTGACTGTTCGGATCCCTCTGCCGATGGCGACGAATTCGAATTAGAATTCGCATTTTCATTCGGCCGCAGGTGCGAGTTGGCCGCCACCGATATCAATTCCAGGCATTCGTCCCGCGACAAGATGTTGGGAATCTCGTACGCCAGGCAATCCTCGGGGGCATAGCCTTTTCGGGACACCCCGTTGGTAGCGGGCAGATCGATGCGGCGAGGAATTGATATTCGCTGTTTCCAAGGATGTCGGTGTCGTTGGATTTCACGGGTGTTGTTGATGTTGATGTTGATGTTGATGTTGTGGTTGCTGCTGTTGCTGCCGTGGCAATCCTCCTCCTCCTCTTCTTCTTCGTCCATGACCATTCCGGCCAGCGACGGCAAACCCAAAACGTCGCAGAGGGCCAGATCGCTGCTGCACGTGCTTCCCGTGCTGGGGTCATCACTGCTGCCGCTGATGCTGCTACAGGAGGCCGAAGTCTCCGTTACCGTTGCAGATTCCTTCTCCAGAAAATCGATGTCGATTCGGTGAATCTGTGCGGAGGTATGCTCGTCCTCGTGGATGTCCATCCTTGTAGTTGTCAAAAGTAATGATTCTCCTTCGTGTTCTTTCGCACGAAATCATGCGAAATCAAAACAAAGTTGTAACAACTCGGCAGAAGGTCGATGGAAACAGGAAACAGGAAACCCACTTGGTTGCCGACAGCAATAATAATGCGATACGTTGATTGTTTACGTCGTGCCGGTAAGGTAAATTTACTTGTATTACGAGTAAGGTTAATTACTACTTCGTAGTATTTTATCTACAAGTAAGGTTACCGCTTCCAGAGAGTTTGTCGAATTTTGTGAGGTACTACGTACTACTAATACTAGTACAGTAGTGCGTACGGAGTAATTCACGGCGAACCGCCAGTGCCTATCGGTACCGTACAGGTACGTACCCGGGACTACGAGTTCCAGGACTCACATGCGTAAGATTTTAATCATGCTTCGTGACAACTAAGGTTACCGGTAGGAACCGGAAGGTTACTCACTACTTACTTCGTACAACATTGAACGTATTCTTACCGTACTACTTACATACCGATAGCCATATGTATGATTGATTCTTGAGATTAAAAAAATGACTGGTGACGAGCGATGAGAGAAGATAATGAATAATGAGGATAATACGTACCGGTACAAGTAAGCCTTAAGTTAACCTTACTCATAAGCTTTACGTAAGTTTACAGAACGGTATTGGATGCCTCGTGCGCACGAAAAGCTGAATAACCTTACCGTAAATAGAAAGACTATAGTACTACACGGGAACTCGTAATCGTGAAACTCATTGTTTTAGGAAATACTCGAAGTAAGCCTCACCCATATCTTGTCTCGTTTTGTACTTTGAAAAGGAATCGTACAGATCGAATGGGATGATACAATGTATCTCAGTTTTCCAGTTATATCAACAATGTGTGTTTTCGATCGTATTTGCTGCGTGCGATGCTCAATGACACTTTATCAAACTAAAAAGATGGAAAAACATTATGTCTAGTAGCATATTTTCACACGACTTTTAATTTTTAAGAGGGTTAAGAAGAAAATACCGTACGGGTTCTGTTGATATAATGCAGTCTTCCGTTCTTTTCATCAGCTCCTGTTATGTCAAAAAAGGAGCGTGCGTTAAACAAATTTGAAAGTACGAATTGTATGTATCTCCCATTTTCAATCACATCCTTCTTTATGGTTCAACGCCAAGATTGCAAAATAATTGGGATGACTAATTCAAAGCCCATCGATGAATTTTGTTCTTCTTATTTCTAAAAGGCTTAATAAATGACAACACGTATTCTTCATCCAATTTTCCTTCCAATCATTCTTTCTTTCCGGAGACCTGATTGATCCGTGTTGTTTTCCATAACTTCCTTCTCTCTCATTTTGTTGGTACATTATTTCAGGTATTGCATATTGCATGGAAACCCGAAGTGTGGGATCTGTTCGTGTTATTTTCGCCTGATTTCAAATTTTTCGACGCTTCAGCACTTCTCTTCTGTGAAGCTCCTCATTGTTTACAGTAGTTTTTCTGTCACCGATTATTATACGTTTAGTTGCGATTGAGACAGCGCACATCATCTTCAAAGCAAACAGAAGAGCCCTGATACCACAAATTGACTTCTGAGTGGGAAGGAAATGATTGGCAGGATAGCATTCATCGTCGCAGTGTCGGCAACCCTATCAGTCACTGCTTGCAATTTACTCTCTAACAGTGGCGAGTGCTCGAACGATGGGATCGACGCCGTCAAGTCAGGAGCAATTGATCGAGCAGCCACCATCCGATGGGCAATATTCGTCGGGCTTGCTCTGTGCCTGTACCAAAAGGTTCGTCAAACGATAAGAGCTATCCTGGAGAATACGAGTCGGACGGAAGTCGTACCCGGGTTCCCGTCATGCCCTGGCGCGCACTGGTTGGTGGGCCATCTTTCAATATTGCGGGGCGGTAGAGATTTCGATTTTGTGCGCGGATACCGGCTGGTTCACTGCGAATACGCCGACCGCGAGACGGGCATGGCTTCCTATTGGTTTTTCAACATTCCCGTGGTTTCTCTTTTGAGAGGCAGGGATGCCAAGAAGATCATGCTATCAAGCAGCTACCGTAGGCAGACCTGGCTTGTCAACAAGCACACTCGAATGTTTCTGGGATCCAGAACCCTATTGTCCCTCATGAAAAAGGATTGGCGCCATTATCGCAACGCCGTTCACAAATCCTTCACATTGGAAATCATCAAACAATCCAGGCCTCACATTTATCTAATCGGAAACACGCTAGTCGAGTCCCTGATTCGGCTGCAAAACCAGCCAGAGCCTTCGTGTTTAGAGTCGCAAAGTTTTGCAAGAGCAAGAACTCCTCTTGTAGAAGACGAAAGCAGCATTAGCGATGATGACGACGACGGATACAATGGCGACAAGCGCAACATCAGCTCTATAAAAATGTGCAGTCCTCCCATCGCCCAATCATCTGTTGTGCAAGAAGGCTCTAATACTGATCGTACCGTTCTGGTCTTACCCCTTCTGAAGATGGCCGCGATTGATATCTTTGCAGCGGTTGCCCTCCGCAGCAACGGAGTCGACTTTGGCTGCACCCGCAATTTGGAACTGTCTCCCATTGCGTCCGCCTTTGACGGACTTACAATGGAATTCACCCGTCGTCTCAAGCGGCCTTGGGATCCCTTTTCGTTTCTGTACGGCATACCGACGAGGACCAATCGAAATTACAACAAACAACGAAAACTCATCCGGACCTTCATCTCAACGCAAATTTCCCAAACTCGGGCACGAATTGCGAGAAAGCAAGAAAACCGGTTGGGAGATGATGTCGGCGAGAGTTCCAACCACGACGAACATGATTTGTTGACAAATCTCGTCAACGCTGCAGATTCCGAAAACGCCAAGGCCAGGCAGGCCGGAGATGAAAAGTTCGCTGATTCGTACCACGATGAGGCACTGGGAGACGTTTTGATGACCATTTTGTTTGGCGGCTACGACACTACGAGCATCGCTGTTAGCTATGGCCTATATTTACTGGCTAAGAATCCATCCAAACGAGCAAAGTGCCTCGCCGAAGTGGATGCTGTGCTGGGCAATTACGAGAAGGTAGGAGGTCAACTACCGCCGGGACTGGACGAGTTGCCCTACACAAAGGCAGTGATGCTCGAATCCTTGCGCCTTTTCCCGCCGGCACCTTCAACGTTTCGGACGATAGAGAAACCCGTGGCGATAAGCATCAATGGAAGCAACAGGGACTCGTGTGGTTCTGCAGACAATGAAACCATGAGCAAAAGTAACACCAACTCAAAGACCGTTACATTTGGTGAGGGACAAATGGTCGTGTTGCCCATTTGGAGCATCCAACGATCCGAGCTCAATTATCCTCGCCCCAATGACATGATTCCGGAGCGATGGGTGCGACGAAAGCGACAGAAAGGCGCGGGTAGCGAACAGAACGAAAATAGCAACTGTGATTCCAGTACGAGTCGATGGGAAGTACGACCGGCGCACGCAAGCTACGGGGGCGAGGACCAAAATCCGGAACACAGAACTACCAATTATTGTCGGGAAAGAACAGGCAGCAACGGCATCAAGGACGAGAAAGAACTACAGGACGAGGCCATCCCACCGGCTAACCGCGATGCCTTCCTTGCATTCGCGGCTGGCGCTCGAAATTGCGTCGGAAAGAAGCTGGCAATAGAAGAAGGTGTCATCTTGCTGGCTTGCCTCATTCATAAGTTGTCGTTCGAACTAATCTCCGAGGACTACGAAGTATCTCCATCAATCGTGGCCGTCGTGCAGAATCCCTCGGACCTTCTGCCAATGAAAGTGAGAGCCCGCAATCATGTTCAATGACATAACGAAATGAAGTGTTCGACGTGCGACAGACTGAAGACGGACTGCACGGACCACGAGTCATGAATACAATCCATGTCAGAAGTCAACGTATTGTTGAGAAGAAATAAATCGCTCATATAAAAAAGAACTACAGTAGGTAGCATCATTACAAGAACCCCCGACATCTCTGTTTCCATTTGAATTGCATAGTGTACGTGTTTCAACTTACCTTAAAATATTCAGTTCTGGGAACGGCTTCTCAGTATATTCACGAACAAACATCGTTATCGCGCTTCTCAATGACAAAAGCGTAGAGTTAACCTGTTTTGTTTCGAAATCTGATGGCCTTTCTCCTTACCCCACCTTGTCCACGCTCATCTTGTTTTTTCTCCACCGTGAACTGTCTCCAAATGCCTGGCAGCGTGCAAACCTATGGTACTAGGTACGTATTGGTCTAAAGTTGCACCAAACGATGCGGTACGAGCTCGACGGGTTGGATCCGGATCGCGAAAATCAACCCTTGTTTGATCGTCATGTGTACAAGGTCAAGCGTTGGCCCAATGAATCCCCACGGTGGTCGAACCTCAGCCGAGCCCAATCATGTCTCAGCCAGCAAAATTCTACTAGGTTAGTAATATTGACAGGAATCAAGCACCCACCGAACATCGCTACCAATAATCACCACGATCCTCTTGTTTTGATTTGCATTTCGTATCCAGCTCCATCTCTTGCTCGTCTGTTGTCGATCCCGGGTTCGTGTCGGAATTTCCTACTTTGTATCGGCATTGATATCTCCGCATGGCATTCCATCAGTGTTCAATCTCTTCTCTTTGGACCGGAGGCGCAGCGACTTTTGCAGGTAGTTTACAGACGTTTCGCACGGAAGAATGTGTTTTGGTCACACGCAGCAGGTCAGTTTTCATTGGTGGTGTCGAAAAGGTGGGCAACAACAACAAAACAAACGCCAAACGGAAGGAATGCTGTGGACGACACCAAATTCAATTTCTCTGCTTCTTTCCCGGGAAAACAGCACTCAAAGCGATCCCCAAGGAACCAAAGAGCTTGTGCGGAGCGTGGGTCCTAGTAGGTTGGACCCATTGATCAAGGAAGGAACAGGGGCTCCGTTCGAGAAAGGTTGCTGCCGGGCGTCCGACACGAAGACTTGTCGTCTGTAACCTATCTGAATAGCCTTACCGTATGGTCCATTCCTACCGTATTAGTCCTGAAGCGCGTGTGCACACCGAAAAAAATCATGCAAAAATCAATCGGCAGGTGGGACCAATTGATTTTTGGTAAGGGAATGGGATCCAGCGGTTTTAGAGTACAGGTATAAAGTGCACTAGCAGTACTTACTGGTACGTAAGGTTACTCGTACTATTATTAGAGGTTTGAAATTTTCTGACGCAGGTACGTACCGGTAAGGTTACCGTAAGATTACATGATAAGGTTACCTACTAAGTAAATTAGTCGCGCGCCTTTTGAGCTCACGTAGGATTTGTACGTGTTTTCTGGTACTCATTCTTTTAGTTGCATATTGTATTCATACCAACACCGTACATGATAAGGTTACCTACTAAGTAAATTAGTCGTTTTAGGTTCCTACCGGTAAATTATGTACCGGTATTCCAAAATACTTCGTACTTCGGAAGTACCTTACGTTGTACCTGTACAAAATACCGAGAATGTCGATCTTTTTTGAAACATCGAAAAAAACAATAGTGCGAGTAGTACGTGTACTTCGTCCGTACTTCGTAACCCACTCGAAAATCGGAGTAGAAGGGTCGCGACATCTTGTGAATGATCGTTGGATGGAGAATGATGACCTCTGGATTGGAAATAGGTACAACGTACAAGTAGTATCACGTATATTGAAAGTACAAGCACGGGTAATTAACCTTACGTGCTACAGAGTTTTCCCCTTGCAAACCAAAGATACTGTCCAGTTTGTCCCCATGGCGCGCATCGGGTGCAATTTTCTAGTACGATCTCCTTTCCATAGTAGCTGGAGCGCTATTTTTGAACTGTATCACGCTTTAACAAAGAGGTCATAAATACTATTAATTGGACCCCGGTTCACTACGAGGATTCCAACGATTCCCGAGCCATCCGCGCCTAGAATCGTGGAAGGAGTCACAGATCGAGGGTGCGATCCACGAGTGCGGAGTGAATGTCCCGGATCGTCCATCCCTCTGTACGGGTGACACGAAGGATTCCTTCCTAGCGAGCAACAAACTCAATCACTCACCTACCGGTACGAGCAACTACTCACTGACGGTAGAGGTACGGGACATACTCACTCCTTGCGTTGGACCCATGTAGACTCGTACTGGCAGCGCAACCTATTTCGTCATGGGAACCTAGCTAGGGGTGCGTAAGATTACTGGTTCTTGCACAAGAGCGTAATCTTACAACGGTTTCGAAATAATAATGGGATACAGAATAAATTGCAATTCGGTCAAAGGTGTTATCAGCGATTGCGAGTACCAGTACCCTACCAGGTACACCACGGATTGGTTCTAACAACGTTCGGACGAACCAACTAACGTCTTGTCTCATACACGACGAGCCTGTGGTTCACCGGAAACCATCTATCCGATCAAAATAACAACGCGAGGGATCCATTCCATCCGGTTTCTAACTCGCTCATCCATCACGATCGAATCCATCCATCCATTCATCCACAGAAGAACAAAAGAATCCCCTCTCCATTTCAGAAAACACCGCCACCGCCACCACGCCATGAATCCACGCGCACTCTCCTCGGCGGGAGCGGGCGAAAACTCTGCGCGGTCTCGGACCCACAGCGAGCCCCAACCGTCCCGGCTTTTTCTGCGCCGCGGCAGAGGTGATCCCTCCTCCACCCCCGGCCGAGAAGAACACGAGCCCCGCGATGAATACTCGCTCGATCGCAAGCAACAAAAAAACGACAAGCTTCCCGACGGGGGATCCGTTCTTCCACCGTGGAGGATCTCGGCGGTGCCGTCGGTGCCCGTGGTTCCGGACAACAGCGGCCTTCTGAGTAGTAGCAGCAGCAGCAGCAACAACAACACTCACCAGAGCAGCAACATTCCCGTCGGTATCCCCGGCCCAAAAAACATGCACACCACGGACTACAACGTCGTCGTGATCGGCATCCTGATCGCCATGATCGTGGTGCTGAGCCTCAACATGATGGTTCTGTTGTATCGGCCGGTTACCGAATACTGTCGGCGAAAACTGGGGATCTACGATTCCGAGCAAAAAGAGCTGATGGAGCGGCGCTACAAGACCATCGACAAGTGGATGATTCGAAAGGTGAGTGACTGAGTGAGTGAGTGACTGACTGACTGAGAAAGGGAGGGAACACCCTTGCGGTATGCAGCAACAGATCAACCCATCGAGTGCCGTCCAAGCAGGGACTGGCTTCCTCTGGGGTGCTGTTCAGTTGGTTGCGCGCGCAGATTGGAGTCCTTTTGACTGCTGAAACACTGGACTCAAATTTACTCCCCTCCACTCCATTCCATTCCATTCTATTCCATTCCTGTACGCTACTCTATAATACCACAATGCAATTCTCGATACAAAATCGTGAATCCTGCTGCCATCATCGGTATGTCACACTACTAATGCAGACCATTCAGCCGCACGATGCGCTCTGCGAGGGAATCCAAAACTATGCCCGACAACCCAACGGAGTTAGTCCGCTCGCCGCTTTCGTCACCAATCCGGACTACCGCGATGGGAATGGCAGCAATGGCAATGGCAACGGCCATGACGCCAACAACCACTGCAGCGTCTATCGATGCCCCAATCATCTCAACAACAACAGCAACGACGACGACGACGACGATTGTCACCACCGCTGCTGCGACAAATACCAGCAGCGTCCGCGAGACCCGGTTCCCGTTCCTCCCCTGTGCGTTGCCGAGAGTTTCGAAACGGAAACGACCCGCAGCGGATCCGACAGCAGCAGCAGCAGCAGCACGTCGTCGTCGACGACGACGACGACGACGTCCAAATCGTTGGTTCCGAATTCTACCGACGACCGTTCGACGACGAGCGACGACCAACGGTCGGTTTCGGGTTCGGTTTCCGCCAACCACCGCGCGTTCGGGGGCCCGCCGCCGTCGCCGTCGGAGGCATCGTCGGAGTCGGAGTCGGCTTCGGCATCGATACGGGTTGGGTGCCAACGGCTCGACCGGATGCAGCTGTTGGAAAAGATCGGTCTGGTCCAAACCGCGAGAGATGTTGTGGCATTCGAGGCGACGGCGACGACGAGGGTTGCTCCCGGTGAAGAACATGCCACGTGTTCCGCAGAATCGCCTCCCTTGGAGAGCAAAGACGGCGATGGCGATGGCGATAACGATAACATCGACGAGGACGAGGAGGAGACATCCGGACCCCTCGACGGCGGCGTCTGCAGCATCTGCATGGAAGGATTCGAGGCTGGGGACGAGGTTTCGTATTCTCCCCTGGAAGGAAGCTGCAACCACTTCTTTCACCACGATTGCGTCCGGGAGTGGCTTCTCCGGAGAAAGGGTTGCCCGCACTGTCGCGAGATCATGCTGCCCGTGGACCGTCCCGAATGCAAAACCAATTGTCACGACGCGATTCCCCGCGGCGGCACGGACAACGACACGGACAGCAATGTCGACAACGACAATATCGACAACGACAATATCGACAACGACAACGCCTCCTTCCATCGCCGCGGCGAAGATTCTTCGACCCGCCTCGCTCGATCCCCGGCGGCGGCGATTCGGTGGAAACAACTGCGGCAGCGGCAGAGGCAAGAGCAACGGATGCAGCGCTCCGAGCGGTTGCGGGCCAGAAACGAGCAGAAAGCCAGATTCGCACGCCAGAGGCGCGGCCGCAAGCACGGAACGTACGTCTGCGTCGACTGCGGTCTGGTCCGCCTCCATCCGGAGCTTGTTGTTTGCAACAACAGCAACAGCAACAACAACAAGGATCCATGCGAGTAGCAGAAGGAAAACAACACTAGAAACAATTAGTATTGCTGTGGTGATGCACGTGATATTCGTACCTTTTCCAGGAAAACGGTGCCAAACGATACTGTCACGGGGCCAAAGACCTTGTGGAAGAAAGTTTCATTCCAGTCAGAGATCGAGTAGATCTTTAGAAGATAATACAGTATTGTTAACAATATACTACGTAATATTATTTATTTTTTGGAATCTACTGTCGGTCCTTCTTTTTTCCGATGAGAAAGCTGTTTTCCGTAAATTCATCCGTTTTGACACCGGTACGGTAGTAGAATTTTGGATTTTGGATTTTTTTCTCCGTTCTCGTTTTCCGTTCCAGTTGAAAAGCCTACCGTTAGCACATACTTACGAACCGTTAAATACCGTGCGAGAAGGATACAAACATTGAGTTCCCCGGACTTGTTGATGGATGGATGGAAACTCGCGCTTTGCCATTCTTCTTCGGTGCCGTTCGGTTTTTGAGAAAATGTCAACGAAAAGGTCATAGATTGTTGAGTGAAATTCTTGTTGGTCCGAGAAAGTCGGATGGAAGCGCAGGTACGGTAGTAAAATTAAGGTTACCAGTTACCAGTAAGTTACCTTGAAGTACGATAGAGGACAGAGCAACTTCAATGGTTGCTGCTGCTGTGGATGCTGCTTATTTTGCGAATGGTTCACTCGAAACCAGCAGGCTACAACGTGCACTAAATCTTACAAACAATAAACACAACAGAGGAGTCATCAATCAAACACAACAACAAACCGCCGACGATGGGCCAGTCCGCATCGATAGAGACAACGACATCCGCCACCGCCACAACAACGGGGAACGAAGCATCGCTCGCTTCGGTCCTCACAGAGGAGGAGGAGGAGTACGACAGCAACTACAAGCACGTGTACCACAATGCCAACAGCCTCGATGATGATGATGATGATGATGATAGCAGCAGCAGCAGCAGCCATTCCGGATCGAACTACGACCGCTTGCTAGGTGGAGATACTATAGATCCAAGCGCAACCGTGACAGCTGTCATTGCTTCGGGTTCCGAACGGAGCAGCCATCAGCAACTGCAGCAAGCAGCAGCAGCAGCAACAACAACATCAACAAGATCATCATCGTCCTCATGCTTCGCGGAGTCCCACGAGCAGTTGGTGCGACATGGCCACGATCGACAGCGACAGCGATGAAAATGGCAGTGGCAATGCCAACATCGATAGCGATTTCGATACTAGCGATAGCAATAGCGATAGTGATAGTGATAGCAATAGCGATAGCAACATTTGCAACGATACCTGCAGCGACGTGAGCACCGAAAACGAAAGCAGTAGCAGCAGCAGCTGCAGCGAGAGTACCGCGGACAATGATGACGCTTCGTCCTCATCGTCTAGTTCCTCGTCGAACAGCTCCTCGTCTTCGTCTTCGGCGTCGTCTCCAGAATCCGGAAACGGGCATCGGTTACCATCGACCGTTGTAGCGGGAAGCGAAAGGGAAATGGAAATGAAAGAAAGCAACCACGACAGCAGCAACAAGACCAAACCATCATCACGGGCGGCACAAAATACACCTGATCAAGCACTGATGCTAACCCTATCGACTCCCGCACAATGGATTGCTACCTTTCGAACCTTTTCGGACGTGGAACTGATGGATCTGCTGCTCCCGGATTCCAAGAGCAGCAGCGAACAACACCACCAAAACCAAAACCAACACGACCTCCAACCCCTCTACGATCAGATCCGGGCTCAGGCCGTCCGAATCAAGGACCACCGAAGCCTCCAAGCATTTCTCTCGTCGGAAGCAAAAGCAAAAGCAAACGCCGAATCTCAAGCGGAAGCGGAAGCGGACCTTCCCCCGGTCAACAAAAGCACGCTTCTGCTTCTACAGTTCGTCCCGGCCGCACCCCGGCACGCGTTCGGCGCAAACACCGTCCGAACCCGGCGGAGAGTCCGATCCCCTCATCGAGCTCTGCGAGCGGATCCTCGCGGCATCCTCCTCGGCAGGCGGCGGGAAGCGGCGGCGGGGCTCCTTCCGGCCTCTCCTCTCTGTCGAGGGTGCGACAAAAACTGGTGCCCGGAAAACTGAAGGAACACGTTTTTTGGGAAAGTCTCTGGAGTCTCCTCTACGAAAAGCACCGCGCTCGATCGACGGCTCGGTTTTGGAACCAGCTGGAGGTCCTGGCCAACGACCTGGCCGTGCTGCTCCCAGAAGACGGGAACAACGGAACTCCAATGACAGCGAGAGCGACGGCGACAGCGACGGCGACAGCGACAACCAACCAACCGCAGACGATTCGGAAGCTCACGGTCCGGCTCCAGAAAAGCTGGGAGTGCGTGTCGCGCCTCACGAGCGAGAACGCACGCCTGCGCTCGGAGAGGGACGTCGCACAAGATCACATTCGAACCTTCTGGCACAAGCAGCAGCAACAAAAACAGCAACAACAAAAACAGCAACAGCAACAAGAACAACAACAGCAACAGCAACAACAACCCCCTCGGGAACCACCACCACCAACACCGCAACAACAACCTCCGTCCCGGTCTCCTTCCACCAACACCGCGGCAGCTCTCGATCGTCGTCCCCACACCGGCACCTGGCAACCCAGCCCCGATTCCGTCGCCTTTTGGGCGTATCCGGAGGACGCCAAGGAGGCATTGCGGGCCGAGAAGCAAAAACGACTGGCCCGGGTGCGGGAAGAGCTCCGGTTCGTTCTGGACTCGGACGCGATCGAGGATTCCGTTGGGGAATGGACCTGCTGCCACAAGACCAACTACGGGGACGCCTGTGGCGCTCCTCCTCGAGCGTGAGCGGGAAGGATCGAAAGGACGACACGATATGAAATGAAATGAAACGAAATAGAGGGGATGATTCGATTTGATTTGATTTGATTTGATTTGATTTGATTTGATTTGATTCGAGTCGATTGTCGGTGTTGTGGGTGGAAACAGCGGATCGGAGAGTATGGCTAGGCTAGTAGTGGTTGTGGTGGATTGGGTCCTTCCGCAGTGCAGCAGCATGTTCGAAGGATGTGGCGAACGAATTGAGCGAAGTACAGCGGAGGCTACCCTTCGGTCCCGTCCGGACAGACCATCCCATTCCGCGATTGTTTGTCACCGGCAACATGATCATCCCCTCCGCTCAATCAACAAACGAACCGATTCGTCCGGATCCCGATCGATTCATTCTGTCTCGTCTCGTCTCGTCTCGCCCGCCATCCGCACACCACCAGTTTCGATTCCGACACGCACCAATAATAAGCCAGTCGATACAGCGCATTGCAGAGCATGAATTCACTCGGTCGTGATTGGGGTATGGAACCATCCATAATCGAAATCGATACGATTCCGGGGCGAAGTTCCTGTGTTTGTTCACGATTGACATTGAACGTGGCAGTGGGGAATGCCGTTCGTGCATGTCGACCTAGTATCTGCTCGCTCATCTTTTCGTTCCAAACCCATGGACTACGTTTGAAGAGTAAGGTGGTGCCAATGAAAGTGATGGAAAATTAATGTTGCACTTGTATTATTATTAATATTATTGACATGGAATTGAAGATAATGTAATATGCTCTTGGAACATACGATAGGTGTTACGCATAATTTTTGTGTCATCTCATGCACGAATATCGATGACGTTTTGGATCTTGAAGAGTGGAGTGTTGTTGCCTGGTGCAGGAGGGGCGGAAAGCACCGCTCTTGGATCTTGAACAGTGGAGCTCCCCAACGGGAATTTCGGGATCATCCTTCGCAACGCTCGAACTTGAACCGAAGTCCCCACTAGAGCGTCACGGATTTCTTGATTGAGAAGTCTCGCTTACATATAGTCGGGATCGTGATCGCAGATCCATAGATAATCCCAATTTTCGCGCCCAGCCCCGTACGACACGATGTCGCATTCACATTTCTCTACAGTAGTACCAAAGCTATACGAACACTCCACACCCACATATTCGCAAGTCTGATGGTGTCCAGGATGGTTTGTAGGACACCAAGAGTAATTAGGAGGCTGCGGTATGGCTCCACCGTACCCTTTTTTGGGTGGTAATGGCGCCTGTGTTGGTGGAGAGGCACTAATGCACTCACCTCCAACGCATCTAACGTCGCAAACGTATTGGTTCGCCTTGTGGTTGCAGTTGCAACCCCAGAAAGACGGTGCAAGAATCGCACCACTCGTTACCCCAACGACGGGGTAAAGGCATTGCTCATTCATTTTAGAACAATAGTCACCTGTATCGAGGGGATCACCTGGACAATTGGCCATGCTAGTGGGAGGGCCAAGCTGGATGGCGGTACCTCTGTAGGATTTCATGTCGGAGGCCAAGCCTCTGAGATTTGACCGAGGGATGTCATCCGCGGCACAAGCGGTGCTGACGATGAGCATGGAAAGAAGAAAGTTGGTGAAGTTCATTTTGAGAATGTGAACTTAGGTTTGGTCGGATGGTTGGTTTCCGTTTGGAAGCTTTATGATTTTGATTTTATGGGAACACGAAGATGGAGAGATTGTTGTGCAGTTCGGCGTCGAAGAGTGTGCTTTGGATAGGAGGCAAGATTCGTTCGTGGTGACCGTCTTGATGAGAAAGATGCAGATTACTATCTTGTATTCTGTAAGTTACGAGTACAAAGAACACGATACTCAAATTATAGGTATAACTGTCACATAGGGTCTCTATTATTTAAGCAAATCCATATTGAGCGTAGAGTGCGTAGTTGTAATTACTGGCACCGTGACGTCCATGTGACATTGATATTTGCATGCAAGATCGATCTAGGTCGTGTAAATTAGGACTAATAGTGTACCTGCAATTCCGAAGTACGAAGTACGAAGTATCTTTTACGAAGTAAGTTACGTTACGAAGTAATCTTACTTCGTACGATCTTTAGAACGTACGTACGAAGCACGTAAGGTTACGTGTGGCCAATTTAGTAAGGTTAATTAAATCTTACTTGTACCTCGTGAGATTTCTACATTATACGAACTAGTAGAAGTAAGGTTAAGGTTACGGTACACGTAATCATCTCTTCGTGCTATTTTTATTCAGTCTGGTCGTGTGGCTCCCCTGGTGGTGTTTTGTATTAGTAAGGCTTTCGAAGTTTTTTCTAGTGTTAGTACTCCCGTACCGTACGGTACTACCGTACCAATGTGAAGATGTTGACTCATGCATTATGCATTGTAATAGCTTGAGAGACGTAGTACTAGTATCTTTTTTCGCAAGAAATAATGAATTTTGAGCTGAGCATTGCCGTTATTCGCTACTTCTATTCTTTACAAATAAATACTACACTTGCTTTCTGAACTCGAACACGCTGCTCTCCGGCCGGGGATATCGAATTGTCATCGCCACCATCACCGCGACTACTAGAAAGACTACTACTATTATTACTACTAGTACTAGTAGTAGTACTAGAACTACTGCCCAGAAGAATTTCATAGAGTCCCGTCCTTGATTTCCCGCAAAGCACGCCAAATTTCCCCTTGTGTTTTCCCCGGACGATGCGAACCGAGTTGTTGTTCTGTTTTGAAAGTGTTGGTGCTGGCGTATCTCTTGCTTGCGTTATCGATGGTTTCGAGTTTGTTGTGGATGGTGGTATACGATGGCAACGTCGATGGATTTGGTCCTGGGGACATTGGTTGTCGTTCTCGTCGGCCTCTTGGCCCATACTACTAAGATTGGTGCAATGGTGGTCAAAAATTTTGATGCTAGGAGCGTCGGACAGCAACGCGCTCTTCGAGTTTGATGTTTTTGCACTCGCCATTCCGCCAGCGCGGATCGCGTGAACCACAAAGTGGCAGCAGCAGTATCCAACAGGTGTTCTTGGTTTTTGGTTTTTCGAATACGCCAACCTTGCCCTTGTGCACACCGGCCACGATGCGAACTTTTTGTTCCGATTTTGGAAAGCCGCCCCCGTCTTTGCTGCGACTAGTACTGCTGTTGTCACAGCAACGGGGACTTCTGTGCCGGAGTCTCGACCGAAGCTGTCGTCTCGGTGGTAGGTCGAGACACCCGCAACGGATCTTTTTTTGGTTTCTCGCGTGGGACAAAGGGTTCGATGCTGCTCAATCGCACGCCCACAATTTTTCCCGGCGCGATCCGAACCCGCACAGTCCGTTTGTCCCGCCAGTCGATGATCCGTGCCGGAGTTTCCTCGGTTGGCGCCCTTGCTGATTTGTACGAGACTGCCTCGGCTGGGAAGAAAGGAACCATCATCCTTCGTCGTTGCTACAACTCGCACTATGGGAGGTTGATTCTCGCGTTTCGTCGGTGTCATCGTGGCCTGCCTCATCGATTGCGAGCTCATTTCGCGCAGACGACATCTGTTGGGTTTGGCGACACGTCCCATTATCGATATCGTCCGAGAAATTCTGAAGATTCCTTTCAATATTCTCCGCTGCAATATTGTCTCGATTGTTTGGTTGGGCAGTCTCTTCCGTGTTTCGAGATTTAAGTTTCGGCAGGTGCAGTCCACTCGTCGCAACTGGTTTGCTCTGTGGTGACCGGCAAGAGGATGATTTTCGGAGCGATCGGGCTCGAACATTCCTCGCTACACGTGCCGAATGGTATCGTGTCGTTCGGACGACCGTCGTCGTGTTCCTTTGCAACCCGGCCGTTCCTGTTGCAACCGTCAAACGCGACATTGCAGTGGGACAAGGATTCGTTGTCGTGCATGCCGCGGACTGGGTCACTCTCGCAAAACACCGCTTCGGTTCCGTCCCTCGGGGCGCTTTCGACCGCATCGGATTCTTCGGATGTGATGGTGATTCCGTGGCCGGGTTCCGTCTTCCCCGATTCGGGTTCGAAGAATTTCAGAACGCTGACCGGAGAAATTGTGCCGGCCCTCGAGGGGGATGATTCGTGGTGGTCCGGGACGCCGACGCCGACACAAATGTCCGACGAGGGTAGTGGTGTGGGGTTTGGAGTCTTCGGGTCGGAGGAATCATCCCCGGTGACAATCGCATGGATGCAGTGCAGGTCGGGACTGCTATGCGGCGAATTCCGCACGGGGGCGTCTTCTATCTTGCTGTATCCGTGGTGTCGAAGGCCACGGGACTGTCTGCGAGCGAGAATCGATCCGTGCGTTGACGACGGAGAATTTTTGGTCGTCGCCGCATTGGTTTGCTTTCCCCTCTGCGTTTTTCGAATCGTTCTCGGAACGGACTGCATCCTTCTCCGGATGCTTTTGAAAAAGGATGTCATGTTTGTTGCTTCGTATTATGTTGTTGTATAGTCTTGTCCCATCACTGGACGGAGAATGGCGTTGTTGTATGTAGTCCCTGCCGTGCGTCGACAACTATCGTGCGGACGAAACAAGAATGAAGTATTATTGTTGTTGTTTACTCCATTGATTACTATCATTATTGAAATAATTATTATTGTTGATTTATTTGTGCTCTGCAATTGAGATTGATCTGCTTTACACGGGCTGGAGAGGTGATGTCAAACAGGATACAACTAAGGTTACCGTACGAGCGCGTAAGGTTACCGATATCTGTACGATGAGCATGAAATTCTGTGATCATCCAACGATCTGAACGAAGAGGAAGAAAAAAACCTGAGAATGCGTTTGGCGATCCGAGAGCAAGATGTCCCATCGATCGAGCCTGGCGGCATCGCCATTGACGTTGCAACCGTGAAATTCCAACTTTTAGTCCAATGAGTCGTCACTAAAATCGTGAAATGGACGTCGATCACAAAATTCAGGAGTAAGTTACGGTACGAGTAACCTTACGAGTACAAGGTAAGGTTACGGTAATTACAAGGTATGAGTATTACCTCTACTACGTACAAGTAAGTCTTACTTGTCAAAAAACAACGTCTGTGTTCAAAAAATAAAGTACTACGTACAAAACACCGAACGGTACGGTACAGTACCCCAGTGAGAGTAGGAGTACCCGTAATTAGTCACTCTGCTCGCAGAACCAGTATCTAGTCACTCTGTTCGTAGAAGGAACAATACAATTTCTCTCTCAACAGAGTAAGCCTTACGGTAAGGTTACAGTAAGGCTACAAGTACCAGTACGAGGATTTTTTATGATACTCTTATGAGTACTCTAAGGGCTTATCTATGTAAATGGTAGGAGGCAATAGAAAATAAATTGTCCAGCTGATTGTATTAGCACTGCACTTGTTGAGCAGCACATGACGGGTGATGAGGTAATCTTACGGTACGAACCGAAGAAGTATCACAACGGTTCGGTGCCATCATCGGTACCAGTAACGTTACAAGGTATTGTTTAAGTAAGTCTACAAAGCGCAAAATTTCCCGCTATCATACGCAATGTCGCCCGTTAAATGACTGGTTCGAAGTAGTGTACGTTTACAGGTACGGTAGGTAAGGTTACTTTCGATACCTTTTTTGAACCGTTTTCGGAAAGAAGGTGAAAGAACAATGAAAGTGTGGTCTCACCCATTCCCAACGGGATGGATTATTTGTCTCGAAGATGTTACAAGGTATTGTTTAATTAAGTGAGTCGACAAAGCGCAAAATTTCCCTCTATCATACGCAATGTCGCCCTTTTAATGACTCTAAATCGTACGTTAAGAGAACAATGAAAGTGTGTTCTCACCCATTCCCAACGGGATGGATTTGTCTCGAAGATATTCTCCTGGTGGTCAGATTTGCAAAATTGTTAGATCTCTCATCTTTCCGAATTGGAATAATGAATAAAAGAAACGGTACCAATAAAAAGAACTACACGTAGTACGAATACTTCGGAACCTTACTTCGTACTTCCAATATCGAAAAGAGAATCCATGCTGTTTCATGGAAATGGTGGCGACGAAAAGCTTCTGTCCGCGGGGGTGGCCCCCGATGGATTCATTCGATCGAGAACGAACGAAGCAATTAAGGTCCTACGTAAGCCTTACCGTAACTTACCGTAGAGGTCAAACAACGCGTTTTGATTCAGTGATTTGAGTTTAACGATGCGGTTCTCTTCGTCGGCAACACAAACATGCCCGATGGCTTCGAGAACCCGCGATTCGATTTCTAAGGGTCTTTCCAACTTTCTCCGTGCGGTGTGCATTGCTTTTGCGCAGAAACTGTTCTGTTTTGGGACGAGCCGAACCGCTCTCGTCCTTTTTTCCGAAAGCGTTGTGACGAATGAATCATCGATCCAAATAGCAAACGATACGATACGATACGATCCACTGCGAAGCGAAGCGAAGCAAAGTGGAGTACGAAGTAAAACGGAGCAATGTGGGTGAATCTTTGGAACGTTTTCGATGGGTTGGTGTGCAATGGTACAATAAAAAAGAGAAACATCTCATCGAAGCGTTTCGTTCCCCGCTGCAAAAGGACGACTACCAAACAGAAGGGTTTGGATATACCGCGCTTACAAAACCAAAATTTAACATAGTTTTATCATTAAAACAAAAATTAATTACCCTTTATCTCTTGATGTTTTTGTCTGCGAGTACTGTATGCAGTTGGTTGGTTCATCGGTTGGAGGTCATCGTAAATAAATCGTGCACAAAATTCGTCTAGTAGTAATTACTAGTAGGAAGTAATTCGTAAGGTGAGTCGGTCGGTCGGTCGGTCGGTCGGTGGAATGTATGGGAGGATGGATGGATTGGGGAGTGCGGTGCGGTGCGGTGCAGCACGGTGCTTTCGCACGCTACGCCGCCGCAGCCGGCACCGCGGTCTCCGGCGCACCAATCAGATAAAAAACGTTTTCGAGAAAGGAATCGACGACCTGAGAATCCTCATCGCGGTACGAATGCTGTCCCGCGGATGTCTCCGGCCGTGATCGTGCCGACGGCAGTTGCAAGTTCGATGCTGCTGTTGCTGCTGCTGCTGCTGCTGTTGCTGTTGCTGTTGCTGTTGGCCTCGCGGATTTGGTGGTCTCCCTCCACCAAAAGATCGACTTGAGCAACAGGTGGTCCAAGCAGTAGGCATCAACGGACCGCGGTCCATCGAGTGTCTTGCAGACGTGGGAGAGATTGTTGAAGACGGCCAGATAACACAGCTTGTCGACTCCCGGAACAAAGGTCGAGAGGCTTCCCAGGGCGAGGCGGTAGAGCGTGCGTGCCGTCCAGAGCAACCTTCGGCACAGGTCATCATCGAGGCACTCCTCCTGGTTCCGGGACGACGAGAGAGTTGGTTCGGGGCACTGGTGGTCGTGGTGGTGGTTTTGCTTTTGCCGCTGTTGCTGTTGTTGCTGTGCTGCCAGAATCCGCATTCCCCACAGGTGGTGCGAGAGTGCCGTGTTGAAGATCAGAACAAAGGACTTGTCTTGCATGGAGGCCAGTTTCCATTCCTCGTGGTCTAGCACGATTGGCAAGCAGTAGATCTGGTGGAAGAAATCGGGATCGTCCGGTACCTGTAGTGATTGGGAGTGTCGTGTCGGGTGCTGCTGTTGCTGCTGCTGCTGCTGCTGCTGCTGCTCGCGGTAGTCCTCCTTCCCGGCAAAGGAAGGGATCCTCACGGTCGACGTGGTGGTCAATCGCTGGATTCGAACCTGGTCGAGCGAGACAGAATCGGTGGAGAATGCCTCGTGGAACGAATACTCCACGTCCATGTCGTAGTCGTAGTCGTTATCGTAGTCGTAATCGTCGTGATCGTTATCGTTCTCGTAGTCGTAGTCGTAGTCGAAATCGAAATCGGAATCGTTGTAGTCGTCGCCGAAGTCGCTGCGGTGGGACCATTGCGCGTCGCCATCCGCCATGGAACAAACGTCGCCTTCGTCGTCCCGTGCCGAGAGACCGGTGCTTTCGAAATGGCAGTGACACGGGCAACGCAGTGATGCCGCTTCCGCAGCTGCTTCCCGCTCTCCGATGTGCTTGTGTTCCTCCAGGGCCATTTCGAAGCAGTGGTTCGCGGTCGCAAAATTGCCACCCAGCACCGAAACGCATCCCCGATTGTTGAGGCCGTAGACCGTCCAGGTGGAATCGGTTCCGCCGGGTTCGGATTTTTCGCTGCCGTGGTGATTGGATTCGCTGCCGTCGCAACGCCAGGAGCCACACCGGCAGCACTTGTTGGGGCGGTCCTGTCCCGGTTGTTCCTGGTGAAGGGGCTGTGTCATGGCTGCTTGGTGGGAGTGGTTTGCGGAGGAATTGGTAGGCATGGGTTGTAGTTGTAGAGGCAGTTGTAGTTGTAGAGGCAGTTGCAGTTGCTGGTTTACCTTAAGGATTCTGAAAAAGATTAGATTTTGAGTTGCGGGCTGTGCATTACCGTATTGTGAATGGTGACCCAAAGTGTTTGCGAGTTGTGAGTTCTGATGCATCCCTGGGCCGGATGACATGGATATTGATATTGATATTGATATTGATATTGATAGATTGAGATTCAACGATTTCATGGTCTTTTTTGATTGATGAGAAAAAGGTGAGTTTATCTCTACAGAATCGTAATTCGATTACAGCGAATGTTTTTCCAGATCGTTACTTATAAGTCGCGCCGATTTTCTTGTATTTCGAATATTTGTTCGATTTATTGTGTAGGTCGAATTCGAATGCAGAGAGCATTAAGTAATATTCTCACTTTTTTCTTGAGATTGCAATGGCTTATTCATAATTACTTGGCCAAAATAAAACATATACGCGGTACCTACCGATAATTAGTAATTAGTCTTCAAATTGTACTGCAACTTCAATGTGGGTTGCAACCATTCTTCTCCTATGAATCAATCTTTGCGAAACTCCGTTGAACTTATTCATACTGGTGAAGAAATAATGAAATACTGTAAATACTGCTTATTTATTTATAATATTAGTACGAATCAATAAGATTACTGTTCTTTGATACCAAGTATCCCACCAACTGGGACTACACTGTAAGGTTTATGTAATGTCCAGAAGCAGAAAGAAAAAATGTTCCATGAAGTGCAGAACCAACCGACGATCGTTAATCGCCGCTCTCCCGGTCTCACGAGTTAGCTCTTCGAACTTGGTTCGCAGTTTCAAAACTAAGATTAGTGTGAGTAAGATCTTAGAGATGAAACCGTCACGTGAAGTAATATTATTACCCTTCGGTTTACGTACCAGTAAGTTAACGTCAAAGATTCGCTGATTGATTTCAAAAAAAATTCAAAAAGTCAAAATCACAATCGATTTTCAGGCAAGAAGAAAACCAACATCATCATGATATCCTGCTGCAGCTCTGACGAGGCACCTCCTTTCCCACCATCAAGAATTTATTCTTGTTGCTTGCCTTCTTGCTACTACTACTACTAGTACTACTAGTACTACTAGTATTGATGGCTCCTCATCCCAACAAGTGAGGAGTGCTGGTGGTGGTGATGCTTGTTGTTAGCTTCTTGTGATTCCATCTCCTCCTTGTGTAGTACATCCACCCTTTTGCTATGGCTTGGGGTTGGCCAACAAGGACAATGGGTGGGCAAATAGTGGGAGCAGACTGACTGGTGCCTCCTGTTGTTTCTTGCCTCATACTTTTTTGTGGTGTTGCTGCACACCCATTCTCTTACGATGCGAAGTACTACGGTAGTAATCGTACTGCACAATATTTTGAAGTAAGGTTAATTACTAGTACTAATAGTACTTACTTCGTCGTATGTATTGTAATAGCGTTCGAGTTATTGTAAAATTGCGGGTGCCTGGGCGCGCGTCGGACGACAAGTTTCATCGCCACTTTTGAGACACCAAAAGAAAAACGGAAGGGATCTGTCATCCATCACAGCGTCGAAGAACACAATAATTGAGATTGGAGCTCGGAGGGATATATCTCAATGCTCTTCCAAATCAACATGCATAGCCGATAGAGTAAATTAATATACGCCGCATCTCAGAATAGTAGCCAATACCCGAACAGGACACGATCGGATACGAAAAACAAAAGGAAACAACAGAATTATTCGCAACGGTATCGATTGATTGGAGAGAAAAACCTTCCTACCATACCAACAACCATGATGGAAAGCAAACCAACGATCGGCTGCAAGAAGAGAGTCTCCCGATCAGGGAGCAATCGTACCTTCTATAAGTGGCTGCTGCTCCTGGTCGCGGCCGTCGCTATTGCCTCTTCGGTCCTGTCGATATTCTCGTGTGCATTCTTTTCGTACCAAGAACTGGATATCGCGGACGAGGAATTCATTCTGGAGGGCGAAACAGCGGCCGTTGCAACGGTATTCTGCAACCCGTTCGAGTATTTTCCACGAGCGGGCGTCGGACTGTTTCGCTATTCCATGGGGAATCCCACCGGGAACGGCATCCTGAAGAAGGATCCCCTGTGTTTCAGCTACTGCGACGAGTACACGGATTACCAGTGGCTCTCCAGCAACAACAAGGATCCCCTCGAAGGAACCGCGCACGGAAATGTCGATGTGTGGGTCGTGGCCCGGTATTGCTCCATCCTGGCACCGGGGTTCGGCTTGCTGGCGGTTTTCCTGCTCGCGGTGTTGCCGAGATGTCGGCGATTCCGACGCTCGGCCGCTTCCGCTGCCTGGACGGTGGCGGCGCTCCTGCAGTGCGGGACGTTTTGCGTGGTGCTGGCATCGCCGGTCATGTACTCGACGTCGTCGGACGACCAGAAGCAGCAATTCTGCCGTTCCGGGAGGTTCCGGTGCTCCCTGGACGCCGGTGGGATTTGCTCGCTGGCTTCGGCCGTGGCATACGCGTTGCTGGCAGTGGGCACCGCAGTTTTGTGGGGAAACCGAAGCGCGACACCGTGCGCTTCGGACCGCGATACCGACGAGAGCGACGACGACGATGACGACGACGACGACAACGACGATGTCGAAAACGAAAACGAAGTCCACGGTAACGCGAGCCGCGGCAAAAATTCTGAATCCGTCTGCCGGGTCGAATCGGCCGCAAGCTACGAGAGCTGCTAGAAGGAGCAAACTCGATACATCAGCACGGCTTGGTACTGGCACCGTCCCGAAGATTTACCATATCCCGCGGGAGCATCAAACGCTCGGACGTTGTGTATTGTGTGCTGGTGGCATGGACCGCGAAGACGGATCTTCGAGGCACGACGAAGGCATACAAAAAGAGCGAGTTTGGAGTTTCATCGATTGATCTTCCTCCTGCTTGTGCATACCTGGTATAGTACTAGCGAATAATTTGGAATACAAAAGGCTGTGATGGTGATAGAGAGATGTTGTGTATCATACCGGTATGAATTCCGCGTCATCTTTTATCTTCTCCTTCTCTTTGTATCGTATTTTGATAAATATTGACGACTACTAGTAGCTATTAAAAGTAGTGCGTGTAGGGAAGAACAAGCAAAAATCGATGCAGCTGCGTTCTTCTTTATCTAACCATAGTGTTGAAAGAGAGAACTACAAGTAGGTGAGCAGAAATGAGACAGATCCATCCAGTGATTCATTCTTTTTCTTTTTTCGAACAGGGAACAACCGCTAACCAAGAAATACCGCTCCCCCCCTACTAGTAGTACTACTAGTAAAATAATTCAAATTGCGTTTTCTGGTTGAATTCTGGAGGCAACAAAAAAGTTACAACGCTATTGGGCTCTGTGTGGTACTAGACAAAATGAAAAGTACCACTAGGATCATCTGAAAGCCATTTGCAAATTAGAGAAGAAAACTGAATTGCGTAACCACCATCATAGTACTAGACAAGAAAACTTGAATTGCCTCCTAACAGTACTAACCATGGCAACTTTGAGGTTCTTGCTATGTTCAATAATTTAGATAGCAGGGTGGACAGGAGCACTAGTACTATGCTGTGTCTTATTTTCTAGTACTTCATATATCCAATTTCCTCTGCTTCAGGTTAATTTGGTGCCATGTTACTTCGGTGCGTGCCAGAACGGGAAAAATGCAAAACCTTTTCACAATAATAACGTGAGTAACGTGAGGAAAGAAGAAGAAGAAGAACACTCTTCAATGGAAAATCTTTCTGTCTCTAGGATGGTACTAGTACTAGTGGTACTACTACTACTAGTAGTAGCAGTACATTTTATTAACTACTTCTACGGATCTGCTGGTGTTCCTGGTACTAGTACTACTTTACGTGCAAAGAAGAGCACTCATCATCATAAAGAGACTCTCATTCATTGTCATACATATCAAAATGCGACTTTTCATTTGAACCAGGTTGGTTTTGTTGATGAGCTCTCAAGAAGGAGCTTGAGGACCATCAACTATTAGTACCGTAGGAGTACTAGTAGTAGTAGCACGGTAGTCCTAGTACTAGTAGGACGAGTACGTATCAGTGTACCCAGGAGGCTCACAGCCATGACGCGCGCGAAAAACGATCCCATACTCATACGAGTACTCAATACGGTCATAACCTTACTCAGTAACCTTACCGTACCCTTACTCATCGCACAGCTTCGACCAATACGGTACGCGTAAGATTACGGTAAATCTTACCGTAATTACTGTATTGTGACATTTTGAATTGTCGAGAAACAACTCAGAATTCAGAATACAAGTAAGGTTTACCTCGTACTACCCTTACTTGTAGGTAGAATATTGGTATGACTCAACTTCTGTGGTAAAAGTCATTGTCCCACGATCATACTGTCATGTTACCATTCCGAGTGCAACGACTTCATCCACTGGATCTTCGGTCCACAATGAGGAAATAACAAGATGCCGTATCAGGTGAACCGATGCGAAGACGATCGCGAGCAAAAGAAAAGTCACCAGTGCGTCAAACAAATCCGGAGAGGAAACGACGTCGACTGAAACGAAGCAAGTCACTCCAATATGTAATTGGGTCGAAAACAAACAAAGTCGGCGATCGCCTTGCGAATAGTAAGAATCCCAGAAAACTCGGCGAACACACCAAGTCCGTGCTCGTGAATATCACAGATTTAGAGAAGGAACTCTGAACAAGACGCACAATTGTCCGCGTTGTTTCGTCTTTTTTCGCTTTGAACATCCAATGGATGCAAGAAGAGAACAAGGCAGACAGGAATGATGACGAGGGCATTGCCTTGGCTCCTATGGAAACGCTATCATTTTAGCGCAAGTAGAAACCCGGTCGAAAGTCGAGTTTTCTTTGCAACAATCAGTGGTAGGCATTTCGGTTGAGACATCCCAACCTGTTGGATGAGTATTTAACTTGTTGGTTGCTCTGCTTCGGTCAACGGAGTAGTGCCTTGATAGCTCAGTTGGGAGAGCGTCAGACTGAAGACAACTTAGCGATCTGAAGGTCCTGTGTTCGATTCACAGTCAAGGCATGCCCCATGCTTCTCCGATATGATGTAGGTGGTTAGCATACTTGCCTTTCACGCAGGATACCAGGGTTCGAGTCCCTGTATCGGAAGCTTTTTGCACCAAGATTTTCTTTGTTGACAGAAGTCTCCGTGCCGCCGGCGAAAATTTAGTGTTTGTCCTCAGTGTACGTTTTTCCGAAGTACCGTACAGTAACGTGAATAGTCATACCAAACAGGCCGAAACGGTGGCATGCTTAAGATATGTTATCGAAATAACGGCGTCAGCGAGCATCAGAGGGCATCAGAGCTTCCGGGAGTACGGTTATTTCCCTTGCCCTACGGTTCACCATGATACTCCAAAAAGGAAAAGGAAAACCAAACACAATTCAAAATGGAGATTGCCGGAATCGAACCGGCGACCTTGTGCATGCTAAGCACACGCGCTACCAACTGCGCCAAACCCCCTACATGCTACAAAGATGAGATTCTGAATTTTGTCTTGCTCGCTCACGATTGATATGGCGCAAAGGAACATTAAAGGGGTCCGAATGAACGCGTTTTAGACGGATGCTAACCATCGCAATCGCTGGTTTGTCAACGTTGCAGTACGTAAGAGGAATATTGCATAGTGTACGATCGGATGTTCCCAGAGCAGAAGGCAGATTTGAAGGAGCCCAACCACTCGGTATTCACCTAGAGTCCCGTCTCGAAGGCTTTTCATTGCAGAACTATTCTTGTTCGGTTGTTTTCCTCAGTGCCAGTGCCCGGTGCAGTGTGAGATGCAGTCGACTTCGTTTTCTCTGTTACCAGCAATGGCTTTCAACACAACAGGACGTTCTCCTAGCGATTGGACGAAAGGTGACTACCTTGGTTGAAATAGATCTTGCCCGCTACAGCGATGGCACACCGCTGGTATATGAAGGCTGCCCCAGTCGGTCTGAGTAAAGTATCTGTGGGAGGACAGGGACCGTAACCGTTGTAGAGAGGAAAAGGGTTGTGTGATGACGACGGTCAGTGGGATTGGCACTTTGATTGGTTGTCTTGAATTAGTGCATTAGTTTGACTCCTTATCCTACTTGGCACAATCTGTGGCGCACGAGTGGGTAGCGATGTTCCGGTGCACAGTAAAATCTCGCTTTCCAGAATCGATTCTGAGGAGAACAAAAAAAATAATGCAGGTTGGAAATGATTTCGAAGCAAAATGTTCCGTTCTGTCGGAAAGTCGACCTTTCGTAGTCAGACGCCTTTCCGTTGGGCCAAAGGGTCGTCACAAACCCTCCCGGGAATCGAACCCGGAATCTTCTGATATTCTACCTTCGTTACTACCACAACGCGAATATGGTTTATATTACTTGTTCAACTCAATTCGGATGGGCTGACAACTGTTTTAAAACTTAAACCAAGTAGTGACGACAACACTTTTCGATGATCTCGGATAACAGTAAAACCATTCGAACTACTAGAACGTTGTGCCCAACATTGCACTCTCGTCCAATTTCACATTCTGTAATCCTACGTAGTTCTTTTCATTGGTGAATCAGATTCTTATCAATTCATGGAGGGTACTTCAACTAGCTCCTATGCTTGAGGTTGGCCATAATCAGTACAGGTTTGCAGGGTTAGTTATGACTATACTATTGACAATAATATGAACATGCTCAACAAAACAGCATCACCAGAACCAAGTTTTTCGGGAAACAAACACAACTAAGATAGCAACAAGAAAATAGTAGAGGAACACCAGCTGGTGCAATCCTTATTGAAAGACGAGAGGACTCTTCTCTCTACAATTTTCAACTCGCCTCACTTGGGTTAATTTTTACAAACAACAACACCCATTGGTTTTTTTAAAGAAAGTCTCGCGTGACGTCTAACAGTCAAAGTAGCATAGCAGCAGCCACGGCAGCGCCCGTGATGGCAATAGTAGCAATATGAGCAATAACAACATCTACATCATGAATTGTGACAGGTGAAATACAATTCAAACGGTGATGATGGTAAGTTCCTGGGTGACTCCAGCTGAAAACCCTTCTTGTTACTGTGCAAGTCGATTCTTGTGTCTCCACCTACAAAAGCAACAACTATTAGGAAATTAGAATCTAGAATAATACCAAACACAGTGAGAGTTTGATGTGGGAGGATCACAGGGTTTCATCAAAGGCCCCTGGTTCAATCAGAGTTTTCTGCTGGCTTCCTCCAGATTGATTGAAAAAAGATGACGAGGAAGAACAACAGAGATTCCGTCTTTGGAAATGCTTGTAGAAAGAGAGAAAGAAACGAATTTATTCAGAGTAATTACTACTGCCCCAAACAAATAATGTTTACTATCCACTTTATACAAAAACAATCCAGTACTAGTCACGGTATAATATCACGAACAGCTTGTTCGAAGTTGCAAAGCAACCCCAATAGAAAATGTAAATTTGTCAGATGAAAAGAAACCGAAACCAAACTACGTTTCTGTGAAATCATTTATCGAGAAGAAACGAGTCATAGTCTTAAAGCCGTACTCTTAAAGCCTTATCAATGACACTTTTTTTTCGCAAATACTGAAGTAACGTTGTGAATGGCAAAGCACATTATTGCAGAGGATTTGGGTTGCAATGCAGCTCAAATTAGTGATAGATGGCGTTGACAAGTGAGTACGCGAGATACTTTCTTTGGTTTTTGGCTTTCTATATGGATCGCAAAGTAGCACGGTATTTTTTTTCCTTTTAAAGAGGGTAAGGACATGGAATCAAACCAGTTCCAGCATGCTATCCTTGATTTCTCGCTCCAGCTCAAATTCTTCTTTATTCTCCAGCACTTCCTTCACGATCTTCTCGAGGACTTCTGGCGCCTCCTCGTCGATGAGGTGTTCTACGCGTTCATACATTTTCATCTTGGAGGCCATTTTCGCGCGGTCGAGAATGGAAAGAATTGCTTGGAACCTGGACGTCCTCTTCAAATCGGCAATCATTTTTTCCTTCGCCTTGACTTTTGCTCTCTTCACAACCTTCCTCAGCACTTCCTTCACGATCTCGCCCTTGAGGCTGCCATCGAGCAAGTCGTGGTACTTTTTTTGAGCTTTGCTAAATGGCCAGGGATAGGTTTTCTTTTCGAGTCTCTTCTCGGTATAGTATATAATCATGGCAATGTAACGATACAAGGATCTTTGAGGATTGACGGGGATCGACAGGGCATCCGAGATGTAGTCCTGGCGTTCGGCGTGGCTGAGCTGCTGGTAATCATGGTCGATGAACTTGTTCATCAGGTTGGTTGCCATGATGATGGGATCGAGGACGGGCACCTCGAGTTCTTCGCGAATCGTGTCCGTGTAGGCCCCTACCTCGGTGCATTCCACAATTCCCAGGGCCACGTTGGGGTATTGTTTCTTGACAGCTTTTGCAACTTTTTTGATTGAGGGATTCAGAACGTCGTAGAAGGCTGATGTGCCGTCGCTGACGATCTCGAATCCGTTGACCTTTCCAGTCCCGACGACGTCGTCTTTGTCCAATCCGACTACGAGGATACCGCCATTGGCCTTCTTCGCCTTCGGATCGCTGTGCACGAAAATGTTGGTTCCCTTCAGTTGTTCAGTTTTGTTCAGTATAGGCGAGACAGGACTTTTCGTTGGAAGTGAAGACAACTAATGACCGCTTTGGATGCCTTCTGTTCACTGTTGGCGATTGCCGCTCGCTGGTCGTCACCAAGTCCGTACATTGCGAGGTTGGTCGGGAGGGTGGTCAGCGTCGAGAGGGAGACTATTGGGCGCGGCTTCTTCCTAAACCGCTGCCTTTTGAGCGCCATGTCCATGGCCGGCGTGGCAATCCCCTTAGAGTGCAACCACATGAAGAGGCCACAGTTCGACAAGATCACGTCCACGTCGTTCTTCATGAGAGTGTGAAAGGCATCGGCCACGCTGTCTCGGATCTTGTTAAGATGTTTCTTGTCATCCCATAGCGTTGGGTCCTTGAGGGATTCCCACGTGCAGTCCTCGGCGATGGTGGCCACCACGCTGAACTTGCTCTTTTCGAAGCTGCGATTGTCATCCACGTCGCCGCGAATGGGGACGTAGGTGGAATTGCCAGTGCCGGTCGTCAGCTCGTTGCCCCAGCCATCGAGGCGGATGACGCCTACCTTGAGATCCCCAAAGGGACCTTTGTGTTTGAGGAAGAGAGCCGAAGCCAGGGATCGGCTCGATGCGATGCAAAATAGCAAGGCGAGCGAGAGTTTATTCATCGTGGCTCTGTTGCAAGGTCCGCATGAAAGCTCGGGATGAGCAATCTTTTTCGGTGCGAAAAATATAAATTCGATTCGATTCGACGGTTCTTGCGTTCCATTTTGTTTGGAACTTGTCTGTACTTACTATTATGATTTTCGTTGGAT
Organism: Pseudo-nitzschia pungens; assembly: GCA_037355855.1. Taxonomy (NCBI): domain Eukaryota; phylum Bacillariophyta; class Bacillariophyceae; order Bacillariales; family Bacillariaceae; genus Pseudo-nitzschia; species Pseudo-nitzschia pungens. The sequence continues at coordinate 880,273 of CM074764.1, read as the reverse complement.
ACAGGACACCGCAAATCTATCGAGACACAATGTTCTTCGAAATCACGATTTTGTGAGATCTTCTTCAACTTGATCTTTTATGACTAAGATTTTGTGAACACTGAGGGGTAATTATCATGATTAAGAAGTACTTCTATTATTAATTTTTTGATCTGGTTCCTGCTGAAACACCAAACACCCTACAAGTAACCTTACCTTGAACGCAGTACGAAGAACAAGAACCACAAAACATGACGTGATATCGGCGGATAAAGTTCTTCTTGCCCGGGAGCTGATGCATCGTCTCTCTCAAAATAATACAGTAATCTTTTAATTCTATTTGTAGTGGTATGTTCAAGTAATTTACGTACGTGCGAGTATCCTATGGGATACCCCGGCGCCGTCTCGGGTGTACGTCAACTTCGGAGTGCACGTACTCTGTGCTCACATTTGTCTATACTAGGTCATACGTGGTATACACTATGTCTATTCTGTAGTGATGGCGGATTGACGAAGCTTTAGGCGAATGTGTGGTATAGCGTGCGCGCGTGTGCGCGGTAGCTATCTAGTCACTAACCCGAACCCTAATCGGGGTGGGACCCCTATGTAGTAGGGGTATGTAGGGTTAGTACAGTGCACAGAGAGTCCTTGCCGGGTGGGCGGGCGGGAGTTTTGTTGATCCGCTCCCACAGGGAACAGCACTCCTCATTGTCGTCAGCTTGGTGTTGGCCAAGGGACAATGAGGTGAGCAGATGGGGAAGGCATCGTCCCGCACCTCCGTGCCCGGTAGCGGCTGCGTCCCTTGTGCGGGCACCGCATTGTGCCCGTCTACGGTAGGCGCTGTTGGCCCTCTCGTGACACTTACCTACCTACCATTGGGACCTTCCTCACATACGTCGTGGTGCTCGTCACGGCGCGCGGCAAGTTCACAGGTGGTGCGCGTGGTGGTGCGGGCGTGTCCCCACCCGCATCCTGCAGTTGCGGTGACCTGTGTCTTGCCCAACAGTATTTACTCGCACAATTAAGAATGTTTGGGCGTGATTCGTCGACTAAAGATTCTGGCGAAAAGTGCTGACGCCAGAAAGATCGTTTTAATCTCAAACACAACGCGATTGATTCGCTATGCGTACAAGTCACTTCGAAAGTTTAATGTAAGTAAGCCTTACAGTAATCTTACTTGTAATCTTAGTCTGTTGTCATCGAGCATCCATTAGATGGGGACTGAGAAAACGAAAAACGAACGATATTACTGTAGATGTTGTATGACCCTTACCGTACCGGTATGACTCCTGGTATGACCTTTCCTTTCGTTGGTTCGTTGGCGGGATTACTAGTCATTTGAACTCTAACTCTAATAATGATAATGCTCTTATCGGAGACCAGCATTGCTGTTAGGTTCAGCAATAACGGTCATATCGCCCGTCGTGCCACTGCCCATATAACTGCTTGGCAATTGTACTCACGCCGCACGATCCAGACAACCGAAAACTTCCAAGCTAGCAACGTGCTTGTCAAAAAACGTTAGGTACCGGCTAGTGCAATTTACGTTGCTGCGCTGGGCAGGCAGGACGACCTGCTCAGTCGAATCGAATCCAAGAACAAATAGAAGATAATAGAAGTACGGTAATAATCACAATAATGATAAATTAAAATTGAAATACTTAATGAAAGGGTGAATTGTTGCCGCACGAATCTCCTTCCAACGAGATTTGCACCAGTTCAATTCCTAAACGAATGAATCAATCATCGTCATCAACGAGCGAGAATATTCGATTCATCCATCCATCCATCCATCCAACCAATAACCATTGTTGTAAACCCACTAACAACACAGACGGTGGGACAAATCACAAATCCAGAATACTAAGGGTTTCAATCAAGCAACCAATCAGTCACTCAAGCAAACAATAACGTAACCAGCTATTCCCGACGTTCGAAGCAACAATGACGAATACGGGTGGAATTGCCAGGAACGGAGGCGCAGCCTCAAACGGGAGCTTGTGTCTTCGATAGCAGCCGAAGAGGCAGCACCGGCGCACGCCAATTGTGGTACCGATTACCCAGACAATGTCAACGAAGTTCATTGCGAACGAGTTTGCAAGATGTCGACCGCTTGAACGCTTCGAAGACGACGAGGACGAGGACGACAACAACAACGACTGCCGCTTAGCACGAACCCGATCACGAATCTCATCATCATCTTCGAAGGTAGTCTCGTGGCTTTTACTCGCGGTCTGCTTCTGTTCTTCGTTTGCCAGAGTGGCCTGCAGCGACAATGCGTTTATGTACTACAACAACAATTACAACAACTATAAGAACAAGAACCAGTACAGTTACAACGATGATTACAATAACAATGACGATGCGGCTGTCGCTGCTGCCAACAATAATGGCAATGGCAACAACAACAATAATTACAATAATAACAATAATAACTACAATGGCGCTGGAAACAATAATCGAAATTACAACAACAACAACAACAACAACAATGGCGGTGGCTACAATGGCAACTACAACTACAACAACAATAACTACAATCGAAACGGAAATAACTACAACGGCGGTTACAACAATGGAAACAATGGCAATTACAATGGCAATAACAACAATGGAAACAACGGAAACAATCGCAATTACAACGGCAATTACAACAATGGAAACAATCGCAACTACAACGGCAATTACAACGGCAATTACAACAACGGAAACAATCGTAATTACAACGGCAACAACAACAACGGAAACAATGTTAATTACAACGGCAATTACAACAATGGAAACAATGGAAACAATGGCAATTACAACGGCAACTACAACAATGGAAACAATGGAAACAATCGCAACTACAACGGCAACTACAACAACGGAAACAATGCCAATTACAATGGCAACTACAACAATGGAAACAATGGAAACAACGGCAACGGCAACAACGATGATGCCAACAACGATGATGCCAACAATAACAACGCTGACAACGACGGCGGCGATGATGCCATCAACAATCAAAACTACGATTACAATTACGAGGCACCCGCTTACGACGATGCGTATAACAAGCAATGGGAAGACGACAACATTGATCTGGATGTGGATGGTTTTGATGGCGTCAGCATTGTTCCCGTCAGTTGTGTCAATTTGTAAGTTTTGTTTTCGTTAGTTCCAAAATGCTCGGCAAGCGACTCGTTTTGCCCCAGAATGTGATCCGGTGATCGTTCTCCATTTTTCATTTTTCCGTCTCTGTCTTACCATTCGAGATCCTCTTTGCATACTCAACAATAACAGCAACAACGGGCACTTCATCAAGTTTGAGTTGTACGAGACAGAGAACAGCTATCAGTGCCATTTTGCTCAAATTGGAACATTCGTGGTGAGCATTGCTCATTACATGCGGGCATACTTCAACTACCAAGCACTCACGCGTGGAAATTCTTTCAGTTTGCCGGATGACGTTGGATATCTCAACTGCATTCCCTTGAAAATGGAGAAATATGGTTTCGAATCCACATCCGGAGACGACGATGCGAATGCCGATGGAGATGACGCTGCCCAGGACGCGGAGAATGGAGAGGAAAAGGAACAAGCAGTTCTCTATGCCAAGGTCGGATGCCTGGACAAAGAGACCTTTAGTTCCAACACTTTCCAGTTGCACGTCTACACGGACGCGCAATGCACAAACCCGTACGATGACGGACAAACCGACCAGCAACATGCCAGCAAGGGATATCTCATCGATCTTGATACGTACTACGATGCCAAGGACGACGACGATGACGCCCAGAACAATCAGATTCGGTATACGGATTACCCCGACGACAGGCGAACACTCCAGTTCTCTACCAAGGTCAGTTTCCGCCCCAATTTTTACAGCTGCCAATCGTGCAAGCCGTCTCAAATCAGTGAGACCTTCAACAAGTTTTCTGGAACTTTCTACGACGACTTGTACATCAGCCAGTATGGCATGACCCAATCAGCCTACAACAAATACCTCCAGGAAAAGGCCGAGGAAGAGGCAGCGGAACAGGCTGCGGCAGAATGCAAGAATTGTCAGTACTTTCACTACAGCGCAGACGACAACGTCGACGACTTCAACAAGAACTACGACGATGCTAGCAGCAACGACGACGCTCAGGCCGTGGACGATGCGTACTATAACGCAGTTGATGACTACCAGGCTAACAGCAATTACTACAATGGCAACGGTGGATGGCGACGAACATCGCAGCAACAGCAGCCAGGAAAAAATCGGCGGCTACACGAACCAAAGCATTCCACTGCGCTGGTTCCAGTTCAATCCGAGTTAAAGGTGCGTCAACACATTTTTGGGTATTGACACTTTCGCTCGAAACATTGTAGCACCTTCCGGTTTCGGTTCTCCCATTTTTTCTTTGCCTCACTCTCACGTTTTTTCTTTCGCCTGAACGAATGTTTGGTTACAGAAATTCGAATCGGAATTTTGGGCACAAATAGATAAGCAACTGGAGGATCAAGAACGATCTTTGTACGAGAATCAGTACGGAGGTGTCGACTCTTGGAACATTTGCGAGCAGGTGTACAAGTACGGATTGTATTGCGACGAAGAATGCCAGAGCCTCGATGCCTTCAAATCCGATCAGTGGTCCGGGGCTGATATTGTACTTTTGAGCATCATGTGCACCTTCATGGCTGCCATGGTTATGTTGGTCGTAGCCAAACGAATCAAGACCACCCGGTCCGTTCGCAAGCAAAACTCTTTTTTCTATGCAAACGATTACGACACATCGGTTTCGGGGTACGATACGTCCTCAATCCCGGGATTGCCAGCCACGGCCATGTTTACTATGTATGCTGCGGTCATGATCATCATCACTGCCCTCGCTTTCTTGAACTTCGTTAACGAGACCCTTGTCTTTGCCGTCGTATGCTGCATCTTGCTGTTCATCTACATGCTCAAGATCACGCTGTTTTCTGCGCCCAAGAGACCCGTCTTGTTAACCAGCCCCAACCACGAGGACGTGTTTAACTACAGCTGTACCCCAACAAAGGCGGGCGGCTTCTTTTCGTAATCATTATTTGATTTCAATTCTGACATTGTGGATGTATGTATGTTTTCTACACGATAAGTGCTATTACAAAGTATTTTGAATTGTTTTTTTCGTCTCCAATATTTATCAGAGACACCAACAATTTCGAAATAATTATCAAAAAATAATACGAAGACTAAAAAATGAACTTTTAACTTTCAACTTCCGAGTAAGGTTACGTAACAAAATAAGCCAGACTCTCGGGATTTGAGGTGTTTCAGGGTCGAATCACGTATTTAGCACAGATATATTGTTCTCGGAATACCGTACCCCAACTCACCGTGGCGAACCGACGCGACTTTTCCCGAAGAGACTTACGCAGGAACGAAAGCAGAACCCAGAGCGGGCAACCTGCTCAATCTGTTTCAGTTACTTAGGCACTACGGGGAGTGCCCAGCGAGACACCAGTCGTTCGCCGCAATTTCCCCGTCTCTCCCAGCCATGTCGTCCGACCAAAGCGACAGTGGGCATGATGAGACAGCGGACAAACTGATGGACGAAATTGTGGTGCGTTAATTGCTCGCTGCCGACGTGCAGATTTCGATGCTGAACATAACATGGATCCCATAGTCGCCCGGTCTTGCACTTGCAAAACCCGGCAAAGCATTCGGAAGGATACATCGGAACTCAGCAACCTGCTCGTTGCGAGATCAGCTCCTGCTAGGCAACCGGCAGAAATCGACTTCTCGCTCTAGTGACGTTCGTTAGACCGAAGAGCAACGACGCGACAAATCAAATCTTCAGCGTGCGAAACGTATTCCTAGAGGAACGAGACTCGACGGAACGAAAACGAACCGAACGGAACCGAATGCATCTTTCTTTGTGGTACGGATGAAAGAATATGAAAACCAAGTCACTCGACTAGATTTCAACAATGTTACACATGGGCGGATGCTCTCCAAAGTCTTACAGTTGTTTTATTACACGTAGAAAACTTTTCTCTCTCAAAAAGTCAGTTCCTTGCACTTTTGTATCTCGGGAGGCAGCTGTAGCGGCTCATCGACGCTCTGACAGAATTTGTGATAGCAATAGTAATTGCTCCCGTAGTTGCCGTCGCCGCTTTCGATTCGGACGGCCCGCTCAAAGGGCAACGCCGACTGCGGGACCTCTTTCACCCTCACGTCGTTTACACGCAGCGCGTGCTTGAGAATCATTTCGCTGTTGCACCCGCGCTCCTTGCCCAGCCACTCCGTGACGGAATCGTGGCACTCTTGCAGATCCAGCCGAGCCATGGTCGAAACGTAGGCCCCCACCACGTCGGCCTTGCTCCGCCGGATCAGTATCCCGTGGTCGCAGATCTCCGGTGGGAGCATCTTTGGCTCCCGGGCGTCGCAGCTCAGAACGTACGCGTCGGCGGTCGGGTCCGTGGCCACGACCGCGTGCAGATCGAAATCGCCGAGCCACAGCGCGTCGTCCCGCAAGATCAAAACGTAGTCGTAGGCGGTGCCGCTGCGTTGTTCGTGGTTCAAGAATTCGGTGCTCCACAGCGACTCGAGCGCAAGGAACAGCCGGATCATGTTTTTGTTCCCGGCCTGGGTCCTGGTCAGGGCCTTGCTTCGGTGGTCCATCATTGGGAATTGCTGAAAGACGTCGAAGGGTGCGTCGCCTTGTCGCTCCTCGTGTTTTTTCTGCTCCTTCGTCCTCACCGGATCCAGAATGGGATCGTCCTCGATGGGTTCCTTCAGCAGCCGCAGGGCCCGCACCTGGGTGTTGGTCGACCCGGGGGACGCGGAGGCCTCTTGTACGGCCTTGATCATGGTCGCCATCATTTCGCGCTGGGTGGCAGCGACACTGCGATCGTCATCGTCGTCTCCGGTGCTGGTGGTTGCGGTTGCTTTCAGGCCTTCAATCCCGTCAAACATGCGATCGCGTCCCGCCAGATGTCCCATGTATCCGGCATCCTGCCGAAAGGCGGGGCCCGATTTCATGGTCAGGACCGCAAAATAATCGATGTGAACGAGGGACTGTTGTTCTTTCGATTGTTCGCTCCGGCTCGGTGCCTTGGCCACGTGTTCCACAAAGGAGTCGAACAAGAACCGCTGCGTCGATCCGGCCACCAATACCGCCAGGGACAACTCGCCGGGCTTTTTCGTTCGTGGATCAGACTCCCGCAGCGAATTATTGTTCATATTGCTTTTGCTGATGTCATAGGCGCTCCGCATTCCGAGCATCGAGAGCACGTACAAGCAGATTACCAACGCCGGGAGACACCTCGCCACTCGGCGAAGGGAAGACGAGGGGCTGGCCGAAAAATTGCTATTGGCGATCGATCGCTTCTGCTGAATCGTCCGACGGCCGTTGCCAAACTTCGGATACCACGGCCACGTCCAGAGAGACATTCTGTTGTTCGTGCCGTCGCCGCTGTAAGGATGACCACTGCTGTAGTAGTTGCTGTCGATCTCGCTGTTGTGTATCGACATGTGGGTCTCAGCACAGGACACGAATCAATCAATTGGTCAATCTACCGTATGAGAAGGAGAGCACCTTTTTTTGGTCGGCTGGGATATCTCGAGTCGACTTGGATGCGCTTGGATGTGCTTCGATTTTGCTTCCGAGAGAAGGCTCAATGGCATGGATTGGGTCGGATGTCGGTTTGCTGTGGCTTTGTCGGGGTAACAATGATATCAAAATGGAAAATAAATAAATTGGTATGAATTAATTCTAATGTTTTTACATGAAGTAACTAAGGCCTAAGATCCTTACTTCTTGTCATTGTACAACACGTTGTCTCGGATTTTGTGATCCACCGCCAGAAAGTCTAAAAAATACTTCTTCGAACTGCATACTAAAAAACAGCGTCTCCAAACACTCCTTTGCTATCCCCGTGTATTCATGTTCAGAGTACTGGTACCGGTAACCTTACTCGTATCGCGCACTGACATGAGTTTCTCTCACGGTTATCCATCGAAAGCATTACGGGTTCAATTGGGTGCACCTGCTGGTTCCCCAACTCCTCTACGGTAGTAGCTTGTTGTGCTTCGGATGAACATCGTCTGGTATGGAACAAAGCATCTGCTTTTTTCATTATAGGACGTACGTAGTATTATTTCATACCATCGGCTGCTTCTTAGTATCTATCAATTAAAAGAAGAAAATCAACTAGATACAAGATGGAGTTTCTACTGCTAGTAGCTATCACCACAAGAAGAAGAATGGTGTCCCCCACCATTACTACTACTAGTAACGGGAGTAATTCTTAAGGGACTACACGTTATAGTAGTAGTGCTAGTAGTAGTTAGATAGTAGTAGTAGTTAGATTTGTAGAAATATGAAATAACAAGCTACTACCACCAGCAGCATTAGACAGTAAACCAATAGTATTCAGGTTCACCTATGATGATATATGGTCAAATGTGTGAACCTAGCATAATCTCATCGCAAAAACATGGACCCAATGGTATCATGGGACGCAAGTCTTTACAGCAGCTCCTCCTCACTCTTTTGCCAGCATGTCTCCGAGACACTTGCCCCATTGGATCCTCAACTTCAGCCTCGTTCCACTTTCAAGTGTACACCAGATATGAGACAAAGTGCCAACTCGTCTATCAGCAACCAAATTCTGCCGATCCCGTTGCAGCGACTCGTCTCCCCCCCCAACGACTCCGAGCAACTGGTGCGATTTGCCGTCGATCAAATGGAGGTCCCGCCTCCTGAGGCCTCCCTGGAGGGAAGTGACGCCCGGCTCCTCGCCCTGCACCTCTGTGCGACCCCGGGGGACCGCCGCCTGCTCTTCTTCCATGCCCGGACACAAACACGAGCACGAACCGTTGTCGGGATCCCGGGCACACTGGTGCGAGATGACCGGGTCTCGGACCCTTCGCTGCGGGAGGCCTGCAGGGACCTTGTGGCCTACTACCTCCGGAAAGAGTTTTATGATTTGAAATACCGTACTGCACGTATTGTACTTATCAATCGATGGAATTTTTCGTTCGTCGAAGCAAAAAGGATACACCAATTAGTACAGTAACTTATTCTACCGATCGAATGCTGCATCTTTTGCTATGCTGCACGACTCCAAAACTTCATGAGTGCTATTGAAATAGTTTTGACGTTTCACCGGTAAGCCTATAATTACCCTATTTTGTGAGTAAAGAATCAGGTGATTGCGACTGATAACGATTGATCGACTACGTGGGCACTGTGCTTGTATAACGTTTAGCTACGTGTAGTCATGGAACATCAACGAATACTACTAGTAATACTGTACTTCAATATAATATTGTACCGATACTTTGCTTTGTGGCGTATGGTACACGATACCAAAACTACAACAGCTTCATGCTTTTTATTTGTTTTGAACGCTCCTCGACGTTCGATGGGGACTTCGCATAATTGATTCGAAGGAACCGATCGTTTCTGCGGAATATGCTCCGCACCACTGCTACTACCAACGTGGCGCCAATCCAGTGTCGCACCACCGATTGATTCAACTTGCTCGTGCGCTTCATTGCTTGGTTGCATGCATGCAAACATCTAACGTGCATGCAAAAGCATACGCCGCAAGAAGGCAAATTCGTATCATACGAGTTTCAGAATAAGCGTATTATACGTATACGAATAATATACATTCGTCATCGTGTTATTCGTAGGAAAGGAATGTTTCGATATTATTGGAAGGAATTGATCTCGTGTCGATCGGATCGAACAGTGCACTGGATGGTCGAACCTTCCATCGCATTTGGGCGCACCACATCCGGTGTTCGAAGGACGGTTTGTGTGCGGAAGCGCTCCATCGAATGCTGCAAACTACTACATGACGCCGAAATATCTCCGTGCTTCCTCTGCATCATCGTCGTCCATTTCCTCAAACCAGCCTTCTTCGGAGCCCTCCGTTTTGTCGGCGTTGTCGTTGTCGTTGTCGTTGTTCGAATCCTCGCTTGCCTCGTTGCAGGGAATGCACTCACCAGCATCATCTGCCGTGCCGCTGAGTTGATCCGCTGCTGCGGTCGTCTTCTCTTCGCCCTTGGCTTTGCCTTTTGTAGTCCGAATGCCCCAGATCCTTGTCGGGTTTTACCGAGTCGCGCACCCATTGCTTGAGTTCCTTGGGCTGGGGAAACGCGCCTCTCCGAAAGTCCCACCGCAAGGCTCTGCCGTCACTCTTGGTTTCGTCCGCGTTCGTGCCCCGCGAGCCCAGCAATTCGACCGAAAAGTCTCCGGTCTCCGGCACCAGCGCCACGGACGCCAGCTCGCCACCGGAAAAAGTCGTCAGCAGTTCCTGTCCGTAATAGACGGCCTTCAGCAGCTGCGACCCGTCGGGACAGTAACGAACCACCACGTGGGTGGTGCCATCCGATGGGGCGGTGACGTTGTCGTTGTTGTTGTCGTTGCCGTTGTCGCTCTCTTCCAAACGCTCTCCCCCGTCGCCGCCTCGCCCGCACGTCGAAACCGAACCCGCCACCCGGCGCTCGAATTCCACCAGATCGATGGGAGGAAATCCCCCGTCGACGGTCCGATCCCACAGCTGCACGGATTTGGAGCCCGTGCGCGCCGTGATGCGAAAGGTTCCGGACCCCGCCGGGACGACGGTGACGCCGCGGATTGCGAGCCGACCGTTGTTTTCGCCGTTAAAACTTCCATCGAATTTCGACAAGAGTTCGGTGGCCATCCAAAAGGCCTTGGTCATCCAGCGACATCCCGGGCAGTATTCGATGGTGATCGAGTCGATCACACCGATGGTACTCGTCTCGGTGGTCGGAATATCGGTTCCTTCTTCTTCTTTTTCCGACGACGACGACGAAGAGAACAACGAAAGATCCATCGAATTCCTCGCAGATTTTGTGGTGACATAGTTTCTGTTGAGGAGGATGTCGGTTCGGTGGGAGGTCGGAAATAGGGTGTGGAACCGATCCGAACAAGCCAAACCTTCTGCCGCGGTGGTGGTCACAGGAGAAGTCGACGAAAACCCCCATGCCCCATTCGTTCCGGATTCCAAAAACGCCGCGATCGACAAGACCCACCACACAGTCGCCGCGGAAATCTTTGTCATGGTGGCGGTTGCTTGGATCGGTGCCCTGGTCTCGAGTGGATTGGTACGGTACGGTATGGAATTCTATGGTATTTTGTTGTATGCTACTGTATCGTATGCGTCGGTACGGATGGCTTGGTTGCTTCTACGGGATAGTTTAGAGCAAGCAAGGATGTTCGACTCGTCACACATATTTTATCTCCATCGATTGGTGACCTCAATCGGGAGAGATGTTGACCGTTGACTTCGATCTTCGATTGATTGGGATGCATGAATCCAAAATCCAAAATTTTGACTGAGATTGATAACAATCCAAACCAAAATTCCGAAATCTGGAATCTGGATTTTTCGTTCGCCCGTCTGTCATTCTTCCGTTATTTGTGCGTCATCCGTAATACTGTTCTCTTGTTTATTCGTATGTATGTATGTACGTATAATATGTACGACAATATGACGTAGTATCATACTCAGCAGAACTTTCCGTACAAGTTCACGTACTCCGTACCTTACCCATAGGCGTTGAGGTAGGATGGCTCAGTATGGACGACGGCTTGTCTCCTCCAACGAAGTCGGAGAGTTCAGAACAACGACGAGAGTTGTCGAAACACATGCCACATGCCATTCGCCATTCCCGTCCGGACACAACACAACTAAGTTACTGGTAATCGACACAAAACATACCAGGTAATTACCGAAGACCCTGACAAACACACAAAATCAAAACAAACACTTCGCACAAAACGAACACAAGCACAAGCACAAACACGCAAATTCACCATGTCCCAGCAGTTCATCCAGCGCGTTGTCAACTACGTGGCCAACGAGATCCTCGTCAAGGGACTCGCCAATTCCCGGACCTTCCAGAAGTTTGCCGTCCGGACCAATCAGCAGTACAACGAGCTGAACCAGCACGGAGCCGAAAAGATCGCCAAGACGATCGAGGAACTGGCCAAGAACCAGGGAGGCAAGACCGCCGGGAGTGCGGCGGCGGGCGGACCCCTCGAGCCGCCCCAGAGGCCCCTCCGGGGGATTCCGGGATTCTTTCTGGCCTTTGCCAAGGAGGTTCGGAAGGATCTCGCGGGAGGGCGCTAACGGAACGGAAACCAAAGAGAGTGTGCACGATTCGATTCGAGTCGAGACGATGATCGGGGTTCTGAACGAGTTTCGAATTGGAGGTCTGGAATGAAAGGAAAAGGGAATGTGTTCTGGGGAAGGAAAAGAAATTGGACTAAAGTGTGAGTGAGATGGAGATGCTGTCCGATCGGTGTCTGCAACATCCTGACTGCCTTTGCGACTGAGGTGGTTTATCCCGGAACATTGCGTCGGGTTTCAAACGGAGTGGAGAAGGGTTGAAAACTGGCAGGCATGTATGTATTGGCACTGCGAGGGAAGCAAGCAGATAGGCAAACTAGAACTACAGACGACGGAGGAGGAAGATCGATCCCATTGCACTCCTCCACTCATAGAGGACAAAGCAGTCCTTCTCTGCTTCCATCAATGCCGTAGTTCTATCGTTTCGAATCCCACGAGTCGCACGCACACGGTGTGGGCCGGGTTCGGAATCACCGGGTTTTGTGTTGGAGAAGACGAGAGATGATCGGGATACGGGCCCTGGCGAGGAAGAAAACACGGGACGGACGTTTTGTTTGAACCCCCGCCGTGCGGAACCATTTTGCGTTTTCCGAAGCGACGCGTCCCGTGCTTGCCCAGATTGGGTTCGACTTTCCAGAACACCGCTCTGTATCCAGTGCAGCAATAGCAATAGCAGTAGCACTAACAACAGCGATGACACCAATTAGACTGCCTCTGAACACAATGGTTGACTGTTTGTCTTTGCTGCCTACGTTTCGTGATGTGTCGTTTTGCGTCGCCGAAAGCGTTTCAGTGCAACATGACCGCTATTTTGTAATGGTTCCAGAGAGCATGCCCGCAAAGCATTACGTGGTGCTGACAATAGGGGAGCGATCGTTTAGCGATCGCGAAGCGATCATCATCGCTATACCTCTCCTGTTCCGATCGAATATTCATCAAACATCGTTCGTTGCAAGTTCCCAACAAGTCTTTTTCAAGTCCATCATTAGAATAACAGGAGGATTGCATTCCTCAACGTCGAGTTTTTGAAATCACCTGGGCTGATTGGATGCCAGTCGATCCATTGGTTGCGCTGAGTTTTGCTCCCGAGTAACCGGCGAATCGTCCGGTTAACGGAGACACTGTAGTAGGTGCGTTTGGGGTGCCAGACACTCAATCACATACCATCGTTTGTTGTCTGTTCCACTACACTAGAAACAATGTTCAGCGTTCCGATCATCCAAAATCGAACACGAGGAGGAGCCAAATGAGTCATCGAGTTCTTATTCTTCTGGCTAGTGAATCTACTCTAGTACTCCATCACATAATTCAGCTCACTGCGTTCGAGACATTCTTATTCACTTTGAGAAATTTCAGCGTGGCCTTGTCTTTCCCTCCTCTATGATTGTGATAGAAACAATACAGCAACCTCTGCATGGTCAACACCACAATGATAGATTCTTCTATTCAGAACTAATGCTTCTATTACCATTGTGAAATCCCTTAGAAGACGAGTTCCCCAGACCTTATTTGTTTGCACCAACAAGTACTACTATGAGTTGGGTATTTCATGGGAAATCACCAGCAATCCGCCACAAAAAGTAAGACTAAGAATGCCACTCAGTAAGAACAAGGTGGGCATTACTTCTTGCTCCTTCCCTATTGAACCTCTTCTGCAGAGCTACTGTCTATGAAAGCCAAGAGAGTACATATTGGAACCAACAGTAGACTTGTCTAGCACCGGGGCAGTTTGAAAACGAAACAGCCCACATCGATGAGAGGGACAATTCTGATATTGAGTGACTCCCAAAGCGTTCTAATCCCGCCGTGTTTCGTTCAATACCGGTACGAAGTACGATTACGATTCGACGAGAAAGAATACTGCAAATGCGTAGTAAATAATGAATACTTCGGAGAAGACTTACTACTAAGACCTTCGTAATACTAATACCCATTTAGTGATCACCTTCAATACCACTTTATTCGTTTAGTCGTATTTTCGTTATGTTCAGGAGTCATAACTACCATAAAACCTTAACCCCTAGTACGTTGTAGATCCCATGTGACTTTTAAAAAGACTACTACGAAGTACTACTACTTCGTATCTCCGAGGTAGGTAGTAATAGCCCCGGTGTGAAAAACCGGGTCTGACAATGACTTGGACAGCGGCACGTTGCCAGAGATGACACCTTCTCTATTTTTCTCCTTTCGAATAGAAAAAAGTTGCACGCATCTTCAAAATTTCTGTACTACGTACTAGCGTAACTGAATCAATCCGATAACAAACTAAATACCGTCCTGTAATCAAACGAAAAGGATGATGAAACGATTTCCAAAAAATCTTTGTGCTGTAACTCTTGCAGCGCTGACTTTCTACCAGCTTGGTCCGTTCTGCGGTGTTGACGCACTCTGGGAAAACTCGATAGGCGTGGAATGTCTGACGGAAACGAGGGACGTTTGCGTCGGCGAGAAGGTGATTATGGGCCCATCTCCGGTACAAGTCTCCTGTGAGGATCCCTATGATACAACAACTTGTGTTACTGACTACCAGGGAAATTACGAGTTGTCGTGGGATCTCATAGACGTACTGGAAGACACGGAACTTGACTACGATGACTATCAAACCATTCAGGACGCGAAGACCGGCGTGGCCATCAGATTGGTTTTTGACTACGAGGAAGGTACCTGTGGCATAAATATTGGAACCAGTCGGTGCAGCACATGCTCCATCTGTACCAGTACTCCCGATCCAAGTGGATTTTTTTACTACAGTATGGAAGTAACTACTATTACGTACGACTGTACAAACCTGGAGAACGGCAAGTCTTCGGGAGGTCAATGCGAAGCCGTTGCAAGTCCGGATCCATTCTTTTATCCTTTTGCTATACCTACCAATCAAAGCATTGCTGACAACATTTCAGAAGAGGAATATTTGAACATGACCCTTGGCCTTGACTACGAAGAAGATGAGAACTTGGTAGGCTCCACCGCAGAAGATCCATTGAAAGTCGACCCGAACGCAAGCTCTATCGTGGAAGATCCTTTAGATGTGGATCCAGAAGACGCAGAAGAAGAAGACTCGAATGCCTTTCCTTCGATCCCTTCCCTCATAACAGATTCTTCAACAGGACTATCATCTCCGCTCGACCATTTGAACGGAAACCTCCGGGACACGCAAAAGAAGATCAACCTCAGTAATCAGGACGAGGGATCGTTGGTAGGGGACCTCCTCGATGTGGTCCACGAACGTGTTGGCAATTCGATCACCAATTTGGGACCTTCCACCATTGATAACCTTGCGAATTCCCTGCAAAATCGGATCGGTGGTTTACCCACGAATAGTTCTGATTCGGGACCTTCCACGGGAGACGCTCCTGACGTTGCGGTGCAAGATTTGAAAATTAACGCACCCGACGGTATGGAAACCGCATTCTTATCGGCTGCAGATGTCGGAGTGACCCGAGGAATCTTCTCGAGAACGATCACTTTGGTGCTAGGATTCGCCGTCTTTAACATGTCGCTGTAGCGTCCTGGTCCCAGATTCTGGTTCCATACAACTGCATTTGATATGGTTCCTTCCTTCTTGTAACTATCACTTTATATTTCTATCCTCCTTCGTCTCATTCAAAGCAAGCATACCGGTACATTCACTGATCTGATTATTGGATTTTTCTGGCAACGACGGCTCTATTTGTAGGTTAAGGGTATTGGATGCTGAGTGTTTGTAGTGTTGTGGAACTGAATATACCAAAACGCATGAGCCTCCGTGCGTGTGGCATGGCAAACAATTTCACTGTGGTAGAAAATTACAATGGCCATTCTTCGGACAAAAAATGGTCGGGACACTACAAAAAGAAAAGCCGATGTCAAAAAAAGGTATTTTCATTAGTGAAACATTGTGCGTACTATAGAGCGAGGGAACAACGACCCCCTCCGCGAACATTTGACTCCTTTGTGAGAGGCTGCCCGCTGCTTTTTGAAATGCATTGCGTTGCGATTCTTATTCGGCATTGGCGATTTCTTGGCTGGCAGAAATCCAGCTCTGCAAGAGTTCGGAGGCCTTTCCGCTCGTCAAGGTCTCCCGGGCCAGCTTGCAGCCGTCCTCGATGCTGTCGGTCAGGCCATAGACCCAGCAGCCAACGCCGGCATTGAGCACGATCGAATCCCGCTTGGCGTCCGTGTGGTCGCCCCCCTGCAGGACGGCCTCGAACTTCTCGGCATTTTCCTTAGGACCGCCCCCCTTGAGGTCGATGAGCTCGCACCGGGGGATCCCGACGCTCTCCGGGTCGAACTCGAACTGTCTCGTCTCGTATACCTTGGGCTCACCCTCGGCGGCCGTGTTCTTGATTTCGAGGATGGTCGCTGGTCCCAGCGGGCTAATCTCGTCGAGGCCAACGCCGTGGATGATTACGGCGTGGTCGACGCGGCCAACTTTTTGCAGAGCACCGGCCATTAGCTCGAGTAGCTCGGGGTGAAAGACCCCGATCACGGCTCGCTGGGCTCCAGCGGCGTTGGTCATGGGTCCCAGAATGTTGAAGCAGGTTCGAACACCGAGTTTTTTGCGGACGGGCGCCACAAAGCGCATGGCGGGGTGGTTGACGGGGGCCATCATAAAGGCGACGCCAACCTTTTCGACGCATTTTACCACTTGCTCGGGACTCAGGTCGATCTTGACGCCGAGGGCCTCAAGGACGTCGGCGGACCCGCAAGGCACTGCTGACCGACCGGTTCCCGGCCTTGGCGACGGTGCACCCGCAGGCAGCAGCCAGAACGACGGAGGCCGTGGAAATGTTGATGGTGTCGGCTCCGTCGCCACCGGTTCCGACAATGTCCAGAAGCTTTTGGTCACCGAGGTCGACAGAGTTGCAGGCGTCGTTCATGGCCTGGACCATTCCGGCAATCTCGTCGGGGGTCTCGCCCTTTTGTCGGAGGAGGGTGAGGAGAGAACCGACCTGGACCTCGTCGGCACCCTTGAGGATTTCCGAAAAGGCTTCCTTGGTTTCATCGGTGGTGAGGGATCGATCCCCAGCGATGAGGGTTTCGATGTAGGGTTTGAGGGTGGCTCCGCCGCTCATGCTGAGTGTCGTCGAGAGGAGTCTGTTGTTGTGGTGGTTGGATCGGGATATGGGGGAAAAGGCGGTAGTCGTCGCGGATGGAACAGCCAACAAGAAGGATGCCGTCAAGCTAGAAAAACTTAGTCTCATTTGGAAGAACTGTGTAGACCAGCGAGTGGGTTGTGACAGATTTTGCTTGGTATGTTGGGCTGCGAAACGGAAACGGCAAGGTGCAAGTTTGAAGAGAGAGAGAGAGAGAGAGAGAGGGATGGAACGGAAGAAGAAAGGATGTTCCACTTGATGTGCCAATCTTTTGACTTGTATCCTCCGATAAGGTCCGTTGTCTAGTTTTGGGTTTGCGTTCTTTTCGTTTGCGATCATTTTTTTTTGATGCCTGCCATGGATGTTCCGCGTGTTCCGGTGTGCGGCTTCGAACAGCAATTGAGTTCCTCGGACCACGATCAGACCGATCCATTCCAGCTCGTTTTCATTGAAGTCGAGTGAGTCGTTTTCCACCTCTACAAATAACCTTCGTTCGTACCTGATTAAAGTATTACACATACCGTATGTGAAGTTG
Source organism: Pseudo-nitzschia pungens (assembly GCA_037355855.1). Classification (NCBI taxonomy): domain Eukaryota; phylum Bacillariophyta; class Bacillariophyceae; order Bacillariales; family Bacillariaceae; genus Pseudo-nitzschia; species Pseudo-nitzschia pungens. The sequence goes on along the minus strand of CM074764.1, from coordinate 862,561 downwards.
CAATACTGCGGAAATCCTGACAGATTTTCTTCTTGCGTACTAGTAAGCCTTACCGGTATCAGTAAGATTACTGGTAAGGTTACTCCTACTGCACACGTACGAATGTTCGGGTGGTTCTCGTAGACAAAAGGAACTTCGAAAAAACAATGAGTTTGCGGACAAGAGATAGGCCGACAGCATATTTATTTTTTACTTCGTTCTAATTATTGATTTCGCTAATGATCTTTTTTACGAAGTACGAAGTCTTAAAACTTACTACGTACATCGTAAGGTTTACTTTCTTATTTTTAAATTCTTCCTTCATTCGTGCCAAACACAGATCGACGAGTTTGACCAAACACTGTTCTTCGCCCCAAGTACGAGTAACCTTAAGGTTACCACAGTTACCGGAGACAGTAATGCGAAGTACGAAGTAAAACACAACTCGAGCGGGTTTGAGGATTAAAATGGGAGGGCATGTTGTCCCAGTGTCTCGGTTCATCGGAACATTCGTTCTTCGATCGTTCTTCAACTTGATTATAAATAATTGTAGTAATAAAACTCTGGGAAAGCTGGGATTACTAACCTCTTATCGCCCATGCCAAAGAACCATGCCAGAGGCGCCCATAAAAAGCAGGTGTCTGCGCCATGATGCGTGACACTGTCATGACCAACTTCAACTCGTATCAACATGTTGCTGCAAATCAAATGAGCTGTAGCGAATGAGGTCGGTACCCGAGTACCGCAGGGCTCCCGCTATCAACAGCAAAAGAAAGACGAGGAGTTCTCATCGGGAAGAGCAACAAATTGTATCATAAAATCATTTCCTCGTTAACACAAACCGATAACTACAGTCCATTCGATCCGATTCGAATACTACAACGGAAAACTAAAACATACACTCATCTCTCATCACTACGCACAACCAGAATTAATGATGCTTCCTTCTACAATTGACGAAGACAAGTCCGCCCATATGGAGTACGGCGAGGGACATCCCAATGGCACCAGCAAAACCGCCTCGATCCGCATCTCCGCCCTCCCCCAACAACTCCACGAATCCGCCCTCCGCATGGACCGCGACGGCGACGGAGCCCTCAATAAGAGCGACATCGCCATGGCACTCCACCACTTGGACTAACAAGGAACGCGAGAACCGAACCCTCCGCACCATCGTCATCGGCTTTGTCGTTCTCAGCGTGTTGCTGATTGCCAGCATTTTCGGCGCCTCCGTCGCGGCGGCCCGCCTCTCCCAGGAGGTGACCATCAGCGCGGACAACGGGTTTGCCTACGTCAAGGGGACCCACGAGATCATGAAGACCGAGGAAGCAATCGAATGGGAGAACGGAAGCATCGGCTTGCTCGACACCGAGACGCTCCACAACCTGTCGGTCGTCGTGCTCGGGGACGGGGCCGTCCGCTTCAAGGTTTTCGGCAGCGCCATGGATGCGATCTCCGGAAGTGTTACGCTTCTGGTAGAGGGTGGCACCCTCTCCTGGGACAGCGAGGGACTCACCGACGCTACCGGAACCGCCCGGGTCCTCCTCGAGTCCGCCATGGGATCCGATGCTCTTCCGACTGCTGCCGCTGCCGGAACCGAAGCGACTGGTGAAGAGGGCGAGCCGCAAGTTGCTGAGTACCTGCAGCGTTGCTTATGGCTTCTCGCCCGCGTTCTAAATCACCCGCGAGGGAGGGATCTCTTTGCAATCCTTCGACGCAAACTTCCCTCGCAAATTACGAAACCACCCCGTTCCTTCATTCCTGTGTTTTTTCCAGCGTGGTTCCCGTTGTTTGCCAAGCCAGTCCAGGCAGGCAGGGACAACAATTTTCCACATTCCATGGTAATATCCTGTGCACAAATGTGTACAACTCGCAACAGAATCTTTGAAAAACTACACAGCATTGTCATTCCACAGTTGCGAACATAATAATGTAAGAACAAGTTCTCCTTTATAATATATCAACTCAAAGGATTTAGAAAACAGAATCACCATAGAGCATGTTAGGATCTTTCTGAGATGGATGGTGAGAATTATTTTCAAATCAATCTCAATCATGAGATCATTATCATTAATTTTTTTCACAACCTCTTTTCCCTTTTCATACGTGATCTGGTACCTGCTATCCACACTACTATCTACGGTACGTATCGGTACAAGTACCGGTAGGTAAGTCATTTTAGGTGGGCAAGACGAGTCAGTCAGTCGCATTCCGTAGAAGAAAAAGTGACACAAGTAATTACGGTAAGGTTAAGTTACCGGTAGGTCGTAAGTTGTCAGGATTGTTATCAGTCACGGTTGTGACGCAATGCTCTACCAGAAACCACGTACAAGTCTACCTCAGTCACATGCTCACCTGAATCCACATAGCGAGAACGCTAGCGTCAGCGGGGGACGGAGGAATTTAGTTCAACGAATAAAAAATGATTTTTTCGAAGCCCGGTTGAACAAATCTTCCTTTTTTGATTTGAAAAAAAGATGAACGTTCGAGAATTCTCATGAAAAAATCTGGAGTTCTGGCAACAAGTGCCAAACATCTGTTCTCAGTGTCTCAAACGGCATGTACCGTAGTTTGAGTCGTTTTATCCACTACAGTATCCACGGATTTTCGGACAAATCAAAAACACACAAACTGTGGGTACCAGATAACCTTACTTTATCGCAGCTGCGGATCGGTACAATACCATTGACGACACAACAATATCTTCCAATCGCAACGGACAGCAGATAGAATATCGGTTGGCGTAGCTGTTTGTAGAATACGATTTCGGAGTTAGAACAACGTTGTCTCCTTGGAAATGGCATGTACTAACTGCTGTAGCCATCGACTCCGACTACCGCTGTTGCTTTTGCTGCTTCTGGCAGCTAGCACCGACCGGATCCTGGCCTTTACTCCCGTCGTATCGGTCGTTTCCTGGAACTGCGGGTCATACGGTAGCACATCGCCGACGTTGCGCCTCCGGGCCAGCAACAACAAAAGCAACGATGGCGAGGAGGAGGACCAGGACAAGATGGTCAGCGACTTTTTTTTCAACATCAGCAAGAGCAACATGAACGGACGGAGGAGCATGGACGATGGGATCCAGGAAATGATCAGCGGTAATGGCGGATACACGGCGTCGTCTTTGTCGCTGTCCCAAAGCAGAAGCGCGGCACTCGCCGAGGACCAGCTGCCATCAGCGCTTGTCGCAAAAACCAAGGCCGCAGCCACCGTCGTGGTCATGGACTGGGAGTGCCTTCTGGACGCCTTGCCATACCACGTCGAGCTGGGAATCCACGCGGCCCGAACCGTTTGGCCCCACCTCAACGATCTGTGCAATTTCGATACGGACCGCCAGTGGCTCGAAAACAAACTATACGCCATGTCGCACGTCCTGGGTTGCCCGGAGGGACCTGACCGCACCAAGCACGTGGCCTGCGAATTTGCTCTGGCCACACGGCTCATACTGGAGGAGCAGGCACTGGACCGCAACGAGTCGACGGGAAAGAATGGCAAGTACTCGCGCAAGTTCCATCCCCGGTCGGAGATCAACGGGAGCGAGAAGTTCCGGGAGAAGGCCCGGAGCCGGCGGCCACTGACAGCGGGGGAATTAGCGGTCAATTGGAGGGAATTCATTCGGTCGACCCTCCTAGTCAAGTATTCGAGGGTTCGAGGACCTGATGGGAACACCAAAACAATCGAACCCACACTCGAGCTGGAGCGTGCAATCGAGGACTACCTGCGATCTTCGTCGTCGAGGAGTAGTGCGGCTAGCACTAACAAAGGAAGAAGCCGCGTCGTTGCCTCCAAATCCCTCCCACTATTTGCGCAAACCAAGTTTGCCCTGCGTAACAGCTCCACCAAGCTCGTCGTGCGGATCTCGCACCGGTTTGACAACGAAATAGTGGCCCGAAACCTCAATCGACAGCTGCAGCTGGCACCACACGAACGGATCGCCAAGACTTACAAGCCAGAAAACGCCATTCGGAGACTGTTTCTCAACGAGGACAAGAACATGGTCCTGTTGCTACAACCAGAGTTTGACAACCCAAAGTACGAGTGCAGCAAGAGCAATGACAACGACAAAATTGTTGGCAGCAGCAACAGCAACCAACCATCCAGGGTTTCCGCGGAAGAGCGTTGTCTGCACAGCATTTTGAGGTTTACGCACGAGTGCAACCAAAAGCTCGTGAGCCGCATAGGGGAGCAACAAGATGGGGAAACCATTCCATCTTCGAGCAAGCCGACGACGCCGTCGGTTGTGTGGGTCGATAGCTCCTGGCACCGCCTGCAGCCCCTCGCCCCTATATTTGGAGATGCCATCCCGGGACTGAAGAACGGCAAGAAAAACACAGCCAAGTGCAAGCTGCGACTTTTGGAGGGCCCAGACGAAAACGATGCGCCGCCAAATTTGGCTTCCGTGTGGCTGAGCCTGTACCTGGCGGAATGGCCCGCGATCGACACCGCGTCGGAAACCACGTTAATATCAACATCCGAAAATCACCAGGCGGCGATGGTCTATCCGTGGACGGATTGCCTTTCGTGGGATGACGCAGAGGACATATTGCTGCCAACAAACTGGGGCTTGTCCGATACCGCGTTTCAATAAAGGAGGATTTTCCAGCAACAAACTACTACTACGTGTAGTATCATCATAGAGAAATAGAGATTTTTTTATTTGCAAGTTTCGTTTTAATACTATGGAACAAATCGGGGTCGACTCGCGAATAATATGAGTGATATAGTGCCGCCTTGCCCTTCGAACTTTAAAATTTTCAGGAAATATGAACGATCGTTCGAATAGCCGCATTGGAACGCAATAACGTGCTGACTTCTTGCACGCTGCTTTTCTATGCCCAGTCTTTTGTTGGCATTTTGCAAAGGAGTCCCTGGAACGATAAGGTATTTTCTTGTTGGCGCAGTCCGAGTTCATCAATCCTTCGAATCATAATTCATCCTATTTTCGTGATGATACTACAATGTAATTGGTATTACGACAACGACTAAAGTTTTTGTGCATATTATTTTCGAAACATCTCGAATAACTTATTATCCCAGACACAAAACGTTTCATCACCTCAGTATTCCTCGAAAACATATTAATGTTCGGTGTTCCAGAGGATTCAGCAACTGACAGCATCACCCCGTTGCTGGTCGATTGGACCAGATCATGATCGCTTGCGATTTTGTTGCCAGGGCGGAGCTATTCCAGGCCACACTCTGGAGGTCTGACGAGGTACACAACAAAAATCCGGATAAGTGGGAAATAGTAGCAAGGACTGATGACTGGCATTGAGATCAAGTTAGTGCTATAATTCCTGGGCTACTTCGACATTGGACAGAACAAACAAAATGAGAGGAAAATTGAGAGTTGATCCGATGAAGACGATGGGAATTACACGTACGAGTATCCGGTACCGGTACTTGTAAGGTAGTGAGGTTACTACTACTTCATAACAAAAGAATACAGCAATCGAAGATCTGACCGTAAGTTACAGACTTTTTTCGTAATTACGAGCGAATTTTGTGGCCCGATGTAAGAAAAGGTCAGGCACGCAAGAATAAGCTTATTGGGTATCATTGTGGAAAGCTTACGAGTACGACCTTGCCATTTCTCTCATCGGGTATAAATTAGTGTCCGAGCTGGTGTCTTAGACTTATCAGAGTTACAGCAAACAGAGAGGCTTTCGTTGTTGCTCTAGCTCATAACCTGACCCCCAAAACCGGGTGACTTTGGTTACTAAACCCTTACTTCGTACGTAGTAATTACTTACTATTGATATTCTTATTACAAACGTTTCTAGTCCACGTACTCGTATCACTTGTACGTCGTACGAGTACCCGTATTTCGTTAGGGTATCTATCTCTTGCGCGGAGAAATGTCGTAACGTCTTCTAACGATACCGGTACGATGCAATTCAATTGGCGAGGCAGATACAAAGATTTGTCCCTCTAGCTAGCACTTCGATGATGAACCGGTATCATTGTTACTACAACGGGGAACCGTATTCTACTTGTTAGTACCGTGTAATCAATACCGTATGACCAAACCTCTTTACTTTTTACACGTATTTTGTTGTACCGTATCACGCGACGAGACAAACCAAATCATTCCTCAGCGAATGAGGCATATCTTCGAATGGGCATGTCAAAAGCACATTTTTTTAACATCAATTGCAAGCTTCAATGAATAGTAATGATTTGTGTACAATAGTACCTATCTCAACAATATATTTCAATTATGCGTATGACCTAAGCGCAATAGAGAGGCTTGTATCTATGAATGAAGCTGTTACATAGTGGATACGAAGTAGTTTTCTTAGACACGTGTTTCCCGATAGTTGGCGATGCCGAAATTTCGAACATCTTTTTACAAGATGCAAGATTGAAGCGAATGGAAATTTAGTTTTACCTGTAAGGCTACCGTATGATAATTGCTTCAACAATATATAATAGTTCTTGCAATGGTTCTTACTTCCAAATCAACTCTCTTATATAATTACCAATCCCATCACACTGTGTGTTCTCCAACAAAATACGACGAGAGCAAATTTACTCATTACTGAATGGAAATCAAAACAATCGCAATGATCGAAGACAGCAATGATGACAACATTGTCGACGAGGAACTTGACAGCACCAAGTACAATCGTAAGTCATGGATTCCGTCTGAGGTTGAAATCCCAGTGATCGTACCTTCTACACGTGACGAGGAGAACGCTGGTCTGAGCTACCATATCAGTGGCAATTACAGCAGCAGCAATCTTCAACAAGCCATGCACCCGAAGCCACGCCCCATCGTTCTGGTTGTGGTGGGTGTCCGCCTGGAGTCAAAACGCTCGTACTGGATGGTGGATTGCCCGGCCATTCTACGAGAGGATTTCCCAGACTTTCCAAAGCGACTCAACGATACTCTCGAGCTCTGCAGAAAATGCCCCCACTCGCGCATTATCCATCTTCATGCTGTCCATCCTCGACGGCGGCAGCACTCACTCCGCTACTATAACGCAAAGAACAGTGATTTGAACATGACAACGACAAACAACATCTCCCTAGATAGTAAAATTCCCGGTGATGGGAACAACGACGATCCTAAGGAGCTCCTGATTCCAGATCCGAGCTGGTCGGGTGCAGGGCAGCACCAACTGCGAGAGGCTCTGCGCAGGTTTGCGACCGTTGGCGACGAATCTCCTTTAGTGCTAGTGTGTGGCCTGGTAACGAGCGTCTGCGTACGCACCGCCTCTGAGGTGGCGTGCTCGGAGGGATGCGAGACCCTGGTGCTGGAAGATTCCTGCGCCGACTGGGGGAGAGACCCACACGACGCGGTCCTTGGCGAGTGGATTCGACAACAAGAGCAGCCAAAGCCCTGCGCAATTCTTCACCAACACCTTGTGGCACTGCTAACAGATTCTCCCCGAAAGTTGGAGCGGCAAAAGCCATGGTTGTGCCCGGAATTCGGGAGGGGGGAAGCCCGGCGCGACAGTCTCTTCACGTGATTTATCCTCTAAGCTAATGGGAAGAATGGCAGCCAAAAGTACAAGTACAAGTACAATATGGATCGCAGAGAACGATGTTAGGCGAGTATAGACAAACGACTCCGAACCAAATCGAGGAATGAGATAACGTCAGAGCAACTCGATTACGAGAAGCGAAAGAGGCTTGATGATGTAACTAATTTAAGTTATACGACCACTACACAAACGATCGATAAACGATTGCCTGGTCCATGGGAATGACAAATAACACTGAAACACTGCAAGGAGCGTTCCTGTCGAACGAGTACAAGCTCTCGAGGCACCTTGTCACCCTCGCTCTACGAAAGTGGGACAGCAAACAATACTTACGTAATTCGTGACTGAGAAAAAATGTTCTGAATTAAATTATTGTTACAGAATATGGTTACAGTATTTAGTTTGTACAAGAAATGCATCAGAGCAATTACGACACATCTGCGAAGTGTCAGTCGAATGAATAGCAACGGAACCTCTCAGAGAATAGACGGGGTCTCTAATCTAATAGTCCCGATCCATCCGGGGGCAACACAAATCTATGACTGCTGGCTGGAGGATTCTCGCGTTTCACTTCATGCTTGTAGATGGCATTAGTAGTTGTTGAGGTTGTAGATTTTTGTTGGTGAATAGTTGGTCCCTGGATTTGTTCGTCTCCGGCATCTTCGTCGCCGGTGATGATATGCAGAATTGAATCCGCAAAAAGCGAAAGCTCCTCTCCCCATGTTCGGTCAATTTCGAGGAAAATACTCTCTTCTCGATCGTCGTCTTCCGAACCATAGATTATTGCAATCTCGCGCAGCAAGGCTTTTGTAAACCAATCCTCCGACAACTGTTTTTGGTCATCGGTGGCTGAGATGGAATACAAAGAATCGGCTGCAAATTGGCCCAATCCCCGATTTTTCCTTTCCATGGCATCGTATTCAATGGTTTCGAGCAAGACTTCAGCCAAAGTCAAGGGAGTGATGGGTTCGTCGTTGTCTTCGTCCACAATGTCGACCTCGGTTTTGTCGAGGGCTGATACAATTTGTTCCCCCAACAAATGCATATCGCCCTCGGGGAGCAGTTCGTCGTCGTCAGCATCGACGTAGACGTAGTCATCATCGCTGTTGTCGTGTGCCTCCGACGAATCTAGTGCAGTGATCCACGACATGTGTTCAAAATCAAAGCCAGCAGCGTCGAAATCGCTCGAATTAGATGACGTCGGGATGAAAGGTTCTGGTATTTGACCCTCTGGATTTTCTTCCTGGGGTTCTAAAGCAGTTATCCAAGACAAGTGATCTTCGTCGAATAGCGCGTTAGCTTCGACCTCGGTGGGGTTTTGTTCGGAGTCATTATGTTCCCCGCGTGTTGGTTCACTTTCAGAAGCAGTTGGATTCGAAGCAGTAGTTATCCAAGATATGTGTTGATCGTCTGCTTTGGTAGCATCCATGGATTCTTCTTTGATTTCGCTAATCGTCTCAGTTGCTTCACCCGGAAAATCGAGTGAAAACAGATCGTCGCTCTTTGTTGGCGCATCCTGGCCCGATGATTGGTTTTGGAATCCTTCGATGACAGAGAGTGCTTCCAATTTGTCTTGAGATGTGTTATTTTGCGTATCGTTCAAGAAAGAGTTCGCAGAACCCTCCCGGTCTTCATTATTGTTCGTGGTATCGAGCTGCATGCTTTGGAGTAGTGGGGCAGAGAGTGTTGCCTTGCTGTTGTCTTCTATTTCTGGTTCGATGTCGAAATCGATTTGGTCTCCTTGGCTATCTTCCATCGCATCGAATTGACGTTTTTCACTGACCGTCTCAGGGACTATATCTTCGTCCATCGTTGTTTGGGTTTCAGAATCGCCAACCCCGTGTACACCATTACTGTTACCTTGTTTCTCTCCGAAGAAAGGATCAGCTTCCTCATCGTCCTCCGTTGGTATGGTTTCAACGCCGAGCTCCTCCATTACAATGTCTCTGTTTGCTTCGGTTGAATCCTTCTCTGTTTCTTTGACAACTATTTCTTCGGCAACGTCAAGATCGTTTTTGTTATTGGCTGCAGAAGTTTCGGCTTGAACATCCGATTTCTTCTCTTTCTTTGTGATCGAATCCACACATTCGAGACTAAAATCGATTGCGTCCTTTTCTGTAGTTGACAAGGAGATACTTTGCAAACTATCGTCCACTGCATCTGCGTCGTCGTCTCTCTTTGCAGTAAGATCAACAGCTTCAATGAAAACATTGGGTTTATCTTTGAGTGTTGCGATTGTCTTGGTTTGGGAACTATCTTCCACTGACTCTGAAGGGTTTTCAATTTGAGAAATCGATGCATCCTTTTCTATCGCAGAGGTGGGGCCAGCATCGTTTTTAGTGGCTGCATCCTTTTCCGATGTGAACGATTTGGTCTCTAAACTGTCTTCGACAACCTTTGTAGCGCTTTGGATTTCTATCGTGATTGGTTCGGTTTGCAAGCTATCTTCACAGCCATCTGCAGGGTTTTGGGCTTTGGGTTTTGTTGTATCCACTTTCTCTGTGGCAGTCAATGCATCTTTCATGGTAGAATTGGTAGTGTCTGTTTCGGTCATGATTGGCTCGATTGCCAAACTGCCTTTGGCTGTCTCTGTAGTGCTTTGGGCTTGGGGTTTTGTTCCATCTGCTTCTTTCTCTATTGTAGTCTCTGCATCTTTGATGGCAGAATTGGTAGTGTCTGTTTCTGTTGTGATAGGCTCGATTGCCGAACCGCCTTTGGTTGTCTCCGTAGTGCTTTGGATTTGCGATTCGGTTGAACCTCCTTCTTTCTTCGTACTTCGACCCACATCTTGGATGGCAGAATCGGTAGCATCCTTGTCTGTTGTGAGTGGCCTGGTTGGCAATCCATCTTCCACCGTCTCTGGAGTGCTTTGGATTCTTGACTCTGTCGTATCAAAGTTGTCACCACCAGTCTCCTTTTCTCTTTCCACCGGCTTGGTTGGCAAACTGTCTCCGACCGGCTCTGAAATGCTTCGGAGTTTGGAATCTGTTGCATCGTCCTCTTCTTTCTGTGCGTCGAGATCCGCTTTTCCAATGGTCGTGTTCCTTTCTGTGGTGATTGGTTTGGTTTGCAAACTATCTCGAACCATCTTTGTGGAGTGTCGCATTCGGGGTTCTGCTTCTTCACCATCTTTCCTTGTGGTAAGATCCAGGTCTTGGATGGCAGGAATGCTCGAATCATTTTTTTCTGTTGCCAATGGTGAGGTGAACGACACACTGTCTCCAACTACCGCTGTCGAGCTGGTTGCAGCGCTATCGCTGAAGGTGTGATCCACCGTGTGACCATCGACAATTTTCTCGTCATCTCCACCCCCATCATCGTCGCTGCCGGAATCATCTGCTGAGTCCGTCGTCTTGTTTTCAATCGGAGCGTCAAGCGTTGGCATCGTTTTGTTTCTATCACGAACGCGCACGAAACAAAAAGGACGATCGTTGCAAGATCGGTACGAACGGGTTGAAAGTGGTCGAGTGCACGTTTACGTCATCGAAGAAGAATCGTATCGAAAGCAAGCAGAGCAGAGCAGAACAGAGCAAAACGAAATGAAACGAAACGAAACTCTATGTATGAGAGGTACGAAGAAACAGAAAGAAGTGCATCGCTTTGTTTTTTTTGGTAAGGAAGATAAATTCTTCTAGTTCGATTGGTTACTAATCTTGCAACTTTAGCTTTAGATCGGTCGTTTCTGCCTCGCCCGACTTGGCTGTGAACAAGCAGCAAGCAGAGAGCAAGACGATACGCAATGCGGTGCAATGCTGAGTCACAACGGGTCTGGGTGAAGACCAATGAATGGCGCGGGCACTTACTCCACAAGGCTAGGCAAGAAATCGCCGACAACCTCACCTCGATAGTTGGTGTAATCGAACTTGAGGGGGACGAAGTAATCGGGAGTGTCCGGACCGGTGTTGATCTGGATTCCTCCGAGCATGGCCAATCCGCGCTTGATGCTGGTGGCGCCGCCCTGGACAATCTCCGTGAGGAGAACGTCTTGCGAGTCGTAGAGCGCCAGGGGAAGTTCGACCATGCGGTTGTCGGCGTCCGCCAATCGCTTTCCGTGGGGGAGGATGAGTTCCTGGACGCCTTGCTGCTGGAAGTCGAGGAAGGTCTGGATGCCCGTGTTGACGTCCTTGGTTCCGCTCATGATGGATTCGACGTAGTTGGAGGCGGCCACCGCCGATCCGCAGCAGGTATCGACCAGAGCAATCCCGGAACGCTCGACCTTTCCGACGGTTCCGTCGGCGGTGATTCCGACGTGGGGTCCGTAGACGACCAAGCAGTATCCATCGTCGGGAATGTGGGCGGCCATGGCTCCGAAGCCGGTCTTGCCGGCAAAGGGGAATCCGGCCAATCCTCCGAGATTGAAGTTGTTTCCGTAGATGCGATTGAAATCGTCCTCCAGTTGGCGGGCCAATTCATCGCAGCACAGACTGGTCGCGAGCAGGGTGTTTTCTCCGTTGTATCCCTTGCTGGCCAAGATGTTGACGGTAGCGGTTACCACTTCCTGGTTGGTGATGGCACCGGGGAAGTAGCTCTTGACGATGGCATCGAAGTCGGGGTCCTTGGTGGGAGCGTTCTCGAAGGTTGCTTCGACGCGGGCCGCGAATTCCTCGGCCGTATCGCCGACGACAATGTTCAACGAACTGGAGGTGCGAGCGGGAACGCGAGCGGGAGCAAAAGCGGTAGCACTGGAGACTACGGAGGAAAGGAAAACAATGGCCGTACTGAATTTCATGGTGATTTCAGTCGTTCTTCTTCTAAAAAATAATAGTAATAGTAATAGCAATACTATTGGATGAATGAATCAATCAAGAGGGTGGGATGCGATGCTCTCTGACACTGGGACTCTTGGGGATCAGAGAGTGCTGAGTGACAAACGAGTGTACGGTACTCCTATCGTTCAAACAGTGCTCAAAAATGAGTTCTGTTTTTGTGACGATGGAGGGAGTGGGTAAGGTTAACTTGTGTACTGGTGTGATGACAGCCCAAAACAACCGCACCGGTTACTTTTCTGTTTTCGAGACGGGGGATGCTCGTTGATATCGTCGATTGGGGATCTTCCTAGTCCACTCTACTGCCGCACTCGTAACGCTTACGCAATGCTACCGTACTGCTGATCTTACTGGCGTTCCAGCAGTTCTGATTTTGATGATTGATTGATGATTGTTGATGATTCGATTCGAGAAGTTTGTTGCTACCGTACCATTCCGTAAGTAACCTTACCTCGTATCACTGATGTGCACGAAAGTCGAGACGCGAAGGCATACAGCAGCCGCATTTTGTGACGTATGTATGTGTTCGTGATTGGTCGGCTGATATATCCTCTGACATCACAGAACAAGTGAAACCTATCGTTAGGGATAGAGTTAAAATGAACAAAAGATCTGATTGGACTCAACTGTTGACAAGAACTGTTCCGTGACATTTCGAGTAAGATTACGATAAGGTTATGGTGTTGGTAAACCTTACTTGTACTTTTAACTTACCTGGTACGTACTTTGTGACCACAAGTTGCTACACACTGTAAAAATCTTACTACAAATCGGAAAACCAAAAAACAAGAATAGTGCAAGTAACCTTACTGCTTGTACTAGTGTAATGATGATCCATAGCAGTAACCACAATACAAATGGGGCAGATCTCCGTTGAGTTCGACCGGTCAGCTACTAGTACAACAAGTAGGGGATCTGGTGTATGCAAAATACGAAGTACTAATTATGATGACCCCTGGTCTGGGCCACAAATTAGTACAAATGACACGAAGTACTACGGGAACAAGAACTTAAAACACTACTACTACCTACTACAAGAAGAATGAAGGATAGAACTTGTTGAAATTGGCATGAAAGACAATCCATGATGCACGACGTCCTTTAACTAATATTCAGTACTAACAATAGTAACTCTTTTCTCATGTGAGGATTTCCGAGAGAGTGCAATGACAACACAAGAAGCTCCAGGGACAGGCTTCGGTGATTGTTATTGATTTCTACTACGTGTAGTAGTTGGAACGTGAAACTCGAGTTACAACAGCCCTGGTCTGGATTTTACGGCGCAGACTCCTCGCGTTTCGGGGTGAAAGCAGTCGAAACTCCAGTTTTGCTGTGGTGACGAAATATGAATCTAGCGGTCGCTTCGGAATGCTTCCAAATGCGTAGCAAAAAAACACCGTCCCAATTGGTTGTTGACGGCGGGAAGACGACGATGGCTCCGCGGACCGGAACTCTCCCGGAATTGCCCCGATCCGTCGAGGGAAAGACACCGCGGGAGTGGCGAACGCGTCGGTCGGGACGCGTGCGCATTCCACGCCTACGACGACGTCGAGGACGGAAAAGAGGAAACCTCCCACACAAAGCCGATCTCGTCCAGCAGCCGCCGGCGTTCCGGAGGGAGACTGCCGTGTTTCCGGCACTGCCGTTGCTCCTTGACCCAGATCGCCAGCTGGGGGTCTTTCTCGTAGTGCTGCGGAACCATGGTCGACACCGAGGCTTCCTTTCCGGCCGCCATTTGCTGCTTTTGGTACTCCACCAGACGCCCGTACGAATCCTCCCATTGGGCCCGCGGAACGTCCCACACAAAGCCAATGTCGTCCAACAGCTGCGTCCTCTTTTCGGAGAGGGCCCCCGTCTTGAAGGCCCGTCGCTGATTGGCGGCCCAGATGCCGAGCTGGCGGTGCTTGGACGATGGTGACGACGACGACGACGACGATGGTGGCAGGGATTCATTCCTCGTTTCGTCGTCGTCGTCGTCGGTGGTGGTGCCGTCGTTCGCCCCGTGCTTGGCATTGCCGCGGGTCGGAACCATGACGTGGTTGTGCTTAGATCGGAATTCCTCCAACTCGTGGTACATTTCCATCCAGTTTTGATCGTGGGGATCCCACACAAATCCGTGGCCATCGGCGGGATGCTCGAGTTCCTCCATCCGCTGCACCCGATAGGCGGACAGCGTTCCGTTTCGATAGCACCGACGCTGTTTGATCGCCCACTCCGTCAGCTGTTTGTGTTCCTCACCGCTGTCGGCGCCGGCGTCGGCGCCGGCAACGCTTCCCTCCCCGTCGTCGTGCTTCTCCGAGAAAAACATGGCCTTGTATTTGTCGTAGGTTTCCAGCCACTGGATTTCTCGAACATCCCACACGAATCCCAGGGCGTTCAGGAGCTGGATCCGTTCCGAGGTGAGTTGCTTTCTGCGCTGGCGCTGGTTCGACACCCAGCAGGCCAGCTGCGGGTCGTCCTTGTAGTTTTGCGGGACCGTGCACGATCCATTGTTCCGTTGCGCGTAGAGGGAGAGCCGCCGGTACATCTCGGCCCATCGCGCCTCTTTCACGTCCCAGAAAAAGCCCTCGACCTGGTCCAGGAGGCGGACCCGCTCGGCCGAGATGGATTCCTTGCGGTATTTCAGTCGCTGGGCGTTGACCCATCGCTTCAGGACCGGATCCTCGTGGTACCGCTTTTCGAAGACGGATTCCAGGTCGCTGCCGCGGCCGAGCGTTTTGGGGAACTTGCTCTCGTAGTCGCAGAGTCGCTCGTATTGCTCCAGCCACCTAGCCTCCTGGTAGTCCCAGACGAAGCCGATCTTGTTGAGCAATTCTTTCCGTTCTGCGGGCAGGCTCTTTTGTCGCTTGCGCTGGGCCACGACCCAACGAGCGATGCTGCGATGGGTTTCGTCGTCGCTGTACTCGGGAACGATCGTCGTTTTGTGTTCCCGGCGGTATTCTTCCAGAAGGGCGTACATGTGCATCCAGGACGTGTCGGGTCTGTCCTCGGCTGCCTCGCGTTGGTTCTCGCTGCCACTGGACTCGGCATTGGTTTTCACCGCGGTCGAGAACGAGCGATGGAACGGAGACCGATGGGGTCCGCGTTTCCTTCTCGGCGCTGTGCAAGACCCGTGATTGGATGCCGGACGAAAGGAACGAAACCAATCATCCTTGTCGGTGGGAATCGGAGTGTTCCCAACCGAGCTGTCTTCCCGACCAGCGGTTCCGCACCTCGGCTCACGGAAGAAAACAGAGGTTGCTCTCGACCACGCATTTCCTGACGATCTCGATGCTTTGACCACGCTTCTCGCAACCGATGAGATTCCGTTCGTTGCCATCGCCATTTACTTTGTATGGTGCGGTTACTTCGACATTCCAATCTCAAACAGACACCGACGGATTCAAGCGCCCCTGGGATATGATATCATCAACCAACACGCCACGAGACGTCGACTTGCAATCACAGTTTTTTTTTTCTTCCTGTGATCTCTTGTGTTGTGTTTCCTCTACTGTCCATGCGATACACCACCCCAATGCTCGGTGTTGTGTGGTGCACCAATCGTTTCATCAAAAAATAATGTTTGAAAGCATGAACCGTTGATATACCGTAAACCTTACCCATCAATACTGGTAAAAACCTTAGTACAAGTTCGTACTCAGTGCTGGTCGTTGAAATTACTCCGGACTTGGAACTCCTGATCCGTAAGGTAATTTAGGTACATATCGTACAATAGTTCGTAGTACATTCGGTATTTTGAAGCACAAGTTATGGTACTACGGAATTCCTATCAGCTGTCCCCCGGTTTCCGTAAAAATTAGTAGTTGATGATGTAGAACCAGGGGACAGCTGATAGGAACTTTGTAGTATTGAGTATGGTACTTGGACCGAGTAGGTAAGTTACGGTATGTTGTTACAGTAAGGCTACCGTAGGCAGCGGTTCCTACCGTACAAGAAGCCATGAAGCCTTCATCCAACCAATTCATTGCCAAATTGAAAATAGTAAATGTTGCCAGAGGTCTTAACTTACCGGTACAAGTAAGGTTAACTTACAGTACCGTAATTTACCGTATGAGTGGGGGACAAATTCGCGATTGGATCGAGTCGTGACGTTTCATTTCTCGGGAAAACTTAGAAAAATCATCCAAACAATGCCAACGACAGCGGCAAGGAATGGGACAGGAGACACGAAACAAGCGCTCTCTCGCTTACGGTACGGGTACCAACCAAACATCTCAAACTCGCAATGCCGAGGGTCAAACGGGAGCGAAATCGTCTTGGCTGACAAACATCGAGCATAGAATCGAAGGAATGCACGGAGAGGAGAAGTGTCCCGGTGGAAAGGATAGTTGGAAACTACACGTGCCTACCTCTCACCGGGGTTCATACCGAGATTACTGCACTGCATTCTTTGAGTTCTGACGATTGACTCTCCTAGATGAACAATTCGGCAATGAGAACTCTAGAAAATGCTTTAGTAGTTGGGAGTTTCGTATCGTAAATGAGTACTTCGTAATTGGATCGGATCGGATCGGATCGGATGATTTTCGTCTCATCTCGTGTCGTCTCATCCATTACAGAGCACCGCACTTATTTTATTCGTCTCAGGAGTGCCACAAAAAATCCCCCCGTGTCCTGGTCCTGGGGACACAACCGAAGGCACCGATCCAGCGGCACCGCCGAAGCGACCTCTTTGCTCGGTGGCCACATGGTGGGCAGGGCCCCCTCCATTCCGTCGGCAACGGCTTGTCGGTAGGAATCGTGCCACCGGAGCCGGGCCGGTCGATCGTCGTTATCGGTATCGTCCTCGCTGTCAATGTGAATACGACTGTGGCTGTGTTTGTCGTCGTCGTCGTCGTCGTCGTCGACCTCGCTGTTTTCGCGATTGACTCGGTCGTCGCCCCGGGAATATCGAAAGTCCGCCACCCTCCAGTGGGAAACCCCCGGGCGCAAGACCAATCCGTTCCGCAGCGATTCCGTGACGGGCACCAGCTCGAATTCCAAACCCGCGTCCTCTTGCGCTTGCCGGTCCAGGGCGGCCAGCACCACGGCCTCGTCCTCGATGGGATTCAGGCTGCAGGTCGAATAGCTGACGATGCCGTCTCGGGAGACGCACCGCATGGCCCGCACCAGGATCTTGACCTGGAGCGAGTGGAGGGCGTTCGAAATCGACGGCGTCCAGTTGGGAATCACGTGGACGTCCTTGCGGCAGGTCCCGTCGCCGGAGCAGGGTACGTCGCACAGGATGATGGGGTATTTCTTGGATTCCGATCCGGGGATCGGGTACCTCGACGCGTCGACGTTGGAGTATCTGACCGCGGCCTCCATTCCGGCGCCGTCTTTCTGTTCTTCGCCGTCGTCGTCGTCGCCGTCGTCGTTGGGATCGTCGCTCCCAAACACCCCGGACCGCTGGACGGCCTCCCGCAGGGACTCCAGCCGGTTGGCGTTCACGTCGTTGGCCCGGACCCGGCCCCCGCCCGGCGCCACCAGTTCGCAAGCCTGCAGGGTCTTGGATCCCGGCGAGGCGCAGACGTCCAGGACCCGCATCGTTTTTTGTCGTCCTCGTTGTCGTCCCTCGAACGCGCCGATCGCGTCCAGGAGCCACACCGGCAGCATGCTCCCCAGCTCCTGCCGGGCGATCGTTCCGTCGCGGGTGTGGTCGTTCAGGAATTCCTTGAGTTCCGGGCAGGCGCGCTTGAGGGAGGCCTTGTCCAGGGCCCACTCCCGGTTGGACCGGGGCACCGCCTGGTAGATGTGGTCGGGATCGAATGCGACGGGTTGCGCACCGGACGAAGCGAGCGTGGGTCCCTTCAGGATCTGTTTCAGCCCGGCAATGGTCCGGAGCCGTCGGTATTGTTCGGCGGGATAGCGACGGAAGCGAAAGGTCAGGGGCAAGGGTTTCGAGAGGGCCGCCAGGAATCGGTAAAAGTCGGGGGAAGCGATCGCGGCGGCTCCGATTGTCGCGGTCTTCGCTGCCGACTGCCAGCACTTCCAGCAACCGACCCTTGTAGAGAAGCGAGTCGTAGAGATGGGGTGGAATCTTCTCGGGCGGGGAATGCAGCGCGGTCTGGGAGTCACCGGCAGCTTTCTCGGCAGGTGGTAGGGTCTCTTCCGGGGTGGCTGCCACCGTTGTAGTTGTCGTTGTAGTTGTAGTTGTCGTTGCAGTTGTCGTTTTGCGCTTTTTCTTTTTGCGCCGCAGTGCCGCCCTGGACAAGCCGGCTCCCGATGGAGCAGGAGCTGAAGTCGCGGCGTTCCGGGTCAATCCATTTCTGTCTGCTGCAGATGCATATGCGGATGCGGATGCCGCCGCCGCTTCCGCCGAATCGAACCTCGCCGCGATCCCTTCCGGCTGCCCCGCGTAGTATTCGACAAACAGGTGAAAGCCGGCTCCCGACCTCCGGTGCCAGATTTGTTCCGCCTTTTGGTTCATTTTCGCGGACAAAATCGATGACGAATCCTTCCGTTTCCCTTTTCCAAAATCGAAATCAATCAGCGCGGATTCGTCGGCAGCAACTGCCTTTGTCGCCGGAGTCGTCGTCGCTTTTCCGCTCCGAGCGGCGGCCAGGGGATTGTCGAATGCGTTGCGACCGCCGCCGGATTTTTTGCGCTTGCCCATGGTGAAAACTGTTGGGCCGGAGCAGAGATGGTGTCGGGATGCAGTCTTGTTTGTGGGAGGAAGGATGCCGTCGGAGAGAGCCGTACGCTACCGGTATCTTACTCGTATGGTGCTTCGTTTCCGAACGAGACGAAAGGAACGAAAAGGAATAAGTGATGTAACCTTACGTACTTGTACCAGTACGAGTAAGCTTACCGGTATCTTTCATTATTATTTTAAGCTCGAAAGTGGTACTCGTAAACCTTACAGTAACCTTACCGGTAATGGCCGATGGATGGCTGTCGGTGGGATGTACGGTGGGAAAAACTACGACTGAATCAATCGTGCATCGAACAGTCTGAACAAACATTTCGAAAACATAATAAGACTTTTACGGACTGCTTGCAGAATTCTTAGGATAGGTTAGGCTTGTCGGAAACATTGCCAAGGCGAGAGAGGTGCCTCCCATACTTACCTTAGAGAGGTTTGCGGACGATCAAGCAGGTCCGTGGCCTTACGGTGGAGCTGGTCCATACACGAGCGTGCATCCTTGCGGTGCTACGCCAGGCTGTACGTGATGCCGTACTACTTGGGCCACTAGGCTCAAGTTTCTCTATAATTTTTTATTAGGAAATTCTGCGCATGTCGCAAGTTTCCGCCCCCCCCTCACAATATCCAAAACACCCCCCCATGGGAAACTCCATGGCATGAATTTACCAATCAATTGCTGTGGATGTTGTCCGGCTGTAATACTGATATGCTTTCTGGGTTCAGCATGTGCAATTGAGAGTGGTGGGGCTATGGCCAAACAAGATATCCATGTTGATTTTAGAAAAAGGCAACACAAAGTCGGTCTCTGCCAATTATAATAATAGTAGTAGTAGTAGCAATGTGGTTCAATTCCATTACACAGAAAGAATGATCAAGAATCACCATGAAGAGAGTGGTGGGTTGGAAACTACTAGTTCTGTTGTTGCTGCTGCTGCTGCTGCTGCTGTCTAATGAAACTCCCCAAATCTTCCAAAAATCACGAAGAAGCACCACCACCAGCAGGTTCATTTGTGTGGCGGAAGAACTTCTTGTATGGATGATAAAATAACAAGACCATCATGTGCAAACAGGAGGGGAAAATTTCAGTCAAGTGCAGGCATTGGAATTGCAAATAGTAGTAGTAGACCAAAGAGACATCCATCAGCCAAATGAGGAGTAAGCCTTCCTATGGTATGGCCTTGGACATTTCAGCCTTGGAGCAATTCATTTCATCAGATGATACTAGTAAGAACATCATTGCCCTTCCTCATGTATTGGATGGATTCTGCAAGAAGTTAAGTTATTTAAATAAGTATATTATTATTAATAAATGAGATTCAGACTTGCATCGTAAAAGAAGGATCCAACCGAAAATGCCAACTTTTAGAGACCATTTGTAACCCCTACTAACGAACTTTGATACTATCGGGTAGTACTAAGTTACGGCAGCAGAGGCAGAATAATACGAAGTAAGATCTTCGGCCTCGATTACATGACTCTCAAAGACATCCTGATGTTTTTTTGATACAGTAAACCTTACTACTATCCGGATTGCGTTATGTGGTATTTCTTTCGTGTTGCATTAATAAGCATATTGCGTTCAATTATCATATTGCGTTCAATTGCCGTATTTTTTAGGATTTGATTTTTAACAATCTTGATGCCGATAATGTTCTCTGGACAATTTTGATACTATGCTTCAACAAAAATTGAGACTCGTTTCGCGTCTTTAATTACGAGATTCCGTTCAACGAGAATTATACGGAATCTCATGCAATTTAGAACGAAAAACAAGTCTCAATTGTTGTCGGACTCGCAGTAAAGCTGTTACCTTAATAAAATTTGTCGAGTATTCGTCTGAGATCATTGTGTCGACAATAATTATTAATTACAGTAAAAATATTTAATTATTGTTGTCCACAGTTGACAGGAACATTATTTGCCTTTCTTCCCGTTACAGGTTTTTGTTTTCAGACGATATCGGGATTCAGGATACTCGTAGTGTGATTTACGTACCTACTTACCCCTAACAACCCTATTCTCACGAGCCTGTTCATTATTCTTTATCCGCTCAGGGCAATCCATGTCGTTGAGCTCCGAAACAAGAATGTTAACTAACAAGTAACCTTACAGTTTTTCGTAGGATAGTTTCGCAATATCCATAATATCACACAACTATAGCGATGACGAAGATGCGGAAAGCCAGTTTTGTCATGGGGGGGACAAAGCGAAGGAATGGCAACGATTCTGATTCCTCTACAATCGAGCCGACCAAGGAAGAATTACGAATCCAAAGGCAAGACCACGCACGGAGGTTGCATAGGATGTATTTGTTGGTTGAAAAAAAATATCTCGTAAACCTCTTGTCGGAACGCTATTTTGGGAAGAAACAGATGTGCCTCATTTTCATTCCGGTCCAGTTGTTGGCGGTGTGGGCGACCGTGTCGACGCCGTTGTTTAATACGATCAAATACGCTGAGACCGGCTCGGTAATGGGCCAAGACAACTCAAATTTCAATGCAACAGAGCCGGGTGGCGAGCAAAAAGACCTTGATTTCCTCGAGACGCGTCTCGAGCTCATGAGGACCCTGATTGACACAGCGATCGGTGCAATCCTGTTGATCATAACGAATCTCGGAAAGGCATTGAACTACGAGAGAAAAGCAGAGCAACACAAGCTGGTGTCGGACGAAATGAAGTCAGTAATGGAAGACATTGATCTCCATCTCAAAACAATTCCGAACGAGGATTTTGATAAGGACGAAGCAGACGAGATATTTCGGTACATCGAGGATAAGTTTGAGAAGGGCGCTGAACTTAGCAGAAAGTTGACCCCGCCTGATCAAGTTCAAATGGCATTCGAAAACCTCGAGGACGATATACACTTTCTGATGATACGAAAAGAAGATACGAAGGTAGGAAAGGAAGGCTTTTTCGTGCACAGAATCAAACCCGGAATCTTCGAGGTTGATGAAGACACCTACCACACCATGTTCAAAGACGGTTACACCGATCTCGCGGATATCATTTCGGGACATATGGCTAGTGTTCGCTTTATGTGTCTTCCGGCCTCGTCGAAAACTAGGTCTGAAACGATCGAGGGACTCACTGAGAAATTGAATCGAATGAGCGGTGCGATGGCGAAGAAGAACGGTCCATTGAAGCAAAACTTGAAGAAAGATCAAGCGAATACCGAGGTAAGGAGGAATGGGTCGGTTGATAACTTGACCACGTCATTAGAACAGGGACGGGACGTTACGGCGGTGTCTTCAGAAGAGGAAGAGAGTTCGACATTGAAGGTTGATAACACCAAGAACACGACGGAAATGGTGTGAACTTGAGACACTTGATACTTTGTATAATATGTGCTTGTATGAGTTTATTGTGGTAATAATGAATTGTTTTTCGGAAGGAAGTTTAGAAGGACGCACCTCAAAAAGAGCCCTTGAATGTGGCAATTGAACGTAAATTTACGCGTCTCGATAAACATAACGTCAATTGCTATTCTTTGATTCGTTGATTGCATACTCCACCGTGATTTGTTGGCATCATAGTTTAGCTTGATAGAACAGCCTAACCTCGAGCATCCCGCGAGACATCTTAAGGAAAGCTCCTGTTTCACTTTCGTCATTTCAATAAGGTATCTGCTAAAGTAGTGTGACAAAAAATGAAACAGATGGTCACACCCAAAAGGAAAACAAAGTAAAAATCTTATTGAACAATACCAAAGTCTTGAATTCTCAATTCATATCATAAGACATCGAAGGTACGAGGGGGTTTGGCGCAGTTGGTAGCACGTGTGCTTAGCATGCACAAGGTCGCCGGTCCGACTAAAGCAATCTCCATCCCCTGTGAACTCTGTTTTGGAGGTTGTCCCTCTATTCTTTTCTTCCTGCAGCAGTCAGACGTTTTCATTATCTCCTTCATCCACAATCCCTAATAATTCTGAGTAATTTGGACGGTTGCCGCTCTATTTTTTCTTTCTGCAGCAGCAGTCAATCGTCTTCTTTGCCTTCTTCATCCACAATCCCTAATACTGAGTAATTGGTTCATTCTCAGTGGGAAGAGATGACCCTTATAGTCAGCCCGAGATATCCATACATGAAACACATGCATCTGCTGGAATTTGGTAGAACAGTGATGCTTCCATCTTGTTACAGGCAGCGTATGAAGTTCAAAAGCAATGCCGCAAATCAAATTCAGAACTCTTGCAACAAGTGAATAACGTCGGAGGTTCTGTAGATAAGAAAAATAATCAGCCTATACTAATTTTCATTTACGACACTTTAGCACAAAAAACATATACTTCGGTTGAAATTTGCCGCGGAACTTGGTAGTAATGCGTCGTTCTTGTTGTCAGGGGCCAAGCAAGAATTTCTTCGCGGCAATGTTTGTGATTCTCAGTACATATACGGCGTTATATGCATTTGCACTTCGACTGGGAAATGGTTTGTTGATGGCTGCCTTGCCATGCGGAAAGGAGTAACCTAGCTAGTCACGGACCCCCCCAACCATTCTGATGGTCTGCTCTGGTTTGCTGGGAGTTCCTTTTTCAATTGGTTGCGTTTTCGAATGTGTTAGTGGCTGAAAACGGATAACTTTTTGCCTAGCAAACCAAAGCAGAAGAAGTTGCTACGAGCACCACAGACATCGTTACGAAGTTTCGCGTTGTCGTCTTCCTCGCTCCGCTGCCAACGGCAGTTGTTCCATTCAGTAGTTCCAACTCTTCGGGTTCTTTGCTGTCGCTACCGCTTGCCACGGGATCCGGTGGATCGGGTTCCATTTTTGCTGCGGTTGTCTCCGACGGAGGAGGGTTGTCGTCGGCAACCCCGACAGACGAATCGTCTTCCTCCTTCTCTCCAATGGTAACGACAGGATCTCGCACGCAGCTGCCAGAGCGAAAATGCGTCGTTGCCGTGATATTTTCGAATCCGATCCCCACCGTCTCGTCGAAGAACGCCTCGTAGTCAAAGCGGAGGGGACTACTGTCAACGAGTTCCTCGGGGACCACGAGGGGATCCTCCCCGTCTGGCTGGGCGCCGAGGAAGAACTCGTACACCAAGAGGTCGTTGGCAATATCTCTGTCATCCCCTTCGCTCGGGTCGATCACTCGTGGATCCGTGACCATCAAAGACGGACTGACCGGTCCCTGGTACGCAAAAAAGACGTCAAACTGGTCGGAACGATCGAGGGAAAGGCCCATCAGCAGGGAGGATCCCGGAATGTTGACAGCTCCATAGTGCAGAATGGGGCGAATGGAATCAAACTCCGAGTCAAATCCGATGGGCGTGGTAGTTGTGTCAACCAGGACCATCGCGTACAGGCCATCGGCGTCGATGATGGCGGAATCGGCCACCCGCACCCGGGGCGCCATGTTTGCCTGTTCAGGGGTCAGCGCTCCGCCGCAGTCGACGGCTCCCCTCGAAACGTACGAGAGCCTGAGGAGGGAAGGATCGGGACAGGGACGGGCTTTTGTCCTCGGGGAGTTCTTTTCGCAGGCGGTGATCTCAGACGACAGGGAGGGAAGTGCCGACACGGCTGTCGCGACACCTTCATCTTCACCCGGAACTACTTCCGCCGCCCAACAGGCAAAGTTGTTGTGGATGAAATTGCTGGCCGCCGTGAGGAGAATACCAAGGAGGAAGCACGATAGCTTGGGATGACGTGAGTGGGCGTTGATGGATGTTCTTGTCATCTCGAGCCAATGGTTTGATGGATCGATGGTTTGATGGATCGTTCGTTTGTTTGTAGATTTGGATTCAAGACGGTTTCCGATTGCGTGTTAACGGTTGACCGAATACATGTATCAGCAATAACCGATGGATGGACTATGTCAAATATCCAAAAGATAGTGGTTTCTCCTTGAAACTGTGGGTGCATGCGGTCCTACAAGTACGTACCCTTCATTTTTTACTCCATTTTGAATGTGAATCTCCATCACCCACTATCGTACCGCCGAAAATTGACGAACATTGAATTATTGAGTGATTCCATTGGAAAAATATTTAGATACTGTTTAGGCATTTTGTGACATCATGAAAGTGTCACATAGGGACGATCGGAGTTGAAGGGACACCTTACTATGCAAAAAATGAAAGCTATTTTTTTAAAAGGCGCCTGTCACTTATGACTCGTGCTTCATGAGAACACCCCATTTCGCGCCAAACACGCCCCAAAAGTTATTTCAATTCGAGCCGGCACCGATTGCCGCCGACGTTCGGGAACGAGAATTTTTTGGGATCGATGGCTTTTTTCGTCTGTGACTGGTGACTGTGGCGTTTGAATCCAATTTTTCGATCCATCTCAAGAACAACAACAATCAAAATCGAATGGGTTCTACTAACCGTCTGGATGGAAAGAATTACTGTGTCGTTTACAGGTAATTATGTGTCCAACCGGTAGAGGATGGGTTTCACAGAATATCGCGGAATGTAGACCAGTAACACCAGTACGGAAGTTTATCTTTGTGTCCTTATTGTCCAAATCAAGGACAAGCCGATCTTCGCTGACAAAGTCAAAGGAACGCCGCAAGGTTGCGTGATATGATGGGTAACTTCACGTAGGGTACGCGTATGTGAGTACAAATAAAAAATGTATTGTATTGCAGTTTCAGCGCAGCACCCCCGATCCTCTGTGAACTCATGCTGGATCGTTGCAATCGATTGAAGATTCAATTTCTTCTACCGTACTAGTAATCCCCTCTTTTGCCTCCTCGTCAATCCAGAGTATTTCATATTTGAGTCACTTGGATATGTAGACTACATCAATAGGAGTCAGGCATGGTTGAGTGACAAATCCAAATTTGTATGTGAAGTACTAGTAGTAGCAGGAAACCAATTCAAGAGTGCTGGCAGCTTTACAATTAGTAGTACAACTACTACTAGTAGTACTGTATTACTACTACTACTACTACTAGTAGTAGTAGTATCATCCCATCATCCACAGCATCGTCCTCAACAAGAGAATTTCTGGTCTGCTCTGTATTGGATATTTCCATTACTTCTTTTATCAGGGCATATCAGTCCACTCCAAGTCTGAATGGAAGATGGACCAATACAACTACTCTCACATTCGTGTTTGACTCAGAATAAGGAGGAGACACCTGTCCTCTTTGTTGAGGAGACAAGAAAGTATTCAATCAAGCAAAAAACAAGAAGCAACAAGAATTCAAGCCTCCTCCTAATGAAAATTGATACCTTCACAACTTTGTACTACCTACAAAGTTCCCAAGTATTGTGCAATAGAAGGACAAGCAAGAACTAATGTGTCAGATTATCAGGCTTGGGGGGATAGAATGAAGAAGGAACAACAACTAGTAGTACTAGTAGTACTACTAGTACCATCTTTTCCATTTTAAAAGCAAACACGAAAAAAAAAGCACACAAGTACTTCGTACTACTAACTTACCTTACTACGTCCGTAGGTACTCAAAAACTACTACTAGTAACTTACTACTAAGAGGTACTTCGTACTTACATCGTAAAGTAAAAGTTCTTGCACCTCTCGTACTGGTATCTACATTCAGTTCCTACAGTATTCAGTACAGTTACGTATGATGTAAGTTTCTCTTACTCAACCCCAAGTACTGGTCCCACAGTTGAAAATGGTTTACCGTACAGTACACGTACAAGATTTCATCAAAAAATAATAAATCTCTTAGTAATACAGTATTTTTTTTTTTTTTTAAAAAAAAGAAAAAAGGAAAAAAAAAATGATCATTGAAATACGGTTCGTACAGAATTGTCATGGTTTGATTCCAGCAATATTGTAAACACGGTGCTGTACAGAACAAGTTCTGTGAAGACTTAGTCGCCTACTGCGGGAACGAGTAACGCCGACTTCCAAACCATTACTAGCAACGAACAACGCAGTGTGCTAATTGTTTCTTGTGTTCTCAAACGTCCAGAAACAACACCCAGTCCTGCTCGTTTCGAATTCAGAACCAACCGACAACAATGAAGAACGCCACCGCTCGTTCTCTCCTCTTGCTGGTCGATCCCTCGGCATCGGTTTCCGCGCAGATCGAAAAGGAGGAGGACAAAATCTTTGGCAGATATTATGCCCAAAATCTCGCCAAGAACACTACCGGCCACCGACGACGACCCGTGGATCGAGCCACCGGAGGGAACGGAGGCCCGCGCAGCGACCCCATCGTAAGGTCCAAAAGGCATCGTCACCGTGCCGTCAAACCTGGTCCCCACCTTCCCGGAGGGAGACGCCCCGTAGTCTTTCGGGCGGGGAGCATCCGACAGCTGGTCCCGTGTCTGGGCAGCGATAACCACGACAGCGTTCGCTGTGGTGGCAGTGTTGATGGGCCTATATTGCACAGGTGCGGTTTGGACACTCGGCACAAGTTCTCTGGAAGCTTGACGACAACGCTGCAGAGGGAATCACATTCTTTCGTTTCACCAATGGAGCGTTTCTCGTTTTCTCGCCATCGCCACGAGCCATACTGTTGTCGTTGTTTGTGCGTTGTATTGGAACGTAATGGATTACGTGTAGTTGAAATCATTTGAGTCTCTGCAACGGTTAGCCATCACTTGAGTGTAGTCGATGGATTGATGGTACAATGAGCCAATAATCAAAACCATATGTAGCAAGTCAGGTGTAGTGTGTGATAATATAATATTACCGCATCGTTTTTTCCTCGTTTGTTGTCAATCTTTCCACTTCTTATCCCCTAGAGGGTCCGGGGAAACACTGCGAATCAAAACGGAAATCCGAAATGAAGAAAGTTCTGGACGATGTATCCGTCTCTTGTGGGCTATTGCATACAAACGCCGACGGGTACCCCAATGTGTCTCGTGTACCTCCTGTGAATCCGCGAAAAAACCGTTCGAAAGGAATCCCTTGATTCTACAACAGAATGGGAGCGTGAGATCTTACAACCCACGACTGATCCTCGCTGTGAAAACAAGAAAAATGAGTCTGACTAGATAGTTTCTCGTTCCTTTTTGGCTTTCAGCCTTCTAAAATCCTTGATGATTCTATTATTATTAGTGAAGCCACGTTCGTGTGCATAGTCATGGCCCATACTGTTCTGGTTCTCTCAGAGAGTAAGTACTTCTGCGCTTCGCAGTTCGAGTATGCTTCTTATCCATGCGGGACCCTAATCGTCGCGAACGTTCAACAAAACCAATGCACCCTTCTACACACGAATCGGTTTGAAAGGCTGTCGCAATGCCGTTTTCATCCTTGCCTGTCTCATGTCAAACGTCGTCGTTGACATCTCTTGGGTTCAAATGGAGGGATGGTGGGTTGCTTTCGAGGCCTTTAGTTCATCCTCCCTCGTATTCAATTGTCCGAGGGCTTCTCCCACCGAAGTTTCCTCGATTCAGCTTTTGCGCTTGTTTGTTGCTGGTGCATAAAACCCCAATATCCTCTGATCGGTATCTTGCAAGCCCAGTAACACAAAGCTGTCGCTGGGGTTTGCCAGAAGTATTTGCATTGCCCATTGGATTTACAGGTTCAAAACCATCACATTGTTAAGACACAGATGTCGTTTTCGTCTCTACTGCAGATGGTTCCCATTCCCTGAAGGTATACACCAACATCATACTCAAGAGTCATATTGGACTTGATCATTTCTGCTTTTCTTTTTTCTGGTTGGAGGGCATGCTTCCTTCTTGCACCTCTTCATCCAGATGAAATGATTATAACATGCAGAATGAGTGGTGTAAATGAAGCTCTCTGGCCTGTTGAGACAAGGAAGAAGAGTAGAACAATGATGCTTCTTCCATTGTTCTCTATTTGTGGGGATGGACTGATTATTCCATACTTTGCTGGGACCAGCATCTGGAGAAGGTGCTGCTGATAGGACGATGATCTGCGCCTCGACAGTGTGCACCAACTCAACGCTCTTCTAACTTTTGAGATTGAGGAGATATTGAATCCAGGATTGTTCTTCTTCATCATGTTGTTGGTTCTAACTTTTTCATTTTGGTCATTATTTGTGAAAGTTGATGGAATCCAACTCAATCAAATAGAAATGCACTACTGCCCCGGCCTCTTGGGTCTCGGAAATGTGTCTCACTGGGACCCACTTCACGTTGAGGCTAATAGACTCTCTGTCCCATGCAATGAAGAAACGTGACGGAACCCCACCAGGCAATACATCGCAAAGTGCGATTCCCGATGGCACCACTCCTGTAGCGAAATCTTTCTCAATAATTGAAATACTCAATGATCAAAACTCCCTACCGGATGCATGGCATAACTAAGCAAAAATGTCGAATTATACTTTTAAAGTTGTCTTTGTCAAGGAAAACGGTACCGGTAACCAAGCAACAAGAATGATTGAGTGGTGCACAATGATTTTCGCCTATTTGTACGTTTCTAGTAGTAGTAGTAAACCTTACTGAAGAAACGTACTACCAGCACCAGTATTCAATAAGTTATTGATGAAAACGTGTCAGAAAGTGGTCTCTTTTCAGTCTTCTTGACAGAGCAATGAGAATTTTAAAAGAATAACATCACGTGTTCTGACTTAATTATTATTATTATCACCAGGTATTGTTATGATTTTTTATTTTGTAGTATTGGTGGTACTACCGTAGAAGTAGTTTTTTATTATTGTTGCCGCATAAACGATTACAGTTTTTTTGCGAACCGCAAAATACTGTACGTGTGCAATAATCTTGGGCAACATAACTCGCGGACTAGAGAACCCTGTTAAGCTGTTCGTGGTCTGACGAAATCGTGAATTCATTTTTTTAGAATCACTACGTGTACCGTACGAATTTCCAAAATGCTTTTTGTTTAATACGGGTAACCTTACCAATAGCCCAGCACGACCGTCGGATTCACAATTGATACGTACACATACCTTACCTTACATTAGCATCTGGCATCCGGAAAAATATAAATCAGAATTTATAGCAATGCTGACAAAAACACAGCCTGATAGAATTATTTACGGAATGATTCAGTTGCATCGAAATGATTGGCTGAGTGGAACATTTTTCCTCCCCATCTCACAGCGAAGCATGAAACACTAAGAGTATTATTGAAAGACTAAAATAGTGAGATCAAGAATATGTAGATCCGAAGAGGCTTAGTTACCATCATTTGTGTCATGAAGTCTAAGACTTTCTTTTTTACCCATAGTGGTCTCAGTTGATTCTCATTATTTTGTAGACCTCATTGTATCTGCTACTTCATAGCATAGCAATCATTTCAATAATTAATCCGGTGAAATCTAACAATTCCGTATGCAGTTTGTAACCCTTGCCTACGATAAGTAAACTATCTTTTCGTTTTTGAAGCAAGCAGTCTTCTTTGTCAATATTCTTGTTCTACGATCAATGATATTCAATTGACGAAGACTAATTGAATCACATGATACTTATGCAATGATTAACCCGAACTCAAACGACACGCATCGATATTCCTTGAGATAGGGATGTATACATTTTCAAAGAGAATGAAACTGGAGATCCGTTAAGAGGGTTCTATTAGAAGTATCATGATATTTTAAAAGAAACTTTTCATTCTTTTCACCTCACGGTGATTCGAGCGAACTCAACGATTGCGAGTTATCCTAAGTGGGATCGATTCTACTGTGATAAAGCAAGGACCGATTAAAGTCTCCCCTAATTTAATCGGCCCAACGAACAATTGCAAATATTTGCATCCTTCTAACCTCATCGATTCTATCTTTCAGTGGTACATATACTGGACATCCTATTGAAGATTTTTTTTTTTCTTTCCATTAAGAAGAAATTTGTGAGCGGTGGGCTTGCGTAACACCCAAGCGATGTGCATTGGGACGTCCGATGATGTTTTGACTCTGCTCGCGTTACCAATAGGTGTGTTAATTCTCGATGACATCCAGCTTCCAATACCATAATTTCCATAATACCGGTAACAGTAACCCATTGGCGACACACACACACCGTCACGTAACCACACACCACATAACCACATACCTTGTTTGGATTTTCTCCTCACAATATTCTTGCATTGTGTTGAGCTCCACACCTAACACACCTGTTTCCTCAAATCTTCAAGCAAGCCCTCGAAGTCTGATTTTTTTTCAATAACTGTCATTCAGCCGGGAAGACTCGTCCCGTCCTACTCCGTCCACTACATGGGTACGAAACCCACACTACTACACAATGAAAATCTTCCGACTACTCCTATTCACCGCTCTTTGGGTACTTGTCTCCTCCGCTACTCTTCGAGGAGTTGACGATTCTTCGCCAGAAAATTCTACGTCTGCGTATCCGGAGATAAACTCACAACGCCATCGACACCTAATGCCGGGCACTTCTTGTAGGTTGTACTCAACGGACATTGAATACACCAACGGACCGACCGACCACTATTCAGAAGAGGTTTGGATGTGCAAATTGTCCCCGGAAGAATCCGCAAGACTTGGTGGCATAAAATTCGTCGACATAGACGACGCGGCGGATGTTGTTGGAAACGCCACGTCTGGAAAATCAGAATTGATTTTCAGCACGGCATTCGTCGACTTGGAAGAAGGAAAATTGTACCTTCCGAAAGATGGAAACTTCACTGTACGAGATATTCAGAAGGTGGCGGTGGCAAACCGATTATCCATTCCTCATGACGGAACTTTCACGACTCTAATGATCCGCGTCATAGATTCCCAGGGTAAAAAACCCAAAATTTCCCTTCCCAAGTTAGAAAAGGCTGTCTTTACGGACGACGTATGCGTAGCATCGCAAATGCGCGCCTGCTCCTACGGGAAGGTTAATATCCAACCATTTAAAGGAGAAACCAACACCAATTTTGTCGATAATGGCGTCGTCGATCTCTACGTCGATTACGACGTGGCAGGGCCATACGAACATCGCAGTGTTCTGCAAGGAAAAGCTTTCGAGGCAGCCGCGATACAAATTGGAGATTTAGACGACCCTAAATTCGATCTTGTCATGTTTTGCATGCCAGCGGGAGAAGGCACCAATATCACTTGGTTAGCCTACGCCATTCCCGATGACAAATTTTCTTTTTTTGCCGACCCATGGTGCATGTCTGTCTCGGCCCAGATGCACGAGGTTGGACACAATTTCAATCTGGGTCACAGCGGAGAGCTCTACGGAAATAAATACAGCGACCAGACGGGTATGATGGGGTACTCCTACCTTATGACTGATGGACCCAAAATGTGCTTCAATCCCGCCAAAAGTTACCAACTGGGATGGTACAAAGATCAAGTAAAAACGATCAATCCTCTCGAATCTATCACGGATCAATATACTCTTAATGGCATTGCCGACTATACCAAGAATCCCGACGCACTCGTCGTGCTTCGTTTGATCCAACCCTTGAGCGAAGCAGCCTATTATATTGGATATAATAGGAAAATTGGCGTGAATGAAGGCGCTGTTGAAGATATTGACATGATCACAATCGTTCGCAAGGACAATGACGACGTGGAAATCGGAGCGTCGACAAAGGTGGCGGCGTTGGAACTCGGACATTCCTTCGTCATCGAAGATTTCAATGGCGACCGCGAGGTCAAAATCGAATTCATAGGCCGCAAGGGAGAAGACGCTACGATCGTGGTTGCCAACGTCGATTCCTTTAGTGAACAAACCGAGACGCCACGAGACGAATGCACACCATACACGGTCGAAGTCGTGACCGACAATTTCCCTGGTGATAACACCTGGTACATGACCGAAGATGATGAAATCGGAACCTTCGTTGGAGAAAGTTCCCCGTTCCAGGAGAAAGGTACGAAATATACGACAGAACTCTGTTTGAAGTACAGTACCCATTACGATTTTCATATCTCCGACATGTACGGTGACGGTATATGTTGTAAGCAAGGAAGGGGCTCTTACTCGGTCCGGGATTCCAACAACAATGTGGTTGTATCTTCCAGTGACGAAAAGTTCAGAGAGAAAACAGTAAAGTTCCGAGTCCACGACGAGCAAAAGTCATGTGCCAATCATACCATCAAAGTGGTGTACGACAAATTCCATACAGACAATACCTGGAAGATAATGGAAGAAAAAAATGGTGGGAGGGTGATAAGAGAATCACCTGAATTCAAAGCCGGACATGCGCCCGCTGTGTGGATGGAAGATGTATGCTTGGAATTCGGATCTGACTACACGTTCGTATTCGAAGACAGCTTTGGGGATGGCATATGCTGCAAACGGGGCAATGGCTCGTACGAAGTCATTGACCCTCGCGGCAACGTGATAGTTGCTTCCAAGCCTGGAAGGTTCACAATAAGGAAAGAATCCTTCAAGGTTTCGTCACAGTTTCAGTTGTGCAGGGACAGAAGTCAAGATTTCAAAATAAACAAAAAGTTTGGCGATCGATCCTGCGAGTGGTACGCCAAAAAGAAAAAATGCAGTCAAAAGAAAGGAAAGAAGAAGAAAGTGTGGCAGCTTTGTCCAGTTGCTTGTGATAAATGTCTATTGCTGTAATATTTCTGCTATCAATCATAACAGAAGAAAATAGAATAGAACTTATGGTGCCTGTACACACTTGTCCCATGATGGAAAAATGTGAAACGGACGCCTACTGGTATGTGTACGTGTAAATGCAAGATGACAGCTAACATAATACGAAGTAGTAATTTGTAACAAATAAGAATAATAACACAACTTCAGGAAGAACCAAAATGTTTTTTTCTATCCATTGAGAATGCCGCTATGCGAGTTTACCATTGTTGTCGTTCCGTATGCATTGCTGCGTTTGGCATTTAGTTGTACACACAAAATCCAGCAAGGTTGAGTGGATCCATAACAGGACATGGTCATGCAAAAATCTTTTAAGCACGGAACCAACGAACTGCTAAAATAAGAAAATAGACACAATTTAGAGTCGGTGCTTCTGACTTGAATATCCAAACCCTCCGTGACTTTTTATTTTGCTTTATCCCAATGCTATGTACGTTAGAACCACCACAGCAGCTTTCGCGATTGTACCCAAAACGCTAGTGGATTGCATAAGCGGCGGCGACGAAGACACTTGGTCCACGAAGTGTTGAATAGTGGTGGGTGCCAATGTCGGTGGCAACTCGGCCAGGTATTCTCGATCGGGAACATAATCGATGGTTGGATTCATGGTAGCTAGAATAGTGACGTAATAGTCAAAGGCAGTGTTGGCATTGAAGTCCAACAAAACTTCAACGAATTGACCATCGTTGTCGCTTTCTTCCAAAAGTACCCACGAGCACATGTCCAGACCGCTTTTCTGGTATTTCTTTTGGGTTCGCTGGGTCATTAACTCATCCAATGGGATCATTCGGCTCTTTCTTTGGCCAACCATGTTGTCACCCGGTTCGGCTGGCATGTACAAATAGGATGGCATGTTGTCGTCGTTCGGATCCCTGCCTACCTCACCTTTTGGAAAGGGTTCCCAGACGGTGTACTTTTTCGATTCGACATCGGAACGAGACGAGTATTTTGGATTCCCTGTCTTAGCAAAATTGATCCATCGATTGAATAATTCCTTCCGCATTTTCACGAATTCGTGTTCGCCTCCCATGTTGCTTCCACTCATCCATAGATTATCGAAGAAGTAAATGGATTCTTCGTCGTATTCAAAACCTGCCAATTGAAGGAAGCGATGATGATTATTGGCATTCTCTTGTCCCAACCAACGGCGATGGACCTCCTTAATTTCCTCGTGCATTTGCCTTCGACGATCACCAAAGAGTTTGGTTCCGTCGTCAAAGACGTACCCGTACACGTTTCCCTTGACGTTGCGAGCCGCAATTTCTGCATACTGTTTGCTGACACAAAGATCTTGATCGCTCGTAGTTCCGCCAAAATCGAATTCGTAGACATCTTCGTCCTCGCCTTCCTCGCCTGCATCGCAACCTTCTGTTTCATTACCGTCGGTGGCATTGCCACACGCGGTGACATTTTCTTCGACGTTTTCGTAAGCATAGGCATCGTCGTCAGCATAATTGACACGGAAGTTGTCGTCGTCGTCGTCGTCGTCATCATCTTGAAAACCCGTGCCGTTGCCTTGGTTCTCGCTCTTGCTGCTGTTACTACCGCCCGCAAGATTGCGAAGCAGTATATAATTGTCTTCGTCTGTGCGTGCGGAAGAACTCTTGGAAACAACACCGATTCCCGGCTTGTCGTGATTGGGTCGGGCGTAACGTTCTTTATAGTTTCCTCGAACTCCGATGATCATATCGGTCGGAACAATGTCCTCCAGATCGATGGGCATGCGGGGAAAAACATCGTTGTCCCACGTCATAAAGGTCCGGCGTTGCTGAGTCGCGGTAATGTTTCCGTCCCGGTTGTAATCGAATTCGGCCGCCGGCCTCTGAGGTGCAAAGACGGTTTGCTCGTCGCGAGCAATTTGCATCATGATGTCCGATTTCTGGGCCGGACTGCTCAGCCAATCGATGAGATCCTGGCGGCTGGGATCGGGATTCTGGGGATAGTTGTAGAGAGTTTCGTTGACGTAATCGAAAAACTTGTAGGCTATCTCGATGCGGCCTTCCAGGGGCTGGTAGGGCTCCTGCTCGCTGACCAGACAGGAGGCTCCGTTGACGCCGTTCCGCGTGAAATACCGGCCGTCTCGAACCTCCGTTTCACGGATCGAGCTCGTGAGAATTGCCCGCTGGAATTTTCCGATCAGAAGGGGACACATGGTCAGCAAGCACACGGCGGGTGAGCTCGAGGGACCAAAAACGGTGATCTTGTTGGGATTTCCTCCCCATTTGATGATGTTGCGATGGATCCAAATCAAGGCATTGACGATATCCATGAACCCATTCATTCCTCCATTGACCTTCCACTGGTCCCAACCAAAGGTGGGCAAGAAGCCGAAGACTCCGACTCGATAGTTGAGGGTGATGACTATGATCTGACCGCGTCCGGCGGCCTTGCTCCCGTCAAAAAGGGGATCGTTTCCCGACCCCTGCATGAATCCGCCCCCGTGGATGTACACCATCACGGGCAAGAGGCCGGTTCGATCCACGCTGTAGGTGCTTCCGTCCGAAAGCTCGTCCTCCTCGTTTTTCTCGTCTTCGCTGTCGCTGTCGTTTTCGTTTTCCTTGTCTTTGATGAGATCGTTGAGATCGTTCAGGGCCTCGTCCAGATCGTCCAGAGTGCCGTCCAGCTCCGAGAGCCCGCGCGCGTCGCCCTGCTTTTTCTTCTTCCCGCTCGTCGTCTTCGCGTCCTCGTTGTCGGTCAATACGTCCGTGCTCTCGTCGTACACGGAACCATCCTTGTCGTACACGCCACCCAGGTGCACGGTCCGGCTCGAGTTCGTGCGCTCGACCTCCAGGGTCACCGTTCCGTTGGATTGGACGGTCCGGATGGTTTTGACGATCTCGCAATCCTTTCGGAACCTCCCGCCGCCCAGAAACTTTTGCTCGCAAACGGTGGTCGTGTTCAGGGACTGCTGCCACTTGGAGGGTTTCCAGATGTTGAGATACAGGCAATTTTCGCTCATCAGATCTTCCTCGATCCCCGGTTGCATGCACATGGGCCCGTACTTGTCGGCGTTGACAAAGATTTCCCGGGTCTTCCCGGTCGGGTCGGACTGGCTGATGTTGTACTTCGCGTAGTTGTGGCCGTAGGCCTGCTTGGAGCGAGCGAATCGCTTGTAGACGGAGGCAAACTTGATGCCCTTGAAGGTTTCCACGTATCGGGGTGCCACGTCGAAATCTTCGTCCGACGCCCAGGCGTTCAACCGGGTCGTCCCGTTGAAGGTGATGAAGGTCCGGATCTCCTTGTCCGGATCGTAGTCCTCCACGATGGCTTGCGAGCATTCCGGAACAAAGTCCAGCGTGAAATGGTTCTTGACCAGTTGTTCCGTGACGGTGGCATCTCCCCTCTTGGATACCCTGGTGAGTTTTCTCGGTTGCTGTTGCCGTTGCTGTTGCTGCCTCGCGTCGGTGTCGGAGTCCTTTTGGTTCCCCTCGGAGCGAACCGCCAGCATCGATCGGCACAAAAGCAGAACGACGAAGGCGTGGATTGCGCGAACCCGGATGAATTTTCTCGGCCCGTTCTTGGCGGAGGATCCGCGACCGCCACGCATCGTGCCTTCTATCGTCTGGCGGTTCCGGAAGAGCTTTCCGGTCTCGTGTCTCGCGGCGGTTCCAACCGTATTCGAAAAATAACAAGCCATGAAAAAGACGATGTTGCGAAAAATGAAAGAGAGACCGATCAATCCATCAATCCATCAATCAATCGACAGCAATCAACAGTCGCTTTGGATTCTTGCAATCGTATCGAGACTTATGCGATTGGTACGGGCAATGTGCCGCGGTTGGATCCCGTCGCGTTCAAGTGCCTTGTCTTCGCATTCCATGCATTGATGTTGTGACGTCTGCCGAGCCGGGAGTCGGGAAGAAACGAGGTTCTACCGTACCAATGGGAATAATTTACGCCGGACTCCCAATCGGTAACTTAACTACCTTCAATTCTACCGTGCCGCACAAAAATACGAAGCAGTAATAATAGCTCTTTCGATGGTTCTTGGGAGGGTTTCGATTCCGAAAGAGTTAGTTCAATCAAGCCCCTTCGTTCGAGGTGTTGAGTTTCGTTGTGTTAACCTTAAATGCTCGAAATTTTCTATTTTTAAGACCGGAATGGATCGATATTTTGATATGCCGATACACCGAGATATGACTGTTCTTTTTCCGACTCCTCGAACAATTGGTTGATTGTCCATAAACCTTACCGTACCTCGAAAAACGATGCAAGTCTGAGAATGTGGATGGTACGAAGGTAAGGTTACTGGTATTCATACGGTAGGTACTGTGCGGACAATACGTAAGTTACGGTATGTTCGTAACCTTACTTGTGATGTTTTCAAAAAAAACATTTTGTTGCCATGAACCGCACGCCACGCACCACTAATTAGTTTACCCACTGTTTCTCGTTCCTTTCGTTGAATTTTCGGAATGCGACCGTCAGAAAGACGATTGCCCGAACTGTGATTCATTCACCTGGCTCGCTGTTCTACCGTATGAGCCAAAGGGATGCGAACTCGTGCGGCACCATACGGTACGTAACTTACCGTACGGTAATTAAGTGCTGTATCCCAGGAATTTAGACCAGGGTTGAAAACTCGGGGTTTCGATCCGATCCGTCTACAAAATTGCAAACGAAATCAATCAATCGAAATCATTTCCATCCTCTCAACAATAAAAAAAGACCATGTGCATGCCGTCTTCCGCTCCCGCGAAACGTGGACGTGCACCATTGTTGCACTATTCTTAGGGTGGGCGTATCCACGATTGTCTCCCCCGTTGCATCATTTTTTGACGAACAACCGCTATCCCATTGTACTTTTGACACGACTAGCAAGCACGGCGCAGTACCAGTATACTATTACTTCTATTTGGACCAGCGAGATGAATCCGCAATCAATCTCAATCAATCAATCAACATCAATCAAAATCCGTTCCCTTCCGTTCCCTTCCCTTCCGTTCCACCAAACACGCCGAGGCGCTCGAGCGGGAACCTCGACACCACTCGCTCTCCAGTCAATCGAGAGAGCGAGCACACCCGATGCCTGCCGTTGGGCGCAATCGGTAGGATTCATTTTCATTTTTTTGTTTTTGTTTTCCTGTTCTCCGGACCGTCTCGCCCATGACGACGGACCCCTTCGGCGGCAACCGCCCCACCGGTGGAGACAGCGGCATCGGCATCGGCGCCGAGTTGCTTTCGGCGGTGAAAAAAGAGGACGGAAGAGGCGCTCGCAGGTCGCAACGGAGGGCGCATCCGGGCTTGGCGGCGACGACGACGACGAGAGGGATCGGGCCGGAAGCCGGACCCCCAAAAAATGCGTTCCCTCGGCGAGACTCCTGACGCTTCGATTGGGAAACTTTGCGCGCGACTTTCGGTTCGTCGATCGCACCAAGAGCGCCGCGTTGAGAAAGTCGTACAAGGAACGAATCGTTCGGATGCTCGAGGAAGCAAACATCTCCGAGGAGAAAGCCGACGGAACGGACGACAAGAATGGCGGCGGCGGTGGTGGTGATGCTGCCACTATTGGTGGCGACGGCAACAACAAGAGAAGCGTTCGGGAGCAAAGTCTCCCCACCGAGATGACCAAGAAGAAGAAGACCACCGGCGATGACGAGATCTCAAAAGCACAAAGTGGGTCGAAGCGAAAGGGCAAAGCCAATGGGGATCGCAAAAAGGCTCGCAGCAGTAGCAGCAACGACATTGTCCAACGAGATAGTGGTGGCGACGGCAACGGCAACGGCAACGGCGACGAAGAAAGGGTTCGCGATGCAAACCGAATCGGCGAGGGCATTGGCAGCAACGGCAACGGCAACGCGACGAGACCGCAGAGACAATCGAAGCGAAAATACCAAGCCAGTTTTGGCACAACTCCAAAGCCTCTGCACGCACACGACGACAACGACAACGATGACGACGACAATGATAACGACGACGACAAACGGAAAGCCTCCCGGGTGCGCGCGGCACGCACCGAAGGAATCCCGGGGGGGACCCCAACTCTCGCCGAGCGCACCACCACCACACCAACAGCGATAACGATAACGACGGCGCGACTCTTGGATTCGTGCAGGGATCTCGAGAACCGGTGCCGGGATCTCGAACGAGGCAACGCGGAACTCGAGAGGACGGTCGTCGAGGTCGTCCTGAAGGGCCTCGGGAAGAAGTACCACGCGCGCCAGCTCGGCAAGCACCTGTCGTGGCTCCGCCGCCGCAAGAGTCTTTTCGAAGAAGGAACGACGACGGGCTCGCGCGACGACGAGGAGGAGGAACGGGAACCGTCCTTCCCCGAGGAGCTCCGGAACGAGCTCGAAACGACCCGGAGCAAGCTGGCCAAACTGCTTCGGACCCACGGTCGGTTGACGGAGGAACTCGCCTCGGAGGACGGACTCCACCGGTCGCTGCTGCTGCTGGAGGAGGAGGAGGAAGCGAACCGTCGTCGAACGGCAATCTCGGAACCCCGGCCTCCGAGACCCGAACGGCGTTTGACGAACGAGCGAGCGTGATTGCGTGCGTGCGTATGTTTCTATGGATGGATGTTCCGGTGATCTCGATCAAAAGGACGACCGCACGCACGTGTACCGTACTAGGAATGCCGCAGCAATACCAAAGTGCTATAGACTGCGTGTACGGTACGAATTTGCGAGGGAATGAATCAATCAATCATTATTAGAGAATCAATCATGATCGTCTAGAGCGATTGTTTGTGTTGCGATACATATACATAGTATGCAACTACCGTCCGCGCGCGTGCACCGCGAGGGTCTCGTTTCTTTCCTTCGCGGATTTGTGTTTCTAGTGCTGTACCGGTTGCTGGTGGTCGCTGCCGCGCGCGCTTGTCGTCGTCGTCGTGAGCTTTTTGTAGCGCTTGAGTTCCTTGGTCCAGGAGACCAGCGAGGGCATGATCAGGGGAAAGAGGAGGGGCATCAGGACCGCCGCCGTGTGCTCCATCGGGAATATTCGGGTCAATCGCACGGGTCGGGTTCCCGGCGGCGGAAGCCCCCGGTCTTCGCGCCTAGTTTGGTGTTGCTCTTGGTGTTGCTGTTGGATCATCGAGCGCGCCATCCAGTCCTCGACCAGGGATTCGAGGCCCGTCGTCGTTGCCGCCGCTTCGTCTCCGGAACGCCGAAGCGAGGGCACGAGCACCGTGATCGTCGCCGTCCCCCCCGTCGCGGCGGGGGTCGTCCGAAAGGACTTCCACACCGGGTAGCGGTCCGGAGGCGCGTGCGACGGAATGTAGAGCACCAGAGAGGGTCGATCGAGCGGGGCTTCTTCGATCACCGACCCCAGCCTGGACGCGAGTTGGTTCGGATCGAACAACGAGTCGTCGGTTGTTGCCGACAATGATGATGTTGACGATGACGATGGCGGCGGGAGAATCCTGAGCGCCATTTTCTGCCGTTGGCTCTTGAGCATTGCCGACAACGCGGTAGAGGGAGCAGCGGAAGTACCGCTGCCCTCGTCTCCAAACAACTCGTTCGACAGGACCTCCATCCACTCCGGCAGAATGGTGGCGTTTTCCACCGCGAGCGTCATGCTCCATCGAACCGGCTGCCGCGAGGAATCGGGATCTCTAGCGTCACCGTGACCCTGACCGTCCGCGGCATCCGCGGAAGCATCCTCGTCGGTCCGCGGCAGCGAGCCGAGCGGGCTCCGGAAGGGAAAGCACAGAATTTCTTCCCACGGCATGCTCTCTACCATTCCGCCCGTCGTTCCGAACCCGCTCGCTCCCGGATCGTACCCCGGAACCCTCGGGATGTCCTTGGTGAGGTTGCCCCGGGGGCAGCCGACGCGACAGAATCCGTGCCGAATCGACCACGCGGTCACGAGAACCACCGTTGCCAGAGCGGAGGTCTGGATCATCAACCGCGTGCCCGCCATTGTAGTGGTATGGTATGGTATGGTATGGTACACGCAGTAGTAGATTGCGATCGCGAGTGCTATTGCTATTGCCGTTGCTATTGCTATTTTTGTGTTTGCGTCTTTGTTTCCCTGCCCCGGTCGATGTTGTATGTGTTGGTGTTTGTGTTTGTGTTTGTGGTTTATGTAACCTTAACTTACCCCACCCAAGGACTCGGTTTCAGAGGCGAAACTAAAACCTTACGGTGAACCTTACTTTTTTCCAGAGCGATAAGGTTAGTTCACGCTCCTTCTTTGTGGATTCTTAGGTATCTTTTATTAGTATGTAGCATACTAACATATATTCGAAACGAACCAACCGAATTTGGAACTCAGTGAAGAGTGGATGGACGGACGGACGGTTGTTCGGATTCGTTTCCGGCCATCGGGAAAGTCTGGTCAAGATTTTTTGACTCGTACGGTAAGGTTTACGGTAATTACGGTACAAGAAAACAAAGATTTGTGATGTCGATGGACGATTGATTGAGATTGATTCATCATTCATGGGAAACAATCTGATCAATCATCAACACTCTTTTTTGTTGTTGGGGATTTTCTGTGTTTCATGCCATAATTACCGTAGGGCATGCCATCCCGAGACCGACGACACAGAACACAACCAAGCTCACCATAGGTGCCGTGACCTTCGCAACCACAATCGCAGCCGATCCGATCCGATTCGAGACCATCCAGCGAACGAGGAAGGCAGGAGTC
Organism: Pseudo-nitzschia pungens; assembly: GCA_037355855.1. NCBI lineage: Eukaryota > Bacillariophyta > Bacillariophyceae > Bacillariales > Bacillariaceae > Pseudo-nitzschia > Pseudo-nitzschia pungens. The sequence continues at coordinate 820,683 of CM074764.1, read as the reverse complement.
GGATAGCATGTCCGACGGAATCCAACCGACTATGGAGGATGACCCTCCTTCTCCGACGGGCGGCGTGGATGCCAACAGCAGCAGCAACAATAACGACAACAACAACAACAACATCAACAACAACAAGGCGACGAACCAAACCGAACCATCGTTTTGTTCGTTGCCCCCACCAAATATATCCGGGGAGGAAATCGATCGATTGCTGACCGCATTGACGACACCGACCGATGGCTCGTCGACCGGAGCGAACGCGTCGCCGCCCCCGCGGTCGTCTCCCCCGAGGCTCGCCGGAAGGGAGGTCTTGATTCCGGCCTTTGAAACCGGGGTCGCCTTTTTCGAGGGGGAACTCCGTCCCGAACGACGACGACAACAACAACAGCAACAGCAAGAGCAACCACAACCGAACGGAACCACTGCGCGCCACAAACACCGCGAGACGGGCGGGGAAAACGACGAGGAATGGGTGTGCATTTCCACCGCTCCTAAAACCGAGAACCGAAGGAAGAGCGAACCCTTGCCGAAGGAGGGCGAAGGCGACGGCAACGTGGTTTCCGCGAGTCTCTCGGATGCCCTGGAATGGTTGCGCAAGCATTCCTCGTCCGCCGAGCCTCGCGACGGATCGACCGCGCGAAAGGGAACGCCAGAAAGGAATGAATCATCGTCGTCGTCGTCGTCGTCGTCACCCGGACCGACACCCAAACCGGCGGTTGCGGTTGCTGCTGCTGCTGCTGTCGGCGAGCCCGAGCCCGACCCCAACTCCAAACCCCCGACCGCGAAGCCCACCGCGAGAGCCGGCGCGAAAAACACCGCTACCGAGACGGAACGCGGCGGAAGGAGGAACGACGAACCGCCCTCCATCATGTTCAACATCAACGAGGAATACGACGCGGAGGGCAACAGGGTCTTTGCCGAAGCCGTCGATCTCTCCTCGCGGCTCAGCGCCGTCTACGGGGACGCCTGCTCCCGGCCGGTCCAACGCGCGGTCCTCGGAGGAAACGAGCCGGGGCGTGTCGGGCCGCGATGATTCCGGTCCTTCCGCGGACGGCGACGGCGAGGGGACCGAGCCGGAGACAAAGACAAAGGCGGTTGTGTCGGACGAAGAGTACGACCGGATTTCGAGGCGATTGGAAGAATTGGCGCGGATGGAAGAGGAGGAGTCGAAGCGAGAGAAAGAGATGCGGTCGTCATCGCCGAAAGCCCTCGGCAGCACCACTAAAAAAACGAAAACGAAACGACGGCGTCGTCGTCGTCGTTTGGATTCAAAAAGGGCTTCTTGAATGCTCCCCAAAAAAGCGGCGCGAAGAAAAAATCTCCTCCCAAGGTTTCCAAATCGAAAGCTACCAACGCAACCGCAACGCCAACCGCAACTCCCGTTCCATCCGATCCACCACTCGATGCCGCGCCAAAGAAACCCAGCGGGGGGGGCGTCACCATCAACACCGACAACAACGAGATCCACGAAATCCCGCGCGAGGGCCGGCAGCAGCCATTGCCGAAACGGACCGCACGGCAGCCGCAGCCGGGGGTGGACTCCGCGCACAACGCGACGGTGTCTCCGACGCGGCTCCTGGACTCCTCCGTCTTTTCGGGGCAAATCTCGGAGCGATCCGCCGCGCCATCGCCGACGACGGCGGCGGCCGCGGCAATATCCTCCGACACGGCCGCCCGGCTGGCGGCAAACGAGCAAACGCGGAGTTTGCAGAACGAGCTAGCGCAGCAAGAACGACAACGGTCGTCGAAGCCAAAGCGTGTTTCCAGATTCAAGCAGCAGCGGCAGCAAGAACAAGTTGAACAGCAACAGCAACAGCAACCCAAGCGCGTTTCGAGATTCAAGCAGCAACGGCGGCAACAAGAACAATAAACGAATAGTTTTGGGGTCGACGCCATTTTTGAATCGGCTCGAGAGGCGATGCAGGAGATGCCTCGCCATTCGCGAGGGTGATTTAGCCCCGCAGGAAGGAAACCAGCTACCATCGTCAACAATACCACGGCATCCAAGTCCTACCGACCCGACAGCCCGATGCGAAACATCGAGAAAATCCGAGCGCAAACGGTTTTGCGCACCCGAACCATTCGAAACCCTTTCGAGGGGAAGGAACGGAAAAACAATTCGTCGGCCCGACGTTTGGAAACGGGTTTTGGCTTTGTGCGGTGTTCGCCGCGAGGAACTGACTTTCGAACGGTTGCGACGGTGTCACGAATCGGGCGGTCTGTTGGAACGAAAGCGTTCATCGGGATTCGACACCAACAACAGCGACGGCGCGTCGGATCGGAGTGGGTATGTGGCCTGGTCGCGTCCTGGGATACACAGGCATGGTAGAAGATACCTGGGAGAGGGCGATGAGCCAGTGGCCGCAGAAATGAGACACGATGATGAGGGTAATGCCGATCGTCGACAATTTCTCTTTGCATCTGGCATGCGTTTGCGCGTCAATCAACCATTGAGTTCACCGCTGTGATGCGCCATCACGCTGTACTTGAGCGCTGGCGATGCAGTCACTGTGGATGTTTTTCCTCAAATGGGTGAATCTCTCAAACGAACGAATCGACTTTTCGGTTGGTGGAGGTTCAATCTGTACCAACCAGGGAAAATGGCTGAATGTTTTGGTTCAATTCTCTCCTTTGTGCTTGCCAACACATACACCGGTGACCCAAAAAATATGAACCCCGCATTAAACTAACTTGAGTTGTCAAATTCAACGTAGACCACAACTTTTTGGTAGAGAACATATCGATTTTAAGGACCTGCAGCTATGAACAGGTACAATCTACTCGTGCGCTAAATCTTTCACTGATGCACTTCAAACGACGACTGAAAATTCTCGACTTTAAACTTTGCGGTTTGCAACACTCTTCTATTCTACAAGACATGACATTATTGACAAAAAACACGGGCGCCAACTGCTAGTTGGTCGAGAGCAATCTGCCGCTCATTGATTTCTTTGTTCCTGCTTTCCCCTTCCTCGCCGTCGTCTCTTCCGCGAAGACTTCCGCGTTATCGGAGAAGTAAAACCCGTCATTGAGACCGAGGCTCCCACCTTAGTTTCCGAGAGATCCCTGTGACTGGTGGTCGTTGACGCGCTGGTGCTGTTGTTGTTGTTGTTGTTGTTGTTCGTTTTGTTGTCGTCCGAAAAAAAAACTTTTCTGCTACTGCCACCGATACCGATGGGATCGAAACTGTCAATCGGTTTGATATCTCCCACCACTAAATGATATCCTCGAGACTCATTGCTGTGGGCTTTCGATATTTCATTACCGAGATCGAAGGCTTCGACCATGACTACGCCGGGTCCTACCAATTCCATGGAGTTCGCGCTAATAGCTACAACCTTGTTCGGAAGTGGACTGAGTTGAAATCCATCTTCGTCAAACTTACAAAAAGATTTGACCGATTTAACTCTTGAACCATTCAAAGACACGAAAATATTGGCATGGCTTACAGACCGGGTGTAAACCGTTATTTCCATGCATTGACCCGCACCAAGGTTCCAAGCCTTTGGTATCGCAGCCTTGGATTTTCGCTTGCAGTAAATCAACTCGACCTCTTGTCGAACAATCTTTGAGTCCGAACCTGCTGTTAAGAGAGCTTCCCGTAGAGAAATGTTGCCCCCACCATAGTCACTTGTGATTTCCTTCTCTTTGTCAACTAAATTCTCGAGAGCTTGTTGACCCTTTTCCTTCGAGGAAAATAATTGAATCCGCGAGGCTGTTCGAGCGTCTAGAAAGTTTTTGATTACTCTCCAGGAAAAGGTGAAAAATGTAGGAGCGTTGAGGACCAGCATGCCATGGAGTGTCTACACAGTGAACAACAGTAAAATTGAAAAAATTAGTCGTTTCGTGAACATACTCAAAATCCGGAAAAAAGGAAAAAACATTTCTCATCGATAATAACTGAACGCACCTCTGGGAAGAAGTCACCGATTTTGGAAGCAATCTTCAGGACTTCCATGATTTCCGCCGTCAAAAAGCTCGGGCTTAATCCGGTCAGATCGACCACTTGAATGCCCTCGCACCGACAAAAATCGGGATCGATGTCTTGAGAAATTCTCATTTCGTCCTTCATCCTATACATGAAGGAATACCAAAAATAGTAGCTCAATTGTTCCACAGTAACCAGTGCCATGATGCCTTCGGTGTTGATTTTGCCCGCCATAAAGTAATTTACGGGTGATCCATTCTTGCCCCGCCCCAAACCCATGAACGGGTATTGGCTCAAAAAGACCGAAAGCGGACATCCAATATGGTCCTCGATGTTGGGGCCGTAGAAATTATTTGCCTTGGCATCTTCAAAAATGGATTGGTTATCGGCCAACCGGGCCAATATCGCATCAGCATCGAACTTGGTAGCTCGCAACCACCGACAGATAGTGTACGGCTGATCCTCGATATCTCGTAAACTGTACACCTGTTCGGCGACAGCTGGTGGTAGCTCGTTGAGTCCCCGCAAGAATTTTTGCTGTTCATAGGAGACGAAAGACGAAAAGGATAGTAAAAACATTTTGAGACCATTGTACACGTCGACCATTGCTTGTACCCCACGAGAAGACTTACGCATTCTTCCAGCTCCTCCACTGTTAATGTTCCAGGATATCCAGCCATACCGATCACGCCATCAACCGAAACTCGTAAGTCAGAGGCCAGGTCTTCGGCAGACCGCGTTCGAATCCGACTGAGACGCAGACTCGGTCTCCTGTGATCGAGAATCTTGGCGTTCGTACGGCCACTCTCGGAATGTTCAGTCGTCTCGTCCTCGTGGACGGATCCCGCTTGAGACGATGTTGGAGATCGCAGAGAGCTTCGCAGCATGCTATCGGGTTCCCTGAAGGTCACATGAGGCGCCGGATGTTCAATAGAGGTCGTGAAGACGACTCTTGGTTTCCCCCTTCCTCCAACCACATAGCCGTCGATCGGAAATTCGTCGTCATCGAGGGGATGATCCACTGCATCGAAAAAGAACATGCTGTCGTCGTCACCATCGTCGTTTTTGGCACTCTTAAAGGACTCCCCGCTGTGGTTGTGGTTGTGGTTGTGGTTGTGAAATGCAGTCCATTCTGAACTTCCCCCTTTGAGATTTCCATTCGATTTTCCACGTCGCAGTCGAAAGACCCTTCTCCACCCATCGATGTCGGGTTCCTTTCTGTACTTTCTGTTTTTCTTTTTTGCCTTGGGACGGCAGCCACAGCAGATGGAAATAGTGTTGTCAACCGGTTCCATTGTTTCCGTAGGGTACGTAGCACCGCTTGAATTCAGGTCGCAATCGTTCTTCTTTTCCATCCCAATATTATCGATCTTCTTGGTCCGGGTGGCCCGAGTTTTGACCATCTCCCTGACCTTAGATGCTCCTTGGTTGAAATCACAACAAATCTCGCGCCCTCTGTTTTGAATCGTTTGTGCTATATTCAATCGAATCTAGTGGCGATCGGCATGGTTTGTTGATTTTTGTCCAGGCAAATTCTGTGCAGGTCTAGAGCGAAGAAGGTTTTACGAAGTAAGATTCCTTGTAGTGTGTAGTTGTTGCCGCTTCGACAGGATTGTTCATACGAGTTGATCAGAAAACTAGTTGTACTGGTACAGATACCCGTACGTACGTACACGAACTGAAAAAGTTACTCGTACATACCGTTATTCATCGAAGTTTGAATCCCTGGAAAAGACGCAAATTTTGTTGCAACCGAACATACCGTTCGCAACGCGGGTGTACGTAGCTGGGACCGTTGAGGCATGGAAGATGAAGCACAGGTCACAAGGCTTTAGTCGCTGGACATTTATTAGTTTCATCTGGTTGGTTCACAAAAACACATCTTTTGGATTTTGGATCAGAACGAGGTCCAACGAAAAAACGAGTTCGTCCCCAGTTGAATCGAGAATTGGCACGATGCCACTGCGTCAGCATTCAGTACCAGATGTGATGAATGAATGAATCCTGGATATTCCCTGTTGTTGACCATGCTAATGACGATGCGCAGATGGGCAAGCTGAGAAACGAATTCCTGAGCTAGAAAACACCAAGTGGCAAGAGAATTCTTTTCTCCTTTGGAACCGACCCACAACAAATTGCCGTCGTCCCATAAAAGGTCGAAAAGACATCGCACCAGATTGGTATCGATTTTACATCGTAAAGCACGTAGAGATAATAGCCGGAAACAAAAAATGAATAGTGTGATCAAACTTTCGATACTGTTAGTGGCGTTAGCACTTGCCTTCCAGTTGCCAAGCAGCCAAGCCTTTCACTATTCGACACGCCACACAACAAAGACGAGACTGAGCGCCACCGTCATCGATGCTCCTACGAAGGAAGACCTCGATCGCAAGGTCGGTCGCCGAAGTAGCCGCCGAGGCAACGACAACGATGACTTGCTGGGAGATGCCGAAGAAAACATCGAAGAAGCGCTGCGCAAACAGGGGCCGCTCGAGTGGCTCGAGGACAACCCCGACGAATCCCGGGACATGAAGGACCCTTTTCACATCATTATTTTGGACCAGACGTTTGAAAAGCCCAAGATCACTATCCCATACGTTGCTTCTAACCTCGAGTATGTTCTGGGAATGCCGCTCGACGATGCTACGGATCACTCCCAGTGGTGTTACGAGAATGGTCTTTCGTGTGTTGGAGTCTGGCCAAGAGAAGAGTGTTTGTCATTGGGAAGACAACTGCAGTTGCGAGATATTGTGTGCCGGGTTGTTCCATTTGCCGAGGGTGGTCACCGTGCCTGGCAAGCGGATAAGGACGCGAAGGATGCAACCTACGATGTCGACGGCTCCAGATTTCTTGAGTAATGAGGGAAGAATTCAGCGACAGGTCAACGCGGGATCAAATTGGAAACGAAGGATTGAAGCCATTGTGCGACTGGGCGCTGGGCGACGTTCGTCTGCACGAAAGGCAATAGATCTTTTCTTAGACTTACACTCGGTCAATTTTGACACTATCAATCAAGCGTAATGATAGAGAAAAATTTATGATACAAACCGGAGTTTCAAGTACTGCTTTCGAGAACTGTCTGAAATTGTGAATAAGACCTTAAGATTCAGAAGGGATTGCCTTCAGCAGCCTGGAGCAATAGCGCTGTCACACTTCTACGTGACGAGAGTTGACACGAGTTGCTGTTACTGGTCGTACTCAACTCACCACGCTTTCGACGAAGCAGACGAGGGTCGATTCGTACGGCTTGGATTGTGAAAGAGTTGTGAAGTTGGATTAATATAGTACGAAACTTGAACAAAATCTCAGGAGCTCTACAAAGTTATCATCTTCTCATTTGTTTCACAACCGTAAATAATTGGCCACCTTCCCCAAAAGACGCCGTTTGCGCCGTTTTGGACGTCTCTTCTCGTGGATCTTCTCTTTTCGTCGTCGTTTCCGTATCGTTTTCGCAAATGCGTCCGCCCCCCGCGAGAGGCTCTGCTCCCGAATCAGGCGTCGCACCAACCTTGGTCCGCTCCTAGACCTCGCAATGTCCGCGAGCACCCGTCGCTTGGAATACCCCGAATACATACTCGCATCCCTGAGCAAACACCGCAGCTTTCCGAGGTCGAGTTTCCCCGTCGATGGCGTTTCGATAAGACTCCGTAACGTCTTTTCGACCACTGGGCTGCTCGTGGGATTCGAGAACAAGCGAGAAATCGCATACGGATACAGGTGGCGCAAGATGTTAAAGTTTGGATCTGCCTCTCGGGCCATGCCCTCGAGAGTTCCCAGTGCACGCGCGTTGTTCAGAAAGTAGGGAGGGAGCTGGAAACGAAAGCGAGGAACCAGTCGGACCAAGACGTCCAACAGCTTGTCGAAGCGCAGGGATGGCAGTCCATCACTCGGAAAGACCAGAACCTTTGAAATAGCAAGGTTCAATTCCGTCGCCAATGCCTCGCTTTCTACGGGATCGTTCAGCACATCTTCCGGCAGGAGCATGAGCTCTCCAAACAGTTCTCCTACGGCCGTGACATTTTTTGCAAAGATCAATTGGCACACGGCACAAATCAAGCCGTCCTGCACTGTGGTCGGGATGGTGCTCAGTAATCCAAAATCAATGTAACCGAGCCGATAGGAAGCAGTGTCCTCGTCAGCCACCTTGAGCAGGTTTCCGCCGTGAGGATCGGCGTGAAGGATTCCCGTTTCCAAGAGCTGACTAAGAGTGCAATCGATACCCTGTCGAATCAACTCAAGTGTTTCCTTTCTGCTCGTCTCGAATTCCTCTAGCATACCTTCGGCTTCTTGCTTTCGCTGTTCCTGCTGCAGGTCCACCAGTTTGATTCCATCGATCCATTCCATCACCAGGACCCGGTCGGTACACAAATTCTTGTGCACCTCTGGAACGACCACCCGAATTTTGTTGGTGTCAAAAATTGTGTTGTCGGCCTCGGGATCTTTCGCTGTTGGCGATGAGTCAGAAGGCTTTGCCGGTCGTCGATGCGAGTACAGATTCCCAAATAGTTCCAAATTGTCGGCTTCCCTTCGGTAATCCAGTTCCTCTTCGAGACGCGTCATGAATTCGTCGACGGCACCGGTGATGTCGGTGCGAACGAATCGATCCATGGCCGTATCCGAGCCTTCGCCTTCGCTTGGCTCGAAAGACGGAATTGCTTCGACCCATTCGGCAAGCTTTCTGAGCAATCGGGCATCCTTTCGAACGATTTCCTTCACATTCGGCCGCTGGATCTTGATGGCCACTTTTTGGCCACCAAGGCTTTCTGGCAAGACACCCGAGTAAACAACACCGATAGTGGCCGCTGCCACCGGTATCTCCGAGAGGCTGTTGAGAAACGATTCCAGTTCGCTATCGTCTCGAAATACAGTGGTCCGATTCGTAGTATATTCTTGCCTCAATAGTTCTCTGGCGCCCTTGGCCGTATTCAGACCCTTGTCGCAGGTTTCCAATACTTCAATATCATCCTGCAACCTCGTCAGTGCTATGGCCAGCGACCTGGGAATAATATCTGGTCTGGAGGAAAGCGCTTGGCCAAACTTGGCGTATGTAGGACCCAGCCGCTCGAGGTAGTGCGTGAACTGTTCTGCCACCAGAATTGTGTTGGTTGAATTCAGCCGCTGTTTTGCTCCCAACGACGCTGTCTCTTGTGGTTTGAGAGACAACTCCCAAAAGGCATTCCAGTCCGACGGCCGTTCATTGTCGGGCAACAGGAGACCCTGGGTGAGAGGTGAGATAAAATCCTGCCAAGTGATTCCTAGGAGTTCAAGGGTTCTGCCAATTTCGACCCACGACAACGAAGACGAGGCAGAGGATCGCGCACCAGTCGGTTCTTCTGTCACCGTTGCTTCGGGCTGCCCTTGCTCCACTTCTTGTTGATACCTGGAAACCATATTTCGCTGAAGCATCATTCCCGTTCGATCTCCACAAGACTGGGGGACCCACGCATCTGCCACGGACGCGAAGAGGGATAAGGCAACGAATCCGACAACGACAACGAGTCCTGTCATTGTGAAGAAGGCAAGGCCACGAAAAATTGCTTCGCTACGGCCTCGACCGCAATGTCCTGCCGATCTCATTATATAAGGAACGCGCTCTTTCTCGATGGGTTTGAATCGCAAGGAAACAGTTCTGATGAATCGAAGACTTCACCGATTGATTCTATGCCACGCCGGTTGGTATTTTGTACTCGAAGAAATCTTTTTGTTTTCTCTTCCACGAGAAAGGCGTGAGAGGCATGTGGGATGTGGGATTTGGGATTTGAGTAAGGCTTACGTAGGTCTCCGGTACCGTATTACCGGTAGGTACAGGAATCTCAGTTGTTGTTCGCGCTTCACCGTAAGGCTCCCGCTTAAGGTTAATCTTACTCGTATCCCAATTTCGTCAATTCCTCGTGTCATTATTATTTTTTCGTAGTACTACACGTACTTGTAATCTCGTACGGTATGGACATAATACCAAAAAGTGCTCCCCGTACTGACTGAAGTACGTACTGCTATTTCTACGAGCAGACGGTAACCTTAAAAGGCGTAATCGTACTCAGACGATTGATTGATTCGTTTCGTAGGTAACCTTACGTGCGTACGTACAGCATCGTCTTAAGATTGGAACACACGTTGGGGGAATACGGTACGGTATGATCCTTTCGTCGACTAGCAAAAATACGTGTACCGTACATGAAGAACTCACGTTCTAAAAAACGCTTCATTCTTCATTCGTATTGTTTATTGAACAAGTTCCATACGTAGAGACTTAGCGTATCGTCTGGAAAGTTTGAAATGTCGTACAAAACTTGTGAAACTGCTCGTACACCGATCCAATACCGGTAACCTTACCGGAATACCGGTAAGATTAACCTACCGATTTCTGTACCGTACACATAAGCAAAAAGATGATGATGTTCTGCAGAAAACTTTTTGTCGGTTGCCGGTTTTCAGTTGGTTGGAGTCCATGACAACTACACAGTTACCATAGAAAAAGCATTTCAAAGTTCTGTTTCCTTCAGCATATACGGACGGTGTAGACCGATTTTATTTTGTCTGATTTGCCCAGCACCAGCACGAGCACGATGCGTTCAATAGCCAGCTTTCGACGGAGGTATAATCAAACTAGTACTATCAGTGATGTCAGAAGCAACACCCATGGGAGCGTTATCCGATCTCCAGCGTCGGATCAACCTGCAAAGTCTCCTTCAAACAGAAGCATTGGGAGTAGCAGCGACTTCGGTCGACCGTCTCCCCCAGAGCTTCCGAAATCTCCATCCTGGAATCGACCGGTGCGGTCTCAGTCATTTCGATCTCCGATGACAAATCGTCGGAACCTAGTGGCCCAAATTTCCATCAGTGGTGACAAAACCAGATCCCGATCTTATTCTCCTCATCCCCGGAGACATCGACGCAAACCTTCTTACGATCTGTGCACAATCGCCGAAGATAGACGCATAAGTTCGAACACGCTCCAAAAGATGGCAATCACGACTCCCGCGAAACAAATAGCGCTTAGCCCGACGATAACGCTTTCGACCCATTTCTACGAACCAACAAAGCCAAAACTTCAGTCTCAAGATCCCTACAACGATGATTTCTACGATCACATCGTGGACGAAGATTCGACTGATTGCTATAACTGCTGGGCCTTTCAGAAATCTAGATTCGAGAATCCTCAAGGGTGCTGGTTTCGGTCTTCCAAAAGTGTCAGTGTTCGCGGCGTTCAGAGAGGGAATCGGAACAACAGTCATGCCAGCACCGCTAGGTAAAACGACACCACTTGTCTGACATGACGGAACACAACGGGAGAAACGGCGGCCACCACAGAGGACAACGAATACTACACTGTGGCTGCGTAACAAGCAAAATTTTGTTCATGCAATCCAAGGAAAAGCCTTTCAGGAATGTTGCGGCAATTTGTGGTTCTGCCGATCACGTTTGTCACGGCACTCTTTGTGATATCCGTCGCGTACAGTAACTATCCAAACTCATCGTGCACACAACTCATCACGACATGATGCCATAGGTGTGTTCTCGAGACCGAGAAATTCAATCCAATCCAATCCAATCTGCCGCAATACAATAAACATAGATAAGCTGTCTGCAAATACGTAGTCCGCCCAATCTGCGGCAATACAATAACCATAGATAAGCTGTCTGCACATACGTAGTCCGCTCTCCCATTGCGCTAACATTTTCGACAGCTCACAATACATCTCATTCTGCGAGTGAATGGAAGGACTTGATCGAACACAACATCAGTATCACTACCTCGACATATTCCGAGAATTCACATTTTTTTTTGGAAACTTTCGCTTCTTTTTGTCTTTGTTCATTATTATAATGGATCATGGTGGAATCTTGTGTATATTTCATCTTTCAGCACAAGAAACAGTCCTCCATCGGTAACAATTTCGCCCTTTCTCACGTTACTGCTCAACGGCTTCTCACACTTTTTTTGCTGTTCTCTGCTTGAACGGAATACGATCATACAGATTTGGCTTTCCCTGCTATCGACTTGATTGAATTCAAGGCGATAAAGGAAAATTACTGAGCAGAGCTTTTCTACCAAAGTGCCACATGTTGGTCACCTCAGTTTCTCCAATCATCCATTTCCCATTCCACTCATTCTCTCTGTGAATGTTCTGTAGCACTCGCCCGTGTCTTCGATCTTCCTTCGATTTCCTCCTTCAATAACCGCAAATCGCTGACCAGTTCCAAATCGACATGAACGAAAAAATTACCCACTTCCTCCTCCACTCCATCCTTACCATGCATACACGTGCCAATCGTCGACACTCTTTTTGTTGCATCATATTCTTATTATTTACTCTCTTGCTGCTCATACCGAAACTTCACACGCTCGTAGGTCGACCCGAGAGCAGCTCCAACTCCAGTCGCTATAGATGTGACTCTTCTTCCGTTTCCACTACGCAAAAACATGAGTCCGAAAAGGCCACCGGCTGCGGCGCCAACAGCTGTCTTGATCAGAGCTGGGTAGTTTTGTTTGCACGTTTGTGTGTTTCGATACATTGCGTCCAATTCCATGGAAGAATGCAATCAGGGGAACGGGATGATGCATCACATAGAAAAGTAGGCGATGCGAAAATGACACGAACGAGAGAGGCGAAAATGAACGAATGAGGAAAAAATATCGAATGCTGTAACACAACTCTCTTCATGTTTTTTCATACTACTATACGATATCGCACGCACCATGCTCGATGTCGTCTTCGATTCCGACCGGTAGCTCCCACGTCGTTGCGGGAGCAGAAGGCGATGCTTTGGTGTTGTCGCTGCTGGTTGCAGGTGGTGGTGTCGATGATTTGTCTGTCATGCTCTATTTCTTCTTGGTTTCCTATGATGTGATCGTTAGAAAACGGTGATGTCTGTAAGTTAAACGAAAGGGTTCCCTCAATACGAGATACTTCGTACAATCTTGTAAAGGTTCTCCATTTCAACATTACCTGTATACGTATAAACCTTACCAGTAGGGTTACTGCCGTTGACTCCGTCGGAATATTCCATGCAGATACTAAGGATGCTACCGGTAACCTTACTTACTAGTCTAACTAACCTTACGTGATGATACGGAGTATGATGCGATAGTGTCACTAAAAATAGTTCTAATTTTACAAGGTATGATACAGGATCGCGTTGTGATCGGGTTTTCTAGCGGCCGACGTTGGTTTCATACTCGCGCGACTTGCTGTTTTAATGCAGTCGCGCATCCTTCCACAGAGTTGTGGGGTATGTTTTTTTTAGCGTTGTGAAGAGGAAATGATTGGTTAATCTTGCGCAGACGAGCTTGTACGGTGTTCAACAGCTGTCGTATCACTATCCCAGTGTGATGTGCTGAGGTTGGAACCCGTATTGTATTCGTTAAGGTCTTAGTGTACAAGTACTTGACTCGTACCAATCGTGTTACCTTGTTTTCTTGTTGGGCGAGCAAAGGGTTCTCGTTCCGGTGTCGAAATGGCGTTTTCGATGTGAAAGAGAAGTTTGCTTGAGGTTGGGCTACAAAAATGTGCTTGCCAATGGTATTCAAATGATGTCCCTCATCGCTTGCGTAAGGTGAGGAAGAACATCAGGGTCAGAAAGCATCTCCAGACAGGACATTGGGCCCTTTCTTTTGTAGGTCAAAAGAAAGTCCTCGACGGCTGGATTGCTTCTTCCGTTCACAGTGTTTTCGTCCATTCGATTCACAATTTCCGGGCTCAAAATTCCGTGCGCAGCTCCGGGCAAAGGAGATGTTTTGCGACGACGTGGTCCAGCCATTCCCGCGTCGGTGTTCATCGCAGCTTGCGAAAGACCTGCGTTCTGTTGCTTGGATAGGATATCTGAGGAAATCTTATTTCCTCTGATGTTTTCTTGTGATGTCGACACAGATTGCTGCGGACCAAAAGGAGTCGAGGAGGATCCAGACGATTTCTTCAAACCAAAACTCCTCCTGTGGTCATGGTTGTACGTGTAGGCTTCTGTCGTGAAACTACCGAGAATCGCGAGGGACACAATCGCAATCTTGTATTGGGAACCGATCATCGTTGCCTGTGGTATGTTCCGATTAAAAATCTTGTATCAGGTGAAAATTGATGAACCCGCACGTATTACGTATTTTGTGACAAGGTGGCGGTTTAATTCGAAAGGATTCGGATTTCTTCTCACTCCACACTGTTACCACGAAGTTACTTATTATTCATCGATCACACGTGTATGTGTTGTTTGTGCATGTGTGTCTTTTTCGAAGACATGGTGTTGAAAATTCCAGCTTTTGAAGTGGAAGAAAGTGCAAACACGCACGAAGACTCGAGTCAAAACGGTCTGTCTTTGCTACGTTTGACAGAAAATCAGCCTCCCTGACCTCTCGTTTCTCCCTTCCTGCGTCAGTGAAACAATATTCAGCGATGTAGTACATAACTTTACGACATGTAGTCGTAGGCGTGACTGGATATCTGACGTAAGCTTATCGACTTAACGAGAGTTGTATTTTCCAGAGAGAACAGTTCTCTCCTGACGTCTTGAAGTGTCACCCCAATGAAATCGATAAAGAACACAACATATGGTACATCCAGGATCTGATTGTCCAATACCGAAGTGACAGTGGAAACATCTGGTTTCCTGAAATTCAGACATCAGATGCGACTGCTTTCTCGACATCTTTTTGATCGAGAAAACATCATGCGGTAAGGTTAACCTTACATCATGCATCCTGTACCACTTTCAGCAGTTTTTACTCGTTAGTGTCTTACTTTGTATCAGCCCACTTACGAGAAGAAAGTCAAAGGGGGAGGGAATTTCTCTCTCCTGGAGGTATCTTATTGTCATGTTCCGAACAAAATTGGAAGTTTCAGCAACGAACCATTCGGATACAGCAACCAAGGGTTTCTCTGTGACCGATAACCAACAGGGGACAAAATAAGTTGTTTTTGTTCTATGATATCTCCTTTCAACTTTGGAACCTTGTGCACGAGCACGACTATCGGGGGGCATGATTTAAGTGGCAAATTTCGAACTAAGCAGGCTCCTGCTTCTCTGCCTTTCAATCCACTCAAAGTGCCGACCATCGAGAGTGGAGTCGTTTTCAGTGACCTCTTCTACAAATCGCGCTTGCCGAAGACATCGGCAAGAGCAGTCACCCCAGAACTGTTTAAGTAGATGGCCTTTTGTCAGTAGGAGCAAAATGTCACTTTTTCCATGTAGCAATGTTCATAATGACAAGAAAACGTCTCTTCTACCGTTATTCGGAAGGGACTTGTTGACAATGTGACTGACATTCGAAGAAATCAACCAGGAGCACCATTACAAATTAAGTTGAACGTGTTTATTTCTGCGCAGGGGATCTCCACGCACGGTATCGAAGTGCCCCGAGACGAACCCGTTGCAGGCTCGAACTGCCCCAAAACCGCTTGAAAGATCGGATACTTCTCGGCAGCTGCTCGAACGCCAACCTCTTTGTGGTTGTTCTCGTGGGCCACTTGAACCCCAAGCACCAACCCGATTGTGTCGTGTTGCATTGGCTATCCGTCGAACGCGATCGCATCGAAAATAGTTGTTCGTTCGACAAGCGAAATCAACTCGACTCGACCGCGACCCGACTCTCAAAGTGACGCCCAATCGTCGTATTCTGCGTGACCGTCGTGTTGCAACCACATCGAATCGTACAGGGACACAGGGCACGCCCCGCTCTCTCCCTCGCCATCGACACTGTCATTGCCATCGCCATTGTCGTCGTCGCGGTCCTTGGGTTGCCACTCGACGCCGCGAATCCTCGCAATGAGTTGTTCCGGTCCAAACTCGACGTCGTCCAGGGGTTCCCTCAGTACCAGCACGCTCGGATCGTCGGGATCGACCTCGACGGCCAGTCCCCGGAGGACCCCGTGCTCGCAGTTGTGCGTCCACACCAGCTGGATCGATCCGACGCGGCACAGCTCGTAGGACACCGGTGCGTATTCGTCTCCCACCAGGGACCCGTCGACGTACCAGTACCCGGTACGATAGACGACCGTGTCGCCCTCGGAGATCACCGCGGACAGGTGGTTCTCGCCGCGGCCGTAGGTGGGAGCGTCGGACTGGTAGTCGATACAGGGGTTGTCGTTGTTCTTGTTGCTGCTGTTGTTATCTCCGGAAGCCGCCGCCAAGGCAAGTGCACTCGCCGATCGTGTCCGGCGCTCGGGCCAATACGTGGTGACAGCCGCTATTGTTATCGGTGTTGTTCTTGTTCTGGTTCTTGTTGGAACTCGCTGGAACCGGTGGTGTTTGTCAGAATGACGGGACGGAACTCGAGAAATCGTCCGCAATGCGGAGAATGACTCTACCGCTGCAATGCCACCACATCGGGAGGGGTCCGAACCCAGGATCGTTGCGGCCGCCGCAACGACAAGGATGAAAACTGCCACCGAGTGCACCATCCACAACGACAGCGACAGCGACAAGGATAACGACGAAGATAATATCCGCACCTTGGGCAGTTGGTGTCGCCTGGAAAACGATGCTTTGTGCCTGGATATCCGAAAAAAGCAAACAGTATAGATTCTGTTGGAATGAATCAAACAATCAAGGTGCCGTTTGATCAAATCCCAAGTTTCGAAAGATGCATCTCAAGAGAGATACGGTAACTTACAAGGTAAGATTACCAGGTACGGTAGGGCGTTACGAAGTGGTGAAAGTACGAGTAAGTTAACCGTAAGATTACCGTGCGTAGTACGAGGAACGAAGTAAGGTTAACCCAGGGGTCATAATATAAGAAGGGGTATGCCACGATCGCTAAAAATCGGTGATTCATATTCCATGTGTGGTCCAAAATAGAAAAATTTCCCTCAGTCAATTTTTTTCTTCTCATAATTTACTGCATATCACTAGTAAAAGTGTACCTGATAAAGCAACTTACCAAGTACACTTCCAATCACTCTCCAACTTTTAAATTTGATATTCAGTTCATGTATATAGTTGAGAGTCAAGTAGTAAGTACCTTTTTCAGTTTACATCCATCTGCTGTCTGATATTGCTGATTCAAACTACCAGTGATCTGTGCCTTCCACCTGGAATATAAAATACAAAATCGGATCGTCCGTCCATCATCCGTTTTATTTTTATTCAATTAAAAGCTTCCACTTGGAACCAAAATTTGGACCATCCATCCAAATAAATTACTTTATCTTCCATCCATCTAGAGTGAAAAGCAGTTACATATTCATAATACCTGTAAAAAATTGGGCTACATACAATATTCAAATATTGTTTTGTTACAATTTTTGATGGAGTTGTTATAGATTGAAGTGTAATACTTTTTGTTAGTATTATGCAGTGAAAGTGGAAAAAAAAAATTGAGGTTGAGGGAAATTTTTCTAAATTGGACCACACATGGAATATGGAGTGCCATTTTTTTTTACTAGTATTTGTACGTCGAACACGGACGACGTACAGATGTCGTGGCATACCCCTTCTTATATTATGACCCCTGGGTTAACCTTACCTCACAAGATCGCAAGACAAAGATCGAGGGAGATCTTTCAGTTCGCGCCCGTAGTGTCATATATATTATCTATATTATCTATATCTCCGTAACATATGATCATATGTTCATGCGAACCTCGCTGATGGAATTCGATTTTTTTCGATTTTGATTTTGAGATGATGATTGATGATGATGATTCTTCATTCATTCGTTTGATTCGATGTGTCCCGTCCCGTCCAGTAGCATTCCTACAGTGCGGTACGTACAAGTAGATCTTACGAGTACAGGTACAAACAACGCTATCGATCTTTGGCAACAACCGGCAAATCCTCGCAAGATCGATAATCGATTACCTCGAAAGAACATGGGCGATAAGTGACTATCGTAGTCATCTTTGAGTCCCATCTCTTCTATGAACTACTACCGTATTAGCAAGGATCCACAGTCTTCCTCTTGGAATCTTTCGCGACGCTGCCTCCCCAAATAATAATAACAATAGTAATACAATCAATCCGCAAAAACGACCATGTCGAAACCGTACACCCCCGATCCCAACTTTGACTACGATCTGGTAGTCATCGGGGGAGGCTCCGGCGGAGTCCGCGCCTCCCGAATGTCCGCCGCCCACGGCGCCAAGGTCCTCCTGATCGAGGGCCAGATCAAGCACGGACCGCCCAATTACTCGGCCATCGGTGGGACCTGCGTCAACGTCGGCTGCGTCCCCAAGAAACTCATGGTATTTGCCTCGCGGTACCCCGGCTCCATTGCCGAGGCCAAGGGTTACGGCTGGGACGGAGCTTCTCCCGGAAGCTTTTCGTGGGAAACCTTCATGGAGGCCAAGGACAAGGAGATCTCCCGGCTCAACAACATTTACAACGAATACGTTCTGAAAAAGGCGGGTGTCGAGGTCTGCGAGGGAATCGGAAAGCTGGCCGGAAAGAACTCGGTGGAGATTGCCCTGGCGGAGGGGGGGAGCAAGACCGTCTCGGCCAAGAACATTCTCATTGCCGTTGGCGGGTGGCCCTTCAAGCCGGACATTCCGGGGATCGAGCACACCATCACCTCCAACGAGATTTTCTATCTCAAGGAGCAGCCGAAGCGGAATGGTGATCGTGGGCGGTGGATTCATTGCGTGCGAGTTTGCACAGATCATGCAGGGACTCGGCACCAAGGTCACTCTCATGTACCGAAAGGATCTCTTTCTCCGGGGATTCGACGGCGACATGCGCAAGCACATTTACGAGGAGATGAGTCGGACCACCGATATCGACATCCGGTTCAACACCAACCCGACCGAGATCGTCAAAAACGAAGACGGATCCCTCACCGTCGTCACCGGCCCCGAGGATGCCGATAAGGTAGAGTGCGACCAGGTCCTCTACGCTACCGGCCGCAAGGGCAAGTCGGAAAACATTGGACTGGAGACGGTTCCGGAGCTCATCACCCACGGGTCCTTCATCCCGGTCGACGAGTACTCGCAGACCAACGTCGAGGGCATCTACGCGGTGGGAGACATCACCGACCGCATGGCCCTGACACCCGTGGCCCTCATGGAGGGACACTCTCTGGCCGACACGGTCTTTGGGGGGATGGACCGACCCGTCGACCACAAGTTCGTGGCCTCGACCGTCTTTACGACTCCCGAGCTCGGAACCGTCGGCTACACGGAGGAGGAAGGCCGCCGAGAAATTCAAGGATATTACCGTCTTTCGAACCCGGTTCCGGCCGATGGCCCACTCCTTCCCCAAGTCGGAAATGTACACCATGATGAAGATCATTGTCGAGACCGCCACCGACAAGGTCGTGGGCTGTCACATTGCCACCGACGGGGCGGGAGAAATGATCCAGGGGGTCGCCATTGCCGTGAAGATGGGAGCGACCAAGAAGGATTTCGACAAGACGATCGGGATCCACCCGACCTCGGCCGAGGAACTGGTCACCATGAGATCGCCGTCCTACACGTACAAGGACGGAAAGAAGGTGGAGAACTGAATGAATCCGGTTTTCGCAAACCGACACAGCAAGTTGTGACACGAAACAAAACCACTGCTATTGCTACCACCCGGAAGAAATGGGTTCGGAAGAAGGAAACAAGAGAGAGAGACGCACCACCATGCTTTCACATACCTGTAGATAGGAGTGTACCATGCCATAGTAGCGTTGTGTTTCGATCGGAACGGTTCAGACTATGGCACCATGCGGAGTGTCCTTCAATACTAAAGCCATAGTAGTTGCGGCGTTTCATCGGCACAAATAGACCACAAAGTCAAATTCGTTTTGAACGTACACTACTACTGTTGTTTCCAGTTGAAAAATTATCGGAAAGGGAAGATTATTTGCCGCCCTGTCTGTCACTGAGTTTGTATCCTATTTATGTTTGAATTATTTATAGCAATATCTATTTTTATGTGTTTTTCTAACAAAAAGTATCCAGATGCGGCGTCTCTTACCGATCTATGGTTGCTGCTGCCGTGTCGCCAGGCAGAGGACGGATAGACTCGCGTCGATGGTCCGAACAGCGTCGCAAAAGTGCTGATGTTTCCCCCCCGCGGGCGGTTCCTCGCGCAGATCCCGATCGAGACGGAGTGTTTCGATGCCGGGACTCGAGAAGCTTGCCGTCAGTGCCGATGGCGAGGAATGCGACCGATTGTGCCCGTGGTAGCCGATAGTGCTTCTGCTTCTGTTTGTGCTGTTGTTTTCGATGTTATTGATGTTGATGTTGATGTTGATGTTGATGTTGCTGTTGCTGTTGCAGCAGCTGCTGCGTGTGGTGGTGGTGGTCGTGGTGCCGGTACTCCGGTGGTTTGCAAACGGCATCGCAAGCTCTGTTCGTGGAAATGGTGATGCGAACAAGCCCGTGCCTATACCCGGGTTGTTTTGAGGAGCCCCGAACGGAATCGCGGGGCCAAAACCGACGGCACTTTCGTTGGTTTCGACACCAATACGATTCGAAACTTTTTCGCTGCCCGATTTCGCTGCGTTCCATCCAGAGTTCTGTTTGTTCTCGAGCGAACGAACCTTGGGTCGGTGATTCAACTCGGGTACGACACAACTCGGAATCAGACAATTGCCACTGGTACTGCGGAACAGAGACGATGGTATTCGTCTTCTCCTCACCGAAGATCGACGCGTCGTTGACATCGTCGACGGCATCTCGGCGTAGATGCTTCTCATCGCCGGAGAGGAGGATCGGCGCCTCGTCTTCTTTTTGGACTTTAGTTCGAACCATGAATCGACACATATTGGGCTTGCCGCGAATCAGTAGCTGATGGGTGTAAGATGCACCGATCGCGTCGCCAATAGCTACGCGCTCGAAACCGTGGATTTGCACTGGGGTGTTTTCAGTTTTTATCGAATCGGTATTTTCAGCGTGCGTAGGAGTCAAAACGATGTGAGCGCAGAAAGAAACAGAAAGCAGGCAGCACAAATAAAAATCCGATTCAACTCACGCTGTCGTTGAAAGCATTTGTAGTTGTGTTGATTGAAGTAGTCTCTCATGACGGATTGTTCGAACTGTTTTGGATCGCGAATTGTAAATGTTTTATCTCCTTGCCACGAAATCACATCCTCAAACCCTTGCCGTTCGCTTTCGTCAAGTACTGCATGGATTTTCCAAGCAAAGCCTGATTCGATGCTTTCCGTGGAAGTCGTCTCTATGATGGATGATGATCTTTGTCTTGCTCCATCCTTGGCTACCATTGTGCCATTTCACGGTGATTTCTTCGTCCTCTTGTTGAACTTGTGTGCCACCAACTCCAGCTTACCCGTGCTGGGCTGCAGATTTTATGTGTAAGTATATGGCTGGAGCCTCTCATCTCTAAATTTGTCTATCCCGACGAAAGACAAAATCGTCCAGAAGGTGAAGCGGCGGGAAAGACATCGATGAAAATTTCTTCGTCATCTATTCACCCTTGCAAGTAACTTACGAGTACGAATACGAGTACGATGACGAAGTGTGGCATTCTGGATTGGATTGTCCATCCGAAGTCAAGTTTTTGTTGATTATCGATCCAATATGAATGAATCCCGATAGTGGAGGAACAGGAACTCCAAAAAATGAAAGAATGAATCACTTAAGCACATTAAAAACACATAAGTGTTGGATGCGGCTTAAATACTATCACGGTTCAGTTTTTGTTGGGTACAGAAAATTCCTTCATTGACGTTTTCGTCAAGGAATCTACGATTCGCAACTTGTTGACCATGGCTACGAGTAGTTTTTCTTGCGGAAAATTTGTCACATTCTTTTTCGATTGCAGTAAGTAGTAAAGTTTCACACGTACTAGCCAGAATGACCTGTTGCCTTGAACACAGTTTACTTATCCCTCGTTGGGAATTGGAAAGAACTCAGACAGTAACTACCGTAGTTGTCACAGTTTAACAACAGTAATTTTACCACAATGATCTCGAGTTCCAAAAGAAACATACGGTAACCTTATTCAATAGCAAAACTGCGAGAGGTCTCAAAACCCTTCTGACAAGTCTCGTTGGCGTTTCACACTTCTTGTATTACTACTGATAGTACTAGTAGTAGGGTAAAAAAGTCCGCAGGACCAACTTTTCAGATCTTCTCCTTGCTTCACTATCTTGTTCAAGTCTGTGCCGAGAGCACTGCAACCAGTACTAGTATCAACGTCACAAGTTCAACAAAAGCATTCTTGTCCTCCTCCTAGCTACTAGTACTACTACTAGCTAGTAGTACTAGTACTACTACTAGTAGTAATAGTACTTTTACCACTCTACTATATCCATGTTGCTCATTTCATCCTCAAAACAATACATGCTCTCAATGCTCTGAACAAAATCCTGCTTACTACGTAATTCTTATCAGCTGTCCCCTCCATGACTTTAATATTGTTTACTCGGGAGTTTAGGGCATTTTGACCTTCTCTGGTGGTAGATTTTTCTACACGGCTCCACAGAGCAGCTCGTAGTAGTAGTAATAGTAGAAGTAGTAGTAGGGAACTCCTGGAGAAATCTCTCCAGTACTACTACGTGTACTACTAATTCTACGACATGATATTGTTCAAAATTACGGTTTGGCTCCTACTCAACCAATCTTGACTTGATAACACCAGATAAACAAACTCTGGGCACAAGGGTTGCATGGACATAGGTGGTATGGCTACAAGTCTATTGCAACTGCTTCCAATTTCAATCACCATGGTCAGGAGGACTTGTAGGCTAATTTGTACATGAAGTTGTGTAGAAAATTAGTACCAGCATGACCGTGTCGTGTAGTAGACTCCAGTAGAAAAATCTACCACCAGACGAAGGTCAAAATGAAAGTCGCGTAAGATCTTACACGACGTAGTGGACAGCAGATAAGAATCAAGGTAAAAAAGGTATCTTTGATCTTTGATCACCTACAGTAAAAAAATACCCCATGGATCTCTGCCAGCAAGAGTGAAAGGAAGAGCGCTTCAACTACAAGACTCACCAACGATACCAACACTGCCGAATGAACAATAACAAGTACTACTGGCTAGCCATCTTGAAGAATGAAACAGGCAGCCGACGAACACCCCGCTTCCGATGCCGCGGCGGTATATCTACAGAAAAACAGCATCCCGCATCATTTTCTGCTGGCAGGCGACGTGGGAGGGACCAACACTCGTTTGGCGCTCTATCGTCGCCAGCAACCAGTGAAGCGACATCCGGGATATCCCGCGGTGGTGGAGAATAGGAATGTCCGAGACGAATTCGATGCCGATTCCACCGACAATGGTTTGTACCGTCGACCATTGTTTTTCCGGAATTTCATCAACAAAAAAATTCTCGGGATCAACGATGTTGACGACTGTACTCCGAGCAGTACCAAAACGCGCAGAAGCAGCAACTCTATCAGCAGTGCCGAAACGAACGTCGAACGGTTTGCGCGAAACATTCTGTTTCCGTTTTTAGAAGAATGCTGGGACGCTATGGGTGCGTCCTTAGATTCCGATTGCGGCGACACGGGGGAAGAGGATGCCCAAACTACCAACAATAATCGCAGCTCCGACATATCGAGCACCGGGCATTGTTCCATTAGCTGCTGCTTGGGGGTGACGGGACCCGTCGATACCTCCCTGAATCATGGGACGGTGCTCGTCAGCAATCGTGCGTATTTGAACGGCCTGAATGGAAAAGGAATCCTTCGCGAATTGATGGGTCATCCTCGCTGCGATCTCGATACAAATTTTAGGATTGTCTTTGAGACATGCGTGATCATCAATGATTTTGTCGCCCAGGGATACGGCTGCTGCCTGGGGCTCTCGGCAGATCACCACTCGGGCGAGTTGAAACGACTCGACAAAATCAAAACCGGCGACGGCGACGGCGACGGCAACATATCCGCAGCCGATCCAGCTGCTACCATTCCCACCGGTCCAAAATTATGTCTTGGTGCAGGCACGAGTTTTGGCTCGTGTTACTTGGTCCCAACTTCCACTGCCACCCGCTCGAATAGCAACACCACCACCAACAACAACAACTATTTCTGCTTTCCCTCGGAGTTTGGGCAAATAGAATTCGCCCCAAACACGAGCAACTGCGGAAACAACGAAACCGAAAACGACCAGGTCACGCTCTGGAATTACGTTTTGGAGCAGAAACGAAAGGACGGAGATATCCGACCTCGGGTTTCGGTGGCAGACATCGTATCGGGAGTCGGCCTCGCAAGCGCCTATTCGTGCTTTGCCGCCCTGCATCCTCGAGAGGGCCACCCGGAAGTGAAGGAACAATTTCGGCGCTCGAGCTGCCTCCGCGGAAAGGTGGTCGGAGACAACGCGCACCGCTGCGAAATCTGCAAGAGAGCCGTGGACGCGATCATGGTGTGAGTATTCACCCCTTTTCTGCATTATTTGAGAGCAACAAGCCCGCGTTCACAGAAAATCGAACCGGAATCGAATGCAAAATGAACCTGTTTCGTTTGTTTGTTCCTCTCACAAAGTCTTCGATCCATCCGTAATTCATTCTTTATTGACTGCTTCTGCTACTAGTGCATACGGTACCGCCGTCGGATCGCATGCCATGGCGTTTTTACCAACGGGTGGTTTGTATATCACCGGTGGCTTGCTGCTCAATCTTCTCGACAAGAACGATCCCTCCTGGAGGGATTTAAAAGACGATTCAAACAGCAAACGCAGAAGCGAACAATGCTTACCGCCGCTATCTACGGGACCAACGCCAACGCCAACCCTATTGCCATTGTTTTTGGAGGCCTTTCGATGCAAGGGTATTGCATCTTTCTTGCTGGATGATATTCCCCTTTATGCGGTTCTGACAAAGGACGCCGGGCTTCGAGGTGCCGCGATTCGCGCCGGAATGGTGCGTACACGAATGGTGTCTTCGTACAGAACGTTGCCAGCGCTTGTTCTTGCCGAGAATCAGAATGAATCGGGAACAATGAATTCGCAGCAGTGAACAGCCTCACTAAACCAATCTTCTTTCGATTCTTCTTCATGTTTCAATTCTGCTCGTGGTTGCTGCACGCAGGAGTTCAAGGCTTAGCCTAGCGATTCCGAAACGAAATAATGTTAGATCGAAAAACAATACAGCGAAGATGGATTGTTTTGGGTGAAACCACATTGGAGTGATAATGTGGCGCACAACTAGTGTAGAATAGAAACGAATCACTGTTCAATTGTAGCAGTAAATATACAAAGGGTTTGAATCAAATGTGGCGTTTAGGACTAATAGTATGGAATTGATCTCATTTGCATATCGATAATGGCCATCAGTTGCTTTTGCTCCATGTCGCGTTGCTCCAAGCGTTGTAGTTTGATAAGATCTGTCTCCATTGCGAAGCGATCGACAGGTATGTATGCCGTGCCATTGACTGCGGTGTTGATGCGCCAGCCGTTAGTTGAATGTAGCGCTGTTTCCAGTCTTGCGCGAGCTATTTGCTGCCCGAGGGATAAACACTCAAGATCAGACAGTGGATCACCTCTCGCGACACTACCTCCCCTATCTCCCTGCCTCAACAACGCTGCGCGCTGATCCTGCTCTATTTTCTCCAACCAGGAAGTCTCGTAGTCGGTCAGGCACAAACCCCTCTCGTTTTTTAGCGTCAATCCCTCGAGATAGGTAGAGTCAATGTCAAAGCTTGAGTCACCGGGTCGTCTCAATTCCGCCAATTCCTTGCGTTCTTTCGCAACCCTTGTAATCAAATCTCTCTCTCGCAGGTATCTTGCGATATGGTTTTCTTTCGGCACTTGAGTACCGCCATTGTTATTTATGTTACAAAGCGAAGACGTGTCCTTTTCGAGTGGTGATGTTCCGGCCCTTCCAGCTCTCTCGCATACATTGTGAACCCCTCGATCTATGGCAGCGGGTGCGATCAGGCCCTGTTTCAAGGCAAGAGCATTTGCCGTGTTCGAAGTGATCGACACAGGCAAACGAAGAGACAGGGATACAGGTATTTTCTCTCTCATCGATGAAGCAGATTCATCGTGACACGAGTTTTGGGCTGGATTGAGATCTGAGGATAGTACCGAATTCGACGATGCATTGCTGTCCGAAACAACTCGCTTCATCTCCGTAGTGGGTGGAAATGATTTTGTCGTCGAACCGATCAAACCAGGTTTTTCTTTTCCGGGCGATAGACATCGGCGTTTCTGCGGTTTGTCATTCTCCGTATCTTTGTAGTTCGAGATGCTGCTATCCGAACCTCTTTTCCGTTCATTTTGTAAGGCATTCGAGGTCAACCTTTTGGTCTTCACAGAAAGACGATTTGAGCTTAGTTCGGAAGGCTTGCCTTGAATTTCATCCCCAAGGATGGAACGAACCTCATTCACTAAGTCGATCGTAGGAGCTTCCACCCAGCCTTCAACATCGCTGTCATTCACAACCTTCAAGCCGTCATCGTATCTCGAATCATCTGTCTGGAGAGGCGTCAAGGGTGGTGATTGAGATGATCTCGTAATGTTGAACCGGTGACCCTTTTGGTCTTTAACTTGTTGGATGATACTTGAGACTATCTTTTCCTTCTCAGCGGGAGACTTGGAAATGTCATATAAAGATTTGAAGCTTCCAACGAACTGTCGAAAGTAGTCGTAATTAGATGTGTTCATATTAGTGGATTGAACTCGTTTCTCTCCGACGCTAACATCGAGTTCTGATGAATCGTTTACGTTGAGACAATGTTTATGAAAATCGTCTTCCTTACTTTTGTCATGATCATTCGGAACAATCTTGACCCTTTCTCCACCGTTCGTGGTAGCTTTGCAAACTCTTCCTTGTTTTTCTTTGTTATTGAGCTTTTGTCTGTTACGATATTCTCGCTTGAGAATTTTGCGACCGCTGCGGAATGAGTGGCCAATTTTGTACTCGACGTCGCTATTCGGCACAACGATCCATATCTTGCTTCCACGTCCGCTGGATAATCCCTCCTCACTTTCCTTGAAAAAGCGGTATCCCTTATTCGCAAAGGACCTTGAGACCTGCAGGACCACATTCTTCTTCCCTTCTCGGGACTCGGCTTGGTCATACATTTCTTGGTACTCAGCAACAATCTTGCGAAATGCAATATTAGCTTGTCTCCGTTGAACTCGCTGTCCTCTACCAAAGCAAATATCCTTTTGAGGCGAAAGATCTTGTTCCGCGCAGTACATGGAATTGCTACAGCGGCGATGATTCACATGCCGGCGTAGATTGTTGTGAGGATCAGCTGCGTTTGTTTCCATGGCAGTACGTTCAAGAATGGCTCGTTTCAACATGAGGTCTTGTTGTTGCCGTTGCTGTGAGGCTAGAGACTGATCCCGGCATTCAAAAACCTGTGCTGCTCTGCGTTTTTGTTGATCAATCTCATACTGACGCTGCAAGATTACTGTTGAAAGAGAAGGGGATTTCATCATTGTTGAAAGTCCAATAGCTGTTGGGGCTGAAATTCCCATTCCCCCTACACGCTGTCCTTGCGAACGTAAAAGCATTTCCAGAAAGCGTTGCTGCTGATCCTGGGAAAGCCTGGAGCTCACATCACTGTCGATGTTGAACAGCTCTCTTGCAATGGCGAACGGTAACATGTTGTCTTCTATCCTTATGATTTTTGTTATTATGGCAAATGCTAAACTATGTGAAGATTATTGCCGGTAACCTTACGTGTACGGTATTTTGGTACTCGTATCGTTTTTAAATCTTCAAGAAGCGAGTCTCATTGTTTGAATAAAAATGAAAAATGATCGTGCAAATTGCAAATTTAGTTCGCATCACCTTTTTCGACCCGAAAAGGGTGGCATAAGCATATCCATTCTAATTAACGAAACCTAATCAATCAATAATTACGTACCGTGAGAGTACAATAAATAAAAATGCAATTTTCATTTATAATTTATGGATTTCAGATATGACATCACATGGATTCGTATGTATCAACTCTGGGACTGAATTTGCGAACTACTACTACTACGTACCGTACGGTATTCGGTTATATTGTTGCACCGTTTTGGAAAGCGGGAACTGGTCTTGCGGGAACAACGATTGGAGGATTTCCTCTCCGAGTTGGGCACTTAAGGCACTGAGTAAGTTATCCTCTTTTATGCAACCTTCGTGAGTGTTTGTATAAACCCAACGTCGTTCTATCTGAAGAATGTCGAAGATATGAATACCGGCTGTTTGTTTTCATCAGTGCTCCCGTGTACACCATGTTCTCATCAAGTTTTAGAAGGAATTCGATTTCTTGTGATGGGGGCACTAATAATATTTGTGCTGTCAGTCCCCAAAAAGCTAGTCCCTGTGCAGAATCGGGGACTCCATTCCTTATCAGGATATTTTTCAATGTTCCATCAGAAATCAGCTATCAACAGGAATGGACGCGTTATTTGCTAATTTACTCAGAAAAAGAACAGAAGTTCCTACCGGTATTGTCTTTCCGTCGCTCAAAATTTGAACACAGAGGTCTCCGAAAAGAGTACAGTGACGTTCCCATCTGTCATGAACTGGGGGCAATCCTCCTCGCTTTTGAAAAGGGGGGGTTAATAGAATTGATTTCAATTGGTTCATACGGTAATCTTAGTCCCATGAGAATAAGGAAGGATGGGTTCTCCGTTAGTGTCAGTGGACTAAGACGTGTATCGGGTGTTGTTTCCAAAACAAAAGTATGCCCTAGTACTAATTGCTTGCAGTGAGCGATATCATTGTTTCCTACCTTTTGTTATCTACTGGAACCAGAACCGTAACCTTCTGGAATAATACTACAGAATTCCCATCAGCTGATAAGAATTTTGTAGTAAGTCTTTTTTTTAAAATAAAATTAAGTTACCGGTAAGATTACCGCACGGCACCAATTTTTTAAAAATATTTCGTGCCATACTGTGGTACGTTAGGTACATATCATTGTGTGGTGCTTACAAACCGGTAATCTTAAGGTTGAGGTTTAAGATGGGAAACTGAATTTTTTGTTCCGTTCGACCCGAGATCTTGATTTTTTATTGTTGAAAATGTCTGCCGACGTCACCATTGCACCACCATTTTTTTTTTTTTAAAATGAAAGCTTCGATTGGATTGCCTTCATTCTTTTCGAGGTAAAAGAAACAACTGCATCCTATTCTGACATACATCTTGCATAGAGCTTGTGACAGCACGTTAATTCGAACAAAACAATAACAACCGGGTTTGTCAAGCTCGTTCCCAAAGGAAAAACAAGAGAACGATAGCACTGAGATATGAGTCCCAGAACCGTAACTCTGGCAGCAATGGCGATTGCCGCCTCCTCTGTGAGTGGAGTGGTCGCCTTTAGCCACGGAACACAACCGACGATCGGCACTCCTGTGTCGTATTCGTCGTCGTCGTCGCCTTCTTCGTCTTCGGAACTCCGTATGGGACTCTTCGACAGATTTGTGGCGGGAGGCAACGGGCGCGATAACCTCGACGACGAATTCGAAAAGCAACAGGCGATACTGGCCGCCCGTCGAGCTCCCAAGTCCGAGCGCGACAAGTACTTTCAGAAAGTGGAAGAACGCCGCCGCAAGGCCGACAAGGAACGCGACGACAATTGGGGCTGGCAGACCAAGCAGTACAAAAAGGGAGAAGATCCCATCAACGAGTGGAAAAAGCGAAGGGAGTCGGGAACCATCAGCGATTTGGACGACCAGTACGGGGATCCGAAGAAGGTCGGCGGCATCCCGCTTCCCATGGCGTCCTTTGGCGTGGGAGGTGAATTCGGTGTGGGTGGAAAAGTAAGTTCCGATCAAAGCGGCACGAACGGCCCGAGATGAACGCATTCAAAACAAAACAACGAACGGAAATGATGCATGCCTTCACCGCACCGTTCGAGTCCGGATTGTGTCGCGTTCGGCTCGGGCCTTGTGATTGACTCGTTTGAACTTCCCATTCCGTCGACGAGGACCTTGCAGCGTTGCCTGAAAGATTTGAAACGAGACTTGATCTGTGGATGCCTCGAGGTTTCTCGAACGGAGATTCGGACACGGAAGCTTTGGCATTTCGTTCCTTGCATGGTTTGTTCGATAGGCAGCGTTCGCCGCCTCGCCATGCGACAAACCCACTTTTTTCAGTGTTTCGTGGCACCTGTTCTTTCTCACGAAATCATCCATTCGCATTGTTTTCCTTCCCGTTTGCGATCGGTGTTTGTTGTCCGACCATTTCGACAACCTCCCTCCATCTATCCATTCACAATAGTACGACAATGGCGGGCGATTCGATCTGAGATTGCCGTACGCCGATCAGGGTTACGTCGACGAGGACGCCGATGTCATGGGCAAGATATCGGATTTCTTTGGTGGTGGCAAGAAGAAAAAGGAAGCCGAAGCCAAGGCTGCCGCCGCTGCAGCGGCCGAAGAGGCTGCCAAGAAGAAGAAGAAGAAGGGAGGCTGGCCGTGGTAAGGAGAGTGCAGTGAGCAAGAGGATACTTCTTCATACCACCACTGACAGCACCTGTACCTAGCCAGTTTTCGAGCACTCCGTGAAATTTTAAGATACAGCGAGAGAAAAGAAAACTACGAACGATCAGTTAACATTTACTTGGACTTCTACTAGTAATGTCATTATCAGAGCTAGTGTCATGTTCTAAGCTGGTTGTAGTCTCTTTCTATCCCTGACAAAAGATTCTGAAGGTAATTACCGTACACCGGAACAACGCACCCTCACACGGTAAGATCTTACGGTTACCTGCAGGACGAACGAAGAACAAAGTAGCATACTACGATACGTTACGTATTGTTGTATCTTACTCATCGTAATTAGGTAGATGCGATATCCGGCGGAGCATCGATTTGCCGTCAACGGGTTGGAAACAAATTTGCGCAGAGTGCGATTTTTTTGGACGATTTCTTTGGTGACATCATCCCTGTCGCAAAAAATTCAACGACAGATTCATTCGGTTGAACGACCCTGAAAAAGGGAAGCTCTCCTACCGGCCGCCATTTCCGGGACCTCAGTACAGTACCGTTCCAATACGTATGTAGGCTTTTCCAACGTACTACTTTTATTTTTAAAGAGCTCTTAATTACGACCACGTTGTCAGTCGTGAATTTTTCAAACTCCGAAAAAATTCATCTAGTCTTACTTATTCGTGGCAGATTCGTGGGTTTTTTTTGGGTTCGTGCCACCTTCCTTGAATTTGCACTACGACTTCTATGGGTCGGAGCATCATGTCCCGGATCGAGATTCCCATTCATTCGTTCAGCTCTCAATACTCAATACAGTAAGATTACTCAATACCAATCGTACTGGTACAGGTAAGGTCACCAGAAACCGTGTCGTAGCAGCACATAGATCTACTAAGAAACCTAACGCGTACTAGTAAAGTTCGTATGTAGTAAGTTACTAGGTAACCTTACCGTAGGAGCAAGATTGATTCCTGAGATTCGTGAACGCGGCGATGCTTGCGAACTTCTTCCGTCTCCGGGCACGACAAAAAAACATCACACACACACACACACACGCCAACGAAGTTTTTCTCACAGCGTGAAACAATACCGGCCCAAGTCATCGCCACCCAATTCACCGTGACAACATTTATATCACCGTCACAGGACACCGTCGGCGAGAGATTTATTTTATTGATCGAGACGGGGTTGACCAGCAGCGCACCATTATCGGAAACAACCACGCCCGACTAAAACCGATAGTTCAATAGCTAGTAGTACGAGTAGGGTTATCGTATCTACACCTTGTTGCAGAGCTCTACCAGTGTTACCGGGTAACTTACTGAGCTTTCATCTTTCCTTTCCCTTGCGCTCGAGTTTGTTGCTACCGGTAATTAAGGTCTTACCGTAACTCGACGTGGGTAGAAAGCGTTCGACTGCATCAACGCAAGAAACCGAATAATGATAAAATAATGATACGAAGGCGAGACAATTCGTATTTGAAACCGAAACCGAAACCGAAATCCTGTCGCAACAACCCTACTACGACTCAAACCATAGAGCTGACCGATTATTCTCCATCACCGACGAACCCGCGAAAGAGGCGAACCTTTGCGGAAATGGACCGAGGATTGGCGCCGGAGTTCTCGCTCTCCACCGCGGCGGCCAAGGCGTCCGCGGCCATGGCTTCCTCGTTCGATCGAGTGTGCAGCGGTGGCGGAAGCAGCAGCGAAGAGGACGAAGAGAAGCAACCCCTGATGATGAAGCAACGACAACGACAATCCCTTCCTCCAACAAAACAAGGACCAGGCCGAACACTTTAAGAACTCCCAGAGACACCTCGAAAGGAAGCAGGCGGGATCAACCTTTCCGCACATTGATATAAGTGTCAACATGAACATGAACATGAACATGAACATGAACATTGAAAATTTCGACTTTCACGCTCTCCCGATCGAGATCCAGCTCGCTCTAGAAGATACCTTGCTGGGCTGGACGCACCTGACTTCGATCACCATTGGTCACCTCTTGTTGCCCTGTCTGGTCTTTTACATAGTCGAGCACGCTAGCAAGTACATCCTGGAACAAACAGTTTACACCCTCACAACGAATGCTAATGCTATAGATAATGTTGATCGGTGGGCTGCAAGCAACACCAACACTTCGCAGACTCCGACTCACACACACACGCTAGAAGGGGATCTGGAGCATGCCATCGAGGCGGTATTAGGTATCGCCCACCACCCACGCCATCCTTGGGGCCGTGGCCGCAATCGCTGCCTTTCGTGTCATTCGAAATCGTCGGAGGGTCTGGTTTCGGCACGCGTACGGCTCGAAGGAATACATGACCTGCGAGGAGGGTCGGAGGCGGCGGGCCGCGGTCCTGGAAACCGACAAACATCCCTCGTCACTGCTTTCCCTCTCCGACCATGACACCACGGGAAATGGAAATACCAGCAAGCGATACTCCTGGACAAGTCAGATGGTTTCCAACTACAAGCGGAAGCGTCACAAGAAAAAGTTGAAACGAGCGAGCGACCGATTCGAGCGCCATCACTCGAGCCTTTCACCGAGGAAACCCGGCCTGAGACCATCGTCGTCCTCCAACAGACTCAGTCCCAACACCAGGTCGAACACATCCAAACCGGAGAAGGCAAGCAGTGACTATGATGCTAGATCCGTTGCTCCCACAGAGGACTGCTATGATTCCTCGTCTTCGACAAGCGTCCTCGTTCTCCGAGGACGATGCTCCACGCCGAACGCAACCCCGGGAACAATCCCACCAGAACAACGCGCATTACCAACGAACCTCTATTGCTCACGATGCCGTCTCGATTCCTAGAATTCACAACGTGCCGTACGCCCACGGTGGATTCTTTGGCGCTGCGCCTTTTTTCTTGGCCGATAAGCGATGGGTCAAAATTCTGCGAGAGCTCTTGCCGGATGTATACGTCGAAATCAGCCGACGCCTCGGTGGCGGGTATTACGTCGGACAGTATCTGGGGAGATCTTCGGCAGATGCTTCCAAACTCATTCACTGGGCGGAGAACAATCCCGTGGTGGCTGCGTACGGATTCGTGATGGACATGCAGATGCAAAAAGAGGAGGTCCCGGAAGAAACCGAAAAGCAAGATCGACACCAAAAATTGGGACTTCTCGGAGGCGCCGGCGGTGGGGTCTACGACACCTTGTACCAAGAACGGATGGGATTGTTCAAGAATGATGATTACAGCAGCGAGCCAGTCTTGATTCCAGAGAATCCTAACGGCACGAGCAACACCGGAACGATCATTGACCATTTCTACCAAAATCAGCCGCATATGGGCCTCCCAGAGACCATTCCAACCGGCACGAAGGACAAGAAAACGAGTCCCAATAGCAATTGGAAGATGCTCGGAGAAGGAAAGGTAGAAATCCCAAATCTCGAGTGGGACATTTTCGTAGATCCGCAATTGGTCCGGCGGGTCGAGGCAGTCTTGAATGCGAAGGATCGATACATACAATCCAAAAAGAAGAAGATGAACAACAACAACAACAACAACAACAACAACAGTGTTAAAAACAACCTCGGTGTGGCAACTCCTGCCATAGATAAATGCGATAGAAACAACAACGATTGCTGTGCATACTGTGATCAGCACCGAGACGATGAGAACGAAAACACGGAAGCCGTTGCCCTTCTAGCAGACCAGGACAATCAAATGAATACAATCACGAGCAATCTTTGTGCGAGAGATACCACTATTTGTGGCGATTGCTTTTCCGACAAGGCTCAAGCTGACGATTGTTGTGACGATCTTGAACTCGATCCAAGCGATCTGAATAGTATTGAGGGAGACGGAGGCGAGCACCCAGACCCCAATGATCCTGTATTGCAATACCTAGATCAAGAACTGAAACGGAGGAACCAGGAATTGACCGACCGGCTCTTGATCGCCCATGGCAATGTTCTACAGCTGATCACCGAACAAGCTGGTGTCCTAAAAGACTGGAACTATTCCCGAGTCCAGCGGACGAGACGGACCCTTGGAGGAGGAATGTATGCCCGTCAGTGGATGGCGGTCTTTGCAGAATCTTTGCGGCTCGGCATGGATCCACAACCAGCTGGCTCGCACAAATCAACCCAAAGCGATTGCAGTAACAAGGAAAATCACTTCGCGAACACGAGGACGGACAGAGATTCTCACAATTTTTACGACGACGACGACGATGACCGAGCTCCGGACGAGAATGCCGCGTTGTTGCCACTAACTGGACGCGAAGAAGACGATGATCCGTTTGCTTCCGCCGCGAATCACACGGACGTTCATGACGATGCTACCGAAGACGACAGCAGTTTTCATTGCACATGTTCTCCCAAATGTTGCCTCGATACGTCCATAGCGGAATCGGTCGCGTTGATCGAACGAATCACCAACACCAAGCAACCGATAGGGATTCTTCTCGATTTGAAGTCGAGGCACGTGCCGAAACGCGTGTTGAGTCTTATTCTTCAGTCTCTACAAGCAGCTGGGATCCGGGTGGTGGGCATCGCATCCTTTGAAATATCGGACATCCGTGGAGTTTGTAGTAATGACTACTACAATGCCTATGGCATCACACATTCCATCGCAAACGCAACAAAGGAGATATTAATGGTCCATTCCGCGGGAGATCTTCAAGCGGCATGTGACGAGGGACTGGTGCAACCCGGGGACTACGTCTTCTTCAATGGAGGCTCGCTGATATTGGACTCGGCTCGGTCGTCCACTGTCAAATCATTGCTTGGTTTTTTCTTCGATATGTGTGTTTGTGGGTACTACTCAACCTTTGATCCTTGCGTGATCGAAGATGGTTACAGGATTCAATCCTATGGATATGCGTGCAGTGGAATGGAAACAACAGGATGTTTTGACAATGCACCATACGAAAACTTTTTCGGCAATGAAAAAGTTCAGAAGACCAGTGTCTTTCGTGAGAAGAATGTCGATGATGACTCCATCATTATGTCATCCTCAAACAACAGCGACATGGGAAATGTAATGAGAACCCTTGCAGATTACAAGCGGCACTACGGGTTTTCAATGGGTCTGTACCTGCAAGAATTCTCGATCGACGAAGCAGCGGCGAGACTCTTGATAGAACTCGTCAACAACAATCCGTCGTTGTACGATTTGGGATTGGCGTGGGGAGGTATCAATGGCATGACCGTCCACGGTATACAGCCCGGAAGATTCACTTCCACCGATGGATATTGGAACCAGCGACGCCTCGGCAAGAGTTGGAGAGAGCAGTTCTAAGAGCTTACTAGATATAAACCATAGATTTTTATTATTCATACCCACAGCAACTTGGTGGTGATGCGCCCAACCGACCGATGCGAGTCCACGCCATGACCCGGCCTTGTCCGTGGTCGATAAGTATCGAAGCATTCCTTGAGCTGTAGGTTGTTTGTTCCGTGTTGACATCAACGGAAATGCTCGAATCTCCCTCGCCGATAGTTGAGTTGTGCTGCAGATAAACGTCGCTTCTTGATTAGGACCGCAACGTTTGCCATCCGAATTGGTTGAAAACTCTCGTCTCCGGAAGTAAGATACTTTTCGAGATCGACACGCAGACCGGCACGTACGCGTACGCGTGCGCAAAATCACGCCGCTAGGAATTCCTCGGATGAAAAACGCAAACGGAATGATTTGTTGGATGGTGTTGCGATGTGTTGGTCGTTGCGAATCAATCTTGCAATGTCCTCCCTCCCCCCCCCCTTTGCGCGACCGGTCTCGTCTCGCCGTTTTTTTATTATTGCTAATCGATTCCGAGCGCGTGATCGACGCACCGATTGAACCCGCTGTGGACTTTTTCCCCTTGCGTCGTAGCGCCCATCAGACTTTGGTCGTCTTTCGCGGTTCTCTCGTCGTTGCTCCATCGGGCGGAATTAGAAGGTACTCTATTGGCGTTCGGGAGCAAAACGATGGGGCGGACAATCGTGACGTGGCCCACTTTTTGATGGGTGTATCCAATCGTCTTGGATCCCATCTCCTCGAGATGATCGTCGTTTCTGGGCGCTTGTGATGGCTCTGCATGGGCATCCTTTCCAAAGGTTTGGTCTTCGATCGCAGGAATCAAGGAGTACGACGTTGTGGGGATGATTTTGCTATCCATGCCTTCTAACAGGGATATTGACTTGGAACCCTTTGACCACAGCAGCCTATCCTTGCGCAAAACACTACCACTGGGCTCCGGCAAAAAATCCGTGTTCCGGTGCATCTGCAAAAGATGGCTTGCTTGCTCCGAAGTTTCTTCCAGCTGAACGGCGGAAAGGTTTAGTTGATCATGAAGCAATGGCAGATGTGGTATAATCCATGGAGAAGGTCTCGCCGCATTTTGCTGAGGAACCTGCTGGTGATGTTGCATCAAAGATTGAGTAGATAAGCACACTTGGTGGGAGTTTTGATGTTGAAGCGTGCCGATTGCTGGCACTGGTGCTTTGAATCCATTCACGATGTTGAGATCGACCGCTTGACGTTGTTCTTGTTTGCGTTCCCTGATCCCATGAACGCCATCCGAAGAACCATTGCCGGAACGCCGACTCGTAAATCTTCTTAACAATTGAGTCACCTCGTTTTGGACCTCCAAAGTGGAAGCTAATGTCCATGAATTCTGCTCCTCGACGACAATGGCATTATCAAACCCACAGTTTTGGTTGCTTTCGTCAACGCCACCCCAATTCGCTGGAGGATGCGGTTTCAGAAAAGAATACCCATCTTGCCGCAGCAATTCAATAACTTTGCAGACAACTTTAGTGCGTTTTGATTGACTAGCAGACTTGTACTCCCTCTTGAAGGCATCGACAACGCGTCGGAAATGAATGTTCTGAGGTCGCTCCTGGATCGAAGAGCTGAAAACAAAAGGATTGGGAACAAAAAAATGAGCATTGCATCTCAGCCAACTAACCTTTTCTCAGTTGTTGACGATCCCGTCATCTGCTCACCCTCGTCCAAACAGAATACCCTTCTCGGAATCAGCTGATTTGCTTTCTTGCGCATTTCTTTGGGTGAATGCATTACTCTTTGCGTTACGCGTGTCTGGAATTTTCTCCCGGTCAGACTCCTCGAGTGTTCTGTTTGCTGGGTTGTCGAGTGTGCTACGAGGGGACGACGGATGAGAAATCAAATTTGTGGCTAGAATGTGCTTGTTTCGGGTTGTTGAAACGGAAGGCATGATTGTTTCGGACGATGAAGGCTGTTCCACAGCCAATGCCAGCACCGGGTCAGTTTGCATACTCATTATCGATAGAAGAAGTTGATCGAAGGCAATGCGTATTCACGTTCTCATTACAATAGTAAACACTTTCTACTGCTTAATGTAGAAATCAAGCTGTGGCACTTGATTCAACCATCAATTCAGGCGAATAGACATTAATACCGGTACCGGTATGTTTCATCCATTGATAAGTGCTTCTGGGACAATCCTATCCATTCAATACCCGATATCAACATTCACTATAATTCTTATTTTTTGAAAAAATGTTGTGGAGTAACGGCTCTTACTGGGAAGAAGTGTTCCCATTATTTTGAGAGAGGCGAAGATCGCGAAGTGCATTTCTCGTGATGTGCATTTCTCCGTAAAAACGAACAAATCATCTGATGAATTTCCGGAAGCAACTTGGATCTTCCACAACAAACAGAAATGCTCGCCCAAAAAAATCCAAATGCGCTGCATCACGCTGTTTTTATTCGTGGGAACAACAAGAAGTTGTATTGGTCTGTTTTTTGCATTTTTTGTACTACTACGAGTCCGATAACAATTGAGACTGGTCGATTATGAGCCAAAAATTAACCGAATATTCCCGAATCAAAACCGAACGGAGAACATACCAAAAATAAAAATTATTCTGTAATAGACAAATTCCTCTAACC
The DNA here is from genome assembly GCA_037355855.1 of Pseudo-nitzschia pungens. Classification (NCBI taxonomy): domain Eukaryota; phylum Bacillariophyta; class Bacillariophyceae; order Bacillariales; family Bacillariaceae; genus Pseudo-nitzschia; species Pseudo-nitzschia pungens. The sequence continues at coordinate 782,628 of CM074764.1, read as the reverse complement.
CTTCATAGTGTGCTGTTTTGTTAGTGGAAATCCCTTGTTCGAGTGCCTTACTAAACTCTTTAAAATCGTCTATTTTTGGTGTTCGCAAAAGTTCTTTTTCCGTGCATCGGCCTTCGAAAATGTGGCTCTATCCACAACAACAGCAATCGAGAGCAAGATGGTATCACACTTGCAGACTATTGCCACAGTCTTGGATGGGGGGGGGTTGATCTTGGATCATTGGTTGAGAGAGAGCAGCAGAGGTGAGAGGAATTCAGCAGAGGGGAAAGCAGCGGAGGGGAAATGGATCGATCGATCGATCGATCCCCGGAGACACGACAATCTACCGGTACCACAGTATTCAGTCTGATCGATTGAAAGTACTTACCTTGGAACAATCCCCTGCAACTGCACTGAAATCTCCTCCAAATTAGCTCTGAAACCATGTCTATCTTCATCAAAAAGGCCCCTTTGGCTCTCAGCAAGAAATCTGCCTCCAAACCTGCCCCTCGCAAGCTCACTGTCAAGGAACGCCAGGAACGCCTGGAAGACCTCGATACGGACTCTGATGATAGTGGTTTGCTCAGCATCGAAACAGTTGCTCCCGATCCACCTTTTGCTGGATTGGAAGAGCTTTTGAAAAAGCGCAAACCCTTCACCAAGCCAGCAAAACAGAGCTTGATTGTTGCGTTTTTGGAAGCCGATCTCTCGCGTCTTACAGAGAATGACGCAAAAAAGTCCCTGCTTAAAATTCAGCAGGATTTGAAAATCACCAAAGGGAAAGCGAGCAAGTGCTCTCCCAAAGTCTGGACCAGTGACTACATGGCAGAAGAGCTTGTTGGCATTGTTCAAGCCTACGAATCCTACCAATCTTTTGTTGCGTGCAATCGATCCACCAGAAACAAGATTCCTGCAATTGCCATGTTTGATGATCTCCTGAACAAATTCTCCACTGAACTGGACAAGGAACGCGCCAAGAAGGAAGTCCTTCTTCGCGCCGAAGCCAAGAAGAAGATTGCAAAGGCCAAGAAATCTGATGGCGTTAGACCCCAGGAAGACATCGAGTTTGACAGATTTCTCCTGCTTTCCATGCCTTGTCCCAACTGCAAGCATTTCAACACCATGCATCTCCAGAGCAAAAAAGAAATCGAGGAAATCAACCAGCAAGTGGAGGACGAGTACCAAAAGAAGAAGCGTCGGTACGCCGCTTATTCTGTATCTCGGCAGCAACAAGAAAAGAAGCCCTGGAAGGGGAAGATCAAGAGTCGGGAGATCGGTTGCTTCTGTTTCAAGATCAATTGCATGGACATGCCGAATGGAGGCAATTGTTCTCATTGCAAAAACTCTGCCAACCTCAACGCCAGGGGTGTATGTGTGGATTGTTGCATTTGTGCCTGTGACTGTAGCATTGTCTTTTGCGAATCGGAAAGGAAGGCTATTGCTGATTCGGTGGATCCAAAGGAGAAAGAGTCTCGTCCCCCTACCAATGGGAGAGCATTGCTCTACCGCCTCGAAGATATATACGCCTCAAAAGTCAAGGAGGTGTACCTGGAAAATCCAACGGCGTCAAAGGAACAGATAGCCAGAGACGCCCATTCCAGTACCTTCCATGAAGTTCTATCCGATCCCATTTTCGCAAATGCAGAAGCGAGAAAGAAACTTCAGGAAGATATGGGTCCACTGGAGACTACCACCAAGGATGGGAAGACTATCGATCAGCTCCGGGCAGAGAAGAGGGGTGTCACTCTGGATCCCACCGGAGACTCCAGATTCTTCAGGAACAGACTCCAGGAACATCCAATGGATCAGACCAGGTTTCTCCGAAACAGCAATACGGCGAACCCCCTTCCGCTCTCTCCAATCAAATCCACCGGAGGGATCGGATCTCGTGTCCAACCAATCAGCATCGATGGAGCTGATGGCGCCAGTAAATTGTTGGGTACTCCACCAAGTGAATTGTCGACTGATAGTACTCCACCAAGTGAATTGTCGACTGATACTCCTCCCTTCCTCCGATCCATGCGCGAAGCAGCCAATGAGAAAGCTGACTTCCAGGAGAACTCCCAGCCCACCTTGGAGATCCTCGATCACTTGGGAGACACTCTTACTGCTGAAAATAATTCAGCAGAAGCTTCCCGGATCAAGCGCAAGGCAATTGATCTTGCCAAGCGCGGGAAAGATCCGGAAGAGTGCCTCCCCAAAATGGTGGACTGGTGCAAGCGCCAGAAGATTCCAGAGAAGAAATAAACTTTATTATTAGTAATTATCTATGATTAGCTGTAAATTGTCGCGTCCATTGTCCATTGCCGGTTGGTTGTTGGTTGCCGGTTGCCGGTTACTCTTGCTGGAGACATAGTGTAGTTTATAGATGTTGCCAGCAGCAAAATTATGAGCTGCTGCTTGCTGCTGCTTGCTGCTGGAGTGGATCGATTCAGCTGTAAATGGATCGATCCACTCGTGTTTTCAGTTCCGGACTTTCATGTACCGGTATGTTCGCTATCCAGACTCGTAGACCTATAATAGCTAAAGAGAGGTCTAACACCTCTGAGTCCCAGCAGTTCTTCTATACTTGGACGCGTCGGTCGACTTCAATCCCAGGAGTTCTTCTATACTTTGCGGCGCAGGTCGACTTCAATCCCACCATCTGGACGTCCAAGGTTTTCTATTGTACCTATGTTCGATATCCGCCAATGGAGATGGATATAATCGATTCCCACAAGTGTTCGATACTTAAGACGTGGGAGTGACACGCGAGCGACATGGGAGTGACTCTGCCGGTGGCGCTATTGGGTACAATCGAAAACCTATTACAAATAAACTGGAGCTACTCTAATTCATTATTTCTGTTTTTGCAACTCTGCAAAAGCAAATCCCCCACTAAACTACCACTAAGAAATACAACTAAATCGACAATCGACCATGGTGGAGACGCGACAATCAACAATCGACAATGCTGGAGACGCGACAATCGACAATGGCGCTCAGCGCTTCAGGGGATTACAACGCCGGGGTAGGTACCATCCTCGCTGTATCCACAGTGAGCAAAGGTCCCGTCGAATGGACCGATTGCTCCTGCAGCTCTGTAGATCTGTTGCTCTAGATCCACCAAATCTAGCTCGCCTCTTGTATTGATCTTGAGGTAGTTGACTAACTGACAGATGATATACTCTGTCGGTCCATACTTCGGCTGATAGGGAGGCCGGGGGACAACATTGTATCTCGTCGGTCCTTCCCTGTCGAAAATCGTATTGTAGACAATGGGAGCAGCGTGGCTGCTCAAGTTGTCCCACATAAAGACTCTCCAGTCGTCTGTTTGTGGCACTCGCTGCTCTCCTTCAAAGGAAGAGCAGATACTGCCTACAAAGGAAGCAAACGCGTCCCCTGTGGTTCCAGGGTTTCGACTCACCCGTACCCATCTTCTTGGATACCGGAGGCTGCCGGATAGATTGTTGGGTACAGTGGGATCTCCAGCCTCCACAGCGATAATCACTGTAAGTTTCTGCCCTTTCGCGTAGTTGCCGATACTCCGAACTCTCCGAAATCTAACTGTCCAAGCCCTGGTGCGATTCAGTCTTCGTGTTTCCATGGCAAACTCATCGATATCGATAAGTCTCTTTCTGGGGATGCCAGCAACGCCAGATGGCAATGGTCTGTTCCAGAACAACCATTCCTTCCTCTTGTTGGTGGGAGTGTAAGCCCGGTAAGATTCGATGCTGCCTTTCTTTTGTGTGACATTCATCTCTTGTAATCGGTGCGAGAGGAGCTGCTTGCTGTAGATCCCTCCCCCCTCGTTGTAAATAAACATTGCCATCTGGTCAAGCGTTGCCTGTGGCCAAACAACGAGACAGAGCATAAGGAGCGTCAAATCTGCACCTACCAGCTCTGTCTTGTCTTTGTTGCCAGTCATCCGTCGGGGTTGAAGTTGTTTCTTCCACCGGAAGAGTGTTGCTCTCGCAACAGGTACAGGTAAGCCTGCTTCGTGATCCTCCAGTATCTCTCGTCGACGCCATACTGGATATCCCTGAGCTCCTCCTCTTTTAGGGTGAGGCCCCTCCTGCCTCTGTTGCCCTAACTCCCTGCTAAGTTGCAGTTTGCTACGGGCTTTGGCTCTGGTATCTGCCGGATCCACCACCATGGTCAACGTGTTCTCGTCTTGTATTCTCGTTATTTGATGCGAAGAACTGTGGTGTCAAAAAATGTGATTTTTATAGAGAGTTTAGTAAGGCACTCGAACAAGGGATTTCCACTAACAAAACAGCACACTATGAAGGGTTAGAGGAATTTCTCTATTACAGAATGATTTTTTGGCATTGGTATGTTCTCCGTTCGGTTTTGATTCGGGAATATTCGGTTAATTTTTGGCTCATAATCGACCAGTCTCAATTGTTATCGGACTCGTAGTAATCATTATCATACAATATTCACAACAACATAACATCACGGAGAGGTATGTTTATTAATGTTCTGGTTTGAAGAGTAAGTTTACCGTAAGGTTACCTACGTAAGGTTACGAAGTAACCTTTTAAGTTACCGGTACTTGGTCCGGATTGTCTTCTGTCGGTACCAGTAACTTACTCGGACGCACGTATTACAAGTACGAGTGCTCGTACCGGTACCACTATTTCAACGCGTGTATTTTATTACAAAAAGATTTGTTTTAGTCACTAGTGTGAAGTGACTACAACCCCCAGTGTCAGGAGATTGTTGGTTGAGGCGCAGCTCAGTTTTCTTCTTGTCAAGTAGGAGACTGATCTCTACTGCAATTGGCTAGGTAACTCCTCAATTAGACTATTCAATGAACTTTAATTATGAGTGCAATAACATGAAGTCTCACCCTATATCTACTTGGAACATGCTCAAAGAAGCAATAAGCACCAGCAGGAAACTTGCTGCTAGAGAGGAGGACCTTCTTCATTGATTAGGATAGGCTACTAGTAGTAGCGTCGATGTGAGAGTTCCTCACAACAAAAGAAATTGAAATATTGAACTGATCATCACTCATTTAAGTCACTTTCAATGGAAACAAGAGATGGGATTGATTCTTAATGGTATTTAGCAATGTTCTATTCATTCTTTTTGTTTTGTTTTTCTGTGTACAGTACTAGCACGTGTAATTATAGTATTTTCAAAAATTTGACAAAACTTCTGTGTAAGACTGTGCCCCACTACTAGTGCTGCAATGAGGAGCATAAACATGATTCGGTTTCCGCATAACATAAATGAAAAGAAAAAAATTGTCCTGGCAAAACTCGAAGACAGCAAGAGAGCCCTGACAAGAGAGAGGACCAGGGCCGCCGTTCGCAAAATGAGGATTGTGGAACCCGTTGGAAAAATGGTTGTATCTTGTTGACCAAAAAAGGTTGATCCCTTCTGGTTTCATTGCGTGCGACGGCGAGCGCAGAACGCAACATTGTGTTTTTGAGCATCCGTTTAGGCATTTAGTGTGCTCATCATGTTACCTGGGTTTTGATTTCAAAGAAGCACGTATTTTCTTTGGTACCTGAAACAGGAAGCTGTTTCTGGATGAAAATCTCGCGGATCGGATGCGCTTGGTACGAATACAACCCAATTGTCGAATCGACGATCGAATTTCCCGCATGCTGTAACCACGATCGAGAAGGCTGTGTGGGTCGGAAAAGGAGATAGAGAGATGAGTTATGAAATTTAGGAAAATCCCAATAAGGAAGTTACATACCGTTCGAGGGTACAAGTACAGACAGGATGAATTCCCAATGATTTTCGTGTTTCTTTCACTTACATATCGATCCGCTGACCCGAAGTTAGCAACATTTGATCCGGAGGCCGCCGGTTCCACGGATTCTCCTTCTGGTGTTCGTCCACGGATACGAATTTCTGGTACGACATCCTCTCCCATGTCAGGCTTAGCGATGGTCCACGCATCGGCACAGCTGATCCGCCCAATCCAATGTCGTGTGTGTGAACTTCTACCGACCCAAACCGGACACCGTTGCGTGCGCAAATATCACGTACCGGTACAACGTCGTCCTCCTTCTCCGTTTGGAATAGTTCGTTCCGCGAAACTTTGGAGGCTGTGCTTGGATTGTTTTTGATGTCAATGGGCACGTTGGACTCCTTATCTCGCAAGGTGTCATCGCTAGGGACCAACGACGCAAGAGCTGGGACGGCATCGATCTTGCTATCATTGATTTTTGGATGTGATTGGTCTTTGCTTGGTTCGTTTTGGTTGTTCGCAATCAAATCGCAACAGCTTTTAACTTTCTCTGCATCGAATCCGATACCCTTGGTGTCTTCATTGTTATCGCTATTGATTTCAACATCGTCCGCTTCTGATTTGGAAACCACGCTGTCCCCTTTGTCGAAGTCAATGTTGAGTCCCACCGAAGTATCTGTACCATTGTTGTTCTCGTCGAAATTTCTAGCGACAAAAGCGACATTATAATTTGGTCTCCGCCCATCCGTTACGTTTTCGTACTCACTGAAAGCAATGGGGTCCAAACGGATTCTATTCTCATCGTCGCACTTTACGACGGAGTTTTCCATGGAAAAGAGAGAATCGATGGATGCACTGTGATGTTTGGTTCGATCCAGCTCGGATCTTTCATCGGGCACCGATAATGTTTTGGTGATCCACGACGTGAACGGCAAAGAGCGCAGTAAGGATCTTCCACCTCTGCATTTCTTCTTCGCAGGATGCTGCTTAAACTTGGACACGAGCTGTTTCCACATTGTTCCCCGTCGACCAAGAAATGAAAGCTAGGGTTCTGCGATTGAAAACGCAAAGAAAGGGACGATCGATTCGCATAAATTACAGAGTGAAATTATTTTTGTGGTGTCAACCGTTTGATCCCAAACCAAAAAAAAGGATAAGGAACACCACGATGGAGAAGGTGGTCCCGTGGTAGAACAATCAATAAAATCGCAGCGGAAAAACTCAGTTGAACGCATAAATGCTTGATTGCCATTTTAATATCACTTCTACTATTCTCACTTACCGAGGTGATTTTAGGCACAGTCACTATTGAAGCATATTGTCTATTTACTATGGTGCATACGGTATTCGGGATGTTCGGTAAGTGTAATCAATCAATGAATATTTTCGCTATTTTGCAACTTTGGAACGTATCCTGTCCAATAGAAGAGAGTTTCAAGTTTTCTTGTCGAGATTGAGACCAATACTTCTAGCATTAAGTAAGGCCTTATTTATTACTTACAATTCAATACAATTCAATTACGAAGTAATAAAAACAATAGAAACAACGGTTCTTGCGAAGTATTTTTTTATGCGCTGGCTTGGTTTTGGAACGTGTCGGTTTGAAATTCTGTCGAGCCTATCATCGTAAAGAATGACTACCACCTGCCGACAAAGGGATGGGATATGTTGACCAATCTGTATTCGATTCTAATTACTGTAATTAATTAAGGAATCGAAGAAAGCTTCATTTGTTGCAGGGAACTATGTTTAAAAGGCAACTTGGCGACACGCTTTATGACTATCCGTACTGCCGGAAGATCACAAGATCAAAATATACGAAGTAATACTATCGTATGATGCTATTGACGGTGCGAACGCAATGACATTGAGAGTGCGAAAACAGAAAACATCATAGCACGGGAATACCGGTTGCGTAACACGTACGCCTACATACTCCTCCCCCTTTTTTTGTGCTCGGTTCTATACTTAAACCGCTCACGTATCCTTGATTCCGTACGTAATGCTCCACTTTTTCATGCTTTTTATCAACGTTCGAAGAGGAGGTAATTAATACAGCGAGTTGATCGGCTATTATTGTAGACAGTGCTGTGCTCGTGGTTCGGTGTTTCCCTAAGTAAATTAATGCTCCACTTTTTGATGCTTTTCATTAGCCAATCGAAGAGATGATGACGACGTGAGTCAATGGGCTTTTTGTATAATAGGTGCAGTGCTCGTAGTCCCTTTTCTGTCTACGCAATGCTTCCCTTATGCACTTTGCCTCATGGACAACGAAACAGATGATGATGACGTGAGTCAATCAGCTATGGTCAATAATAAATAATAATAGTAATATATATATATATATAGTACGAGTATCGTACACGCATGGTGCGTGTACGGTACCAAGAGAGTGAACGGCGCGATTCGCAATCTCTCTCCGTCCGACATTCTCGGCAAGCAACAGACCCGTCGGGCGGATGACGATTTGGATTGCAAACAGCAAGCGCGAAACACATCCCGGAGCGAGCGAACGAAGGCGCGCGTCTCCGCCACCGCCGCTCCCGGATGCGACGAAGAAAGATGCCATCGAATCGATCCGGTTGCAATTTGTTGGACGCGACCATCGACCGACCGACTCGTATGGGACCCGTTGCGTTGCGGTCGTCGTCATTCGCAGCGGCCAGCGAGAACAAAAACGGATCGGGGTTGTTTCTTTCCTTCCGACCGCTCGAGTTCCGGGCCGACCGTTTCGTCCCGTTTCGAGCAGTCGCGATCAGCGGTGTTGGGAAGATGCCGTGTCGGGGCGGACCGGCCCGGCCCGAGCTATTCGACAAGCATACCGGCGGGAGCACTCGAGAGAGACTCTGGTGGAATCGACAACGGAAGGTGTCCGAAAACAGGTATTGTAGTTTATCGTATTATGCTATGCTATGCTATGCTATGCTATGCACCGCACCGCGACTCGCAACCGATGGCATCGTGGATTTTTGTTCGGGCACGGTAAACGCGTCGATCGTTTGCGGTCGGTCGGGTAGCAATCGACCGGCGCATGCGGTTCCGTGCGTGTCGTTTTGGTCGGTCGAATCGATGAATCGATGGATGGATGGTGGTCCGCGTCCCCGCACGGCTGCTGCCGGATCGCCCGAGCGAGCGACCGAGTGGCGAAGGATGGATAATTCGCTCTCCGTGTCGCGCGTCCGGTGCGCTCACGGTTTCTTCCACGTCCCGGGACGATCAAAGACCAGCGTCAGCGGTTGCTCCTTTTTCTTCGTCGTCCCCTTTTTCGGTTTCGCCGCCGCCGCGGGACCCTTCGGTTCGTGTTCCCCGCGCCGCGGCAGAGACCCCAGGGTCTCCGCCGACCAGTCCCCGTCGCCTCCCCTCTCGTAGGTCGATTCGTTGGGACGAAACGAATAGCCCTCCGAATCAAAGCCGAGGAGTTGGTCCAGGGATTCCACGGAACGAGTGGCCATGTACCGGACCATCAATCCCCGGGCCCGCTTGGCGTGAACCGCAATCGTCCTGCCTCCGTGCTTGAAGACGACCTTGACCATGCGCCTCGGGGGAACGTCGACGGCCGCCGCGTACTCGTCGCTCGCCAGGTTGACAATCATTACGGGGGTTCCGTTGGCATCGCCATCGCCATCGCCATCGCCATCGCCATCGCCATTCGCGCGTTGCTCTTCCTCCCTCTCGATGCACGCCCGAATGGAGGGTTTCCAAAAGTCCTCCAGCTTGATCGTCTTTGGATCGACGCTCTCCTCGCGTTTGCTGGCGGCAAAGACGCCCCTGCTGGCCATTTCGAGACGGTAGGCCTCGATCCTGTCCATGGGACGAAGCCACCCGTAGAGAGGATCGACGATCCGGAGGTGGCCCTGCAAATAGCCGAGGGTGGCCGGGGTGGCCAGGGTGGCCACGTCGAGGCCGGCGTACGCCGCTCCGTCGAACAGAAAAATGCTCGGTTTCCGGCCCTCCGACGCCGCGTCCTCGGAAACGTCTCGCCAATAGTCTTGCGCTTTCGAGGTGATTTTTTGGCTCGTCTTGAGGAGCTTGCCGAGCTTGGCGGCCGAAGCGGCGTGTTCCTTCATGGCGGCCACCACCTCTCTTCGATTGGATCGGAGCTCGTCGAGGGGTTTGGTGAATTCCATTCCCGCCACTGGCGTCCGGCAGGTCGTCCTCCAGATTGAGTGTCTTGGCGGGGGACAGGATCGCGAGCAATTTGTAGCTTTTCGGCTCTGGCTCCGGCCTTGCCTTTGACTCTGGCTTTGACTCCGGCTTTGACTTCGACCTCCGACACGGCTGGTGGAGGAGGCGAGTCCTCGACGGCGTTCTCCTCCTCGGTGTCTCGTTTGGCACCGCTGCGTGCGCTCCTCCGGGTGGGCGTCCGAGAGGATTTTCGTTTGCGGGTGTTGGCCATGCTTCCGCGATCGTGGGAACAATTGTCGTCCGGGTGGGGAGAGGTTCCGGTGAATCTTGCGGTTCCGTTTCGGCGGGGGTCGTTTGCGAACAGGGACGATATTATCGCGGTTGTACTTCGTGTGGGTCCGTGCAAGCAAACACCTCGAATGACAAACCGACAGGGTTGCATGCGGTTCGAGTCGTTCGGAAGCGAAGAAGAAGTTGCTCTTGATCTTGCTCTTGCTGTGGAAAGCGGTGGGACGAACGCCACTGCCGAGGACAACGACGACGAGAGAAACAACGCCCAGAGCGATGCAGCTGTCACCGCGATCTTTCCGGTGAATTCCTTCCTACAATTGCGACGAGGCATCGATGCGCTCGTCGACTGCAGAGTGGTCTGAGAGTCGAGTAATTACTAACCTTAGGCGCTTGTGATTCTTTCCGTAACCTTACCATGTTTCTCGCCAGAGTCCCGACTCCTGATTCCCCGCTACCGCAATCAGTAATTCCGAAGTCGCAATTGCCTCACCGCTGACCGCTTGCCCGTCATCTGTCGTCGCCATGTAATCTTACTAACCTTTTCGTAAGGTTACCGGCCAATCTTTGGCCACGGTATTGTCCAAGAATTTGGGGGCGGATTAAGAATCATCGTAGTTTTTATTGTTGAAATAAGTGACCCTGAATTCCTTTTTGTGTCATACCCTACGTACCAAGACTTAAAGTAAGGTTAAGGTTTACCATCCACAACGAACAGGAACCTTTCGCGCCACATTAGTGAAAGTACGCGATTCGCACCTGTACCAAGTGTCTGCTACAAGAACCGTGGTTCGTGTTTTGTCACCCTTCTTTTTACTGCCGAATTACCGTAGTAGTAACCTTGAAAGGTTTAATAAATCTCCGTGATCACAGGCAGAAACAGTCAACGCCGGGCACCAATCCATGATGGATTGAAACAAAACTTGTCACAATACTTCAACTAGCACTAGTAGATGACTGAAATGCAATGTACCAACAGCTACTACTAATAGTACTACTAGTAGTAGTCCACTACTCTAGACGTGCGATCATCATCGCTCGATGGGCAATCCGATTCATTGTTGGGAGGAAAACAGCACTTCGTTGCGTCGTACCCATCTTGTTTACCTGCTGGTGCTTCTTGCCTGCGACAAGACAACAATTTTGGACGGAGACATCCCTGCCTACTAGTAATACATACTACTAGTAGTAGAAACTGCGGACACCATAGATTCATTCCTCACTCTACTAGTGCTGGTACACCGAGCACACCAGCAGTATGAATTCTGTCTCAGCTCCTAGCTACTACTACTAACGCGATTCCAAAAGGAATCCAAGCTCCTCTACTAGCGTTCCGTTTTGCATTACTCTAACAGATACGCTTGAGTTCAACCTCCTCTCCGCACTACTACTACTACTACTAACTTCGAATTGAAAGTTGATGAGTGAATTTTTTAGTTTTATTTTGTATTTTAATTTCAAGCGTTATTCTGAGATCCCGATATGTATGTTATGGTTGGTTGTTTTACATATAAACAGTTGTGTACTAGTAGTAGGAAAGCAAGCGTGAAATAGATTCACCGCAGCTTTCATTGGAGGAGTGTGGCCCCTGTTCTTTCTTGTTGTTGTCATCTCGAACAGAAAAAAAAAAGCCGAGATAAAAGGAGAGAAGAGAAGAGAACCAACAACTACCCGCACCCCGCTATCGTTTTAGCCCTTGATATATATTTCTTCTCTTACGGAAAAGTTCCGGGTCCCGCGTGAGGCAGTTCGAAAATCTCGTCCAATGCATTCTCGTGGTGCATGCCCGTCGGGAAGACAAAGTCCGGAATGATCACCTCCGATACCCTGTGAAGAATTCCGTTCGTGGCACCGACGTCCGCATCGAGAATCTTCGGTAAATTGTGCATGTTGTTCTTGGTTCCCACCTGGGCTTTGCCGCTGTGGCGGCATTCGGTGATCGTGTCGACCCCGCTCAGCATCCTGGAGGTTTTGTTGCAAACCAATGACCTGAAGTCGCGCTCCCCGCCGATGATGTGCGACAGGAGCAGCCGGGTCAGAAACTGCGAACCGATATCCGCCAGGAAGAAATCCTTGGCGCACGTCGTGTCGAGCGTGATGTCGAGGCCGACGCTCTGAAAGTACACCACGACGCCCGTGCCGGTCCCAAACAAGTGTTTGAGGGGTGTGGCCAGAAATCTCTCGAACGCCAGGTTGTCCGGCGCGAACATGGTGTATTTGCTATTCGTCATGAGCTTTCTCGCGCCGTGTTTCCCCGCGAGGTGTTCCGGGATTTTTGCGAGTCGCGGGGGGATGCCGATTTCGGCGTCCGTGCGGAACTGGATGAAGGGCAGGTTGTCGTTCAACAGCAAAAAGACGGCATCGGAGGCTTGGATTGCCGTGCACAGAATCGAGAAGGCCAAATCATTTTCCACCGCACAGATGATCCCGGCTGATTCGAGCGTCGGGGACAAAGGCAACAAAACGAAAGTGAAAACAATGAGGAAGAGGAACCAATGCTTCGCGGAGGACAACCTACTGCATTGACAAACAACTCGGAAATTTTTTGTTGTTGCGTTGTTACAAACAACTACCCTTTTGGTTTCTCTTACCGAGTGTTTGTGCTCCTGCGGATGGTTCTAATGATACACTAGGACGGTCACTAGGTTCTACCGAAAAGGTGGGATTCTCCGATGGTTCTTCCGATTGGGTAGGGTTTTCGGATGGTTCTGCGGATTGAGTAGGATTCTCGGATGGTTCGTCACTGTTGGTGGGATTTTCACTGGGAGAAGCTGATGGATAGTTAGTCTTGCGATATGTGGGTCTTGGGGTTGGATACGGAGTGGTTCTTGGGGTTGGATACGGAGCGGGTCTTGGGGTTGGATACGGAGTGGGTCTTGGGGTTGGATAAGGAGTGGGATGAGGAGTGGGTCGATCGCTTGGGGCATTGTGGTAGGGGTCGGGTTGTGAGTGGTGGTGTGGATCGTGGTATGGCTCGGGGTGTGGATCGTGGTATGGATCGTGGTGTGGCTCGGGGTATGAATCGTGGTATGGGGTGGGGTGTGGATCGGGGTATGAATCGTGGTATGGGGTGGGGGGTGTGTTGTAGTGTATGCTTTGTCCGTGTCCATAGGAGGTTGTCGGAAAGCCATGATGAAAATTGGAACCTGGGGCGGGACGAGGATCGGGACCCGGGGCGGGACGAGGGGCTGGTTGATGCATGGGGATGTGGGGAGGAGGTTGCATTTGCATGGGGATGTGGGGAGGAGGTTGCATTGCCCCGTGGTGTACAAGCTTCCTCTGATCTTTTCCCGAGGTAGAACCGTTTCGCAAGTGGCGTTGTGTTTCGGCACCACCGGTGAAGACCAACTGGGTGCCGACCAGAAGAAGGAGGAGCCGTGAAGAAAGCACAAACTTCATTTCGATCCACTTCGTATTGTCCTGTTAATAGCAATAGCGCCGGTGTATTGATGATTTGTTTTGGTGTTGATATCTACTGTTTCAGCGACACCCGGCTTCTGGGGAAGGATGAACTAGACTGTGTTCTGCAGAGCTCAGGAGAGGTCATACCTACTTACAAATAGGATCGAGCATCTTTCTCTCGAAATCGAGGTGCGGCTCATTTGCAAGGGAATGATGAACAGCATGCGAGTTTCGTGCGAGTTTCGTGACCTATGTACCGCTATCATTCGAGGCCAGCTCGAAGGTAATCCCGAGCCTTGTCATCTCCAATCGAAACAATACTATGGCAGTTGCAGCGTTAGGCTTGTCGGCTCCGTATCCTAACGCACACATTATACATGTCAACGGAAAGGAGGAGAAATCGCAAAAATCTTGAACGCATACCAATAATTACTCAAATTCAGCGATGTACAAAATGCCAAAAAGCGTGCCAATAACATTCCGACCGTCGCAAGCAAAAAAAAATAAGGTTTCTTGTACCCGTACTTAGTACGAAGTAATCTTACTACTAATAGACAAGTTACGTAAGTTACTTACGAGTTCGGGGTTGTAAGACCCATTGGAACCGACTCAGTCGACTCACTGCCGTTCGTACGGACGTCATGGACGATGCTTCTGCTGTCACAGAAATGACTCTCACAAACTCCTGTACTACACAATACTTCGTACATTACAACTACTACTAGTAAAACCTTACTACTTGGTCTAGTACCAACTGCCGACCAAAGTTGTCCAACCACGGCGGGGCATCACCATCATGTGCATGATGATGCTACAATCCTTGTGTTGCTGAAGAAGCTGGTATTCATCCTAGGTGAGGGGTGCTGGTAAGGTTTACTTCTACCTACTGGTGGTGGTGGCGGTGGTGGCTGCTGACACCATGTTTGAAAATATCATATGCAAGGTCCTTCGTGCTCACAGCAGGCCAAAAGAGATGAAGCCGCACCATTTGAAGTTCCAAACCACTTTAGTGTTGTGTGAGCCTATAAAAATCTAAACTAGACCCAGCCATAAACAAAAATCATCATGCAAACTGCATCTGTATCTCATGGAATTTGTCAACTTCCTGATGAAGAACAATAGTGGAAACCATTCTTGAGTTGGGTGACCCAACAATATGTGGTGGTGATGTGTTGGAAAGAAGAAACAAATTGTCCATGAAAAATGGTTTTCTTTTTCTCGAAAGTCGTTATCTCCATCTAGGTGTAGTACTTTCATCACACACACTCTAATATCACTTACCCCACCACAAGACTGAGTCACAAAATTTTGGACATTCCACCAGGTCGGGGGAAATGACCACCAAGTCATGTTAGTAGTTGTATTTGGCAGCATTGTAAGACGCATCAAGAACTTGCTGGTTGAATTGCTGCTGACAGTGGCATATGACAATAGGAACCGATCAAAAAGTCATCAGTTGGACACTAGTTTACGGGCGGGACCTGAGAGATGCCATTGAAGAAATGGGGGTGCTTGCGTTACTACACGCAACAAACCTCGGTTCACAACCAAATAATTCCTACTGAGCAGTGATAAGGTCAACCCAGGAAGGTTAGGTTTGGTCCGACCTAACCTCAAGCATTAGCTACGATTAGGTTGGACGTTGCTCTAGGTGCAGGGATGTATTTTTGAGCTTGAGATATTCTGTCCACTCATGTCTCCAATTACAAGTAGGTTTTTTCGTTGTTGCGAATAGTAGTACTACGGCATGGCATAATCTACTACTAGTAATGTCAAACCTCGTCTTGATTTGGCTTTGCAGTCTGCTCGGGACCAAGTTTGCGGTATGTGTTGGACAAAAAAAACTCTAAAACACTTTGCGGACATTAGTGGCAATTCGATGCGAACTGCCACCCGGTTGCACCAAGTGGGGCCCGCATACCACCGATTTGTACGGAAGCAGGCAGCGATCCAACTCTCAATCAAAATGCCGATCGAACCGAACCGAGTTCACACGGGCAACGCGGAATCGACCGACAAGGAGTTTTCGTGTGCGCTGCACTGCTGTCGCCTAGAATTTGTCGCACTCCACTCACGACGGCCGAAGCCACAAGAAGCAGTCCTCGCAAACAAAATTCCAATCATCTCCTGCACGCAGTCGCCATGTGCTCCAAGCAATAATAGTGGATGGGTTTGGGGTTGTTAATACGCTTTTCTATATTTTTTTCACTACGTGTACTGCTGTTAATTTCTGGGGTACGTTGCTGGCAACACTCCCATTTCCAGTTGTACCTACCGTCATTGTTTACTTGCCGGCAGCCAAATCCATTTCCAGTGTCAGGCTCGCAGATCGCTTGCGCTTGGCGGGTGGTTCTTCCCCGGTTCCGTCGGAGGCCCCAGCGACGACGACATCGTCCTCAAAATTCTGGTTGCCGGTTCCGAACAGACGATCACCGACGTCACCCATGCCCGGCAAGACAATCCCGCACTCCGTCAAATTGGGGTCGATCACTCCCACCGTCACGTCCACATCGGGGTGGTTTTTGGCCAGAAGTTCCAGGCCGGCCTTGCTGGCCACAACGGTCACCATGTGGATCTTGGGAACTCCCCACTGTGCGCGAACGTCATTTGAAGCGTCGTGCATCGGGTTGTCGCAAGAATTCCAGCGGATTCCGAATGAGAAGAAAAAATCCGTCCAAATCACGAAGGAAATAATGAGAAAAAAAAACCATGGTCGAAATCCAAAAATAATAATAATATTGAGAAGGAACAGAAACGACAAGGAATTGCAGAAGCAATGCAAAGGCAAGAAATGAATGTGTGAGAAACCAAGTTTCTGTTTTCTTCTGTATTGCGACAGTCAAACGAATAAATTCTTGGCGAACCGTTCTTCGCCAATTCAAATCCGGCGACAGAAAAACTGGTATTGTTTCGATTTTGGAACATTCGATTTGTTGCGGTGCTTACCTTTTTCAGAATCGCAATGACGGCATTGGCTGTTGCCGCGCTTCCGACCATGGGATCCAGAATGTAGGCCACGTCCGCGGTGCACTCACCCCGGGGCAGCCGATTGAAGTACTGCACGGGAGCAACGTGGACGCCGGGTGTGCGGTACATGCCAATGTGGTGAACGGACGAATTGGGCAGCAATTCCAGCATGGAATCCGTCATGCCCAGGCCGCTGCGGAGAATCGGCACCAGAGCTACCTTGTCCAGGAGGCGAAAGCCGCAGTCCGCGTCGCGGAGGTCTTCGTGGTGGGATTCCGATTCCTTTCCCAGGGGGACCGTCACGCGTACATTCGACTGGACCTTGAGGTTTTTGGTCGCCTCGTATCCCAGGTGGTACGTGACTTCTCGGAGAATGCTTCGAAAGGTGCCGGGAGATGTCTTGGAGGATCGCAACATGGTGATCTTGTGGGAGAGCACGGGGTGAGAGGTCACGGTGATGTTGGAGGGAAGCTCGGTCTTGCCGGCGGTTTTGGAATCGACCACGCTGTGGGTTTCGGTGGGTGCGGCAGGAACCGGAGAGGCGGGGGCTGCGGATGGACTCATGGTGAAAGTACGAAAATAATGCTGGTGTCGAAAAATTTAGAAATGACTTGCGATCGCTGTCTGTCGTGACCAATGTCTCGTCGATTTGTAGTCGGTCGTGTGTAGTTTGTCGTCGCTTGGCTTGGTTTGCTTCTCTTCTCTCGTCGAAGGAAGTGAGTGTTCGACGTGGGTTGTACTTGACTTGAAAGAGGACCTGGGTCTTGCTTGGAGTTTTGGATGGTGATATGCCTGAGGACAGGTATTGGTTGGGTTTTGTGAAATCGGTGAGGCTGGGTTGTGATTTGGAAAATGAACACTTCAAACCGTGAAATCAAAACGATGACGATTTCTATTGGAATTTTTTTTGAAATAATATTCAATGTCGGTTTTCAAAGAAGGAGTTATCGCACCGAAGGAATTGAGAGACTGGGAGACAGAAATGATGGTGCTTCGAATCGATTCTCATTCAGAAGAAGTGAAGTTTTTGATTTCGTCACGATTTCTTCCGCGGAGAATCGAATCCTTTTTCTGTACAAATCCTACCGTACGAAGACCCGTACGCACGTACTGTGATCGCGACGAATTGAATCTTGAATGCACAGAGAATCTCGTTTTCGTGATTGGCTTGATCTATGACCTGTCACGATGCATCTCGCGACATCAACAAGAAAAGAACAGAAAGTTCTTTTCTGACTCGATCGACCAAACAAAAGGAATTTCGTCGTCGTAGACAAAACTAAAAACTATGATAGTCTTCCAAATAACCAAATTCAAAGTTGTACGGTTCCGAACCGTGTACAGTAATTATGGTATGTTACGAGAACGAGTAAGCCTTAAGATTACTCGTAACCTTACCGATACAAGTACGAGTATGAGAAATAAATAATACTTCGTAATTACTATTGATAGTGAGAAAATCGCTGATGGAATTCAGTGATCCGTGCTTCTCTAGAGCAGCGATTATGCTACCGGTAGGACAAAAAATAATACAAAGTAAGCTTACTTCAGTGACAATAAAAAAATACCAGTAACAATTCAAGCATTGAGAATAGAGGTATGTTTTGTAAAAAGTAGAGAAACTAGATACCTGTAATAATCATTCTTCGTTATGGGTCATCGTGTAGTAGTTTTGCCATTCATCATCGACACGAAGGCCATGTCGAGGCATTTCGCAAATCTTCGCGTCTTTCTCAAATTTCTTAGTTGAGCTCTGCTGGAATCTATGGTAGTTCTCCCCAACAGAGCAATATTCCGGTATGTTATGATGTTCAAAGTTCGTCTCCCTCGTATCCTTCGTCGCAATCTAAACCCAACCGAAACAACGCATCTTGTGCTTTTGAGGATTCCTACAGTATGAAACGACCGAACAAACCGCGAAAGAAACATGGTCAGAGGTGGAAATTAATTCTACACACGAGCATCGAGGCAGAAAACACCGTCATTGCGAATACTCCCAGCCCCCAGAAGAAAGTACACACAACGAGAGAGAATCACCTACCAACCAATCTTCGCTGTGCATCAGCGCACAGAGGCAGTCGTGGCTCCGAAGCGGTATCTCCCTCGACTCGGGGTACATGGAAAGATTTTTGACCAGCCCGGCCACTGCCCAGGTGGCAAGTCGACCGTGCAAGGCAGCTTCAAAGTCGTCGTTGATGGTCGCCTCACTTGGCCAAAACGCTTCGTCCTCGTCCGTCATGGGCTCCGCACACACCAGGCGTTCCAAAAGAGAGGCGAGCTCTCCATCCGCGGAGTTTGCGATCAGTTCGGCCGCTCTGGTCCCATCAATGAAGAGAGAAGAGTCCTCGTGGAGGTAAAGCCCTCCTACCTCACCACTCTCTTCCTCGTCCTCGTCAAAATCGAATTCAAACCAGCAATGCCCACTGTCCGTCTTGCAGTAGGAGGCTGCCAAGTTTTGGAGGCCCGCTGCTATCCACATAATGGCAAGGATGGACGCAGCCCTTTCCTCATCGCTCAACTCTTCATTATCCTGGTCTTTGGCGAATTTCACAAATGCGGAGGCCATCTTGTCTATTGCGTGATTGTCTATCAGAAAGTTGTGATTGTGCTCGTTGTTGAAGGACAAAATCCAGATGGCCTCACCCAAAGTTGCGTGCACGAGAGGGTCACCTTCTTCCAGCATCGACAATATGGCCCGGAGGACAACACTGTCGTGAGAGGCTCCAATCGCTTGGCGGTAACCGGGGTTTTCACTGGAACAAAGAGTGAGGACCTGGACAAGCGTTGTTTGCACGTCCAATGGGAGGGAGTCCTCGGCATTGAAACGGGTGGACAGCATTAGGATAAGATTCTCTAGATTCTTGGAACAGAATTCCTCCTGGCGTTTCTTGGCCTCCTCGCTGGAATAAAGTGTTGTTACGCGTTCCATGTTGTGAAAAAAATAATATTCCAACGATCTGTAAGTTTTCCAGATGGCAAGAAGCATCCATAAGTTCGCTTTTGCCACTTCCTTCGCTCGGCATCCTTTCCGATATTTGACTTGGTCTGATTTTAACTTACGTTGGGACATCGTAACGAATGAGTCTCGCGTCATCGTGACGGAGATATTCAATACTTTCGTGGAGCTCATCGATGGTCAGAACTGATTTGTCCCCGCTGTCGCTTGTCCCTTGACAAGACGGAACCGATGCTAGAAAAATCGCGCTACTGAATGTGCAAGCGGCGAGGAATCCAAAGACAAAATTCTGTGCAAATCGCTTTCGGTGCCGACAAGACGGCATCGTGTTCATCGACGCAAGTCTCATTTTAAAAATTCAAAATCTATTCTTTCTTTCTGTCGATAAGTGTTTTTGTATCACCAGCAGATGTTGGGACTTTCAATTCCTGCAGAGGAACGTCAACGTTGCTTCCTCTGGGCGGTACGGTAGAACCGGCAGTCCGTCGTTTTAATGCCCGTTTTGATTGATCACAGCAATCTTTTCTTTTCTTTTTTGTTGAACCGAATTTGAAGGACAGAGCCCGCAAAATTATTTTGTGACCCTGGATGGAGGATTTTGAGAGAATGTCATCCCAATCCCTTTTTTTTAAGCGAAAAATCGTCTACTTGCTGTACGTACCGGTACGATGAAGTAAGGTTACGTACCTACGGTAGTAATAACCTTAATCTTAATTACTCCTATCCCCGGACTTGCAATCACTTCCTCAGATAGCATAACAAAGATACCGTACGGTAGACGTAACTTACAGTATGATTCATGATTAAGATCACCGTTACCTGGTATCCGTATTCTGTATGTTCTTTGCTACATTGTATTCTTTCTGTCATCGAGCATCGAGTTACAACTTGGATCTTGGATCTGAGTTCTGATTACCAGGTATGAAGAGATAAAGGAATGTAACGAAGTGCACGAGAGGGGAGAGATTGTGATTTAGATTGAGATTGAGAGAGAGACAGAGAGAGAGAGAAGCAACGATAGAAACGGTCGACTGGGAAGATTCACATACCGTTCCCTTCGAACGTTTACTTCATTCTACCGAAGTGATAAGAAAAGATTGTGACGCGTACACAAGAGGTTTTATCCTCCTATTCATTCCAGAATCTACGGTTTTTTCTTCGATAGGAATGATATCGCTGACAGATGTAGCGATCATTTTTGCAACTGGATACTGCCTCGGATTGCTCTCATCGTCATGGGTATTCCGGCGATTTGAGGACGAAGCGCTATCATCGTGGTGGAAACTTTACTCGGCTATGGTCTCGGGTTACATCACATTGCGCTTCTTCGATTCGTGTGTTGAGTTATTCCTCAAGCAGTCGGATCCCAAGAATTCCCCCCCGGAGGTGACAACCATTGAAAATGACAATGATTCCCTGGAAGAAGTGCCACGTGTGCATTTTGACAGTACGGCAGAGGACACCACTGATGATTTGCTTGCTTCTCAACCAATCGACATGACGGGTAGCTACAAGCTGGTGAAGAATGAAAACTATGATGGCTTTTTGGAAACTCAGGGCATCCCGAGGATCTTGACGGGCATAGCTCTCAAGTCAAGACCGATTCATCGCCTGACCCATGTTGGAGACAGGATCACCATTAAGATCGAGGGAATCATCGAAACGTTCCAGGAATACACAGTCGACGGGCCATCAATCGAAACCTCTATTCGTGGCAAACCCTTCTGCGACCGTCTAACATATTTGACAAAAGAAGATCTCGTCGTCAGGGATAAAACGGAGGTGGACATTACAACACCAGAAGACACCGGTGACTTGGTAAATCATGCTGGCACCGATAATTTGGATCGCATCACCACAGAAACAAGCACCTGCAGGCGATCAACCGCTTCAACCGACGACGACCACAGCGAAGCTAACACCGAACGCAAGAGCAAAAGCAAACGGAATGGCATCAAGTTTCGCAAGCGATTCAAAAAGAACGAAGGATCCCGGTCCGGTAGGTTCTTCAACACTTTAGTCTCGACAAAAACTGTCAAGAGACAAGCTCAAAATCTCAATGACAGCGACAAGAATGAGGGGGTCTCCTCCGTGAGTGCCTCCGGCAATCAGAAGAACGATGGATATATTTGCGGGATTGTTAACACCAAGCGCTCCCTGCGGGACAACTACACGCTCACGGTCCAGCGACATCTCCGTGAGAATGGGGCCAAAATATACATGACCCTGCATGTAGTCTACGATGACAGCTCTAAGAAATCCGTCCTGGCAAGACAAATCTTCGAGCGCATATCCGACTAGGAAGCAAAACGAGAATGACACCGAAAGGGGAAATTGGAAACAAGCGGAAGCATTTCCAGCGAGAGAAGTCACTTTTTTGAAAGTTAGAATGTAAGTGGAAATGATGGTCATGCCGCCAACACTTCCTGGAATGAGAGGAAATTTGAAGCTCAACGCAAAACATTGACATAAGAACTGAGTAGGAAAATTCTATCTTTTTTAAATTTAACTTATGAAGATCATTCATCCATTAATTTTACGTTCAATTTGCAACATTGTCGCAAACGCCTTTCTGGAAGAAAAGATTATCTTGCGATACATTCAAGCTAGGTCTTCTGTTTGGTAGTAGTAGTAAGGCTTACCGGTACCGGTATTGGGAAGAAAAGGATGAAAAAAATACGAGTGAAAATCTTACAATTATTAGTTCGTAGTACCGTACAAATACCGTACGAACGTAGTATTGCTTCCTGTTGTTGTGTTGTGGAGGGAGAGTTTGTTTCGTGAAAAAAATCATAATTCCAGCGCATTCAGAGGAGTTCCGACTGTGTCGCACATCTAAATTATGACCCCTGCTTGCACTGCTTGGCATCATCGAAATTACTGCGCTTAATCGAAGAAAAATCAACACGACAAGCGACACTGAAATCAAACACCAACCTGCTACCTGCTACGCATCAATCGAACTTTTCAATTAGGAGACAGTGACTCGTAAGGAGTCGAAGAAACATTGTCGTCAAGCGATTCCGGACTATCACAGCGTTCGAAGATGAGTAGCAGTACCGAGGGAGAACTGCCGGGTCGGGGACAGCACAATCAGACCTCGGAGACGACAATAACCAACGTCCGCAGCAGCAAAACCATCGATGCAGAATTGAAACGGATCTTGAATGTGGCCGGAATCGGATCCGCGCCGCTGGATCCGTCTAGCGCTGAATATCTGCGAGAAATGATCGGTATGGAATTGGACAAGGTGGAGAAGACGGCTGTAACTGCTTCCTTTGTTTCTGCCTCCGTGTCGGACATGCGGAAAAAGGAGGAACGCGATGGCTCTTCTGTTGCTCGTGCGGCTTCGGAAAGAACGAATGTTGCCTCAAAAACTGATGGTGCTCTTTGTAACGAACCAGAAAAAGGTTATTCGACTTTGTCGTCCGGACAGAGCCGTAGGACTCCACTCGAAGATTTTGAGTCTTCTCGCAATGCAACAAAAACAAAGACCACGCCATCAACAACAACTCATTTGGACGCTGCCAAAAAACTCACAATTGCAATAAGCAGCTCAAATGAAGAGAAACATGATAGTGCCATTGTAAAAAACGAGCAAGGCTTTGGGTCCGAGACCGATGCTTCTTCTGCCTCGTTGATAGCCACGTTGCGGAAAGAATTGAAGGATCAAAAGCAAGTGACCGATCACCAATCACAGATTCTTTTGATGATGAATGATCACATCCGAGAACTCACCGTTGCCGTGCATGCACTAAAGGATTCCCTAGAAGACCTCAAGGAGGAGCAACGGCAAAGTGGAGCTCCCGTTGCTGCTCCTTCCCACGGTTCGACCCCCCAGGTCGGGGCAGCATTTCACCCAGCTACTCCTGCCGAACCGGCTCGCGTGGATAGACCCGACCCAAACAACCAGCAGCAAAATAATGCTGCTGCACGAAACGCCGAACTGCGCCGTGCCCATGAATTAGCTCACCACGTGGCCTGGCGGATCGCCAGTTTTCCCATCCGAGCCCTCATTTTTTATCTGAAATACGAGTATCGAATTTGGCTGGTGATGTGGCGATTGGCCAAACGGGATATTCTTAATCCATTTAGGGAAGCCGGGATGGTTTTTCAACTAGGTTTTGCTTTGCTTATTATATACGGGAGAATCGCGCCGGCTCTGGAGCAGGCCTGGGAAAAACAACAAGAACAATACGACGAAAAAGACGATGATGATTCCTTGGACGATGGTGACGACTTGATGGACGACCCCCAGTTTCAGGTCCAAGCTATCACAATGGCTGTGTTGGTAGCATTTTTATACCATGTTGGAATTATTGGCTTATTTTACCGCTTTTTTATTCGAGATCGCCTCCACGTGCGCATTTGGAAAGACCTCAGAGCGGGTGTAGAAATATCGCCAACCTATGGACTGAATTTGGATCAAAACAACAACCTCGAAGGCGAACAGGACGGCATCGATAACATCAATAACAGAAGACACGATAACGAAAATAATAATGGTGATCTTCTGCCACCAAATCGTCCGCAACCAGTCAGGGGCAACCATCAAGGTAATGTTGGTGGCGGTGGATTTGGAATCATACATGGTGTCAATGATTTCTTCATGGGACACCATCGCCGACCGCAACAGCGAGGAGCGGTGGGGGGCGGGGCTGCTGCACGCGCCGATGCAAACAATGGTCAAGCCGAGGAAAACCCTCTCGAAGACGACGCTGCCGACCCAAACCCCGGCAACCCTGTGGTGAATTTTGTTTCGGACATTATCTGTTTGTTCTATAGTTTTTTTGTTTCGATTCTACCCACGTGGAACTATGAACAGCAGCTCCGGGACATTCAAGACGCGCAGGATAGGTTGGTCCGTGCCCGGGTTCGACGCGAAGCCGAGGCTCTGCGGAATCACAACTACAACAGTGACGGAGAGGGAGATGAGTCGGATTCTGAATCTGGCACCGAATCGGATTCTCAAGAAAGTGACAGCGAAAGTGAAAGCGAAAGTGACAGCGAAAGTGACAGCGAAAGTATCGACGACACTAACTGATGGAGTGGGAAATGGCATGCATTGTCCACGAAAGTGAGGACTACACTAACTGATGGAGAGGGAAACGGCATGTATTGTCCAAAAATATATTCTCAAAAAAGTTTACGTTCGATAACCAGATGTTGTCTGTAGCGTGCTCCTCATTGAATTTGCTAGACGTGCAGGTTGGACTGTCGAAAAATCAAAGAGTAGAAGCCACTTACATGTCATACCAAGTTGCAAAAGTCTGCAGATTCTAAGATCTTGCAGTTGGATCGGTGCTAAATACCAGATGGGATTGGAGAGCGAGGAGTTTTGTCTTCACAAAATTTGCAAGTTTGGAGAATCTAATTGACACCCTCTGCCTTGTTGGTTCCATCACGTTTGAACTATATTTCCAAGCCTGTACTAAATTGGATAGATTCAGTCTTGTAGCCATGGTAACCTAAACCAGATAACCACTGTTTTGAAACGCAAAAAATCTGGAAAATGCTAAATATTGTATGATGATCCTCCCTGAAACTCGTTGCAGTTGGGTTGGTTCATCTACACAAAAAGAGCCTTCCGAGATTGACAATAGATTTATTCATGTTTGGCTGGTACGAAATTACACAGAAATGTCGACCTGAATTATTTCAAGTCAATTCATTAGAAATATGCATGATGGACTTGCGAAGTTTTTGGTTTTCTATTTCTAGTAGATTTGGTGGCACTTCTGATATTGTTGAGTTGTGTGATCTTCTGTCAAATGTGAATCTGATCTACTACTAAGCACTAGGTAGAAAACCAATCAAAGCAATGATGGAAATGATGATACAGTTCGCTGATCTGATGTATCTGCTGGATACTGTTTTCTTATCAACTCTATGGTCCCACTCTATGTAGTTTTTGGGGATAAAATAGTTTCGAAGCTTTGATCAAGCGTAGATATCACCATTATATTTCATTTGGAATATGCAAGATCACTTATTGACTGATATGGCAGTCTACTAGTAGTGTCATGTCTCAAATTGATCATTCCTACTAGTATGGTTCAATTTCTTGCCAAATATCACCAATGGATCACGCTGAAACCCCTGAAGAACCTTTCAACTCCGCCAGGGAACAAGGGCAAGTTTCAAAAGCACTCTGCAGGATTATTTGATCTGCCTACAAACAAGAAAGCCGTGACCATGGAGCACAAATCCACAGTCTGTATTATCAATACTACAAAAAAAGGCTTACTCGCAAGCTGCCCTTTACTCCTGCTTGAGCTGCAAGGATTTTTTTCAGGCGGTCCCCCAAGTAGTGGAGGATGACAGTATGTGATGATATCCGCTCGTCAGCGGTCTTCGGGGAACTTAATCGACTTGTAGATAAGTTCGACTCGTACTGGTCTGTAAATAAGGAAAAGCCTTAACAATAATAATACATAAAGTCCTGGCAAATCGTGAGTCTACAGTGGACTGTTCAAGGTCTATTGCATACGCTCAAGCAATACAAGGCACTTCCCTAGAGGTACATCGGAATCGGTCGTAAAGGAGGGCATGATAGGTGTGTTTATTTTAGAGTATAAAGAAAAGAGTGAATAAAGGGGAGCTGAGCCAAAGCGCTCAGCTCTGTATCGTATTGTGACAGCGCTCCGATAACTCGTATAATAACAGAGCTCTGTAGCTCTGGTACTGTATTCTACGGGTAGCGTATCGGAGTATCGTAGCGTAGCTTCGCTTAATTAAGCTTCGCTTAATTATATCCAATCGTGTGCTAGCGATAATAACTCGCGTATGCTAGCGCGTTGGGTAACTGTTTGGGCCGGGTATCCGGTCATGGTACATATTATACACCAATGACCCGACCCCGGCGGTAGCATAGTATCAGAGCATTGGTATCATGGTAGGTTAGCATCTTTCAGTATCTCGTAGCCTTAGCAACCCTAACCCTGTAGCATTTAGCTACACCATAACAGGTGCTTTACTCGGGGTACGTACGATTGGTACAAATCGTACGCGGCGACCCTAGTAAACTCTGCTAGCATCCATAATAATAATAATATACTTATTTAAGTAGGAAAATCCACCGAAGGTGGTTAAAAGCTACTCAGTCTGTAACCAGACTTTATCGTCGCCTCAATCGAAGAGAGGTTAGGCCCCAAGTTGTAGAACGACGCGCCGCCTCAACCATGGGGAATAGGCCCCAGGTTGTAAGGACGGCTATTTTGCAAACAAACCTTGGTAAGAAACAGGAAAAAAACGAACCAGTCCAGAGCACAACAGACACAGCGGTTGCAAAGCGTACAGGAGACGGGGTAACAAGAACGTGAAAGGGAAAACACAAGCAAAACTGTCCCTTGAATGCCGCTGTACAGCATCAGTAATGCTTGGAGTGGTCAGCTGACACAAGCAAAACCCGTCCTCAGATACATAGTATCAGTAATGCAAGTGGTCAGCTGACGCAAGCGAAACTGGTCTCAGCATGCTGTGTTGCAGCATCAGTAATGCGAGTGCCCCAAACACATTCCTTACCACTGTATGGTACATATAGTACGGAGCCTACTACCAAATTAGTAGTAGCACTTCAGAAACACGTAGAGGCAGTGGAGCCTACTACCAAATTCAAATTCGTAACAGCTGGCCTTCTGTTCGAATGAATTTGCTCTCCCGTAGTAGCTTGGAAACAGGGGCTCTAAGTGATAACACTTATGGACCATCAGGGCTGTAGGCTTGAAAACAGGTCTCAGCTGTACTGTGAACTGGAGGGGTATATGTAGGTGGTGGAGCGTTAAGTAACATGTACTTAGCGACTTTGGGGCTTGGGTCAGGAAAAACAGTAGGGCCATAAAAGAAAACAATTATGGTCCAGCAGGGCAGTAGACTTGAAAACAGATGACAGTTGAAGTGTGCATCTGAGAGGGTTATGTAGGTAGGAGAGCCTTAAGCAAGCTGTACTTAGCGGCTTTGGGGCTTGGGTCAGAAAACAGTAGGACCTTAAGCGAAAACACTTAGGGTCCAGCAGGGCAGTAGACTTGAAAACAGATGACAGTTGAAGTGTGCATCTGAGAGGTATATGTAGATGGTGGAGCCATAAGCAAACTGTACTTAGCGACTTTGGGGCTTGGGTCAGAAAACAGTAGGACCATAAGCGAAAACGCTTATGGACCAGCAGGGCAATGGACTTGAAAACAGATGACAGCTGGAATTTCTTGTAGAAAGATTCCTACAGTGGAAGGGGCTGTTCGTGAACTTCGACTTGAAAAGACTTATGAGGACTCAGCAAGGAACTTCGAAGAATGTAGAACATTAAGTGAGAATCACTTAAGCAGCTTGGAAACAGTGTAGAACCTTGAGTATAGTAAGATATATCGAAGGGCCTTCAGGGGAGCTTGGGAACAGATTGCAGATCGAACGAATTGCTGTAGAATCTGTACTGGAGTTGTGCTGTAGAAAATTATGTGTCGGTTTGCTGCTGCTGCTGCTGCTGCTGCTGCTGTTGCCGATCGATCGATCGTCCGTCGAGTGGTGAATTGGCAACCAACTCAACCAAACAAAGCATCAAGCAACTGAACAAATAGCAGAATCAAAGAGGCGAGGTCGCTGTTAGTATGTGTAGGTCCTGGGGTTGTGATTGGGGGTGTAAAAGGAAGCGAGATATCGCATGGTAAAGTTGTGTAGAAATCTACGCATTTTTAGTACTGGAACATCGGAACGTCGGACAAAATGCGCAATGCGCAAATTGTACTCTGCTAGCATCCATACTAAACAGGATAGTAGGATATAGGTCTGCTGCTAAGCCTGTTGCTAAGCCTGCTGCTAAGCCTGTATGCTAGCAATTAGCACACAGCTCTAGCACTCAGCTCAGCACCTGTTAGTCAGTTACTGGAGGCTGCTGCCTGCTGTAGTCCCAGTACACTCTCCTACACAGGAGCCTTAGCACAGATCATAGCACCACCTTGAATATCTTCAAACCGCACCCATTTTTCGTATGCCAAGGCACCTCTTGAAGTACGAGACGCACTCGTTGAAGTCCTTGGTGTACTTGTCGGTTTCAAAGATCTGGATCTTGGGGTTCTCAAACCGATCATCTTGGATGCTGTGGATGAAACGCATGGTGAAGTCCTCTTCGTCGTGCAACTTGTTGTGGTTGGAGAGCGTAGTCTGGAAATTCAACCAAGTTCTGCAGTGCTTCTCAAAGTCGTATGTTCGAGAGTCTCCTGTGTAGCGGGAGGTGTACATGCCGGTACGGACCTTGTCAAGAATAGCCGCGACGTTGGTTGCGGAGAAGGCATTCTCGTAGAGATGTAGGAAAGCCGCTCGGGCGTTCCCAGTCGGATTCTTCGCGTCTTTGTACCTTCTAGTGTAGGCCCAGGCAGGGCCATCACGGACTGCGTTGCAGAGCAACACCCAAACGTCGTGGTTGTCAGTGACAAATTGCGGGCCTTCAAGCGTGGCACATCGAACATTATAATCCATCCAGTTGGAAAAAGTCCCGTCCTTCCCAACAGTGGCGGATCTCTCTGCTGCAGTCACCGTCTCTTGCTCCTTCGGACGGATGACGTATGATAGGGGGAACCCTTGTTCATTGTACTGGAAGCGGAGGAACTGACGGAAACTTTCTTCCCATTGACGGAAGTTGTCAAGGTTGGTGAGCTTCGGCGGAGTAATGGACGAGGAGACGGCCTCCTTGTCGGCGGTCTGCATTTCATGTAGGCGTTGGCGAGTTCGGTCGGCTGCGAGGGGATCACTAAGCCAAGTATGGGCTGTAGGCTTGATACCAATGAGAGGTTGGTAGCGGATCCATTCCGAAAGAAGCTGAAAGGATTGTCGGAAGGATAGTCCGATGAATACTCGTTCATGGTAGGGGCACATCGGATGACGACCCCCATTGAAGTCACGGAGGTACTTGGGGAGTTCCTTGGCAGAGAGCTGTTGGATCGCCTTGATGCTGTTGAGGCCGTTCCGGAATAGTTCATCCGCCGTATCACTGTTGCTGAAACCAGAGAGGATCTTGTGGAGGTCTAACTCCTTTGAGCTGAGCTTTGCTCCATTCTTGTATCCAGAGATTCCACCATTAGCTTGGGCTGTGGCATGGGCTTGGAGGGTATCAGGACTAGCCCCTGCAGGTGCAGGAGCAGGAGCAGGGGCACGAACGGCGGCAGCAGCAGCGGCGGCAGCAATCCGGGCTGCATCCTCTCGAGCGGCGGCAGCAGCAGCGTCAGCAGCAATCCGGGCCGCATTCTCGCTGCGCATTGCTCTCAGTTCTTGAATAGCAGCAAGAAGGATCATTTCAGATCGGGGTTGGATGTCAAGGTTTGGTTCCTGTTGGACTCTGGAGGCTCCGGCAGGAGCAAAAGGAGGGATTTCAGGCGCTCCGGCAGGGGGAACACCGGCTCCAGGCGCTCCGGCAGGGGGGAGCGCTCCAACAACGGCGGCGCCAGCGACTCCAGGGACAGCTCCAGTGGCGCCGGCTCCAGCTCCAGGGGCAACTCCAGGCGGAGGAGCGTCGCCTCCAGGGACAGCGCCGCCTCCAGGGGCAGCGCCACCTCCAGGGACAGCTCCAGGGGCGCCGTCTCCGGCGGCGGCTGCAGCGGCGGCGGCTTGGCTTCTAGTTTGCTTGGCCATGGTTGTCTTGCTTTGATTACCTAATTTGCTTCAGTTTCTAAACCAAATTCTTTTGTGGTGGGGACTGTTTCCATCCAAGTTGTCGATCGAAGGTCTGTATCGATGACGGCCAAAAGAAAAGGTATCGTGTCAAGAAAGGTATCACGTCAGCGTTTGTGTTGTCATCCAAAAAGAAGAACATTTGAATCGATGGTACGAGTCGATTGTTCCGTGTCGACAGTATCGATTGTTCCGTGTCGACAGTGGGTTGTCAATTGTTCCGTGTCGACGTCTTCGTGTCAACAGTTTCGTGCCGACGCCTAAGAAGAAAGGTATCCACATCGATGGTTCCGATTCGATGGTTGAATGGTTGGTTACGACCAAAAGAAGAATTCTATCCGGTCTTTCTGCTCTGCTCTGGACCAATCGATTTGATTCTGAGATATGACAGATCTCAGGGTTCTTGGCTTGTCTGATTCCAAGTTCCCTTGGCTAAAAATCAAAAAATTCGATGGTATAGCAGGTTCGAGGTTGTCTGCGCCTCGTTATTTCGGATGGGCCTGACGTCATGTCCTTGGTCTGCTGGACACTGTCTTCACTGGAAAGTACGTGGTGGTCTGTCTCCACGAAAATTCTTTTCTAGTGTGGTTCCATCCGTGGCAAGCAAGCGTCCCCCTTGAATCCTGTAAAAATAACAGGAAATCATGGACGCTGCTTTCTCCACGTCCTGCTCCTTCCCCTACCGGATCGAGCCTCCATGGTGCCACCATGATGCTCATCTACTGTATCAACAACTGCGTATCAACAGGCCCCAGAGGTGGATGTGTGGGCTCCGGTCGGTCGCGTGTCTGGGGAAGGGCTCCCCATTAACATCAGGGATCTCGCGATGTCAGCTGTAGGTCCAATAAGCTGATGTTTTACATCCAAGTGTAGGCATGGATGCCAGTGGTGATCAGCCAGCTGGGTTTCTTCACACGCTCTAGCCGGCGTCCCAGTTCGTAGTGGGTCGAGCGGTGGGTCTGATAAACTGTGATGATATCCGCTCGTCAGCGGTCTTCGGGGAACTTAATCGACTTGTAGATAAGTTCGACTCGTACT
Source organism: Pseudo-nitzschia pungens (assembly GCA_037355855.1). NCBI lineage: Eukaryota > Bacillariophyta > Bacillariophyceae > Bacillariales > Bacillariaceae > Pseudo-nitzschia > Pseudo-nitzschia pungens. The sequence continues at coordinate 751,525 of CM074764.1, read as the reverse complement.
GGTCTGTAAATAAGGAAAAGCCTTAACAATAATAATACATAAAGTCCTGGCAAATCGTGAGTCTACAGTGGACTGTTCAAGGTCTATTGCATACGCTCAAGCAATACAAGGCACTTCCCTAGAGGTACATCGGAATCGGTCGTAAAGGAGGGCATGATAGGTGTGTTTATTTTAGAGTATAAAGAAAAGAGTGAATAAAGGGGAGCTGAGCCAAAGCGCTCAGCTCTGTATCGTATTGTGACAGCGCTCCGATAACTCGTATAATAACAGAGCTCTGTAGCTCTGGTACTGTATTCTACGGGTAGCGTATCGGAGTATCGTAGCGTAGCTTTGCTTAATTAAGCTTCGCTTAATTATATCCAATCGTGTGCTAGCGATAATAACTCGCGTATGCTAGCGCGTTGGGTAACTGTTTGGGCCGGGTATCCGGTCATGGTACATATTATACACCAATGACCCGACCCCGGCGGTAGCATAGTATCAGAGCATTGGTATCATGGTAGGTTAGCATCTTTCAGTATCTCGTAGCCTTAGCAACCCTAACCCTGTAGCATTTAGCTACACCATAACAGGTGCTTTACTCGGGGTACGTACGATTGGTACAAATCGTACGCGGCGACCCTAGTAAACTCTGCTAGCATCCATACTAAACAGGATAGTAGGATATAGGTCTGCTGCTAAGCCTGTTGCTAAGCCTGCTGCTAAGCCTGTATGCTAGCAATTAGCACACAGCTCTAGCACTCAGCTCAGCACCTGTTAGTCAGTTACTGGAGGCTGCTGCCTGCTGTAGTCCCAGTACACTCTCCTACACAGGAGCCTTAGCACAGATCATAGCACCACCTTGAATATCTTCATAAGTAATTAAGTGTGCTTTTCAGTTTTTGCTCGAATAAGCCAGCATGGAAACCTACCTCAATACCACGGTGCTTGATGACTGAAGTTTTTCGAATTTTTTGGAATTAGAGCACTTTTCTTGATGATTGATGGAAAGAAGAATAAAGTCAACTACCGAAGAATTACTTATATAAAACAGTAAGTCATTGAACATCCAATTTCTCTTTTTGTTATTACGGTAAGGCTTAGTTATATTTGCTTTTATTTGAAGTTTCGCAACCGGTGCGATACCGGTTTTCGCGTATCGATTCATTATGCTTAGCCCGGAGAACATCTGTCCTCATTTATTTTTTGCAGTACTTCATTTTCTAGTAGAATTTCTACCCCTGTCATATTTTGCGGAAATGAATTCTGTCTACGTCGAGAATTGTACGGTAGCCACACAACGATGCGGTAGAAAAAAATAATACCTTTCAAACGCTCACAATCTAATACACACTTGCCGCTTTTCTCATTTTCCATAAGTAACTTAGTGTTGAGCTGAGCGAATATTGTTGCCCGATCAGTCGATGTTACTTTCCTCAGAGCAATACGTTACCGAGATGTGGTTTGAAGTTAAGTTCCGATTACTACCCTTGACTACCATATTCATGAACTTATCTTCTGCAGATTCAAGAACCGAGAGCCGGAACTTACCACGTCATAAACCTTTCGGAGACCTACACAGTAACCTTAATTTCGGAGACCTTGAGATGATTCACAGACATTTGCAATAACTATTAGAAAATTTTCATTTCAGTAATATGTTCATACCAGTAAACGTGTACTTCAAGTTCAATCTACAGTTGAAGGAATGTGATCATCCTTATGAGATTCAGTATTACAGTTACGATTCCTCTACATCAATAGCCTGAAAACATAAATAAACAAATGTAAAATACTGTTTCAGCTGCTGCTTAACCCCATCAGATTCAATCCTTCTGCGTTGGCAATCAATCATCATCAATCTTGGACCAACGTAGTAATCAAAATTCGATTACAAGTAATCTTACCTTCCGCTTCGCTCCAACGGCGTGAAGTACGAAGTAAAAATGAAACGAGAGTGATTACCCTCGAACCAGAGACGCCCACCGTTTGTCATTATAAGTTTTATCCAAAAGGAAGGCTTAACCCATTCTCGATGACTTGTGCATCCTACGATACAAGACGCAGAAGCACTATGATGTCTGTACGAGTGAGAGGAGAACGACACATGTCGCGAGCAAACGCAAGCTGGAATGCTACCGATGGAGACAACGCCAAACACTTTTTTTTTCAGTCTGCCTCGGCTGGCGGTATTCCTCCCGTGAGAGGGAAGAGATCGAACCCTGCAGCTGAGTTGCAAAGCAGGGCTGCGAATTCAAAGGGAGTTGCGGTGACAAAGCGACCGAAACAGAGAAGCAACAGGGGGAAATACTCCTATAGATTACGGCGAATGCTACAAACGGATTTACGAATGGCCTTCGACGTCCCGCCCAAAAGATCGCTATCGTCTTCCGTTTCGTCCGACGGTACAAATGCCTCGTTGACCGTTTCGGAAATCATGTCCACTAACACAGAAGAAAATACGTTCCGGAAAACGAGCTCTTTGCACGAAGAATTTTCACAAGACATCGAGGTCCTTCTGAAGTCGTTGCGATCGACCGAGTTCGTGGGCACGATAGATCCAGAGTATCATTCCAGGTATATGAGCGAGGAGTCTCTGAGGTGAGGCACGAGAGGCAGCTTCGTATTCGGGTTTTGGACACATACATTTTTGTGATCAAAAGAAAATGGAAGCCTCTGCAGTAACCAATACTGCGATAGAGAGCCGCTTAAATTTATCAGAGGGAAGACTCGGGGGGATTTTGAATATGTATTCTATTGCCATCGTCAAGGCCGCGACTTAGATTGTAACAATGACATGTACCTTACTAAAGCAGCTTACAATCATTGAATCAGTATGGATGACATTGTTTCTATCTGTATACGACCGATTTGCCGCGTCGTGTTGGTTTGATTGCTTTTACTCTCAAAAGTGAAACGCGCATGTTTTGGTTCGCACGGACGCGAGCGTGCTTCACACGGTCGGAAACGGCCGGGTATCCATCTCGGTTCGTTGTCGCCTCCAGTACGTCATGTTGCGACCGTAGGGACTGTCCCGCGGTCGCAGTTCGAGGGAGACGTCCGGGACATTGATGGTCATGGAGGATTCTCTCCGCTCGTCATCATCGCCCCCGTGCAAATCGAGCACCGGTACGGGGGGCAACCGATCCAGGTTGTTCGGAAAACCTTGGAGGTGAACGTGGTAGCCCAGACGCTCCAGCCAGCCATTATCGTCGAGGTCATGTATCGCCTTCAAAAGGCTAGGCGAGAAGTTTCCCCCTTTCCTCAGGGATCTCCCGATGCTGGGGTGACTGTTGTTGTTGTTGCTGCTGCTGCTGCTGTTGCAATCCGAACACGACGGCACCGTTGTGCTCGCGGCAGCACCACCCTCCAAATCGTCGGTCGCGTTACCGGTAGTCGACGACGAAGATCGATAACCGTACCGAGCCTTCTCCGCCGACGACGAGGATCGGTCCGAGTCGGCATCTCTCGTGACTTCCTCCAGCCGCTCCTTCCACCAATGCTCTCCACCGTCTCGGTGGGAGTCGCAGCAAAACTCGAGGATCCGGCGCAATTCGCGCTTCGGAGACAGGACGAGATCCTCGTACCGCACCAGGAGCAACGGAATCTCGTGGCGCGCACATTCCCTCCAGTAATAGTCCAGGAATCCCATCCACACCTGCAGGATTTCGTGCCGGACCAGGGCCGTGTAAAACCCGAGGTGCTCTTCGGTCACGGACGGCGCCACCTTTTCCGTGTGGGTATTGGTCAGGCTCATGTGCCAGTAGGAATCCGTCGCGTCGAAGGGATTCCGGACCAGCAAAACGACCCGGTTGCAATCGTAGGCGTGGCAACCGATGCGCTCCGGCCAGTGGGTCTTGCAGATCGGTGGGGGAGGGAGCCGCGGGTTTCGATTTCCATTTCGATTTCGATTTCCATTTCGATTTCGACCACCGCCACCACCGACCGATAGCGGCGGCAGGAACGGAGAAAGGGTCGAATCTTCGGCGTTCGGCGCCAGGCCCTCCCCGCAAAAAAACGGGGGCTTTTCCGCGAGCGCCACCGACAGATTCCGGTCCGGTCGGGTGTCGCTGGACGTGCAAAATCCGGTTGCCGTTTCCAGCAGGCTCCGCAGCAGCGTGTTTCCGGACCTCGGATACGACGCCAGGCAGGTGGTGCCGGTCTTGAAACAGCGCGCCGCGCTCGAGCCGGGAACGCTCTGGCCATCGTAAAAGCGCAGCAGGGGCGGATTCATGATCGATCGAAACCGCCGGGGCGAACAGGGACGGGCGCCATTGGTCTCCGCCGCCGTTTCGTCGTCGTTCCCATCGCTCGCTTGCTTCCGGTGGTGGGAAGCGAGCGTTTCCTCCCATTCGGCCTCCGCGATCTGCGCCGTCGTGAGACCGCGATCGCAGGGTCTCCTCCGTCTCGCGTTCCAACGCCTCGTGTTCAGACGATCCAATCTCACGGACGCATCGGGGATGCTCACGGCCGGTTTGCCGTTGCGACCCGACATTCGATGCCTGTGTTTTTTCTTTTTTTTGGTTTTCGTTTTCGTTTCCGCCGATTGATGTTTGCTCGCTCTCGATTCCGGCGGGAGCCGCAACAGGGGCAAGATAGTGTCGGTCCAGTAGCGCTTTTGGCAGAGGAGAAAGGACGTTCCGTCGCATTCTTCGAGGTAGGACAGAACGATCGAGAGACATCTCAATCCCAATACGCGGTCCAAGCCGCGATCCCCGCCATCGTCGATGCTCGCAAACGAGCGGGAGTCCTCGCTACGCGCACCGCGCAACGCCGAACTATCCATGCCAACCCTTGTCGTTTCGTTTCGTTTCGTTTCGTTCCGACGATGCCGGTAATTGCGTGCAAGAGGACGATCTTTCGATTGTGTTACTATCGAGCTCACCGCTCCGGGGTCAAGAAGGGCGGGCGCCTCGATGGAAATGGCGCGAAAGAGCAAAGCGAAGCGTGGGAGTAAGATATTCAAGAGCAGCCGTTACGGGACGGAAGGTGGTTGAGAATCAGAATAATATGATTGTTATTGTTGTTGGTCGAGATCATTGTTTTTCCGTGCGGTAGTATTTTGAAACTTCACTACCCGTACCGGTACCGGTGGCCGAAAATCATGCCATCTCAAAATGTCACGAAGTATTTCGTATCGTTATTGGAAGGGGCATCACCTGGATTTTTTGATTTTGACGATGATTCATTCATAACTTTACGTACTGCTTTGGAGCGTTGAGATTACCGGTGTCATTGCAGATCATTCTTACTGTTCGAGGGCTGTGATGGGCGGTCCGTCCGTCCATCATCCGTTTACCCGAATAATGAGAGAAGAGAAAATCGTGAGGGTGGGTTGAAGACATCATCATCATGATGGGTGCCAGTACGATGACGACTAAGGTTGCTACCACTACTACTACTACTACTACTCGTACTAGTAGTTCTTGCAACAATTGAGAAGAAGGAGAAGATGGTGGTGCTGCTGGATCCTGGGTGTTCTTGTTTCCTACTACTACTACTACTCCTACTATTGTGGATTTCAAAACAGAAGAAAGAGGGGAAAGAATTCACGTTGAGAGCATCGTGGGAGGACAACTAACTAACTAGCAACATTGCACTCCTGTGATGACAATCGAAACACGCGGGTAAGGTTAGTTCATTGGGAGGTCAAGGCAGGTAGGGTAGAAGAAGGACGAGGAGTTGTCTGCAACATTCTTAGCCTTGCCTTGTACCGCTGTACCGTACTACTAATACTGCGTGACTAACAAAAAAAGAATGAATGAATCAAAATCAATCGTGCGAGTAAGCCTTAATTAAGGCTACTTTACTCAGAACGGTATGCAACATTCTCAATTCTCAATAACCTTAACTTACTGCATACCAGTAAGATTACACCGTAGTACGGTACCTCCTACCGGTACGGCTATCATACCGTAAATTACCTTCGCGTGGGACTTCGCTACGGCCAAACGGCATTATCCGTTATTCGTGGCATCATCCCTCATCGTGACAAATTTAAAATTTCATACCGTTCTTCGCAAAACAAAATACTGTTCGGCGCAACCTCTCTCCTCTCTCCAGCCTCTCCAGCAACTTCGGATTCTAGATTCTTGAGACCAACTTGCAGTAACTAAGTTACGGTACCGTACGGTACCAACACGGTATTGTTCTTCCCCAGTCTTCTAAGACTATCGGTAATGCAATAGTTGCGACCATCGACACGAACCAGCGGACAGAGGGACAGCGGACAACCGAAACGAATCAATCCATCGGCACCATCCGAGGAATTTCGAAGCCTTTCCTAGTTTGGGTTGTATCGCTCTCGCCGATGCTTCCACCCGCACTCCAACAGCGAGCGCAACAATCGCGACAACGACGACAATCACAGCGACGACGGACGACGACAACAACAACTTTACAACCATGGGATTCTTTCTCTGGCTGAGCGATCTGCACCTCGATCCGCTCTACGGAATGCGCGATGCCTCGGGGCACCGCAGCGGCAACGATTGCGGGCTGCCCGGAAACGAAACCCTCCTCCGGTATCCGCTCGGAAGGGTCGGGTGCGATGCGCCCCGATCGCTGCTGGAATCGGCACTCCTCGACGCCAGATCCGCCTCTCTCGACAGCAGAAGCAGCAGCAGCCAACAACACGACGATAGCAACGGCAACGATAGCAACAACAACAACGACAACGACAACGACAGCGAGACGTCCCTCCTCCGATTCGTCTTGGTGACGGGAGACTTTTCACGGCACGCAACGGAAACGATCCGCGGCGTCGATCCGATCGCCTTTACGGAATCCGTTCTGTCGACCTTGCGTTCGATCGATCGCATCGGTGTTTCCGGGAACCCCCATTGTTCCGGTGCTGGGAAACAACGATCTGGTGCCGGACTATTATCTGGACACTACTACTACCACTACTACCACTGCTGCTGCTGCCGCCGCCGAGGATGCGGACGATCCCATCCTTGCCAACAGCACCGAGGAGGAGGATGCGGAGGAAGACGCAGATGCGTACGCAGATGCAGATGCGTACGCCGATGGCCGGATCCCAAACGCGCTGCTGACCATGGTGCGGAACGGCCTGGGGGAATCCTTCCTCTCGGAGACGGAAGCCCAAACCTTTGCCCGCGGGGGCTACTTTTCGAGAACCGTGGCCATTTCTCCGTCGTCCTCGGTGCTGATCGTGTCGCTCAACACGGTGATTTATTCCGTCAAACACGAGCCGTCGGTCGACAACGAAAACGACGAAACGGACGATCCCCTCGGCCAGTTCGAATGGCTCGAGTCGCAGCTCCGACACGCGGCCGCGGCCTCGGAGGGCACCGACGCCGGTGCCAATACCGATGCAGCCACGGGGACCGCCACCAACGCCACAACTCGCACTCGCACCCGCATCGCCGGGGTGTACATTGCGGGGCACATTCCCCCGTCCATCGGGAGCTACCGGCACTCCCAGTTGTGGCGCGAAAAATACGCGGATCGATACGTTTCCATCCTGAAAGCCTACCACCGGCTCGGAACCGAACGGGACGGAGGCACCCTTGCTTCTTCTTCTTCTTCTTCTTCTTCTCCTCCCCCCCTCCCCCCACCGATTCTCGGAAATTTCTTTGGGCACGTGCACACGGAAGAATTTCGATTGCTGACCTACAGCGACGGCGACGGCGAGGAGGAAGACGACGATCCCGGCAGCGGCAGCAGCGGCGGCAGCAGTGGCAGATCCCCCCTGGTCCTCCCGTTGCACGTCGCTTCGTCGCTCACGCCCATTTATGGTTCCAATCCGAGCTACCGGATCGTCGAGTACGACGACGATTCCGGTGCCCTGCTCGATTACACCACGCACTACCTCGATCTGGGCAGCTTTCCGGTGGAAACCAAGAATGACAACAACAACAACAACAACAACGACAGAAACGAAACGGCCGGGGCGGCCGCGACGTCGTGGCAAACCTTGCCGGGCTTTGCGGAGGCCTACGGGGTCCCGGACCTGTCCTCCGACAGCCTGGAACGCGTCCTCGAGCGCTTCGAGGAGGAACTGGACGCGGCGATCGGTGCCACCATCGCCACCGCCACCACGACCACAACAAACGGCGCGGGTGCGGATGCAAATGCAAATGCAAATGCAAATGCGGATGCGGATGCCAACATCCCTGTCGGTTCCGAAAGCGAAACCCCCGGACCGCTGTGGGACACCTTTTGGAAGCGACAGTCCGTCTGCTCGTCGGCACCGGACGACGCGGACGACCGGAGCAAGGACCGAACCGACGCCATGATTGACTGGCTCTGCACCCTAACGGCGACCTCCGGCGAGAGCTATTCCCGCTGCCTGGAGGAACGCGCGGAGGCTCTCGCGGGGGCAACGATCCGCGAGTCGTCGCCCAGCGGTGGCGCCATCCTGGCGCTCATTGCCGGGACCGGTCTGGGCATGGCCCTGGTGCTGGCGGTGGCCCTGTCTCCCTCGATTCGGAACCGGAAAACGAACCGGCGCATCGGGGGGCGACCGCGGCGGCGGCAACGAAAACAGCAACGGAACCGGTACCACCGACCGCCGGAGGGAGACGGCATCGAGATGATTGCGGCACCGGAAAAAGGCGCGACCGCGACGTCGGAGGGGCACCTCGACGGAGAGCGCAGCAAAGGGATGGACCCGCCGCCTCCCGAGGACGAACAATACGGGGAATGGACCTAGGGTTTGGCAATCGTCCATCCATCCAACCATCCATCCATCCGGTGGTTTGCCGGGCTTTCACGAAGTGGGGATCGCGGCAGGGCTGGCACGTGCTGCCACAACAGTACGCTATCCCATTGGGTGTCCCGGGCGAATGGAAAGCATGCATGCTGAGAAAATCTAGAATAGCAATTTTCCTACTAACTTTAGATTGTATCGTAGTGTAAGAAGTATGTGCGTGCGTGTAGATAGATACTTTGATTCACCTATTAGCTAGTACTAGTGAGCAATTATTGGATATTGTCGGATATATCAAAAGCAAGGTAAGCAGGGAAAGATGTTTCATGCAGTAACTTTAGTTTTTGTGACGAATAAAAAACACTTCGTATTCCCGAAAAGCTTGTTTTTACCGGAAATACGTTTCACACGCGGGGCTATTGTTTACGCAAGTACGTATGAGAAGCATCTTTCTACGAGTTACGGGTTCCATACTGATATGTAATTAGTGCGTACTCGTGCGTAACGGTATGAAAAAGTACGTTACATAACGAATTCTTCCATCCGACGTCAAGAGGTTCTTTCATTTTTTTGAGCACGCGGTTGCGCATCACACTTACGGCGCACAGCCCACCACACGTCAACATGATTTCGGCATCGGAACGTAGAAGTGTGATGTATTGGCGGTAAGGTTAGAATAGTACCGTATGTATGATGCACAGTACTGGTTCAGCCGTATGTCCTTACCAAGAAAGTTGATGCGACGACATACCAATTTTGATTTTTGATACATGAAGTGATATCAGTTTCATCCATCATCCATCATCCATCACTTTTAATACAAGTATGCAACCCGAAGCCAACAAAGTCTTCATGCACCATCGTTTATTGTTGATCGTGGATTTCTTTACAAGCCATAACTGATGTCCAAAGACATTCCTTTGTGCATCAATGACAATAATTTCACGAGATACGACTTGGTTGGACAGAAGGGCGAAAACCACGAAAACGAACAAGCAACAGCACAAGCTCACATTCATGGGGGAGAAGCGAAACTGAAATTCATCCGATCACAAGATTTCAACCGAACTGACGATAGAAACCGTAGACTAGGTTTCATAGGGTTCGACACAGAACCCTCCGAAAGACTTGGACGTTGGATGCAAGCACATCATACCAAAGCGATGGGGAGAATAAAACGTTGTAGTCGAGATTCGGTTCGTTTGTTGCGAGATTCAATGAATTCAATTCAACAAACCGAAAGTCGCACCATCAGAGAACACAGAAAGAGGCGGAGAAGAGATCCCCCTTATTTCAATAGAAAGTCTAGCCGGACAAACAACCTTTCGCGGAATCAGATGTCACAGATGCAAAAAGTGACGCGGTTGATCATACTTTCGTGCTGCATGCTGCAAGCCGTATTCCATTTCGTTGATAGCATTCCCACGACATTGGCTTTTGTTCACCATTCTCACGATCCTAACTTTGTGTCGACCAAAACTTCAAGGTCGTCGGGAATAACGCCGTCAAGAATAACAACGTTTCCATCAGCGAGGACGACAACAACGCTTTTCGGAATCAAAGGCTTTCGTGCGTGGTTTCAAGATCAATTTCCGAATGCTGTTCGGAATGTCAACGTTGACGAGCACCATGATCGGTTCGATCACGTCTTGATCGACATGAATCAGATTTTGCACGTGGTTTTGAGACGATCCAGGAACACGGAGCAAGCAACCAAGTTGCTTATGGTCGAATTGGACACATTGATAGAACGGTGCAACCCAACTATATCCCTTGTGTTGGCTATTGATGGATCCCCAGCAGCAGCGAAGTTGGCCACCCAGCGAAAACGGCGGTTCTCGATCCTCAAGAACACGCAATTCAAATTGAAACACTCAGACAAATTGCGGATGAGTAAGCGGAAACGTGCAAAACGATTGAGAAACTACAAGTCCGAACTCCAATCCCTGCAGCTATCACCGGGGACTGAATGCATGCAAACCATGGAAGCGGCAATCCTGTACTGGGCCTGGCAACGATTGCAGATGCAGGGGAGACCAAATTCCCGGTTGCTGCCAAAGGTGCAGATCTACATCTCGTCTTCTCTCGTTCCGGGAGAGGGAGAGATCAAATTGCTGGAATGGATAAATAACCACCGTGGTAATCTAGCAAAAAACCCGGGTGAATCTATTGCCCTGGTCGGTGGCGATGCCGATTTGTTACTGGAAGCTATGGTTATTCCACCGTCCTGGACGCACAATGTCTTTGTGTTGCGGCCAGAAGAATCTTCCACCCCTAGTAAAAACAGTAGCAACGATAGGGACAACCAGGGCAAGAAAAAGAACAGCAATGAACCGTCATCCAAAACCAACAGGAGCAACAACACGAATAGGAAATTTAAAAAGACGGCTCTCATGCATTGCACAAGTTTGTGGGAGATGACGCTCAGTTTGGATGATTACTGCCGAAACAATATTCCCAAGGACTACTACGATCCCGAAACCAATCCTAGCGATCAGAACTTGCTCCTGCAAATACGGACCGACATGGTCCTTCTGTTCATGCTGAACGGCAATGACTACCTTCCTCGCGTGGTGGCTGTGGGATTCCGAGGTGTTCTGAAGAGTTATCTGGCCTTGCTTGAAAAATCGATCATTGAGCAAGAAAGCATCCGAAACGTCGGATTAGTCGATCCCAATACATTGAATTTTCGGTGCGACTTCTGCGCTGAATTTTTTCACATACTAGGGCGGAATGCGCCCTCGGAGGAGGATCGCTGGAACAGCGTGAGGTATTCCGCCAGAAGAACCTACCAATCGATAGTGAACGACATGAGCGCAATCGGATTTCTTCCATCACCTGTCAAGTTTCATTTCGTCGGTGGTAGCATCGATGGGCAAGACGGGGAATCGATGTTCGAAGAGGAGGAAGATGACGATGACGATGACGATGACGACGACGACGATGATGATGATGATGATGACGTTAGTGACGACGACGATGATGATTTGGAACGTTCGGAAGACGACGAGAGTTCAGTACAGGATGAACCTGAAATGCAGGTTATGCAGCTCTCTCTCGGCAATGAGAACGAAGCCGATTTTCATCGATACAAGGTGAGAGTAAACGCTACGTCTTCAAAGGAGGTACAGAAAGCGAAAAAAGCGTTATCAAGAATGGCTTTGAAAGAGTTTTCGTTATTGGATTATGTAAACACGAATGCCGATGGTAATGATTCAGGAACGGACTATGAATGGGAGATAAATAGGCCCGCTGATGCAAACGTAGAGCGATATCTTGCAGGTCTCATTTGGACCTTGCAAACCTATCAGGATGGAGTCTGCCCGAGTTACCACTATAACTACGGAAAATGCCTCGCACCGTCGGGTCGAGTGATAGCCGCATACTTTGGGAGTGCCGTTGAGGATGAGAGAGACATCGGTGCTGAAGCACTTCTGAGCGAGTTCAGTCCGGGTGGTTCCGTTTGTGCCGGTGCAGCTTGCTTAGCGGCATTGCCCATTTCTGTGAAGAATCTGGTGCCAGAGCCCTACTCGCTCATCGAAGATGAAGTAGTAGAAGATCTTTATTCTCAATGCATGGATCCGGTGGATAACTTTTTCCGATTGAAACAATTCGAGACTCTCGTTGACGCTGAGGTTGAAAGACTTGCGCAAGTCGAAAGGATTATGGGAGTAGGAAGGGATGACGAAGATGACGATGATTCCGCTTTCAATTTTTTCTCTGGTCGTCGCATTCTCCTTGGGGACCACTACTGGACAGTGATGAAACGCACCAGGGAGTCTATCCAGCATCCATTCAAACCCCCCCCTCCACCTGCTCCAAATTTCTCTCGTCTCAGACCCAACAACCGCATCAGAGTCAGTCGTGTCATAAGTTCGGATCTGCCAATCCCTCGACCTTCCATAAACTTCACAATGCTTGATGATTCGTCGTCGACAGCGGCAAAGATTCCCCGAAAAATGAGGGCTCGAAACAATATCCATGTAGATCATATGAATTTTGGATCTTTGATCGCAGGGACACAATCGTCAATCTTGGAAATGCCATACAAGGTAGCATTTGGTTCGTCTCCGGATATGTACGGAGGCACACTCAAGTCCAAGAAGAAAAAGAGGTTTGAGTTGCTCAGATCAAAGGATATTGATGTGTCAATCAATGACGACGGCAACAGTATAAGTCGAAAAGGCGACCGGGAAACGAAACAGATCCCCGTGACCATTATGAATCCGGACAACCAAAATGCTTTGGTCATTCTGAAGCAGCTGTGCGACATTCAACTCATAGGAGGGTTCGACTTTGGTGAATCGTCGAATGGAGAGATTACACTGACGGTTACGGGTGACGAACAACACGGCAATCTCTTGCCTGAGGAATTGTCATTTTCCCAATCAAGAGACTCGTCGAAACGATCTCTGACATCGACAAAGCAGTATCTCGCATCATTGGCCCTCGACGAAATAATGTATCCGGGGAAAAGCGGGGAGGATCGGTCGACACCCCGGTGGTACGATCTTACATTTCAGGGCATGAAAGACTTCTTAGAGCTTCACCATTCCGTGCGCTTGAAGAATGACGTGGACTACAATCCCGAAAAACAATCCTCGTTGGTCATCCTAAAACAGCTTTTTGATATCGGAATGGTCGCTTCCTATGAATTTGATGAGGTCCCGGCGTCACCCGACTATCCGGAAAAGCTTTCTTTGTCGGTCTCCATGGAGTCGAATCGATCGACAGAAAGTCTTCTGTTCGAACAATACAGGACGAACGAGTCGAAGAAATGGATCAGGCAGCAACTGGCTTCCCTCGCTCTCGACGCGATGATTTCGGATGGAAAGTCAATGGATGAAACGAGCGATTCTGCGTCACCGCGTTGGTACGATCTCACATTTGACGACACCAAGAATTTCATAAAGCGCGGCAGTCGTTCGAGGTAGTCTACGGACAAAAGGGAACATCCCATTTTGTTGGGACTCGTACCCAAATGGCACGGCACGACTTTGGAAGTATTCCCATTCAATGGACCTATTCAATGGACGTAATGTTGCCGCGTGACAAGCAAGGCATATGGGTCAAAAGATAGCAGTTAACTCGTGTTCGTTTCCAACACAACATTCGTTCTCGAACCAACTTCTGCTGGAAGAAGTGAGACGATACGCACTGCGCAGCTCAATCCCGCACTTGGATGCGATGCTTGTGTTTCTATTACGGGTGTGAAGCGCGTTCGTCGTGAATTCATTTGGGAAACAGAGATAGATATCCTAATAATAATCATAGATTGTCCGAGTAAATTTTGTTACGCGCTGCGCTTTCGTTTTCCATTCTATCCGACTCCTCAATGCTCACGCGCTCGCGTCGTCGTTCTTCCTGTTTTTCGACATTCGGTTTCCGATCCAGGTGAAGAGAGCGTACGCAATGGACTTCTTGAACGGCCGGGCTTCCGGGAACGGCAGAGCCTTGCCGACTCCGTAAAAGAATCCAAAGGCGCCGCCCAGACCCCCCGTGTTGCCGAATTGCCGATCCACGGTGTAGAAGCCGTATTCGGTGAGCTTTCCCGTCTCCTCGTCAAAGTCCGCGTGGTGGCACTCCGGCGGCAGGACCAGCTCTCGATTGGGGGAATCCTTCGGCGCGACGCCCATGAAATCCTTCGTCATGGTCGCCTTGTTGGAAGTCAAAAAGTACACCCGGTTGGGCTGCGCGGGCGAGACGGCGTACCCGAATCGATTCTGTTCGATGGCGAAGGAATCTTCCAGCTTGAATCCTCCGAGGGCTTCGAGGAAGGCTTCCTTTCCGATGGGACCCACGACGGCGGCGCAAAACTCGAAATCTTCGGCGAGGCAGTCTCCGCCGTCCGCGAGGCCGAGTTTGACGTCGGCGTCGAAGAGTCTCTTGGTCCGCTCGATCATCTGTTTCTCTCGAACGGACGGATCGGCGTCGAAAAAGGAAGCGGAAGCGGAAGACGACGACGACGAGGAGGATGGTGGTGGTGGTGGTGGTGGAGTCACCACCACCGCAGCAGCCGGTGTCTCCACCGCAGCGGCGGGGGAGATCTCGGTCGCTTCTTTCGCCCGCTTCGATTTCACGTCCGCTACGGCGTCCGCGAGGTATTTCGCTTCAAAGGCCTCGAACGATGCCTTCGCCTTGTCTCGGTAGGATTCGTAGGCAAGCTTTGCGGCGGCGTCGTAGGGCACGGATACGTCGACGAAATCTTTGTCTTCCGAAACGGAGGCGACGGCGGCCCTCGGTTCGGGCGCTTCCGCGAGCGTCGATTCCGCCGAAGGGCGTTCCGTTTCTCGCGGGGAGTCTTCCCCGGAAGCAGCGGTCGCCGCCGACCCGTTTTCGCGCTCCATGATGATCTTCCTCGTCAGCGACAGGTCCTCCTCTCTCGACGCCGCCGCGAGCGACGCGGCATCGAGCCGCGTTGCGGAGGCGCTTCTCCCGTCGCTCCGACGGAGCGACGATGCAAGCGCATCGGTCGACGACGATGGGGCGAAGGCTCCCACCGGCGCGCCCAGGAGTCCGAGCGATAGGATCGCGGTTCGGGCACTCGACGCAACTTTCATGTTTCTCTCAAAAAAAGATTTTTGAATGCTGTAGGGTTGCGAAGCTGCAGCGCCAGCACAGCAACAGCAACATCAACGTCTTCGTGAGATTCCGAGAGCGCAGACCGAATAAGAACAAGAACAAACAACAACATGCTTCGTATCGATTTTCTTTTGGGATTTTTGGCGCTGAGTCACACTCCAGACTCATGACTGACTCACTCATGACTCATGTCGGACGATAAAACAAAAAGCGAATGCGAAAGAAGTGACCTATGGAAGGTCGCCGGGCGACACAATGTCATATGGATCTTATGTATTTGACTTAGGTCCAATGATCCTACTATCTGATGTGGCCCCGTTCCCGCGCAATTCTTTGAGCGTTGAATTTAACGTTATTTGCGAGTATTCAGTTCTTCGTATCGGTATGTTGACTCGAATAGATTCCCGGTTTCCCGACCAACCTCAATCGTTATTCCACTAATTTTCATACCGCCAAAATTTCGGTTTTTCAGCGATTTTGAAATTCTATCCGATCGAGACTTAACGAGAGTCCCAAAAGAACGACCGCTCCGTCATTTTTCCGAGCCTCAATCTCATTCCGAATTAGAATAGTTACGACGAGAACACTCTTCGTTCCGTTGCAACTCACGAGTATATCGGTTTGAGTTGAACCCAACCCGTTGCAACGACGCAACACTCCGCGACACTATCGAGATCATCAAATCAATCAATCACTTTTACTAATTTAAACCTTTATCGACCGACCCTTGGTGTGGAATCCAAGACGCAGTTCTCACAGCTCCAAAAGATTGATTCCGAAGGATTCCGAAGGAACGAAGCAAACGCATATTAGTATAGTATATACTAGAATACAATACCACACAGCAAGATACCCGCATCTATACCTACCGCACCATGGGATTGTTTGGAAGGAAGAAAAGCAAGGCGTCGCTGACCGCGGCACAGCCCTCCACGTACACCCCACCCGAACCGACACCCGAACCCGTTGTTTCCGCTTCGGCTCCGGCGGAAGCGGAACCCGCGGTAGCAATGGGAGGCGACGCCGTCATGGTTCCCAGTGTTCCCAGCTACGACAGCAACGAGATGACGGACGAAGAGATGGAAGCCGGTGAAGAGCCAACGTCCGCGGAGAACGAATCCATCATGGCAAAGGCCTCGTCGTTCATCAAGGGTGTCTTTTCCAACAACAGCACGATTGCCACACGCGATTCCGGAGAGAGCGACTATTACGCCGACGACAACGAGCCGAAATCGGTAAAGGATCAGGCCATGGAGCGCGCGACCGCGGTCTCGGCGGCCTTTCTTCTCTTTTGGTTCGGACTCTCCAAGACCGCGCAAATTGCGTTGGTGGCGGGAGTTGCCATTGTAACCGCATCGTTCTTCTCCCTCGTCTCGATCGGGGGACGATCCCCCGCCTTTCCCGGGCACAAGAGCGTGGCGTTTGTCGGAAACTCGTACTTTTACGCAAACGATCTCCCGCGATTCGTGGAACACATGGCGGCGGGCCACGTGACGCAAGACTCGGTGCTCCACAACTCCGCCGGAATCCTGCAGGTGATCATGAGCGGAAACGGTATGTGGAACAAGTGGGCGACCCAGAACGCCATGATCAACGGAGTCAAATTCAACTCCTACAAGGGCACAACCGAGTACTTGTACGATATGGGTTCGTGCTCCGTTCCCCAACTCTTGACCGGACACGACGAAGCGATGGCAACCTACGACAACATGGGGTCGTACGTGAACGACGGTCAAAACCCTTGCTTCCAGCAAGACGCCTACCGTGAATACCACGAAAGCACGGACCTCCGAAAAAACTGGGATTTTGTGGTCATCACGGATCAGTCCAAGGCCATGGCCTTTGACGACAGTCGCAGGGGAGCCCTCATGGCCTTCAACTACACCTACGGTCCGCTCCTCAAGAAGAATCACATTACCCCGATCATTGTTCAACCCCACGCCTACTCCTCGTCCGGTGTTAGCTCGGCGACTCTCGAGGACATGACGACTTTTACGGCTCTCATCATGGAGGGAGCGGAGATCTACAAAAAGTACCTGAACCAGCGCATCGGGTGGTTCAACCACGCCCGCATCGCTCCCGTCGGAAACGCGTATCTGGCCGTGTACGAGGAAAGTCCCGTGGACCTGTGGCCCAAGCTCTTTCTGGACGACGGCGTTCACCCCTCCGCCTACGGAACATTCCTGTACGGATGCGTGATCTACGCCACCATGACGGGATACATGCCGAAGTACAAGAACGTGGTGGTCGACGACATGCAGTACTCGGAACTCTTTGCCAGCGCGAGACGCCTCCAGTCGTCTTCGTCGACCGCCGGGTTCCCCTCCAAGGACGAGGCCGCCGTCCTGTTCGGGATTGCCAAGAAGGTCGCCGTCCGCGGATACAAGCCGAAATCGCTCCGGGGGTTCAAGATCGCGGACGCCGCCGACAATTTCCTCGAATCGAACTCGGACAACGCCTACCAGGGCGAGTACGAGGGAGAAAACTACGCCTACGACCAGTACAATTACTACGAGCAGCAGCAGCAATACGAGGACGGTTACCAAGACGAGGACTACGAAAACGACGCCGACGATGGAAACTACCAACAGAACAACTACAACTATGGCAACCAGAACAACCAGAACAACTACAACGGCAACTACGGCAAC
Source organism: Pseudo-nitzschia pungens (assembly GCA_037355855.1). Taxonomy (NCBI): domain Eukaryota; phylum Bacillariophyta; class Bacillariophyceae; order Bacillariales; family Bacillariaceae; genus Pseudo-nitzschia; species Pseudo-nitzschia pungens. The sequence goes on along the minus strand of CM074764.1, from coordinate 733,639 downwards.
CAGAACAACTACAACGGCAACTACGGCAACCAGAACAACCAGAACTACAACGGCAACTATGGTAACGGCAACAACTACCAGGGAGACTACGATAACAACCAACAAAACAACAACAACAACAACAACAACAACAATAACCAGAACTACGAAGCCGCTCAGCAATATTACGATTACAGCCAATACAACAATGCCAACGGTAATAACAACAACAACGCCAATTACGGCAATGGCAATAACAATGCTCAACAACAGTACGGAGGAGGCAACCAAAACAAAATGCAGTACTACTACCAAGAGTTGACGGACGACAACAATTAGATCTCCGAGAACAATCCATGCATCGATCCATCGATCCATGCATCCATCGATCCATGCATCCGACTCGGATGAATGGATGGATTTGATCGATGCCGCGGAAGCGCCTAGCCTGCGCGGTACCGCACTCCAATCCCTCTTCTTTATTTTTAATGAACACAAACCACTTCCGCCGTTCTTTCTTTGCCTTTGCCAGTTTTCGAACGGACGGAAAATCCTATCTGGTCCTCCATGTCGACGACACACACACTGTAACAAAACGTACATCCTTAATACACACACAAAATACTAACAACATATTACACGTAACACATGGCCCAACGGAGTGCAGTGTGCAGTACGGTACTAGCAGCAATGTAGCAAGTTCAAACATACCGTACGAAGCAGCATCTCGGATTCACAGATCCGGATGACACTCGAAAAAATGGTTGACTTGCTACCGACTCGACCGCGTAGTGCTTCATAAATAAATACGAAGTAGTAATAAATAATCTGGCACGAAGTGGTATTCACATAGGACGCAGACAGACGGCGCGAACGGCACGCGGGACCACTTTGGCTTCCGGCTCTTTTGCAGACCACGCTTCGACAGTTTTTTCGCTGCCAATTCAATACGCAACAACATCGGAGCACACACATATCTCGTTTTGAGTAGCCGTAATACAAGCACGGATTCCTGATTCTTGTTATAAATAATAATAGTAGTATTTACAAGGATTTGTTGGTTGGTTGGTTGGTTGGTTTCTTTATTTGGGTATGTCTTCTTCCTCCGCGACCCGGATTCCGATGCTGCGTGCCGTCCCAACCACCTGCCGGGCGATCCCCTCCAGCGGCAGGTGCCAGGTGTTGTCGTCTCCCTGTTTGATGAGCGCGATCTTGTGGACCATCTCCGGCGTGATGTACCCGGAGGGCGCCTCGTACATGTTGGGTTTCTGGGGTCCCTTGTCGACGCCCGCGGCCTTTTTGACGAGCCACGCCGTCGGCGGACTCCGGATCGCAAAGGTAAAGGACCGATCCGACATGGCCCGGAGCTCGACCCGCAGCGGGGTATTGGCCTCGTAGATTTCTGCCGATTTGTCGTTGAACTCCTTGCAAAATTGCGCCATGTTGATTCCGAGCGGACCGAGGGCCTGACCGATGGCCGGGCCGGGTTTGGCGGCTGCGTTGTTTGCGTGGCGTCCGGTCCGGTCCGGTCCGGTCGAGTCCGGTTGCGGGCAACAGATTGATTCGTTGCGGTTGTTGTTGTTGTTGTTTTGCGCAAGTCGTTGTCGCCAATAGCAATGTTTGTAGGCGCGATGCGGCAAAAGGAGAGAGCGGAACAGAACGGGGTGGATCAAAATCAAAACAGTGAGAACCGAATTCTGAGTTTGGCAGCAACAAACAATCCGACTCTTTTTCATCGACAGGAACACATGGATTTTCGGACTCGATGGCAAAACTCAATCCGATCGATACTATTTTGAGAAAACGCTTCTCGAGAAAACAATGAACGATACACGTTGTGAACAGAATAGTTTGGTAGGAGGGCGATGACAAACACCGCAATCCCCCCCCGCGGATTCCGAAACCCCCCGACAAAATCTTCCATCGTCCTTGTTCCCACAGAATCCAACTCACCCGCTGCCGGCACTCGCAATTGAACAGCACGGACAAAGGACATTTTTTTTCCGAAAAAGAGAGGCAATGCGGAACGACCAAAAGCTCGATTCACAACTCTCAGCGATTCAATGAAAAGAAAGCAGCCGTAGCGTGTTGTTCCCCCGACTGATTACGGCGAATATCAATTCACAATCCGTGTTTGCTGTGTTGCGTCAAAAGGGAGAGTGTTCTCTCTTCTGCGTCGTCGATTGTTTGTTTCTCGACTGTCGATCGACACCTTGTTGCACTGCTGTATCTTGAGATCTTGCCACTTTACAGAGCTTATCTGATGTTGCCTGTTGCAATGTTTCGTTGATGGTGGGGAAAAAATTGATGTTGATGTTCATTATTACAGTAAATTACTTCGTATTTTTCGTTGTCTGTTGGGCTGTGGCTTACCAGTAACTTAGTGCTTGTTTGGTACGAGTAAGCTTAACGCACAGCATTCGTACACCGTACAATATTATCATACCTTTTGGTATGAAAAATAGTATGAATGGAGTATGTATTTTACTTCGTATTCCACATACTACTAGGACTACTAACATACCGTAACCTTAATTACCGTACTCGTACTGTTCAAGTTACTTGTACTCGTAAGTTACGACTACTAGCGGTATGTAAGCGCGAAGTTGTACGAAGTAAGGTTACGTACGAAGAGCAGTACGATAACTCCTTGTATTTTGTTGGAAAAAGGATACGAGGGTAAGTTACTCGCGCTTTCCGTTCAGATTGGACATAGCTTGTCATTAAAAAACAAAAAATACGACGAAGTAAAGTTCCTTTTGAAATAGTGAAGATACGGTAACCTTAATTAATTACGTCTCCCATATTTAAATTTTTCAAAACGAAGTCGTGAACCACCCAGAGCCGAAAACAACCGAGTCTACACTTACGTAATCTTACCGATTGACGACGTGTACTGTTATGAGTTAAAAAAGACTTCCCGGTAGTAATGAGATGAATTTTTCGTTTCTGCGAAAATGAAGCGCGTTCACTGTTGACCGGACGCTTGACAGTAACCTTACGATTGAATCATGAAAGTGTTGCTATCCCCTTCGACAAAACTATCTATAGAGCTGAGTTCAATTCACAAGTACAATAGTAACAAAAGTACAGATCCGTTTCTCTTACTACTATTATCTGAAGATGATCGTTTGCCCTGAAAACATCGTTTTCTGTGAAGCATTTCGTCATAACCCACGCGAACAGACAGGATTTGGGTTGCCTGCTTGTAATTGTGGGGCATTCCTGTCGAAACGGGAGGAATCAATCGGCTTGTGGAGCCTTCCGATCGGGTTCGATAGTCCTAGGAGCCGATCTCGTTTTTGTGGAAGCGGCCGCTCTATTCTGTGGGGGGCGTCGACAGTACCGCGTGTCCGCGCTTTTGTTTGCTTCACAATCCACCGACCGATGAAGCAGCGAGGAGAAAGTCTGACGGGCTGATTGCGGAATCATCGTTCTGCGCCAACATCCAAGACGAGTACACGTGTAGCTCCGGAGATTCGACCCACCGAGAGATCCGCTCCACTCCACTCGCGTTTGGAAAGCTTTTGGGCGTGCGCGTGATGGGTCTTCGACTCGTTGCTCCTGCCCGAGTCCCATCTCCTCTTGGGAAAAGCCAACCCGCAGCCACTTGACTTGTCTGCGGAAAAGCCCGTTTCACGAAAGCCCGACTCCGAGCGATGACTCCTCTGGCACTCTGAAAACCGAAACCAAAAAACGTACAAAAAAAAAAAAAAACAAGAACGGCTCCTTCATCTCAACAAAAGAATTCACTCACATCGTGTTTGATCTTTCTGAAGGAATACGAGCCACACCCCAGATCCACCACAGAAGTATTTCACGCATGCTCACGTAAGTACCATGGAATCGGTCGGTTGGACCGCGTCGCCCACTGGACGAAGACACCCACGCACAGGCACACACAAGCACACGCACACTCATCAAACACGCACAACATCCCGGTTGCTATCGCACACAGCAAATCGCACACGCACGCACAGGCCCCGACATCAACTGTTGGATTAGATGATAGCATTCCTCCTGACAGTTTGCACGTTGCGTGGATCCCAAATTGCCGAGAGGAATACGATCATCTAGTCCAAAAATGAAAATTTTTGAGACCGAGGAGCGGCTCCGGTTCTGTGTCAGCCATCCATCCCTCACGCTATTGAGAATGTTTTGTCGATAAGGCAGGTTTTTCACCATTAGCCATGGGACTTGCGGTTTCGTTTTTTATTTTCCACACAATGTGGGATAGTCAGTTGGTTTATGTGCATTTCCGGTTGATTGAGAAAAACAACCGATGGTGTATTCCAACTTTTAAACTGCGGCGCGGGGTGTGGGAGACTTTTGACTTTCCAAATTCGAACCTATCGGTGCCGATATTTTTGATTCCACAGTCAGTGACGGTTGGTGGGGCGATAGATTTCCAACTAGGCCCATGGAAAATTCTAAAAATTTGTGATCCCGCCAGAAACTTCTTTGCCCTTTTGAATGTTCGCTGAAGCATGGTCAATCTTGAATGACACTGTTACTACTCTCATGCGATTGGTTCCCCCGTAGGGATGGCTCGTCACACGTTCCAAAAGCAGAGTTGTATCATGTGAACAGTTCGTGGATTCCTTCGTTAATAATATATATATAATAATTGTAAAGAAACCAATCAAATACGAAGTACCTTTGTACGCATGAGCATACGAAATATTTTTATGGCGTAACACTTTCAAAGAACACGTATTAAAATTATGGAGAGGACAGCTGTGATACATCGTATCTTGTCCCAAGATGGCTATAAAAATAGATAAGTTTCCGATTTAATCGGCTCATTGGTATGAACCAAATTCTTACTCCTCCTTTTTTTTAAAAATCACACTCCTCCTTTTTTTTCAATCACACGTAAGATTACCGTAAGGTTACGGTAACTTAGCTATGCTAATAAAATTTTTACTTTTCGTACGAGTGCGTCCCCGGAAAGGTTACGTGCTTGTAGGATTTGAGAATGGTTCCCGCCTTTTCAATTTGTAACCACGTACTATGAGTTGCTTCGTAACCTCAAGGTTTACTTCGTACTACGTACTTGGTATTACTTCTATTTCTTTTTTTGGTTCCTTCCGTAAGCTTACCGGTACATGAAGGTAGATTTACGATACTGTACTCGCACGTACGTGCACCGTACTTTTACTCGTACGAGGAAGGTTACCGGTATCGTATTTTCACCAGCGGTAACCTTACCGGTACGGTAGGTCATCGCAAATTGTATGGTTCAAAAGATTGAAAAAAAATGCGCGAACTGGTACGTAAGGTTAAGATCTTACCGTACGGTAGAGTCTTACGCTACGGGATCCGAACTAATTCAGCAATCTCCGGTGGTTGTTACGATAAATCTTACAATAAATACGGCTGTTATGATTAGGTGTTCGTCCGCTGTGATCCGGATTATTCAACTGCCGTATATCCCTGTTCTACTATTCATTGAGCTTCAACGGCAGTTGCTGTGATCTCTCCCAGAAGTTTCTTGGCCGGATTACGAATCTGAAACCACGAACAAGAATACAACAAAGAGTTGAAAGATCACAAGAACGATGGAGGAGAAAACACAGGATGGTTCGGAGGTGGTCGTAGGTGGAGATAGTCGATCGAACGACTACGACAAGGATGAAAGCATAGATTACGCCTACGACGGTGACAACAACAACAGCAACAACAACAACAACAGCAGCAGCAGCAACAACATTCGAACTCGCATCGACGGTAACCAGATATCGAAAAAGTTACGTCGACGGGACTCCAATGACGAAATTCCTGTGCGCAACGGGGTGGGAGAGAGTAGCCCATCTTCTCCTCCTCGTCGGTGGTGGTTCAGCCGACAACAAGACTCGTCGACATTCATCGGCAACCCAACATCCTCCGGGATGGTGCTGAGCGAACATCTCGGAAGCACTTCGGACGTGGTGGAGTCGCTAACCCACGACATCAAGAACTGGAGCCTCACACGACTGTCATCTCCGATGTCGAACGCAAAGAATGGGTCCTGCGATTGCGCTGCTTCTGTGCTTCAAAAGACAAAACGAATGGAAAAAGAACAACGGTGCAAAGACGCAAAGCGCCAGGTGCGACTGGCCCAACGTCGATTTCTACAAGAGCAAAAACAACTCTTGTCGCGTTGCCCCGCCTCGCCTTGCTCCTGAAGACAGAACAATGTGGATCGTTCGAGAGAGGTAAACAAAACTCGCCCTTGGATGGAACCGACTGGGCGAAGCCTGGCTGAAAGGGCAAGGAAAACCTTTCGATTGAACTGGGTTGATGGATGTCGTACGCATTGGAAGCATGCGCGAAAGGGAGTTCCATTGAACACTGCGACTTTTCCAGCAAATGAGTTGAGGAATCGATACACTCCTTCGACCGTCGAAACGCATCACCGTTGCTCTCCGAACTCATGCCGTGAAACACATGCCATTCGACACAACGAGCACGAGCAGACTATGTTGGTTGAAGGATGGGGATCCGAGTGGGTCGACCAGCGCTAGACGATCAAAATCTGTTGGGACCGATGACCTACGGCAATTCGGACAATTCGAGTTTCCTTACGCAAAGCGCGAACTCAAATTTTGTAACGATACAAGCAGTCCGGGAAAGAGGATTCTTGTGCTGGAAACGATTTGAAGTGACCGCACTCTCTCTTCAAACGCGTCGCCCACTGCAAATGGACATGCCATATGTCGTGTACAATAATAATATAGTAATAACAGCGGAATCAGATTGTTTTTCATTTCGGTTTGCTATTTTGTGAAACTGATTACGGCATTTCCTTGGTATGATTTTCTGTAAAGTAGCGTAGCAGTCGGTAATCATCCCACAAAAAAAGATGTTTTCTATCGATGGTAGTCGTCTCGACAGCAGACTTGAGAGCAGTGTCTGCTCTTGATGAAAGATGCCCTTCTCGTCCGTTTGTGTGATCTAATCTTCCTTGCTTGTGTTGTTTTTGACATTTTTCGTTTTGCTTCCTTGTTCATGAATAGTGTTTCAAAGATTTTATTTTGAATGTTAAAAGTAGTATCGTATTCATAATAACCTCCAAATATCGATGTCATATAAGGGGGCAACACAGACAGGGACTAAACTATAATATGATTGATAACTTACTCTACAGGCTGTTGTCAGTAGCTGTTGTTGTCGTGTTTGCGCTTTCTCCATCGTCCTTCTACGACGTTGCAGCACCATTCCTTAGGCAGGTCTCTCGTTCGGATCTCTTCTTCAATGTGATGACCAGTCAATCGATAAGTACAATTCTGGTGGTCCCATTGCCCTTAGTTGTTGTATAACAAGATTCCCTACCTGCCCGTCCCGGGCACTGTTCTGGAATATAACCTCCATGATTTGTTGTCGAGTTGAACAATCGGGCATCTGATTGGCGCAAACCTTCAAGAAGGTTCCGTATGTGATCTGATCGGGCGATCCGTAGTCTTCCAGCACCTTGAATAGGTTGTGGGCGATTTCCATGGCTCGATTTTGCTCCACAATGTCACCGGGCGAGGTGTAAGCACAAGCGTTCATCACGGCGTTGACGGCGACTACGTTGGGTTTCAAGTGACTCATTTTCGGGTTCTTCTCGTAAGCATCCATCATTGCTCGGAACAAGTTATTCGCACGCTCGGCTTTGTCCTTCAACTGATTGCTCCGGGCAAAGGCTGTGAAAGGTTGGTTTTGGTTGGCGTGTGGCGAAAAGAGAATGAGATGTGTGCGTGAAAAAAAGAAAAGAAGAATTGTCAGAAACACACTCGGGGCGCAGAACACGAACAACTGATGGAAGAAAATGCCCAGCATTGTGAATGTAACGACCAAAACTTTTTAAAGGCACGCATTGTTTTCAAAACATGGGAGTGCGTACCATTTATGACAGTAGTAAACGAATGGGCATCAGGACGAACGGCATCGTTCCCCTCTTCATACAAACGAGTCATCAAATCGAGGAGGTCTTGAGCTTTTTCTGCTGCGTCCTCCCGGCCACTCTTGGCCCATGCATTGATTACGGTGTTGAAAGATCTGGTGTTTGGCTGGATATCAGCCCCCTCCTTGTACAGGGCACCCATGCGCCTCAAAACTTGTTCGGCTCGCTCGGCGGCCTCTTCCTGTTTGCTCTTGGCGTAAGCATCAATCACGGCATTATAACTGACAGTGGTCGGTTTGCAGGATTCGTCTCCCGCTGCGTAACACTGTTCCATCCGTTCGAGAATTTCTTGTGCCTTTCGAGCGGAGCAGACACCATTTTCATCTTCCTGATCAGGGCAATTGGCCCAGGCCGTAATTAGGCTATTGTAGTTAAAGGAGTTGGGTTTTGCTTCTTCCACTCCCGACATGTAAAGACCGTCCAGCTTGTCAAAAAGATACTCTGCTTGCTGTGCCGCACCTGGCAGAGCACTTTTGCCGTAGGACGATATAGCGGCATTGAAACAACGCGCGTTCGGGACAACATCTTGGTCGCCACTTTGGTACTTTTGGATCATTCTCTCGAGCAATTCCTCAGCTTTTTCAGGCGAGCCCTCCATTCCACTGTAGGTCTGGGCCTCGATAGCTGCTGTGTACGTGAATGTATTGGGCTTGGCGGATAGGTTTTCTCCGCTTTCCGCTAATCCCTCCATCTTGTACAAGAGCTGTTCTGCCAAGTAAGCCGAGTCGCGTTGCTTTGAGCGAGACAAGGCATTGATGACCTTGGTATAACTGCGGACATCGGGACAAACGGGAGAGTCCTCGCCGTAGTTGTAATACATTTCCTCCATGCGGTCCAACAATGTCATCGCCTTGTCACATGCATCCGGCTCTCCGGAAAATGCCCAACCATCAATCAAAAAATTGAATGTATTGATGTTGATCTTCATTCCTCTACTGAGATGGGGCTGTTGGTGCGGGGGTTCCTGTTGATTTGTCAGGAAATTTTCAGGAGCAGTGAGTGACATGAGAGTAGATGTGCGTTTCCTCAGAAAGGAAATGTCTTTCATTGCTTTGTTGTTTTTTCGTTTTTTCCGTATCAGCTGCTCCTGTGGCGACACGGCTGCTAAATACGACGAAGTTGTGAATGGTTTCGACACACTTCCATTATCGTCATTATTGACATCGTGAAGATCTAGTTGGTGATTCACTTGTTCATCGTTGTCGTCTTCTTCAGAGTCTCGCGAAGTCACTGACAAACCCGCTCCTGGATCCGTTGTCATGCTTTGAATCCTAGTCGTTGTTTTGGTTGCACTGATCGATCTTATTCTTTGCTTTGGCGGAATGTAAGATAACATCGAAGAATATGGCAGTACAGAAGGCCTCAAGCTGTTTTTGATATTTGTGCAGCCATAATGATTCAATGCTTCGATCGGACTGTTTTCTGAAACCAGCAGGATCCCCAATCCGTACATCCAAATGGAACACGAGAGGCTACAAATAATTATTCTCCGCATGATTTTGCCATTCAACAAAGCGCCGCAGGCTACGTGCTCTGAGTAATCAAATTCTAGGACCCAGACTCAACACTTTTCCGCACTTTAACTCGGAACAGATCTTTGTTGACTACTTGATTCGTGGAAGACACTCTTTGAGATGTACTATTATACCTCCTTTGAATCCTGAGTAGAAGCACCTATTGCTGCCGTATTCCTTCAACCCTCGTGTGGCAAGGTTGTCTGCTCTTGCTGCTGCAAGGGGCCGGAAGTTCACGAAGAGGAAGACAGAAAACGTTAGGTGATCTGATGCACTGCGGGGCGGAAAGAACCTCAGGGCAACCGAAAAAAACGTATGAGGTGATGATGTAAGTTAACTCACGCTCGGGATCGAGGAAGAATTTCTTCATCGATTTCTAGTAGGGTTCGTCGTAAGCACCGTAGTATTTGTGTCATCCCTACCGTACAGAACAATTGGGTGGATCCAACAGCAAGACGCTGACATACATCACTCAAGTTGGAACCTTTTGACACCTTTCGCGATACGCCCTGTAAGTAGAAATAAGTAGAAACAGTACACGAATGTCTGCGCTTGAAGTACGTTTTCTGAACGGTTAACGTACAGACGAACATATGAGATTCCGCAGTTTTGTGGTCTGTGCGCCGAAATGTAAACAATCAGTCCGGCAATCTGTCATTTCTGTAGGCTTGAATTCCAGAAGTAACGCGTGTCGCGTGTCAAACTGAAAAAATCTACCGTACGTACGATATGTATTTACCTCACCAACATGTCATACTCTCGTTCGGTACGTACGGAATTTGTGATGATGAATCATGAATAAGGTTTAGCTACCGGTAAAGGTAAGATTACCGGTAAATTACTTACCAGGTAAGGGTTTAGTAACCAAAGAGACCCGGTTTTTGGGGACAGGTTATGAGCCAGAGCAACAGCAAACAGTCGACTGTTTCTGCTAACTCTAATCATTCTAAGACTACACCTTGGACACTAATTTATACCCGATGATACCCAACATGCCTTATATTGCGCGCCAGGCCTTTTCGTACACCGGGCCACAAAATAAGGTCAAAAATTCGAAAAAAACTCCATTTCAACAACCACAGCAACAACCCCCTCCCCCCTATCTTCTTAACCAAGCCCGAGTAAATTATACCATTCTAGCTGAAGCATCTACACTATTAGAGGAAGGAGACCTGCAAGTTGCGGATCAATTGGAGCGCTTGGAACCGAGTACCGAACTGGCAAAGCAGCAGCAAAATCGCGTCTTTTTTTTCGATCGAAAAACTACCCCGGTCCAAACTACGGCGAAAATTAATATCTCCGGGCCCAATGGATCGATTCTAACCGGACCGCTTCGAAAAGCTCTATTATATCAAGATAGACAAGGACTACAATTTGCGGATCGATTGGTGGAGTAGTTTTCGATAAACGGACTGTACAGTGATTACAGCGCCCTTGAAACTACGGGAGCAAAATCCGGTCAAACTACAGCGAAAATCAATAACTCCTCCCCCGCTTGACGAATTCCGATCGGACGACTTCCGAAACCTCTATTATATCAAGATAGACAAGGCATTCCAATTTGCGGATCGATTGGAGGAGTCATTTTCGAGAATCGAACTGTAGACTGAGTACACAAAAAATGGAAGAAAATCCCAATTATTCAGTTGCTCCCACTGCTGAAGCTCCAGTGGCTACCACAGCTCCTATTGGATCCTGTAAGAATGGACATGAACTTCTGGTATGTAAGAGAACGGAAGCGGCGGCAAGGCTCCTGGCTAGCGCCCCTGTGTTAGAGTTCAACAAGAAATTGACTACAGCCGAAGCTATGAGAGTATACGGATTTACAGAAGCAGAGTGTGCTAATCGGTCTTTGAAAAAAAGAGTGCAGAGACTCCGGACCAAGTATATGGAGACGCCTGTTCCAAGGTCGATAGATATATCCTTTAAAGGCCCGGCGCCATCGATCTCCCCTATGGCGTCATGTAAAGGGAACAGCGCGAGGAGTGCAAATAGTTTTTGCCCAAACTGCAAAAGCCCAAACAAAAGTTCAACCGCGACCTCCAGCAGCACAAATGGCAACAAAAGAGCAATCGACGCCGACACCGACGCCGACGCTGGCGACGCAAAAGTTATGAAGAAGCCAAGGAGGAGCCATTCAATTGATGTATGATATGACAATCAAACAGAAGAAGAAGGACACAGAAGAAGAGTCTTATCCTTGCTGCAAAAAAGATCTACAATTCAAGTTTAACCGACTCCTCTTCCGGTTGTAAACACCTCAGAGGAGGAGCAAACCAAAGGAACCTCAAATTCTATTGCAGTCAGTTGAATCCGCAAAACGTAACCCTGTACAAAGGGAGCAGACAGTCCACACGAACTGACAGAACGCCATTGATTCCAGAAAAATAAATCAACAAATATCAATAACTCTGCCTCTTTCGGGTAAAATCTGCACCTACGTGCAAAATAGCCTCCTGCGTACTCCATAGAATGCTATTTCGCTCATACTTCTTCACTTGGGGCCAATGCTGATCAAGGAGTCTTCGGTCAGAATCTAGATAACATATGAATAATGAAAGAGTCAAACGCAGTTTTCAGTTACGGACCTGTCGACACAACACGATCTTCAGGTTGTACAGGTTGTACAAGATTGATTGCATGGAATAATATTTCTCTGTGCAAGTGTTTTATTACCTGCTTTATTTCAAACGTATTGAAGGCTGAACTTTTCTCAAGTGCAAATTTCATCATGTAACGATCGGAAATTTTTGAGGTGAAACTCTTTGTGTCGCATTCGACATCAGTTTTACTAGAAAGAAAAAAGAGATTTCTTACTTATCGGTTACGCACAGACAATTCTTTGTGTTCACCCACAGCTCTACAATCAATCAATATTTCTTTTTTCTCGACGGCATACTGTTTGCTTTCGCGATCTGGTCAATCCAAGTGTTTGTCCTGATCAGGTATTCTAACAACCCATCTAAATTCCTATCGACCAACGTCGTCAGGTGCACATCGCAAAATAATACTCTCACAAAGCAGTCACTTGCTCTTCTATGATTCAAAAATATTCCATTATTTCTTTCCCATGTTTTCAATTTCATCCTTCTTGCTACGATCAACGTCTCACAGATTGATCAATCGCCGCTAACAACGTTCATTCCAAAAAGTATTTTTGCTCACATCAAAGTGGCTTCGTTATTCTGCGATATTGGTGTCTATACACCCAAGCTTTGCAGATATTCATGATACTTTCTCACGGCAGCGGTAAGATTGTCGAAAGAGTGCTTGACCCCGAGCATAACAGTCGGGTTTGACTTTCCATCAGGTGCATCTCTAGGCGGTCGAGGCGGCAGTTTCCAGCGCCATGGCAGTATCTCGGAGTTCATAACACATCAAATTCGAGGCGGCTCCTTTAATGACATGTGCTGCACGTACAATTTCAATAAAAACGGTATCCGTCGGGTTCTGCCGTGCGTTAATAGAAATTGTTTTTTGTTTCATTGCGTTTTGTACCATGCCATTTTTTCGTAATTCGTATGGTAGTATTTTAAATTCAGAAAAAACAGCATTATTTGATGATTGTCGTTCGAAAAAGGGAAGTAGCAAAAGATAGGTCAGAGTGCGGTTGATCAACCAAATCCAATTTTTGTTGTCTCTTCATGCCATCAGGTCCTTCTTCAACGACCCATGTCATTCAAGCATTAAAAACGTACCCCTATGACTTCATTCATCTTCTTCATTTGCGAATTTGTTTCATCTCGAAGATCACTCAGCAGCTCCCGCAAGAATTCTTCGTCATCGCCGCATTGTTGCATGGCCTCGTCCCAGTCAATTACTAACGTCATGATGCTTGCCTCTCGACGCTCCTGCTGTTATTTTAAAATAAACCTTTATTGTTGATTCCAACGGTGACGCTTTTCGACAGCTACTTATTTTAGTATCCTTTCCCTTTCGATAACAGAACTAGAGTTATGCAGGAGTGATTGTGTACTCCCGTTGGAATTTGTCGTTGTGAAAGGATCAGATGCATTTGGTTACTGGAAAGAACGAATGCGAACCTATCTCGATTCAGATAATCTGAGGTCATTGATATCTCGCCGGTTGCACAGCAAATCTGGTAAGAAACATGAACAGCTGATTGGGAGCCCTTAAATAGGAGGACTCGAAACTTTTTTAAAGTCTTGGCAATAGAAAATGAGGCGAACATAATGAATATACCTTGTAAAGCATCGATGTCGGATTCCGAAAAATACCTTTTTGACTTATACTACTTCTTTTACCCTTGTTGAACATATAATTGAATTTAGACATATTTGAAAGATACGTGTCGAATTTAGGACAAATCAGCTTTGCTTCGAATTAGCATACGTAACATGTTGTTTCCTTTGCCTTCTCTCTAGTTCTTGAGGGGACTATTTGCGAATTGTGTAACAGTACTTGTACTGTGTAAACCTTACTGATAATCAATCAATTACTGTCCTAAAACAGTACGAGTAGGACAACATGAAACTCTGAAACAATACCCTACGGTAATCTTACGAGTAATCACGAAGGTAATCTCCAGTGATTGAAACTTGAAACCCACAAAACATAATCTTGTCCGCATCTCATGAAACTGCACATAGTCGTACCTTAAAAACCATATTATGTTCGAGTATCATATGTTCGAGTATCGTAAACCTTACTCGTACTTCGTGTCTCGATCAAACCCACGAGCAGCCAGCTTAGAGTTGAGGATTTTAACTAGTAGTACTAGTAGTATTACTAGAGTAGGAGGCAGTAGTAACCTTACACGACTTCTTACTGATTTGATTGTGGGCTGAGGAATACTCTTGGCCACTAGTAGTAGTAGGCGAACGACGAACAAAGAAGGACGATAACAACGACCATGCCAAAAAAGAAGGACGGTGCAACAACATCATGCTTGGTATTTCTCTTCTTGGTCAGCAGCACTTTCTGTTTTCGAACTTTTCTCAGCACCACCAGCACCAGTTAGTAATAGTTACTTTACTACTTATTGCAGAGACAGAACCATCAATATCTGCTGGAACAAAATGGACCAGAACGACCAGGACTCCGAGGGTTTTTCCTTGTTGTGGTGGAAGTTTTGTCATGATCCTCCTCTCCACCGCCACGTTTTCCAGAAAGAGAAAAAACAACCACCGGTAGGCAAGAAACTGGAACAATGGGGAGCGTTTCGAGTCGTGGTGGTCCGGGTGATTTCCCTCCACTTCCTCTCTCTATTCGAGTTGGCTTTTGGGTTACCAGTCGTGTTGCAAACATTGACCGCGTGTCCTCATCCAGAAGGGGATGGAGTGTCGAACACCATCAGCATGCAGTTCCAAAAAAGCTAGTAGTATGGAAGATGTCCTGTCTGATGTGCGACACGTGCTGGCCCATCTGGGTTCGTTCGCCGGCCGGTTCTTCTTTGACGACGGAACTTCGTTTGGGAAGTATACTAGTACAGTATTTATTTTGTAACTCTTGCTCACGTTGCGATGCCGAACAAGGGATCCTTTCTTCTTCCCATCGCAACGATGCTCCAAAATATCAACGTGGCAATCGGCTTAGTCGTTGCGATCATTACTTTTGTTTTCAAAAACAATAGCACGGTTTTCAGCAGAGACTGCATCGTGATGATCTCTCGCCACCGACCATTTCCTTCTTGTTAGTATTAGTATTCTGAGACTTCGAGGACGAGGTCGTCTTCTCGTCGGGACGAGCAAGAAACCCATGGGATTTTTGCTTTTGATTGATTAATAGATTCCGACCTGTTTGACCAATTTATGCTTGCGCTACAGTATTTGCATCCTTGCACAGTTTGCATATTATTGATTGCCAAACTGCAGCTCCTTGTTCTTGTAGTAAGAAGGTTAGTTCCGCATTCGGTCGATTCGGTCTCTCAAAATATGCTGTTTCGTTGTTCCAGATGGATCCGGCCAACAACCCGCTTTCCAAAAAAATAACAATAATGTCTCCGAGTTCGCCCGTCTCTCCCCATGCGGTAAGTGTCGGTGTTCCGTGGAAAAAAAGAGTTCTCGGAAAGAAGATAGGAAGGAACAATCTGCATTCTTTTTTTCATTCGCGCGGTGCGCGGAGAATCAAGTGAGTGATGGTGAATACGTAATACGTGTAATTGCGTTACAAGTAATTACCAGAAGACGATCGACGCCAAACCTCCGCCGCATCGATCGATTGCGCAAATCAGCCGCCGTAGTACGTATTTTGTTTACGGGTTTCCTACCATGGCCAGAGCGTAATCAAGGCGGTGTCTTCGCGAGCTTGACAACGTTTTTCTCTCGTGACCGAGAATGATCCGATGTATCGTATGGGATACGGCACACCGTTACAAGTACAAGTTACAGCATCTCAACACTCCGTGATATCTAAATCACTGCAACTAGAAACCCCGACACAATCCATCCCTTAACAGAGTCGTTCTACTGCGAAGCACAAAGACGAATGCAAAAAACGTCGAGGCGATAATATCTCTCTTTTGAACACAGTTGTTGACTACCATCACCTTCACTGATTTGTTGTTGTTGCCTTCGCGATTCGGTTGAAAACACAATCGAATCAAAGTCGTCGGAGGTGTGATTTGCAACGACGCAACAACTCAAGAACCAGTCACGGCTTGTACAATCACCAGGCAGCGATCGAAATTTATATACCGTATTATACTCTGTCACCATGGATCTCCATCAACAGCAGCAGCAGCAGCAGCAGCAGCAGCACAATGCCTTGACGGGGGCCGACAATTTACCGGTAGGACCGAGCCTGCAACTCGCAAACGAATCAGAGGTTGTGAGGAAAGCGGGGCGACAAGCCATTAGTGCCTTTCTGGATTCGCACAATTGTTTCAGTGTCCTGCGGGCCAGCGGGAAAGTCGTTGTCTTTGACACCCGGATTCCCATCCAGCTCGCCTTTTACGCCTTGGTAGAACACGGTGCGTACTCGGTGTCGTGTGCGAGGAAGAGCGAGAATACTGTTTGAACGAGGAAGAAATGGTCGCAAATCGGGTTTCGGTTTGCTGCGGTTGACTAGACACATGCCGTTGGTTTGTTCGCTCACCACTATCTTTCTCTTTTGTCCGATCGAATCTCTCATTCAACACCGCAACGATGGCTTATCGTTCGTTACAATCATTGGCAAACCAATGTTTGTGTTGCTGTTGAATGGCAATCGATATGAATGAACATGGGGTGGCAACATGGCTGCGAAACGGGCACATCAACAATGGGAAAACCGATCGATCCACAACGTTACAACACACATCAACAGACATGCAGGCCGCTCCCTTGTGGGATCCTACCCAGTGTCAATTCGTGGGTCTGTTGAAGGTGACGGATTTTATTGACATATTGCGGCATTTCAAACGAACGAACGGGGACGTTGGGAGTCTCGCCACCAGGTCCATTGCAAACATGATACAGGATCCTTCCATTGCCGAGGCAGTCAATCTAACCTTTGGATTCCGGCTGCCGATTCGTCCACCAGCCTGAAACAGGCTTGCAAACTTCTCCTGGCCCATTCTTCCTAGCAGCAACTATCCAAACAACAACAACAACAACAACAACAACAGCGACGGCAGTGGCGGCGGCAAAAAAGAATCGACAAACGCGGCGGATGCCATCGACGGGGTAAACGACGAATCCAAGGCTGCGAACCCAAACGACAACAGCAGCGGCGGCGGCGGCGGCACCGGTTCCCGCAAAACCCGCCTGGACTTTTTGCCCATTGTCATGCCGGAGGACATGCGCGTCCTGGCGTGCATCACCTACACCAACATTCTGGAGCACCTGGTGACGCACTTTCGCGAAACGCGGCGCCTCTTTGACGATTCGATCTACGATCTCAAGATTGGTACCTACCACGAACGCCTCGTGAAGGTCGGACCCGACGAGACCCTGGCGCGGGCCCTGGAATTGATGCACGAGAACGAATTGTCGGCTCTGCCGGTCGTCGACCCGGCCACGGACCGGTTGATCGGGGTCTACTCCCGATCCGACATTACCTTTCTGACCCGGGCGACGGACGCCGAGGACGCGGTGGCCAACCTCGACCTGACCCTGAACGACGTTCTGGACCAGCAACGGACGGACGTGACCACGCCCGACGCCATGCACTCGTGCAGCACGGCGCACACGCTGCAGAGCATCTTCGAATACTTTGCGCAGCTGAGATTCAACCGGTTGTTCGTCCTGGACGAATCGGAACGGCTGGTGGGGGTAGTATCGGCGAGGGATCTGGTAGAATACTTCATGATCGACTGAGGACGACGAGACGGAGAATCTTTTCTCGATGCAACACAATTCGATGCAATGCAATTCGATGCAAATCAATTCGATGCAAATCAATTCGATGCAAATCAATGCAATGCAACGCATCCACGAGCTTCTTCCCGGATCGGTTGCGGCAGAGTGTGTTGCATTTTGTTTCTTGAAGAGACGAATGGAAACGTATCATCATGATAGCTTTATAATAGTATTATTACGATAACAACAAATAAATCACACAAATTCACACTCGACATCGAAAGATTAAAATTCGAATCCGAAATGATGCGATGCCGAAAGCGGTGCGAGGCAACGGAAATTCGGGATCCGGATCGGACGGGCTTTCACCGCAACTCCTCCCGTATTTCTAATCATGAATGACTCTTACTGGTACTACTACTACACAGGAGTGACGACTGTGCGATTTCAAAATGTTTCGAAAAGGAGTTGCTTTCGGTGGCCAACGAATGCCACTAAGACCTGGCATCACCGTAACAACCGCTCCATTTTCAATGTTCTAGTATTTGTTGCAGCATGCCGTGCTTCACGACACATTCTGGCTGGTAGTAGAAGTAATGTTATGAAACATGTGGATAAATAATAATAATATTATTATTATCATCATGGATATGTATTGCTGTATCGCACCTCTTTCGATCTTTGCGGAAGGAGATCAGAGATTACGAAGTACGATGTACAGTAAGGTTTACCTTGTACCACTACCACTCGCTATTCCTACGTACCGATCGTAAGAGGAGTAGGATCTTTTCGTCAGCGACGTCCGCACTTCGTCCGTCAGATCCATTGAAATTGCTGAATCAGCACCGCGCTTTTTTAGCGCGCAAAGCGGTCTCTTCGAAGCTCGACGACGCTGAAAGACGAAGCAGTAAGATTACCGTAGTTCAGTAGCGAATGAAGGAACAACACCGCTTGGATTGGCGACAGGAGTGACCACCATCTGAGAAAATGAATGGAATCGTTTTCTTCTACGATTGCTCGTAATCTTACCGTAATTACTTGTGCCAATAGAGGAGCTGTATTGTAGTCTCGAAACCCTCACCAAAGCCACAACTTCCGAACGAAGCACCGCTTCCGTTACACACCCTCTTTTCTATCTTCCAACAAACAATCAAACAAAATGGCCGTAAGTCTCTCAATCAACGTCACACTGATAGAATGGATAGCGCAGAGGAGCTAGCGGTCGAACGATTCGGAGGATTTTGACTCAAATTCTTGGATCCAATAGCGAACCAATGGGATTGCGATGACACCCTTGCGTTTTTGCGTTAGCTTGTCGACGATGGAAGTCTTTCCCGCGAGCCAAAGCACTGACACGACTTTTCTGTTTTGTTGAATCTCGATTTGAATCCGAACCGGATCCCTCTCCCAATCGACCCGATCCCCTAACGTGCGATGCGATGCGATGCATCCACAACGAATGAACTGACGAACCAACAAATGAACCAACAAATGAACCAACAAATGAACCAACAAATGAACCAACGAACCAAACAGAGAGCTCGACGAGGAGGTGGAATGGGTGCCCGCAGGCCCGCGGCCCCTCCTTCCCGCCCCGCATCCCGCCCCGCATCCACCCAGGCTACCCCCGCCCCCGCGGCTCCCACCACCCCCGCTCCCATGCAGCAGCAGACTCAGTCCAGCGGCGGGGGCATGCTCGCCGGAATCGGATCGACCATCGCCCAGGGAATGGCCTTCGGAACCGGTAGCGCCATCGCCCACCAGGCCGTCGGTGCCGCCGTCGGCGCCATGAGCGGAGGCGGATCTTCCGGAAGCAGCGATCACGCCGCCGCCCCCGCCGCCCAGCAGCAACCGATGTCGGCTCCCGTCGACGCCGGAGTCTGCGGCAACGACAAGCAATTGTTCTTCGATTGCCTCAAGGCCAACAACGGGGACGCGAACTCCTGCGCGTTCCTCTACGAGCAATTGCAGAACTGCCAAAAGCAATCCGCCACCCAAACTTTCTACTAAAGCGATACCTACTTCAGTGCTGTGTTCGGTAGCGTTGGCTAGGGATCTCTACTAGAACACGTTTATAACTACAGCAGTTAAAATAGAACATTGGTTTGTTCTTGATTGCGATACGAACACTTTAGAAACAAAATAGCACAGTATTTCGTAACATTGCATTCGCATCAGACAACTTTACAACAACTCCAACGTAGATGGCTCGATGGAGTTTCATGCCGTGAACAGTTCATTGTATACATGACATGGAACAACCCCCAATATGGCGCGGAAATGAAAAGGTTGTTACAGAAGCGAAAACTTTCAATCGTAATGCAGTTGCGCTTTCGGATTGCTTCTGCGTTCGATACTATGCACTAATCGTTTCTCGCGTGTTGGTACCGGATGATCGTTCTCGCCCCTTCGGTTTTCTCCCATTCAAACCGTCTTTTCGAAACACACGAACTCCTTCTTTCTTTGGATCTTGTAATCCAAGCTTTCGCAGGGACGGCAACTTGAGCGTCAAGCACGACCAGTCTTCTGCAGTCATGTCGACCAATAAATTAGAACGCAATGTCAATACCTGCAGGTTGTTGAGGTTTTCCATGGATGGCAACGCCGTCAGATTGTTACGGGCGAGATACAGACACGTCAGGGGTGATGACTGTGAACGGACGCCAGCAGTGGCGTCGTGGCAAAAGATGCCCGGCGGGAGCGATTCGATTTGATTGTGGCTCACATCCAAAACCTTCAGATGCTTCATTCGTTGCGGTATCCCTCGAAAGGATTCCGGGAGTCCTTTCAGTCTGTTTTTGGAGAGACGCAACTCAACGAGGTTTGGAAAGTACAGGGCAAACGACTCGGGGAGTCGAGTAAGGCCACTTCTATTGATCATGAGGACTTCGAGCAAGTTCCCTCCGTGGAGTAACTGCAGTGGCAATTGGGGAAGAGGAGAAGGAGGCGGATATTGATGACTACCAACGATGCGGACGTTCCCTCTATCGCATTGACTTAGCTCGGGCCACACTGGACCTTTCCCGAGCCTCCAAACGACCCTTCGCTCCACCTTTTTCGGTGGCCGGGGCA
Organism: Pseudo-nitzschia pungens; assembly: GCA_037355855.1. Taxonomy (NCBI): domain Eukaryota; phylum Bacillariophyta; class Bacillariophyceae; order Bacillariales; family Bacillariaceae; genus Pseudo-nitzschia; species Pseudo-nitzschia pungens. The sequence continues at coordinate 712,907 of CM074764.1, read as the reverse complement.
GTAGGGGAGAGATACCTTTGAGCCCATCCATCTCCTGCAATGGTGAAAGCATCCAATCGCCCAGAAGCACGACGTGTCGCAAACGGATCCCAATTGATTCAAGTTTCGTTACAAAAAGCTCGTTTTCCTGCTTCACCGCTTCGGATGGCTCCCAAGCAAATTGGTTAGTTTTCCCATCACAAGTTTCAACGGCTTGTTTGGACACCGGGAACGATTCCCTTGTTTGCGACGACAGATGATTCATTCATTGCAGACGGGGGTGAATCATTAGGAAGGCTCATGCGTAATTGCACCAACTGAGACCAAAGAAGCTCGGAGTAAGTCATTAGACTAGTCGATTGGTGACTACCGGTAATCCCGTGGCTAGAGTCCCCCCGAGACATTCCGTCAAGCGTTTTTGCGCAGCGGAGTACTTGCGGAGGAAGGTTGTAGAGGCTACACTGCACGCATAAATAGGTGCTAGAATCACATCCATCAATGGTAACGTATCAGCGACGCATTTTCTCAGGTCCTTTAATATCCTTGCAACAGCTCCGTCGAGAACAGTCCATGCAGCTAAATTTACAGCAGTAATGCTTGATTGCCCTCCGGCACCATCACGACCAGCTCCCTTTTCGTTCCCCGACTCGACAAAAGATGCGAAAGTGGTGAGAGCACCCAAAACCGCATATCCCATGACGATTGAAACCTTTAGGCATTGTAGCTCCCAGTTCCATTTCTTTATTTCGGGACTTCCATTAAACTTGCTGCATCGTTGTCTTCGATAATCCTTCAAAAAGTTTGCGGCTATCAACCACGTGGCATTTAACCTCTCTTCCAATTGCTGTTCCGATACATCAAGCTTATTCGACAATGGAATACTGGTATTCGAACGAGACCACAACATGAGGGAAGGAACATTTATTAGCAAATCGATTGATGTATTTGGTTCAACATTCTTCGTAATGTCTCCACCATTCGTGTTGTCCCATAAATCATCGTTATACAGATATTCTTTGAGTTTGGCACCATCGAATGGTTTGAAACTATTCGAGTTTCTTTCCACTCCGAAATGGCATAATTGCTCCCAACACGTTATGCAAATTTCATCTAGGGTGATCGATGATTCGTCTGTCACTTGTGTCTCTTTAACGCTTCCGATCGGCGATTGAAGGATTCTAGCCTTGGCAGCGACACACCACGAGCTTATTGATAGCCCTATTTGGGATGCGAAGGCAGTTTCAAAGCACGACAGATGCTTTGGTCCATCGTAAAATCGACAGTAGCTTATCTGGATCCCCATGAGAGATACAAGTCTATTCAACGAGTTGTTTCGTGCTATTTCTGATTCTTTCAGTTGCCTGAACAATGGTAAAGGCGATGCAATCTAGCCCACCATGCAAGGCCAGACGTGATGCATCGATCATTCGACCAAAATGCATCATTTGTCGCAGCCTCTCTTCTATGATCGAATCGTTAGGTCTCCGATCCGAGTATAATTTTATCTCCAGCTTATTTTCAGTCATGGACACGTTCAAAAGTGTATTTGGTATTGCTGTATCCTTCGAAGTATCAGGATATGTATGTATTACGAGGCCGAAAGTTTCTCGCAGCGTGTCTTGAATAGACAATTCATGTTTTCCTGCGTCTGGCCATGCCTTATCGTTGGTGCGTTGAGACTCATCACTCTGACCAATTGGAAACTCTTTGTTCCACCAGAAAGAGCCCATGATTCCATGTCGATCATTCGAATCAGTTGCAATGGTCGTTTGCAAGGGGTTATTTAACGGTACTCCTTCCGCTTCAAAGGCGCCATCGGAATCAATTCTAGAATCACAGCCACCACTGCCACCGAACTCGTCCAGCTTTGCAACTTTCGTCGTTTCGTGCTCGTGGCAATCGGAGCTACTTGACGAAGGCGGCAAAGCCATCAAGTCTTCCTCATCTCTTCCAATTTGCACGGCATTGGATTCGGCACACAATGCATGCTTCGATTTCACGGTGGAACGTAAATTTGAAGTATTCGGCACTCGTTCTGGTAGCTCTTCAGGTACAACCTTTTTCGACAGAAAAGATGACAAGGAAGGGAGTGGGAGCCGTTCACGTTCCAATACCTTGATGTCTCTGTTTATGTGTTGATATGGGCAGAGATCATCGGCACACACACCAGCTAGTTCGTAGGGGCAAAGGGGTATATTCGGATCTATTGAATAAGGACCGGAACCTTCCAACTTCCCTTCGATATCTTTTTCAATCGCCTTATTGTTGTTTGTGTCCTTCTCATCGTTGCCAATCCTGTTACGGGCTTTACCACCCTGATTGTGCGAAACGTTTGGCACCAAGAGTAACACGTCAAGGCATGTATTTTCCAGAAGGTGTAGTCGAGAGCTCCTATTGTGGTTTTGTGTATTGCTTGTGTTGCTCAAATTATCAAGACGATCGATGGCATTTGTTTCTCGCAACATGAGTGTTAAGTAGTTCCTCACTTGCGACGCGTTCAGATGAGGCAAAAATGTATACAAACCACGTCTTTCTCTCAAACATGAAAAGGCAGAGTAGTAAAGACGCAAATCATCGAGCTTTTGATATGGATTGAATATCAACGGCCAATCGGATTCGTTCTCAACCACGGTCAGAGACTCGTTCATCGAATCTTTACCCTGCAGTACATCTCTTCCTGGTGCACGGATCTCGCAAGCATTGTTTTTATCAAAGTGCTCTTCTACTATCGTACATCCTTGCGATGATCCAGTGCGGGGGGCGTTTCCCATTGTTAGAGATGAGCACATTTCGTCGTCCTTTTTCGTCTTCACAAGTCTTGCGTTTTTGGGGTTGCCCTTCAACAGGTTCTGCCTCATTCTCCAGCATCATCAGACGTCTCAATCGGTCCCGACTCGCGGCCAACGATTCTTTCAATTCTTTTTGGAGCGACAATTGCCTGGCCCTCGCATCCTCCATTGTTTTCTGCTTCTGGATGAGCTCGTCCCGCTTGCGCAGCAGGTGTCGTGTCTTCTCGACGGTCAGTTCCTCTTGCGCCACGAGCTCTTTCTTTCGCTGTCTCCACGCCTCCAGGGTGGCTTCGTGGATCCGCACCCGTTCCTCTAGAAAAATGATTCGATCGTCCCCACCGTACGCGCTCTCTTTGTCCTTGCTTCTCGTATTCATTTTTTTTACAACCGAGCCCTTCTTACAATAACCACTGGGAGCAATCGCGCAATCAGCTTTCTCCTTTCCTGGCGTGCTGGTGTTCTTCTCACTACCCTTGTTCTCTGCGTTCTTGTTCTTGTCTTTCTTTTTCTTCCCTTTGCCAACCGAGTTTTGCTGACAATCGCCACCGGGACTGCTCCTAACGGCGGCAATCGCACCAACGTCCTTCTCTTTTGTGGGTGCACCATTGCTCTTCTTGCTGTCCTCGTTCTTGCTGTTCTTGTTTTTCTCCTTCTCCTTTTTGCCAACGGAGTTTGGCTCAGCATTGTTTTTCTTCTTGTTCTGTCTTCCAACGGGGCTTTGTTCACAATTCCGAACGGGACTACTCACAGCGCTCGGAATTGCTCCGGGAGGCTTCTCCTTTCCGTGCGCGCCGATCTTCTCGTCGTTTTTCGCTCGATGAGCAACCGCTTGATTATTCGGAGTCGATTCATCGGCGTTGTCTCGATTGTCAGCAACTGCGACGGCTTTGTTCGCGCGGTTGCCGTTCGTGTCTCCGACTTTGCGACGTTTGCCCGTTCGTTGCCGATGCAAATCCTCGTTGGCATTACCTCCAACGGCGGCCCCGGGGTCGGAAGGAGCGCTCCTCTTCTTCCGGGCTTGTCCTTTTTTGCGACCCATGTTGTCCGATGGATTGATTCACCCGACCATTCGTTTTTCATTCTCGAGTTTCTCCCCGACCGGGAGCCGCTGGTTTCGTTTGCTCGCTGCGGATGGCGATTTCTCGGGTTCCGTTCCGCAAACGCGATTTTTCACGAGAGCGATGCTTTGAATCTTCAATTCACGGTCCTTTCGACCGAAAGAGATTCATCCGCTGGAACCAAAGGGACCAAACGGTTCTGCTGAGCATCCCTTGCATATCAAAAATCAATCTCATCGGGTTGGGGTGAATCGCAATCACAGTTCGGTGGTTGCTCTTCTTCGTGCAAGCAGTTTTGGTTGGGTGCCCGTCACCGTCGCTCATGTCATGAAACGATTCTCATTTTTTCAGTTTCACGAAAAAATACAAAAAAATTCGTAGTTTTCGGATTTTTGACGAAGTAATTCGCGCGATTTTTCAGTCTTCGCGCGAAGGACGGGAAACGTAAAACGGATTTCACACTTTCTGTTATGAATTCCTATAAAAAATAATGATACCAGTTGATGATTGTATTGACCCGCGCGCATTACTACACTACGGTCACCGTACTTAGTGTTTTTTGGTGGATGTCAGAAAGATGACCTTTTTGATTAGTTGTTTTTCCATCCACATTCATCTTTACTAACCAATCTCATCATTATAACGGGGACGACTGGATCTCGAAGTGTTCCGTGTTCGAAAGATTGGTATTATACGAGCCTTTGGTAATTGAACAAAATTCTAGAAAGAAAGTGGGATTTACCGTCAGAGAGGGGATTCAATAGCAGCAAAAAGAAAATGAAAAATAGCATCGTGCGCGAGAGGTATCTTTCCGGAACTTCCTTCTTCCTAGTGCTAACGCTACTGAACTATGGCGCAGTGAACTCTGTCCAAAGCGAGGCCAATAATGAGAGAAAATTCCAAAACCTACTGGGGCGATTGCTCGTGGCTCGGTTCGCGTCTTCGTCTTCGTCACCAACAAACTCGAAATTTCTCCGAAAACTCGGAGAGACCGACGAAAGCGGCGAATCGACAATCAAGACCGAGTTCGGACCGGGCGCGGATTGGTCCTGCACCATTCCCGACAACCACGATTACGATGTTTGCACGTTGTCGGCGACGGGGTGCTCCTGGTGTCCCCTGGGATCGTCCAATGGCGTCTGCCTCCGGAACGGCCAGGCGGATCTGGTCAACGCCCTGGAGAACGAACACCTGCTGCACCTCAGGTGCTACGGCAACGAGGACGAAGTGATCGATGAGACGGCAACGGCGTTTTGGGACGAGACCGCTTCCTGTCTGCCGCACGGAGCGGACGATTGTCACGGGGTGCACGACAGTGGCGATCACACCTGCACCTGGTGCACGGTGGAGGATCCTTTCATGGGTCTCTGTCTTTCGCAATCTCTCTGGGACAACCTGATAGTGGCGCAAGCCCTGGAGGAATTCGACGAGGACGTGTCCACGGGAGACCAGATTCGTCTGGACCAGGTCATTCACTGCAAGCACCGTCAAGAGGACAAGGACGAGGACGAGGACGAGGACGAGGACTCCGACGGCGATGACAAAAAAGACGAGGGCAGTGACCGTGCCCCTTCCAATATCTTTCACCAAAAGTGCGGCTGGAAGGCCATCGAGACGGACCGGGACGAGGAAGACTGCGTCTCGACCGAGGGGGAAGACTGCGCCGTCCAGGTGAATCCGCTTCCGGGTCTCCTGGGGTCAAAAGCCGGAAGGTTTTGCGTCGGCTTGGACCAGCAGCGCGTCATGCAATGGACGATAGATCTGCTCCGACACATGGGATGGGAAGACGAGATGAGCGCCTTTGAGTAACGACAGCACAGAACAACTAGGTACAAATTCCCGCTTTGCGTTTTTGAGAATGTTCATTGTCAACACAGATCATTGTGTTTTTTTCTAATGGCGAATGAAAGGTCGCGTGCATTACATGTCATAACAGTGCAACAAGTTCGGTCACTGTACTCCAACCCTTCCTGATATGGAGTCCAGTGAACATTATTACGGGTCTTGATGAATTCTTTTTCCAAAATTGCATCCGAGTCATCGTTTTGGCAACATGATTTTGAGACGGAGAGCAATTTGCATAATTCTAATAATATTATCGTGATACTAGCCAACCCGACCAACTCTTAGCACAGCGCAGCACAGCACGCCATTCCTTCCATTCTTTGGTTGCATCATGAAACCAACCAACCCACCGACCCACCAGCCGCCATCGTGATGCGATTCTATTGTCCCGTTAATTAGTTATTTAATTAGTTAGTTAGTTAGTGAGCTCTTCCACATCCGGCCGTCCGGGGCGACCGACTGGAAACGATAATGTTCGTTTTGTTTTTCTTTTCCGATGCTGCGGTTTCGATCCACCGCACCACCCAAGCGATCAACGTGACATCACGGCATGCGCTGTCCGTTTCTCCCGGAACGCCGCCGATCGGACAATTCGATCGATTCGATTCGATTCCTTTTTCTTTTCAACACCCGACGCTCCCTTCTACGGTATTCGCATTCCGACGGTTGCGTTTTGTGACTCCGTCGCGGAAATCCCACAGCGAGCCTCGACACCACACCACCATCGTGATGAGTTCTTCTCCATTCGACTACTCGACTCTCTGGGGGCGACTCCGAAAGAGACAATAATCTCGCAACCAAAAAAACAATCGATTCCTTTCATTCGATTATGGATGGTTCCACAAGCAAGCCCTTCTCATTCGAGATCGTGCCGAACGATCGGAGGAGCCGGACCACCTTGTGGACGACAACGATCCTAGACTCATACGGCTGAGCAAGCAAGCAAACAAGTCCCCGCATTCCCATTCCCGACAGAAATGGACGAAAAAATCCCGCCACCTCGTTTTGTGCCTTTCGATCGATCGATCGAAGGAAGAAAGGATTGCTCGGTGGTTCGAGCATTGATGAATGAATGAATGGATGCATGGAATGCATCCTCGCAAAATTCGAATCTCGAGTCCAGTCAAGTCCCAACCCGACTCGACTCGACCCTTCCGAGGTGGCAAACGCAAACGCAAACGCAAACGCCCGCACCGTCGAAGCGCCTCGCGACAAGCACAGCGCGCCGCAAAACACGGTGGGCACGGGCACGGGCACCGGCACAGCGTCGCGACCGACTCGATGCCACGGTGCGACCCGTCCTTCTTTTTGCATTGCGGTTCATGCTCCCACGCAGTCAGTACCGACCTGCCTGCCCACCGACCTGCCTAGTAGCTTTTCATCCTCCAAGGATCCCGATGCTTTTCCCGGTTTTGTGTCGCTGATTCACACCGGTGCCGAGTAGCAGTTCTAGAGAGCTCTAGATAGTAGTAGTAGTAGTAGCTAGAGTGGACGCACGCACCTCGGATCACTTTTTTTCTCTCTTTGACACTGCTATACTAGTAGTAGTAGCAGCTTACGGTAGTACTACCTCCGTCAGACTTTCCAGACGCCGAATGAATGGGTCTTTGTGTATGTGTGTGTGTGTGCGTGTGTGCGTGTGTGTGTGAATGCGGAGCGTTCTTGTGGTTGTTGACATTGGATTGTTGTGATGTGTGTCTCACCAGCGAAAAGCGCGCGGTGCAAACGAGCGTCGTCGAGAAGACCATTGGGTTGTGCTGCCTTGCCTTGCCTGTTCCAACCACGACGCCAGCACAGCAGCGGCGCCCGATTCTGGAACGCGAGGAGCGAGGAATCGAATCAATCATCATCATCGAATGAATGAATCGAATCATTTTGAGAATCGAATCAATCATCGTCGTCGAATGAATCGAATAATCGAATCGAATCGAAGGACTGCATCGCGAACCGAGGAAACGGGAACGAAAATCTGTGGTTCGCCCCGCGCGTACGGTAAGTTATTGAATGCTCCTAATTACTCGTACCCCACCGCATCGAAAAAACCCGGAATAATTACCCTTTTGCGAGTGAGTGAGTGAGTGAGTGAGTGAGTCAGTCGTCCGTTCCAACGGTAGGAATTTTCCCATACTCATCCGGATGCCGGTGTGAGATCCTGCGCGCGCCCGACGAGCCACAAAACCGACAACCCAACCCCGGTTTTGGAGGGAGAATTCCGGATGCACCGCGGTTCGGGTGCGATCAGAGCATCAATAAGTAAACCTCATCAAAACAAACAAAAGGGGACTTTGGGATCGGAACATTTATTGTTTCGTTTCCACAAAGAAGTAAGGTTAGTTATCCATAAAACACCGGTACGGTACCGTATTTTTCATTATACTTCATACAGGTATAGACGAAGGACGAGGAGAAGAGAGAGCATCATCTTCATCATCAACATCATCATCATCATTATCTTTCGTCAAGGGAAAGAACAAAGAACACCCATGCTGTGAGAGAAACGAAAGAAAAACGATACGATAATTATCACTATTACTATTGCTACTGCTTCTATAACGGAATGCATGTTCGAACAAGATTCTCAAAAAAATCGATATTCCCTGCGAGAAAGCCACATCCAATCCATCCAATCTACCCATTCCACTCCACTCCACTCCTCTCCGTTTCCACGACCCAAGCAATACGAGTAATAAAACCGTAGTGCACGAATTGTTGGATCGATTGATTGATTGATTGATTCTATTTTTGTTGTCGAACAGCCCGAGACGAACGGAAGGGGAAGGCACGGCCAATCGGTAGAGACTGCGAGTGTTCGAGCGAGCGGGCGACACTCGGCAGACGGTGCGTGGAGAAACGGAAAAGCGGTCCGACGAATAGAACCGAACCGAACGGAACGGAACGGAACGGAACGGAAGCAAGCAAACAAGCAAGCAAGCAAACCAAACAAACAAACCATCACTAACCTTACTAGACGTACCGTGCCATGTGGGTGACGGCCAAGAGCAACCCCTTTGCCGGAATCAGGCGGCCCCAAGAGCCTGTCCGCGATCGTGGGAACGATGGTGGTCCTCGCCTTTTGGACCGGGGGTTCGATCGAGGAGAAAGAGGTGCGGGTGGCCATGATCGGGAACTCTCTCATGTACTACAACGATCTGCCGCGGCTCCTGGAAGCCATGTCCGGAGGCAAGCTGTCCCAGGACAGCTGCCTGCACGGGAGCGCCACGCTGCTCTCGCACCTGTATTACGGCAACGGGATGCTCGTCAAGTGGGACACGGGCAACGCCCGGATATGGGACGTCGACAACGCCGAGTACGAGGGCGCGGAGAAGGCGTACGACGAGTACATGAAGAGCGTCAACGCGTACAACTATTACAACAACGGGAACGGAAATGGGAATGGAAATGGAAACGGAAACGACGATAACAATTACGACGACGCTGACGCTTCGAATCAGCAACAATATTACACCTATCAACTGGATTCCACGGAATCCCATCTCTATGATTTTGGCGCCTGTACGGTGGCGCAACTGCTTTTGGGAAAGGACGAACGCTTCGTTGAATTGTATTCCGATCACGCCAACTACGACCAATACAACAACAACAACGACGATGATAATAATAACGATGACAACAACAATAACGATGACAACAACAACAACAACGATGACGGCAACCAAAGACACCAGAGGAAACTCCAAAAAACAACAATAATACAACCAACCGGAACGCTCCGGGACGAACCGGACGAATCGATGGAACCACGACCGAATCGTGGATTGGAACAAGAGTACTACGGTTACGACGGCGACGACGACTACGATGTTGCCGACGATAATGTCGCCGACGACGATGTTGCCGACGATAATGTCGCCGGCGCCGACGACGACGCTCCCGAGTACTACAACAACGGCGACGTCGTCGATTCGTTCTACGACAATTATTCCCTCCAGGACGACGGGACAAACCCATGCATGATCAGCGCCAACTACTACTTTTTCAAGCAGAGCCAGTACGACGACTTCAACGGGGGCGTCCCGCGGTGGGACTACATACTGATCAACGACATGTCCCGGGGACCGTGCTGCTTGGACCCGAGAGCCGAGAGCATCGAGCTGCTGGTCGACGTGTACGTCCCGTGGATCCTCAAGACGGGGGCCGTCCCCGTCTTTATGGTGACCCACGCCTACTGGCCGTCCACCCGGGACATGTCCGGACTGACGGACATTCCGACCTTCATGTCCCTCACCTACGAGGGATACAAGGAATACGCGGCGGCGATCGCCCCCTACCTGCCGGAGCGCCAGCAACCCAAGCTGGCCCCGGTCGGCCTCGCCTTTCTGATGATCTGGGAGGAGAGCCCGGCCTTTTGGGAGACCCTCATCCACATGGACGAGATCCACCTGACGCCCGCGGGGACCTACCTCGAGGGACTCGTCGTCTACGCGACCCTCTACGGGCACCTGCCGGACCCGGCGATCGTTCTGGGGGAAAACATCGCCAATCTCTGGAGCCAGGCCCGGCGGATGACCCCGTCCGAGCACATCCAGGAGGCCTACCCGACCTCGGACAGCGCCCGGTACCTCTACCACATCGCGGCGCGCGTCATGAACGGCGAGCTCCCCCGGTCGCTCACCCTCTACGACGACGACACGTCCGCGGACTTTATCCCGGACGACGCCAGCGTCAACGGGAACGGCCAGAACAACGACGAAAACCGCAACTACTACTACGGCAGATACAACAACTATAACAATTAGAACAACAATAACAACATTTAGAATAACGTTTCAAACAGCAACAACAACAACTAAAACAACCGAACGTTGTAGGGGAGTTGGTAGCTTGGCGTGGCGTAGCGTGGCGTAGCGTGGCGTGCCGCAGCACCGAACAGAACGGAACGTAACGGAAACAGCTGCCGCGAGGAGCGCTGTTTCGTTTCGTTCCCGTCCGGGCGACGCAAACAACAAACTCGCACGGCGCTTTTTCGCGAGGGAGACGCCACTGTGCACCGTGGTTCGCAACGAATTCATTCTACTGTAGAACATTACTACCGTACAGTACAGTACAGTACAGTATAGAACAGCATTGAACAGCATGGAACAGTGCCATCATTGCATTGAGTGAGCAGTCAGTCAGTCAGTTAGTCAGTCAGTCAGTTAGTTAGTGAGTTAGTCGGGATCACGTTGCAACCGGCGCCAAATGTGTTCAAGCCTAGCGTTTGTTGGCTGGCTGGTTGTTTTGTTTTGTTTTGTTTTGTTTGGTTTCGGTGTGAGCGCGTTGCGTTGCGTCGCGTCGCGTCGCTCTCTCTCTCTTCTCAAAAGGGAGGATCGGCCTCGAAGACCATGGCCGCCCCCGTGATCGGGTGCGCCAGGCAGAGCTTCCTGGCGTGCAGGCACAGGGGCGTTTTGCCGTCCCCGCTGCCGTAGATTTCGTCGCCGACGATCGGGGCTCCCAGAACTTCGCTGGCGTGGACCCGCAGCTGGTGCGTCCGACCGGTGCGGGGGACCAGCTCGATCCGCGTCACGGGATTTCCGGAGGCGTCGCGCTCGTAGGAACGAATCGACCAGGTCGTCTCGCTCGGCTTGGGGGCTTCCCTCCAGAACTTGTGCGGCGTCGTTGTCGTTGTTGCTGCTTCTCGGGGTCTCGGTCCGGCCCCGGAGTCCGCGTTCGTAGCAGCGGCAGAATTCGTGTTTTCGTTGTCGTCGTTGTCGTTGTCGTACTGTTTTTCCAGCCGGGCCCGCGCGATCCGCATGTAGGGCGGATTATTCGGATCGCGTTCCAGAGCGACATCGATTTCCCCCTCCGCGGTGCCGCAGCAGCCGATCGGATAAGACAGTAGGTTTTGGTTTGCCACGGCGTTTCCTCCTGTCTTTGCTTCGTCTCCGGAGGACGACAAAAAGACGTGGCCCTCCAACAGAGCCTCGTAGGTCTTTTTCACGAAACGGTCCCGAAAGGTGACGTGGAGTTCCCGCAGGGCCTCCTTCGACAGGGCGTAGACGATGATCCCGCTCGTGGCCATGTCCAGGCGGTGGACCACCGTCTGGTCAACGCTTTCGATGCTCCCCGGGCTGTTTTCGCACGACGACGAAAACGACGACGACGACGACGAGGGCCCGAGGAGGGCGTCGTACACCAGGTCGGCCAGCGAGGGGTTCCGCTTGTGGCCGGGGACGCTCAAGACGCCGCTCGGTTTGTCGACGACGCAGATGTGGGCGTCGCGGTACAGGATTCGGAGCGTTTTCTCGACGGAAAGGGGCAGGGACGCCCGGCATTCCGCCCGGATTTTCGACCGGAGCCGGTCGTGTTTCAGTTGCAGCGAGGCTCGCTGCTCCCGCCGCCGTGCGTCGGAGCGTGTTTGTTCGGGGGGACTCGGCCCTTTTGTTGTTGTTGTTGTTGTTGTTGTTGTTGTTGTTGTTGTTGGTTCCGTTTCGGATGGACACCCGTGCTCTTCGAGGTAGTTCTTTTTTTCGGTCCGGTATTCCTCCAACAGAACCCGGGACGATTTGGTGATCCGGAATCGGGAGAGGTTGTCGGCGATGAAATCGAGGCTCGGAATGTCGTGGAGCACGGGTTCCGTTTTTTCCAGCATCGAGCGAGTCTCACCCGACTCGAAGCGATCGCTTTCGCGGCGTTTCGCTCCCCCTCGCTCGGGTCGGGCGCTCGCGCATCGGGACGGGTTTCTCGCGTGGTGTTTCTGCATGGGCAAGAACTGCGCTCCGTCGCCGCGGTTTTTGTCATCGGTCTCGATTTGTTGGTACGTGACCTTGATGTTGGCTGCGCCATGGGTTCTGGAAGGACGCGACGAGGGGCACAGCAGAGAAACGCTACTCGAGGTGGCTCTGTCGTTCGCATCCTCCCCATTCCCATCCTCGTCGCTCTTGTCCCCGCAAACGATGCCCTCGTTTTGTTCGCTTTTGGGTATCGGTATCGGCATTTGTACCGGCATCGGCATCGGCATCGGACCGACCGCAGACATTGCTGTCACCGTCCGTATTCTCCCTCTTCCTCTTCTCGTGATCGTTGCGGAATTCTTTTCAACGACGACGAATCCTTGAACAAATCTCACTTCCACGCCCAAAAGGAAGATCGAGAGAGCCGTAGAAGCCACGAGTGCGATCCTCCCCATCCCTTTGCGGAATGGTACATTCAACGTCATCATTGCTGCAATAAGAACTGACAAGAAAGACGAACGACCAACACCGATGACAGATGCGAATTCCATTCATCGAAGCCGTTCTTCCTAGACGATCAACATGGGTCGGAACCTACTGTTTTCTTTGTCGTCAGTTGTCGTTGATTGAGAAATTTTGCATTCGTACTCGTACTCGTTGTCGTTTGTCGTCTGTCGTCTGTCGTACGAGTACTGGTACGGGTATTCAGTAAGGTTTACCTTGCTCGTACTTCTATTCAGTAAGCTTACTCGTCAACTCGTGATGCATGTTTGATTTGAGCACGACCATCGCCCATCAGCTCGGGTGGAGGAACAGCGCAAGTTTGAAAATCACATTTGATTCATTCGAGTAACATAAATCAATGAAGGCGTTATACATACGGTGAGTCGAGATATGTATTGTATGTACGCATAGTAGGATGGAATAGGATGAATAGAACTTGGAACGAACGACTGGATTTTCAAACGTGCACCATCTTGGCGAAAATACAAAATACGACTGAATGGACTCATAACCTATTTCCACGAGGAAGTCCCGATAGCCTTCCCTTCTGCGGTGCGTGCTCGAAAAATGCCGCGACGTGTTTGGATTTTCCTTCGTCGTCGTCATAGGCTTTTTGGCATTTCATTTGCTGCATAAACCTTACCGTGTTACGAGTAGAGCCACTGAATTGTACGCATGTGCACGGGAATCGGAGTACAGAATTTTTCACAAACCGTAACAGGCATGCTTTTTTCAACGCAAACTTCGTTGGAGTTCCCATCATCCGGGCGACAAACAGTAACCTTAACTTACCGGTTCTGGTAGTTTCTGTACTTCACCCTTTGTCTCTGCCGCAGTCCATCCATCGATCGTGTCGCATCGCATCGTATCTGGAGTGTCTGTCTGTACCGTACGTGAGTTTGTTGTGTTGTGTTGTGTCTGCAGCATGCCGCATACCCCTCGCAGTCGTGTGTTGTTAACCTTGCTGCTACTACTACTTGCGCTTTCGGTTCTTCCCCGCTGCTACCGTAAGCCTTACCGATCCATACTGGTACCTACCGTCTCCAGCAACTCGCCCAATCGTTGCCCTCACCGACTGCCGCTCTAGCTCTCGCAGAATAGCATCGGAAACCTACAGCAATAAGATACCCGTACCGCACTTCCCAAAGGACAGATAACAATCATCTTCCTCTACCGCAGTGCGACGCCGCAAAGAATCCAATTTCTTTCGATTTTTAGTTTAGTTTAGTTTAGTTTAGTTTCACGCAACAGCAAAGCGCAGCACCGGATTCAAAATGGGCCAGGACGAAAAAACCCAGGAGGAAATGGACAAGCAGATCGAGATCTTCAAGGTGAAGAAACTCATCAAGAACCTCGAGGCCGCCCGCGGCAACGGAACCTCGATGATCTCCCTGATCATTCCCCCCGGGGACCAGATTTCCCGGGTCAACAAAATGCTGAGCGACGAGTACGGAACGGCCTCCAACATCAAGAGCCGGGTCAACCGTTTGTCCGTCCTGAGCGCGATCACCTCCACGCAGCAACGATTGAAGTTGTACAGCAAGTGCCCGCCCAACGGATTGGTCATGTACTGCGGAACCGTCATCACCGAGGACGGAAAGGAGCGCAAGGTCAACATCGATTTCGAGCCCTTCCGGGCCATCAACACCTCGCTGTACCTGTGCGACAACAAGTTCCACACGGAGGATCTCAACGAATTGCTCATCGACGACGAGGCCTTTGGCTTCATCATCATGGACGGTAACGGATGTCTCTACGGAACCGTCCAGGGATCCAGCCGGGAAATCCTCCACAAATTCTCGGTCGATCTCCCCAAGAAGCACGGGCGCGGAGGACAGTCCGCCCTTCGTTTCGCCCGGTTGCGCCTGGAAAAGCGGCACAACTACGTCCGCAAGGTCGCGGAACTCGCCACGCAGCTCTTTGTTCCGGACGGCCAAAAACCCAACGTGCAGGGGATCGTCCTGGCCGGTTCCGCCGACTTCAAGAGCGAGCTCATGCGGTCCGACCTCTTCGACCAGCGTCTCTCCAAGATCGTGGTCAAGATGGTCGACGTGAGCTACGGCGGAGAAAACGGATTCAACCAGGCGATCGAGCTCTCTGCGGATTCCCTCGCCAACGTCAAGCTCATGAAGGAAAAGAAACTCCTCCAGAAATACTTCGACCACATCGCCCAGGACACGGGCCAGTACTGCTTCATGGTCGAAGACACCCTCCGGGGACTCGAGATGGGTGCCGTCGAGGACCTGATAATCTGGGACAATCTCGACATTCAGAGATACACGGTGCGAAACGTCCAGACCCAGGAGGAGAAGGTCCTCCACCTCACGAAGGCGCAGGAGGGCGACGACAAGTATTTCCGGGACGAGGCGACCGGGGTCGAGCTGGAAACCACCGACAAGGTCGCCCTGGTGGAGTGGTTCGCCGAGAACTACAAGGACTACGGTTGCAACCTCGAGTTCATCACGGATCGGTCCGCCGAGGGTACGCAGTTCGTGAAGGGCTTTGGCGGAATCGGTGGCACGCTGCGGTGGAAGGTCGATCTGGCGGAACTGAATTCCATGGAGGAGGCCGCCGCGATGGACAAGGGCGCCGCCCGTGGGGACGATTCCGACGACGACGACGACGACGGCAGCGAGTACGGCTTTGACGACGGTGACTTTGGATTCTAGGCCGGCCCCAAAGAAGGATGCGGAGCGGAACGAAAGGAAGCGAGACGAAAGGAAACGAATCGCGAGGAAATGAACGAGCAAACGTACAAAAACACGAAAACCCCCGGTCGATCGATGGATCGGTTGAGTTCAGTTCAGTTCCGTTCCGTTCTGTTCCGTTTGTGTTCCACGCAAGAACCAATGGAATGCCAACGGAACCGAAATTGTCTATTTTTGAAAAGCCTTGTCGCATAGAGTTAGCGAGTGGAATGAATGAATGAATGAATGAATCCGCGACTCTAGGATTTTGTCGAGCGGAAGAAGAATCGATTCGTGGCCTGTTTCGGTGGCGTGGCATTCGTCGTCGGCAGTCATCAATCGTGCGCTAAATTCTATGAACAAGTCAATTATTATTATTATGATTATTATCACGAAAACAAACGAGTCGATTTTCGAGGCATTGTTGTAAATCGTTGCTTTGCTACTTTTTTTAAGGTGCTTTTCAAAACGGGGAGCTCGATCGCGCGGTCGCTGCCTCGGCGATGGATGCAGCAACCATCGCGATGGAACGAGCCACGCGTGTCGAACGGAGCGCAGCGCAGCGTAGGCGTTGTTTTCGGACCCGCATTTCGGAACACCGCTCGCGAGTGCTCTCGCCGTCACACCACGGGTCCGACCGCAGCGGCTCCGTTGGGTGCGTCGCCGCCGTTGTCCGCTCCGCCCTCCTCGTCGTCGCCGCCGCCCTCGTCGTCTCCCGTTCTCCGAAGGCACCGGAGGACCATCCCGCATCCGCGCGGAGCCACAAAGAGCGGGAGACACACCGGAATCACGGTCCCGAGAAACACAAAGCCCAACGGGTTCGTTATCTCCCTCGTTTCGACCGAGGCCACGAACAGCCAGCAACCCATCCACTGGCAGAGAGCCGTGACAAACAGCACCGCGCCCCAGTATCCGGAAAGGATCCGGCACGACCGTTCGAATCCCGGGGTCGCCGCTCGTTCCGGTTTCGCCAGCGACCGGACGTCGCGGGCCGCAAAGGGATCCCCGGCGACGATCGAGACCGCCACCGCGACCGCCAGGAAAGTCGTCGGAACGCACTGGAGGACAATCATCGGGGTGCCCGCGACCGCGTGCGCGATGCCGCAGGCCAGGAGACCGAGGAGGAGCGAAATTTCCAGCCAGCGCCACTCCGGAAGCGACCGCGATTGGGACTGGGACTGCTGGTCCGGTCGTTGCTGCTGCCGTAGCTTTTGCTTTTTCGATCGGCAATACGTTGCCCCGACCATGGCGGAGGAAATCGCAAGGGCCAGCCCGATGGCGACCGTCTCGTTGATCGGAGACAGGATCACTAGCGTGGCAAAGGGCAACAACGAGATTGGGATTTTGGATTCCATCAAGCGGACCGCATCATCGTCATCCCCGGGCGTCGGAGCAGAGTCCTTGGGTTCCTCCGGGTTGGTGTGATTGTTGTCGGCATCATCGGAAGGCTCGGCCATGATACCCGTGCGGATCGTCTTTCGTTTCGTGTTCGTTTCTCCGTGCAAGTCGAGAATCAATCAATCCGAACAAGAATGGCACCACGAACAACAGCTGGCTACGTCGAGATAAAGGTGGAACGACTCGACACAATGGACATGTAAATGCGCACGAGAGTGACCTTCTTTTGAGGATACGGTACCTCGGCGGGGGCAAGGTGCTGGTACGGCACGTACCGATGGAACCGTAATCTTATCATCTTCCTTTGTCTTTTGATTGAAGGAATGCAAGGTGTCGCGCTCGAATCATCGGTACCAACACCGCACAAGTACGGGAAGGCTTACTTTAAGGACGATACTACTCCTACAAGTAAACGCAGGCAATAGGCGGCGATTCGAGTTTGGATGGGATACTTTCCAGTTTCAAACTTTTGAATCAATCGAAAAGAAAAATAAGGCTTACTTCGGGGTTTGTGCCGTAATGGGTACGAGTATGGTGTTCCTGAAATGCAACTTACGTTGCAAATATTATTGATAGTACAACCACATACGGGATTCCACGTGGGATTCGATACACTAGTTGACACCATATAATTTTAGAAGTGCCCGGACCATTTTTTGTGGTCTGAGAGTAGAGTACTGGTTGCAATGCAATATATAGAAATATGGTAGAAACAATGGAATTTTACTCCCGTATTTTAACACGGGGTGCGCAACTCTTGCAACAAAACGAGAGGCTCTTGAGTAGGGATTCATCTTTTCCGGAACCAACTCCGAAACCAACTCCGCCGACAGAGGTGCCCATTTCCTTTTGCTCACAAAATTAATCACTGAATACACAGCAATTGGACCATTTAATTACAGTAACAACAAAAAAAAGAGAAAAAAGAAACAAGCAAAACAACAGTATGCCTCGACAATGGAGTACCAACCGGGCCGCTGTACGGGCTCGTGAGCGTCGTCGACGGCAACGGGAAGCCGAAGCAGCAGAAAATGCTAGGAATTTTGCAATTGCCTTTGGAAACATGGGGACCCACTTGCTTCCTCCAGAAGATCAAGAGCGCCTTGCTAATAATCCGGACCCTCCTGATGTTGCTCAGGCAATCGCTGAACAGGAACGACAACGCCGAGCTGCTGCTGCTGCTGCTGCTGCGCCGGCCCCCGCCGCTGCGCCGGCCCCCGCTGCTGCTCCCCCCCCTGCTGCTGCGCCGGCCCGCCCCGCCGCTGCTCCTCCCCCCCCTGCTGGTACAGGGCCAACTGGGCGCCCAATCTACAAAGTACCAGCAGGCCCTCCCCCAGCACTTCCAAATGATGTCCATGCGCCAACCCAAGTCTTCAAATACCACAAGATCTTGCTTCAGTTTATGAATTACGTGACTGGAGAGCCATACGAAAGCGATTCGATTATTCCATTAGAACAACTGAATACAGTAAGACCACACCATCTCTTCCATTGGATGTGCTTGAAGGTGTATGGCAAGGAGAATCCTAATAAAAATGACACGCCGAAAATGAGATCAACTACAGTATGTTACTGGAAGAAGGCTATTTCATATTTCTTTGAGACAGAGATGTGCTGGTGCGAGCAAACGCAGAAAGGGAACCCCACAAGATCCACTAAGATCAACCGGCTCATCATGGCTATTGGTCACAAGGAGTGTAAAGGCAATGGGAAGAAGTCAACTGCAGATCGTGGCTTCACCAAGGGAGAGTACTTCCAGATACTGGATATGTTGAAAGGGCATAGTATTAATCATCTAAGGCACCAAGCAATGGTGAAATTCCAGCTCCATATGATAGCAAGGGGGGATGACTGTTGCCATGTCAAAAAGAAATGCCTGGAACAGAACTTGATGTACCCTGAGTACCTAACAGCACAGATGAGATGGTCCAAGAATGTTAAGGAAGAGAAGCATGCGCCAAAGCAGTGCCTGCTTGGATCGATGGACACCCGATTCTGTGTATTGCTGTCCCTTGCAATCTTCCTGGAAGTGTGGCACACTGAAGGTGGAGGATCAATCAGTCAATGGTTGTTTGCAGATGGTACCACTACTGGTGCTGATCCTGAGGATGTACAGGATAAGGAAGCAAATGAAACTAAGAGTACCTATCAGCAGGTTATATCAGGAGCAGTCCACAGTGATTTCTTTTGCCCTGAAGGTGATATGGCGCTGGGGACTCACTCACTGAAGAAGATGGGTGCCACTTTGGCAAGGGTTTGTGGCGCGCATCGAGATGATGTAGACTATCGGGCCAGATGGAGAACAAAAGCAATGCAGGATAGGTATACTGATATTCAGCTTGACTGGCCTGATGTTAATGCAGCAAGCAGGCTTTGCCAGAAAGGTGTCTGCCTGTACAAGGCAAAAGACGACAGCGCGCTTACAGACGAGTGGCTTGCGTCGACAATAGCGCCTGGTATTAGATCAGCATTTGGTAATGGTGTTGCCACCATCCTTTCAAAGCCCTTGATGTGGGCTTGTTTCGATGCGCACGCTGTAGAAATGGTTCCCCCAGTCCTTAGGGGGAAGATTGTTCTTGCTTATGAGGAGTTGGATGGACACTTAGAGGAGGAGAACCCAATCCAAAGAGTGGAAGTGATCCCCACGAACAACAATGGCGTTGTTAGCTTAGACGAGATCCCTGCAGACGAGGCAGAGATAGCTCTTGGGGCTTCCCTTGGGGGATTGCAGTGGAGGAACGCCATATATGCAAAGTTGTCCACTGTTCAGACCAATACTGCTGAGATCCGGAACCATTATCTTACAGAGGTTGCTGAACTGAAGAGAATGATTCGAACGCTGACGTCGGCCGTCCGGGGTCTTGCTGCTGCTCCAGCGCATCGAAGAAGGAATCCAATAGTTCCTGCTGATCCAATCCCCCAGGGAATTGCTCCTTCTCGCCGGCCTGCAACTCTGCATCCCCATCCGCGGACGCTGCAAGCCATGTGGGATGAGTATGTGAATGGGATTGGAGGAAGGAAGCCTGCAAGAGAGTTCAATCGGAGGGAGAGGGGTCGCGAGAAGTACAAGTACTCCAGAAGAAAGATTATCTGGGGATGTATTGAGCGCTTAACAAGGAGAGGGAATGATCTTAACACAGCCATTAGAAGGATCGAAAGCCACTATGGATCGAACCTGTCAATGACGCAGCTGATTAATGCCATGAGACGCGACGAGCGGAACGGAGGAGCTTCCTCTCTTCGAAATTAGTGACTTGTTGTTGGTGATACAGCAGCTGTTGGACAGGGGAAGTACCCCTGTTGTTGCTGCTATCAGCTGTTTTCAATTTCAAGTTTATTGTTGTCCCTTTGTTTGCTGTCCACCGGGGGATCAGTTCAATCGATTCGGTCGATCGAATCGATTCGATCGATCGATGTTTTCGGATCATTTTTTGTCGCCTCCGCCATTACTTGTTGATTGTTGTGTAGTGTAATACATCTGTAGTAGAAAATGTGTACATGTGTACCTTGCAGTCACCTTCATTGCTTTCAAGAGAGAATGGTTGGGGTAGTAGTAGTATTGTCATGTGATGTGATCGACCCATCATTGTCTGCGACTGCGGCGAGAACCCATGTCAATGATGTGTTTTTTGTTTTGATTTCCACTTGTATTTTTTTTTGAGATGAAATCGAACGGTCTTCATGGATTTTTTTGGCTCCTCACCTGCTGACTTAGAGCGCTGCTGGTGCGCGCAGCGCACCAATGTTATGCGTTACATTGTACGTGTGTTTTGTACTGGTATTTATAGTTGCATTTAATTTATATATCAACATGGTAACCTTACGGGTAAGTAACCTTACTTTTAATGAGTAATAAATGAGGGAGTCGTCAACTGAGGGATTCCGACAAAACATACGTACCTGGTAACCTACCGTAAGGTTACCTCCTACCTACATACCATAAATGCAATGACGTAGTCGTACTCATACTTTTTGTAGATATGAATACTCGCACCGTTCCGGATCTACACGTAAGGTACGGTAAGGTAAATTACGCAAGATTACCGAATGAGATGGGTTGGATTTTCTTTTTCCTTCCGGCGATCCGTGAAGCACAAACTAAGTCAGCGTGTGACAAACAGAACAACGACGGAAGACGAACGACGTGCCAAAGAAGTTTCATACCGAAACGCGTTACAATCGCGACTTGAACGTCGTTCCTTCGGAACCAGCTCGTTCACGTTCATTCGTTTCGTGCTTCCTTCCACTCTTGATTTTCACCAAGTGGAAAACCCAAAGGCTGTTTTTGGAGGCGTAGCAACGCATGAGGATCTTCGGTCTCTGCTCGATACTGCGATTGCAACTGGCTCTCATTGTTCGATTACCGATGCTGCAAGGGCTTGCCGCTCCACGGTTCTTGTCGTCGTCGTCCCCGGTCTCCTCATCGTTTTCCCGATTGGCGAAATCGACAACTTCCAATCCGCGCTCCACGGCATTCTTGCGAACAACTCTCGGCGATCGCTTTTCCGGAGCCATCGCAGCAACTTCTGCCGCCACCACGACCACCACCACTACTTCCATCGCTTCGCGACACATGTCTTCCTCGTCGTCGTCGTCGTCGTCCCAGACGGTGGCCGAACCGCCCCGATCCGGGGGCGCCGCGTACTGGAATCGCGAAGCCTACGCCTCCGCTCCCTCCTCCTCCTTTCGGGCCGGGGACGGACAAGCCCCCGTCCGGGAGGCCCGGATCGTCTCGCTGTCCGTTCCCGGGGATCCCAACAACCTGCCGCTTGAGGGCGGCGACGAGCGCCTTCCCACCGGCGCCCGATTGCTCCAGGTCGGTGGAACCCTTGAGGACCTCGACGTCGACGCCCTCGCGGAAGAAAAGGCCAACGTGGTCTTTGTGAGTCCCGGTGTGACCCGCGAGACCCTCGCCGGACTCATCGAGAGGGTCCCCTCGCTGGAATGGATCCACTGCCGGTCCGCCGGAATCGACGTCCTGACGTCCGAGACCCTCGCGAACACGCCCGACGAAAGACTCGTCATGACCAACGCCAAGGGGGCCTTTTCGTCGACCCTGGCGGAGTACACCATGCTCGCCGTTTCCTACTTTGCCAAGGACCTGCCGCTGCTGCTCCGCAACCAGCGAGGGAGCAAGTGGCACAAGTACAGCGTGAGGGAGATCCGCGGTTCCACCCTGGGCGTTGTCGGCTACGGCGACATCGGCAGGGCGGCGGCCAGGCTCGCCAAGGCCTACGGCATGACCGTGATCGCCCTGCGGAGGAACGTCCCGCCGGCCGAAGAAATCGCCGCCGATCCCTTTTGCGACGCGGTGTACGGGGACGGGAGCGAGAACCTCAGCAAGCTCTTTGCCGAATCGGACTACGTCCTGTGCAGCGCGCCGCTGACGCCCTCCACGCACAAAATGATCGGGAAGGACCAGTTCGATGCCGCCAAGGAGGGCTGCGTCTTCATCAACGTCGGCCGGGGACCGATCGTGGACGAGGAGGCCCTGGTTGCGGCCCTGAAGGACGGACGGCTGAAGGGGGCCGGCCTGGACGTGTTCACCAAGGAGCCCCTGGACGAGGACAGCGAGCTGTGGAAGCTGGACAATGTTCTGCTGAGTCCGTGAGTCGCGTGTTTAGTTGCCAAGTTGCTTGCTCGCTCGCTTTCCGGGAATCGCAATTGTCGGAGTGGGACGGAACCTCGAGAGCGTCGATGATTCGGTGTTTTGGTGGTATATAACAATTTGTGGTTGATCCCGTCCGGATGGCTTCCATTTCGTTGCTTCTTCTTCGCCACTCATGCTGTATTGTTTTGGCGATCACCTCCGTTTTCATTTTTCCTTTCGTTTTCCTTTTCAAAACAATGTGGTACTTTGCAACACAACGGTGACAACGATGATGATGATGATGACAACAATGCCGCAACGACGATGCTGCAACGACGATGCCGTAACAACGATGACGATGACAATGCCGCAACGACGATGACGATTACAACGACGATGACGATGTCGCAACGACGATGCCGCAACGAATCGACGAACAAATAGACACAACATGGACCAGACGGATACGTTCATGCTGGAGAGCACTCAATTCTTCGTCAACGAAAACCTGCCGAGATTTCTGCACGGTCAACCACTGCTCAATCCGGTGGACAAAAAGGCAGGGTACTGAAGGATAATAATTCTATTATTAGTAATATAATAACTCAGATCAGGCGATATTATTTTTGGATCGATTGATAATTGTTCAAAAAGGTTTGAAAACAAGAGGACGTGTAGAATGGTTTCCAGGCAAAAAAACACTCGTGCGGACCAACGTTTCGTTCCCGCAGCGTGTGGAATTTGCACAAAATAAATAGTAATAGCAATGATTATGATTGTACGTCTTAATACGCAACAAATACGGATAAATCGACCGACCCATCATCGTTTGTTCACACGTCGTAGAGTCGTTGGTGTTCGTGATCTGCCGACCCCACCGCCGAACCCTCCGCAGTAGCACCCGCACCGTTGTTCGATTCGTAGTAGCGTTGGCGTTGACGTTGGTGGTGTGGTTGCGGTTGGTCCGTCGTGGTCCAGCCGCAGAACCGGCGGGGAGGCACCGAATCCGTCGTCGTGGTGGTGGTGGTGGTATGGCGGCGAAAGAAAACCCGAATGCCGTGGCAAATCCTGCGGATTTGTTGGTGCACCCGCCCGGCCCACAGTGCACCACCGGTACAGAACCCGACCAGGCAGGCCGCGAGCGCCACCACTTCCGTCAGAAGGACGCTCACCACCAGGACGATCGAGTCGCAGGCGTACAGGACGCGGTCCACCAGCATCAGCGCCCAATAAATGCCGCAGGTGCAGCAATTGGGCGGGGACAGCAGTTTCTTGGCGGTGAGGTAGACGAGCGCGGCCGGAACGTACAAGACGACAAATGCGGACAGCTCGCAGACCAGCACCCCGACGATCGCCGGGACGGCCACCAGAACCGCAACGGTCAGCTGCAGGGGAGAGCAAGGTTGCGCAGCAATGGGGAGGCTTTCGGTGGCGCGCGATGCTCTCGTTGTCGGAATCGGATCCCTGCTGCGGAACAGTCGACGCGTGTTCTGCGGTGTTCCCGTCCTTGTCGTCCGAGCTCCGATCCGAATCGTCACGGTCGTCAGTACCAGAGGAGGAGGAGGAGGAGTCATCGTCACTGCCAGAGTCGGGAATCGGTACAGCGGTAGCCGTCGGAATCGGCTCGTTCTTGGTCTCCTCGTAAATGGTCCACCAAGGATTTCCTATCGGACATTGACGACGATGAGGTACAACAATGCAAAGGGTGAGACGATTTTCAAAAGGAAACGTCGCCATTGTGTTCCAATACAATATCCATCCATTCACCCATTTATCCATCCATCCATTCACTCACATCCATCCATTCATTTATTCATTCACATTCACATGCACTCAGATTCACTATAACTTACCAGGAACAAAGAATCGTGGATCGATGGTGATATCGGCGTTTTCGGGATGGAGGGTCGCGATCCACGTCACGTAATCGGAGGACGCCCCCGGATTGTTGGCAACGTGCGATTCCAGGTGGTCCCTCACCAGCATGGACGCGTGGTACCGGTGGCGTGCGGCCTCGAGTTCCGCCGCCTCGTCTTCGGTGGGAGCCGTCGGCGCGGGATGGTTTTGGTGGTTTTGGGAATCCAGTGGTGGTCCCTCCCGGAATTCTGCCGGGGTCTTCATCGGGACGGTATGATTTTCTCGATCGACGGATCGGTGGATAGATGAATGGATGGGTGGAAGGATGGGTGGAAGGATGGGTGGAAGGATGGAAGGAAGTCGAAATCGGTAATAGTTCTGGTTTCTCGGATCACTCACTGCGTTGAATTGTGAATGCGGTTGGTTTCTTTTTTGAGATGGACTCTGATTCTTAGGAAGGCGAACGGCGATCCACAATAAATACAGGCAGTATCCACAACTGGAACAACGTAAGTTACAGTACAGTAACCAGTACCAATTCGGAAGCTGATCGATCGTCAATCGTCTCAACGACATGCTTTTTTTGTTTTTCATTGTTTTGATTGTTCTTTCGCAAAGATTTTTTAGTCGTGGGAAGATTTCCATTGAGAGTATTCCATTCAAACGTGCACAGAACGACACAGGAGGTATGCACGTCTCATTTCTTTGCGTGCGTCATTGTCATGCCTTCACGGTTTTGGATTTGGACTCCTGTCTGTTGTTTCGTAAATTCCGTAAATCGGCACGCAGTCACCCTGGAAGAATGGATCTTTGTGTGTCAACTAACTTACCGTACCGGTACTGAACACTGTACATCATAACCAAGTAAGCGCGGTGCAAGCCCGTCACGATGGACACGACAGCGCAGATTGGTGTTGATGGATTGCGAAGATACCTGGAACGGATACAGTAACGTGCGCTGCGCTGTGGCCACAATTTCGTATTGTTGTTGCAAGTGGTCACCACAAGTCGCAAACGACAACACACACTCTCACACACTCACAGACACACCCATACACGAGATGAACACCATCGTTCGATTCGTCTTCTTGCTCGTTGCAACCTTCTCCGCCTCCCAAGCCTTCACCGGATTCTCCCGATCCGCCAAGGCGTTCCACAAAACGCTCTCGACGTCTCTCGCATCCTCCGGCTCCGACAGCATGACAGAAACCGAAATCCGAGAAGTGAAGGCCGGCGACACCATCCCCCCGGTCGTCCTCCAGGAGGGCCTCCCCGACTTTGGCGGAAAGAACGACGTAAACATCGCCGAGCTCATTGCCGGAAAAAAGGTCGTCATCTTCGGGGTCCCCGGAGCCTTTACCCCCGGCTGCTCCAAGTCGCACCTGCCCAGCTTTATCACCGCGAAGGACGAACTCGCGCAAAAGGGAGTCGATCTCGTCATTTGCATCGCCACCAACGACTACTTCGTCATGGAGGCCTGGGGGAGCACCTCCGGGGGAGCCGACGCGGGGATTCTCTTTCTGAGCGACGGAACCGGCGAGCTCACGAGGGCGCTCGGCCTCACCATGGAGACGCCCATGATGCCCCGGACCAAGCGATTCTCGCTGATTGCCGAGGACGGGGTCGTCAAGGAATACTTTTCGTCTTCCGAGGAGTCCTCCAACACCTGGGCTCCTTCCGTCCTGGCCAAGCTCTGAACCAAACACGGGCGCACGCACTCACGCACGGTACACGCGCACACACGAATCCATAAACCAATAGTAATAACGAAAGGATAAAGCAATAAATCGTTTGGAACCGGCAAAATGTTTGTTTTTTCTGGTAATTTGGTTTGTTGGATGAAAATGCGTCTTGCAAAAACAACAGTAGTCTACTCTTTAGGTGTTTACAGAATCAATCATAGCCACATCGCATCGCATCGCATCACCGGAAGACCACTCTTAATCTCTGGTCCGATCCGCCCGAAACCGCGAACGGTTCTCGGTGGGTGGATGCATGCGGGTCCACCCCGAACGAAAACGAAAACCGCGGCGTCACGGAACCGACGACGGCGTCCCGAACGACGAGAGGACGGTTTCGACGATGCCAAAGGCGTTCTCGAAATCCCGGATCAGATCGTCGGGGTCCTCCAGCCCGACGCTCACCCGGAGCAATCCGGGGGGACTCACGATCGCGTCGGGCGGTTCGATGCTGGCCCGGTGCTCGACGAGGGTCTCGGACCCGCCCAGGCTCGTGGCGCGCTGCGCGATCCGGATGGCCCCCGCAAAGGCCGTGGCGGCGGCTTCGTCGGACAGTTCGAAGGACAGGACGCCGCCAAAGCCGGGGTTACGGGAGTCGGCACCAGCGCTATTGTCTTTGTCATTGCCCAGCGCCATTTGCCTCGTGGCCACCTCGTGCTGGGGATGGGATGGGAGACCGGGGTAGTGAACGGCTTTAACGTTTCCAAACACAGAGTTGCGTTCTTGTTCTTGTTCTTGTTCTTGCTGTTTTTCGTAGAGATATTCGGCGAGTCGGAGCGCGGTCCGGCACTGCCGTCGGACCCGCACGTGCAGGGTCCGCATCCCCCGCAGGGTCAGCCAGCAATCCCACGGGGAGGCCACCCCGCCGCCGGCAATCTGCACGGACCGCAGCAGCGGAGCCAGGGCCCGACCGCGGGGTGTCGCCGGGGACGGGGTCAGGGTTCCGATCAGCGCGTCCGAATGGCCGGCGAGGTACTTGGTGCCGGAGTGGAAGGAAACGTCGGCCCCGAGCTGCGATGTTTTGTATGTACATGTGTATGTATATGCATGTATGCATGTATGGTAAGCATGCGCGGATTGGTGGCGGGCACAAACAACATCAAACACAACACGACACAAAGTCCAAACAAACAAGCCAACAAAACCGTGAGTGCAGAACCGAGTGCCTCCCTATGGGTTGCCGCTGCCGCTGCCATTGCCGCTGCGATTGCCATGCCGGAGTCCCGCAACCGCAACCGCAACGAACCGCAAAAGCCTCCGCGCCGCTACGGATCGCGGCCCCCGCGGGCGCTTCTCCTCTCGCACGCACCTCCAGAGGCCGCGTCAGGAACGGAGAGGCCATGGTCCCGTCGACAACCGTCGTCACCTCGACGGCGTCCTTCCAGCGATCCCCCGCGGACCGCGCGGCGTCGCAAACGGCCCGAACGTCCACCACCTCGCACCGGGGATTCGACGGCGTCTCCATCCAGACGATGATCGCCGCGCGGCGCTCGCCGGCGGCGGAAGCGGCGGCAATCTCGGAAACGGCGGCCCCGACGGAAGACGCGCCCCCGCTTCCCGCCATGTCGATTTCCCGCGTCGCGACGCCGTGCCTCGAAAAGACGTCCGACAGCAGGGTGCGGACCCCGTGGTACACGTCGGTCGGGATCAGCACCGTCATTCCCCCTCCTCCTCCTCCTTCTCGTCCTCCGAAAGAACCATTCGTGGTCGTCGTCGAGTGCGCCAAGAGAATGGCGGTGCAAGCCTGCATTCCCGAGGAAAAGGCAAAACTGCCGCTGCCGCTGCCTTTAGCGGCGTTCGTTTCGTTGCGACGAATTTCGTCGCGCAACCGGGGGTGGGAGCATTCCAGTGCGTGGACGCACCGTTCCAGCAGCAGCCGGGTGGGATTGTCCATCCTCGCGTAGATGGAATCGCTGCGGCGTCAAACGTTGAGAACAAAACAAAACAAAACAAAACAAAACAAAACAAAACGAAACAAAAACAAAACAAAACAAAACAAAACAAAACAAAAACCGATCCGAGAGGCAGTAATTTCCGGTAGAGATCGGTGGGTGGTCAGTCGAATCGAATCGCATCGCATCGTGTCGTGTGTCGTATCGTGTCGTATACCACATCGCAATCGCAATCGCAATCGCAATCGCAATCGCAATCGTATCGCTATCGTATCGATTCGACGCATGCGGCCCCGGCCTCGCTCTCGCTTCCGACAAAACCCACTTACCCGTCCCTGTAGATCCCATCGGCGGGCCGCGTGTAAGTGGTGGCCGTGTGCAACGGAGGCGACATGGGAATGTTGTCTCGGAGTTCTCCGCGGCTGCTGTCCATTTCCGTGCCGACGTCGATCCCGGCGTGCGAGAGCAGCGTTGCCATGCTCGGGAACCCGTCGTCGTCGTCGTCGTCGTCGCTCCGATCGTTATTGTTATCGTTCTTGTTATCATCGTCGTCCTCCACCCAATCCACGGCGCCCAGCAGTTGCCGCAGGCGATTGTTTTGTCGCACCCGTTCCGACGCGAGTTGTTCGGCTCTCCGGCCCGCCTCTTCCGGCGTCAATTTGGGTGGGTCGGAGGAGATCGACGAGAGATTTCTCGCGCGCGGGATTGGTTGCACGAGTTGTCCTTGTTGTTGCGGCAGGAAGTGTCTTTGCTGCGGTAATAGTTGCGGTAGTTGCAGTAGTTGCAGTTGCTGCTGCCGCCGCGTCGCCTTCGGTCTCCCCCGCAGCGGCGGCAGCATTCCGAAGCGTCGCCGACTCGTCCCCTGCGGCGGCGGCGTTCTCGTTCTCGCGAGCGTCTTCTCCGAAACCGAGGGGGTCGATCTCGTCGCCGATGGGGCAACGGCGCGGCTCCGAGCGAGGGCGCCGCCGATGCGCCCGCTGCACCCGCGTGCGGCGAACGAGGCGCTCCTCATGGTTGATGCCGCGTTTTACGCACCGGGGTGGGGTGCGCCGCCACCGTATGTATTGCAACGATGATGACGATGCGCGCGAAGCACTGTTGCTCGTACCTATGGGAATGGCGTCGAGCGTCGTGCGTCGTGCCGAGCACCGGTTTCTCCAGTTGGGATTGTCGCTCAACAATTCCGCAAATTCTGTGAATCATCGTCGGAGATCCGTGATCGACATGATCGATGCAGTAATTACGTACCGGTACAGCTAACTTGCTCGTAAGCCTTAATCATCACATCCTTCATGAAACACGAGAAGAAACTGTCACGATCTTTTTCATTCCGAATGCAACTGGAACAACAACTCTAACCTTAGTTTGCATTACATACGTGTAGTTGCTTTCTAGAACTCAGATTGTAAAACCTTACGGTAAGGTTATCCCTTCAACATGAATGATACTATTATTATTACTGTACGAAGTATTGTTTTAATAAAAAAGTTTTTGTTGAAACCTTTTGTCGCACAATCTCGCAAAATAATCTGCCCGGGATGAAAGAGATCACTGGGTGACTCACAACTAAGGTTACTACCTACGAGTAGCAGTGTAGAAGGGTGTTTCTTCGTCTTGCGTTTTGATCCTGCCTCGAGCACTCGATCTGGGTTACTACGAATGCAGGAGGAGGAGGAGAAAAAGGAAGAGACGATGGTTGGCGCAACAATGCCTTCCGCGTTGGGAGGAGAGGTTGCGCACGTGCGGTGCGGTTCCCGACGTTTTATTGGTTAGCATCGTTCAGTATTGCTGCGCATTCGAACATTCCAATCATCGACGTTTCGTTTGGAAGCGCGCTGTTCCCCACGTTGCCTTCCTTCCATCCCTTATTGCCTGTTGTCCATCTCATCTCATCTCATCTCAATTCATCTCATCTCACTTCGTTTCGTCTCATCTCAATTCATCTCATCTCATCTCATCTCATCTCATCTCAATTCATTTCATTTCATCTAGTCTCATTTCATCTCATCTCATCTCACTTCGTTTCGTTTCGTTTCGTTTCATTTCATTATTTCATTTCATCTCATCTCGTCTCGTCTCGTCTCGTCTCATCTCATCTCGTCCGCCCCAACAGCACCGCCCGGATCGAGGCCAGCCCGACGGCCGCCAGCAGCAGCGCTCCCCTGGCGTACGGGATCAGGTGGCCGTCCCAGACGCGGGGGAGCTCGCTGTAGGGGGGCAGGACCGGAACGGGACCGTGCCCCGCCAGGGCCTGGGTGACCTCCAGCACGGTGTGGCCGGTGGCGTTGCGGATCTGGGCCCGGACCTCCCGCTTCGGGTGCCGGTGATGATGGTCGTCGCTGTCGCTGTCGCTGTCGCTTGTGGTTGTGACGACCTCGAGCACACCATAGTTCAGCCCAATAAAGTACCGGTCTCGATGGTCGTGGTCCTTGTCCTTGTCCTTGTCCTTGTCGCTGTAGCTCTCACCTTCACCTTCACCACCACCGTCGTTGTCGTTCTGCCGGCCCTCGCCGCGCACCCCCGACCGGTGATCGGAAAAGGTTCGCAGGACGGGTTCGCAGACGCTTCCGTACAGCTTGTGCTGCCCGCAGTGGTGCGTCAGCCCGCTGCTGGTGATCTCGTAGTATCCGGGCCCGCCGGAAATCTCGCCGTGGTGCACGTCCCCGCTCAGAAAGAGCACCGGCGCCGGCGGGAGCGGAGGATCGATCGGGTCGTTGCCATTGCCATTGTTCTTGTTGTTGTTGCCGTAATGAGTCCGCAGCAAGTTCCACAGGCGCTCCTGCTCGGTCGGAAAGTGCCCCCAGCCCTCCATGATGGGATTGGTGCTCCAGACCTGGATGCTGCTCAGGATCACAAAGAGCTCGGGGGGATGATGATGACGACGAGGATCCGCGCTCGCCGCTTCCCGGGAGGATTCCGCCAGCAACTCGTTCTCCAGCCATTGCCACTGCTCGTCTCCCAGAATCCCGGCGTTTCGGCAGTCGCCCTTTCCCCACATCCACGCGAATCGTTCCAGAAGCAATCCCTGTCGTGTCGTGTTGGGAGTGCGAGTCGCGTGGAGCGGAATGGAATGATATGAAACGGAATGAAATGAAACGAAACGGAATGGAATCAACGGGTTTCGAACGACGAAATGCGTGGAAGAAAAGCAAACGATGAGAGAACGACACAAGAAAAGAAAAGAAAAGAAAAGAAATCAAACCAAACCAAATCAAATCAAATCAAAGAACGAAAAATGGTCAGATTCATTCGCGCCGAACCATTCTCGCGGGAGGATTCATCCTTCGCTTCGCTTCGTTCCCTCCCATTCTCCCAAACCGCGGTTCGAGGAACGGGTTCTCTCTCTCCGAAAAAAAAAAAAACACGCGGTCCACCGGTGCGGCAGCGCGGCAATCGAGTCGCAGCGGTTCGTTTCGTTTCGTTTCGCACGCACCGAGGTCATCCACCGCGTCAGACAGGCCACGGCGTTCCCCATCGGGATTCGGTGGGCAACGCTCGGTACGCAATGGTCCTCTCGGAACCACCTCGTGTCGAGGGCCAAGACCCGTATCTTTCCGCCCTCCAGGTCGACCCGGTGGTACATTCCGTCGCGGGTCTCGGTCTCGGTCTCGGTCTCGCTGCCACTGCCACTGCCACCTTGTAGCGAGTCCTCGCCGCGGTTCGCAACGTCGCCGGACGACTCGTCCGTCGTCGCCCGCGTCCCCAGAAAGGAGCGATAGATTCGCTGCCGCCGTTTCTTTTCGGGCATGCTCGACCCCATGTCGTTTCCGCCGAAATCGTGGTCGTCCCAGATCCCCGTCACGAGCGGACCGCCTCCGCTCCGATGTTCGCTACTCCCGCCTTTGTCGTTCTCGTGGTAATACCGATTCAGTCGCTCCAAAAATCCCTTGTATCCGATGGTGGCGTTCTCGTGTTTCATGGCCCGGAGGCCGGCTTCCACCTCTTCCGGAGGGGCCGGCCCGTAGTATTTCTTGTTCGTCACAAGATCCCTGTGGGACGGGTACATGGCGTCACCCAGCCACAGCCACGCGTCCAGTTTGGAATCGGAATTGGGATCGGAATCGGAACGAAACGACGCGCTTTCGATTTCGGAATCGATTTCCCGGCCGGCATCGGGGAGGGGAGGCAGAATGGTGTCCCAGATCGGTGGCACGGCGGACTTGCTGCTCTTGTGGCAGGAGCCAAAGGCGATCCGCGAAGTCGTCGTGGCGACGGATGCTCTGGCGTCGGCTTCTTTGGTGTCTCCTGCTTGGCTCATGGTTGCTTCCGATCAACAAAAGTAGCAATAATAATAATACTAATAATAGTGGTGAGTGAGTGAGTGAGTGAGTGAGTGAGTGAGCAACTACTGTAAGCCTTACGTAGTACGAGGTAAGATTTATCTCTCTCAAAAAGGACGAGAAGTGATTTCTTTTCGGATCCGGGACGATCATCGATCATTCCAATGGGGATGCCGTGTTTTAAGTTAATTAACCTTACGGTACTCACTGAACGGAGTAAGTTCTTACGCCTCTTTTTCCGATTTCCATCCAAACTCGTAAGGTTTACCGTAACAACACGTGACCCACCAAAACAGGAAAGCCACCGAACGCGAAAAGAATGAAGAATCGAATCTCGTCATCAATCTGCATCGGTGGGGTTGTTTTTAGCCTTAACATTAATCTTGACTGCAAAGATAATGATATTATGTCCAATGTGGTCGTCTTTGTGAGGAGGTTTCCATCGGAATCAATCTGGTCGTTTGTTGGATTTGTGACCTTAACCTTACCTACCGGTAAGTAGAGGTGACCGGCTTTCCCGTCCATGTTTTTGGCTGAGTTGTGTCGGGTTGCATTGCATTGCATTGCATTGCATTGCGTTGTGGTCACTTTGGCTCGAAACGAAACGAATCCAATTCAATTCAATCCGATTCAATCCGATTCAATCCGATTCAATCCAATTCAATCCAATCCAATCGATCGACCAGCGTTGCGAGGATAGGTTGTGGAGGAAAGCAAGAGAAAGCCAAACAGAAAGAGGTATTGATTCATCGATTCATTCAGGCATGCAGAAACGACACCCTTCCCACGAGAACGACGAGGAAGGCGACGCGACAAACCTCGATGGACGATCCAACCACGAAAGCACGAGTGCGCCCAGGAATCGTCGCCAACATTCCTCCTCCTCCTCTTCGACTCCTCATCGCCATCACCGAGTGAACAATCCCTTTTCGTCGTCGTCGTCGTCGTCGTCGTCGTCGTCGTCGAAGCGCAAGAAATCCCGGTTTCGGTCCCTCTCCGCGTGGATAATTTTTGGCACGTGGATGGTATGGATCGGCGCATTTGTCGTTTTCTTTCGAAACCTCCCGATGACGACGTCGTGGTGGAATTCGAATCCGCCGGAGTCCGGCGACCGCTCCGACCTCCTCCGATCGCTGAGAACGACACCGAAACTGCATCCTCCTCCGAGCGAATACGAATATCCCGAAACGGCGGTCCGGAGGTCGTTTTCCTCCCCCTACACCATCGTCCACAGCGTGACGACCCGCTTCATGCTGGGCCAAAAGGGACAGCCGGTCCTGGCCCGGGCGCGGTACCTGCTCTTCGAAACCTTTTGCTACCCGACCGTCAGGCACCAATCCGCGCTCGCGCTTGCCCGCGCCAACAAAGGTGGGAGCGATCGCAACACCACCGGTGGCGGTGGCAGTGGCAGTGGCGGTGGCAGTGGCACTCCCCGCGGGTTCGGAAAGCTGTACGACTTTTCGTGGTTCGTTTTGGTGGATCCCGGCATCGACCGAGGCGTCATCGAGGACCTGCAAAAATTGCTGGAATCGTCGTCGTCGTCGTCGTCGTCGGCTATGCCGAACTTCCCGGACGGAAACGCCTATCTGATTCTGACCGACAATCCGGAATGGGCCGCGGACGGCGTCGGGGTGCCCAACGTGACGTCGTACGGTGCGGGATTCCAGGAGATCGCCCGGGCCGTCCGGGACGGCACCGTGGAGGTCCTCACGGGCGATCCGAAGCGTTTGCTGCGAACCCTGGAAGACTCGTTCGGAGAATCGCAGCAGCAGCAGCAACAGCAACAACAACGCGGAAGCCATCCCGGCAGCGGGACCCCCAATGACGAAAACGCCGAAGGCGACAAAAGCGACGACAAACCGCTGATGCTCATCGAGACCATGCTGGACGCCGACGACGGATTGAACAACCGGGCCATCGAGTGGGTCCAGGATCTGGCCATCTCGCACACCCAACTACAGCAGGAATGGCTCCGCCTCAAAACGACAACTGCTGCTGCCAATAATAACACAACAGCGACAATAAGCCCGTCTCTCAACACGACCTGGTGGTTGCTCTGCGGGACGGACCACATCGAGTGGCACAACCGCGAGGTCTTTCGGCTCACCGATCAGCAGTACAAAGCAAGGGGTGTGTCCAGCGGGATCGTCGGACTCCGACAAGAACCCCACTACTGCGCCTCGGCCGGATTCACCCGGGTGGGCCTGACGACCAAACCGAAATCGAAATCGAAAGCGCTGCCCGTGTCGTTGCCACTGCCGCTGCCCCCGCGATTGCGAAAGAGATTCAACGACAGCGACAGCGACCGCGACCGCCAAAACGAAACCAAAAACACCGGCCAGCACGACCAACAAACGGTCTCGTTTTCCCAACAACCGCTCCTGGCCTTTCCGCGGGTCGCCTACAGCAACCACGCGCTCGCCACCGAGCAATTCGACCTCTGCTACGACGGATGGAAGGCCGAGCGCCATCCCAACATCACGCTGGCCCGCTGCTTCCGCCGGGATTTCCCCTACAAGCCCTACGCCCTCAAGTCCCGGAGCATCACCTCCGACAGCATGGACCACATGGATCCCCGCCGCAGGGACTACCGGGACCTGCCGTGGGAAAACGCGACGGACCACCCGCTGCTGGGACTCGACAAGCAGGAATGGATGTGGCAGCTGGTGGAGGAAGACTTTTCGATCGACCCGATCCGGGCGAAGCGCGCGAGCGAGTATCTGAGGGAGCACCTCTCGACGATTCTGGTGGAAAACAATCGCAGCCGGTGCGCTCCGGGATTTCCCTGCCGGAAGGTCGCGACGCTGACCCTGAAGCGCATGGCCGTGCAGGTCAAGAAGCTCAATCGGGTCAATCAGCGGCAGCAGCAGCAACAACAGCAACAAAACGCCAACCACTACTACAAGCCCGGAACGAAGGGTGGCGGTGGTGGCGCCGCAGCATTGGCGAACAACGAAAAACTCTTTCACCACCACCACCAACAACAAGAACAACAACAACAACGGAACGACCCGAAAAAAGCCAAGCCGCAAACCATTGCCAAAAACAAAGACAACGACGTGAACACAAAATATCAACAAGAAGAAACACCTATTGGAACAGAAACAAAACGACCTAAAAAAGGCCAGGCAACAAAATGAGGACAAGAACAAACACAACAACAACAATAACAACAATAACAAAGATAAAAATAACAAGCCATTCGAACAGAAACTCTACGACCTGAACAAGGCCAGGCAACAAAATGAGACAAAGGCCAGGGACAAAAACAACAAACCCGATCCAAAATGAAAACTCGATGGTTAAATTGATCTTCGCGCATGCCGAGGTCAACACTTCGAACAGCAACTACCACAACCACAACCGCAACTACCGAAGGACTACCGCAGGCAAGCAAGCAAGAAAAAGTTGGTGGTCACTTTAATAATTATGCAAAGAAGGGTCATTACACTACACCCACTAGCTACGAGCCTTCTCCAAACGGCACCATAGCTATGTACGCAATGGTCTCGGTGGATCGACAGAACAATCCGATGAAAAAAAATTTTAAAATGCGCCCTAGCAGATGCATCCTTCTTCCTACGCTGCGGAAGGGTCACTCGGTGTGGGAGCATCTTTTTGTTGTTCCTTCTCATCACGGACGCCCAAACGGGTACACCTTGTCGGAAAACCGAACCGTCCTGCCCGACTTTTCCAACAGATCGAGGTTCCTGAGGCTCGCCATGATGTTTTTGTACCCCGACGAGTCGCTCCGCGAATACCCCGCCACCGCCACCAGGTCCTTCGGGTCGTGCCACCGGCCGTCCAGCAGCTCGTCAAATATCGCCTCGAGCTTGGCGGCGGGGGCCTTGACGCTTTCTCCCAGCGTGGACCTGAGCTGCCGGTGGAGTTCGTCGTTGCTGGTCGCTTCCAAAGCGACCACGAGCTTGCCGGTTTCAACGAGGTGGTTCCGGCCGACCTCGGTCAGCGAATACGCGGTGATCTTGTTCTTAGTGGTCTTGGTGACGTACCCGAGTGTCTTGACGAGTTCCCTGACGGCATTCCGGTAGGTCTTGGTGTCGGGCCCGGCGTATCCGGTGGCCTTGAGCAGGACTTTTTCGTTCACTTCCTTGGCGCCGATCCGATCCATTTCCGCCATCTTGTCGAGAATCGTGTTTGCGGTGTCTCCCTTGGCGCCGGAACCGCCGGAGCGTTTTCTTTGGATGGTTTTGGACTGGGTCGCCTTGGCCTTGACGACGGTCGCTTTCTTGGAAAATCCTGTTGGGGCGAGGGAATGCGATGCAACGCAACGCGTCGCAATGCGATGCGATGCACGGCAGGATTGTGTGAGTTGCTCGCTGTCCGTATTCCATGAAACGAGGAGACGGTCGAATACAAACCGATTTCGGAGACGATTGCTTTAGTATACATACCGGAACGAGCCATTTTGGATGGAAAATTGTTTCAAATACTTTGTAATTGTGTAAGACTGTCTTTTGAACTCGTGGAATTTTATGGCAGAACTTTGCTCTTCTGAAATCGACGAGACCGCGATTGCGAAGGGATTGATGGCCAGGCAATTTTTAGTCACTCGAGAGCAACGAAATTTTCAGCTCACTGTCCGCAACTTCTCCGGACCCGTCGGCAATCGTGTGAAACCGTCTGCTAGATTTTCACTTCTAGTGAAAAGTAGTACCGGTATGGCCATCACCAAGTCCGGTCCGGTCCGAACCTATCATTGTACGCGAAACTATTTTGTTATCAATTGAAAACTTGTTTCGGTTGGGGGTTTCCAGCGTGTTCTTCTCCAACAAGTGGCCCGGTAGATGAGCTACATGCCACACGTTTTTCAACCAACAAAAAACGAATCATCTCCAAACACCGGAAGATCTTGAAACGGGCACGAGGTGTTCTTCTCTCAAACCGCTCGATGTGAAGAACCTCACCCACATGGGGCAGCCAGGAAGGCAATCGCAGAAAATTGTTTCTTCAGAGTGTTCGAATGAATCATCGAAACCAAATGCATTATTGGCATCACATACCGACGAAATCGTAAGTTCTCTCCAAAATCTGAAATTCGAAAATGCTCGTTTCCCATGACGCGCCATTATTCTTCGTGTCGAGAAGTTTAAAGCACCGACCGGCATTTTGAACTAGTATCTTAAGGGTTGAAAGTGTTGAACACGTACGTACACTACGACAACAATATCTGTCGGTTTGCAATGAAAGTCAGGTTGCTTTCATATTCATACAAAGCGACATCTCATCTAAGGGAGAAGATGGAATGTTGACAATCAAGGATTCATATCTTCGCGAAATCCTGACCAAAAAAAAAGATCAGAACCATTGTCCGAACAACTGAAGTGGTTTTGGAATAATGATACTCCATTTGACTTGGTCCGGAACACCGAACAGTCCTGGCACTCAACATCTACTACAGCAACATACAATCCTAAATGGGAAATGGGCATCGCCTGCTGTCCCGATGGAAGTGCACGATGTTACCACAACCACGACTGTGCTATGGAGAAGGTGACTGACGAATGAGACGTCGTACTACAACCCAACTGGAGAGAATCGGGTTCTCTCGTTTGGTGTGGTGTAGGGCGTTGAATGGAATGGATTTCGAGGCATTGCAATGTTTGTCACTGGAATGGTACTATTGAATTGTTATGGAATTTTCATTGAAGCGCCACCGTCGGTTGTTGGGTCCCAACCATTTAGAAGGAAACGCGAAGCGTTGTAATGGACATGTGAATCAGTAACGATTCTGACGTATCAAATGAATGAAACGGAACAAATTGATGGATATGCTTCGGTTCTTCAACTCTGCTACTTAAAATGAGAACAAGAGAGGTTGTTCGTCTAAACACAACGAAGCGGAGCACGACTCTGTGGCAAAACGCACAGTGTTTGTAACGCAGAGATCGTTCTCACAGTTCGGATGAATGAAACTTTCTTCCAGCGCATTTCCATTGTGACTTGCGCAAATGACTTGAACCTCAAGCATGGGACCCCAAGCATGGCATCTAAGCAGAAAGCGTTCCCAACGTTTGTTCTGTTGTTAGTTGGATTGGTGCTCTCGATCGGTTCGACCGCCGCAGAGAATGGCGAGATTGACAACCACTCCCAGGCGTTCATCAATGGGATCGAACCCAAGCAGTTTGACACCGAGGGCATGACACGTGGTGAGAAAAACAAATGGGCGTTGGTGTCGACAATTTCATCGCCCAAAACCTGCTGATCAAGCTCAAATCGAACCAACCCAACGAAAATCCCTACGCTGTCGAATGGACCTTCCAGTTCGTTGCCCAGGACAAGGCGAATTCACGAAAGGCAAGGTGCGGAAGCAAGTGATGTGCGATCGGTTCGTGTCATTTGTGTGAGACAGTGCAGTGTTTGGTCCGTCTTTCAGGGAGTCTCTCACTCGCACTTTACTGTTTCGTTCCGCTTTGTTTTCGTCGGTGATCGGTGTTCCAAGGGCATTCGATCCTTATCGTCGGTCATTCGAGACACTGCCACTAGTGAAGGGTACATTGCAGTGGGTCAAACTTCGAACAAAGAAGCCGCGTACGTCGTCACCCGTCTCAAATTGGAAGTGAACTGGGCCCTGCGAATGATCGGAATCCCAGTCGAACCGGGTAACGGAAGGTCAAAGATTGCTTTCACAAGGTCATAAAGTACCGGAGCAACCGATTCGCCGTGGTGGACGAAACGACCATCAATGCCGACAAAAAATACAAGCACAGGGATACCAATGTGGTGCTAGCCGTCATCAACCACAGGCACTACGGGAGTGCCGGTGGAGTCACCGAACGAATGCGTGAGATTGGGTTGTCTGTCGCTCGGGCTTCGAGTACCAAAGGCGGGCTGTACATCACCGGGAGCACGAGGAAATCTAGCGTTGACAATCAAGAAAAGTGCACCGACGAACCGAGTGACGCGATGGTGTTGAAAATCGACGCCAATGGCAAACGAAAGTCGTTTCACTGCTACGATTTCGAGATCGGAATCTTTCGCTCGCAGTGAGTTTCGGTTCCGCGTCTCACAATATCGCATCTCACCCAAACGAAAAACAAAAGCGTTCCTCCCAACCCACTCGTGTGGCACACCGGGACGATTTCGGAACGGCCATATCAAAACACACGGGGGATAGTAGTATCCTTGTCGGCGGGCGAGCGGAAACCACCAAGTGGACGGACAACCAAAAAAAGAAAGATGCCTTTGTGATGGAACTCGGAACGGACAACGGACTCGTAAAGCATGCCGATTTGTTTGACTTGGAACACAGCACCGACGATGGGGAACCGACCGGAGACTTTCAGATGCAAAAAAAACAAAGATTGCCATGCAATCCTCATCGGCAATACGGCTCGTGTAACAACGAAACCTTGTTTGGACGAACGATGCGACAAGGTGGAAGGAAACCACCCGAATCCAGATCGTATCGACATGAGCGTTTCCGTCACCAAAAAGACCCCCACCCGATCCAAGCAATGGATGTCAAGTCCAAACGTCTCACAACCATCCGGGAGGAAAATTTCACGCTCAATCCGGTGGAGGTGAAGCTGACGCGGGAGATAGTATGCCCCAAGCAAGTCGTGAATAGTAAGACAGCACGTATCCGATTGTGTGAAATTTCCGAGCCCCGCATTGACCGACTCAAATCGAGTGTTTTCTGATTCCCTTGGTCCTTCTTCTTGTTCGTCGCCATCTTGTTCGGATGATACAGCCACCAGAATTGGAATCACCGTCTGAGCCGCCAAGTGTACCCGCATCGGGAACCTGACCCAACACCGATCACCCATCGGATCCCCCAAGCAGCCGCATCGGGAACCGGACCCACCGCCGATCACCCATCGGATCCCCCAAGCGCACCCGCATCGGGAACCGGACCCATAACCGATCCGCCATTACTACCGGACCTGCCTGCGCCCACGGGACCATCGGATCCCCCTTCGCCGTACGTGACCCCGCAATCCGTGCTTCCCACGATTCCAGAGACATTGGTGCCAACCGCTATCGTTCGAAATCCTTGGGGCTGTACGATTTCTACGGTTCTCGCAACGCACCGATCCGTGAGAGGCACCGATGGGCGCGCGAAAGTCGGGTTCTGCGTTGCAACGAGCAACCGACGCAACCGACGCAACTCGTTTCCCCTCCCCTCCGCACGACATACAAACCGCATTTCCACATTGTTATATCGTACGAGCACAAACCCAAACCTAAAAATCGGTATAGATACATCGTGTCCACCGACGGCCGATTCGTATCACTTCCTGCCCTTTGGGTATGCATGGAGATTCGGTTCCCAACCGAATCGATTCCTTCCAAGGACGGTCCGTCTCGTTTCTTTTGTCAACGCCGGAAGTCCGCCGGAATGCCGAGGCAAATGCGACGCAGACTTTTCCCGGGCCTTGCGTCGGTTCGGTTGGCGTTGGCGTTGGCGTTGGCAAGGAACGAACGCCGCCGCATCCACTTCGTCCCGCAAGTCGTTGGAACTTCTTGTGCTCCTTCAGTCGTTCCAGCTAGCTAGCCGTCTTTTCGAGGACTGTTGCGTATCGTTGTTTTTTTTTTTTGCCCCGTCCATTCACACACCTTTGGAGGGGTAACTTACGCATACCTCGTACTTAGCTTCGGTGTAACTCGTCCGGTTCACCGGAGATGGCATGGCAGCATCGATCTCTCATCGACACGAAAGAACAATTTCGTTGTTCGTCCGACGTCGAACGTCACAAGCCAGAGCAATAAATATGGGCCAAATAGGCGCAGGAATTCCTCGGAAGAAATCGAAGATGGAGTGTCGGAGGAATCCGAGGAAGTATATTATATATGTATTTATTGCATTGATTGATCCATAGTAGTAACCTTACCGTCCAAATCCACATACGAAGTAATCTTACGAAGTACATTCTCAAGACCAAGAGCTAATACGGCAAATATTTCGCCGAATCGAAATCGATCCCTGACTCCCTAACGTATGGCGGACAGACCTTGTGATTGATTCGTTCATTCCCCCGGCGAATGAGAAATCGACACAAGGTAAACCGGGCGTCCGAGGAGGAACTTGCGAAAATGCTCGTAACGACAAGAAGGACCGCGAGAAAAGTGACCATCTGGACGAGAAAACTCTCTGTCACCAATTGTACCGGTACCGGTAGCGACCAGGCACTCGCCCACGAGTCAGTCTTCGCATTGTTTGATTGTGAATGCAGATTATTGTCCGGTCCCCCGAGTACCGTCGGCGGACAAGAAAGAGGGCATCTTTCTTCTAGTGAACCAACTTGGTTGTACCGATAGCCATCAGATTGGATCGGTGACGTTTGAGAAAGACTGTCTGAAAAGATATTTCGAATTGATCACAAGAAACGACGAACGAGTAAGTTTAGTCCCACAAAACCTTGAGAATGGAATTCGATCTCTTCCCTCGTCGAATGGATTGAGATAGCAAAATGTGTCGTGGAATCCTGTTGGAAAGGATGTGATGTTTTCCTTGCATTCGG
Source organism: Pseudo-nitzschia pungens (assembly GCA_037355855.1). Taxonomy (NCBI): domain Eukaryota; phylum Bacillariophyta; class Bacillariophyceae; order Bacillariales; family Bacillariaceae; genus Pseudo-nitzschia; species Pseudo-nitzschia pungens. The sequence goes on along the minus strand of CM074764.1, from coordinate 671,136 downwards.
AGATGCCCATTGAGTATTTTTTCTACTATTTTCTGTTTCGCACACTGATGATTAACGCTATTGACATCTTTTGGAATCCATCATCCAACTCTGGCACCGATTTTCCTCTGGCGGAACGGCAAGATTGATTGATTGATTGATTGATTTGGTTGTTGGTTTGAAAAAGACAGCATTGAGATTGAGTCGAAAAGAACGGGTGATCTTTATTTTTTATCGGAGAATAGGCACGATCCGAAATCGCAACCATGAGCTCCTTGCAACAGGCTTTGGCGCAATCTCAGAAGGACGGTTTTGGCAACGGCAGCGAGACAAAGCAAACAGCGAAAACAAAAACGAAAACGAAAACGAAAACATTTACGCCAGTCATCCGAACGGTCCAATCTTCCGACGACGAAGACGACAACAGCACCGCCTCGTCGGATTCGTCGTCGTCGGACGAGTCTAGCGTCGGCTCGAAGGAAGAGCAAACCGATAAAGAGGTGTCGCGCGACATGATCAAGATCCGACAAGAAGCCGTCGACCTGTTGAACACACCCTCCGCGGGGCCCAACGCGGCCGCGAGTCCACAGAACTACAAACAAACGTACGAATTCCCGCACCAGAGACGATCCGCGGGAGAGGCGTCGCCGTCCTATTCCTATCAGTCGTCGCATCCGTTTGCCATGCACAACCCCGAATCACACCCGAGGGCGCACGTCGCTCCGGAGCTGTCGGTGAAGGAACTGCTGGTGAACTGCGTTTCGGAGGTGTGCAAATCGTCCTCCTCCGAACTCATTCACAAGGTTTTCAGTGCCGGCTACAGGAGCGTCAGCGACTACGGCGATCCACCCGTCCGCGGAGACTGGGGAGACTCGATCGATACCTCGCAGCACGGCTACGGAAACGGCAACCGATCGAATTTCAGCAGTGGCGCGGTGGGAGGAAACATGCCCTCGAGGTATCAGGATTGACGGAATTTCTTTTTTTTTTTTTTCAATCGATAAAAAATAGTCCGAAAGGAAACACGGTTAGATACGCACACGTGCTTTCTTGATCCGTCGCTTTGTGAGTTGATCCGTGGTGTGTTCTCTGAAACGTGGGGATGCGGTATGGAAAAACGAACAAATGTAAATAAAGGCTTTGGGAGAGAGGAAGGTTGCGTACACGTTGGAGTCTAGAAAAAGGAAGTAAAAAGGATTGCATACAGATAAAATATTCATAGACAGAAATAATAATAATAATAATAGAATCTTTTGGCGCAAACCATAGATAGTATTCATTTGGATTGCGTACGGTTCGGTTTGCTTCTAGATGCAATAATCGGTTCCCTTTGTCTACCAACGACGCTGAAAACTGTTCTATTCTCATCAAGCATTTCAATCGAATATGAATGCTAATAATAACAGCAATGAGACCAGAGTCCAATAACTAGCGTTTCTTTTCTCTATGTTACGTTAGAAATTAAAAAAAAAGAGGACGGCTGCATTGCATTGCCATTTGCCAAAAGTAGTCGCCTATCTTCTATCGAGAGACAAATGTGGTCGCCCACCGACCTATATATACTCGGTTGGATCGATTGACCGACCGCACGGTGTATTTTGTTGGTGTGTTGTCTCGATCCATAGCAGAAAAAACAAAAAGAGTTTGCAACATCGCACCCACACACACACACACACACAAGCCTTGCGCAAAACTCTCAAGAGATGATGTGTGCGCGCACCGATGATTCCGCCGCTCGCTTACAAACTCTCAAAGGGAGCCCAGTAGTTTCCGTCGTAGGCCTTGACGATGCTCGTCAGCGTGGGGACGGATCCGGGAACGGTCTCGGCCGTGACGAAGCCAAAGATACCGATCATGGCCAATCGTCCGTTGTTGATCTCGGCCTTGAGGCCGCGGGCCTTGGCTTCCTCCGACTTGTTCTTGGAGAATCCAAAGGGATCGAAGAGCTCGAACGGAACGGGGTGGGGGAGCTTGCCGGCGAACTTGGGGTATTCTCCGATCTTGTCCGTCTTGTTGACGTACCAGAACCATTCGAGGACGCCGACGAATCCGATGATCTGCAGCTTGGATTCGATGGGGAGGGCGTCCCACTGGGCGGGGGGGGAGAGGTCGGTGCTGGGGTGCGAGACTCCCTCGGTGGTCAGCTTCCACGGGAAGACGACGTTGGACTGGACGCAGTGTCCGACGAAGGCAGCCATGGCAACGCGTCCGTGCTTGATCTCGGCTTCTCGGAGGAATCGGATGGAGTCCTCGGCGTCCATGCCGTAGAGACCGGCATCGGCGAGGTTCAGGGGATCCCAGAATTTGACAAGGGGGTTGAGTTCTCCGGCCAGGACTTCGAGGTCGGCCTGAACGGATGGATGGATGGATGGAGCGTGCGAGAGGTTCATTCGTTCATTGCGTACAATGCGATGCGATGCGATGCAAAGCGAAACCAACGAGTGAGTTCCATGACCGAGGAAGGGAGAAATAGTAGAGAGCATCAAGGTCGTCGTCGAGGTCATCAATGTTTGCAACGGAACGGGAAAGCTAGCCGCGAGGATCGAAACGAACAAAGATCCGGGTCAAAAACAACAACGCACCTTGGTCTCGGAAACCCGGGTCGAGGATTGCCGGGAGGGAGCATTCTGTGAGGTGAATGCGGCAACGGGAGCCGCAAGAGCGAGAACGGAGAAGGTCTTCATGGTGCTGCTACTACGTATAGTTTTGGACTTTGCAATTGTGATAACTGGAGATTGGCTAGGGGATGAGCCGCGCGCTGCTCGGGCTTCCGCTAGGGTCGAGGTCGGTGTCGGTGTCGACGACTCTAGCTTGATGCGGCAACGAACGACTCGACTTTTTTCTTCGCTAAGATTACTAAGGTACTCTACTCAATCGCATTCGTTCTTCTCGACTTTTTCTATCGTGAACCCAAAAAGTTGCGTATCTTTCGGCTCAACTTGCGAGGAGACGGTCAGACAGACATCGGCGTTTTGCCTACCGACCCAAAACTTCTACATTATTCCCTAAATATACAACTCCATTTTCTCCCCCTTTTACAAATGTCAATGGCATCCGAAACAAGAAGAATCATCGTCGTAACTTGTTTTAATCGTCATCGTAATTACTGTAATCGTCACCGTCATCATCGTCCATCATCCTGCATCTGTTTTGACAGTTCGCATCACGCGAAAAAGTCATCAACCATTTTGATACAGAAAATTCTACGACTAGACGATGATTTCGGAACCCTTCATCCCGCCTGTTACTTCCACTTCGTACATGATACTGAAGTATTAAGTCCAGTCGACGATCGTGCTGATACGATTTGCCAATTGCAAATACTCATATAACCGAAATCAGCATCGCAACGCTACTATCATAGCACCATACCATACCATACCATACCATACCGCACTGCATCGCATCGCATCGCATCAACAGCAGTAGGCCTGAATAAAAAATAATAACAGCAAAAGAAATCAATCCGCACGACAACCCTCGCATCCTACACGTATCACCGCAACTTACCTCACTCTCAAACAACAAAATGACGAACGTAACGGTGATTGGCCTCGGGGCCATGGGAGGAGGAATGGCGCGATCCCTGCTGCGATCCGACGCCGTGAGCCGCGTCGTCGGTTTCGATCTCAACCATGCCGCCGTATCGAAATTCCACGAGGAAGCCAAGCGAACCGGAAAGTCCCTGGGAGACGCTCCCCCCGGCCCCGAAGAGCTCACCCTCGATCGGTTCGTCGATGGCGAAACGACGGACGTCGTCCTGATCGTTCTGGTGAACGAGGCGCAGTGCCAATCGGTCTGCTTCGACGGCAAGGACGGGAGAAACCTCGAGGCCCTGCTGGGGAAGGGATCGATGGTAATCGTCTCCTCCACCGTCACTCCCGCCTGGAGCAAGCGCGCCCACGCCAGGTTCGCCGAGAGCGGCATCCGCTTCCTGGACTGCCCCGTGTCGGGCGGCCCGGTCCGGGCCCTCGCGGGGGAAATCACCATGATGTGCTCGGGGGATCAAGGGGACCTGGTGGCCGCGGATCCGCTCTTCCAGGCCATGGGAACCGAGATCCACGTCGTCGAGGGCGGGGCGGGAATGGGATCCACCGTCAAGATGGTCCACCAGCTCCTGGCGGGGGTCCACATCGCCGTCGCGGCCGAGGCCCTGGCGCTGGCCGCCAAGGCGGGCCTGGACGTTCGGCAGATGTACGAGATCGTGAGGGGCGCCGCCGGCAACAGCTGGATGTTTGGCGACCGGGGCAAGCGGATGATCGAGTACAAGGGAGAACCGGACGAAACCGTCATGAGCTCGCTGGCGATTTTCATCAAGGACATGGACATTGTCTACAGCAGCGCCAAGACGCTCAGGTGTCCGGTTCCCATCGCCACGGCGGCCCTCCAGCAGTTCATCGGCGGGGCGGGATTGGGACTGGACCGCAGGGACGACTCGCAGGTCGTCCGGGTCTACGAGGCCCTCTCGGGGGTTTCCGTGTCCGCGTCGGCGGCCGCGTCGGCTTCGCCGGCGCCTCCCCCCTCGATCAACGAGAGCAACGGGGTCGGCGACGTCTGGACCTTTCCCGACGGAACGAAGGAAACCATCGTCGATTGCTGCGACGAGCCGGACCACCGCGTCGTCATCCGCAACCGATACGTCAGGGTCCTCGAGGCCCGCATCGCCGCCGGGAGTTCCTGCGGGGCCCACCGGCACTCCAAGCACTCGGTCTTTTTTTTCCTGACGAAGGCCGGGATCGACTTTGACAACCACGTCTGGGGGACCCCCGCCAAGGTGCGCGAGCGGGCCGAGTTCGGGGAGGTCCGGTACGGGGGCTTTACCGAGAACGATCCCCTGGTGCACAAGATCACCAACGCGAGCGCCACCGACGAGATGCTGTGCGTCGACGCCGAGCTCGTGTCGCCGCCCCCGTCCTCCTCCTCCCGGCCCAGCGAGGACGAGGCCTTTGCGGCGGACCACCACGAGCTGGTCAAGACGCGGGAGGATTGCAGGGTGTGGAAGCTGTCGCTCGGACCCGGGGAGTCCGTCCGAGTGGCGTATCCCTTCTTCCACGTGAGCGTCGTCCTCTCGGGATCGACCGTCCGGACCGAGGTCGGCGACGATGGCGCGGGCTGGGAAACGGCCTCCGAAACCGGAGACGTCGGTTGGAACCCACCGTCGGGCGGAGTCACCATTGCCAATATCGGAGACTCTTTGTACGAGCAATTCATCCTGGAATGGTGCTAGGCGGCGTCGCGTCGCGTCGCGTCGTGTCGTGTCGCTCCGCGGCAGTGCGAGGTGCGCGTGCAGCGAAAGAAATCGCGTAAATAACAATAGATTCCGTACACGCAGCCGCAGATACGGAACTCGAAAGTGGAATACTACAATTACTACCATCATACGAATTACTACAATAAGTAAGGTTACTTCGTATTACTTGTTTGAGAATAATGCCACCGGTCTGTCTAGGAATGCAGTTAATGCGCAAATTTGCTTTCGAAACGCCACGTGCGATGATCATTCGAATTGCTTTTTGAAACCATAGCGAGCACCCTTTCCATTCGACTGCTGCTTTTGCATAGCATACCTTTGGTTTCTTGTGTCAACTTTTCAAAATCAAAATCAACTTTTGGAAAGTCCAGAACGTTCCGAGCCTCCGGTAATTAATCTACTATTCTACTACGTAGTACTACGTACTTCCAAGTGTTGATGTATGCATGGTACATACTCTCCATAGGACTCATGCATCACATCCACCAGGATTCTCGTTTCGCCGGACGCGAACGTCAAGGCGAGAAGCGAGACCGACCGCAGATGACAACCATCGACGACGACTCGACTCGACTCGTCGAGAGAAGCGCAATCCATCTCCAAACCGAGGGGCGAGGCAAGAAGCAAGACTCCCGGGCATACATAACTTACCATATTATCTTACTGCATACCGGACTTTTACTACGGCACCAGTAATTACTGTACCGCACCAAACGGTGTTCCTTCCTTCCTTCCTTCCGTCGCAATCATGGATTCTCCGTTCCAAACTTCGCGCCGACGGGGCTCGACGAAGCGAGGCGAGGCGAGGCGAGGCATTGCACGGTGGGAGGCCCGCACGGCGCTGCACGAAGGGTCGATGTGCGAATGGACCGCGTGCACGAGTGTGTTGTACGATTACGAGAACGAGCGCACGGTACGGTAACTCACTATTTCACCGCAAAATGAAAATCCTACAAAGCAAGTTATTGCGGAGCGCTTTCTTGCTTCTCCCGCGAGACGGACCCGCCCTGCCCTGCCTTGCCTTGCCTTGCCTTGCCTTCTCCCCTGCGGTACCACCCGGTGACATCCTCCCCGCATTCATCCAACGAACGAAACAGATTCAATCCATCCATCGATCTCAATCCATCCATCCATCCATCAATCCATCCGTCCATCCATCCATCAACAATCAAAACAAGAACTTTTCCGATTTGAGATTCGGTCCCCCTTGCGAAGGTACAATATCGTACCGTACAATATCGTACCGCACTGGTACTCTTGCAACATCCCGCGCTGGAACCAGACTCTGCTGTAGGGTTTCGCGTCCACTACTCCCCTCGCGTTCTTGAATGAGAGAGAGAGAGAGAGAGTGACGACGCAAGCGAGGAATGCAACGAACCGAACCGAATCGAACCGAATCGCAACGAACGAAAGCACTCTGGGACACAGGACAGGAGCGAAGCGAAGCGATCCATTCCTTCGTCCGCCGTTGACATCCTCCCTCCTTCCCTCCCTTTCTTCCTCCCCGAACGAACGAACGAACGAACGAACGGACATGTTCCTCCCGCTGGATTCGGCGCTGCACCGGTCGTCGATCGCGGCCCGCCGAGCGAGGCGCGCCGGGACCGACGCGGAGGATCCGGTTTCGGATCCCGCTGCTTCGGCTTCGGCTTCGTCTTCTCGGAGGCGAACCACCGGTCGTTCCCTCCGTCCCGGTCGCGGTTCCGGTGCGAGCCCGGGGTCGGCTTCCGGAAGAAGGACGGGAAGACCAACAAGAACAAGAACAAGAATCGCGAGTTCGACTTCGACTTCGACTTCGACTTCGAGCTCCGGAAGCGCGACTTCGACGAGAAGTGGAAGCGTCCATCCAAGCCAGCGCAAGAGCAACCAGCGTCGTCCCGGCACGCGCCCCCCGCTTCCCCTTGCAGCCCGGAGCGTTGGAAGTGAAACGCCAACGACGACCACCGCCATCGGGGGACCCGGGTCCTTTCGAGCCGTCCCCGAGCGCGAGGATCCTCCGCCGAGCGAGAGCGAGAGCGACAACCGGAAACGGAACCGGAACCAGAAACGGAACGACGAGTCCTCCATCCAAAAGATCCGGGCAACCGCGCGTGGGGTTCGTCGTTCCGGACACGAAGCAAACCCGAATCCCCTCGAGCCAAGCCGGCACCGACGCGAATTGACATTCCCATCGACATCGACATCGACTTCGACATCGACATTCACATCGACTCCCTTTGTCCGCTCCTCCGAGAGGGTTGCCGGAAGCGCGTCGCTTCGAACCGGCAGCAATGGCGGTTTCGGTTCTCGTCTTTGCTTCTCAAAACCCAAAACTCCGGCCGTGGCTCCCGGCAGCGTTGCCACTGCGAATGACAATCTCGATGACAATCTCGATGACAATTACAATGACACTGCCAAGCCCGATCCCGATGCCGCTGCCGCTGCGGGGATTCGGCGATTCCGGACCGATCCCGGGCATCGCGACCGCTACGGTCGTTCCGCTCTCGCCATTTGCGAGACCGCGGACCGGGACGCCTTTGTCCTCGAAACCAACGGAGGCCAGGGAACCCCTGCTGCCGGCGATTCCCATCCCGCGGTCACTAGAGCAACGAAAACAACAGCAACAGCAACAGCAACAGCAACAACAACGAAGATTCGCAACACGATGCGCAACAGCAACCGCAATAGCATCAGCAATAGCATCAGCAATCTCCCAGTGCAACAAGACCACGATGCTCCGGTCCCTGCAGCAACCCGAATGGAGGTCGACGAAACAACGACGACGACGACGACGACAACTACAGCGAAGCATTCGAGTCATTGGAGTCATTGTCATTGGGAACGGGGCGGCGACGAGGATTGCCGGAAACGCAAACCCAAACCCAAACCCAATGGCAGCGATGGCGGTGGCAATTTTGATGGCGATAGCGATTTTGATGGCGATGGCGATGCATCCCGCAACGCGGTCGTCGTCGATTCGTTTCCCGGAGCACCGCGGGCGCGGAGCCCGTCCTCGAACGAAACCTCCGCCGCCCGCGATTCGGTGGCGCCGTCCCGTCGCGAAGCGAGGAAGGGGTCGTCCGCGGTCCAACCCGAAGCGAACGCCGAACCGAAACGATCTCCCCCGCGCGCCGCAAACGTCCCTCCGCTCGCGAGCGCAAAGCGAAACCGAAAGCGAAACCGAGAAGCGCAACGAGAATCGGAAAGGAAACGAGAAGCGCAACGAGAACCGGACGATGACAGGAATCCCAAGCGCGTTGCGATCCATCCCGCAAGAGCCAAGGAAAATCGGACCCGAAACCGTCCCGGGACGGGTCCTTCTTCCGGCAACCAAAACCCGACCTCCGGCCATTGCGAACCGGAAGGCAATCCCGATGGATCCCACCGCGCTCGTTCCCAACCCGCGAGTGCTGCTTTCCGGGACTCGGTGTTCCGTCGAACGGGAAGCAACCAAAGGACGAACGACGAAGGATGCCCCGTCGGGTCGATCGAGAATCGGGATTGCACGAGCAACGGCAAGAGCAACGGCAATAGCAATAGAAATCGCAATCGCGATTCCCACAATCATCCCCATCAGCCTCCGCCCCACCGCCTCACCCGAGAAAATCTCCGGGCACTGGAACTCTCCACTCAAATCGGCAGCGCCGTGCGACCGTGGTCCGCGAGCAACTACCGGTCCGGGACGTCCTCCGTTGCCGCGGACCGCGGGGAACCACCGGCGCGCCAGCGAGCCATCGGGCCCGGGATCGATTTCGGACCCGGGATCGGAATCGGTGTCGATCGCTGTCTCTCGCGCGGTTGTTCCGCGGCGCATTCGACGGACGTCATGGGCGTTTCTCCGCCGGAAGCGTTGCGAAAGCGGGCCGAAACCGTCGACAACGAAAGCGAAAACGACCGAAACAACGACAGAGACAGAGACAGCGACAGGGACAGCGACAGAGACAGCGAGAATGATGGGAAAACGGACCGGAGCAAACGTGTGGCGCGGTCCTCGCTGCGTCCGTACGACCACGGAGTCTTTTCTCGCTCGGGATGGTCGAGCTGCGGGGGAAGCCGGGCCAACAACGACGACAACGACAACAGCGATGAGGACGGCGATGACGAGAACAACGGTGACGAGACGAGCTACAGAGATTCGCTGGCGGCAACGGATTCTTCCCACCACCACCATCGAATCCGAAACCAGACGCGAAAGAAACTGCTCGCCGACTTTGATGCCGTGGCGACTACCGATGACGACGATGGGGATGCCAATGCCAATGGCAGTGCCAATGCCACCGACAATCGTACCGATGCTGGCACCGGCACCGGAATTCGCCAGGCCTCCGAGGGTTCCGGCTCGGGAGTCGTGCCGCGCGCCAACCATCCCATTCGAAAATGGCTCCACCGAGCTCGCGGCGGGGACGCGGATGGGGATGCGGACGAGGCTCCCGTGGATGCCATGACTGCTGGTGCTGCTGCGGATTCTTCTTCTGCTGCTGCTGCTGCACGCCCGGGATCCGGAGAGACCGGGACCGCTCCGGCTTTGGAGATGGACAAGAGAGACAAAACCAATGGTGCCAACGATTCGAAACCATCCGCCGCAGCGCCGGACGATGAGATGGACGCGGCCCCGCCCGACACCCCGGAAGACAAAACGACACGGATTGCTTCGAGAATCGCGAGTCACCGTCACCACCCAACGGCAAACCGCGGTTCCGATCGGTCCGAGACGGTGGCATCGCCGCAAATGCTTCCAGCATCCTCCGCCGGAGATACGCTTTTGGCTGCCGCGTCCAACAACAACAACAAGAAGAAGAACCGCAAACCCGATTCGAGACGAGCCTGCGCCGCTTTTGCCCAGGAGGCAGCCTCCTTTGGGTCCCCGATTCCGTCCCTCGACGCAGATTTGTGGATGGACGAGGAGGATCGCGAGGAATGCGTCCCGGAGCCAACCACTCGGGATGCACGACGAAGGAACACACTCCACAAGAAGGACACCGCGAGACGAGTGTCGCTCGAATCATCGCCACCCTCCGTCGCAGTGGGAAGCAACCGTCCGAAGGGTGCCATTGCCGTTGTCGATGGCGGTGCAGGTGCCGGTGCCGCGCGGTCCAAACCCGGAACAGGACACCGAGCGTCCCCGTTCGAATTCATTACCATCGATACGGACGACGACACGGACGATTCCGTTGGTTCGTTCCGCAGCAATGGGTTGGAGACGAGCCCGCGATTCCAATCCGGATGCCCCGCCGTGGCAAAGCGACGGGCGTCCACCGTCACTCGCCCAAGCCAAAGCAAAAACCGAACCGTTGCGCGTCCTACCTCCCGGACCCACATTTGGGCCTCTGGCACGGATCGCGGCTCCCGAAACGAACGAAAGCCTCGGGAACGATCCAACTCCAAACCCAAACCCCAACCGCCGGTGCAGAGAAGCCTCTTTCAACTCTACTACGGGGACAACGCCGAAGACAGCGACTGGTCCACCGACCGGGATGTTCGCCGAGAGAATGAATGGGGAAACACCGATACCGACGACGGTGATGATGGTGATGATGATAGTGATAATGATGATGATGGCAACGACGATGACAGCAGCCTGGACGGAGCTACCATTGCGTTTGAAGAGGATTCGTTGTGGGACGAGGGGTGGACGGATCGCCGTCGTCTGTTCTACGCCCCTAAAAAGACTCTGTTCCGCACCAGAAGTCATAGGACAAGAGAAACGAATCCTACGAAACGCGCTGAGCCTTCTGCGGGCTTGACCCGTCGCACAAGAAACAAATCCGAACCGGAGGAGGATGATTCGTCCTCGTTGTCGTCCTCGTTGTCGTCCTCGTTGTCGTCGCGATCGGATGCGATTGCTCCGGCGATGGCGACCGATCGGGCTCGGCGAAATGGTCTTTTCGATCGATCGTTCCGCGCTCTCGACAGAAGGGGCGGCACACCGACGATTAGCATTTGCAGGTGCAAACCGTCCCTGCGCTTGGCTCTCGTCGTGCTCGTTTTGTGGGTTATCGCTCGGGTCGGGAACGATCCGGAACACGACGGCTTTCCGGGTGCACGCTTTGCCGATCGCTCCGACGGATTGCTCGATCGGACGAAACCGAACCGAAAGATCCGCCCCCCTCCGATCCGCTTTTCGACCAATCCGAGCTTGGTCCTCGTCCAATCCTCGAAGATGCACGCGGCCAGCACCGTGATGTGAACAAGCAGTTCGGAGCGAAACAGAATTGTCGCGGCCGGACGGATGACCGATCGTCTCGACTCGGTTTGCGTCACGCCACCGCCACGCAACGGAACGGAATAGACCGCAACCGTGCCGACAAAACACAAGGTACGTCTCGCGCATTCGAATTTTTGATGGCGTTTGCCCGAACATTCACGGCAAATGGGCAGACGAACGACGCGTTGTTGTTGTCACCGTCGTCCGGGGATTGCGGTCGCCGGACAAATTCTCTACCAATCCCCGCACAATTCCGCCCGCTTCGACCAGCCTTTTGGAGGATGCGTCGTTGGCGCATGCAGCAGCGCTCTTACAACTACCAGCCAGTCTCTTGCGTTGCCAATAGAAAAGCCCGTGATACGATCAATATCGTGGTCCATGAAAAGAAGGTTTCCCGTGACGACGATGTGATGAGAGAAGTGACTTGGACCATACATCTATCTAACAACTACTATTCTGTTCTAGTTCTGTTCTAGTTCTGCTTTTCGTTCATTGTCTGACGCGTGTGGTTCTTTTGCAGAACAGAGAATGAAAAATACTATGTACTGTACAATAATTACATCGCTTTCAAAACTGTACTGATTTAGTAAACTTTACCAAATGTTTGTCGTTTGCAGAATGCATGGAAGGACTCCACGCAGCTCTCGTTGAATTTTTCGGCCTCGTCAAACTCGACATCCGGTCTTCCGACGGACGCGGGACCTTCGCTGGCCACCGCCTGAACCACCAATTGTCGCAATTTGCTGTTTTCGGGAGATATCCACTCGTCGTACGCTTTCAGAACTTGATCCTTCGTGATGGCCTTGAGACAAATGACCTCCTCGCGATGCGATTCCCACAGGTACCGGCAGTCCCGAATCTCCTTCCACAAATCCGACGTCTCTTCGCTCAGAGAATTGTACATGTTCAGCTTTTCTTTGGCCAACCCGATCATGTGCCCCGTGAAGGTTTCGTGGGTCATGTCGGCCAGAGTCTGGCGAAATTCGCGGAGAAATCGTTTTATTCGCTCCGTGATCTCTCCGACGGTTTTGATGGCGCTCACCACACAAATGTGAATGCCAATGACGCCATCGGTCCAACGGGAGTCGCAAGCGACGTGGTACCCGAATTGATCCTTCGTGCGGATCTGGTTGTAGATTGGCTCGTACATCATTTCGATCAGCAAGTCCACCGTGACCCGGTCGCTCGTGTTGTCCTTCCCGACCTGAAAGTAGACCTCCACCGCCGAGTTGGACTCGGTCGGATTCTTGGACACGCACGTGAGCACTTTGGTCTTCGGTGGCATTCCTGAAGACCAACCGGCCGGGGTACTTTTTGCGCGAGAGGCCGCAGTTCCCGACGCAGCTCTCGCGCAAGCGATCGAGGATCGCGTCCCCGACTCGATTGGCGTCCGCGACATCGACGTTGCCCGTGCAGAGTCCTTCCGCGCCGATTTTGCCCAGCAGGCTCGACACCGTGGTCGCAAAGGTTGGCACGTCGATGTTCTCGATCGCCTCGCATTTTTGCCGGGCGGAAACGCCCTTTTGGCAAATGCTGCGGATGCGGATCCCGCTCGCGAGCGCCTTCGCTTTCATGCCGCTGTTGCGGCACGATCTCCGATAGTTTTCGAGAACGAGGTCGAACCGTTGCTTGGAAAAGCCTTCCGGCAGTTCGTTCGTGTCGTTGTTTCGGAACTTGAGGAGCGTCTCGAGCATGATGACAAAGAGATTCATCAACTTGTCGTTGAAGCCGTGGACCCGCATGACCAAACCGGTGTCGTTGGACGACAGGGACGAACCGAGTTCGCAAATGCTTGCCATGTACGCTACTTCGGTAAGATTGTCACAGACGAGATTGACCAAGATATCCGAACACGCGCTGTGCAAAACCGTCTTGTGTGCTTCGGCGCAATTCAATTGCAACCGCAACTCCGCGATGGGGCGTTTGAAGACTCGGTCCTGGACGTGCCATAGTTTCAATTCGTTGGTGTTGACAACGAGTTTCGGGAGCCGCTCCGGCGAGGCCTTGGGTGGGATGGCCGGAAACGTCTTGCCGTCTTCCACGTCCCAGTCGCTCTCGTCTCCGAATTTCATGCTCGCCCTCTCCCCCTCCAATGCCAGCGACACGATTCGATACTTGATCTTTTTGCTGTCGAGCGAGCCTTCGAAATCGGGAGCCGTCAATCGATCGTGCTTCAACTCGGAGGTGGGAACGTCCATTCGGTGCCATTTCTCGTCCTCGTCTTCGTACGCGCAAAGGATTTGGTTTTTCGTGCCGTTGTATTGCGTGACGGTCGCCGGGAACCATTCTTTCCGTTTTCCGACGGGGATTTGCAGCTTGATGGAACAGTTCAGCAGCGGGTGGTCGCAATCCGCGGGGGGCAGCGGTTTCAACGAAAAATCGGTCGGAACGAATTGGTTCTTTTGTGGAAGATGGAGCATGGAATCCGGTGGAGGCAGCTTTGGCTCGACGCATTGGGCCCACTCTTCGACCAGTGATTCGTCGATTTGTTGGCACCAAAAGGGAGTACCGAATATGGGCTCGATGTGGGGCGAACCAACCTGGGAAGGATCAAAAGCTTTGTCGGATGGAGGAAGAGAGTTCCGGTCGGGATCAAAGCTTGCGTAATAGTCCACGAGGTTGGATGGAGACGGAGCGGGAGCGTCGGTGTCTTCGTAGTCGCTGGACCGACCAAAGAGCGAGGAGGACAAATCGAGTCTCGCGTTGTGGGGTTTGAAACAACCGTCGAGAAGGTTCCGAATCATTTCGGGATCGTATTCGAACAAGAGGCCGCTCGCATCCAGCAGGCGTTCCGGTGGGACGTGCAACCAGGGCGAGAGTTCTTCGGCCAAGTCCACGACAAAATCTTCCGGCGGTTCTTCGTCGGCGTACCGGTGCGCAACCTCGTAAATGGATCGGAGTTCCTCGTAGATCCAAGCGGGGAGTCCGCCGTCCTGTCGGCAGCAGTGCCGGAGCATGCCAACGTACCGGTACAGCTCGGCCACGACCTCTCTCCAGTGCTCGACTCCCTCCTCGGATAGGTTGATGGTGACCGTGAACAACGCGTACGCGGTGGAGTTGACGCTTCCTTCGTCGCCGACCCCGGCGCACAATCCCGTGGCCCACGATTTGGATTTGAGGCGGGCCAGCAGGGATCCCTTGGCCTCGTGACCGATGAGGTGCGCGAGGTAGTCGCAGGGCTTGGCCCTCCAGTTGCCTGATCTGTGGCGGGAGTTGCCATGTCACCGAGAGCGAGTGCTTGTCGCGCACCGGCGCCACGTAAAATATCTTTTGCAATCCCGACTCGGCGATTGGGGGGCCGAAGGACTTCATTGGCGATTCGTTCACTTGGTCCCATGTGTAGGACCCCGGAGGGTCCTTGGACCGGACGTTGGAAAAACACCTGATCACCTGTTCCTGCAAATAATCGAGAGGATATCCTCCCATCACCACCAATCGCATGTTCGATGCGTAGTGATGCTGTAATCAAGGAACGAAAGGGAGAACGATGGCAAATCGAAAAGCAACCCGTAAACAAAGAAAATCAGAATGCAAACAGAAATCACAATGTCAGAGAATTCGAACCCGGTTGGACCGACGATTTTTCCCCCACCATTATTTTGGAAGGAAATGGCATCCACAGGTCTTCCAGCCGACGCACCTCGTCGTAAAACTCCCTCAGCATTTTCAGTGGCTCGAGTCCCCCGGCTTCGGGCAGGGTCTTGAGGCTGTGGTAGTTCCCCCACCCGAATTTCGACGCCGGGTGCTCCTCGAAGGATCGTCCGCAGGTGTAGGCCAGCAGCTGCTGCAACCGGGACGCGTCGGAATTCTTGGCCAGCATGAATTCCGACTCGATCGCCTTGAGTTCCCGTTCCACGCTCGATTCCTTCAGGAGGGGCGCCACAAAGAACTGGGCAAAGAGATCGAGGGCACCACCGAGCTGTTCCTGGGGGATCTCGAAGTGATAGACGGTGTGTTCGTTTTCCGTGTAGGCGTTGTCGCTTCCGCCGTGCTTGCTCAGGTAGGCGTCGTAGGAATTTTCTTCCGGGTATTTTTCGCTGCCCATGAACAGCAAGTGTTCCAGGAAATGGGCCATGCCCTGGCATTCCTTGGGATCGTACAAGGATCCCACACCCACAATCATTGCGGCGGCAGCGTTGCGGAGTCCCCCTGTTTCTTCCTCCTCTCCTTCGTCGTCCTCGTCGTCATCGTCGTTGTCGTTGTCGTCGCTGTCCGGGGACGAGCCGTCGTTCTCGCCTCCCTTGGATGCACGGTCGTTCTCATCGCCTTCGCTGTCGTCGTCGTCGTCGCTCAAATCTTCCATTATCCCCCCGAGATTGTAGGCCTGTGTCATTGCAACAACATCGCATACCAACACCGCTCGCAGTCCGTTTGGCAGCAAAATCTGGCGATACTGTTTCTTGTCAAACGGAGATCGAGATGGGTTGAGATCGGGACCTTCTACTACTGCAGCAGCGGCAGCGGCAGCGTCGCCATTGATCTCACAACTCACGCCCCGGACCATGATGTTCGTATTGTTTCGATTCGATTCGTTTCGTTTCGTTTCGTGCGGTAATTGGAGATGGGTTTGTCGGTGCCAATGGCACGTATCTCACTTTTACGAAAACAAAGGCTGCTACCGTACCTTCGATGGCGAAGATTGATTCGTTCCTTGGGCAAGAGTTGCGTGTTGCACCTGCTTGCTATTGTATTGGACTGGACTGGGCTGGACTGGACTGGGCTGGGCTGGATTCCTGCTGCCGACGAAAGACGAAAGATGAGACACGGTTATTGCCTTTCTCTCATGATGGGTATGAAGGCAAGTGATGTACATTACGGGTAAGTGACTGAGTCTTGCCGTCAACGATACGAGGTAAGGTTAAGCCTTACGATCGATACGAATTGTAAAAAACCTGGTACAAGTAATAACCTTACTGTACCAGGTAAGTTTACGAGTAATCTTACTTCGTAATTACTACCGGTACCTTACTAGTACTTCGTACATCACAAAAAAATAGGCCTTCCTTTTTTACCAAGCTTTGATTTCGGGGAAGCGAGGGACCATGGAAACTAATCTTACGCACTGACGACCAATCGACGACTTTCGTAGGGTTCTGAGTCGTGAGTGAGTCGTGAGCACGTTTGTGTCCGAAACAATAATCCGAAACGATTTCAAACGTGCGCAGAGGAAACACGGTATTCCCCGTCTCCAACGCTACTGTAATTACCGTACGATTACGAGTAAGATTAACGAAGTACAGTACGTACGAGGAGTTTCGTAGTCGTACTACAAGTACCGTCATAAATGTTTGATCGTAAAATCACCGTCTTTTCGTTGATACGATTGATTGTTGATTGATTCGCACTCGTCGTCTCATCGATCCCGAAGCAACGTTTAGTATGGATCCCCAGGCAAGACCTTTGCGGCTATTTGGCGGGGGTTTGGGCATTTAAAAAAAGAATTCCGAAGGGCATGCCGAAGGAACACCAACAACAAAAACCCCGGTTGGGTCCGTGCTAGCAAGAAACGGGTTTGCAAACCGAGATCATCATGTCGTCGCAGCAGGACGAGATACTAGTAGTAGTACGCGTGCTGCAAATCGAATTAATTTTGTGATTGAAAAGCACTGGTTGTTGAAGTTCGAAACAGAGGAAAATTTCCGGAAAAACTCTCGGCATCTTCTGATCTTTCAGACTCGTCTCCTCGTCCTCTGCTTCCGCAAGCCCTCCTCCGCCCTCCTGCTGGTGGTGCTGCTGGTGATGCCTGCTGCTTCTTGCTTCTTCTTCTTCCTCCTCCTCTCGTTTGACTCCTACTAGTAATAGTACTAGTAGTACTACTAATACTACTACTAGAACTACTGGTACTAAAGGCTGTTGCTGTTTGCACAGGCTTCACTCCCTTGCACGGCTTTGCGTCAGAATGAAAATCGTCGAGACGGGGACTTACTTCTCTTCTGATGTCGATGCCTGGTGGTTCACTCAGACCCGGGAAGGTTCCCTTTTTCTGGCATGCTTGATGATACAGTGATGGAAAAGAAAAAAATATTTTATCTTATCTGCCTCTCCCATGAAAGTTTTTCCGTATTACCGAAAATAAGCCTCCTCCCGTCGCGTTTTTGGTATTTAAGTGTAATATTAAGCATATCAAAAATATTATCTCGGTTATATTGGGCTATAATTTGAGGACTAAATGGATTCCTATAACATTTTTTCGTATTCTTTCGAACATCGATATCTACTTTCATTTAGGACAACTTTCAATTAATTCAATACAAATCATAAATGAAACATTGAACGAAATTGACGGACATGATCGAGAATGAAATGAAAAGCATAATTATTTGGCATATACGAAAATTGCAGGAGAATCGTCGTTTAAGTAGAAATTGATCCGATATCAGTTTTCTTTTTCCGACTACCAAAAAAATTGAAAACTTCAAGGACCTAAGTGTTTAGAAGCGAGAAACAATGTCCTAAATAATATTAGTATCTGACGAAAACCCGAACCGCACGTGTTTAAGAGCTTAGGTCTCGTCCCTGTTTTTCGGTCCATTCGGCATGGGCGTTGTAATTGTCGACATCCGTTGATTCGACAAATGGAACATCAAAAAGTACGCATCAGTCCACTATTAAGCGACAGAGACAAGGACACAAAAAGAGATACCATATAAAATCGAAAAGAATATTACCATGCTGCCATCACGAATCGGTTGTATCGGCGTTGCACAGAGAACTCAGATGCGTGAACATTACCATCTTGGAAAGGTCCCTGGTGTTCCTCGAACGAAAGGGCCCGATACCGTGTTGGATGCCCGTGTGGCAATGAAGAAACACATGTAAGTCCTCGACAGTTGGTGTAGACTATCGTCCAGACTTGTCACATTCGACCAAACAGTTCACTCATTTTTCTGGCATGTGGAAATGCTTTTCAATCCTTCGGTACCGTACATGCACAAAACATTTATGAAACAAAAAGCGAGATCCTTTGCAAGAAAAAAATTCTTCGTCCATCTTCTGATTGTTCCATTCCCACTGTTAAAGAACCCCAAGCTATAGATGAAAACGCATTCCATGCAAGTGATTCAAATCCAACCGAATTCCAGGTTATAGGATTCGTTACAATAGTAGAGCGACTGCTATTCGCCAGCGCTCGCTCGTTAGAAGAATACGAGGATCCTTCTACGCTGGACAAAAGACTTCGCTACATCATCATTCGATTTCTAAAGAGAAAGCTACAAGTAGAACGCCATCGAAGGAGATGCGTTGCAGCCGCACTCGCTAAAGGCAAACTAATGGGCAACGAAATCCTTGGTTTGTCGAAAATAAATGACACCTTTCAGAGATTGAGCATAGGGTCAGTAGCAACGAGTCAGTCAGGGCTGTGATTTTGTGTGCAAAATGTTCTATCATTTGTACATTGCCTGACGGCAAACGTGAGATAGTAGGTTGAAAATGCAACCAGAATTCTTCTCACGAGAGCAGCACAATCTTTCGAAATCCCCATAAATCAGCGACGCTATGAATAGAATTGAGTTCTCGTGCCTGTTGCCCATCACTAAAAGCACGAAACCGAATCAATGCTGGAGGAAACAAATTCGAAAGATCGTCGGAGCATATTAGCTTCATACAGAAGGCACTTGCTCGGAAACACAAAAGGATCATCTCACTTGTGACTATTAGTAAGTGCTGGTCGTCATTGTTTCATAAAATAATAGAAAGCTTTCTAATCTTTACAGTAGTTGTCGCTATTAGAGTGCGGGTTGGATCAGTTCATCGTTTGCTTCATCTGCTTTGGTTCCTCCGTGTTGGACGCAAACTATTGGCCAGGGAAGTGCTCGCATTGGTACTATCGGCACGCGGCATGCTGGTCATGAAAAAAGGGTTTTTTTTCCTTTCCGTGCTTTGCTCATCATTGAGCTATTGCGTGACCTTCTAACGATAGAAAAATGGAAGCACTAAACCGTATCAAGATAAAAACAGACGGAAATTTCTTCTGAGCCAAAGCTGCATGCAAGATACTACTTGTAATTATCCGAAAAATGGTACACGTACGAATGACTGCATTGAAAATTTGACGTTGAGATGTGTTCTGACGACTGACGACATATCATGGGAAAGTAAAAAACAAATATGAGTGCCAGTACATGTCCGAGAAATTACTCGTATTGGTACTAACCTTTTATTAAGGTTTACTTGTAGAAGTATTAATCCTGACGATTCACGACTCACTCAAGAGAGTTCGTCAGCGATTGACTGAATGAATCATCACTCGGTCACGTACCCTTACGGTATGACTTAAGATTACTTACCGATACGACTTGTGAATTGTGAATCGTGACATACATATGTATTTAATATACATATACGTAGTACTAAATATGATGATGATACTCTTCAATCTTCACTCAGAAAAAAACATTTTTCTGTCGATCGAGCTAGTCGGACAGGCTTGATCCAATCCATGGCGTCTTTCGTAGCTTCAATGAAGGGTCTATTTGCTATTTGCATCATATTATTATTATTTTACAGAAAAAATTGTCAGCTACGTAACCTTACCGTACTGTGATAAAGTACTTCGTAGATAATTACTCGTAACGATGGACGATAGCAAACAAAACCCATCACCCATCACCCATCACCTAGAAATTACCACTGTCATCTCCCCATCAGAGCGAAATAGAAATATCTGCACCGTGTCATTGGGCAAGAGAAAGGCTTGCCCTAGAAATTGCGTGTTATAGACGAATGGCGCTGAGAATGGCGATACAATTACTTCCGTTTTCGCGACTGAAAACTGTCGTTTATTTTACCCTGTTTCTTCTCGCCGTTGAGTGTGGATCATCATTCACGAGTACACCAAGACGGCAAATACCGATCAGTGGGACCAATCGAGAGGCCGGTGGTGATTGGTTGGAAACAGTAAGGTCGCCAAGCCAGGGCATTGTTGAAATCGAAATCGTTGACGAAGAGAATTCTTGTGCATTCTTTAGCTGCCACAACAACCATCCCGTCCGAAATCGAACGGCAATTCTTGAATGAAAAACAATTGGACTTCGTCCTGGGATACCTAAACAAGCATCACGGCAAAGTTCTCACGAAATTTTCCGAAGTATTTTCCAAGTTGGGTGCCGAAAAGGCGAAGAAAAACTCGTGGAGTGGGGGTTCATACAATATTTTGTCGGCAAAGATAGTTGGCATCGACACCGTATCTTTTGATCTAGATGTAGAGGTACAGCGACGAAACGAAAAGCCCTCAGTGGAACGTGTTTCGATTGAGTTGGGTAGGTAGTTTTTCTGTTGGTTGCGTCAGATCCACTAAGCATGTCTTCCTGTGTTCGTTGTTGTCACGCTTTTTCACACTCTTTTTCTACGGTTTGTTCTTCCTATCTCAAAATGCGCTACCATAGACGCAATGCCTGTATCGAATAATCGCAAAATTTTAGGAAGAAGTGGTGAGCGTGTTATACCAACCCCCATTTCACGTGACTTGAACTTGCCTCCTATCGATGATATCGTTCGTCGCCTCTGCCGTTTGTGCTGGATGGTGAATGAACCAGACACGACGGGAAAGTTGTTCCAGCTCGGAATGCAACTTGGTGGCAATGATATTGGAAGACTCAAGGATAATATGTACCTCAATCAGTGTCCGCACAACCGTTATGTGAGAAAGTATTTCTATGGCATGGTGGCGGATGCTACCCTGGAGGCCGCAATCTTGTGTTCTCAGGGGAAGATTTCCAACCGAATGAAGATCACGGCCATGTTTCCGGAGATGAATCCATCTATGGATTCGTATCGGTGCGTATATTTCCTGAATATTTTTCGATCTTTTTTGTTGGACGGTTTGATCGTTGTAGGATGGATTGCGGATGAACGACAAGAAACTCCAATGGTTTACTGTTCTGTCCAACATTTTCCTCACTTTTCTTGTGTCCCAATTCCGGACTGTCCATCCCAAAATGAAGAATCGGAACCATTTTGGAAATGGTGCGAACTATTGCCATCAAGCTTTGTGAGCAAAATCTCCGAGTCCGGGTCTGTGTCCAAGGATCCATGGGGGTCGGAATATTTACGGGTGTTCCGAAACAACTCGGCGGGGTGGCCAAATTGCTTCAGATGATGGATTGGCAATCAAACGAGGGCGAAGAGAACGAAGGAATGGTAGGAGATTATCTCAACTTTGGCAATATTGGTGCTGAACACGTTGTGAACGCACATGTTAGAGAGGATGGCACTAAGGTGGAGCAAGATGATGTCTTTATCCTTATTGCTCCACAATCCATGGTTGGTGTGGATTCATCGATCATTGGACCATTGAAAGAAATGGTGGACGCTGCTGGGAGTCGACCAGTAATTCTATTGAACCCTGACCTCACTGACAAATTTTCTTCTCAGGGTCAGCAAAATGTCAGAGGCCGTCAGGTGAGTGTCAAAACGACTCAAAAATGTAGCCTTGTTTGATGCAGATGGAAAGGGGAACCAACAAATATTGTCGCTTTCCCTTCTCATCACCGCTTTATCACCACTAGGACCGAATTGATTTTGCCAATACATTTAAAACGATATGGCATTTCAGTAATATTTATGTTTCGGGGACTTCCTACTTCCCGATACTGGGAGCCACATTCAAACCCGGACCACTGAATATGTGGGCTGCATATCAACGAAGAGATCTTGCGAAAGAGGAGGGAGAAATGTACATTCCTATTCTTGCGGGTGAAGGAAAGCCACCAGGTGACCAAATTTTGGCTTCTTTCGAGAGATAATCGAGGATGAATTTTTCTTTGGCACTCGCCAATCTACAACCTAATACGAAAGCCAAAGTTCACTTCAAAGTAGTTACTGTCTCCGTCTCGAATGATGCTAGTGCCGACCTTGTAATTTCTATATTTTCTTTTGTAAACTACTACTACTAGTGTCAATCAGCATTTACTGTAGTAGGGTAATTACTACATTGCATTTCTTGTTCACTTCTGTTTCGTCAGAATTTTTTGGGTGTCGTTTAGTACTAGTAGTAGTATTTGGGATTCAATGTCTGCACTGCTGTACTTCCTAGAAATCTTGAAATTGTGACAAAGTATGAGGATTCTAGTAACAGGAGAGCTTCTTGTTGAGTGTTGAGCATAACTTCAATAGCGTACTCTATTCCTCTCCTTTTTATAAAACACAGAATTATAGGCATCAAAAACAGATGGCACATTCAGGGAGGCAACATTGCTGCTGCCTTACTCCTACTAGGAAATAGTTTCAGAAACATCATTCTGCTGAGTCAGCAAACAAACGAAAACCAAGAAATAGTCTTCCTTGGGGTATGGATTCTTCTTGGTCGACTATCACTAGTAGCTTCTTACTAACCTCAAAAATAAATAGTACTAGTACTCGTACATGCCTGAACCTTCTTCTTACAAGCGTGGGGACGAACGCTCATACTACTTTCGAAATAAGATTATGTAATGTCTATAAAACATCTAAGTATTGAGAATGCTTTGTCATCAAGCTTGTGCTTGAATGCAACCAGGTCAGTACCTTCACTTTCAATGGTTCAGCATTGCAAATGATTGAAGCCCCCTTCTTGCTGGCAAATTTTGGAAGAAACAAGAAGAAGAAAATCTGCCACCCCAAGGTCAATTGACCTTCCAGCAGCACTCCAGTGGTCATAGAAACTTCTGGATTCGAAGTTCGGCAGCTCTCATGCAGTGCCCCTATCACCATTGTATCTCTGTGGTGCCTGTGATGATAGACAGCACCACCACCAGGACAGTATTATCATTATTTTTTCGTTTCCCCACATCTTCTCCCAAAAATCTTCTCTGATTTTGAGATGAGAAATCGTAGGTCCCGTGATACGAACGTCATCGTATGAGTTCGTACGTTCGGTGAGGTCCATACGGGATTGAATATGAATCGTATCTTTCTTATTTTTAAAATTATTCTCTCAATCAAGTTATTTATTGCGCTTTTTGCGTTTTGGGCGGGTCTCATGAGTTTGTAAGTAAGGTCTTAACCTTCGGTCCGAATCATCCAATTTGCGTACACCCACACCTCAGATTTTGTATTTGCGTATCAGACACCTGTTTCTTGACATTGTTTGAACATGATTTACTGAGCCCAACAAGAGATCGTGGGATCCTGTTCCCTTCATGCTGATACCGACACCGGACCTAAGGCACCTCATAATTTTTGTAGTGAAATGTTATGGGTCTTCTATGATAAAATAGATACATGCCTGATCGTTAAACACATTACTCACTTTTAAAAGAGGCACACAAGACTGGAAAGGTCACAGTCATACCTGGTTCGCATGTCATCCTGCAATGTGCTCATTTATTTAAAGGAAGTTATGAAATACGAAGTAAACCTTACTACTTCGTAATCTGTTACGAACGACCAGATATATACTTCATCACTGGTACTACGTATGACGCACGGGAATGAATGACGGCTTTCTCATTGTAACGTCATGATTTGAGTGAAAGGGCTTAGTAATATGGAATCAGTCTATGTATTGACACGACAAACTATGAGAACAGATGCCCTAACATCAGCAACGTCTTGCCTCTTACTTACTTGTACGTATCACATCGAGGGAATCATTCCGATGTTTTCGTAATCTCCAGAACAATTATTGTTTTCAGACGGTTAGCAAAACCGCTTGTACCGGTAAGGTTACGTATGTTTATCGACATAATGCATGGCGGCACACATTAGCCATTCTGAAATTCACGACCACCGGACTCAAAAACCAATACTGAAAAAACAAGAATAACAATAACAGTAACAATATTATCATTACTTACCCTCCTGTGCCGGCGTTTTGAACTCCTCTCTTCGCACGTAGCACGGGAGGAATTGCAACGCATGAGCTACAAGAGATTTGCAACGTCGACTAATGCGCTGCAATTAAGGCTCTATTTGAACGAGAACACAGAAAACTACGACTAAAAGAAACAAACAATTATTGTAGCCAGAGGCACTCGCGTGAAGTGGAAGACAAACCTTCAACATGGCCGTCAAAGCATCCGATGTCGATTCGGTATCAGGACACCACCCGAAGGACAACAGCACGTCCGACCTTAGCAGCGGTTTTGAAACGAAAAGTTCCGCCGATATTGAATATCTTGATGGCGACAACTCCTTCATCGACATCGAACCCCTCAATGACATGATTCATTCAGCGCAATCGTCGAACAATACACTGAACAGCAACTCTCAGACTTCTTGTTCCTTTGGCGAGTCCAGTCTATCTTCCTTCTTATCGGTTTTGTTTGAAGACGAAGAAAACGTCGACCGCGAAATATGTATAGTTTCCGACAATGCCAAGCCGGAGAAACAGAGCGTTCGGGATCTCCATCAGACTTTCAGGCAATCCGCTCTCGAACAAGAGAAACCGAAAAGTCGATGGGATTATATAACTCGAGACAGCAGCGATCACTTGGTGTCTCTCTCCCGAAGACGAAACAAGCTGCAGGTTCGATCGTCGTCCTTTTCGGGAAGGATGTCAAGCACGAAACGCGGAGTGCGGACGAGCAATAGCTTTTCGTTGGGTCAGAAGGACAGCACGGAGAGCATGTTTTTGCGAATGCCCGAGCGTAAGCAGTCACCGACGACAAACGCTGAAGCACGGAAGAGAGCAATCGCTGAAAGGTTCAAGCGAGGTAACATGAGTGATTCTGGATTGATGCATTTGCCACTGCCTAGTATAAAGTCATCAGGCAGAGAGCGAACACGATTGACACGATCTGGCGAGCACGAAGCAAACACCGGAAACGCGTCCTGGAGCAGCGACGATGTGCGTGATCGGAGGAAACCAACGTCCAACCGGTTTCTCGACATGTTGTTGGAACCCAATGATCGAAGAGGTACTTCTGCACCAAAACCTGCGAGACGACGTACATCGCAGACCGAGGCAGATGAGAAGATGTCATCATCTGTTTCCACTTTGATAGCAACTCTGGACGAGAACGGAGATACGAAGCCTGGCAGCACGAGTCCACCCAGAAAACCATCGCGCAATACGAAAAGTCCAAGAACTCCAATACGAATAATGAAGTCGCCTCCTCCTGATCACCATCGCATAGCAATGCCGGATTTGGGATAGAGGATCACACGTATTTGCTATCAATCGACCGAAAAATCAAAACTAGGTTCCTCTGTATTTCTAATTATTACCAATTGCCACCATCATGCCAATGGCAATGAAAACCAAAAGATGGTAATTTAATTCTATTATTAACAAGTAGAGTTTGTGTAGGTTACGCTGACAAACTTGTTCGGCTGCAATGCCTTGGCTCTGTTCTGTATCCTGACCTACTAGTAGTTGGGCTGGCATTTCCAGAAGTTTGAAGACCAACTTCGTATATCATTAGTTTTTAATATTGTTGTGGAAAAGCCCTCATGATAGAATGTACGTCTAAACGAAATCCACCGACTCCAAAACATTATTCGGAAGGCATCGAACACACGTACGTTCATCGTTCATCATTCTTTTCGACGAGTGGACAAAGCGTATGATTTGTATTTTAATGTACTATTATTGACAGATTATCCGAATCAAAACGAAGTGGTGAGATTCGTATATGTCCGAAGGATTTAGTTGGTGAAGCAATTCCGGACCTTGAAATAAAATTTGGTCTAAAATCTATCCGTGCAAGAGTTCAATAGCAGGAAGACAACTAGAAGTTGGAGTTGATCTGTTGTTGTTATGTTTGGTATAATTTATTTCGTTTTGCTGGGATAAAGCTAACAGTAGCATTTTTAGAGCCTTAGTTTAGAGTCATCTTCTTATCTCATGCCTTAACAAAACCATACTAGTACCCTCACTTGTCCAGCTGTGCACAGCGGAGGTTGTCACAAAACCCATTCAATTTCACCACCCCACCTCTACTTCAACAATATTCTTCCAAATGGAAACCTAATCACCACCACGTGTCGCAGGAGGTCAGCTACCCCGTGAATCCTTTCTCAAAAACAAAATATATTATCAACGCCACCAACTTGCTCATACTAGCAATCAATAAAGATGTTCTTTCCTATTTTCGAAGTCTTTCTTCCTATCCAATACATGCAAGAACCAGCCACAACTGAAACATGGTAGTGCTGTTTCAGCAGTCCTCCATCATCCCCGCAATTGTACTACTAATTCTTTTTTCATAACTCAAACCCAAGTGTAAAACACGAAACCAAACAAATCTGGCGAAAAGGCGATTACTTTTGACTAAGTTACTAGTAACCTTAGAATGCATTTTATTGTACAATCTACACGACTAAGCTGAAACTGAGGTCACACTTACATACTATCTGATCCCTTACTTCAATAGCAACAAGTATTTAATAGTATTATATTAATACTACACAATTGAAAAAATAATAATAACATCACAGAATTCGAAGTCACTTGCACTGCCCTAACAGTCTAGCTTCAGCTCGCAACATTCTTGGCACTCCCTCTCGTTAATGTTCCATTCAGAAGAAGCGCATCCTCCTGTATTCAGTCCTTTTGTACATAAATAGGGAGCAGTGTGAATTGGGCATAGATTTAGCTTTCCGTAACAAACCTCTGGTTTACAAGGAGGACACTGACTCATTGTCAGGGCGTCGCCATCTCTTGTAAATTTTCTAGCTTCCTTGTCCTTCAAGTCCAGGCAGTGTGTCATTTCGCAGCATGCGTCGCATTGATCATCTTGCAACCAAAATCGGAGTGCTCCACTGCAGCCACCCTTGCTAGTACCTTCGGTACATACGAAAGTCCTTTTGTAGACAGGACAACGATTTAAATCACTATTGCACTGTTGCTCCGTGCATGGAGGGCATTCGAGCGAACCATGGTCAACCACGGAATCTTCTGTTGTTTCCTGTTCATTTTTCTCTTCTTTCGCTTCTTTCGACAGCTCCTTCGACACAAAATTTTTACCCGGGTCGCACGGACCGCAAATGTCAGGGAACTCGAGTCCGGCCACCCTCCAACAAGCTTCCCACTGAGGATGACCCTGGTCGTATATCAACCAGGCAATTCGGACTCTACAGGTATAATCCCCTGTGTCTCTGTCAAGCACTTCTTCAGTGCAAGTGTCGGGTAAATGACAATCCCGAAGTTCATAGAGAGCCTTTGGTCTCACTTCTTCTTTGCCTCTTTTATCGTATTCAACCATTGGAATTCGGTTTTTGACTCGGTCCCTTGTCGTAATGTACCATATTGTGTTTGATCTGGACTCGCCATTTCCTCCTGCATTTGTAAAAGATTCATCAGGAAGTTCCTTCACTTTCCTCAATGCTTCGGCAGAGTATCCTATGGTTGCAAGAGTAGCCAACTGTAAGATCGCCCAACCAGATTCGGTGCACTCGAAATCGGTGGCACATGAATATGTGAAGGATTTGTAAATTGAGTTCATCCATTCGATGTCATCTCGATCCTCAGAAATGGGTGTTAATGGTAGCAACTGGATTCCTATCGGTAGGTATGGTTTTGTGCCGAACCACGTACCAAATTGTGCCATAGTTTGCCACAAAATTCCAATCGCGGGTTTGTCGTATTGTTCGGGATAAATACGCTGATCACTTTGGTCTTGAGGTACATGCCAATATCGCTTTGCAGAAACCAATTCTGTTGCAGCCATGAGTTTCCCTACGTCTGTAATTTGTTTAGATACGGCAGTGTATCTCTTGTGTCGTTGCATTCCCCAAATTTTCTTCATCACTTGCCCAAAGATCGCAACGCTTTCATAGGCAGCAATTGCTTCGCTACTCGACTCTTGATTTTTTCCATTCAAATATGCCGGATAAGGAATGCCACTAGCCCACGATGAACCTTGATACCAATCTTTGTGTCGAAATAGAGGGAAAAATTCATCTTCCTCCGAAGGATTGGCGATGTCTCGCACGAGCAAAAGGACATTTTCGAAATTGTCCATTCCCCACACATTATCAAAGTGGGAAACAGCCGCGGCAGCAAAAATATGATAACTGGAACAAAACAAAAGGAAATAACGCCCGCATTGGATAAAAAATCAGAAAAAATCGATGGTGAAGTCTTGCTTTTACAATTTCACAACTTTTTCACACGCTTACCCGTAATGGAAGTGATGGTCATTGTAGAATCCGTTTCCGAAATTTAGACCTGGATCAACGAACGCGGGGCAGTTTGGAAATCTGTTGGTGCATTCTGTGCCATCAAAGTAGCATCCGCAACTAACGACTCCTCCCCAGCTTGTATCGTAAACAAGGGGTGTTTCTGCCGTACCGTTGATCCAGACCTCTACACCTTCACGAAGTTCTTGGATGCCCGCATTCATTTGCTTTTCCGTAGGGAGGGTAGAATTTTTGCAAAACTGTACGTATTTTCCACTGACATGTCCACCACATAGACTCAATACCTCTTCGGCAATCAAGAGAATGCGAGCAAGCTTTGCTAGGATTTTTCCGCTAAAATACGTGTCTCCTGCGCCTCGTTTGAAATAATCTGGGATTTTGAATTCAATATCACTCATTAGTGCCTTCCCAAGTATTGGAATATGCTGCGGTTTAAGAGGCCTCTTGGCTCGAAAAGCTACTCTGGGAAGCTTTAGAGTGATTGCCCATTTGTTACCCTGTACAATGCATACCGGACCAATCAGAGAAGACTTGCAGTATCTCGTGCTATGTGGCAAGGCATTCGCTGGTATAAGATCCATTTGGTGTGGCAAGGCAAACATCAGCAACTCGTTTTCATTTGACAATGGAGAGGAAGTGGTCGACATGTCACTGCGACAGAGATCTGACATTTTCTTGGCATCCCAATCAAAGAATAGCGTCGCCTCCTCCTTGCCATCCTTTTTAGGCACAACAACATAATCAACGGCTGTATGACGACCAGGGTATGTATCGGCATGTGCACGAAGCAGAGAAACAAAGTCATCCCGAACTGGTTCATCAGGCAACCGATGGCCTATGCCCCGTCGACACGACGCAGCGTTCCAGCCGTTGGTGCACTGATCAACGAGTGCCAGCCTCACAACCAAAAGGTCCGAACTGGACGAGCAACCATCGTCCGCCGAGTCTTCATCGTAGTTTACCACTTGCAGCAATGTCTTCGCATTGTCTACCGAACACTGGATCCATACAGGCTCCGAGAAAAATGTCATCCAAGAATAATCACTCTCACGAAAGTACAGTTCGATGTCCCTCTCCACTCGCACTTTCTTGGAACAATCCAAAGCAATTTCTTCTCCGTCCACGAGGATTGGATCACTCAACTCCACTGGAGTAGCAATAGTAGGATACAGAGCATTGTTTGATCCTTCCTTTGGCTTTTCGTATTCCATGGTCACAAAAGGCATTCCTTTTACGATATTGGATGTCATTTTCATCGCATCCTTTAGCACGTAGTAGAAAAAATGATCATAATTGGTATGAAGGTGAGAAAACAGTGATTATCTGTATGCATCAAAAAGGGAATGAGTTTCAACTCGATAGTACCTACCCATTCCAGTGTTATACCGAGTTCTGTAGTCTCCAAAACTTTGTATCTGTGACTGTGGGATTCGGTATCGCAATCGGTTCCTGCACAATTGCTTGTTGCGAGGATGCTGTCACTCCCCCCCAAAACCACGCCGAATCGTTCGTTGAAGGTGAGCTGCACCACCATGTCGCTTGCGTCAATCTCGGTTGCGTGAACCCGTAAACCGGGAATCATCCCCACAACGTCCACGAGGTATGGCCCGGGGTATACTCGTTGCAAATTCGACGGTTCTTGGTTTTGCGGCACTTGAAGCAGATTCTGGTACCAAGCATTTGTCGGCAAGGCTTTGCGAGGAGGGTCGTTGCTCGGGTTTGAGTCATTGTCATGGTCGTAGTAGAAGGCAGGAAACGAGGGATCGTTCCATGGACGACCGTGCTCCGCTAGGTCTAGGTCTCGAATAGGGTCGAGCAGCGACAAGGGAAAGCGATCACCGAATCCATCGTCGGTGGTGTCATCGGCACCCGGATAATCGCCTCCGATCGAACTGGGCCAGAACACAATGGCAGCCAGCACCACCAATGCCAGTAGCGGAGCTCCCCTCGACAACAAAGATCGGTAAAATCCACCGATCTTGACTCTGGACTCCCCTGACTCGTCTCGCGACCGATAATCACTCTGCGGTCGCGATTGCTCTTCCAACTCATCTGGTACAACAATCTCGTTTAACGACGAGAACGACAGAGAGTTCCTCTTTTCGATCAGACCCGACGTCTCGGAGACAAAGCTATCGACTTCTCGAGGTACGGGAGGCATGTTGGTCGCTTGAACGGTGCTTCGGACGGTTCTAGCAATCCACTGTGCAATTTACGAATGAATCAATCGTATCGTATCGTTGGAGGAGCAAATATATATGGTGCTTCCTCTCGAAGTTGACAAATAATAAGAATAATTGTCCACAAGTTTTGAGTTGTAATCTACCCAGAAAGCAATGCTGTCCACTCATCAAATCAATTCCGACCGCAGCTTCTCACTTTTTCTTCTCCCTTTGTGAAGAAGTTACAAGTTGCATGCGGAGCGAGGTTCGATGTCGTGACGCTTTTCAGCATCATTCCAAAAAATCCCTGAGACCAATGAATCTGAATTTCGTGCAATAAATACCTCCATACTCGACCACAGTTGGTCGAGCATTTCGTGACACCGAAATTCGTTCGACGCGGAGAAAGTCCCCCGCTTTATCTAAATGAAGTGTCTTAAAGTTCCGAGGTATGGATCGAACGTCACCCCAATTAAGGGATACACCAGTTGATGGATGCCATTTGCTTCCTTTTAAAAACCAAACCTTCCGATATCCTGAATATATATATATTTTTGCATAAATAAAGGAACCCGTATGATGTCCTATGTCATTTTCCAATTTCCGCAAGTAACTTCCATTGTTCAAATGCGTCACTCGATCGCTTCAAGTTAGGGTAAGATTAGTGATAATTTAAAATTATCCAGCATAGTAAGGTTACGGTAAGTTAACTTTCTTTCTAACAAAATGCTCGAGTCACAGTTTCCAGCATGCTTTTTTTGTTGTTGATTGTGAGAAAGTTCTTGCAACTGGTGCGGGAGGTTCGTACGGTATCCAAGTGGCAGGACGGTACGAACAATTTTGAGGTTGACGACTTTAAAAAGAGGAGCATCTACACAAACGTGAAGTACACCACCAACAATCTTTGCAAGTGTTGACAACAATCTTAGAAACAACACCAGGAGCACCAGCAGCATGGTGTTGATGAGTTTTCTCAATTCAGCAAAAGCAATTGTTTCTTGGTGTACTATTAGTACTAGTTGGTGTGAATACTACTACTACTACTACTACGAATGTCAAGAATCTTCTTCAGTACCACTAGTAGTAGTAGTAGTAGTAATAGTACTAGTACTAGTAGTAGTACTACTATGAAACAAAGAGTTTCAACACGATAGTGCATTCTGAATGCTGTTGTTTGGGCAAGAAGAAGAAGAAGAAGAAGCTTACTTTTGCTGTAGCACAAAACAAAATGAATGTTTCTTGGTGCTTGCCTCTTCTTTTCTTGCCAAAACGTTCCTTCATACTACTACTCGTCACAATAATAATAAGAAGAAGCTCAACTCCGGCGTTGTTCCTCACCATTCCTGCTCGTCCTGCATGATAGTACTACTACCCCAGCAGCAGACAATGACAGATTTGTTACTACTACTACTACTAGTAGTACTACACTTGTTGCACTACTAGCTACTAGCTGTATTACATCTACTTGCGGTGCAGCAGCAGCAGCAGCAGCAGCAGCAACAGCAGGAAAACGTTCTTATAGCTGATCCTACTAGTAGAAAGAAGAAGAAGAAACACCTCTCTACTTCCATGATGCCATTCTGAACGTGACTTTCGTAAAAAATGAGATGTTTGATGACATCATTCGGCAATTCTTATCGGCCTGATTTTTCGAAGCACCGATGCCTACATTCCCCTCCGCGCACTGGTACAGTTTGTACGTGTACCCGGTACTTTTATTCCCGATGGGTAAGGTTACGTAATCTTACACCATCTTGTACGTCGTAACGGATGTACAACACACTTCAAAGTGTTCTGTAACACCAAATAATGGAGAGAGGAAATTGCATGCCGATTTCCGATTGATCCAAGGAAAATCCCCTCCGCTGGAAGCGCAAAACACAAGTATCGTACCGATTGATTCAATTCATCCTACCGTTCCTTCGATCGAGGTTTCTATCGAGATCCAACACGCTCGCATCGAAGCTGGATTCACGTATTCGTCCGGAACCGTTATCGACTTTTCGATGACGTCGAGGCATCCATAGAACAGAACAGAACAGAACAGAACAGAATAGGAGAACTACAAAATCCAGACTACGCTACCGGTACAGTACCGTACCTGCTAACGACCACCTCTTGTCCGACCACTCCAATCAATCAATCCTCGAACCACGGCACCTCTTGCGACACGACGCGGACAGTGACGCAACCCGATCGACCATTACTGTATTATAATATTACGGAGAGTATTTCATTTCCCGCCATGAAACCGACACTCGCTACGGTCGGCCTGCTTCTATTGGCAGCGGTTTTCCAGAACCTCGGATGCCTCTCGTTTCTTTCCATGCTCGACCGTGAATTCTGCACCGCCTTTTCACCGATCGAAAGCAAGCCTTTCGCGCACCGCAACAACTACGTGTATTCGTACCCGAGGGGCGGCGCGAACAGGGTAGTACACGTAGTGTTTGCGAAGGAGCAGCAAGGAGCAGCAGCAGCAGCAGCAGCAGCAGCAGCAGCACAAACCACCCAGCATTCGTCCTCGAAGCTGCCGTGGTCGGTCGTTTTTTCCGCTCTGTGCCCGGAACGGGCGGGGAGTCCGAATCTCCGCCAACGCCAACGCCACCGAGACCGACATCGACACCGACATCGACATCGACACCGACATCGACATCGACATCGAGATCCGACACCGACACCGACATCCAATTTGGGGGCACCAGCAACGATCTGAATACCGTCCGATTGCTGACGAGCATTGCGATTTATCGGTGCGGCACCGACGAGGGATTGGATGCCCTGAGGGCACTGTTCGAACTCTGCGAGCGTCGTCTGTCCTTTGATTTTGACGCGGATCGGAAGGTCACGCGCCACGACGACAACGATGCTGGCGATGGCGACGATGGCGACGGCGACGACGACGACAAGGCGAGCACCGCAGCCACTGCCCTCGATCGGGGAGAACGGGTGATTTCCCGGCTCCCCGGGTTTCTGCCAGACCGGACCGTGGGCGACTTTTTGGCGCTGGTTCGAACCCTGGAAGACAAGGGGTGGATGAGCACGAATCCGGATTCGGTGGACGGTCTGCCGAGTCTCCACGTGAATCTCGTCAGTCAGGGAAAACCCCTGTTCGATCGGAACGAGATTCTCACCGGGGGATCCAACGATCGGAGGGAGACCGACGACGACGAGGAAGAGGAGGAGTCCTTCGAACGCCGGGTGTTCGAGCTCTACGACCTGATTCGACCCCACGTCTACGAGAGACTCCTTCCCACGGTCGATGGGCTCCTCCGAGAAAACGATCGCAAGCGCAATCGCTACCGCGACACCGGACACCGGCTCCGGGTATCCGACAGTCTTTTTCCGGCGCTACGGCCAGGACGTGTGCGGCAACGTCACGCGGAACGGCATCTCCATCCACTACGACGTCTTTTCGAGGGTCACCGCCGTCATTGCCCTGGACGAGGTCGCCTCCGGGGGCGACAACGGTCTCTTTACGCTGGCGGTCGACGACGAGCGCAATTGCAATGGCAGTGGCAGTGGCAACGGCAATGGCAATGGCAACAATGGGGCCACCTCCAACCACAAGGCCCTGCGCCGGTTTTTCCCGCTGCGGACCGGCGACTGCGTCGTGCACACCTGGGATGTCCTCCACGGCGTCGACGTGGAGCCCGGGCTGGACCGGACCAGCCTGATCGTTTGGTTCGACGAGGTCGAGGCTGCGGCGAAAGACGGAGACGAAGCCGGAGACGACGAGAAGGACAACGACGACAATGGCACCGCTCCGGTGTCACCGTGGTTGTCGCTGGAGCAGTCGACCGATTCGGATCCATCGTCGGAAGCGAGCACCACTGCTACCACGACCCTGGAAGACGGAAACGACGTCCGGCAATTCGTGCTGGCGAGCGCACTGTCCAGCGTCCGGGCCGGCGGCGGCGGCGGCGGCGGCGACAGCAGCAGCATCAATAGCAGCGATGACACGGCGCTCGACGAAACCAGGTTGTACCTGAAGAGTGCGGCGAGGGGGAACGTCTTTGCCCTCGCCCGGATGGGCAGCATCTGCGAGGAGGGGGGACTCTCCTCCGACTCTGCCCCTGTTTCGGAACTGAAGGACGAGGCCCTGCGAATCCTGGAGGACCTCCGGCCCTTCGAAGAACTCCCGGAGATCCTCCGGGAACTCCTCCTCCAAAACAACGAAGACGGCGTCGCCGCCACCGAACCGCCGACCGCCGCCACCGCGATGGCCTGTCGGTTTTGGCTGGAGGCGGCCCTGAGCGGAAACCCGCTCGCGCAAAAGTCGCTCGCGGACGAAATCATGTTCGAGGCCTCCGTTTCGGGAAATCCCGACCAGAGGCTGCTCGCGGCCGTCCTCTTTGCCCTGGCGTCGCAGCAAGAGACCGGGGGTCCCTCTCGGTCCGAGTCCGAGTCCGACTCGGATGCGCTCTCGCGGGTCATCGAGTTCGACCTTTCCGCGCGGGACGTGCGGAGCCAGGAGGACTTCTTGGCCTCCCCCGTGGTCCAAACGGCCCGGGCCGCGTTCGGTGGTTTCTGAGTCGGGCCGAGCCGGACCGGAGGGCCGGGATGCTGTTTGATTTGATTTGGTTCGGTTTGGTTTCCTTCCGTGCGACGTCAGGTCAGTGCCGCGACGGGATTATCTCGGTTTGCCTCGCTTGGCTTGGCTTTGCTTCGATTCGTTGGTGGGGATAGCGGAAGTTTCTCTTGCTTTCCTAGCTGCAACCGCCGAATGCAAAAAGTGGGGCAGGGAGAGTGGTACAATGATAGTCGAATTCAGAATGTGCCGAAACGATTTTCCAGAACGCGCAGAACGTGTTTGGCAAAACAATGAATGCTACACGTACTATACTCCTCTGATTCGCTCAACAACATCCGTACCTAGCTACTATACAAAATAGTTGCAAAGCAACGATAGCCAGCAATAGTTTTTTCTTCGGTACTTTTGATTCTTGATATTCGTGACCCTATCGACCTGCACGTACACTCGTACACGCAGGTAGATCACTCCCGTCACAATTATCACGAAGGGAACGAATGAATCATCCATGAACGATAGGAAGCACTCGTGCATCGTTGCGTTTTCAAGTGCCCAAACCGACCGGTCATGGCCATTCGGAAAGAAAAAGAACTATGTCTCCCGGAATCGTCGTTCCGGTTTCGCACAACAACGGATTCATTTGTTTTGCCGATGCAGGCTTTCCCCCTATCATTTTTCGTTGTTCTCTATGTAAAACATGCAGGAATGAAGGAATCCATCGCCCGACGAGACCGGCACCAAACTCGTTTGCGGAGCGATCATCGCCGCAAGGAGGCGAGACGGTTGCTTCCATCAATCAAAAACGAAAATACGTTCGGTTCGGTTCGGTTCCAACCGTTTCGCCGCTCGCTCGGCGTTGGTCCTTGACGGGACGGGGACGATTCCGATGCCAATCCCGACGGTAGCACCGCCTACAACAACAAGAGGCGACCGAGTGAGTCCATCCGGTTCCCTGCGCCGAAAACGAAATGAACGAGACAAAGATTGCGCGATCGAGTCGATGCGAGCAAACCGCAATAATGCCCATCACAAAGCACAAAACACACGTTGATTGAACGCAGTATGAATGATATAATAGAAGCTGCGATGCACTACTACTAGTTCGACTTGGAAACGAGGCTCGTCGTCTACTCAATCAATGCATAGAAGTAGTAATTATGAACAGTCTAATACCAGTAGCAACGTGTTTCTTGTCGTGCCTGCCGCGAAAAGCCCGGCTGCGCTGCGCGCTGCGTCGCAACCCTTGCGTTCCCGGAGGAACGCACGGATGGGTGGATGGATGGATTCATTCCTATTCCCCGCGTTACCAATCGAAATCGGACCCGCCGGGGGATCGCGTCTGTCCCCAGTTCAGGTCGGGATCGCCGATGTCGTCCTCGGGCGACCACTCGGAATCCAGTCCCAGATCCTTCAACCGGCGTTCCTGGTAGTACTCCTTGAGGTCCAGGGCCTCCTTTTCCCGCAGCACGAACCCGAGGGTCCTCTCGAGGGCCCGGGTTTCGGACGCGCGCAGGCGCTCGCAGACCTCCGCGTTGGGGCTCGCGCCGCTCTCGCTCTCCGGGCAGGACCGCAGGTCCTCCAGGGAGGATTCGCAGAGGCCCGCCAGGGACTCGATCACCGCCAGCTCGTTCTTCTCGCTGACGGGATAGGCCATGAATCCCCAGACCTCCTTGCGAAAGATGCTCTCCAGCAAAAAGGCGTCCATCCCGCCCAGCTCCCGGAGCCGGGCGAACTGCATCAGGGCCGGGTCGGGTTCCCCGTCCCGCCCCGGCGCCGAGACGAGGTCGAAGGACTGGAGGGGATCCATCGGGGCCGAGTCGTAGGTCTCGAATTCCAGAATGTCCAGCTTGTCGCCGTAGAACCGGTCCTCCGGATCGATCTCCAGGGAGATCTCGCTCACGGCCGTCTTGAAGGAGTCCTCCGGGCAGAACCCGTGCTCCAGCAGGTAATCGGCCGCGCTCTTGGGGCCGTGGGACAAAAAGACCTCCTCCCCGGCCCCGTACCTCCGGGTCGCCAGGACCTCGGCGCCCTTGGTCGTTCCAAAGGCGCCCATGAAGCCGCCGCGGATCTCCGCCGCGTCGTCGTCGTGGTTGCAGGCGTCGACAAAGGGGAGGAGGCGGATGGACCCGTCGACAAAGACCGCCCGGGAATAGGTCAGGGCCATAGCCCACTTGTATCCCTCGAGGCAAAAGCAGGGAAGGGTGACCCCCGAGGACGATCGGACGGTTTCCGGGAATCGGGTCCGGTCCTTGTCAAAGACGTTCGGCCACGAGCCAGTTGGCGTCCTCCTCGATGTCGTCCAGGACCCGGTAGATCTTGGTGTTGCTGGAATACTGCAAGATTTCCTGGTCCTCCTCGGACCAAAAGATCGGGTGCTGATCTTTCAGCTCGTCCGGAGTCGGCAGGGTCGCGATCCACTCGTCCAGAAAGGCCTGGACGCCGTTGTTCCGGACCGGCCGGGGGATTCCCCCGGTCCCGCCGCCGGCGCTCCGGGCGATCTCGTTGAGGAGCTGGAGGGCCACCAGCCCGGCGTCGCCCGTCCATCCCTCGTAGGCCTCGTCGAGGACGCCCTTGAAGACGGTCTTGCGGGCCGTTTTGGGGGTGATCTCCCACTGCTCGTCGTAGGGCATGTTCATGAGGATGTCTCCCTTGTTGACGTCCCTGGTGGCGATCCATCCCAGCCGCATGTTGGAGGCGACGGGTGCTCCGAAGCCGTCCCTGTTGGGGGAGACCCCGATTTTCACGTTGCAGGTCCGCGTCAGGTCCTTGCGGGAGGCCTCGAAGGCGGCGTTGACCTTTCTCGCAGATGGATTCCAGCCGCTCTCGTTCCTCGCTGGTCTGGGAATACACGGGCGGCGGCGGACGACGACGACGACGACGTTTCGGAGGTTTCCCCGGCGTTGATGGCGTTCAGTGCGGTCGATGGAGTTGTCCTTGTCCCTGTCGATGGAGCGGTCGTCGAACGCTGGTTGCGGAAATTCGAAACGTCGACATCGTTTTCGGAGGACCGTATCCGGTTGTGCACGAATGTTGTTGTCGTCGAAGACGAAGAAGGCGCAAAGGAATCGACCGCGGGAACCGTTGCCGCTGCTGCCAAGAGAATCAGCCGAGCGAGAGCGAGTGGACGTTTCGTGGACGTCGTTGTCATGTTTCTTCTTCGTTGCGTATCACTATTTGGTTTTCGTAATTTATGGAATTGTGTTGTGTTGTGATGTGTTGTGTTTTGATGTGATGTGTTGTGTTGTGTTGTGTTGTAGAGGGACGCAAATCGGAGGAACGAAATTGGATCTCACGAGGCGGGTCCGACGGAAGTTTCGAAGATTCAGCTTGGCAAGGAATCTCTGGGAGACGAGAGTTCGGTAATTTCTTCCAGGCCAGGGGAATGGAAAGTAAAGAGCAGGGTAAGAGTCTTTTTCGCTTGGCAAACTAAACCGTTTGTATTGCAGGGATTTTTTTATTCGCGTGACGCTGTGTTTTGGATCCGTGTGGAGGGTGGAGGCAACCAAAGGCGTGTCATGAAGGATTATTGTTGAATATTTTCTCACGACGACCAAGGCAGAACATACCTTAGACCCTGCTTGCGATGCTGGCGGTACAAGTAATGTACCTGGT
This sequence comes from Pseudo-nitzschia pungens, assembly GCA_037355855.1. NCBI lineage: Eukaryota > Bacillariophyta > Bacillariophyceae > Bacillariales > Bacillariaceae > Pseudo-nitzschia > Pseudo-nitzschia pungens. The sequence goes on along the minus strand of CM074764.1, from coordinate 632,353 downwards.
ACAAAGACGAGTATTACCTCACTGGGCACGAATACGGTACTAATGTTGTGGAGTAAGGTAAGTTAGCCTTTTCAAACTTATCTGTCATCGATTATTAGTTTTTGTTCATCGATGACGATGTTCCGTGGAGAATGAATCCAACCCATCATCGCTGCTGACCAATCGGAAGCAGTCGAATTGGAACTTCAAGGGCGACTAATGACTCATTCGACTAAAATGATCAGATGCGCGAAAACAATGCCGATGCGCGCACACCCTAAATCGAATGAATCAAATAATCTCTCTTCGAACGAGCTACCATACCGTAATTAGTAATTACCCTCCCTACCACCTACGGTACCAAAGAGAACGTACCAGAACGTACCAGGTACTAGTACAGCTACGAACCCAACCATCCTTTCCAACCATCTCAAACAACGAGGACTAAGATCTTACCTGTGCCGAAACTCTTTGTCTGTGGTAAGATTACGGTAAGGTTACAATATTACGGTACGGTACTTGTGCCAGGTAAAAATGAATGTGCGGTGATCTGCCTCTCCATTGCATTGTACGGTACTCTTACTGCTTTCTCCGTGACAGCCCGAAGGAGAACCATCAAAAACCCAATCCTGTCTCGCAACGTCGGAAACATAACTTGTTGCAAAACGCCAAAGATTGGTCGAGGATAATTTATCCATAAGTCGGACGACCAATACCGTATTTCGGGCGTTGCTGTATTGTGCATCCATCATCGAGCCGAGAACAACTCGAATCCTCCGAAAAGCACTGGGATCGAAACAAGAATACAAGGATACTTTATTTTTTGCTGGTGTGCCCGACGGGGTCGGAAGAGAAGATCATTGCTTTCTCCATAATTTGCACTATTATCATTATTTCTGTATCCAAGTTGAGTTGAATTGAATTGAATCGAATCGAATCGAATTGATTGTGACACCAACACTCCACGCAACGCTATTCTACATACAGTATACAACATTATAAGAGCATATAAGACAGCAATAAGAAGACAAGACAAGACAAGACAATACAATACAAGACAATACAAGACAACACGAAACAATACAAATAAGCAAACAACCACCATGGCAACCTTTGGATCCCCCGCCCCCACCGCGGGCAAGCCCCGCTCGATCGCCCCCGGCGACTGCCTCGTCCCCCAGGCCGGAACCGACGGCATTTCCTCCCTGAATTGGTCCCCCACCGCCAACATTTTGGTGTCCTCCAACTGGGACTCGGGGGTTCGCGTCTGGGAGGTCCAATGCAACGCCCCCAACCAGATCGCCGCCCAGCCCAAGGCGCAGGTCAACCACGACTCCAAGATGCCGGTCCTGGACACGTGCTTCTCGGGGGACGGATCGACGGTCTTCTCGGCGGGGACCGACAAGGCGGTCCGCATGTGGCGGCTGGGGGAGACGCCGCCCAACAACGTGGCGCAGCAGATCGGGGTCCACGATCAGCCGGTCAAGTCCGTGGGATTTCTGGCATCGTCGAATCTGGTGGTCTCGGGGGGATGGGACAGCAAATTGAAGGTGGGTGAGACTATTGAGCGAGCGAAGCGAGCGGTATTAAGCGAGCGAAGCGAGAGAATCATATTGTATTGCGCGAAGCGAGTGTTGTGTTGCGAGCGAAGCGAGAGAATTATGTTGTATTGCGCGAAGCGAGTGTTAATTGGCGAGCGAAGCGAGAGAATTATTTTGTATTGAAGTGTATTGAATTGGAGTGACCTTTGCTTGATTGGTTTGTTGTGTTGTGTTGTTTGTTCTAACGTCCTGCATTGCATCTGCTTGCCATTCCATTTCTATTCCATTTTCTAATTCATTTTCGATTTCGAATTCAATTTCGAATTCAATTTTGATTTTCCATTTTCCATTTACCGATTCCAGTTCTGGGACACGCGCTCGCCCACCCCCGCCGGCGAGTTCCAGCTCCCGGAGCGCTGCTACGATCTCGACATCCGGGGCAACCTCATGGTCGTCGCCACGGGCGACCGCAAGCTGGTGGTCTACGACGTTTCCGGACAGCCCCGGGAACACTCCCGGATCGAGTCGCCCCTCAAGTACCAGACCCGATGCGTCAGCTGCTTCCCGGACCAGACCGGATTCGCCGTCGGGAAGCCTCGAGGGACGCGTCGGAATCCGGTACGTGCAAAAGGTCGGAACCAAGGACCACTTTGCCTTCAAGTGCCACCGCAGCGGATCGGACGTCTACAGCGTCAATTCCATCGCCTTTCAGAACACCTACGGGACCTTTGCGACGGTCGGAGCGGACGGCGTGGTCACCTTCTGGGACAAGGACAACAAGCAGCGCCTGAAAGCCTTCAACCCGGTGCAGCAGACCATTCCCTGCGCGGCCTTTAACGCGCAGGGGAATCTCTTTGCGTACGCCTGCAGTTACGACTGGAGCAAGGGATCGGGATTCTACGCGCCGGGGTCGACGCCGAACGAGATCTACATCCACTACACGCCCGACGACGAGATCAAACCCAAGGCGGCCAAGAAAAAATAACGCGGCACTATTTATTCCATCCGTCCAAAAAAATAATGAAACCTCAGCCAGCCAGCCAGCCAGCCAGTGAGAACCACAAATGGTACGTGTGCAGCAGGTCTACGGGATGGCAGCATCGGCATCAGCATCAGGCATCAGAAGCAACAGCACCAACACCGTAACACTGGAATGCACATGGTGGAGGGGAAACGAAACGGTCCGTGGGGCGTGGCCGCTGTGTAATTCTTTGTCGCTACGTGTACTATGGAAACAATAGTATAGCTCGGGGATGGATAAACGATCTTCCGCGAATCGACCCTTGTTGGGTTCGTGTCCGGCGTTGCGAGTCCCCCTGTCTGTCCACTGCGAAACCAGTATTGTATTGTACGAAGTATTGTATTGTATCGTATTGTATTGTATTGCATTGTAGTTTGGCACGTGGGTGGTCTCGGAGACATTGGGCACTGCGGGACACCAAGAGTTCTTGTTGCAACTGCTTTCATGATCGAAAAACACACACCGGTTATGTTGATTGGGATACCATTTCTGAGCGTACGTACGTAGCATGAAACACTCATCAAATAAATAAATATAATATTACTACGGTATTATAATACAATATTTACCACTTGACAATGTTCATAGAATTGCATCAAAATGCAGTCTTTGCGAAATGGTAAATGCACGTACAATAATACCACAAGTTTATTATTATCATTATTCTTTACAGGTTCATTGCTTGGGACTGCGTGACAGTGTAGCTGGTGGATCGATTGATTCCTTCGCAATGCGTTCACCAACTACTACTAACTAACTGTACCAATTCGTTAACGCTGCATCGGTTTCGCTCGCCCCCGCCTGCCCCCAGGGGTCGTCCTGCTCCTCCTGCTGCTGCTGCTGCTCCTGCTGGTGCCACTCCAAGCCATCGCTCCGGGATATTCCCCTCCACAACCCCTGCTGGTAGGAAGAGTCCCCCTGCTGCCAATCCGGTCCGTCGTTCCCATCGGCGCCTCCCCCGGAACGGCGCTCGTAGTAATACACGCAATCGTTGTCGTTGTCGTTGTCGTTGTTGCCGCGATCGTTGTCGCGCTCGCGGCGTCTCGAGGTCTTGTCCCCGTCGCCGCTGCCGCTTCTGCTTCTGGTTCGGCTGCCGAAAATCTGCCGCAGCCCATCGCGGTCCATGTTGTGGTTCCGGGAGTATTCCAGCAGCTGGCCCGCGTCAAAGATGCACTCCAGACACTCCCGGTACCGCTCCATCCGGTGCGCCAGGACGTTCGTCCGGACGTTGTGGAACCGAAAGAGGGTTTCCACCACCGTCGGTCCCACCAGCACGTTCCCCGTCATGCCCGCGTCCAGAATCACCTCCAGTCCGGCGTGCTTGTACAATCCGCCGCACCAGAAGTAATTCGGGATCGTCGTGAAGGCGTCGCCCTCGTTGACCACCCGAAACGAGTGGGGGACCCTCTGCTTGTAGAAGCGGGAAAAGGCGCGGTTCCCGACCCGGGGCTGGCCGTACGTGTACACGCCGATCGGCGGCTGGAGACGGAGTTCCCGGGGCGGTCGAATCGACGGGGCCGGGGATTTCGGAAAGAACCGGCCGCCCAGCGGTTCTCGGAGATTGCCGAGCGGCGACGACGTCGTCCCCGAGCCATCCGGGGGCGGAGCGAAAGGCGACCGCGACTGCGCGTGCACATCAACGTGCCGCGACGGTGCGTTGTGGACCGGCAGCACAATCTCGCAATTCGTCGCCAGATCCAGGGCAAAGAGCTGGGCCAGCGATCCTCCCAGGCTGTGGCCCGTGCAATAGATCTTGGGAAGGACCAGCGGCTCGCTCGCCGCCGTCCGTGCTCCCGGTCGTGACCCGGCCGCCGCCGTAGACGAAAACGGAGAGGATTCAAAGCCGACCGACTTGGCCAGCTGCCGCTGGAGCACCGGCAGGAGGAGCTCGAACAATTCCTTTCGGATCTCGCTGTACGCGTCCTGAAAGCCCTCGTGGACCATGGGGAAACTGTTTCGGGCCAGGGGGGCGTCCTTGAGCATGTCCGCCGCTTCTTTCGACACCACTCCGTCAAAGCCGCCGACGGAGTAGGTCCGTCTTCGTCCCTCGGGTGGAGTGGCAGCGGAGGAGGTGTGGGTGGGCGTGCAGGGCGGGACCGGCTCCGTCCAGCAGTCAACGCACCGGACAAACTCGTTTCGATCGTCGGACCGGGTGGTCTTGGTGTCCCAGATCCAACCGTCCGCGTCGCAAATCTCGAACCGATCCGGAAAGACTCGAAACGCGCTTTCGCCGATGCCGGTGATTTGGTCGTGCAGCGGCACCTTTCGAAATAGAGAGCAATGGAAGCGAAAACGAAATGGAATTCCATTGTGTCGTTGCGTTCGTGTTAGTGACGGAATTGAACCGAATCAATCCGTCGGAAGAACCACCGTGCGTACCTCACGGGCAAAACGCGTCGCGGCAACCATTTTTTTTCTCGCAACAAACCAAAAACACGCGCGCACGCAACGTACGTACCTGCCGGACCCGAAAGTCGGTCTTGACGTTTGTCGCATCGGACGTCCCGCGAAACGAGACCACGATGACGCTGTCTTCGTCCCCGTCGACCTGCGGTGAGCTGTTCGTGGCAATGTAGGCCAGCGTGTTGGTCCGCTCGTCGTATACGTATCCCTCCAATTGGAGGCCGATCAGATCGAGCCTCATCCAACCCACAAAGTCGTCCCGGTCGAAATTGTTCCCGAAATCCCTCCGCACGGAGGACGCCGACGATGGCGACGATGATTCCGCCGGGGAATTGTACGCCTGCGCCGCGGCCTCGTTCAACCAGCAGGCCGTTTCGGCGCAAAACACGGGAATGTAGGGACCGACGGAAACCAGGCCTCGCTGGTGCGAGTCTCGCTCGGTGTGCAGGTCCTTGTACACCTGAAACATGTTGTCCTGGAACGGGGAGCTCGCTGGGTCGTCGTCGGTTTGGATGGGGCACGGAAAAATGCGCCAGGTCTTGGACTCCCTGGCCAGGCGCACCACCAGGCGCTTGTCCCTCCGGTTCTTGTTTCTCATCTGGAGCTCCGTCAGCTCGTTTTCGTCGTGGTCGTCGGAATCTTCCTCGAAATCCATCGTGTGGGGAGGGAGAAAAATAAAGGCCGTGATCGCGACCTGCGCCGTCACGCACACGAGCCTCCCGAACATGCCCGGGAAGGAAATGTACCCGGGATAGACGAGGGAGCTGTGTTCCTGTTCGATGACGGAGGCAACGGTCTGGTGCCGCAGGGCCCACCCGATCTGATCCACGTACTGCATCGAGGCAATGGCGAGACCGACAATGGCGAGACCCGAATGCGCAAAGAGTATGCGGTAGGCGAGCTGGGCCGGGCGGGTTCCGAGAAAGGGTTCCTTATTCAGTTTTTGTCCGGTCGTGTAGAGGGCGGCAATGGTCAGGACGGTCCACACGGACAGCGTCGCGGCGTACACGATCGAACCGACAATGAAGAGCGTTCCCTTGGTCACGAACCCATCGTCGCTGCTGCTGCTGCTGTTGCTATTGCTGTTGCTACCGCTGCCGGAAATCGACTCATCATCGATCGGCGTCATGCTCAGCGATATCATCGTTGCCGAAGCGATGCCAACGGCCAGCAGCAGCGTCTTGGGCAACAAAAAGTCCGCCCATCCGTCGGCGAGGGGATCGCTCGGAAGCCGCAGGTGCCCCGCGAAGCCGCTCCCATCAATGTCCCCGTATTTTTCGCAATAGCTCCGGACCGCCCCGGGGCCGCTCGAAACGCGTCGACGACGATCCTTATCCCGAGGACGGTCGGGCTCGCGCTCGCGATGGTTGGTTTCGTCCCGGCTCCGTTCGACAAACTCGAGGGCCTTGCGGAGCTGCAGCGCCTCGCGCTGGAGTTCCGCCCGTCGCTTGGATCGTTCCCCGGTGTGGTACCGGAACCCCTGGATCAGGCAGAGGTAGAGGAAGGCGCAGGCCTGGATCCCGGCCCCGGACGACGCGTTGGCCACCGTGTACCAGGTGGGGGTCCCCATGGTGGGAACAAAGTAGATCAGGACCAGAATCGGTTCGAGGACCAGCAGGGACGACAGCAGGAGGGGGAGAACGTAGTAGCGTTCCGGAAAGAGCACCCACGGATTTTCCCACCAATGCATTTCCTCCGAAAGATTGTTTTGGTCGTCGTCGTCGTCGTCGTCGTCGTCGCATCCAGCAGCAGCGCACGCACCGGTACGGCAGCAGCCACCGAAACACAATCGCAGCATCTTCATTTGTCGCATCCAAAAGCAAACGAACGCCAGGGTGACCAGAAAGCAAGACAGTCTCAGCGCCGTCACCAACGATCCCATGGAGGCCACCGGCGCCGATATGAAATAGACCAGGACCACGCTGAAGAAAAAGGTGGCGTACGGCAGCACCAGAATCACCCACGAGGCGGCCGTCCCGAGATCCTCCAGCAAGATGTACTTGTATTCCATCTGGAATTGTTCCGTGTGGTTGTGATTGTGATTTTGGTAGTGGTTGCGATTGTGATTGTGATTGTGGTAGTGGTGCTCGTGCTCGTCGGTGTGCGCGAGTTCTCTCAGGACGACGGCATCGGCGGCGGCAACTTGTTCGCATCGGCCACCTCCCCCGTGGTGATGCTTGCCCTTCCGCCGTGGGTCGCTCCAAGTCGGCGAGCGGAATCCCTTGGCGGCGGCGGTTCGGGTAGTACCGTAGGGAGACGACGCTGCCCCGGCGGTGGCTGCCTCTCCCCCCGTGAAGATCCGGGTGGGCACCGCGATCTTGCGGCGGCGGGATTTTCCCGATCGGAGGGAGGGCGAAAAGCTGCCGCTGCTCTGGTAGCCCCGGGACAGGTCGTCCGGCAGCAACGGAGACATTTCGCTGCTCGCCGACGATTCGTACGCAAACGCGCAGTGATAGTGATTCTGTTTCCGGTGGGAAGTGGGAGTGGGAGACGCCGTCGGGGCGTTGCAGACGTTGTTGTTGTCCTGGAAGGGATTCGAAAAGATCAGGGGGGCCGATCGCCCCTGGCGTGTTTTTCGGTATTTCTGTCTCCGCTCGTCGTCCTCGGAACTAAAGGCCGACTGCGCGGAAGTGGTGTTGTCCGCTCGGGGTTCCGATCGAAAGCCATTGCCGTTGCCATTGCCATTGCCATTGCCGTTGCTATTGCCGTTGCGATTGGTGGCTCCCTCTGCAAGATTGTCGTCCTCCAGGTAATCGTCGTCGAACGGATTGGTCGAACGTTCCCTCCGGCTCGGATAATTCGGGGTGTTGTTAGTGTTGGTGTTGAAAAAATCTCGACGACTCATGGTGTTGTTCTTTCTGTGTTGCCTCCTTGCACCGGTTGCGATGCATACCGCACATGTTCCACAACCGTAGTTTTTGTGTTTCCTCCGCGATTTTCGCGTTGCATTGTTTTGCGATGGGAGATTCCAGACGTTTTGACAACATTGCATAATCTTACCGTACCTTACCGTTCTCTGCCTTTCTTTCTTGGTCAGTGCGTACCTGCGAGAGCGCGGAGTCGGAGAAAACCTAAACCCCTTTATTTTTTATGGCATGTGCGCAAAGAATAGAAAGGGGGGACTGAAACTCAGATTCAACATGTGAAAGAAAGGAGTAAAAAATGAATGAATGAGAATCTGGTCTATGCTAACGTTGGAGTAATACAGTAACTTACCCGTACTCGAGGTCAACATAACCTTACCGTAAGATCTGTACCTACCGAAGGCGCAATATATATTTCTAGGTTCATGATAATTTTTGTCAGCACTTGAGTCAACTGATGCTTCTCGAGAACTGGGAAGTCTTCTTTTTCCAATAAGTAAGGTGTGATCGCGAAGGCATCAGGGTTTTGGCTCGAGTCTCATCTTCGTCGTTGATTGCGAATGGCATGTCAAGCTAAGGTTGCTCCATCCTCCTCGTAGAAATTCGTGAGAAAGCTGTAAGAACTACCTGTATGTCATAGAATTAAAGACAATGAACGCTACGTGTACACGTACATTACGTGTGCCTATTTGACTATTTTGAAACAATAATCATAACATTGATGATACTATTAATCAATATTATAGCAGCAAGACCGAAACAAAAACTGTCTGCCCATGGAATTTTTGTCTCGTGGTCACGCGCTCGCTGCGCTGCGCTGCGCTGCCGTTCTGGATTCGTTCCCGGACGCTCGGGATGGCAGCTTCGCTTCGCTTCGCTGCGCTGCAACTCTCATCCTCGTCGTTCCAGCGTTGCGAGCGAGCGATGCCGTGCCCGGGCACTTTTTTCCCAGTGGTCACGTTCGATGAAGGAAGGAAGGAAGGAAGGACCGTCTCTCTGCTGGATGGGATCGAGTTGCCACGACGAATCCGAACGGATGATCCCTCCGTCGTACCAAACAAGAGCGTGCTCCTCCCCCGATCTGTCTTGCTGCCAATCCTCCGTCCGACGTTCCGAACAAGAGCGAGTTCCGCAAGGCATCTGTTTCGTTGCCAATCGGGAAAAAGGCGCTGGCAGCTTACAAACGAACGACCGATCGACCGACCGAACGAAACGAATGAATCCGCCCCATACGACACCGCATCACACCGCACCAGAGTTGGAACGAAGGAATCAGTACGCGTCCAGGAAGGATCCGATCTCGTCCCAATCGGCGGCCGACCAGACCACTCCGCTGCCGCTGCTGCTGCTGCTCGTCGATTGGTTCCCGTCACCGTCGCCATCGCCATTGCCATTGTCGCGGTCGTCCAGGTCGATCGCGGAACGAACCTCGGTCTCGGTCTCGGTTTCATCGTCTCGCCAAAACTCCGCGAGCGGCCTCAGCGTCACCCCGAATCGCTTGGCCATGGCCATCGTCGATTCGGACCGACCGATCAGGATCCCCACGTCCGCCTGGAGGAGGGCCAGCAGATCCGTGGACGAATCCCCCACGTAGACAACCTGCGTGGTTGTGGCGGTCGCAATGGCGGTGGCACCGCCGCTGGCAACCCTCGCGGGGTGACCCCTCGGAGCCCGTTGCTGCCGCTGCTGCAGTTTTTGGATCCGCTCCTTCTTGGCAATCGCTCCGGGGATCGGTAGCGAGACGGCGCCGTGGCGATCCACCGTGTTGCTCCACACCGGGATTTCCTCCGGCGCGAGCAACGATTGCTGCTGTTGCTGCTGCGATGGCTGGGTCGCATCCTCGCTTTCGCCGTCGCCGTCGGCAACGGCAACGGCAACCGCGTCGGGCTCGCAGAGCGGGTGGACCAACACGGCCCGGATCAGGGCCGGGCACCAGTTGATGCTCAGCACGCCGATGCTGTGGTGTTCCCTCGCCGCGCACTGCCGGAGGACCGAGAGGCAGCCCTCGTGCAACCGGAGGCTCTCGGACAATCGGGACTCGGTTTCGCGTTCGGTTTCGTGATCGCCGTCGTGCGTTTCGTCGTGGAGCTTCATGGCCTCGAGGAGTTCCAGGTGGGTGACGCTGCCGAGGCCCCGCAGGACGCTGGATTCGGTCACCAGCTCGGTGATCTCGGTCGACACCAGATCCAGCTTGTCGAGGGAGACCTCGAGGCGCTCGAGGAGTTGCTGCGGGAGCAACGGGTTTTGTGGTTGCCGATCGCAAGCACCGTCCTCGTCCTCCTCCCCGAATTCCGAGTGGATCGAGTCGAGGACACGCAGGTAACGACGAAAGTATTCGGCCTCGAGTTCTCGAAAGACCGGTTGTCGTTGTTCTTTATAATCCGCCACCGCCGTCTCGACCATGGATAGGGTCGTCGTGGTTGCGGTGGTCGTAATAGTGGTCGCATTCGTATCAGTATTCGTGGTTGTCGTCGATGTCGATGTCGATGTCGTCGTCGTGGTCGTCTGGGTTGCCATTTGCGTTCGGAGGGTATGCTCCCTGTGACTCTCTACGAGACTTGCCAGTCGGGGCAGCAGTGGGGTCGTGTCCTTTGCGGTGCACGTCCCATCGAAATCCACCACCACCCAGCGCTTCGGTCGCTGTCGTTGCGCTGGTGCCGTTGGAGAGAGGGCGGTGGCCACCCCTGTGGCGGCGTGCCCGGCCCGATCGTTGCCGTGGTCGACGACGTGGATGGGAATGCTGGTCATGCCTTTGCTCGGGTTGTCGCTGGAAGATGTTGTAGCCACCGCAACGAGGAAGAAGGCTCGCAACACAAACCGGTAGGCAGCGGAAGAAGATAATCTTGGTGGTGCTGATTTTGTGTGGGTGGTGCCGGATCGAACCGAGCTTCGAGAGGCAGAAAAAGCTGAAAGATTGCGTGTCATACGGTAATCTTCTGTGCGCTGCAGTGGATGGTGTGAAAGTGGTACAGATAATAATTCCACTAGCCCTTTCTGTTCTCGACCGGAAAGGCACGCTATTGAGATCTTGAAGGTTTAGTGCACGTGATTGTTGCGAGTGATGATGATGATTACGAAGTATTTTGATTTTGATGATTCGGTTTGCCGATTGATGACGAGGATCGATTAGGATTCAGGATCTCCACTCCGCTTCTCGTACGAACTCCCCGTTGAAGGAGTTTTGATGCGTCGAAAATTCTAACGGTAAACCTTACGTATTGTTCACGTATGTAACAGTATATGGTACCAGGTTACCTGGTACGTGTACCCCTCCAGCATGTACTTACATATGTATGTACGTACTTGCGTATTAGTACATATATACTATTAGATGCGATACATATCCTACTATATAAGGTAAGGCCTAAGCCTTACCCCAACTCTGCTCGCAACTTTCCTCTCATGAATGAATCAATCGAATCACATCCTTCCGCGACTAAAAACGTGAGATGATGATGATTTATTCATTCCTTCGTTCCTTCACGACCGAACGAACACCAAGCTCTGGCCTTCAACCGTTTGCGGTATGCGTGTAAAAATCATACGACAGTCGTAAGGTTTACGACCAGACAAGATGAATCATCATCATCATCATCCTGCATCACAGCCCTCCACGAAGACACCCTTATCATCCGCCTATCATCTCAATCAATCAAAATCCTTGAAATTTGCGGACACGATCGAAAAAGAGCGAAACCGCGTATTCGTGCGTGCGGTACGCAACATACGCGCCCATCATCAACGAATTGCAAAAATACAAAATACCCATCTTTTTTGGCTCGATTCTCGCGTTTGGTTCAGAACCCAGAACCGCCACCATCGATTAAGATTACCGATCTTTCTTTTGTGTGTTGTTGATTGAGAAGTCACGACTCCGGAACGAAACAAACCGATCCAACAACTCGGACAAATAGTGAAAGCCTCTAGATTGCAACACCAACGGGAACTGACTGATTGATTCCGGATCCCGTTCGAACGCAGGAAACCACTCTGCTATCGTTCTGGCACTGTGGAAAGAACATCCACCAGAATCCCCAACTACCTGGTACTGTACATACCACACGGCATCCGCGAAACAAACACAGACCACTCATGTCTTCGGTGGCCTCGCAGATCCTCGTAAGCGCCGGCGGGAATTCAGGAGCAAAGTTGCGTGCTTCTGCCGAACCACAATCGCAGCAGCCGCAGCCGCAGCATCAACAGCAGAAATCGGAACCCAACACTCCTGTCTTTCACCAGCAGCAACAATCACAACAATCACCACCACCACCACAGCAGCAGCAGCAACAACAACTCTTTCCGAAACCTCAGCCGACTGCTCGGCCGCTCGATACCGGCAGCGGGAAATCCAGCCTACTAGATACTGCTGCCCTCCACCCGTCACGAAGCCTTTCCACCACCAACACTGCTGCTACTGCTGCTACTGCTGCTACAATCCCCCACCACCAACACTCCAGCAGCAGCAATCATTCCAACACCAACGCCAATTTCCATCCCCGCTTCACCCGCGGGGAGGGCGTCCCGGAGCCGAGACCGACGGACGTCATTTGCGGTCGGGGAAAGATGACGGCCTCCCATCCGGCCAACCGGAGGTTCCGCGAGCTGGTCGATTCCCACAAGGCCTCCTACCAGAATTCCAAGCGGAGGGACGAAAAGACGAGGATCACCTGTGAGCTGGTCGACCAGCTACGGGGCGAGGGGCGGTGCGTAGCGTTGCGTTGCGTTGCGTAGCGATGCGTACAGGTTTTGCGCGATTTGTTGCGTTTTGTTTTGCGTGATTTGTTGCGTGTTGTTGCTCGTGTTTTCGAGATTTGGGGTTTATTCTTTGGCCTTTTGCCTTTTGCAACCTCATGATCGACCGATGGATGAAGGACCGCGGACTGGGTTCTCACCTTTACATTGTTTTGTTGCATCTTTCTGCATCTCGGTGTGTTTCGTTTCGTTTCGTTTCGTTTCGTTTCGTTTTCGCCTTGGTTTGTGCCGCAGCTTTGTCCTGTTCGATCCCGGCACCAAGCTGTGGTACGAGGTATCGGAGGAGTACGCGAGAGAAAAGGTGTCCCATTCGCTGCGGAGTCGGTCATCAAGCGACCACCAGCGATGCGCGAGCCACACCGTCCAACAGCATAAGCACCAGCATGAGCCTTCTTGGGAACAACAATGGAAACGCCAACTCCAACGTTCAATGCCAACGGAGAAAGCGACAGCGGGGTCACCACCATTGCCCCCCGGAGCAGCTCTGCTCCGGGCTCCTCGGTGATGGCGGCTCCCTTGCATCCGGGCAGTGGAAGCAACGGCCATCCGGCCCTCAACCGCGGCAGTAGGAATGGCAGCGGCAGCGGCATCCGCGCCGCTACTCCGAAAAAGAGTCTCAAGCCTTCCGGCGGTCCTTCCCGGAAGAAGAACGGTGCCACTAACAGCTCCGCGAGCAAGATCCTCCCGCACAAGGCCGCGTCGAGCAGCAAGGCCAAGCACTCGTCGTCGTCGTCGTCGTCGTCGTCGTCATTGTCGCTGTCCTCCTCCAATTCCGGACTCGACGAGATCGTCCGCCGCCTCATCTGCGACCAGCAGGAACTCCTGCGGGGGATGATCCAGAAGGAAACGGAGCGATTCACGTCGGCGGCGGTTATGGGACCTCCCCCGCAGCAGCCCCTGCCCCTCTCCTTTCGAGCCGAGGCAACGGCGGTGTCAACGCTGACGGCGTCTCTGCCCAAGCTGGGGGGGAACGACGACAACGACGACGAAGACAACGAAGACAGAATCAGTGGCAACGGCAATGGCAATGACGTCCCCCACGGCGGGCACCAAGTCCCATGCGCCACCGGTCCCCAATGCGACCGGGGCTCTGGCTGCTGCTGCTGCTGCCGCCACCGTCGAGACCGCGACGCGCGCCGCAAGCGAGAGCGCCACCCCGGCTCCGGCCGGTGCCCCCGCTACCGTGTCGGCGACATAGCACGGACCACGATGCACGCAATGCGATGCGATGCGATACGATGCAAAACAATGAGAGGGACAACCAGGGAACGCGACATACATACATAGAAACATACATACAACATACATACAGCACACATACAACAAACGCAGATGGATGCAAAAGGAGGACGAAATGAGACCGCTCCATGGGTCTTGACGAGGCAAAATTAACTACGACAAATCGTACTGCATCGCACTATCGAATACAATACACTAAGCTGAACTACACTCCGTCATGGATTAAAGAAACGGAAGTCTTTTTTCAGTCCAACACAATGTCGTAGCGTCCCCAATCGATTGCCAAAACTCATACTCGTTAAGGTCTTCCCGTTGGTTCCCTCTACACAACGCAAATAGCAACGGGGTGATGACGGTTCGGTTCGTTTTCGTTCGGTTTTCATTCCAGCATCACGGAGAAACGAATCGAATAGAAACGAATCGAAACGGGTGCCGCAATCGTTTTGTGGGCGTTCAAACCAACGAATCCGCAGCAATCACTTCACTATAATATGATCAATATGTAGATAGAGGTCTGCATTCGCTGATCAGATAAGTAGATTTTGTAACTTCATTTCCGAAAAGTGCGAATTTCAGTTGATTGATATGATATTGATATGATTGTCGTGTCGATGTGCCGTGCGTGTGTTCTCTTGTTGGTACGAAATCTTGTCGGAATATTACTTCAGTATTAGTAGCAGTATAGTAGCATTATGATGCAATAACATGTAGTTCGTCTTTGGACCGTTTTGATTCTTACGAACACCATCTCCATCTCGGGTTTCGTGTGACTTCTATCTTCGAAAAACCAGCGTCCGTCTGTTTGTCTAGCATTCATAACAGCGCGACGCACCACCGCGAGTGGGAGTGCCACGAGCATTCCGTGCTGTTCCAGAATTGCGCACCGTTGGTGCTCGTTTCGTTGGTTCCATCCGGTGAAGTGCTGGTGTGCCTCTCTCGCATCACCGAGCGGTGGAACGACGTAGTCGTTATTCCCGGTCACACTTGCAGGCATCGGCGTCATTTCCGTCAATCTCTCCGTCGTCATCTCCCCCAATGTCCTTATTGTCATCTCCGTCGTCATCCTCCGTCAAGCAAGTATGGATCAACAGACGAGGCGAACCATTTTGACGGTCGGTTTCGGACATCATATGTTTACGAGAACTTTGACGAGAACTTTGATTGTTCCTATGTATTGAGAATTGTTTGAAAGTGTGTAGTGTTGTGAGAATTTGATGCGTCCAACGACGAGGAGTGCAATGTGCTTGAAGAAGAAAAAAAGGTCATGTCATGCAGCAGTAAGGTTAGTATGGGCTTCATGAGGTTGCAATCCCGATGCTCCCCCACCACGAACATACGTACAAGTACGTGACAACGTTCGTACTTGTACGACCTACATTCATGTTTTTTTCACGTACTACGTACGACCTAAATTCGTGGGTTGTTTTTGTCCGTGCTTCTTTTACTTCGGATAATTACCGTAATACCAGAGGTAGTCTCGCCACTATTTCTTCATACTGGTGGTACTACTAGTACTACTACTACTTGTAATACTATTACTAGTACGTACAAGGTGTAGCTCTTGACATGGTTCGTGCAGAACAACAATTTCTTGATTGATTCAACAATTTCTTGATTGATTCAACAATTTCTTGATTGATTCAACAATTTCTTGATTGATTGCAAGAAGGAAAGGCTCATACCAATCTCCGGCTTGGCAATGGAGGACCACCACTGACTGACTCTTTTGTAGTACTAGTACTATTACTTGTAGTAGGAATAATTAGTGATCTGATGGATGCAGTACTACTAGTAGTAGTAGCTGCTAATACTATTAGTAGTACAAGTACTACTAATAGTAGTAGTAGTACTTCTAGAGTGTGCAAGGGGGGATTTCTGGGATTGCAAAGTGAACCCACCAAGAAGCAAATGACCGATTGCATGCATGCAAGAACCACGAAGCAAGCAAGACGTCTGTGTAGTACAATCATGCCTTTTCTTCCCGGGCTTTCCTACTACTACTAGACTATTTTGAGGATTCTGATTTCCCATGTAACTAGTACAATAGTAGTAGTAAAACTAGTACTCTACATCACTGCTATTTGCATGTATGATGATACTACAAGTGTAGAAAATTAAGTCTTGTTCTTGCTGCTGCTGCCACCACCACTGCTTGTTCTTGTTGCAGCTCCTTTTCTCCATTAGTTGTCCCTGCTCGTAGTACTACTAGGCCTAGTACTACTATTAGATACTATCGCTGTTATCCATTATTGAACCCTGCGCTTCCTCGCGTACGGTAGCGTACGTTTGAGGACGGATCGTCCCTTCTGTAGTTCTCAACTACGCGTAAGCCTTGGTGAACAGAAGTAACCTCACTCTTACCGTATTGAAATACATGTTGTGTTAGTAATATCGTCAATAGGCGCAACACAGCATTTCGCAGGTTATGTTATGAGCATCCAAACACTACCAAGCTCATCACCGCAATAGGTAGACTTTCGGGTGCCGTCAACTAGCTCGCTAAGAACCGGTACGAGTACGCGTAACCAACTAGCTAACTTACTAACAACGCAACGGGGACATACCGCATTCCCCTTCGAACGCCAACAAACAATACAGTACCTGGTAAACCTTACGGCACGGTACGAAAAAAGCAGGGTCTCGAATCGAAACAGCATCGGATCCGGACGGAGCAGCGCAACAGCGGATCGATCGAATTCGAATTCCGGCAGAGATCAGCACCTAACTGCAGATACGCACCGTGCATTTTACATCAGCATCAGCATTATCAACAACAACAAATAATGGCATCGTCGTCGTTGCTCCGGGTGCTGTGCCTCCACGACGCGGGATCGAATTCGATGGAGCTCAGCCGAGCAATGGATTCGCTGGGAACCCAACTGTATCAAAAGCACGGCATCGATCTGGTCTTTGTCGACGCCCCCCTGATTGTGAAGGATTCGATCGGTTCGGGTTTCGATTCCAATTCCACTTCAAATTCTGCTTCAAATTCTGCTTCAAATTTTGATGCGGAGTCATCGAGACGCGACTGCAAGAGCGACGATCCCGTCCGGCCCAGGAACGCCTTTAGGGATCATCCCCCTCGAGCGTGGTGGGAAACCAACACCGAGACCAAGGCAGAGACCGCTTTGTTCCCGCATTCGTCAGGGACGCGAGATGGATCGGAAAGCAACAGCGACAGCGACGGCGACGAAATGAACCAACCACCAGCCCGCAGCAAAGATTCGAATGAATACGAACCAATAGCAGAGGATGAAGATCTACGCGAGGAAACGGCAACGGAAACCACGGGCAAAGCACCATCACCAGAACCAGCGCCTCCTCCCCACTACGTCGGTTTGGACGCCTCCCTGTTGCTCCTGCGACAGGTCTGGGCGTCCTCGCCGTTCTGGGGAATCCTTGCCGTGGGACAGGCCGCGGGGGTCGCGGCGCTCCTCCCCTTGCTACCTTCCAATGGCAGCGGCAACGGAAACTCCCGACGGATTCCTCCCGCATTTCTGATTTTTGTCCACGGGGGCAGCCTCCTCGGGGAAGAGGAACCATTGACGGACCCCCTGGAGCTGCCCTGTCTCCACGTCGTGGACGATCGGTTGCTCGCAACGTCGACAGCGACGACGACGACGACGACGACAGTGTCGGGGGCGGCGGAATCCACAAAACGGCTCATTCACCAGTTCGGGGGCACGGTGGTATCGGACCGGTCCCTGTCCCCGTTGTCCTCGTCATCGTCATCGTCGCGTTGCTCCGCACCGGCGCTGGCTTCGCCGTCGGCCGCCTTCAACAACCACGTCGGACGATTCCTGGTGGCCCGCAAGAGGGAGCTGCGGTCGAGCGCAAGCGGCGGCGCTCCGCACGGGGACGCAAGAGCTTCCGGGGCACGAGCAGGGGTGCTGGCACTCCGGCACGCGCTGCACCAGACCGAGACCGAGGCGTCCCTGCTCGTCGCAAAGCACATTCGCTGCCAATCCTCCCGACGCGCTCATGGCGGTCGTCACGCCCAGGGGCGACGTTGGCGGATTTGCCGACCGTCGCCGGGGCTTTGGGGAAGAGGGGGGCGGTGCCCCCTGCCCGTCCGAGTTTGTCTTGCACCGGGCCAAGCGGAGCGCCACCGCGAGTGCGAGCGCCACTGCGAGCGCCACTGCGAGCCGAGAGCACCCCACCCAAACCGGCACCGGTAGGTGTGGAAGCGGAAGCGAAGACGGACGATGCCAACGACAACGACAACGAAACGACAACGACAACGACGATGAATCCGCATCGGACCAACCATCCGGGGCCAAGACAGGTGCGGAGGCACCCAGGCGGCATCCGAACCAGCACTAGCTCTGTGGGGGAACACTAGACGAAACGAAACAGAGCACTCCAAGCGGCGGGGGCACGCGGCGTCGTTGTGTTTGTGTGTGCGCGCGTGCGCAGCACAGGAAGCCAACCAGTGGCGATTCGTATAGCGACGTCTCATAATATGGTTGAATGCAAGAGAGCCCATGAATTTTTCCACCAACACACGGTTCTAAATGCAGGTTTGCAGGTTTGCTTTTCTTTCATCGTTGACTCCGAGCTGTTTGTATGAGATGGAATAGAATGGAATGGAATGCAGGACAAACATACACGTCCTCTTCACTGGTCGGGCAGGCAATCGAACAGATCCGCGCAGACACGCCATTCAATCGGCGTGCTCCAATGCAATCCGTTCCATTCCATTCCATTCCAATCCAATCCAATCCAATCCACGCGGCATTGCATCGCATTTCAAGGTCGGTCGATCCGTCCGTGGAAGAATGGGTTGGGTCGGATGGAATCGGATTCGCACAAGGAAAGGACAGGAACGAGCGAGTGAGCCAGCGCTATTTCGATAAAAGGTATCCCTTTGCCGGGTGACGTTCCCGCTCGAGCGACACGACACGGCTCGACACCATCATCATAAAGTGGCGAAACCGGATCCAATGCAATGGATTGAAACCTGGATTCAATGCATTTGATCGACAGTTCCAAAAGGGATCGAATTGATTGACTCATTCATTCATTCATTCACTTATTAATTCCAGTCCTCCATCGAAGCATGCAGCGAATAAATCAGTTTCGGTTTTTTCTCCAACAATGAACCAACAAACGAACTAGACCGGGCAAGAAACTCCGTATCATATGCGATGAGATGCATATCAATGAAATGAAATGGATGAGATGCGATGAGATGAGATAAGATGAGATGAAATTATGCGCTACTATCTTTGCTATCGGATGCATCACATCGCATCGAATCGTATTGCATCGAGATTCATTCATTCATTTAGACAGTCGTTCGGTTCCACTTCTTCCCTGGCTTGTACGATTGTGTCCCGTGACTGTCACCACATCCAACACTGCATGTTTTTCGATGCCCGACGAGTACAAAGGTGGAAGAGTGGGGAGCAAGTCAGTCAGTCGGTCAATCAGATCCAGTGCACATAGCGATGGAATAATTCAAGAATCATTCAATAATAAAAGCTCCGCCTGGGAAACCAATATACACGTTGGAGATAGATGAATAAAACCACAGTTCGGTAATATGAATATGCAATTAGAGTGTTGGATTCAGAACTGCACAAAGCTCATAGTGATTGCGGTTCACATGGAGTCGACTAGAAAGAAAAAAGTGAGGATTATACATGTTAGGCCAAGGTAAATTTATTGCGGAGTAGCGGGTGGTAGAAGTGATGTTCACTTCGGTAATCGAAAAGCTTGAAAGGCGAAATGAGTGCGCTCGATGACGGATTGTCTATTTTTTTAATGTTGGTTTGTGAGGACGCATTCGCGTGGTCGTTCGTTTCTTCCGTGATCGATGCTTTTCGTTCGAGTGCAATCTGTGGGCAAACCGATAGGTTTGCAAGAAAGAAGCTGACAGTTGTCTTCAGCTGAATTGCAGTAATTATAATTCCTTCTTGGATTCCTCGGACGAAGAGTTCGATGTATCGCTGTTGTCGGACGATATCGAAGACTGTTCGGGCAATTCCAGTTCCGAGGAGGTCCGATTAAATTGCGCCTTCTTTTTCTTGTAGGCTTTGGAATAAAACAGGCTAAACAAATAAAACAAGCTAACCATTTCGAATACCTGACATGCATAACAAAGGTAGTGTTTCGTTTCGGCCTCGCCTCCCTTTCGGACGATTGCAAAGGAAAAGCCGGTGTACACCACGACCGATGTAAATTGTAGGAGCTGTGCCTGCGTTATGAATCGCTTCCATGGGCAAGGAAATTTCAGCAAAGAGAGAGTGTAATAAGAGTACATCATGACGTGGATCCATGAATTTAGTAGCGCGCCAAAGTAGGCATCTCCGCCGGGGTAGCAACGAAGAGCAAACCACCAGGCCCATGCTATGGAAACGTGGTGGTATGTATGAAGGAAGGAAACCTGGCAGTACCATTGCAATCGTGTGACGGCAGTAGACAAAACAACAGCCATGCGAGCGGTGAGACTCGAAATAGAAAAACTCCCCAAATTAGGACTTCGACATGGTTATCTCGTAATAGGCATGTTATACCGTTCAATTCCTTTAGGTGTCTTATCTTTTCTGATTGCATGGACTTTGTCCCGAGACCCTTTCCTTGCACGTACCTGATCCATTCGCCCCCTCAAAACCATGAAGATCGTGTCGAAAAATTCGAGATACTTGTCCATGTAATGGATCCATACGGCAAACGTAGCTCCCGTGTCGACAGTGTAAATATCTCCGATGAAAGGATGACCCTTGTTGATCACGGCATCAAGGAACCTGTAGACCATCCATCCATTAAGCAAAACCTGTCCACCATTGTAGACCACCATGGTTTCTTTCAAAAGCAACTTCACATCTACCGATGGAGTCAAAAACTTTGTCGTAAACATCCTCAGTACCGGTAGGCCAAGCAGGTAGGAAGTCGTTAGCGTCAACGGAACCTTCCAGCTGTGGATTTCGGCACCCACCCCGGGAGCCGTTGATTCATCGAAAGTTCCATCTCCGCTGTAATCAAAGCAAAACTTTCCCCAAACGCCAAAGATGGCAATCATGAGCGTGGCGCAAGCATAACGGCTTGACACACTAGGGGGCTCCATCACTACATCGACGGGAGCTTTGGATGCCGATGCTGTTGCGATTCCAGATTTCGAAACACTCGTTGGACCGCACATGTTCTTTTCGTTGCTGTGTTATTTCAAACGCTTCAGTACAGACAATATTGTATCCAATACCTCCTCGACTGTCTCAATGGCTTTCTTTCTCCTTCCGGTGAAATCTACAGCATAATCTTCCTTCCAATAAAGTTTTTGTGTTCCTAATCCGCGCGGCGAACTCGAACTACCAGTAATTAAGTCTGTCTTACCTTACTCCTACGGTACCTGGTACCAATGATTTTACATGTGGCGTGGTCGTAAAAGCACGTTCGCGTACGAGTAACTACAGTACGTACGGTCAACGATAAGGAGATGATGTAAGCAGCCACACGAGATGACCTGAGTTTACAATGGGTCGCACAACGAGAAGGGACATTTATTTTTTTCAAAACACCAGATGGGATGTGGGAATGTTCTCGTAAGATACCGCGGTGTTGTCTTGAAAAAGTAGTATTCGCCACACAGAGTTCTGACGTGTGCATTTCCAAGGTTTTGCGTCACACCGCAAACTTTACATCATTTTTATTTTTTACGAAGTAAATAACCCTACCGTATTTCTTTTCAGTCCCGCCAATTCGAATCACTAATCACGCACCGCAGTCTCGTAAAAAAGAAAATGAATGGTTGCCAAGTCTGCTGAGTGCCGTAACCTTACCGGTACAGGAAATTATCGTATGAACCGATCAGCCTTTGAAATTCTTCGTAATGTGGAAAACCCGTAACCTTACCGGTAATGTTACTTGTACGAGTTACAACATGAAAGACGAAGTGAGAAGTAAGGTCACGAAGCAAAAGGTACGAACCAGGTACACTCGCATGAGTGATGCATTGGAAGTGTTGTGTCGAATGCATTAAAAGCATCAAGCGGACTAAAATCATAATGTTATTATCTCATCATGTTTCAGATTCAGACTACGTATCAGAGGCAGACACTGAGAAGCGAGTCTAGGAATCCTATTCGTTGAGACACCATCACCCAACAGACTGCGTTGACTTTGATTTACCATTGACGAAGAATGTTGTCTTGCTCGAGTCCTTGACGATAACAGGAGTTGGTGCCTCGCAACTATGAGTGGCAAGGAACTTGGTACTGGACGGACGCTTCGACACTGTCGACGGTACGGAGAGTGCTCGACTGATATGCTCAGATCTGTGCTTTTCTTCTGGGCCGCTGCTGCCGTACTCTTAGTCGGGACGCCGCTGCTAGGATTTGACTGCTATCAACCAGTGACCGCACTAACAACTTCTGGGTCGACATCTGTTCCTTCCATTCATCGAAAGACAATACGCAACGGCTTCCAGAGCAAAGCAGCAAACTCTGTTCTTTTTGCCGCAGAACCCAGAAATAGTGGCATCAACAGCAATGACAGTGATCACAATGACAACGATGTTGCAAACAATCCCCAACCAATATCCAGTTCGCCTGTTTCGAGGGCAGTTGCCGTAGCCTTTACTTTGCATTCATCTCCCATTGTTCAAGTCCGGTCGTGGAAACAACAAGTGCAGAGGGGATACACCAGGCGCATAAATGCCGATCCCTCGTTTGTAGGAAAGTCCATTACGGAAGTACTGGTCGCTGCAGGTACACAATTGATGGCAGAATGGAATCGCCGCGGTGCCTCGAGAATCATGTACGAACTCGACTTTGTGGTGCCGGCAATCCTTACCGCGATCGCTGGAAAATATTACAGGTAAGCACTCTTTCTTGTAGAACTCATCACAACCCGTATCGGACACACTGTATATTACCACCAGATCTATGTCAAATTATTGGAATGCCTTTCCCATGGCGTCTTCAATGCCGATGCATCTGGAACATTGGGTATCTGTGCGAGTTTGTCGATAGTACGTGCAACGGAGCCATTTGTTTGGACCGTTCACGGAATTCGATGCAGCTCTGCACGTTGCATCTATTTTGTCTGGCCCAAAGTAAAACCCTTTCGAATTTTCTTTGGGCCCTGACGGATGCGTCCAGTTGTTTGACACTTTGTTTTCATATGTAAGGTGAATTGACTGACAAAAACTGATTTTCTCTCGCATCGAACGTTGATTCTCTCACGAACAAAGCATGTGGAGGACGGCAAAGACTCTGGATGGGGATGAGGTGGAGGAGACAGAAACGTCCTCCGATAGCCAAGATCCAATCCTCTTCGGTCGCCTTCCGGTCCCGACAAATGCCTTTCAGGCACGCATGGCCGATGGCGTAACTCTCCCGACGCCCAAGCAGCGACTAGGATCTTTCCTGGTGTCGATTCCGGCGCTCTTTCGAGCAGGAATCATTGCTAGTGGCTTGGGTTACGGATTTGTTTCCATTGTATTGCTCATTCGGTCCAAACTGATGCCCTCGTTCCAAACAGAAACGATTCCCGTAAACGCACTCCATGCCTCCATCTATACTGGATGCTTTATGGCGGTGGTAAGCAACATTCGGTATCAAATTCTGCAGGGAGTAATTGAGCCCATCGTCATTGACAAATGGATCTTCTCGGGAATCGGAAGCTGTAGAGACGATGAGGTCAATGGGATCGAACCTTCGAACAATGAAAGAGATCGGTCTTCGGCTGTTGTCCGACCTTTTGTCATTTTCGCAGTACGATGGATGAACGGGCTAGTTAGGGAGTGTTTTGGCGATCAGCGGGATGCGCTTTTTCGGATTGCAGCGCATGAAAGTTTAACGGACAGCAATGACAACTAGATCTTTGCTTGCTTCAAAGTTTTCTGGATTCGTTCATCATTCGTTGCACGTTGTGTGAAGTGGTAGTATGCGAATGTATGAATTACAATCATTCAGATAGCTGTAAATGACAGCTCTTATGCCATGAGTGCTTGCACGGTACAGCTGCTCTTACAGATGCAGTTCTGGATCTATATTTGTGAGATTTTGAATAGCGGTTTGCATCCGGCCCGACCTTGGTGTAGAATGGTACGGAGGAGACTGAAAGGCTACCAAATCTCTCGAACTCACACGCTATCAACTAATAATGAATAAAAGGTACAAGCAAGGGGTGGATGGTCGATTCATAGAGTCTGTCCGCAGTCGATTTGTGGTGCTTGCAGACTTGCTGCCCAGACAGTTAACATTGGTTGCGTGTGTATTACGCAATGTGCATCCACCAAAACAAAAATTCATGGAGCATTCCTATCATCACCCCATGCATTACAATATTGTTGAACAAATAAAGCATCTAAAATGAAATTCCCCGCGAATGTTTCAAGGAATAGATCGGCAGACCGTAGGAAAGATTGGTTCCAGTGTCGATCTACTGAGCAGGGTTCCAAAACCAATGTGTACTTGGTTCTGAATTCGTAGGAATCATTGTGTATCGACATCGTGCAAACCACCTACAATCTATTGACAACATCAATCGATATCATAGACAGCCGCAATCAAGTTCCACGATGGCGTTAGATAGTCCCCTGAAGTTATCGAAATCACAGTCCATCTCACTTTGGTTCTCGTCTTGGTAAACCCAAATCTTTCCCTCTCCATAAGGTACCGTGAAAGTACCCGCAGATGTGGTTCTAAATCCAAAGGCGCTGGAACCCGAACCCGATTTAGATCTTTTTTCGCTGGTCACTTTCTTCTACATAGAGCTCTTATCAGAGAGAACTGATAGAAACATCTGTGGATTAGATGGTCTGTCGATTGGGGATTTGGGCACGTATGGGCAGGTCCACCAAAACAATTACGAATATCATGACGTAAGATTACGTTAAATATATCATAGGACCATGAAATAAAGAATACAGTGAGTCCTATGGAATTCAGGTTCGTATCATCATCCTGTCCCATCCTCTCTGTGGTGGTTTTGATCACTTCATGCCGTAAGGTTACGTTATCCATTAAACCTTATGTAAAATTCGGGGATTCAGACTCCCATGCTCGTGAAGAACCAGGTGCATTCTATAATTGTAAAGAAATTCGTAATTATAGTTCTTCTTTTTCTCCCTCCGATCATGAGGTGACGTGTAATGGATTGCGCACCTCTTTGTTTTCATTTCAAAAGTGATAAACGGTACCAAAGGGAAGAAAAGAAGGATTAAGCCTACACCTTTTGTTTCAAGGAGTTTATCTTTTCTGTTCCTTTTCATCACTACTTATGGTTCAAAAATGCTGGTGAAGAACAGTCGATGATTCTTTCTTCGTATTTACGACCAAAAAACGTTGCTAAGGGCTAAGCTGAGGTAAGAACGTGGAATTTCTCTTGGGTCATCGTTGATCAGGACCCAGTGACATTATTTTTTGGAATCAAAATTCAAAAACGTTTCGACGAAGAAGAACAGTGATGGTCACATTTTTGCCTGGGACGGAAAATTGATATTACAAGATTACCGAACTACGGTACGTTTTGGGACACTCAAAAGTTCGCGAGTCAGAGCAAAAGGTGCGGGAGGTATTTAGGTTGAACGACATGGATACAGTTGCATAAAAACTTGTGGTGATTGAATTCATACGAAGTCACCATAACAAGCAATCCGCCAATATACAACAGAAAAACAAAATGAACTCGTCGTCATCGTCCATCGGAGCAAGTTCAGGGGTGTGGAGGTATCCTCAACACAAGAGCTGTCTGAAAGGTTCGACCGAAGAACAAGTCATCGGTAAAGAGTACGAACTGAAGGAAGTAATATTTGATGAAATCACTGTGAGAGAATACCCGCTAATCCTCGGTGACAATCCTGCGGTTGGCTGCGGTAAGTTCGGAGCTCAAAGTGTGTTCGGTGATAGAGCGAAACAGCACCCGACTATCAAGTAATGGACAGCTCACAAGTTTCATTGCTATGCACCTACAATTTAAATGCCTTTGACTAAACACAGGTCCACCGGTAACCATCGATTGGAAGTTTCACAGCGAGTACACCATGGAGGTCGATTACTACGAGCTATCCAGACGCAAATCAAGACGAAGGAAAAGGACAAAGTTATCCTCCATGAAACGAACAAAAATGTAAGATATTTCGTCTCGAACCCATGCTGTGCCGTAACCTTCTGGTGCATACAATGATCTATGGCTAATCCAAATCACAAACATGCATTTCGCTTCGAATGCTTTCTCTTTGCGATCTGTTTTGAAATCGATGCAGTCTTCTCGCAGAGGGACACACCCTGGAGGAAATTGGCACTGCAATCTGCACCGTGAATAAAATCAAGGGGCAACGCACGGATTCGCTCCGCGCCTCAACCGGCCGGAACAGTGCTCTCGACTTCCTGAACGGAGCGGTCGAAACAACTGGCGCAGCCTTGAAGGCAACTATTGATGTGCTCGGGATGAAAGCCGCTGCGGAGCGGAGCGTCGTTGGTGTTGGAAAGATGAGCTCTAGGGCGCTGTTTGCCAGGAGGGGCATGGATTCGACCCGAACCAAGCCGACGAAAAAATCCCTTGTTCCTCCCGCCGGTTGAGATAAACTGTAACGAGTTTCTCGAACTCTCAGGCGGAGCCCAACCACTGGCGTAAGCCTAGGGTTCGTACACTGGGAACACAATAGATACCTTAGACCGAAAAACTGTGCAACCATAGATCATATCACATCAAACACGCGACGATGCTTCAAACATCGGTCTAAAGCGTTATAAAAAACTGAATGGAAAAGCGAGTTTAAGCTTTGATTGGTGGTTATACCAACATTCCAACGTAAGGGACAATGAAATCGGGGAGGGGCTCCTCCTCCGTTCCATTGGCCAGCTCCTTCATGGTGTCCGCGGTCGTAACCCCGGTCATGACCAATAGGGATTTCATCCCGTTGTCCCTTCCAAATCGTATGTCAGTATCTAGCCTGTCCCCCACAAACAGACATCGAGAAGGATCGTCAAAAACGTCATTTTCTTGAAATTGATTTTGTAGTTCGTCATCGCTCTTGCTTCCGTGTTGTCGTATCAATTCAAACAAGTCTTTGCTGGGTTTCCCAACATTGATTGCGGTTCGTTTCGATGAATATTCCAGTGCTACGACCGTTGCCCCGTTTCCCATGATGTGCCGTCTTTGGTTGTCGTCTGAATCATCACCGTCGACCGACGTCGAAAGAGTCCCTGTTGGTTGCCACAAAGAGGGCATCGGGATTTCGCAGCAGGAGATTGTCCGCAATGCAAAGCTTTCGAAAGTTGAGGTCCGTGTCGTGACCGACCACCAACGGCATCAATGGGATGCAGCCGTTCGAAATCGTAGGCGGCCAGTTCTTCGCGGCTCATGCTGCCGGGTTCAGAGTCGGGAGAAGACGGCGAGGTAGACAAACCACCCGTGGTGACGTTGAATCCGGCCGCCTTCGAGTTCTTCACACAGACCACTGCTTCCAATAACATGGACGCGAGGGGGTATTGCTCTTGCTGCGTGCTCCCGAGAGCTCTCCTCGGAGATATTGGGCACTCGAGTAAGAACTCGAGATCATTTGATCGGTTGTTAAGTGTTCGATTTGCAGCAACCGGGACAACTTTTCGCGCAGTTCGCGTCGATTGACACCGGCATTGTTCGTAACAAATAATACTCTCTTGTCGTGTGAATCCATCAGTTCCCTTATGCATTCCGAAGCTCCGGGACAAATAGAGGTTGTTCGATATAATACACCATCGCAGTCGAAAAGAACTGTGTCGATGTTGTCGCGGACGTATGCAGCGGCCTCCTCGCGGGATCGCCACACTGTGGGAGGCTTTGTCAAGGTTGCAGCGGCATTGCTACTATCTGTTTTTTGATTTTCACCATTCCCCCAATTGCTGTAGAATTGAAATAGCCTCTCTGTTTCTGCTACAGCGGTTTCATGCATAAGGTCCGTGATGCTGTTATCGGTTACGGGGTTAGAAGTCGAAGAGGAAGATACCGACGACAAAGGGGAAAACGAGACCGATGTTCGAATGAAACATGCCAGCACGAAGGGTACAAATATTCCTAACGAAATAGATCTGGGCATGATAATGTTCACCCTCATTCTAAACCCAACCAATTCTGTCATGCAGCGATCACTGAGCAGCTGTTGGTCGTTTGCTACTGTGAACTGTGAACCGGTACAAGTAGATGTTGTGGTGTTGTCCGTTATTGTCCAGTATTTTTTGGCTGACTGATCGATTCGAGACGCGATGTGCGAGGTAAAAACTGAAATCTTAATCTTACCGCATGAGTCGGAAAAATTTAGTCTTTTCGTACGCTGGTACAGACACGTATGACGTACGGACTCATCGTCGTACAAGTACAAATGCTTCGTACGTCGACGAGTACCTTTGGGTAGGTTACCGAACAAGTAACCAAGTAACCTTACGGGGTTGCTATTATTTACTTACCGTAACCTTACCTCTACAGTAAAAACTTACCGTATTTTAACACGGCAATCAGATTTCCGATGATGATTCGGAAGGAATGGATGACGTACGTACGTACGTACGTACGAAACCAACAAAAATTATTCACTTCTTATCACTTTGCTAAAAAAAATCGAAAATGGGAAAAGGAACAATCATTTTCAAGATCTTCGAAGATTTTCGAGGATTGTTTTTCACAACAGATATCGGCAGCTGTCAGCATTTTGCGAAAGAGAACAGAGGTCAGTGCGATCGAGATCTAATCTTTTCGCTCGAACCTGATCTAGGAACTGGATAGACCGCAGACTAGTACGGTACACAGAGAAGGATAAGATGTTTAGACGGTGCTCCTGCCATAAGTCGGGTCGTCACCAGCGTATTCTTTCCATGCTTTCAGACCTGCATTTTTTTCTGAGAACCGTACTGATCGGATGTATCAAAGTAATCATCGATGAAACATAAGTAACTTCGTAATACGAAGGTTGAGCAACGCACATGTATGTTTTTCGATTCCTAGTCTAAAATAAAAAATTGATTCGTTTCTAAATTATTGGAAACGGCAGCGAAGTATTGTGTACCCAAAATTTAGCATTCATAACTCCCACAACGAAGATTCTCCGTTCTACTCAAGAAGACTTGGTGTCGACGTGATTCATCGATCGCATGCCTTCCGATGCCAATCGAAAAGCTTGGATTGATATTCACGTTCTCATTGACAACGCTTAGGCAGAGACCTTAGCAGTCGACGGCGGCAACGTGCTTCATCAAGTCAACAACACGTCCAGAGTATCCGTACTCGTTGTCGTACCAGGCAACGAGCTTGACGAAGTTGGGGTTGAGCATGATACCGGCATCGGCGTCGAAGATGGACGATCGGAGGTCACCCTCGAAATCGGTAGAGACAAGAGGCTCGTCGGAGTATCCCAAGAATCCCTTTTGGGCACCTTCGGAGCGAGCCTTGATGTGGGCGCAGATCTCCTCGTAGGTGGTGGCCTTCTGGAGTCGGCAGGTCAAGTCAACAACGGAGACATCAATGGTGGGGACACGGAAGGCCATGCCGGTGAGCTTTCCAACAAGGGAAGGAATAACCTTGGTAACGGCCTTGGCGGCTCCGGTGGAGGAAGGAATGATGTTGCCAGAGGCGGCACGTCCTCCACGCCAGTCCTTTCGGGAGGAAGAGTCAACAACAGCCTGGGTGGCGGTCATGGCGTGGACGGTTGTCATGAGGGCTTCCTCGATGATGAATTCGTCGTGGATGGCCTTGACCATAGGGGCAAGTCCGTTGGTGGTGCACGAAGCACAGGAGATGAAGTCCTCGGATCCATCGTAGTCTTCCTCGTTGACACCCATGACAATAGTTTGAGAGTCGTCCTTAGCAGGAGCAGAGTAGATAACCTTCTTGGCACCTCCGTCAAGGATGGACTGGGCCTTTTCCTTGGTGAGGAAGACTCCAGTGGACTCACAGACGTAGTCGGCTCCAAGAGCTCCCCAGCCGACTTCCTTAGGGTCACGGCATCGGGAGGTCTGGATCTTCTTTCCGTCAAGGACAAGGAAGTCTCCAGTCAACTTCGACAGTTTGCTTGGCCTTTCCGTGGATGGTATCGTACTTGTATTGGTAGGCCATGTAGTCAGGAGTGGCAGATCCAGCAGTTGATAGCCTTGAGGTCACAGGCTTCATCTTCCATCATAATACGGGTGACAAGACGTCCGATACGTCCGAATCCGTTGACTCCCATACCGGTCGCAGACATAGTCATGGCAGAATCGTTGGTGGCGGCCTTGAGGGAAAGTCCGGAGAAGCTGTCGATCGATTTGTATCATTTAGTAGTTCATTTTTTTGGAGTCCGAAATATTTCCAGAGACAAATCCCGAAACAAAGTCGTTAGAAAATTTTCTCACTTGCTTAATGCTTTGCCTATGCGGAAAACGCTCTCGATGCGAAATTATTGATCAACCTTCGTTGCCATTGTCGACAACAAACGACGACGGTCCGTCACCGGCAGTGAACACTACATGTTTCAAATTCCACTTCCGAACGAGGATAAACCTGATGATTCCGGAATAGGACAATTGCGAACTTACGAGCTTCCAGAGAAGGCGGCGGCGGAGCCGACGGTAGCCATAAGGACAGCAGCAGAGAATTTCATTTTTGCTATTTAATTTTCTGTTTTAATTTGATGTCGAAGACGAATTGTGAGAATAGGGAGTCAGTCAAGAAAATTGTTGTCAAAATTCTGTCGTCTCTCGTGAGATTAACGACACCGCATCATTACTGTTCGGCTTCGACCATAGTTCGTAAGCAAAAGATCTGAAATCTTAAAATCCGTGGTGCCGGTCACTGACGTTTGTGTGGTGAGAGAGACATCGAAAATGCAATTTCATCAATTTTCATTGGCTACAACCATCTGGTTCCAATTGGCAATTGATGTCTCTTCTTCCGTCAGTAGGATTTTTGGGCTTGGGCGGGGGAATGGCATACCGTACGGGTATCAACGCACTTAGTAAAACTTAATTACTTGTACCACGGATGACGACAACAATGTTCTGCCGGATCGATGATAGTTGTTTTTATGGTGCGTATGAAAACAAGTTTCTGAAAGATACCTGAATTGGGAAAATTAGCAGATTATTCATTCTATCGCGATCTCCTCTATCCAGGAAAAAAAAGTCTATTCTCGACAAAAATATTCCAAAATCAGATATCACGACCGAAATAAGGGGTGTCGGAGAAGTAAGTTATTGTCGATGCTTTTTTCTCCTCTCTGATTGCTCCATTCTCCAGCAAGTCGAAGCATATGTTCGGGGGACACAGGAATCTCTTTTGTTATGGAAGGTGAAGCATCGTTCAACAGAAGTATTTAGGTGAAAAATAATAATACTAAACCTTACGTATGTACTTCGCACGAAGCGAGAGTACTTAGGTTACTCTGAGAGGAAGATTGAGCAAAGTTTAATGATCTCCCTACCGGTACTAGTATTTGTTCAAAAAATAATAGTACTCCTACTATTACTATTAGTAGCAACAAAAGATGACAACCACCAGATGTTGTGACTTCCACTTTCTGTTTGCATCCCCTTCAGCAGCACCATGGTATTATTAGTAGTACTAGTAGTACTAGTAGTAGTACTACTGGTACTAGTACTAGTAGTACTACTAGTAGTACTACGACCATCAGCAAGTTGAATATCTTTTGTACACACCTGCAGGTGGAGAAAGAGGATTTCTCGTTCGGCTAAAACCACTGTGTGGAAGTAGTAGTAGTAGTACTATTAGTAGTAGTAGGAGGAGTACTACTAGTACTGGTACTAGCTATCTTCTATTGTTGATTTACCAGCAAAGAACAAGCAACAAGGCTCTCCTTCAGCAGCTTCACTCGCTGAAGTGGACAGTATACTAGTAATATACATAGATATTAGTAAGAACCACTTCTTCTATGTACTGGCATTATGGTGTCTACTACTATTGATGTTTTTTGAAGTCCAGAATTCATTCGGGAATGTAGATCCTACTAATACTACTAGAGTAGTAGTAGCTACTACCACCAGTAGTAGTACTAGTAGTACTAGTACAAAAAGCTACATCGACAACGCACCGGTAAAAAAAGTAATTCTTGCTCCCGTTAGTGGTTGTTGTTGCAATGAATCCACTCGAGGCCCGGATTACAATAGTAGTTACAGGGTCAAGGCTATCTGACTGGAGAAATCCTGCCAGGGGGTGGGTTGGCTAAATTTTGTTGTTAGAATATTAAACTTTTCAATCCTTTCGTTTCACATGCAGTTATCACATTTTCACTTCGTTCCGTTCATAAAGTCTTTGCGATTGTTATTGTTATATCTCTCCCTCCATCGTTCCGATGCTTCGTCGACTCTCCGTGCTCTCCGAAATGCTGGAGGGTACAGATGAGTGCGATGATGGTATGAGCCACGGCCCCGGATGGTGTCGCCTGGTACTATCGTCCGATCCTTCGCTTGTCACCGGAGATAGCTCTACGACTCTATTTTGTTGGGTTGGGCTTGGGCTCCTCTGTTGGAGTTTTGTGACTCTCCGATGACGCAGCCTTTGTTTCCATCTTGGTCTTGGTTCGAGTTGTGCCTTTCGTCTCCGTCTTGGCTCTCGCTCCGGTTTTGCCCTTTGTTTCGATCGTGCCCTCCAAAAGATCGGGAAACAAGGGTTTTCTCGGGACGGTGCTGATGTCGGGAGCCAGCCACACCGGTTTGCAATTTTTGCCCTTGTCGGAAGGAAGGCCGTTCCCTTCGTTCACGGGTACCATCCAGTGCTTGTCCACCAAGCTCTCGTTCAACTTGCTGTTGCTTCGTCTTCGATGCACTGCGAACAAAATGGTCAGAATGAAGCATAGTGTACCCAGAATCACTACCGTACTGATCGCTTTGTTGTTTCTGATTTCTGATGCAATGAGTTTGCTTGGGATGTACTGACCACAAACGCTGTTGATGCAGTTGGCACACACACCGCATTCGTCCGGACAACTCGCTGCATCGGAACACGATAGCAGACCCATGCGCATGAGCTCCTCCGTAAAGGTGCACTCGCAGTTTTGATCGCCGGTCGCACAGGAGACAAGGAGGTCGTAGGTCCAGAGGTGTGCATAGGTATCGCAGTTGCCGACATCGAATGCCATGTAGGGATCGTATCCGCTGTTCATTTGATCTACAACAACAGTCTGGCCCTGATCATCGTCAGCGCCATCTTCTTGTCCGTTTTCGTTACCTTGGTTGTTTTGGTAGTCATCGTTCATTCCGTTTCTACCCTGGTAGTAGTTTGTGAAATAATCATCTGGTGCCTCTTCGACCACATTCCAGTTCGACCATGTACCCCACTCAAAAAACGACTGGTATTCTCCATATCTGTTTTCTTGCTGACCATTGCTTGACCTTTTAAAAGAAAAATTCTTTCGTGTGAGATATTCGAGTCGACGAATTACATCCAGGATTCCGAAAGCCATTTGCATTCGAATTGCTTCTTCGTGCTTACCGTCTGCCATAGCCATAGCTATTTTGATCCACCGTGAAGTCACAGCTCATGCCGTGATTGTTGATTCCATTGGTTGCGTAGTTCGACATGCACAGGCACCCGCAGTACGATCCATCACTGGAACTCCAACCCATACCCGAGTGACTCGAATATCCTCCCGATCCTCCCGATCCACCCGAGCCTCCCGATCCACCTGATCCACCCGAGCCTCCAGAACCACCCGAACTCGACTTTCCGGAGCTTGATTTTCCGCTGGACTTGCCTAATTCACGTCTGTTTTGTCTTGTATTTGTGTTTGTGTTACTATTCGATCCCCTCACTTGTCTGTTTCGTCCAACCAACTTTCTGGGTCGATCCTTTTCTTTTGCAGTCGTGTGCGTCTCCAGATTCTGGTCGTTGTCAGTCAACAACGATGCGCCGAGTTTTTCAATGGCAGCATTGTTTCGCCGTCTCCGATATTCCGCACCCTTGTGACCGACAGCAGACGCGAGTGGCGCACAAGTTGCCAAGACAAGAAGTGAGAGGGCGAGATTCAGCAGTTGACGATGGATTTTCATTGCAGGGATTCGTTCGAAAGGTTATTGTCGTCGTTGTCGTCGTCGTTGTCGTCGTCGTCGTCGTCGTTGCTCTTGCTGAACTAACTTTTGATCCTCGACCTTTATGCTTTCGTAGTTGGTAAATGGGATCAGAGCTTTCGGCAATTGATTGATGAAGTCGACTGCTGGCCCTAACGCCGCGGTGAAAATAAAATAAATGTTTCGCGTCGAAACGTATCGTGAAGAAAGTTTCCCAAACAAAACCCAGGTTCTCACGGATCTCGCGCACCTGATTGCGCACCGTTGTCACAGTTGAACCATCGATGATTCAATTTTTAGTTTTTGGGGCTTATACGGTGAATTTAGTACAGTGCAATGGAGCACCTTGTCGTCACATATGGCAGGAATGAAGTCTACGTACAAGTAAGGTTACTCGCACGACTTGAAGTGACATTCCTCCATACCGGTACGGTAAGGTTAGCAGCAAGCGGCATCCATCACTCCTACCGGGAGAGATGGTTCGGAACATACCAACAAGTGAAGAATACGGCAAGGCCTTACCGGTAAGTCTTACCGTACGGTACTCGTACGTGTACAGTGAAAAAAAGTGAAGTAG
The DNA here is from genome assembly GCA_037355855.1 of Pseudo-nitzschia pungens. Lineage (NCBI taxonomy): Eukaryota > Bacillariophyta > Bacillariophyceae > Bacillariales > Bacillariaceae > Pseudo-nitzschia > Pseudo-nitzschia pungens. The sequence continues at coordinate 597,998 of CM074764.1, read as the reverse complement.
ATAAAAGGTGAAGAAGTAAGGTTTAAGTTTACTTCTAGAAGTAAGGTTTACCGTACAAGAAGTAATAAAACATGAAGTACGGTACTGTAGTTTGTAAGGATGAATCCCCAATCAATAGTGACGAAACCCTCAGACTGAGTGTAATACCTACCGGTACGGTAAAATCCTTAGTACATCCGTCCCGTATATCGACAAAAGGAGCATACAGACATTTCGGAGGTTATTCTGTAAGCACCTAAACCTCCCTGATTCAATTAGTGCCGAAGCTCGAAGCTGATTATTGTCGTTACTGTTGCTCTTATCGAAAGTGAAGATAGCGAAAGGGTTTTCATCCTCCTTACAACGGTCCTTGGTCCTTGTTGCAGCTGATTGGTTCTTTTTGTTGTGATACTTTGGTTTTCTATTACGAAGTACTATAATTATTTCTCTTCCGCTAAAGCACGTGTAGTTATCATTTCACCCGCATACGCACTACTCCATTCCCGTTGTTGCGGTGCTGAACGATCGGGGAAGTCAGTTGCTTCCGCGATCCTATCGATGACCGTCCAGTCAGGACTTCCACGGTGCGAAGAAAGGACGATCGCGACCGCTGACACCGAGACGGTCACGGATCTGGATTGGAAATCGGCACTTTCCCATCTTGTTCTTCGGGTCGACATTTATTCACCGATTCGCATTCCACACAGAAAGTGAGCACAACAAAATGCGTTAACGGCAAAGCGTGTGCCGCAGCATCAATAGTTGCAACCCAAAAGTTTGCATGAATCACAACTCCCAGCCTTGATCTGATCCACTCGTTTCCTCGCCTAGATAAGGGTTTGTGGTGCTGATCGCAGAAGATCGTTGCTCACGCGTCGGCAGAAGATGCTTTCACCTCGCGGTGCTGTGACATGCTCAGATAGCAGTTCCAAAAGACGGAAAAGAACATGAGGTTCAGTGGTTGGATGTGAGACGGTATCACCGAAAAGGACAAAAAGTTTAGCGGTATCCAGAACTGGGCCGACGTTTTGATGGTGGTGACGAATTCCGCCTCAAGCTTCAGTCGGGTTTTTTCGACCAGGTGATCCCACCGATAGGGAACATCTACGTCCATATGCACTTCATTGTTCTTTTTCCTTTCCAGCTTGATCGTTTGGTGCTGTTGCTGCCGCTCTTCGTACCAGCCGGCCGTGTGTTCGACAAAGGTCCCGTAGGTGTAAAAGGCGAAGTTAATGGGAATGCTGGACAAGAAAGAGCAGCCAACCCGAGCCGCGATGCTCGGCAGGTTCTTTTTGGGCAGATATCGGTCGTACATTTTGAAGATTCCGACATAAAAGGGCGTGAAAAGTATAGACCATGCAGCCATCTTGGCGGTCCTGGACTTGTCCCAACCAAACGAGGCGATCTCGTCCTGCAAGGCTCGGTAGGCGGCGTCGGTCGCCTGCAGGATGACGGATCCCAGACCAGTATTTGAGGAGGACGATTCTTCTACTGTCGCTGCTGTTGTCGTTTGCTCCGGCCGTTGCCACCTGTTTTCGCGGCTCGCCGGCCCCGACCTCAACTCGTTGCGCGAGCACATCACCCGTTGACATCAGCAAGAATCCCGAGCTCACGTTCACCAGGAATGGCTGCGCCTTGAGCCGGGCAACATACCACTTGGCGAATGATCCATAATGCATGATTTTCGTATTGCTTTGTTTCCGAATTGCTTTTCTCCTTTAGTGCAACTGTCTCGTATGCTGGTGAAGGATTTGGAGCACAAGTAAAACTCAAACTATGGGGAACAAGGCTTCTTTTCTCGACAAACTGATACCCTATCAGAACGCATTTTCCATCTGCGAGCGACGGCAATGATGAAATTTCAAAATTTCATGGTTGTCCAAACGTGTTATCATCGCACTATTTTGTGAACGTTCAGTTCTCAAAAATTCATGTATTTTCAGTACTGATCGTACGAAGCTCGTTCGAAACATACCTTAGTAACCTTCTTCTGTCTGAAAACTGAAGGTGTCCTGCAGCTTTCGAGTTTGCTACGTGGATTTCCATTACAGTATTGGTAACCTTACCTTGTTGTACCAATGGTAAGAACAGCATTGAGAGCCACGTTGACCTATTGATGATACGTAACGTGTACGGAAGTCGAAAATCGGACGGAAGATCGACTCGGAATGAATTATTTTTTGCATAATTTTCGGGAAGTTTTTGGGAAGTTCTGTTATTCACGTGAAGTTTCGGAACACTGCGCTGAAAGGAGCGCACAGATGATTACAGTACCGTAACCTTACCCTTTGACCCTACCGTAATCTTACGTACCGGAATGATTGGCAACAAACCACCCTTCGCATGGAAGATATTCAGCCCGGCCTGAGTTCGTCGGCTGGACTCACTCACTGGCTCACTGGTGCCGAAGGCGTGTGCCCACGAAGCGCGCCACACACGTGACACTCGTGACTCAGGTCAATATGTAATACAGTATGTAACTAGCGTAAATGATACGTAGTAAATGACATAAGGTTACGAGTAAATTACGAGTAAGGTAGGTACTTGTATCTTTTCAACCTCAAACACGGAATGCAAAGAATGGAGAAAACTTGGAGAAGTTCGTACGAGCGTTCATGATAAATGGAGGACAATTCCACATTCTATTACCGGTCAACCCGAAAAGAATAAGAGAGTAGAAATAAGGCGCCGACAAGCGACTACGTCTCGATGAGATGAGAGGAGAGTGAGAAACGAAAGATAGCTTGCGTAAACATCTGCACCCCGATACTGTAACTACCTTGGTGGTACGTTCGGAACGCCCCGATTCGATTTCCGTACACAACAGATTCCGTCAGCCTCAATATGCAGCCCCGGCGGAAAATCTCTCGCCAACCATCCTGTATCTAAATGCAGAATGCTACGTTCGGTATGCACCGTTTTGGTGATCTTGGTAGCTGGGGGATCACTGTGCGGAGATACATCGGGGTCGACGTTCTCGTTAGCAGTGGACGCGTTTCAACTTTCAGCTTTCACATCTCCCTTGGTTCGGACAACGGGGATACGGTCCGAGCTTTTTGGACAGGACGGCGACGAAGAACTTGAGAACAACGACAACAAATTGCTTTCAAAGGGAGAATTACATCCGCGTCGACGCGAATTTCTGGAAAAGGCAGCTGTTGCTGCCTCGGTCCTGGTCGGACTCTCGCAGTTAGAATTGACATCGGCCAACGCCCAGGACATGGATAGCAAAACAGCCAGCAAAAACGCCGCGGCGGCCTCGGAGATGAGCGGAATCAAGGTCAGCAAGACCGTTGGAGGACTGGCACAGCGCATCCGGGGAGGGCTGTGCTTCAAGATGGACGAGCTGCAGCGGGATCTGATGCAGGAGCGATGGGACCTCTTGCAGCCGTATCCCGCCCAGTTGCGTTCCTACGTTTCTGTCTTCACGACCTACACCGACGCGGCCTTTCCAAGCGATTCGCCCTCGGACTACGGTCTACGAGTGGCACTTCGGTACGAAGTGGGGCGTTATTTTGCCTCTGTCGAAAGGCTGAAACGGGCCATTGCGAAGCAATCGTTACAAGAGGCCAGCACGGGTAAGTTCAAAGGAGTATATCGTAGCAGAGTGGAGTGATTGAAATTTCGACAAGAATGGATTTCAATTGCGAAGACCGAGGGCATGTGACATATCAACAGTGATATTGATTTTAGGATGGATTTGTTGTACCATCACGGATCGTACTGACCAAAATCTTTTTGTTTTTGAAAATGCCATTTTGACAACGTTGACGACCTATTTGGTCGACGGTTTTGACGGTTCTCGTACTACGCGATGTGCCGTGCGATCTTGATTCGTGTTTCCTTTCCCAATGATCGACGCACGCAACAATCGATGTCGTTGTTCTTCCGCGTTCTCTCGCCTCATCCGACAACACACGCAAACACGCAAACAAACATTCAGCCTACGCCGATATGAGCCTCCATCTGGATCGCTACCTCCGGGTCGGCGGTTTGTACACATACTACGACAGCGTCGTGGACAACGAGGTCCTCTTTACGGACTACAACGACGCGTTGGTGTACAGCGACCCGATCAAGGATCCGGCCGAGGTCCGCGACCTGGTGGTACTGTGCAAGGGTCCCGACAAGGGCAAGACGGGAATCCTGATCGGTGTCTACCCCCCGACCGAGAAGACCAACAACGTGGTCGTCAAGCTGGATAAGTATCGTGGAATGCGGGAAGTCCGGGTGGTCCCCCGGTCGTGGGCGGCCAAGAGGCTGGGGGAGCAGGCCCCGGATGCGGTCTTTTTGATCCCGCGCAAGTAAGCAATGCGGTGCGGTGCGGAGTGCGGAGTGGAGTGGAGTGGAAACGTCATCGTCGTTTCTTGGGCAGTGTCCTGTGCATTTCACGACCAGCATTACACATGAGGGAGCAGGGGTCCGTGGTGCGATATTACTCCCCATTTTTTCAATGTAATCAAGATGAATGTTTTCTCGATGCAGGAAACATCTCGGATTGAAGCAAACAACGCACGTAACGAAATAGCTAGTGTCGAAAAACATATTTTACGGTTTCCTCTCTCGTCTGATGAAGCTTCTTCGGAGTATGCAAATTGGTGCCCCACTTGTTGTGGGGTGAACTGTAGAGCCAATGACTTCGTTCATTCATTCATCGTCGGTAGTTTCATGGTGCCAAGAAGGGTGTGCAATACCGATATCCTTCTTCCACCCAACTATAGATCTTCTGTTGGTGAAGGGAAAAGTGTTGGGATACGGATGGACTGACCCATGATTAGCCTACACGCACGTACTAGTGCTGTGAGTATTTCTAACTGCAAGCTCCACCACGCACTAGTACCACCAGTGTCGCCTCTCCGAAAAAACAAGGCACAACACAATGAAACCAATTCAAAATCGATCAGTGAGTAACAATTTACTCACAACTCAGATTTCCTATTTGTCGAACGTTCCAATCGTTATGTAGTATTGCGTCAAGGGTGTGTTACTCCTCGTCCGTGAAAGATTGCTGATTCCTTCATCGTAACATGCAGTTGAATTTTCGTGCACGGAACACGCATGCCCGCCGAAAGATAGCATTCTTAGTAGTAGTGTTAGTGCTGCTGCTATTTTCACCGGTGCCGACGTACCGCTCGGTTGTTTGCCTCCTTATTTCTATCCAGCATTATTCCACTTTCAACAAATGTAGTTTTTAGCATCATTTTGAAGATCGTGTTGGGCCATACAGTACAAATTTCTACCGGAGATACGACTCCCAAGAAGCTTAGCATTGTAAATATCACCACCAGTGCTACTAGTACTAGTGCTCACTAGTGCTCTTCCTGTTCCAGCCATTTTAAAAGTACTAGTTAAAGTCTCTGCTAAAGACATATCATCAGCATCAGTAGCCCAAATATTTAGAATGTAGACAAGAATGATGATGATACTCCATTCCAAGCTTGTTTACTTACTACTAGTACTACTACTAGTACTAGCAGCAGCAGCAGTTCTATTTGCGGTGGCTTTGAAGGTGGTGCTTCTTACTACTAGTACTGCAGTTCAACCATTGACGACTACTGAAGATTTGGGTAACATTAGAACTACTAGTACTACTAGCATAGGTACTAGCTAGCATGATTCCTTGATGTTGCTGAAGCCTCGTAGTAGTACAACTAATAGTAGTAGTAGCACTGGCATTCTTGGTGGTGGTGTCTTTGTTCTTTCAACAAACATCAGCATCATTGATGGTGCTGGTGGTGGTGCTATCTCGACAGGATTTCAACTGCAGCATACCTCTCTCGAAAGTGCTAATGCTAGCCTGAATAGTGCAACTTTTTTCCTGAAGATAGATGCCAAAGCCTACCATTTTTTAAAATATGGTACCACTTCATTTTTACAATTGATGATACAAGAAATCATTACTTTTCTTCTCAAATTTTGCGAAGGTTCCTACTAAGGATTTACCGTAGTAGCTTACTTGTATCCTCAATCCTGTATCCTTAGCCTTATTCTTTTTGTTCCGAAAATCTTGAGATTGATTGTCTTGTTTCTTGTTTTTCCCTTCTTCGATCCTGCTTCTTCATCGTTGGAAAGACGAAGACACAAGACACCCAGCGCACGAAAGAACAAGAAGCGGCTTTCGCAATCAATCCCATCATCCTCTCCGCAGCGTAGCTTACTTGGAAGGCAACACGACGCAATTAATTAAACACCCGACAGACTGCTCCACTGCACTTTACTGCATTCCACTACACCCCACCATGGTAACCGTCAAGTCCCAAAAGACCAAATCCACCGCGAGATTCACGACCCGCCTGTACCTCCTGGTGGCGAGCGCCGCCTGTCTCTTGTGCGGGACGGGGGTGTTTGTCGCGACAAATACAAATACAAATAGCAACAACGGAAGCGTCCAGCTGCGCAGCAGTGGCAGCGACAGCGGAATCCGCGGATTGCTGATGATGGTCGACGCCCACTCGGCCCGGACGCTCCTCCGCAAGCCGCACCTCGTCTACGGGACGGCCTGGAAGAAGGAGGAGACGGCGCGGCTGGTGAGCGAGGCCATCCGCACCGGGTTTCGCTTCATCGACACGGCCTGCCAGCCCAGGCACTACAACGAAGCGGGGGTCGGGAACGGCTGGACCGCCGCGGCGCAGGAACTGGGATTGGACCGGGCCGATCTGTGGCTGCAGACCAAGTTCACCCCCGTGAGCGGCCAGGATCCCAACAACATTCCGTACGATCCGAAGCTTCCCGTGGCGGACCAGGCGCGGGCCTCCCTGAAGGTCTCCCTCCGCAACCTCAAGACGGACTACCTCGACAGCTGGGTCCTGCACTCGCCGCTGGAAGCCTTCGAGGACACCATGGCGGTCTGGAGGGTGATGGAGGAAGCGGTGGATGCCGGGACGGTCCGGCAGCTGGGGATTTCCAACTGCTACGACATGGATACCTTTCGGTTGCTCTACCAACAGGCGCGACACAAACCAGCGGTAAGTTGGTTGCGAGCGAAATTCGGATTGGGATTGGGAATGAAATGAAATGAATGAAAAGCAATGCGAAGCGCGACGAAAACAAAGCGACGCAACGCAACGCAACGCACCGCACCGCACCGTACTATTTATTTTGAACTACACGTTGTTGTTGTTGTTGGGATTTCGATTTCGTCGCTTTGGTCTGCGGCAACGGCAGATTGGATATCGAACCGTTGCGCCCGGGGTCGATCGATTCTTCGCATTGAGCGATCGCTTCGCGCTTCTCGCTCGCGAGACCAATGACGATTGCTCTACTGCGCTACGCACACTCTCTATCCCACTCATGCCAGGCCAACACGCGCTCACACGCTCACACGCTCACACTCACACGCTCTCGCTTTGCAGGTCCTCCAAAACCGCTTCTACGCCGAAACCAAGTTCGACACGCCCCTCCGGCACTTTTGCCGGGACCGGGAGATTCGCTACCAGTCCTTCTGGACGCTGACCGCCAACCGCAAGGCCCTGGCCACGGAGAAAGCCGCCGAGTGGGCGTCGGAAAAGGACCTGACGGCGCAGACGCTCATGTTCGCCTTTTTGATGTCCCTGGGATACGTCACGCCGCTGTCGGGGACCACCAACCCGGTGCACATGGCGCACGACGTGGCCATCATGGAGCGGCTGCAGGGGGGAGAGCAACTCTTCTCCGAGGACGAGCAGCTGCGGTTTGCCGAGCTGCTGGGAATGCCCAAGCTGTGAGGATACGGATACTGATAATCATAATAATAATACTACTACTACTACGTGTCGCACAATGCCGCGGTGCAAACGTGCGGTGCGAAAAGTGCCATGCATTTTAAGTGCAATGCAATACAATGCAACCGCCACCGTTCTATACTATCAACATTCGAATTCAACGTAAATTATTGGCGTAAAAAAAAAAAAAAAAAACTCTCTCTCCTACTAGTGATTATTGACCCCGTGCTTTGGCATTTTGAACGCTTTAGGAGCCGCGGCAGCGGTCGCGACATGTGCTCCGCCCCAATCTACGATACTGTAATGCCACGCCAAAGAATCTTCCATCCATTTTCACTCAATCCACGAAGCAAAGACCCAAGCGGAGTTCCGTCGGTAGATCCGTTTCGAAGGCCAGAGATCGGTGCCAGTACTAATGCTAATGCTAATGCTAATACTACTAATACCAATCCGTACTTCTACTACGAATAGTAATACTACGCTAAGGCCAACGGCTCTAGAGCTAGGTCCGAAGAATGACTCCCGCGACACAACAGCGAACAAAGGGCGGGGGGAATCGGTCCGATCCTACAAAGTGCTAGCCACTGCTGCAAAACGGCAAAGAGCGCAAGCCGTCGCCCGCGCTGGATACCAAGGGCGCGAAGGAACCTTTCCGCCACTACTATTCTTGGATGCCGAACTACCGCAATGGGTCCTTGCACCATGAATCCGCGCTCGAATTTTGGGGCAAGAAGAACCACCGGGTACTGGCAACCCACAGCGCCAAAAAAAAACACATACAGTAGTAGACTTGCTCCAGAAATCCATCCCAAGGAGGGATAGGTTGCTTGCACCATGATCGTTCGTGTTTTTTTCGGCGTAGCGTTGTCTCCCACCCAACTTACTGCAACAAACAGCGAGAGATCTAGAACGAAAGAGACGGCAGAGGCAGAACTATTCGGAAACGCGAATAATTATAACAATGTAAGAACGACAACGGGTATTGAAGAATACCGTGGTTTTCGTTCTTTAATGTGTAATATGCAACAATGCACCATCAATCGGATGCGTGTATGTATAAATGTAAATATGTAAGTGTGTAATCATGTAGATCGTCCCCGGAACAGTGATCACTGGGGAAAAGGAAGCTCGGAAGCCGAAAAAGCACCGGAGAAACCGACTCTACATTTCATCCTCGGAAGAAGCCTCGGCGGTGGAGGTAACCACATACGAGAGACCGTTCGCATCTCCGCCTTGGATGTCACGGTAGTCGGTGACGGTGAGGTTGTCTCGGTCCGATTCCTCGTCTTCCGTGACGGCTCGGCAGTGCAACTGAACCTCGCAATTCATGACCGTCTCGAAACTGGAATAGTCCTTGAGCAAGGCGAGTTCGTTGCAGAAGTCGCGTTCGAATTCCGCGTGGGAAGGTTGATAGTCGTAGTTGTCCAGAGCCACCTCGCCCTTCAATTGATCGAGGGTCAGGTTGCGTTCCTCGGGCCCGAGGCGTTCGCTCAGGGATGATGCAGCGGCGGCGGCGGCAGCAGCGTCATCGTCGTCGTCCTTTTCGCAGAGATTGCACCCGATTTCAACCTGGTTATTGAGGCGAATCCTTCCCCGCCATCTATTCTTTCTCTCCTTCATATATTGCTCACGGCATTTGCGACTGTAATAACATTGGCTGGGCATTTTGCCCTCTACTCCGCGGAGGGAACGGGAGACTTCTCGGGAAAGCGCCTCGGAAGAAGCATCGTCGGGATCGCCCGCTTCGATCTGAAAGGATTGGAAATCGAAGGATTTCATCCAGCTGCCCTCTCCGGCGTTCATGTCGAACCGCTCGGCGAGTACCGTGGGGATTCCGTACTTGAGAACGCCAGCGTTGGGAACGGGAAGATCCTTTCGCGGGATGGTCTTGTCTTCCCAGGTGTTGAAAGTCGCGGTTGCGGTGCACGCCAACTCGTTGGCGGAGGCGTAAAGAAGGGAAGAAGCGGAGGAATCCGAGAAGAAGGAGGCCGGGTTACCGGTTGCGGCGAGGAAAAGAAAGGAGGCGAGGATGGAGCCTGCGTTGTTCTTGAAGAGCATCATGGTGGATGGAAGAAGGAAAAACGTTTGCGAATGATTGATATGAAGAATGCGGTCCTGTATGCGACTCTTGCTGTTGCTCGAGAGTTGCTTTTGATTCGAGATCGAATTTGATTTTGTGAGACTTTTTGGAACAGCGTCTCTCGCAACTTTTTGATTGATTTGCTGTTCGTCCTCGCGAAAGCACCCGTTACCGATCTCCCGGTACTATGAACTTCACTGCGTTTCTCCCCGCTCTTCGCAGGTCTGCAACGATTTGCTCCCGATCGATCTTGGGGTCGATCCTTTGCGTTCGATTGGAATCGTGGTTGGTGCCAGAGTCTTGCTTGCGACTGTTATGCCCACCTATCTTGCCAAGAATGGTGTGACGAGACGGAAACTGTGGATTGAATGCGCACTCTGTCGTGTCCTACCGTTGCCGGCAATGCTTCGGTGGATCCCGCACTCGATCCCGCACCAATGCCGCAGAAAGAAAGATCTCGGCGGATCGATCGATATCGATATATCGATATCGATACCGATCTCGCTTCGGGTTCTTCATCAATCTTGCCGAGCACCGAGAGTGACGAGATGCGAAAACGAATTGTTTGTTTTTTGATTGATGAACGGTGTGTCGTGTCTTGCCGCGATACGAACTGTAGCCAGCAATGCTTCGGCCGATCCCACGGCGCTTTTCACGGTACGGTAGTAGACCAACTCCGTGGAAAGGTCGATGGGAATCCATCCATCAATCAATCTTGGTTGCATCTCCCATTCTTTCGAACACTTGGATTTTTCTTGCGGTTCCGTGGTTTAGCGATGGAAAGGTCGTTGACCCGCAAATTTCCCATGCCGGTGTTGGTGTCGTTGTTGTTTTGTTGTTGTTGTTGTTTTGTTGTTGCTATCGTTATTGTAACGGACACTGGTGTGAATTTTCTCGGACACTACGAGTAATCTTACGAGTAACCTTGCACGTACGTACTGGCTCCAAACATGAGAAAACGGGAGTGAGTCGTCCGAAATCGTTCGGGAATTGGACAAAGACTCGTTCGATTAATTTTAAAAAAATACTAAAAATCGATATTCATACCGGTAATTATTCATAGTAACTTACGAGTACCTTGCTCGTAGTACGGTATCTACCGTGCGGCTGAACTGGACTTCGAATGTTTCGCCTTGTTGGAAAAACGTTCCTTCATTTTCGTTGCCATTTTCATTGCCATTGCCGTCGTGTTTGTGTTTGTGGTTGTCTTTGCCTTTGCGGGTTTTGTTTTGGTTTTGGTTTTGGTTTGGCGCTCGAGTTCCGCGGCCGCGCTAGCCTTTTTCATGAGGCGCCAGTATTTTTCGATCCGGATGTGGTTCTTCTTGGCCTCCTTGTAACACGGGAATCCCTTGGCGCACCGCGACTTTGCGTTTTCGCGGAGGATGTACTGCCGGTTCTCGATCATGTAGACGCTCGTTTCCCAGGCCCGCTCGCGGAGGATGGAAAACTGCTGCCGCAGGACGGACCACCAGTGTTCCGACTCTCGAAAGAGGAGCGGATAGTCGGTCTTGTTGAGCCAGGAAATGTCCCGGTAATCGCTGGCCGACCGTCGGGGGTTGAGATGGTCCATGCTGTCGGAGGTGATGGTCCGGGACTTGAGGACAAAGACCTCGTCGGGAAAGGCGCGGTGCCAGCAGGCCGAGTAATTGCCGGTTCCGGTTCCGTTGATGGTTCCGGTTCCGTTTATGGTTCCGGTTCCATTGATGGTTCCGGTTCCGTTTATGTTTATGTTTATGGTTCCGGTTCCCGCTTGCCGCGAGGGCGCGGTGGTCGCGCACTCGGGAAAGTAAAAGGTGAGCGCGTGGTTGCTGTAGGCGTCCCTGGGGAAGGTCGTCGTTTCGGCGACGCTGCCGCTTCCGGCGGTGGTCAGCCCGACCCTCGTGAATCCCGCCGAGGTGCAAAAGAGGGGGCTCTTGCGCAGCCCCGCGATCCCGCTGGAAATCCCCAGCTCCGCGTAGTCGCCCTCGCCGCGCTTATAGATCTCGCGGTTGTGCCACTCGATGTGGTCCGTCCCGCAGAGCAACCACCAGGTGGAGTTGAGGCGGGGAGGGGGGAGCGCGGAAGCCGAAGCGGAAGCCGAAGCGGAGGAGGAGAGCGGTGATGACCGCGACGAGGAAAGCGCTCGCGCCTCGGCCTCTCGGAGCTCGGTGGTGTGCGAAACGGCTCTGGTCTGGATCCATTCCACGCCGCGGTTGTTGAGTCCGTCGTCGGCATCCAGCAGCGTCTCGACGAGCAGAACGGGCTTTGTGTGGTTGCGACCGTTGCCGTTGCTGCTTCCGCCGCCGCCGCGTATTTGCGGTTGGTCGTTTGTGTTCCGTTTCGTTTCGGTCCTCCCTTCCGCGACGTCCAGCGCCCGCAGCAAATAGTCCGTGTTCCCGGTGACCACCTCGACGGTCCCGTCGCGGAATCCCTCCGCAATCGGCCACAGGCCGACCGAGTAGCCGGTCGAGTTCTCGACGCCGATCCCGTCCGACGACCAGGCGGTGTTGTCGGTGAGGACCACAAAGGCATTTTGCGACGGGAGACTCCCCAGGAGGTCGATCAGGCTCCGGACGATGCCCTCGTCGAGACCCGGATCCACCAGAACGATCCAGAAATAGTTTTGCCACGTCTGGTACCTCATGGTCGGCCAGCAAAAGGTTTCGAACAGCAGGTATCGCGCCATGGTGAGCTCGTACATCCGATCGAGGCGTGACATACCGCTTTTCTTCTTGGGAGCCTGGCCGACCATGAAACGGGTGGTGACGGTGTGCAAGACCGTGTAGGGATCGGTGCTGTTGCTGTTGTCGGTGTCGGTATCCGTGGTCCCTGCTTCTGCCGCCCGCAGTGTGTCTTCCAGGGAGCGCTGGTAGATCGGCACCGCCGCGTCGTTTGCGGACGACAACAACGACAAGGGTGACAGCGGCGAGCGAAAGGGACTGTTCTTGATGTTGTTGTTGTTGTTGTTGTGGTTGTTGATGTTGATGTTGCCATTCGAATTCCAAGACGCAATGCCCCGACCCGCATCGCAATCCGTCATGTTCGAAACGTATCGAAAGAGAATCGCGTAGGACGCCAGGAGCAGGGCGACAAAAATTCCGCCGACCGCCAGGAGGATTCTCGACGCCGAACCGCCGCGCCTGCGGTGCGTCCCGATGCCGCCGACGCTTTTGGGTTTGCCTTTGCCGTTGCCTGCCGATTTTGTTGGCGCCGCGCGCATTGCATCCGGCGCCGTTGCGGTCGGAACCATGTTTGCCGATCGCTGCTGCTGCTGCTGCTGCTGCTGCTCCCGATGCTGCGGGAGGCCGGTAATTATTCCGAGCGATGAGTTGCTGCTTTCCCATTCGTCGTGATCGCTGTTGCCATCGATCGGAATTCCAAACAAAGTACCGCTGCCACTACCACTACTACCACCGTACTAATGCTGCCGTGCTTTGACGAGGCAATCGGGTTTCCTCTGTCGGTTCGTGGCGTGCTTGTGTGAGTGGATACCGCGGGACGGATGGATGGGTGGGTGGATGGGTGGATGGATGGATACTTCTGTGGAGGCGCGTTGTGGACTATCGTGCGGTGAGATAAGATTACCGCGGTGCTACGGAACAAAAGGGGGGTTGCGATGCGACCGATTGGCGGGACCAGGGAAGTTCTTGCGCAATGCAATCGAGTCAAATACTAACTTACTACACGTACTAAGACCTTATGACTTGAGACTTGCGGTGGAATGAGTAATTCTGAATTGTGAATTGTTTTGTACGTAGGAATCTTATTTTTTAATTTTAGTCCATCGTTCGAAAACGAACGAGTCCCGTACGTGTAGCTCTTCGGTTGGGGATTTAAATTTTTTTAAAAAATTACTGATACTAGATAACTCAAGGTTAAGATTACTTCGTCGTAATTCGTAATTACTTCGTTCTTCGAGGGGGGAGAGTGTCAAGGGAGATCTTTGTTACCAAGTACAGTAGTAGTAATTACGAAGTAAGCTTGCTTCGTAGTTTCGTTTGTTTTCAAAATCAATCGCAACCTTACGGTCACCTTCCCAGGAAGCACAAGGCTCGTGTCTCGTGGGAATCGTAGTAACTTACTTGTAGTGCTACATCATCGCCAAGAACACCGAGAGCGACAACAAGGCACCCCCACACACTGCCAACCAAGGATCCACCGGCACTCAACTCGGGGACGGTTTTGGTGTCCGGGACAATGGTTGAGGTAGTGAAGGGACCGGTGTTGCCGGTGTTGCCGGTGTTGCTGCTGCTACTGCCCTCCTCTCGGAGGAGGAGGCGCTTCGCGTCGGTGTGATGGCCACCGAAAGCGCAATTACTCACTCGCTCGCAACGCCGAGTCGAGTCGAGTCGAGTCGAGTCGAGCGAACGCCGGAGGAAGAACGAATGAATCGCTCGGAGGGAGAGGCTTCCCCGCCGCGGGAGAAACCGCTTTTCCCCCCAGGAACGACCCGCGCCGCCGACCCGCAACACCGGCCGCCGCGGAGCCCACCGCGAGTCCGTTCTCGTTCTCGTCGCGGTTTTGCAGTGCGGTTGCGGCGGCATCCGCGACCCTGGTCGGGGCATCCGCGGTCGGGGCATCCGCGGAAAACGGTTCGAGTCGCGTTCGCATCGGAGCGCACCACCGCCGCCCCGACCGACGAAACCGGTGACGGAGCGGCCCCCCTCCCGAGTACGGTATATTTTTTTTGGGTGGGTGGGTGGGTGGGACGAACGCGGACTCCGAATTCCTCGCCCGTCTCGCGGAGGGAAGGGATCCGCGGGTCTGCCGGGGGCGCGCGAGAAGGTTTCCGCTTTGTAAGCTTTGGCGGCGCTTGTCACTCTCGGGATTGCGTATTCTGCAGCGACTGTTCATCGACACGGAGCTCCATCGCAACATTGGATTCGTCCCCGGCTTCGAAAACGATTTCGAAGGTGAAAAGGTTCCAGAGTTGTTCAGCAGGACACGCGCGAGCAGTTTCGTTCGGTACTTTTGCGCGTGCAACCCCGAGTTTGCCGAATGTCTTTGCAGCGATGGGGGGCACCGTAGGAGGCACAGAACACCCAGCATGAGTTGCGTTCTGACACCACGCGGAAGCATTTATTGATGGTGTACCAGCAACAGCAACAGGGCATCCAGAACCTGTAAACGCACGAAAAGGGTCAGCAGAATTATACGTGTATACCTTCTTCGATGGCCGTGCTGCCAAGCAGTGGGTGGAATTTTTCTGCACCGTGCAACAAGAAGTTTATCATGTTTCTACTAACCTCCTCTGAAACATCATCCCGGTCATCAATGGGTTGATTGAAAGCTGGTGGTGACTATTGATTCCAAGTTTGCAGCATTCCATCATCCAATGGGTTGGTTGAAAGATTCGGCAGAGGCAAAGCAGGCTGTCATCGGTCGGACTGTTTCTACGTTCCACGATGCAATGGGTTGGTTCTTGTTGAAACAAGCAGAATTGAAAGAAAACATTGTTTCTTGCATCATGCTGGTGGTGACCTTTCCTGGTGTGTTCCACGATCCAATGGCTTGGTTGAAAGACGAACTTAAAAAACATGACAGTCATAGCTGTGACCTTACCTGTATTCCAGCAAGACAGTGAGTGGCTCGTTGAAGGATTTCTGTTGATAAAAGGCAGCATTCATATCACTACTAGTACTACTACTACTAGTAGGTGTCCTCTGCCGAAGTATCCCAACAATTCATAGTAGGAACATTGCTGAAAGGGCAACCAATTCAATCCGAAATAAGCTTCTGAAAGGCAGAACCCGAAGCTTACATCATAGGACGATTGTAACATGAGCACTCCGAGGCATTAGAAAGGTTTCGATTAGTTTCTGTGAACAAAGTTGTAAGTTGTAAGTAATCTGAAGATTTACTTCCTCGTACCGGTAACTTACTGCATTTCCAACTGGGACAGAGATAAGGCTTACTCCTGAGTGAGTGAGTCGTGCCCTGTCGATCGTTTGGATGGAGATGTTTGATTTGATTGGTTTGTTGATTTTGATTGGTCGGTTTAAAATTGGAATGCGGAATGTACGGTAATTAACCTTACTGCTACACGAGTGAATTGCATGCAAGGAATGTAACTCGTTTGCGCGTTAAAGTAATAAGATTACCAGGCTAATAAAACCTTACTGTACGGTAACCTTACTTCGAACTTATAACTTTTTTTCCTTGACGCGTCCATCATTGGGAAACCATCGTTATTATTTTGCGGTTGTAGTATTTCATCTCATTTTCCCAACATTACATAGGAGCGAATGCACGTGTCCCGAGCACATCTTTTTCCGTTGAATGTTGTCAACAGATTGTTGATTGTATGCTCAATAAAAATTAAAAAAACACTACGAAGTATCTTACTACGAAGTATTTTCTTTGCTTTTCGCCCCGCTTTTGGATCATTCTATCTACGCTCCAATACGATTTTTGGAGGTTTCAGCCCGACGCACCGGTAAGGTTTACAAGTAACCTTACTGGTCCCGGCACCTAATGGCAAAAATGAATGAAGCTATGTCACGCACAGTATGTGGATCCGGTAAGGTTACCGTAGGTTTGCACTGGAATCGATTTCTGTTTTCATACGATTTCTGATGCGTGATGAGATAAGATTACTTCCTCTACACGTACCGGTACTGACGATTCGAATTCCAACGTTCTATCGATCTTGATCTCTACCGACAAACAATCTTAGGATCCTGCGTCCAGCTTAGATTCCCATTCTTCATCACCAGATCAACTGTCGTTTCTATCGAATTCACACATCATTCGGAGACGATCAGTATCCTCTGTAAAAGGCGCAAGCAAGCAAGCAATCAAACAAAGAAACCTAACAACAATCGAAGCGTCTACCGCTTTTGACACAGCGGTTGACTGCGCCATTGGATCTCACAGAGGAAACAGCCACCTTCGGCAAGCGACGTCCACGAGACCACATCGATAAGGAATCATGGCCATTCGACCAAACTGGCTTCCTTCTGATTCCAATGATTCGGATGACGACGAGTTCAAAACCGAAACAACCGAAAAACATTCTTGCAACGGAACTTGTTGCCACTGCCGAGACGATCCCGACGGGAAGTACCCGAGGGATTGTTTCTCTTTCATCGCGCAGGGCGACGCATCGTCCCTCCCGTTCTGGTACGGCTGGATGGTGGCCTTTTTTGAGCTGTCCTTCATCCTTCTCATCATTCTGAGCAAGGCGTACCGGCCCATGAGCGCCAACGAGGACGTCGACAACCCCAACAAGTTTGCCCAGAATGCCACCTACGCCAACTGGTTGCCGGCCAACTCGACCGGGATCGTTCGCATCACGCAGATCTTTGCCGTCTTTGCGATCGTCCTGTTTTCCGACGAGAGTCTGAACGATCTGTCCAGTGCCGTGCGGTTCTTTCCGGGCGCCGAGTATCCGGCCAGCAGGGAAAAAGAAAACAACCTGTTCTGGGCACGGATTGCCGCGGTCGTCAAGGGCGTCCAGGGCTTTTTTGCCTGCTCGTGCGTGATTCTGTTGGTGATGACGTCCGACGATGTGATCGACATTATTCTGAACTTTGCGGCGGTTGTGAGTGAATGAAATCGGAGCACGGAACGGAAACACGGAACGGTGCCATGCGCGTTGCATTCGTTGCCTGGATGCAAATGTCGTAGTACGGTATGCAACGGAACCAAAAGAAACCATTCACAACAACATCAAAAGCATGCCTCACACACTGCCTTATTCTTCTTTGTTCGGTGTCGATTCACGCAATTTTGTTTTTTTCCTCTCACCGCGTACTGTTCGCGAATCAAACAGAATTTCATTTCTGCTTTTGATGACGTCGCGTTCGACATCGCAAAGGATGGAAAGTATGGGGACACATTGAGAGAGGCTGCAGAGTACATCGAGGAACGAAAACTCACGGATTGTAGGAAAGGGCCTTGGAGGAGGAAAATTGGGTGGATTGTACCGAAAAAGAGAACCAGAACTGAACTCGACGACGATGAAGAATTCGAATTGCATCAAGAATCGGAACCGGAACCCGAATCCGAATCCGACGAAGAGGAAATCGAAAACAATTGGATTTTCCAGTCTCATCTCATATCCGCATTTACCGTGGGAGTGGTGCTCTTTACCATAAGCATTGGGATTGTGACGACACAAGTTTCGGATACCGAGTGGACAACTCACATGTTTCGAATTCAATTCGATGAAGAATCGGGCTTGCAGGACCAAAGTGGTTGCTACCAGTATACAGGTGATTCGAACGATGGGAGACAAATGTATCGAGGGTTCCACAAGGAAGAAACCAGCACAACCGTGCTTGCTTACTGCAAACGTGATCGACGTTGGATTTTCTTTGAGTCCGATGGGGGAGAGATCGACCCTTGCATCATCGACATTAAGTCCGAGCTGGCACATTCCGAGAAGACAAACTCCTTTGATATTTCAACATCCTTTGAAAGCTCGTGGCTTTCCCCATACAACAAACCACTCGACGTGTACTTCATCGACAATCCCAATAATAACGATACAGCAAAATTTTTCCACTGCGAATCGTTTGCCAACGACGGCAGGTGCAACGAAGAGTTGAATATTTTTGACTACGAATACGATGGTGGAGATTGCTGCGCTACCACATGCACCCATCCCGATTGCATGGCAGTTGATCTAGAAACAGCATTTGGTCAAACAGTGGATCCAGGACTTGAAGCCAAAGGATTTCCTAATTGCAAAAATGAAGACCTGGTGACTCTTACAATTGCTCTCTCTGAGATGAGGAAAGAACTCCCCGAATGGGCCAATGATACGTACATCGACTTCGAAAATTTCTGGGACACGCCAGTCGTGATTCTCACGTGTGATCCAGGTGAAAGAATGGTGTTATCCATTCCAGTCAATGAAATGATGATGGGCCAAAACATGACCGCAAAAGTTGAAGTAGAATCGGTTTGCACAATTGTCATGAAGCACTTCAGACCTCGTGTCTCAATAGACGTCACTGTTGACGGAGATGACGATCTGGAAACGAAAGTTGTTGTAAAACCTCAACCGTCGTATGCGATCCCGAGTCAAATTGGACTATTTAAGGAATTGATCGAGCTTGATCTGGGTAAGTGGGTTGGTTTGTTGCCATGTTTGCGTCGGAAGTATTGGCTCAATTAAACTTCTCTCGTATCATTCCCATTGTTTTCTGCTCTTCACGTTTGTATACGTTCAGGGAACGAAGCGTTGACGGGAACTATTCCAACCGAGATCGGGTTTCTGAATTTGCTTGAAAAAATCAATTTAAGTGAGTCAATGTTTTCGTTTGCAGCTCAAGTATGCTGATATGCTACCGGTCCTAAATGGCCCTGTCATCTTTGGGTTTTATTTTTGACGTGGAATTCACAGGTCAAAATCAATTGATTGGTACAATCCCCTCAAGCATTGGATTGCTAGAGAATATGAGAAACATGGAATTAGGTACGTTGAACCAAGATTTCGTCCATCTCTTGGAGTAAAGTCTGCATTTCGCGTTTCCTATTCTTTGAAATCCTGCATGCGTTCTGACTGTAGTGTCGTTTGTCGGACTTTTGTAGGTTCCAACAGAATACAAGGCTTCATTCCAAGTGAAATTGGAGAATTACGTGGAATGACTTACCTAGATCTGAGTGAGTTTTGCCTATTGGCGTCCGACTTACGGTTGACTCTTCAATGATTTGAATACTGCATCGTCTAATCTGCTGATCCCTCACACCATGGTAATATTGATCAATAAAGGCAACAATACGTTGACAGGATCTATTCCATACGAGATTGAATTGTTGGAGGATTTGCGTTATCTCGATCTAAGTGAGTTATGTTACGGAGAAGTTCGATTGCTTTGATTGTATTGAGTTTGATCTTCGATCTCACCACTATGCGGATACTGAAAAATTGTAGGTATGAACCCCTCCTTGTGTGGCTCGGTAGATTGCACTAAGTTTAAAAAAATGAACCAAAATGCACAAGAGATTTGCTTCTCTCTGAACACATTCCGATCGTGCATTACGGAAGCGCCGTCGGTATCAACAATGCCCTCGGGAAAGCCCTCTGAATCGTTCCTGCCTTCCTTGTCGTTTGCGCCAACAGAATCGCAAAGGCCAACACTGATGACAGATTCGCCATCGGAGATGCCATTGGCATTCGGCGAAACGAGGTCACCATCGTCCGCTCCTACGGAGTCACCATCATCTTTGCCGACGGGGTCACCGTCATCTTCGCCTTCACCGGGATGCTATGACATTGGTACGTCGAAACAAATAATGTTGTGCGTCGCACTACTGTTGTCGTCCATTTCACTTGCTGTTGCTGTTGTTTTTCGCAGTTATCGCTATGAACATCGACAGCTCGCCAAGGTGGACGCTGATGCTCGTACTCACATTCTCCCCCGGTTTTGATGATATTGTTCATCGCTTTCAGTGGATCTCATTTGCAATCGTGATGGTTTCAATAAGTTCTGTAATTTCTTGACGAATGCGGCGCTCCCGTCGAACTACACCCTCTTCGCTGCACCAGACACTGGCTTCGACATTGTTGCCGATTTGCTCGCTCAGATTTCGGAGGAAGAACTATACTCTGTCTATCTCTTTCACATCACCGAGGGAATCCTCGGTGTGGACGATTTGGAGTGCCGAGGTACCCTCGAGATGATCTCGGGCGGGTCTACCCGCACCTTGTGCAACAACCAAAGCCCCTGGACCCAGTTCGGAACTGTCAATCGAAGAAACAATCTTCTCCCCGAGATTGTCGAGGCGGATGTAGAGGCTTGCGACGGCCTCATCCATTTCATGAGCAACGTGCTCCTTCCCAGCTCTGTCCCCATCGCCTCTGATACCGACGACGACGACGACGAAACCTTTTGAGTTGTTTTGCTCGCCTCTCTCGCACTTCTTCTTCCTATACGCTTCGTGGGGTGAGAGCGACTACTCGATCGACATTGGCAGTTTCGTCCCGAATCACTCTATATTTTTTGATGTCTTCGGAATGCTTACCTTTTCGCTTTTAACGTTTTGAATATTCCGACCAACGTAAACTTAATCACCATTGTTCATGATCAGTAGTAGTCTATTGCATATTGCCTTTCCACGATCTATTTCCAGTTCTCTTTACAGCGACGAAATACTAGAATCTCTGTCTTTTGGACTACTAGTGGTCTGAACACCAGAAAACTGCAGCAGTCCTTTCCATTCTCGAGTCAACTACTACTGTACTAGTTCTACCGGAGAAGTTTGCTGGTGCTGCCTACTAGCTAATAACAATGATATCACGAATACTAGCTACTACTAGTGCTAGTACTAGTAGTAGGAGCACTTCTTCTTCTTCGTTGATTGCTGGTGATCGTCCATGGAGGATGTGTTTTGGGAATCATAGGCTGTTATACTAGATTCCCTTTCCATTAGACATAAATGGAATGGGACTTTGTTTCTAAACATCTTCTTTGAAGAAGCACCCACAAACCTCAATTGGCATGGCAGTAGATTATGCAAGAGGAAGAATGCTGTGGTCAGCAGCAGGCAGATTAGTGCTTGTTTTGTTGTTGTTTTTGTTATTGTTCCACCACCAGTAGCTGAATCATTTCTTCCTGTTGACTACTACTACTACTACTACTACTACTATTACTACTACTACTAATGGTTGATGGTGGTGGCAGCGAGGAGAAGGCTGCTGGCTATAGCTGTTCTTGTTGTCATTTTCTTTGAGGCTGATGTGGGATACAGGCTGCTGCTGGTTCTTATAGCTGTTCTCATTTTCTTTGAGGCTGATGTGGGAGCTGTTCTCATTTTCTTTGAGGCTGATGTGGGATACTACTACTTCTAGCTACTACTGCTTCTCTTTTTCATCTTCTGCTTCTTGCTTCTCGCTTCTGCAAGAAATCGTGTTGTTGTATCCCTTTGTGTCCCATGGTTCCGGATGCCTTCTGATAAAGGTTTTGCTGTAACTAACCTTACTTGTACTTCTCACCTTACTCCGTGTTCATTATTCATGCCTTCTTCAGTCGTGGGTTTCAACAACAATCCTCTTCGTTGTTCGTTCGTTCCTTCGATTTCTCTTTGTCGTCTTGCCGTCCACTCTCTAGATTGTTGAACCCCACACGTGGTTCGCGGCAAAACCAAGCAAAGCAAGTGAGGAAGGAGAGCTAAGGTTACCTGGTAAGTTACCGTACTTGCGCACCGGTTCTGTTGCCGTTCCTGGTTCCTGCCCTGCACCTTTGTTTCCGCAACGAGTACGTTTTCTCCCGAGTACGAACCGTACATACGAGTACGAGTACGAGTACGAGTCCTGCTTCTCCCGGGTCGATCGCGGATCCTCTTACAACCGCAAGCGCTGTAATACAGTAATTAAGGTATCATCCACAATCAACACTACACTATCGGTACTATTGTACCTCACCACACCGCACTGGACGAATCCTCGTTAGTCATACAACACCATGGGTCGCAAAAAGGGAGGAAGAGGAAAGAAGAACCGGGGAGACGACGACTGGTCCGACCAGGAAGAAATCCCCATGGGCGGAAAGAACAAGGGAAACGCGGACGCCGAGGCGGAAGCGGCCCCCGCCCCAAAGCTGTCCCGCAAGCAGCAAAAGCTGGCCAAGCAGCAAGCCAAAAAGGCGACCGCCGCCAAGAAGCAGGAGAGCGACAGCGACAGCGACGATCTGGCGGCCCTCATGGGAGGAAAGCTCGGGATCACCAATGACAGCGACGACGACGACAGCAGCAGCGACGACGACATGATGCTCCCGCCCGTTCCCGCCAAGCGACAGAACAACCGCGGAAAGGGAAAGAAGGGACCCGCTCCGCTTCCTCCTGATGGACGATAGCGACGACGACGACGACGACGATGATGATGACAGCGACGACGACGATTTTAAGCCCCAGCCCGCGGCGCGCAAGGGAAAGAACAAAAAGAAGGGAGGTCGCATGGCGCAGCTGGCCGCCATGATGGACGACGACAGCGATAGCGATCCCGAAGAGGAAGACGAAGACGAGACGAAGATGACGATGTGGAACAGATTGCCTTTACGATTCTCGAACCCGAAAAGAAGAGCAAAAAGGACAAGAAGGAAAAGAAAGAAAAGAAGGAGAAAAAGGAAAAGAAGGAGAAAAAAGAAAAGAAGGAGAAAAAGAGCAAGAAGGAAAAGAAGAGCAAGAAGGAAAAGGACAACAGCAGCGACAGCGACAAGGAGGAAGCAGCAGCAGCACCGGCTTCCAAGACAAAGTCCAAGTTCGAGCTGCAGATGGAGGCGGACCATGAAGAAAAAGGAGCAGGCAGGAGGAGGACGGAGGGGCACCGGCCAAGGCAGCGCCGTCACCGGCTCCAAAGGAAGAGATTCCCGAGACTCCCGACGAGCTGGTTGGGGAGGACGGTGGAGACGCCGACGGCGAGGAACTCATGTACGGTGCTCCCGACGACGTGGTCTGGTCCGACAAGAGCAACGCAATGAAGGACGCCGAAGCCGAGGCCGCAGACGATCCGAGCAAGGTAAGAAGAAGAAGCACGGTTTGGACTGACTTCAGATAATTCGATTGTTGATTGATTGTAATTATTTTTCGGTTCTTTCTGCTGGGGAACGCTGACTCACCAATCACTGCACCGTTCTTACTTGTTCTTTGTTGCGTTTTCGAATCACTTTGTTTTCGGAATCGTTTGTAATGTAATCGTAATTGTAATTGTAATTCTAATTTCTTGCGTGCATCCACTACACGTACTAATGCTCTTCTCTTGCGATCGAAATGGGCAATGGCTTTTCCAACACAACCAAAACCCGATTCAAATTATCCATTCAATTCGCACACAACAACAACAACAACAACAACAACAACACATTTCGACCTTTCCATTCCGCAACCAGCTGCTGTACGGCAAGAACGGCAAAAAACTCAGCAACAAGGAGCGCAAGCGCCTCATGAAGGAGCGAGAGGCCGCGGCTCGGGCCGCCGAGTACGAAAAGGTCGCCGCCAAGGCCAGCCGCGAGGGAGCCCAGTTTGCCTGCTCGCAGACGGCCGTCAACGAAAAGGACCCGCAGTGGCAAAACTCACTGGACATCAACGTTCCCAACTTTAGCATCTCCGCCGCCGGAAAGATCCTCTTCAAGGACGCGTCACTGACCATTGCCCACGGGCGCCGGTACGGACTGGTCGGGCCCAACGGAAGGGGTAAATCGACCCTCCTCAAGATGATTGCCTCCCGGGACCTCAAGCTCCCACCGCGCATCGACTTCTTGTACGTCGAGCAGGAGGTCGTCGCCGACAACACGCCCGCCGTCGAGGCAGTCCTCCGGGCCGACAAGGTCCGCTGGAGCCTCGTCGAGGAAGAAAAGGAACTCATGGCCAAGGTCGACGCCGGAGACGAGTCCGACGAGACCATCGATCGCCTCGGCGTCGTCGTGGAGGAACTCGCCAACATGGGGGCCGATTCCATGGAGGCCAAGGCCCACGGAATCCTCTCCGGTCTCGGATTCACCACCGAGATGCAGACCAAGCCCACCAAGATGTTCTCGGGAGGTTGGCGAATGCGCATCTCGCTGGCCCGGGCCCTCTTTGTCGAACCCACCCTTCTCATGCTCGACGAACCGACCAACCATTTGGATCTCAACGCCGTCATCTGGCTCGACGACTACCTCCAGTCTTGGAAGAAGACCCTCTTTGTGGTTTCCCACGACCAGGACTTTTTGAACAGCGTGTGCCAGGAAATCCTGCACATCGAGGACCTCAAGCTCATTTCCTACAAGGGAAACTACGACAGCTTCAAGAAGGCCGAGGCGGACCGCCACAAGCAGCAGATCAAGGCCTGGGAGAAACAGGAGAAACGACTCCGCGAGCTCAAGAAAAGCGGGCAGTCCAAGTCCAAGGCCGCCGAGACCATGAAGAACAGCAAGTCCAAGCGGGAGGCCGGTGCCCGCAGCCAAAAGAAGAAGAACCAGGCCATCGCGGCCGGAACCGAGGCCGCCGAGGTCCAGGAACTCATCAAGCGGCCCAAGGAGTACACCGTCAAGCTGGAATTCTCCGAGGTGCCGGAGCTCGGCCGACCCGTCATGGAGGTCACCAACGTGCACTTTCGGTACTCGCCCAAGCACCCGGTCATTTTCAACAAGATCGATTTCGGTATCGACATGGACAGCCGCATCTGTGTGGTCGGACCCAACGGTGCGGGTAAAACGGTGAGTGGGGAATTTTCGATTTCGTTTGGAACGGAATGGAATGGAATGGAATGAAATGGAAGTGGTTGCCATGGGTGCCGATACAATTTGTCTCATGTATTTTTTCTTTTCGTTCGTTTTCTCTCTGCCTCTCTCTCTCTCTCTCTCTCTCTCCCGGTCCTTGCTTTTCGATTTGTTTGTTGTTCGATTTTTTTTTGGGATCGCTAGACGCTCCTGAAATTGTTGACGGGAGAAATCAATCCCACAACGGGAGATGTCAAACGAAATCCCCGCCTGCGAATGGGAATCTACAACCAGCACTTTGTGGACCGATTGCCCATGGGCAAGACCCCCGTCGAGCACCTTCGATCCCGGTTCAACGAACTGGACTACCAGAATTGCCGCAACCGGCTCGGACGCTACGGATTGGAGGGCCACGCCCACGAGGTAGTCATGAGAGACCTGTCCGGAGGACAAAAGGCCCGTGTCGTCCTGGTGGAGCTCAGTCTCCAGATGCCCCACATCTTGCTCCTCGACGAACCGACCAACAATCTCGACATCGAAACCATCGACGCGCTGTGCGATGCCATCAACGAATTCAACGGGGGCATCGTCGTCGTCACCCACGACCAGCGGCTGATCGAGGAGTGCGACTGCACGCTCTGGGTCGTGGAAAAGCAGGGTGTCACCGAATGGACGGAGGGCTTCGACGACTACAAGGAGAATATCCTGCGGGAACTCGAGGAACAGGTCGAGGCCCAGAACAAGGCCCGGCAAAAGAAGTTGGAAGCCGCCGCCAAGGCCAAGGCGGAGAAGATCGCCCGTCTCAAGAAAGTCAAGAAATAATTGCAATGCTAGTAGGAGAACAAACACTAATGATCACATTTTATTATTCAAATTTTAGCAATGCTGTTATTTTTCCGTTTGGTGCTTTTGATCGCAACGACGTCACGACTACTGGTACAAAAAGCCTTCGCTCCGAAACTTCGGAGTTGCTAGTGACACTCCGTCGAGGCCACGAATCACTCCGTTCAACTCCGATCACAGGACGATTGTAGGCCCCTTTTTTAATTCCTTGCGATCCGTTTGGGAAGAGGCGATTGACTGTCTACCCTTTCAATGGGTCTGACTGATAAGGCGACGGACCCATCACGTTTACCAACTGCCTCCCGAAATTTAATGGTATGAAACCCATCAATGGGTTCATTCGAGAAACATCAAGAAACACAATAAACTTTGGAAGTCGATGTTGGTGTACAGAATTTTATTGTAATAATATTATAGGTTATACAGTTACACGCAGACATATATATTATAGAACGAGTGCCATGCCGTATGACTTGATAGTCTCGCTCAGCTGAGTCGTCTACGAGATGATGTGGTTTTTCATCTCACGCGGCAGAGGTGATTCATTGCTTTCCCTTCAGTACAAGCAGCTTACAGGCATCCACAGAGCATTCCGGTGGAGATAGGGGCGGCGGCTTCGGGTTGTTCACGTTCTTCTACAACTTCTTCCTCCTCGGCAGGGGCGGCTTCCTCAACAGGTTCCGCGGCGGGTTCCTCCTCTTGTGGTTCCTCGGATTCGCGTTCCTCGACAGGCTCTTCCTCCTCGACGGGTTCCTCAGCGGGGGCGTCCTCCTTGGGTGCTTCCTCAGCGACAGGAGCATCGACAGGTTCGGCGGCAGGGGCTTCCTCAACAGGGGCAGGTTCCTCCTTGACAGGCTCAGGCTTGGGCTCTTCGACAGGAGCGGGAGCGGCCTTGACCTTCTCCTTCTTTTTCATTCCCATCTTTCCAAGGATTCCTCCTCGAGGGACCTTCGTGGTGGAGGTGGAAACCTCAGCCTCTTCCTCAACAGGGGAAGCAGACTTCTTTCGGAATGAAAGGGTGGGCTTCTTGACATTAGGAAGGGAAGGACGCTTGATCTGGAGCTTCATGGTTGTTGTTTTGTCGTTTGAAACTTAAAGAATTCTGTGAGTGAAGCTTTTGATTGTTCTTGTGTCAATCGCAAATTGTGAGCAGGTGAGTAGTTGCAAGAAAATCGGAGCAACGGAAGCCTGGAGAGCGTCCCAGCCAAAATCGGAACTGTCGAGGACTATCGTTGTATCAGCGAGCACGAAAAAAAAGTGCTGGCTCGCGTTCAATACCTTCATTTCTGAATAAAGTAATTGAGAAATTCCGTCGCTAACGCTTTGATTTGATCTCGCTCAACTCATCGCCCCTCAAAAGTGCACCTTTGTCTATTGAGTTTGTCCGTCGTGCGCGCACGATGCTCGCGCGCGAGTCGTTTTCGCAAGGTGAGCCTGATACTGAACACATGTTCCGAACATTTTGCTCGCCCAAGTCGCCAATTTTGGTGCTTCCGTGTTCTATCTGCCATAATAATCCAATTGCATACCTTTATGATTGTATAGTCTGTACAAGATTGTCCACACTGGTCGAAAAAAGATAATTGCCTCCAACGCATAGTTGTATCTCTAACGGCTTACAAATGATATGCAATATATTGCTTAATGTATATGACCAATGTTGATGGACTTGTCAAATTTGTCATAAGTATCGAAAAGTTTTTTGCTCGCACTTCGCCATGACGAACTTAGCCTTTGATACTTCATCTTGTCACCTCCTAACCATCTCCTGAACCCGTCATGAATCCTCCCTCCTTCCTCGACGAAGAGAAAATTTGCATGGGTACGAGTATGGTTGCTTCCACTAACATTGTCGACACTACTTTATTCGCATACTTTATCAAGATCTACCATAGATTCCTGCCACCACTATCGATCTTCAACAACATACGTTGAAGTGGCACAAATACTGTACGATAAATCTCACAGTGTTGCTTTCACACAAATATTGGGACAAATATATAATTGGAAACAATGGCCAAGAAGAGCAAAGAGGCGACGCGGATGAGCAAGAACGATCGGAAGGCAAAGTCGAAGCCCTCCGAAGAGGAGGAGGAAGACGATGAAGAACATCAAAATGATGGTTTCTTCGGCCGGCTATTTTCTCCTGGAACCGTCGACACCTCCGTTTCCGAGAACACTGACGATGACGAGTACGATAGCGACTCTGATGAAAGTGCAGGTTCGGGGACCTACTACACCGACGTGACTGGTGATTCGGATTCGGGTAGTGAGGAAAGCTCTACGGCACGCAGCAATGGTTCCTCCCTTGTTCGGTTTGACAGAGATTTGCGAGCGAAGCATCGTGCGGCTTGCAAAAGCATGACGGTAAGCTTATTCGCACCTCTTTTTCTGTTTCTTTCTGTATCGTCCGGACGTCGGTCGAAAAAAAAACTAACGTCTTTTTTATCCTCATGCTCCTTTCAATCAAAACCGTGATCACACAATAGATCGGAAAGTACGCTCGAGCGATCAAAATATTCGAGAGCATTCTATCAGCTCTACTCAATAGATACGGAGAAGAGCATCATCGAGTGGGATCTGCTCTTCACAATGTTGCAGTTGCAAATCTGCGTTCCGGTCTCCTTGACGATGCCAGGGATGCCATTGAAGAGGCCGTGCGAATCAGGAAGCTTACCCTCGGAGAAGACGAGCCCAAAGTTGCTGATTCATTAGTGGAGTATGGTATTATTCTTCTATCAATGAAGAAGTACAAGAAGAGCATCCAGGTGTTCGAGGATGCGCTTGAATTGCGAGAAATTGAGTGTTGCGAGGCTGAAGATGCGGCAACCAAACGGGAAGCGAAATTGAAAAAGGCGAAAATCCAGCACAACATAGGTTGTGTGAACTTCGAGATCAAAAATTACGACGAGGCTAGAAGGAAATACATGCAAGCGATTCAAGAGCAAAAGGAAATTTTTGGTTCGTCGTGGTTCTCGGCATTTAGACTTGTTTCGAATACTTCGAAGCCCGGACACCTGACGATGGCGTCCACGATGTGCAACAAGGGTTACATTGATTTAGAGCAAGAAAAGTACAAGGATGCTATTGATACATTCATGGAATCTCTGAAAATACAGAAGGTTTTGCTGGAAGCTGACAACAAGCTCATTCTGAGCACAATGACTAACATTGCCTACTGTTACTGCAAGTCACAGGAGCTTGAAAAAGCCCGAGTCGTTTACAGAGATCTCGTTAAGCTCCAGTCGGAATCATATACTGAACAGTCACAGCGTGGTTGGTCGCAATCTCTCAAAAAACTCATTTACTGCCAAGTCGTTTTGTTCGAATTCGAGGACGCCTTTGACAACCTGCGACTGTTGGAGGAATACCTTACTTCCAGAGCCCGCGACAAGGTCAAGAATGCGGCATCCGATTTGCGCAAAACTCACCAACTCATGGGAGAAGTCAACTACCAAATTTTCAAGTTCCCAACACTCTCCGACTACACGAGCAGGCTCTCGTGCACGAATGGTTGCGGATGTTCCGACGATCGTGCGACGGTGAACGTATCGAATTGGATACCAAAGAAGCCCGTGAACGGAAGCAAGATGTCGGGACATCGTATGACGTACGCATAAACATTCCTACGAAAAGCCTAATCCCACCGGGAGAAACGCGACGTTTTTGCAGTTCTCAACTAAAATGAAAAGCACAGGGTGCAAATCGTTGTGTGCATTCACTTGTGACGAATGAGGGGTCGGAGAACGGTTGGGCTCTCTACCGAATAGAGAACCTTGCCTGTACTGCCAAAGAACATTTACCGACCTTCTTGCCCTTTTTATGTGTTTGACGAAGTATATTGAAGTGTACTGTAAATTAGTAAAAATAATTATTCACATGAAGTTGTTTTTACCGCAGCAATTTTGTGAGATAGGGAAGCATTCGACCCTCTCATCCTCTTGAATGAAGGGAAATCTTAGGCTGTTCTACAAGGAAAGTTATGCGAAGGTTAGGTTCCCGAGTGGCACACGAGGGTCACCCGCATAGCAGTCTCTTGCGAGGGAATAGTTCGAATTACCCGCTACAATGTACGAATTACCTGCTACAATAACTCCGGGGAGCACGACAAAATCCAAGCATCTTTTGACGATGGAACGCATGTTATTTCTATGCTACGATGCACTGAGGTAGGATTGGAAAGTGCCGAATACAAAAAGAACGTTGTTGCTGTATTTGATGGCTTTGGATCTTAGCGAAGGAATTACTAGTACCATTGCTAGAAAAACTACTCCTCCTACTTAGGATAACCCCCAACCGATCAATTTTCCAACATTAGCATCGAAATCGTTTTGGCGTTCCTTGCTTCCGATTTGCGGATCGCAAGATCCAACCGCCTCGTGCCGCTGGCAAGCTCTTCCATGAATCTAAGGTTTGCTAGTATTAATTTGACTTTTTTACTTCAACTCTAGCACATTTCCCGTGACGCACGACCTTTCACTACGACTGAACGGCAAAAAGTCTGTATTGCATAGCGCAATCCATTGTCTCGCATCGCATTATTACTTTGCGGTAGGGGCACCGCGATCCATCTCCCTCTGTTTGTGACTGCGGCGGCGGCGGTGGTGGTTCCCATTGGTTTGGTCAAAATTGTGGTTCCTCGTGAGGATGCATTTTCGCGGTGCCGACCCGGCACTCGTCTGTCCCCTGGTACCGGCAGTGGCTTTCAGAGTGATTGCTATCACGATTATTCCATCCATGTAATGTCCCCCACTACAAATGTCTTGGAGGGCAGCCCCCCCGCGCAGGGACTCAGCAGGTGGAGCTGGTCGGTCTCCGTCACGACCTTGTCGACGGCGCAGAATCCCGCAACCCCCGCCGTGACCAGATCCCGGCCCACACCCGATGCCTCGTAGGCCTCAACGGCCGAAGGGTGACAGACCGCCAGGAGGGCGTGCTGGAGCAACTTGGCGGCCTCCGGATCCCCCACAATGTCGACCTCCGCCAGCTGGATGGCGTCGGTGGACTGGTGGGCCGCGTTGACCGGCAGCAGCGAGTTGCTCAGGGCCATGCTGCTGACCTTGTAGACCCGGGCCTCCCCAAAGGGGACCTGGACCGCAAAGGGAGTGAGCTGGTTGGCCAGGCGATAGACCTTGCCGGCAGCGGCGGCCACCGCCGGGTCGTCGGCGCCGGTCTCGCTCGTATCGGCCACCAGGTCCCCGTAAAAGTACCGCTTAACGGCCCGGGATCTGCAACTCGCCACGAAGCGGCTCTGCCTGCTGACGGCGCCCCCGGAGCGTGGGAGCTTGAGGAGTTTCGGAGGCGGCGGCGGAAGAGACGACGACGACGATGCTGCACCCTCTCCCTCCGCGGCATTGGCGCTGGCCTCGTCGCGCTGCTTTTGTTGTTTCTTGTAGTGGCTCGTCAGCATGCTGTAGAGACGGTCGTGGCCGAGGACCAGAAGAACGGAAATCTTGAGGACCTTGGCCGCGTGCAGCAGGCACTCGTATCCCTCGTCCCGGATCCACCCGTTGGTGTTGACGATGATTCCCGAGGATCGCGCCATATCGTCCGCTCGCAGGCGCGCTTCGATGCGCTTGGCAATCGAGTCGACCTGTCCCCGAAAGAGATCGGGGTGGAGTTTTTCCGTCGATCCGTGGTAAACCACGAGCGGATGGACGGTCGCAGACCCGCTGTTGTTGTTGCTGTTTCCAGCACCGACGCTGGCACCTCCTCCGTGGATCGGAAGCCCTGTGGTAGCGTAGGTTTCTACCGACACCGCGGACTGGTGCATCGGCGCTACCGCAAGGGATCCCGGAACCGAGATGGAATTGTCCATGGGATCCAGATCGACGTAGAGCGGAGTCCGTCCCACCTTGCAGGCGTAGGCCACCAGCGTTTTGGCGAGGGTCGTCTTTCCGCACTCGGGAGGTCCCACCACCATGACCCGCGGACCCTGCCCGTTGTGCTCGGGAGAGTCGTTCTGCGGAGCACTGCTATTGCCGTTACTGTTGTTATTATTATTGTTGTTGTTGCTGCTGGCATTGGCCGCCGCCGCATCGTCCCGCAACGCTTCCAGCTGCGCGTGGGTGTTGACAAAGGCCACATTGGTGTCCGTTTCGTCGCTGGTGTAGGAAAAAAAGTCCACCCCCGCAGAGGACGATCCCTCTCCGTCATCGGCGGCCCCCAGATCAATGACGCAGCCGTGCCAGGTGAAGAGGGCCGCCTTGATTCCCCCGTGGGCAATCGTGTAGGTCTTTCCCAGGGCCAGCTCGCAGCCGTA
The DNA here is from genome assembly GCA_037355855.1 of Pseudo-nitzschia pungens. Classification (NCBI taxonomy): domain Eukaryota; phylum Bacillariophyta; class Bacillariophyceae; order Bacillariales; family Bacillariaceae; genus Pseudo-nitzschia; species Pseudo-nitzschia pungens. The sequence goes on along the minus strand of CM074764.1, from coordinate 566,009 downwards.
GAGCTCGCAGGATCCTTTTTGCAGGCAAAAACTGGTGGTTCCCGAGGCGTTGCTCAGGGTGGACGAGGCGGATCCCCCAAAGGTCACCTCGAAGCGGAGTTCCTCGCGTCTCTGGAGGACATGGCGTTCCCGTCCAGGGGCCAGAGGTGGAAGGCCCTCCGTAGAAATGTTGCTGTTATTGTTGCTTGGGTCTCCGCTGCTGCCCATGGCGACGTCTCCGCTATTGGATGCCATTGTTGGTTGTATCCTATCGTATCTATCGTATCGCTTCTTTGGCCTTCTGCGCCTCTAGTTCGGATCGATGGGACTGTCAGGTCCGATTGCGCCTTGTCAAAAAGTTGAAAGTACTGACGATGTTGCACCTGGTACGAGTGCCGTTGTAATTTACCTCTGTTGTGAAGTTATTGTTGCCGACAGATACAAACCTCTTGGCAGTTTACATTTAACACTTTTTGGTGGATGGGATTCGAAAAAGCACAAAAGGTAACCTTAAAAGGTTACCGGTAGGTTTGCTACCCGGTATGGCCTGCATTTGCTAAACTCTAGGGTTTGGAAGTTTTGGATTTCGAAAAGGGGGGGAACGAATGAATCGGATAGGGTCTTTCCCTCCATACCTACTAAATGTATATTAATATCTACTTATCTTATGATACTACATGTACCTGGCCAAAGAGGAAAATACTAATCAATCCCGAATACTTTTCGGTCCCGGATTGTTTGCGCGACGGTCTACACTGACACGCATGCTCCAACGACGTCAGTAGAAACCATCAAAATTCACCCAACACGCACAAACAATACGAAACTTCCAGGATGATGTTTCCCAAAAATGATACCTTGTGATTTAACGGGAAACCGCGAATCATCTTTTCGTGCGCTTATTGCCTGTTGGTGTTGAATCGAATTACTGACACAGAGACACACACCGCAGCACTGCTCCAACAATCATCATCCTCGATCCTCCTCACCTATCCTCGAAGATTCGGACCGACGACGGACTCGACTTCCTAACGAAATTGCTCATAGTTATTTATTTATACCGAAAACATTAGAAGTCAAGATGAACAAGCTTATCACTGTTGCACTTCTCGTTCAGGGAGCCACCGCTTTCGCTCCCGCTGGAAAGCCTCTCGCTGCTATCCAACAGCCTCGCTTGGATGGTGAGTTGGACGGAACTTTGATATGCTGAGCCTTTTCGTTTCAGTACAGAGAGAAGTCAAAGTTACGCTTATGACTCCTTTAGGTTTTGGTCAGGAGTTACTTTTAAAGAATCGGATTCGAGCTGAATAGAATTCAAGTTGCCGTCGAATTTTCGCTCGGTGTATCTATTTGTGTTCTCACGAATCGCCGTTCTTGTTTCTTTCCATCCCGATACCGTTCGCAGTTGCCCTCAACATGAACGCCCCCTTTTTCGCGTCGGAGGAATCTTCTTCCTCCGATGCTGCGGAGCCCGCCCCTGCTGCTCCCGCGGCCGCTACCATGAACGTTGACGACATGACCCTCGAGGAAGAGGTCGAGCAATTGGCCGAGGTCGAGATCTCCAAGATGAAGCGCGCCTCCAACCTGCGAAACGCGAACGGTGTCGAGTACGCTCCGTGGATGGCCATCACTCCCGAACAGGAGGCCGAGATCAAGACCGTCATGAAGCAAAAGGCCGAGGCCCGCCGCAAGCGCAAGGACCAGGAGGCCGGCGTTTCCGGAGCCCTCCTCATGGACTCCCAGGCGCAGGAACTCTCCGGTGGTGGCCTCAACATCAAGGTCGTCTCCGACAACGAGGTCGAGCTCACCTGGGCCACCAGCTCGGAGGCTTCCACCAAGGGATTCGCCATCAAGCGCCGCAAGGCCCGAACGGATGACTTCGAGGTGATCGCTTCGTACGAGACCTGGGGACCCCTCGCCTCCAAGGGCGTCGACGGAGGAAAGTACTCCTACCTCGACGACTCTGTCGCTCCCGGTGGATGGGTCTACCGCATCACTGAGTGCGAGACCTCCGGAGCCGAAAACGATATCTGCCAGGCACTCGTCGATGTCCAAACCGCCGACGAACAGCGAGGTGCTGTTATTGCCGCCGTTGGAATCGTTGTTCTCGGAATTGGTGCCCTGGCGGCCGGAATCATGCTCGATCCCGTCGGAGGATTCTAAGCGATTTCGTTGGGACCCCCGAAAATTGCGGTTTGGTACGGTCCGAACTGCACTGTTGTGAGACAACCGCCCGAGGAAATTGGTCGCAGACGTGCAAACAAACAAAACCAGGAGGAAAGAACACAACCAAAAGCGTAGCAAACACACACATACACACACACGCCAACCAGTACCGTTCCGCATCGTTGTGGATGGGTTACAAACGAATTGAAGCGGGGCAATCCGATGGATGCGGACATTGTGTGGTGTTGTTGCAAACTATTCCGAACGATCCTATCCAGCAGCAAGCAAGCAGATCATTACTACACTATCACACTATTTTTTCGTAAAATAAATACTACTCCTTTTTTTATGCTACTACGGTAAGAAGTACTGTTAGTTACAGTAGTGTAACGAAACGTTTCGACCTGCCTTCGTTGACTTGAGATGTCTGGAAGTAGTTCAGAGAACAGACTTTATGAACCTATCAGATAACTTTGTTGGTCCGTCTGAGAGAATGTCATGAAACGAACGTGTGGTAAACGACACTTCGCATAAAATCAATATTTTCTTTTCCTAGTAACGGTGTCAAACGTATCTTCTTTCTACAGTGCTCTTCTAACTCTGGAAAACGAGGGATTATTCGCAATACAGGTTTGTTTATTAGAAAATCGATCGATTTATTCCGAGGGAGGCACGAATCCCATGGCAACCTTGGTGTTGGCGAGGGTTTGCGAGGCAACGGCGTTGGCAGCGTCGGCGCCATCCTTGAGAATGGCCTCCAGGGAGGCGGGATCGGATCGGACCTCGTGGTATCGGTCCTGGATGGGCTTGAGGTGCTGGACGATGGCCTCCGCCAGAACCGGCTTGAACTCGCCCCACGTCATGTCACCGACCTCCGCAAGGATGTCCTCCCTAGATCGCTTGGTGGGCTGGACGGCCGCGAAAATGTTGAGCAGGTTGGTGGCCTCCGGTCGCTCCGGATTGTCCCACTCGATGCCCTGGAAGGAGTCCGTCTTGCACCGCTTGATCTTGTCGCGGATGGTCTTGGGATCATCCAGGACGTTGATTCGGGAGCCGTCCGCGGGGTCGCTCTTGGACATCTTGGAGGTGCCGTCCGTCAGGCTCATGACGCGGGCCCCCTCCTTGAGAATGATGGCATCGGGTTCGACAAAGACCGGCCGGGACGGAACGCCGGCCGCCTTGCAGCGCTTCTTGTACTGGTTTCCCTTGCAAAACATGTCGTTGAACCGGCGGACGACGTCTCGCGTCAATTCCAGGTGCTGCCTCTGGTCCTCGCCGACGGGGACCTTGGTGGATTGGTAGAGCATGATGTCGGCGGCCATGAGAATGGGGTAGGTGAAGAGACCGACGCCGACGGATTCGCCCTGCTTTTTGGACTTTTCCTTGAACTGGATCATGCGCTCCAACCAGTTCATGGGCGTGACGCAGTTGAGCAACCAGGCAAGCTCGGAATGGGCGGGGACGTGGGACTGGACAAAGATCTTCGACTTGGCCGGATCGATTCCTGTCGCGTTCCAAAAAGGGATAACGACGGTGTTTTGGTTGTTTGTTGTTGCGTTGCGTTGCCGTGTGTCGCAATTTTTGTTCCATTTTTTTTTTTGAAATCAAACGTTGCGAGGTAAATTGTCGTGTGTTGTTGAGAAGGAGTTGGAGAGACAAATATTTCCGGACGTCATTATTTCGTTCGCCGTATCCACAACACCGCGACAATATATCGATGGAAGTTGGGAGAAAGAAGAAAGTGAGCCGACGTCTCAAACGCAAACTCCAAAAAACAAAAACATGGAAAGACAAAATACAAGAACCGCCAATTCCGTTCGTTACGCACCGGCGGCAATGTACAAGGCGGCGCTCGACAGTGTGCTCTCCTTGAGTTCCTTGGGATCGTGGGGCATGGTAATGGCGTGCAAATCAACGACGCAAAAGAAGTTCTCGACCGGAACCACTTCCCCATCGTCGTTGTATTGGTCCTCGTTCTGGAAGTCGACCCACTGGCGGATCGCTCCGAGGTAGTTTCCGAGATGGAGGCTTCCAGTGGGCTGGACTCCCGACAGAACGCGTTCGGCGCGGACGGGCTTTTTCTTCTTGGGTTCCGCGTCCCGGTCGGTGCCGGTGGGAGCGTCGGTGGCGGCCGTCGACTGGAAGAGGCGCGTTGGAGGTTGCCACGCCGAGGCCGCTCGCGAGGCGACGCCCGTGTGTCTCGTGATGGCGGGTGCGAATGCAAATGCGGACGCCACCCGGAATCCACTCGCAACGGCCAAGACCATCATCATCAGTATCGTCGATGTTGTCGTCGTCGTTGTCATCACTGTCTCTGCTCTGAATCGATCGATTGTGCAATGTTCGAACGGTACGGGTAAGGTTACGGTGCGTGTGGCCTACACTTCTAGTACCAACGGATTGATTGATTGGTTCTCTTTCACGCAACCGATACGAGAGTGGTATCTTTGTTTCGTTTGTGTTTTTGCGAATACCGTACACAACTCAGATGGGCTAGATTGGTTATTGTTTTCGTGAAACAACCAACAACGTCAACGATGACGATAACGCGAAGGATGGGAATTGGAATAGAAAAAAACAATCCTTGCGACACATCCTTTTTGTCAGTCAGCTTTCCCGAGTACGGTGTTCTACATACCGTAATTACTAACGGTGGTACGCAATTACTACAGAATTCCTATCAGCTGTCCCCGGGTTTCAGTAGAAATTAGTAGTCGGGGACGTAGAACCGGGGGACAGCTGAAAAGAATTTTGTAGTACGGCATTCATACTCATTCCTGCTTCTGGTTCGGTGCAGCTGATCCGTTCATCGCGTCAGTGATGGGTCCGAAGCAAATATCGGCCGTGAGCCGTAGCGCGCTTACACGTCACATACTTCTTGTAAGTTACTGATAAGATTAACCTTACCCCAAAACATTTTTTTACAAAAAAAATAGGAGAGGATTATTTTGGGGAGATTGGGTTGCAATCAATCCCTTGGCCCCCACCAAGTTTCTGCGGTATGTAAGTTTGACTTGGGAAACACGCAACACAAACTTCAGTTCAAAAAACTATTCAAAAAAAAAGAAGGAAGCATCTAATACAATAGTTTCATGTATCATGTGGTAGAGTTATGATCTCCCCTTCTATTCTAGGAGGTATATCCTTTTTCCCCACCATTCCCCTCGACAGTAGATTTCTTGTAGTACGTTGGTGGTCTTCGCTGCTGCATCCTTAATCCTTTGCTCTCACCATGCGAATAGTTCTATATCCTCTATGCTGGAATGATACGCCAAACGAAACCTACGGTTTTCCAGCAGGAAATACTTATGCTGAGCACTGCAACGTCGCATAACAGATTCATCGTCATGTTCTTGCTCGCCGATTTTGGATTGCCGATGGATCGGTTCCTTGTTGATGCTTCATTCTTTGCCATGGCTTTAGTTTTTTTGCTGCTGCTGCTGCTGCTGCTGTTGTTGTTCCTTCCGCCAGAGACGGCGATCCGCGTCTTCTTTCATCTGCTGGACAACGTTCGACAGGACCGTCACGCAAAACGAGTTCATGTCCAGGTGGTTCGTCCGATCCTTCCGGAACGGGGCTTCCACCTCCGCCGCCGCGCCCTCCAGTCCCAGCAGGGCAAACGCCACCAGCGCCACCACCGGAATCGTCGCGTAGCCCAGTGCGGATTCCCAGATGTAGGGCTGGGACAGCAGGAACAGCATCAGCCAGGTGCGGAGGTGCGTCACGTACACCAGTGGCAACGGCGTCCCCTTGATGCGTTCCAGCGCGCCCTCCTCGTCGATCAGGACCGCCAGTTGCTTTTCGAGACCCATGAGTACCTGGGTGCGAAAATTGGATCGGGAAATGGCGCGCGAGGCGGCTCGAAAGTGGCTCGCGGCGGAAAATTCGTTGCCGGGGGTCGGGTCCGCAACCTCGGCGCTTTCGTCATTATTTTCGTTTTCGTTTCCGGTTCCATTGCCGTTCCGATGATGCCCCTCTTCCTCGTCGAAGGAAGGACCAAACAATTCCCCGACGTGAAAGCGGATCCGGTCGGCCGCGTGGAGCGGTTTGTGGGCGGCCGCGTTGACGGCGTCCAGCTCGTCCGTCGTCAGCAGTCCCTCCACCGTGTCGGGGTCGATCCCGCTCGTCGCGCCCCGGGTATAATTCATGGACACGACGGAAAAGGCGGCGAGCCACTTGACGGCCCGATCCCGGTGGTACGGATCGTGCGATCCGTGCAGCAGGATCGACCCCACCATCGCTCGGATCTTGACCACTATGATTCCCCAGGATCCCCGGGCCATCCAGAAGCGGGTCGCGGATCGGTTGAGGCGAAAGACCAACAAAAATCCCAGGGTGGTGCTGATCACCAATTCCAGCATGCTCTCGACGTAGCGCTGGCGAAGGTCCTCCGATCTGGATTGGTCGTCGTATCCGTCGCGGAACTGGGTCTCGTAGATCACGGCCCACAGGATGGCCCACCCCGTGACGACGGACCAGGGAAGGAGGATCCGACCCAGAGCTCTCCCCTCCCAGACGAAAAGTGTTCGGGTCCAACCCGTATTGCTCTTTGGATACTTTATTTGCTTGCATCCCTCGTTTTTGAGTGCCAGGGTCCGTTGTTTTTCCGTCTTCATCATCGATTGGAGCAACGGAAAATCCGAGTATTTGTCGTGGTTGTGGTTGTTGTTGTTGTTTCCGTCTTTCTTGTAGGGCGGTGAATACGAATCCCCATTCACGCCATTTTGGTTGCAATTGGATACTGCTGCATCATTTATGCGGCGTCTTTGGATATGCAATGGGAGAACGGTCCCGGTTGCCTTTTCCATTCTGTCACGGGACGACATTGGGATGGCGAGGTATGTACCGTATCCTTTTCGTGCTTCGAGTCTTCCGCTGGAATGCCTGTCTTCGTTTCAATTTTCGCTTGTTTCAAAACTATAATCGAGTTCTTCTCCTTTTCTTTTTCTTGAGCCGTATCTCACTGGTTACTTTGTCAGTCTATTTTTACAAGTTGCGTATCGTTCCTGTTCGATTGTGTACTTCAGAGTGTGTTCACTTGTCACTTGACCTGTGAGAGTTTCAAGTTGCAGAAATTTAAATTGTGTCGATCACGCACGGATGACGCACGGATGATGATCAGCATTGACTTGTGCGAACCTCGTTCATTCCAAAAAATAAGAATTCGCAGGATGTCTATTTTCACGGTTGAACCCGATGACGTCACATTCGGGAACAAGGCTTTAATGTTTCTGAGTCGTGACTTTCGAAAAGGTTCTTTTTCTCTGAAAGAATGTTGGTCATTGAGTGATTCCCGAAAACCGCAAACTGCAACAAACCCTTAGGTTGTAGAAGTAACTTCTGAAGAAAAGGGCATGACAATGGAGCAACCATTACATCCGCTGATGACTAGAGGAGTAGTACTAGGACCTATTTTATGGAGGAGAGTGGTGGTTGAGGAGGAGAAACACCACTTCATACAAGTATTAGTACTACTAGTAGTATTTCTTCATATTGCTGGATACGGGATATCCAGGAAATTTTCATTGATGGTCCTCAATCTATGGGAACAAGAAATACTTCACATAATAACCTCCTCAATCTAGTAAACCCCTGGGGTTCTCCGAATAAATTCTTTCCTAAATGTAGGCCTCCTATAGTACTAGTAATGCTTGACTCAAATACGCTACTAGTACTACTAGTACAGCCTCGACCATGATTTGACGCTGAATTAGAATTGAGCTTGGGCTGTCAGCTGATATAGTGTCCAATACAGCAGAGCGAAAGAATTATGGACATTAATTTGCGTTTGTAATCTGCATGAAATGGCACTGAGATGATGGGAACCTTGGAACTTGATATCACGATAGTAGCAGTGTCAGTGGACAAATAGAAATACACGACACCACAACAAGGGCAAGTTGTACTGTACTATGGTGATAGCTTCAACTATGCTAACAGGTCCTTCCTCTTAGGACTAGCTAGTTTTCCGCGAAGTCCATTTCTTCTTGTGTGCAATAACGCCGTTAACTCACAAAATTCTGTAGTGATTATTGAATCTTGGGTGTGCGGCCCCTAGCGATAAGGAGTGGTAGATCCCCCACAGCAATAGCATGAACACACCAAGCAACGCTCCGAGGAAGGCCAGCATGTTTTTTGAAAAGCCAGCGATACTCAGTCGTCCCAGCACAGCACAGCTGGCTGCCTCGAAGAGAGTCGTGAACGTGTACTCCGCTCCCATAACCCGTCCCAAGAATTTCGGATCAGACAGAGTCTGTAACGCAAGGGCCGAATTGACCCAGACTGCTCCCGAGCCCTGCGACGGAACGAAAAAAACGATAATATCGGATGTTTTGCACGGTAAGAAGCGGACCAAATACTATACTTGCAATCTGAGCACGTTCAGCGACCATGCCACCGCATCAAAAGACCAGAATGAGAAACGCTTGAAACGCACCATGGCTCGGAGAAAGGATCCCAGCAAAAACTGCGGAAACGTTTTCACCAAAGAAATCGCAAACCAACCCAAGGTCATCAAAAGAAGCCCAATCCAAGAAGCTCGCTGTAAGGTGAACGGCTTGCGAGCGTCGGTGATCCAGTTCAATGCCATAGCCCCGGCAATGCTGAAAGCCGATTGTGTCGTAAGGCAAAAGAAAAACTGTGAGGGCACGTCAGCGCAAAAGGGACGAGAACACTGCAACGATTGTACGATACCAGAAACGCACCTCCCCATACCGAGCGTAGCAAAGAGCATCCCCATGTGTAGCGAAGAGAGTTTTTCGTTTTCCGTACCATCGTCTCCAAAGACGGTGGAGAATTGGGCACCCACGATGTCTTCGACACTCCACACGGTGCTCGCCGAGGCCTTCAAAAAAACAAGCATCCCAAAGCCACAGGTAGAGAGATATGCGACCAAGTCGCGAACTTCTCTGCAGGCGGTTCCGATCGCGTTCTTTCTGCCTTCGTGGCCGTGATCGCGGTCGTCTCCGTCACAAACCCGGAAATTCCCTCGGATGCCAGTGGCAACAACGACTGCCGACGCCCAGTAGGTGGCGGCGTCGATCAGGTAACATCCCTCCAAACCAATGGCCGAAGCGATCGTCCCGGCCAACAAGCCCCCAACGATGTACGATCCGCTGTAGGCCCAGCCGTTCATGGTCACCGCGATCTGCAGGTCTCGCGGATCGCTCGAAACGGCATCGGAACAACGATGCAACGGATCCGCGGTGGGACGATTGCAATTTGCTACCAGGAGCGGAACGATCCCCGTCGCTGCCGGGTAGTAGGTGGCCGCCAGCGCCGACTGCAGGGCGGTGATGCCGCACACGAGTTCCAGGGATCGATACCGCAGGGCCGCGACGAATCCCAGCGAGGCGGTCCCGGAAAGAAGCGCAACGGCGGCCATGAGTTTGCGCCGGTCGAGTCGATCGGCCAGGACCCCTCCCAGTGGGGCAAACAGGGCGTTGGGGAGCAACCGCGCCAGGGTGATTGCCGAGAGGGCCCCACCCGTGGCATTGGTGTTTCCACCGGCCGAAGCCGCGATTTCTTCCACGACGAGCAGGGATGCTAGTCTGGCAAACCAATCCCCGAGAAACTGGCACAGGTAACCAAACAGGTAGCAACGATACGCCGGATATCGCCTCAGAACGGAGACATACTCGTGATATCCTATGTGGTTGTCGTCACGAAGACTCTCGTCGGCTTCTGTAGTCTCAAAGAGGCCCCGACTCTCCTCGTCGTCACCCTCGATGGAAAACATGCGATACAATATGTTGTCGGAGACTCCGCCGCGTCGTGGATCCAAGGGAGAGCGTTCGTTTCTGTTCGAAATCGGTCTCCGTTCGGAAGACAACGTCGAAGTTCCATCGAGAGACGCGACTTCGGCGTGATGATTTGGAGCACTCATTCTCATAGAAGTCGTCATCGTGAAGAACAACCCCGAGTGATTATTATCGGTAAATCAGTGGATTGATTCAATCCGCTCCACGCACAAGCTCTTTCGGAACGGAAGTGCGCATGGCATCTGTGTGCTCCCGGAAGAGTCTTGCTACTCGACCCATGTCGTCGTGATTGATTCCAAGTTCAGTCCAAACGAAATGGAGAGAATAGCGAAGAAACGGATTGATCTCTCGGGTTTAACCTATTGGGTAATATGTGTGGCGGCAGTGATCCGGTGTAATCTTACTTGTACCAGTGATAGAGTAATCGTAATCGTACCCCTCTAGTTTTGGAGTTCCATAGAGTTGATGAAAGAATGAATGAATCATCGTTGGTAATTATGATGGATGAACTTGTACGGTATTCGTGTTCTGCAACACTGGAACACCTTCGTCGGGTGGGGGTTTACTATGTTGCTGCTGTTGTTGCTGCTGCAACTTTGCCTGCGCGCGCGCAAGCGCGGTCGACTTACCTTCTCCCGTCTGTCCGTTGACACCCTTCGTAGCTGGCGCATGATTGGTGCACGTCTGGAAACCCGACCATGAAAAGAAAATGGAACACACTTTTTTGGTCGCATGCAGAGCAGGAAATTTGACTCGCTCCGTTGCCTCCATTGGGTTACCGGAACCGCCGCTGATTCCGGCTGCATCCGAATTCTCTTTTTCGCACCACAACCACGCTCTGTGCGCGCTGCAGGAACCTTGCTCCGGGTCCCATTGGTTCCTCCCCCGCGTTTCGGCGTTCGGTGCATTGCATCGCATTGCGTCCCCGCGTCGCGATCCTTTTGCATCGAGCGGCGGAGCGCAACCGAACGCCCGAGCGGCGGCGCGGCGATTGATTCCGCCCCCGCGGTCGTTCCGCCTTCTCGGTGGAAAATCACTCGTCGCTCTCGCGCTCCGGTTCCTCCTCCAAGAGGCCGGCGTCTCGGAGCGTCCGCCGCGTGTAGTAGCACACCGGGTGAACGCTGGTCACGGTCGCGCTCGCGATATCCCCCGGAGCTCGATCGCGAGGCGAGCCTCCCGAAGGAAGGTCCAGGTTTTTCGGGGTCGTTTCCGCCGCCGCGGACGGCGACGGCGATCGCCCCGCGAGCGCCTCGCACAGCTCGCGGACGTCGCCGGCCTCGTCCACGTCGCGGACGACCGCCCCGACGGCCACGGCGACGCCCTGGTCCGTCAGCGCCTTGATCTGGGACATGCCGGTGAGCGGATGGGACCAGTGCATCCGCGAAAAGGTCCGGGAGGGATCCGCGTTCCTCGGAACGCACAGCATGGCGTATCCGCCGTCCCAGGCCGGGCACAGCGTGGCGCTCGCGGCGGCGCGGCGCAATCCGCCGACCATGTCGTCCAGGGGCAGGATCGGTGCGTCCATTCCGACAAAGACCACGCCTCCGTCGCCGTCGTCGTCTTGTTGTTGTTGTTGGGTTTGGTTGTGTTTCGCTTCGTTGTCGGCAATCGCTCGCACCCGCACCAGGGCGTCTTCCAGCTTGGCTCCCAGATCGTTCGATCGCAGATCGCTGGTGGTCGACGACGTCGCCATCGGGAGCAACCGCCAGGCATTGCTGGGCCGGCCCCCGGCGACGGTTGTTTCCGTCGTTGTTGTTTCCAGGCCCAGTTCTTCCAGCAGCGCCCCCATTCGTTCCGACCCCTCGCTGGTTCCCGGTGCGTACAAGAGGATCTTTCGAACCGCGTTCAATTCGTTCTGCAATCGTGATGTGGTGTAATTGTATATATATATATATTATTGTTGTTGGTTGGGTTGGTTGGTTGGGTTGGTTACATCACGGAACCAAATTACGACGAGTAAGAACAATCATCAATCAGGCCGGCAATCCATCAATGAATGAATGAACGAGTGAGTGAACGAGTGAATGAGTGAATGTATGCTTCGTCGTGCAATGAGGAAATGAGTTGAGATAACAATTTCCCGCGACAGGTATTGAGGATCCCTTGGCATCGTTTTGTGCGATGCGACCCAACGAGTGTCACGAGTCACAAGCTCCAAACCAAAGGATGCGAAAGAAATCCACCCCACAGTGTTCCAAACAATAGCATTCGAAAGCACCCGAACGCATACCCGAACGCAAACGTACGCATCCATCGATGGTTTTGAGAACGTCGGACAGCATGCTCTTGGCCAATCGGACCGACCCTTCCTCGCCCAGGAGCGGGATCAATCTCGTCTTGCTCTTTCCCGGGATCGGGCACTTGGCGACGACGACGATCGATCCGCGAACCACCGTCGAAATGGAATCCCCATCCGCATCGGCATCGGCATCCGTATCGGCACGGGTGTCCGCGGTATCGTTTTCGTTTTCGCTTTCGTTTTCGTCGGTAATGGCCATCGGTGCTCTCCTCTCCTCTCCTCTCGTCCCTTTCTATTGTGAGTGTTGGCGGTAGTTCTTCGTTGTCGATCCTTTTATCTTTCTTTCTTTCTATCTATCTATCGCAAACCGCGTGTTTTTGTTTGAGTCGGGGCAGCCTACGCAAGAGATACCTTCGAAGGCAGATCAAACCGACAAAACCATCGGAAAAATACCTTCTTGCTGCCCGATCCATCAGTCCACTGCGATTGCTTCTTTTGATTGAAGGACCGCTCTGTAAGTACATACCGTAATCTTACTCAACAAGGATGTGAACAATAAAGGATAACTTACTACATACCGGGGTAAGGTCTTACTTCGTAGTTACTGTACTAAGCATTACTACTACTTCGTGCGAGTTAAGACCCATGTATGGTAATCTTACCAGGTAAGGTTATGGTCATGAACCATGAATGAACGAATCGAATCAATCCAATCCACCTAATATTGACAGAAGGCAAATCCAATTGGACGTGATGCCTGGAACACGACACAACGAAGACCACGAAGAACAATCCAAAACGCACGCACGAGAGAGAGAATTGGATTCTTTGTGTTGTGGAGTTACTGAATCCTATCACCAATCCCGTAGCTACAAGTACATAATCGTACGTTCTTTCATTAATCGCGGTAGGTTGTGGGGTAATTACGGTATCCTTACGTACTGTTGGATAGGAATCAAATGAGAAAGCGTGAAGCCGGATCATCATTCCGCAACACTGGCACGGATCTTGTCATCCGGGCGTCAACAAAACGCTACGAGTAAGCTTACCCCTACCCTTCGCGGTAACAGCAAGAACATCTTCGAACGCGAACGGTGACCACAACCCCCCGTAACCAGCATCGCCAGCGGGAACCACCAAGCCCAACCATTCCGCGCTCGACAATCATCGATTCGAATCGAAATCGAATCGAATGGAATCGAATTGAATTGAATTGAATTGAATCTCCCAAACAATCACTCAGTCACAATGGCGACGAAAACGAAAGCGAAAACGAAAACCCCGTGCCACACCGCGATCCTCGTCGCGGGATTGCTCTCCCTGCCGGCAACCACCGACGCCCTCCTCGCCCAGCAGCCGATGTCGCTATCGTTTCGCTCCGAACCAACGCCAATCTCCACAACCAAGTCCGCAACCATGTCCACAACCACAACGTCTACAAGGCCTCATCTGCATCTGCATCTACCTCCCTGGACATGAGCAGCTTTGACCGGGGATGGGACAACGACAATTTCCTGGAATCCCTCGGGAGCGGCGGCGGAAACCAAACCCCCGAGCAAACCAGCGAGGCCATCGATCGGGCCAACGACGAATACTTTCGCCAATCGCGGTACGGCCGGCCCCCCGCGATGGACGACGACCGGGACGAAATCGTTGCCGTTTCGACGCCCTCGCATCCCGATGCTCCCGCCGCCACCGCCCGCTATTCGGATTCCCTCCGGCGGCACCGGAGGCAGCAGCAAGAACGAGCCGAAGCGGCGAACGCCGCCAGCATGGCCTCGGTGACGGACGCCGCCGCCGAGACCTACGAGTACTCCTACAACAAGAACCTCGGGAGTTCCGATCCGGCCGCGCCTCCGCAGCAGCAGCAGCAACAACAACCAATCGCGAGGGAGGAGGAGGGAGCCACGTCCGGCGCGCGGCCCCTGCCGCCGGAGGCCGTCGCCAAGATCAAGGCCTCCCGCGAGGACGAGAGGGAGGAGGCCTCCCAGGGCGGGTCCCGGTTTCGGGAGCTGATGGATCGGGCCAAGCAGCAGGAGCGCCACCGTCGGACCACCGTCAATCCGCTCCTGGCAACGACCGCGACTCCTCCCTCCCACATCATGACTCCGGAGGAGATCGCGACGCTTTCCATCGACGAACAGGCCCGGCTGTACCGGGAATTCTTTTACGTTCGGCAGCAGCAGCAGCAACCGCAGCAGCAGCAAGCCCGCCCCTCCCTCGGATCGACGGCCTCCAATTACCTCGAGGCCGGCATCGGCTTCGACGGCCGCAAGATCGGTCGCAACAAGGACGCCGACGCCATCAGCAACGCCTCGGACGTGTACTTTGCCCGCCTCAAGAGGGACTCGACCACCCGCAACCTGGCCCGCTATCGCGGCGACGAATCCACCGCCAACGAGGTCTTTCACGATCCGAGCATCGCCGAGATCGAGGCCCCGGTCAATCCCTACCTGGAGGACCAGCGCAGGCGCATGATGGACGTCATCGAGACGGTTCCGGAAGAGATGCTCGTCTTTCGGGAATTCGGGGACGAAGCGGACGGGGACGAAACCGGCGGAGTGTCGAACCCGAGCGGACCGCCGGCCCGGGCGTCGGGGATTTCCTATCGGGAGCGCATGGCCAAGCTGAAGGAGGAGCGCCAAGCCAAGAAGAACAGCAACAACAACAACAACAATCCCTCCGGGGGAGATCCCGGCACCGGTACCGGAACCAGCAACCCCTACTCCTACTAAAGACGAAAGAAAGCAAGCAAGCCAAAGCTAACAAACAAACCAGCAATCCAGTCGAACACTGCAAGTGCGGAGGTCTATGTGTTATTCGGTTCGGTTTGCTTTGGTGTGCTTTGGTTTGTTCGTTTCTTTTGTTTTGTCCACTCCCATCGCGTCACCGGCGTCGTCTGCCACTGTATGTTACACACTGCATTGCATCGTATTCCACCGCACGGCACAGCACAACATCGCACAACATCGCACAGCACTCCACTCCACTCGTGGCAATCAGTACACTTTAGTTTCGAAGCAATTGCGCGTTCCGGTCCGTTCGGTTCCAAAATCGTTAACGCCCGGCGAAATTTGCACGCACCCGCAATGGCGGGAAAGTGCAACGCTACGCTGCGCGGCGCAGGACGGTGCTGCTTTGTGCGGCACGGTGCCGGAGCGGCAGGGGTGTTGATTGGCTTGCGAATTGCTTCCATCCGACGCGCGATTCCTTTCTGCATTGAGGCATTCGTTGCATTCGTTCGTTCGTTCATTTATTGATTCATTCGCTTTTCGATGCGATGGAACTGTATCGAATGCATTGCGAGTACCATATTAATGGACAAACAACCACTGCTGCATAATCATATAATCACACAGTATTATGACAATATTAATATTCATGTCAACAAAGCATTGTGATAAACGTGCGCGTGTCGAATTGGAGAGGAGTGGAATTTGGATGATTCACGACTTTGTTCGCGATCCTCCTCGATGGATGCGGTTCGATCCGCTGCCGCAGTGCGGTTCGATGCAGTGTCGTTTTCTCTTTGGAAGGACAAACGGTTGCGCCCCAAACGGCCGACCAAGGGTGCCACATTCGCGCCGGGACGTGAGCCACAAGACGCGGGGACAGCAAAAACTCACGGCAACAGATGGGAATGCGAATGCGAATGGGAATGCAATCTGGTGGCTTTATCTGCATTGCCGCCGTTGTGGATTGGAGCCTTCTTCTCCGCAAGCTCAGAACAGGGAGATTGACCATTGGAAGAAAGTCACTCACTAACATTAACTACAGCGCTTTGGTGCTCGAGGGTTTTTCTTTCGAAAATGGAAACAGCAGTGATCAACCAACCAACCAGGTGCGGAACGATACGCAGAGGACTACTAGTATCTGGAAGAATCCAGAAGCCCAATGCGGGAACCTGAAAATGGTGTTGCCGTTGATCACTTATTGGTGCCAAGGCGCCATGGAATCCATTATTTATCACCTGGAGGGACGAACGAACGAACGAACGAACGAGATGCTTGGATAAGATGATTCGTGCGGAGATGGTGGGGTGGGTGGACGGTCGATAACCAATTGCATACGGTTGTGCACGAGAGAACAGCGGGGACAGTGAATCGATGTACCTGGAAGGATGGATCGATGGGTTTCTGTCCTTACAGTGAAGGCGCGTCGATGTTGGATACAAAGCAAAAGGCTCTATAACTGTAGCCATTGTAAGGATATCTGACGGAGGCGAGTCTCTTTCCCTGAAGAACAGCGGGGACGATGTAATGTGCCTGTTCTTGCAGCGAGAGAACAGTTGCAGCGAAAGCGCAGTAGCAAGAGGACAACGTCGATGCCCTGACAAGAGAGAAGCCTACAACAGCCTAGAAGGATTGATGGGAGCAAGGGGACAAACGCAGCTTGGATGCACGGCGCATCGACCTGGAGATAGAGACGCACAACGTAAATAGTAGCAATGCCCAGCGCTCTGAAGATCACATAATGTAAGGAGCAACGTACGGAGTGACGTACAGCGCTACAGAGCTCGTGACTTACAAGAACAGAGGATACAGCAGCATGGTAGATACAAGCAACAAGGATATGACGAAATATGACCTAAGGCAGGAGCATGACGCTCTTTGATGGACCTGTATTCCAGGACGCCAATCCGCCGCAAGTACATCGTGCTAAGAACCACTGCTGAAGGGCCAGTAAGCAGTGACGCTCTTTGATCAATCCGGATCGCGCTGCTCCTGTATTGCTCTTGGAACAGCAGCTCTTGATTCGTCGCGTCAAATACCATGCTAGGCTGCATTCTCTTGCTTTGGCAGTTTCGACGCTGGTCTCTGGACTGAATAGTCCCTGATCTGAGATTCTTAAATCGATCGGTCATAGTAATTAGCATCACTCGAAGTAACTGGGATACTGCTAGGTGACGTATGTGCCTTTCACGAGCTGACTTGTATCAACTTCGATGCTAGCGCTATTTGTAATCTTCTGTATCGCGCAACGCTCTTGCGATTCCATTGTTGCAGTATACTGGTATTCGTTCCAGCCTGTTTGCATTCAGCCTGTAACAGGGACATATGTCCCCGTGACTGGAGGATCACCGTTAGCTTTCTTGCTTCACGCAACTCTGGCACGCTTCTTCCATTGTTTCACTAATAACAGGGACTACATGTCCCCGTAAGCGGAGCACTGTTACTGCTAGTCTGTGCGTGATGCCGTTACACTCGTAACTGTACAGTCCCCGTGATCGGAAAATCTACGGAATAGTTGGGTAGTTCGTTCGTTCGTTCGTTGGTTCGTTCGTTCCGCCGCGACAGTTTCGCAATTTTTCAGCCAAGCCATCGACACCCTTCGAGAGACCAATGGAGAGGGAACCAACGTGAATCGATTCGATTCATTCATTCATCGTTCCGCATCCTGTCGGAGTTGAACTATGTGTCCTCACGGATCATATAATTTCTACTGCATGGTAATAGTATCGTTGACAACATCCAATACCTACGACTAATGCGCATCATTGCTCTCGAAGCTGGCTGTCAGCGGCAAATCAAATGTGCAAGAACCCGTTGTTGTTGGCCTTCTCAATTTCTCTTTCGACTATCAAGGGAAAAAAAAAATGGTGTGTGATATCATCAATACAACGGCATTATAGTATTGCGCTTTTGTGCACTTAGATAAATAGATAACGCATTCATCATCGCCTAAAACAAGCCAACCACCGTGGCGCTGATGATTCTTGTCAGATCGTAGTCCTGCCATCCCCTCGCAGTTTCTCCCCTGTGTCGAGCGTACTGCATTTCCCGCAGGGTATCATAGCCGCTGAGGACTTCCCCGAAGCAGGGGTCGGCGTCGCCGTCCAGTTCGTGGTGCCCCTGGCTGCCCGGTCCGTGGTGGTCTTCGTTGTTCACGGTGTTCAAGTAAAAGTGGGGTCCGGTCCCGGCAAAGCCCAAGGTGTGGGCCTTGTGGGGAAAGGCCGGGGAATACTCGGGAAAGCTCACTCCGTTGAATCCCAAGGCCTCCAGGTCGTGATCCTTGGACTGGAAGGTCCCATAAGCGACGGGTGCGGCTCCAACAACGTGACTTGCCGTGTGGTGGTAATAGAAGACCGTATTGTCCCAGACCTTGTTGGCAATCATGTCCAAAAAGGTTTCCACGGCGTGGGGTACCGTGTTCAAGGGAGCCATCCGAACGGTGAACTTGCCGCTCTTTCGTCCCTCCCTGCTCTTCACATTAAAGACTACGTGGTGCGGCCCGTACCCGTATTTCTCGATAACCCGCTGGCGACTGCTTGCCTGGATGTACGCCTGGAGACTGTAGACCTTGTGGAGGAGGGCTTCCTGCCGGTGCTCGATCCACTTTTGGGCCACGTCGCCGGTCCGGCGGTTGCGGAACTTGTCCCGGGCCTCCTTGGGGATTTCGACCGAGTCGTCTTCCCTGGCGGCCGCCTCCAGCTCGGCCATTTCCTCGATCATTCTCGTCTCGTGCTTGAAGTTCTTTTGGGTCTTTTTGAGTTTCCACTGCTGCTTGGCGATAGAGTTTCTCGTGTCCGTGGCATCCCTGAGCAATCTCGTGCTGTGGCGTTTCTGTACCTCGACGGCCTCGAATTCCGTGTTCAGGACCTCCAGGAGTTCGTGATTGGCGGTTCGGAATTGAATGGCGTTAACCCACGACAGCGCGATCATTGCGCACGCGACCATCCAGAGCCAGCGGGGAGTTTTCACGTGGACGTGGTGATGACTGCCGCTGCCGCCGCTGCTGTGAAAGTTTGCGGAATCGTTCGGGCCGCCACCGATCGTCGATGGCAAGATCGAGGATCGTCGTCGCCGGTCCATGCCGTTGGACGCTAGGCTGCTCAGGGAAGATTGGCGAGAAATGGAGGAGATGCTACCACCGTCGTCATCTCCCATGGCACAGGACATGAAGGAAGAATCCCCTCGTCGAGGGCGATTGTTGATGCCAGACGTCTGTTGTTGTTGGTTCCCAGTTGTTCCCGGACACGACGATTGTCGTCGCATCGACATTGCCTGCTGACGTTGTAACAGAACCATTTTGTCTCTTTGTTTCTGTCCCGACGACCTGTCAACTAATATCAAGAGGGATGGATGCGAGTGAATGTTGTGTCCACCACACTACTGGTACGGTTAGAAACCTTATCGAGGAGCGTTTTCGGAGATACTGCGATACAATGTCGGAGAGTGTATACGCATGTTCCATAAATTCCAATCCGCAACGGAAGAGCACAGCACATTTGCTGACACATCCAAACACACGATCGGCGAGTTGGGAGGCACTTTGTGATTACGTTGGTTGGCGATTGCTGTTCGCCTCGCGTGCTGAGAAATGAGAGAACGGTCAACGCCAAAATTTCTCTGGTACGTACGTTACGTAGTATTTCTACTGGTTAGTTTTCCGTTGATTGAGTGCGCGATCCAAAACGGAGTGTGGTTGAGTCGGTCATCGTCAGTCAGTCCTTCTCCCGTTTGCCTACTTATGGAGTGAATCGTATATACATACATACCCTATTTGCTGCGCGACGCGGGACCAATAAAAAATACGTACGGAAATTACTACCGTACTTCGAAGTAAGTTTAAAAAATGATTGATTCCGGATTTCCGAGGTGAAGCGGCCTTTCGTTTCCAACCGGTAGGAAGAAGCTTCTAAGAAGCTTCTAAGAAGCTTCTCACCTCACAAAACTCGGATTTCGTGCCGATATTTTACATCACGGCGGAAGAGAGGCTTGTTGGAAGAGAGAAAAACATGGCATCGTGCCCACCGGTGTGCCAATCTCACAAATCTTCCAATCCAATTCTCTCCAACGGTGCAACCAATATTTGCGAGCACACAAAATTTCACCAAACCCAAATCATAACTCCTGCAAAGGCATTCTTCTTGTTGTTGTTAGTATTCCACCCACCACCATCGCCATGACGACACCAGCACCCGGTTCCCGTTGCTCCTCCTCCCTGCTCCTCGTTCTGGCAATCGCTTCCGCCAAGCTCTGGTCCTCGCTCGGCGTCGGCATCGGCGTCAGCAGCAGCAACGGCCTCAACACGGCGGCCGCCGACATGGAAACCGCCGAGCGCCTGGCCGGATACGCCGCACGCGGCTACGAGTGGCCGGTTCCGAAATTCGTCCCCGACACTCCCGGCTGGAGGAAACTGATGGAAGACCGGCTCGAACAGGTCTCTTCCATCGAGGATCCCTCCGAGCGCTTCAAGGGCTACACGGCCACCATGTACGCCGGGCTGGTCATTCCCAACTACACCGAACACGGCTTTGCCCGGACCCGCATCAGCGATTCCCTCCTGGAGGAGCTCCAGCAAGGAATCACCGACGGATTCTCCGACCGGGTCAACGAGGGATACACACCCAGCATCACGGGCAACCAGGCCTGGCACATCGAACGGGACGATCTCACCCAAAAGGTCGAGGACGAGCTCCACGACAAGCTGGAGGAATGGGGCAACACCGATCTGGACCTCACCTACGTGTACGGGCTCCGGCTCTTTCGGAACACCACCACCATCAAGATGCACCTGGACAAGAAGGGCTCCCACTCGATGGGGTACGTGCTGCACGTCGGGGCCAGCGACGATTACGATTCCGAAGTGGATGCGTGGCCCTTTTTGATCGAGGACTTTTACGGACGGACCCACGAGATCACCATGGTGCCCGGGGATCTCATATTGTTCGAAGGTGCGTGGGTTGGGTTGGGTTGGCTTGGCTTGGGTTGAGTGGCTTCGTGCCGTGCCGCGCCGCAATTAAAGAGTAACAATTGTCTGCACAAGGTTTACCCATTCTCGAAATGAATGATTTGCATGGTGGCCCATTCGTCCATCCTCACGTTTTGCTTTGTTATTTTTCGTTTCGTTTCGTTTCGTTCCGTTCCGTTTCTCGTCCCATATTGTCTCGCGTTCCTCGTTTGTCCACCCACTATTCCAGCTGCCAAGCTCGTGCACGGCCGTCCCCACCAGCTCAACGCCACCTGGTACTGCAACGTTGTCGGCCATTACTACCCGCGCGACGAGGCCTGGTCCTCGATGAACCATGTGGCGGAGGCCGAATACGCGGTCCCGCCCAAGTGGGTCGACGACAACAACAACAACAACATCAACATCAACAACAAGGTGGAGGAGCTCCAGTTCCGGGGCGGTCTTCGGGAACCCGGCTGCGTGGACGGGTGGTGCCGCAGCACGGCTCCGGAACGGATCCGTTGGAAGGGGCCTTCGGGACCGACCACCCACTGGATCGATGCCAACGGGGTGTCGCACGAATTCAAGGGGCGACTGAACCAAAAGAAGGAACAACTGGAAGCCAGAGAGCTCTGAGCACGAGGAGGAGGAGGAGCGCGGCGGCGTTTCAATCGACGCACCACAGCACCGTACCGAACGTGTCCTCCACCACGCGAGAGGGTTGATGGGGTGTTGCAATACTAGTAGTAGTAGTAGTAGGACACACATAATCATCCCCAGATTCCACGAATAGCAACGCAAGTTGGATTCTACAGAGCGTCATGGGCATCGAACGACGAAGTGATAGGAATTCAGTTCTAATATTATGTTCTAAATACGAAATAGTTCGAATAAAACGCTACTCGACCGAGTCAAATGTGCACAAAGAGAAGATACAGTAAGCATGCGAAGTTTTTCCAAAAGTAATAAATGTTGTCTCCGTCATCGAATTCTTGCGAGAGAGAAAACGATCCCGATCTGGGTTTCCATTCGTCGCAAAAGATATCCATGGCAGAAATCGTTGCGAACCGTCGCGGGTTGTGTCTTCGTCCGTTTGCGTCAATGGGTTCGTTTCGTTTTTTCGTTTTGTTTTGTTTGGTTTTGTTTCGTTTTGTTTTGTTTTGTTTCGTTTCGTTTCGTTTCGTTTCGTTTCGTTCCACCCGAATGAGTGCTCTGTGAGAGACGGAACCCGGGCATTTTTCCCTCTCTTTTTTTTAGGTTTCTTGCTTGTCGTTTGGGTTTGTTTGAAAGTCGTTCTGTCGCGTGAGGTGTGACCGATGCGTACGTTCCACAATTTCCCGAACAAAATGTTGTCGACGCACGCATCATCACTATTACTATTGCGTAGTAGTAGTTTGCACCTGCTGCCGTCTCCTTCTTTTGCTTTGTGGTTGTGCGAGTGCAATTACTAGTGCAATCGCAATCGTGCACCCAACATTGTGGCTCGTCAACAATTGGCACTGGCACCGTTGTTGTTGTTGTTGCTGTTGTTATTGTTGCAGCTGCGCTCATCGGAAGCGCTCGTGTCCTCCGTGGGTGCCTCCTCGTCCGGGGAACGGGGTTTGGAACCATCACCATCACCATCACCACCATTACCACCATCACTATCATCATCACCACTGCCATTCCCCTTGGTGGGAAAGATCACCCACAGTGCCAGCTGCGTCGCCCCCAGGACGACCCCCAGGCCGTTCGGCACCCAGATGAAGGGATCCCGGATCTGCGGGGCCAGCGCGTAGGCCGTCCAGAAGGAAGCGTTGCAGGTGTTCATCACCATGGTCGGAACGTGCAGGCTTCCGGACGACCGGGTCCGGAGCACCCGGAAAATGGACGAGAGGGGTGCCCCGTAGAAAAAGACCAGGTTGGCATTGACCACGTATCCCACGACGGTCTGCCCGACGGTAATGCCATTGCCGTCGTCATTGTCGTTGCTGTTGTTGCTGTCATCGCTCTGGGTGTAGTTGTTGTAGAATCCAATAATGGTCAGCACCACGGTCCAGAGGACGATCATTCCCATGACCAGTCGCTCGTGGGGAGTCTTGGCCGGTGTCGTCTGGGACGTGACGTCCCAGACGATCTTGGCCCAGTCCTGTGCCGTTGTGGACGTTTCGTGTGATCCTTCGGGGCTCGCGCTCGGGTCCGCAAGAACGTCGTCGTTGACGTTGTACGTTGTCGATGTCGATGTCGTTGTCCCCGCCCTCTCGGTCAGCGGCGCGGACCAGGGACCGACTTTGCTCCGCGGAGAAATCCTTCTGGGACAGGTATCGGATCATGGACCGCCTGGCTTCTTCTCCGTGGTGCGAGGAATACATGAGCTTGACGGCCCCCAGGTTGAGCCAGCAGGCGAACAAAAACCCGGGATAGTTGGCCCAAAAGACGCTGTTTCGTTTCGTGTCGTTTCGTGTCGTATCGTTGGTTGGTTGGTTGGTTTGTTGAGTGGAGGGGTGTTATGAATTAGACAAGATGCATCGCATTGTGGCAAAACGCGAGGCAAGTAACCACGAGTGAATTGATGAATTGAAGAATTGGATGGGGTGGGATGGAGTGGAGTGGAGTGGAGTGGAGTGGGTAGAATGGTATGGCATGGTATAGTATGGCATGGGATTGTGAGCAGGTGTATAAATGTCGCGTGAAACGTTGCCGTTGGTCGGTTTGAGCAGAGAACAAAAAAGTGAGGATCGATCGATGCGAAACAAAGGAAAGAATGGATTACAGTATGATAATAACAATGCGCTTCGTTGCAATCCACGGGCATGATCCGTCCACGACAAAGCAAAGCAAAACCAAAACCGAAACATAGACAATGCACACACGCACACGCACGCACATACACATACACAGCATGCATGCGGTTGCGTTGGCATGCGTGCGTGCGTGCATGCGTTCCTTGCGTTCTCATCGACACACGTAACTTACAACCAGTTGGAGATGAGAACCCCGTAGGTCGACCATCCCAGGCAATTCCCCAGCATAAAGGCCCACGGCGTCGGGTTGAGATCGCCCAGTCCCCTTCCCTCCGAAACGGCCTTTTGCAGGTCCCTCATGGGTGCCCCGAACATCATGTTCGCGACGATGACTCCCAGAGAGGGACACACGTATTCCAGAACGATTTCCGAGGCCGAGAGGGACGGCATGATGGTCGTTGTTGTTGTTGTTGTTGTTGTTGTTGCGTTTGGCTGGTGGTGAGTTTCGCAGTGCGGTGAGTGGAGCGCGTGGTCCGAGGCGATCCGATGCGATGCGATGCAATGCGATGCGATGCGATGAGATGAGATGCGATCCTATCGATTCTGTTCCGTTCTGTTTTGTTGTGATTTGTTTTCTGTTTTCTGTTATGTTGGGAGAAAACAGAAGTGGGTCCTCGGGTACTCGTGCGATGATGGGTTTCTTGGTTCTGGGTTGATCCGTGCTGCGTTTGTTTCGCTTTTCGCTGGGACCGATGTGGAGTGCCACAGCAGTGCTTTCGGTTCGAACAAAAAAAAAACAGAGGTAACAATAAATTACACGTACCCGTAATTACCGTAACCTTACTGTAATCCCAATCGACAATGCGATTGGTGCAACATTCCCGATCGCGCTGGAGTTCAACGTCATAGCGTCGCAAAAGGAGAACGGAGACATATATAGGACTCTCCACTTTAGATAGGCCTCCATTGCCACCCTTGTCAAATTTTAGTTGGAGTTGCAAACAACTTACCGGTACTTCGTAGTATTGTTTGGGGCGCAAAACAATATGCAAACGATGACGCACCCTCACACAACACATGTCACCACCCATTCCAACAGCAATGTATCGTACGATATCGTACAGTACATACCGATAATCGTACAGAAAGGTATGTAGATGGCGATGTAAGGTTAAGGTTACTTACTAGTAGTACGAAGTAACTTATCACAAAAACGTACGTAATACAGATAAGGTTTACATTCGTACCATGTTTCGAATATCTTGCCACTGGGTAACCTTACCTGTAAGGTTATGCATCTTGCACATTGCGCATCGCGCAAGAACAAGACTGATTGGTCTCCAATCTCCACCGGACCCAGCATGTAGTAACTTCCGTACGAGTACCGTATTCCATCTCTCAAAAAGCCAAACCGAGAAAACGACTTTGTAGGACATAACGTACCTTACCCAACTAATGTCCCAGTCCATCGAACAATCACATGTAGTGTCCATTGGGCGACAACAAGGCATTCGACAGGCACAATCAATCCACGCGATAAGTTCGTTGGCGACGCAAGATCGTCAGAGATACTCGATCATCATCATCTAATCCTCTAATCATCTCATCATCCAACGGGGGATTGGCATTCGCCGTCATCGGAGGGAGAAATCTATCGCACCAAAGTTTGCGGAACAAATCCATACAACAACAACAACAACAACAACAACAACATACCGTACGCACCGACACATACGGTGCCTACCCGTACGAGAAACGTGAACGAGTACGAATACGAATACCCCAACAATGGACGACAAGGTTAGCACCGTATCTCACCGGCACTCCTCGATAGCAACGGCTTCCGAGAATGATACCGGAAACAAATCCTCCTTTTCCCCACTCGAAATCGAGGATGCCCAAGCTTCCGGCAACGGCAGCGACATTGATCCGGTTTACAACGGCAACGGCAACGACACCATCGGCAATGACAATGACGACGACGACGAGAGCGAACTCGTCCATCCCTTGGTGGCCACCCACAGGGGTGCTTCCGGCGCTCGTTCTTCCTCCGCATCCGATTCCGCTTCCAAATTCAGCGACCGCGACCACGGCCACGGCGCCGGTCCCCCCGGATCGGCGGGGTCCCTCCAGGTGATTGTCAACATCATCATTTCCTTCGTCGGCGCCGGATTGCTCGGCATGCCCAACGCCTTTTCCAAATCGGGGTGGCTCCTCGGCTCGTGCACGCTGGTGGTCGTCTCGGCCCTCAACGTCTACGCCATGCTCTGCCTCCCCCGGGTCCAGGCCCGCGTCCAGGCCAGGCACCCCAACGAACAGGTCCGGTCCTACGGCGACCTCGGACGGATCCTGCTCGGGCCGCGCGGCGAGCAGCTCATCTTTGTGTGCCTGGGCATCTCGCAGGCGGGATTCGCGACGGCCTACGTCATTTTCATCGCCGCCAATCTGCACAGCATCTACGGGTGGTCCCGGGGGGCGGTCTGCCTCGGGTGCGTCCCGGGATTGCTGGGGCTGGTCCAGTTCCGGGAGCTGGCGTCGCTGGCGCCCTTTTCGCTGCTGGCGAACGCGTCGAATTTCTGCGCCCTCAGCGCGGTCCTCTTCCAGGACTACGAGCACTACACGCCGCACAACGACGCGATCCGCAGGGCCGATTGGGGGGGCGTCCTGTACGTCACGGGCATCACCATCTACAGCATGGAGGGCGTCGGCCTGGTCCTCTCGCTCAAGTCGAGCTGCCGGAAGCCCGAGAGGTTTTCGGCGCTGCTGGTCGGGACGCTGACGGGCATCACGGTCTTCATGGCAATCTTTGGCAGCGCCGGGTACTGGGCCTTTGGGAACGCGACGGAGGCCCCCATCACGCTCAACCTGGCCAACCACTGGTCGGCGACCTTTGTCAAGTGCGCCCTGTGTCTCGGGTTGTATCTGACGTATCCGATCATGATGTTTCCCATTTGGAACATTCTGGAAAACGACAACGACAACGAACACGACGAACGAACACGACAATGCAACGGGTGCGAGCGCGGGCGCGGGTGCGGGTGCGACTACCTCGAGGCGGACCTCGGCTGGTGCAGCGATCGGCCGTGGTGCTGGTCTCGACGCTGGTGGCCTATTCGGTGCCGAATTTCGGAAAGTTTCTGAGCCTGGTGGGATCGTCCATCTGCACGCTGCTGGGATTCGTCTTTCCGTCCTACTTTCACGCGACGACCTTCAAGGGGGAACTCCCCCTGTGGCAGCGGGGACTGGACCTCTTTCTGCTGGTGGGAGGATTCTTGTTCGGGTGCGCAGGGACCTACCAATCGCTGGTGGCCATGATGGAGGGAGAACTGGAGGATCACCACTAAGTGGTAGGTTAGCCGGGCGACTACGACGACGACGACGACGAATAGAGGCATTCAAACAAAGGGTGGGGAAGAAGAGGCAATGCGATGCAATGCAATGCAATGCAATGACGAGGCATCCACACCCGCAACTCGACGCGAACAAAGTGGATCGGGTGGAATCTCCAACGAAAACCAAAGCAAGCATGGCATTGGCATTGAAATTGAAATTGAAATTGAAATTGGCATTCCATTACTTACCGGATCGAATTCGTCGCGGATTTGGGATTGTCATTGTTTGGGATCACTGCGAGCGGTCTTTGCATTCGATGCCTTGCACAATACTGTTGTGCACACAAGCACGTGCCTACCCTGTTCTCTCTCTAACCGAAGGAATCGAATCAACTCTTTCTCCGCGCAAAGCCATTTACCATGATTATTATTACCGTTCGTGCTATTGTAACCTTACTGTACTAGTATTATTTATTTCGATTCCTTGTGATTCAATTGTTGCCGAGTCGCGTTGAGTTGAGTCGCGTTGAGTTGATCAAAAGTTTGCCCAAAACAATACAGCATTGCGACTCGGCGAGTGTCGGTTCTTCCCATCGCCTCCCGTCCCGTCCCGTCCCCTCCTTTTTCTGTCCCGTCCCTTCTCCCTTGAGTGTCCCTCTATTTTTTTCTGTAGGTTCGTGCGTGCGTGCGTGCGTTCCTTCGACGGCGCGTTCGGTTCACGGCTCGGACCGCAGCAGGGCTTCCGCCCAGTCGGGAACCGGCAATCCCAGGGTCACGTAGTCGATCGCGTAGTATTCCAGAACCCGGCGGACCGTGTGCGGGGTGTAATACTCGAGGACCTTTCCCGCCGCTCCCGTCTCGATCCCCCTGGCGTCGGAAGCGGCGGGAGGGCCGCGGTTGCCGCTGCCGCCCCGACCGGTTTTCGTTCCCCGAGCCGTCTTCGCGCTCGTCTTCGCGCTCGCGTCGGTCGCGTTCCGTTGCGGCAGCGTCGTGGACGACAATCGAAAGACCGATTCCAATCCTCGCGAGAGCCCCGGATACCGATCGCCGAGTTCCCACAGGTCTCGGTACAGTTCGTCCCCCATGCTCCCCACAAAGTCGTAGCCGTCGATGGTCCGATAGAGACCGCCGCAGTAAAAGGATTGGGGCAGGAAATGCATGTTCCAGGTCAGCGGGAAGGTATCGACGTACGCCTCGAAGGTCCGGCGCTTGTCCCACAGAATGGAATCGATGGGGGACACCGGCGACGATGGCGACGACGACGACGATTCCGATTCCGATTTCGACCGTAACGACCGCGTCCCGGACGTGTTCTCGTGGTCCTTTTGGTTTTCGCTGCCGCTGCCGCTGCCGCTTCCGCCGCCGCTGGCGGTGGCCTCGGGGTCGGTTCCGGGGGCTGGTTTGGCGCGTTGCTCCCCCGACGACGAAAAGACCGAGACCGGTTCGCAGTGATCGACGTCGTCTTGCTTCAGAACGCACTTGTCCAGGAATCCCGACAGGAACCGCTCGAGGGGATCCCGGAGAAAGACCACCCTGGCGCTGCGGCCGCGGCTGCCGTCGTCACTGCCACTGCCGCCCTCCCCCTCTCGTCTCTGTCGCTGTCGCTGTCGCTGTCGCTGTCGCTGTCGTACGGAGGCTGGGGATTCCAGCACTGGTTGAAATCGGGCAGCGTCGCGTTGTTTGGGAGTCTGGCGTTTCGTTTGTCGTGCTCGAAGTTGTGCAGGCAGTGGAGCTGCTTCCAGTGCTTGGTCCCGCCCTTTTCGTAGACGCAGAGCTGCATGCGCTTCGGATCGTTGCGGTGGTGGTCCCGCTGCCGATTCGCTTGCGGATCGGGCGCTTGCCGCTCCGTGGACGACGACGACGCTCGGGCGTTTGCCCCCGTCCCCGCCCCCGCCTCCGCCCCGCTCACGTCGTGAAACTGCAGCAGGTGCCACGGACCGGCCAGTCCGTTGCGCCTCCGCGTGCTGTCCCGGAGGAGCGTCCGAAACCACCACGGCCATCGCTCGTGGTGGGGGTTGCCGGGCGTGTTTCCCAGTCGCTCGGCTCGTTCCAGGCACCGGACGGCAAAGTCAATCTGCAGCGACGCCTGGGGCACGGCGGCGGCGCCGCTCCCGGGACAAATCGTTTCGCAGAGGTCTCGGAATCCCGAACTCTCGTAGGAAGCCTCGACGATTGCCGTTCCGAGGCCCGGTCTCGGTTCGGCCGGTCCTCCTCCTCCTCCCGGAGCGTCCGAGACGCTCGTTGCCACCACCCCCAGGGTCGCCCGCTCTGGCGCGAACACGAAGGACCGCCGACGGGACCGACCCAGCAGGACCGCCGCGAGGCACAACGCCCCGAGCCAGGCCCGCAACCGACCGCGCAAGAATCGGAATCGCAAAAATGGAAATGGGAATCGGAACAAGAATCCCACCACTCCGTGCGGGTGCGAGCGATGAGGACGGCCGCTCGTTCCGCGACGGAAGCGGCTCTCGGGGGACCCGCCGGAAGACGTCGACGAAGCGGAAGACGTCGACGAAGCGGAAGACGTCACCGAAGCAAACGACGCGGAAGCCAAAAACGGCTTCGGAATCGTCGCGGTGGAGGAAAACGAGGCCGCCGTGCTTTCGGACGACGGCGATCCGCGCGAGTGATGCGGTTCTCGGTGATTCATCGGAACGAACGAAGGAATGAATGATTGAATGATTGAATGAATGATTGAATGGTTGCGATCGATGGAGCCGCCGAGTGAGGAGGCGTTCGAATGGACAAGACCGAAGGAGCAGATTGTTGGTTTGCAACGAGGAGGACGGATGATACGGTTCGTGTGTCGTATCGTATCGTATCGTATCGTCGTATCGTGCCGTACCGTTTGGTGTCGTGCCGTGTCGTTTCGTTTCGTGGTTCAAACTACTGTTTCGACACAGTATTCAATTTCCAATTTCTCGACAAAGAGTAATGCAAACACTGCACCGCCGAGGTTTCCGCTCGGCAAACCTCCCGGCAGGAAACGGAGCGATGGCTTTTTGTGCTTTTTTGTGCGTGCTGCACGTCGATGCGGGGCAATGGCGAAACAAACGCTTGCTAGCAGCGATTGGTGATGGCCTTGGAACACACCGGGGTGTGTTTCGTATCGTATCGTATCGTATCGTATCCGATCCTATCGGTACGAGGACGATCCAACAACGTTCCAACCACGGCGATGCCTCGTTCTGCGTTGTGTTCTGTTCTGTTCTGTTGCGTTGCGTTGCGTTGTGGTATGTTGCGATGTGTTGCGATGTCGATAATCGAACTCCGTGGTTCTTTGGCGTCGACTTTCGTTCGGTACAATGCCGCACAGTGCTGGTATAGGAAAATCCGGGTATGTTTCTCACTCGGTGATTGCCACTTGGCAGGGAATGGAACTCGATGCACCTACCGTAACTTACGGTAAGTTAACTTATGCTTTGGTGAAACGAATACGAATACGAATGCAAGTACGTAACTTACTTTCACTCCTGCATACCGTACCGGTGCAAGCATGTTTCGTTGCCAAAAAGTGTGTTTGGCGCCGAGCCCGTGGGAATGGATGAATTCCGCGGACCGCGGCGTATCGGAGTTTTTGTAGTGTAACACTCGGAACGCACGAAACTTCGGAATGCAATGCACCCCTCCAAGTAAGGTATTACTGTACGGTACGGTAGTACCGGTAAGGTCTTGCTCGCACTTGGTGCTTGCAATGATCCTCCATCCTCACATGGCGTCAACAGCAATTGCCATCGCTATTGGTGCGTTACGTTTTTTAGGCGCGCAAGACACTTTATGGAAATCAAAAGGAACGAGAGTTTGATCCTTCGACACACGTGTCGTGGTGTTCCTCGGTAAATTACCAACACCGTTGCACCGTACGGTAGGAGAAACTGGTGCACCTTACTCACAAGATTGTTGTCCAAACTGTCCAAACGAGAAAGATTTTCGAATGCCCGTTCGCAAGGACACTTAGAAACACACACGCACACACACACAAAAACGCACTTTCTGCAAAACACGAATCTATTCTCGTCCGGGACGCCAAAAAATAAGAAGAACGATCGAGTGAGTCACCGCGTCTCCCTTGTTCCGGTAACTCTACGGTAAGATTACTATCGTGATTGTTGTTTTTTTGATTGGATTTCGATCTCGTTCTTCGTTCCGAAACGGCGACAATTGCACGCAGCAGGCGGTGACCACAAAAGTACTACTAGTACTAACAATAGAAGTATCTCGTGGTATTGCAGTAGGTTTCACGCGGTGTCGACACCGGCGCCGGTCACATGTCTCGTCGGCCTGCAACGATTACAGAGTAGTAGTAGTAGTTACTACAAGAATGCGTTCGAGATATCCAACTCCGTGCGCGTTTCAGCATACCATACAGTAGAATCAGAGAAGGGAACGTGCTACTAGAACTACTACTAATAGTACTAGTAGCTAGTAGGTAATAGCCACCGTCCGATTCGAAGAGGCTGCGCGGTAGGCTGGGCCTCGCGAGTCTCTGAAAGAAATCGCATTTCCAAATCAGTCCACGAGAACAATGAATCAGCAATCATCATGGACGAGATCTTTTTGGGATTTCGATCTGCATCAAGAACTACTACTAGGCCCGACCTTTTAGGTAGATTCGGCGCTACATGGAGATTTAGAGAGAGTTATAGTACAAGTAGTAGATCTAGAGCTTGATCCGGTGCATCCGCATCCAGAACTCGCTTCGAGCCCGTCTCTCTCTCTCTCGACACATACTACGCACACACAATACGGGAGCTAATCAGCGGTAACGGCACTCGCGGAGAGTCACGATGAGTTCTTGCCTCGCGCGCCATCGAGAGGGCGTGGGGGAGGCTGGAAACGGTGTACTAGTAGTAGTAGTAGCAGCAGCAGGGACGAAGGATTCCTTTGATCGATCGTTCATTCAAGAGAAGGGAGACCAATGACTGGAACTCCGGTAATCAAAACAGTCGAGACGCATGGCATGGTTCCTCACCGTAGTACTGCACGGTACGGAACAGTACATACCGCAGCTCGTTTTGTGCGAGGAGGCTGAATCGAATACCAAACAACAATCCGTCGGAACCAAGCCGGAAGGAATGAGTGAATCGAAGCGTTAAACCAGGTAACCTTACCATACCGTACAGTCCAACAGATAGATCGGTTGCGGCAAAGAGACCCGTGTGGGTGAAAGCCTACTCATCCATCTCGATTCCAAAAGCAAAAAGGTTCCGATACAGGGACTCGAACCCTGGTATCCTGCGTGAAAGGCAAGTATGCTAACCACCTACATCATATCGGAATGATCATCGCAAGAGTGCCTTGACTGTGAATCGAACACAGGACCTTCAGATCTTCAGTCTGACGCTCTCCCAACTGAGCTATCAAGGCTTTTCTTGCTGTCGACATGCAAGAGAGCAGCGTTCCTGATCCCCGCTGTGAGCACTCGTGCGCCTTCTTCTCAAAACTGTCGGAGTGCTTGTGTTCGGTAACTTACGTAAGGTAACCTTACTTACTCGAGTTAGGTTACGTAACGGTTCCAACTCAGCATGTTCCAAGCTACAGGTAAACCTTCTCTTACATCCACTACAAAGTCATCACTATCGTACAGTGTTGATAGTAGTAACCTTACTGGTGCGCGTTATTGGACTTGTTACTTGTACGTACCGTAGTCTGCTTTGTCACAGAAGGCAGCGCATGCAAGTGAGGTTACAGGTACCGATTGCCATCGACAGACGACACCCGGCACCACGGAGGTTGGGGGTTGGTTGGGGATGGGGGGTTGGGTTGGGAGGGGGGGGGCCTGTTCAAAGTGCAGGGTTGGGCATCGGAACCCATCGGGTTCGACGCGGCTCTTCGCCACATTGCCTTTGCCGGAGCAGAAGGACAACGATCTTCTCGCGTTATCCAACCGTGCTTCGAATTGTCATCACAGGTTATGTTGATATCAAATTTGAATTAGTCAAATTTGGAGAGTACATGAATAGAGATTCTATAAAAGTACAGTCATAGGTGGTAGCCCACGCCCGGGGCGCTGATTCGAATGTCAGTATGAACTCAAAGAAGTTACAAGGAGTCCATAAATGGAGTCATAAATTTACGCCGAGTGGACGGAAATCATGCGCAAGCGTGGCGGTACCTACCTTCATACCGGTAATTACCGTATGTACGACGTTGTCATTTTGGTCGTGCGTCGAGCTTGGTTCTGTCGTGTGTCATCGATTTTCATTAGTGGTATTTTGGCGCGAAAAAAGGAATTCTAGTCCTGGATTACGGTAGAATTGCGCGATAGGGTAAGGTTTACCGTAAACCTTACCGGTACCGTACAATCCACTTCTATGCAAAGAACCTGTTCGTGCGGCGAGTGACTCACGCACTCACTCATCGACAGATGTACCGTACAGTATCTTCTCCGATCTCGTATTACGGCACGGAAGCAACCCTATTCATACGATAACCTTACTGCATCGACAGGAAACGCAATGCTCGGTCTCAAAACGACGTATCAAGACGGCATTAATGGCGAGACCAAGGTGTCACACACTCTGGTGATCGACGCAACCACCGCTGCGCTTTCGGAGCGAAAAGACCTGGGAGTTCATCCACCGGTCCGACGACTATCTCCGGTAAAACATGGTGTCCATTCCCCGGAAGTGCCTTGCTTCGCCGTTCCGGTTCTCTGTCGTCGACTATCCCCCAAACGGGACACGAGACGAACCGACGCGGTACCGGGAACATCATTCTTTTGGATGGGAGAAAAAGAAGTGCCGTGCTCACAGAACGAGATCGCGATGACCGAAAGAGACGTGGTCGATTGCTGACGAAAACACCGCGGCAGCGATTCGAGCGGGCAACCATCACGGAGCATAGGAAGTGCGATACCATTACAGACACAAAGTCCGCCAATCCGCTCCGTCCATCATCTCCGATGTTCTCTGTCCAACGAATAGCGGAGCGCACAGCCTTCAACCACAGACGATTCGTCGGCGATGTGTAGAAAACCATTGAGGAATGCGGTCATAAGTCTGGCCTATCCAGTCGGCAACCAACAGAAAAAGTCCACTTGGTCTAGGGGCATGATTCTTCCTTAGGGTGGAAGAGGTCCCGGGTTCGATTCCCGGAGTGGACCGATCTTTTTTGCTGTATGAATTTTTTCTTCGAATGGAAGGCACCGTGTCAGTATTCGTGCTGGTATGCTCGGCACGAACGAACGAAGGATGGCATCTTTGTGACTAAATCTTTCTTGCTGTGTGACTCATCCAACGGTTTTCGAGACACATCCAAGAATGAATCTCGTTGCGAACACTCCTTTTGTAATCTTACGATATCATTCAAAATCTCAGTGAGGGAAAAGACCCATTGAAATCCACGACGGATGCGTTGACGGAGGAAAAAAAGAATATACCGGTACGGTACGGTTGTTGTGTATTGTCGCGTTGGTTGCTCCGCGGGCGTTCGGACGATCGAGCAAGCACAGCGGTGTCTCGTCGACGCACCACCACGAGTGGAGTTCGTTCGCGCATTCCAAAACGAACGCGCTTCGCGACGTGCATCGCAAACGGAGGGCCGGTCGTGTCAGCATCTGCCCCGGTATCGGAAGGGTTGCACGAGGAAATGCCCGCGAGGCGTTGGCCATTGCCTTTGGGCAACAGCGAGAAGGACATCGACCACTGCGGAGGAATAGAGGAACGAGACCGCTCGTTCGGTTCTGCAGACGCCGGGGCCAAAGTCATAACGGGGCAAGCGTCCCTGATTGTGGAGCTGCATCGGAAGTCGTTGGCTTTCGGTACGGTACGGTTTGGAAAAACGAGAAGCGCAAGACTTAAGGTCGTGACGCATGGATGCCCCGGCGTCGGTCTCGATCGTTTCGGAGAGCGATTCGAAAAGGGAACGTTGGCATGATTCGCTCTTCGGACAATGCAACCTTGTCACGGAAGCAAAAGCGTATTGGTGGACCACCGGACTGGTGTTGAGATGTAAGCAGCACCAAACAGGCTTTCGTAGCTCAGCTGGTTAGAGCGTGGGTCTAATAAACCCAAGGTCGTGGGTTCGATCCCCACCGAGAGTAGTGTGTGCCCGGTTAGCTCAGTAGGCAGAGCGTTCGTCTCATAATCCAAACTCTCAACATGAAGAGCAAGCGAAAGGCCGTCAGTTCGATCCTGACATTGGGCACATCTTTTTGATGGGCCTGCAATCGCTTTCACCTGGTATTGGTGTCGTCCTCGTCGTCCTTTTCGAAACACCACGTTACGTCTACCGGTATGGCAATGGTAACTTTACGACGCTCGGAGTCACTTTACCCTAGTTCAGAAGCATTGTGCCGACGACTGCCACCGTCGAATCATCGTCTTTCAAAGCGAAAGCATTTTTATTACAACTCGATGCAATGGCAATCGTAACTTCATGACACTCGGAGTAACATTACCCCACAATAGGATCAATGTGTCGACGACTCTAGCAACCGGCGAGGAGTCATCGCCTTTCGAAGCGAAAGCATTTTTATTACAACTCGATGCAACGGCAATCGTAACTTCATGACACCCGGAGTAACATTACCCCGCTATAGATGCTATGTGCCGATGACTCTTGAGACTGTCGATTCATCGCTTTCCAAGCGGAGGCACTTTGATGAGGACTCGATGCACCTCCGCATGATGTTGTTCTCACTTCGATTCTCTAGTACGAGTAGTGGTACTCCTCGTCTTCTTTCTTTTTCTTCCTAAATTTTTTATTCTTCAGGAGCTCACTGACCCGGCTGAGTGAATCGTCAGTTAACGACCCTTCGAGACAAGTAGTAGGAATATGTTTCAGATTGTTGTCCTCAATCTTGGTTTGTATTTTATTTCAACCACTTGTAGTTATTTGAAAAACAGGCAACATAATTACTAGTATAGATATCAAAACCCTGTAAATAGTTTTGTGATTTTTAGAATGATTGTACCACCAAACTGCTCTGTTATGTTTGACAATTGAGAAATTTACATAATGAAATTGACTACTACTACTAGTAGTAACGCCAAAACAAATATTCAAGAATGGTACCAAAATTTTCCACACTCCGCAGTGAGTTCAGTCATTTCTACCATTATCAGTTTTACCATCATTATGGGTGATTGTTTGTCATTATAGAGGAAGGTAGAGATGTGGACATGGTTTCCCTCCCACTAGGTTCAGTAGGAGGATGACAGGTCAAGGCCAAAAAGGCATAGTACAAGAATCCAGCATAGTAGACTCCAGTTCCGAAGTTGCTGCTGGTATGCCTAAATCATGTTGCTAAGAATCCAAGAAGATATCAAATTCATTGATAATAACTAAAGTTTGGAAGTAGTAGATCTTGTAGCAGGAAGCAGGCTGAGACGAGGCAAATTGCTACTACTTAGTAGGGAAAGGAATGTTTCAAGAAGCTACTACTACTACTAGTACTAGTACTAATAATATTAACAATACAACCGAGTGGAGAAAGGAGGACAACGTTTCGTCTGTTTCGTCACAATTAGTCATCGAGTAGTGTTCTATCATCTCAAAATACTAGAACATGAGATCCAATGGAACCGAACGGAAGAGAGGAGTATGTGGCGGATGACCCCAGAAAGAGAAAAGGAAGAATGTAGGCGTCGGTCTCATCGCTGGTGCGCAATAACAAGGTAAGATTACCGTAACCTTACTGTAAGGTTCGAACGTTATGGCACGTGTTTGAATTTGCGTCTCTGCCCGAGATTACAAAACGTAAGCGATGCGCACGTGCAAAAAACAAAAAGCTGGATGGCAGGATTGAACTACCGACCTTTTGATTACAAGTCAAATGCTCTACCACTGAGCTAAACCAGCTGCTTGAGTGTGTCCTCTCTACCTAAGTACTTATTAAATGACACTGAGAGCATTGCGTCACCACACACTCATAGTGTACTATGAACTCTCATTCCGTTACTGTATCTATTTCCTTCACGCCTGGTAGAATAGTATAAGTATAACAAAGCATGATGTGACAGGTCGGTTTTGAATTTGAATCTAGCTACGCAACGTCCCATCCCTCGAGGCCATTGCAAACGAAATCCCCATAGCCAAGGTCGTCGTCGGCTAGGTTTTCGTGACCGGGTGACGACAACGACGGGTTGTCCGCCGGTACTAGCCTTTGCCGTTGCGGTTGCCGTCGCCGTCGCGTGCACGTGTTGTGGTCGTGAACGACCGACGAAGCGTTTCCCCGCACGCGACAAAACCCCCGCGATCGATCCGCATCGGGAAGCAGGGCGTACCTACCGCTCTCCAGGATGTGTCGGAAATAGTGCGCGGCGGTCATCTCGTGGTTTCCGTCGACCAATCTCGAAAAGGGGAGATCCTCATCGGGTTTGCCAGTGTCGGTGGTGTTGGTGGTATTGGTGTTGGTGTTGGTGTTGGTGTTGGTGGTGTTGGTATCGGCGCGGTGCCGAACCAGCAGTGCGTGCGGACGCACGGCAAAAAAATCCGTGTGGACCTTGCCGGGCGTGCAGCGGACAAAGATCCCGTCGACCCCCGTTCCGGCGGGCGACATCCCTTTCATGGTCTCCATGAGCCAGGTGGAATTGCGAATGAGAACGTCCGGATTGATTCGGATCAGCCAATCGTACCCGGAGAACCATCCCTCTCGGAAACCGAGCTGGACACCCATGTTGGCACTCCACTGGAGTCTCATGTCCCTGTGGGGAATGTCTCGGACGGCGAGCGCGAGGTTGGTCGGTGCGCTGCGGTAGAATACCCGGGGATTGTCGGAAAACAGGTTGGTGATGCGGTCCGTGACGTTCTTGTTGTAGAAGTCGTAGCGAAAGTTGGTGAACACCGTCACGTCCACCTTCCCCAACAGCTGACTGTCTTTCACGAGACGTGGCCAGCAGCAATCGAAACTCCGGATGTGCTCTTCGGAGAGATGGGTCGTGATCAGCAACATGATTCTCTGGTTCGATTGTGTCGCGGTGCTGTTGTTTTCGCTTTTGTTTTGGTGGGTGGTGATGTTGATGTGTAACGGAGTCGATTTCGAGGTTGCCATCTGGGGAGGTAGCGACGATGTTGAAACCATCCCAGGAGCTGGTCGTTTCTTGGACGGAACCGCCTTGGTCCAATGTTTCCGGGTCGACCGAGAGTTCCCGGCCTTTCCTTCCGAATGCCGTTCGCCGGTCTCCCCCGCCGCGGAAATGGTGGCCGCCGATGGTTCGCGTTCCCCCGACGATCCACGGTCCCGATCCTTTCGCACCGGTGCGGTGGGACCGTCCCTCTCGACCAGTTCCAGGATCGCAATCCTCGCGGTCGCTTCCGACGATCGCGTCACGTTGCGGAGGGAACAAAGGACCGCGAGCGCGGTCGCGACTCCCAGAATCGTCCTCGTCGAGGAACGACGGACGAGGGGATGGTTCCGATCACCGCGATTGGCACCATTCCGTGTTCTACCGACCCGACGAAGAGTTCCGGAACTCCGTGCCCCGGGATTTTTTTCAGCGGGAAGGGCACTCATCGCGAGGCGCGGTGACGGATGGGCACGCGCAGCAACTCGTTCCTTGCGTCGGGCGGGAAATGCCGCACAAGGAGTCGAGGAATCTTTCGTTCCGCGGTATCCATGTACACGTACACGTAGTAGTAGTGCGGGTTCTGAAGACTTTTCGCTAACTGAAAATGGTGGTACTCGGAATTCAAGTTTTACTCAGTGTCGCGATCTCAGGGTCCCGCACAGCGATGACCACGGAAGGTAGGATAATGATGATGATGATGACAATGATAATGATAATGATGACGAAGTATCGGTACTTGCATGAATGAATTTGGTTGCGGGAAAGTCCCTCGTCCCTTCGAATGAAAAGCAAGAAAAAGTAGGAAGTTCGTTTTCAGTGAGTTCCTCTCTCGACCGTTATTTCCAAAACCGTTTTTTTTCCTACCATATCGCGAACGTTGAGTTTTTCAAATGCATGCCAACCCCAAAAAAATAGCATAGTACGGGAAATACCGGAAATTCGATAATCTTACCGGACAAGTCCGGGAAGTGTCAAAAGTCGACGCCTCGACTGAGTCAAACTAGTCGAAGGAAGATTTGACATGGTGTGCTTGCCTTGCCTCTGATTTCGTTCCTATGCTAAATATTACCGTGCATGTTCGACGATGTTTCGTTGTGTTTCAGACTGGACTGAACTTCGTTTCTACCGGTTTGTTCCATGTTCGATAACAGATAGCACTCCCGCCGTACCTTACTGTATTTCATTGTTGATTTTGATAGAGTCGTTTGCCAGAGTAGTCACACGCACCACTATTGCTCTATTGATAATCTCCGACCTGCCTCTTTCTCCATCCCGGCAAAC
Source organism: Pseudo-nitzschia pungens (assembly GCA_037355855.1). Lineage (NCBI taxonomy): Eukaryota > Bacillariophyta > Bacillariophyceae > Bacillariales > Bacillariaceae > Pseudo-nitzschia > Pseudo-nitzschia pungens. Next base: position 526,844 of record CM074764.1, on the reverse strand, counting down.
ATTCTTCCTGCTCCCGTCCCACAATTCGATAGTTCGAGCCACCAATTTTGATCCCTCTCCGTTCCAAGGAAAGAGAAGGAGATAGAGAATAGAGAATCAATTCATCCAACACCGGTACGGAGGAAGACAACGCCTTTGTCACCGCATCGTTCCCAAACAGGAATATCGGAGAAAAATCCATCGCTAATGGCGATGGTAGTAAGTGCATCGTCGCTCGCGGCTGCCGACAGCGACAGCGAGATCGAGATCGATAGCAGCGACGAGGAAATCGATTGGAAAACCGGCGATTGGTGCTGGCAGGAAGACTACGACAGCTCCAATCCCGACAACTGTTCCTCGGGAGCATCGGCATCGGACAGTCGCTCCAAATTCGAACCATCCAAAGAAGACGAAGAAGCAGAAGAAGAAGAAGAAAATCGGAACGCGGAAGCGCTACGAGAAGCGGTGACCAGGGAAGAAGAAGTTATTTCCGGTGCTCGTGTGAAGGCCGAATCACCCAAAAAAGAAGAAGAAGCAGAAGAAGAAGAAAACCGGGGTGCAAACGGAGAGACAAGGGTTGTGGTCAAGGGAGAAGCCGGTTCGGATTCGTCTCCGACAGTGCCGGGGCGCCAAGTGAAAACCGAGCGTACCAAACAGGAAGAAGAACCAGACACCACAACTTCGGCGATAGGAATTGCGACCAAGGAGGAAGACTACGAGGATTCGCATTCGGATTCGGATTCGCATTCAGATTCCGAATCCGGATGGAAAACCGGCAGCTGGCGCTGGTTGCCACCCCTTCCTTCGGAAAGCCCATCCCGCGACGACCCAGCAACCGAAGTAGTGACCAAGTGCGAAGAAGAAGAAGACGAATGCGCGGACCGCTGGAGTTCGGACTCGGAGTCGGACTCGGATTCGGACCATTCCGACGCGTCCGGTTGGAAAACCGGCAGCTGGCGATGGTTGCCCCCGCTTCCCCCGGAGGATCCCTCCCGCGATATCCAAGCCGCAACGGCGGATCGCAATTCCTCCGAAAACGAAATGTCCGCATTCCAAAGGCGCAAGAGAAAGCGCACCGGTCCGGATCGAGACAGAGACGCAAAAACGCGTCGGTCGTCGTTCACCAATCCGGACGCATCCATCCACGAGGCAGGCAAGGAGCAGGAAGTTGCGACAAGTCCACGAGCCCTCCGTCCTCGATCGTTTCGGAGTCACGTCGGGGCAAAGCCAAAGGTGGACTACTGCGACGAGGATTCCTCCGACAGTGGCACCGGATTTTCCGACAGCGAGAGCGAATTTTCCGACGCAGAATCTTGCGACGATGTGGAGGATTGCCTCGATGAATTTCCATTGACCGAATCCGATCCGGAGTCCGCAGAGGCGCCGAGAGACAGGAAACGGTTTTCTGCAAAACGTCCGAGAACCCTCCGTCGCACTAGGTCGACCACGCGGGTGGAGCTTTCCCCGAACTATGCGCACGAAGCCGATGACGGAGGGACGAATACAAACTCTTCCGATGTAGAAATCTGCGACCTCGGTTCCGACTCTGACGACGATGCAGATGACGAAAGCAATGCCAAAGAGCGCGTTCCTCGGTCCCGCTCGATTCCACAGCTTGAGACTGGTGGTAGCTACCGTCCCGAAAAGTGGGAATCAATGTTTCAACTCCTCGTTGAGTACAAACACAAACACAACACAACAAGTGGAATCGGCACTCGTTCTGCTCTTGGGAGATGGGTCAGCAAACAGCGTGCCGCGTACAAAACCAAAAGATTAGCGACATACCGCGTTCGACGATTGAGTTCCATAGGATTTGAATGGAGTGCTCCTGCTCGTTGGAGGACAATTGGGTTTGTTTGGGATGCAAATGATATACATCGCAATGAGAAGTGGGACAGTATGTTTGAGCGCCTTGTGGAGTACAAAAAGAGACACAAGACCAGTCATGTTCCTACAAATTACAAAGCAGATCCCAAACTTGCAAATTGGGTTAGTGAGCAACGCAGACGTTGCAAGAGGAAGGACCGCGTTGACAGGTTGAATAGCATTGGGTTTGTTTGGGATGCAAATGATATACATTACAATGAGAAGTGGGAGAGTATGTTCCAACGCCTTGTGAAATACAATAAGAGGTACAAGACCACTTGTGTTCCTCCTAATTACAATGCAGATCCCAAACTTGCAAAATGGGTTCGTACTCAACGCCAATATTGCAATAGAAAGGACCGCATTGACAGGTTGAATTCAATTGGGTTTGTCTGGGATGCACGCAATATTCATCATGATGAGCAGTGGGAGAGTATGTTTCAGTGTCTTGTGGAGTACAAAAGGAGACACAATACCACTTGTGTTCCTCGTAATTACAAAGCAGATCCCAAACTTGGAAATTGGGTTCATAAGCAACGCGAGCGTTGTATGAGAAAGGATCGCATTGACAGGTTGAACACAATTGGGTTTGTTTGGTTTGCAAATGATATATATTGTGATGAGCAGTGGGACAATATGTTTGAGCGTCTTGTGGAGTACAAAAAGAGACACAAGACCACTCGTGTTCCTACAAAGTACAATGCAGATCCCAAACTTGGACAGTGGGTTAGTAAGCAACACAGACATTGCAAGAGAAAGGACCGCATTGACAGGTTGAACACAATTGGGTTTGTTTGGGATGCAACTGATATACATCACAATGAGCAGTGGGAGAGTATGTTTCGGCGTCTTGTGGAGTACAAAAAGAGACACAAGACCACTCGTGTTCCTTGTAATTACAAAGCAGATCCAAAACTTGCAAATTGGGTGAATAAGCAACGCATGCGTTGCAAGAGAAAGGACCGCATTGACAGGTTGAACGCAATTGGGTTTGTTTGGGATGCAACTGATATACGTCACAATGGGCAGTGGGAGAGTATGTTTGAGCGTCTTGTGGAGTACAAAAAGAGACACAAGACCACTCGTGTTCCTTGTAATTACAATGCAGATCCCAAACTTGGAACTTGGGTTCATACTCAACGCCGTTATTGCAGGAGAAAGGACCGAATTGACAGGTTGAACGCAATTGGGTTTGTTTGGGATGCAACTGATATACGTCACAATGGGCAGTGGGAGAGTATGTTTGAGCGTCTTGTGGAGTACAAAAAGAGACACAAGACCACTCGTGTTCCTTGTAATTACAATGCAGATCCCAAACTTGCAAATTGGGTTCAGAGCCAACGCAAATATTGCAAGAGAAAGGACCGCATTGACAGGTTGAATAGCATTGGGTTTGTTTGGGATGCAAATGATATACATCACAATGGGCAGTGGGAGAGTATGTATGAGCGCCTTGTGGACTACAAAAAGAGACACAAGACCACTCGTGTTCCTTGTAATTACAAAGCAGATCCAAAACTTGCAAATTGGGTGAATAAGCAACGCATGCGTTGCAAGAGAAAGGACCGCATTGACAGGTTGAACGCAATTGGGTTTGTTTGGAATGTGAGAAATGTCTAAAGGAACAAAAAGGTTTGACTTGCATTGCACGTATTTCACAGTTTCCAGTTATGGCCATGGCATGTAGTGAGATTGAATGCTAGAGAAAACTATAAAGAGATTGTAATTTTTCGTAGTGCTTCGCCAGTGGTTTGTAGTTTCCCGCGATTTTATCGTTGGATTCGTGTTGCGCGTCCATCTCATAACTTTTGGCGATGGAATCCGATGAATCGGCAGGCATATGGTTTCGTGAGAAGATTGTCTTGTCTTATCTCGTCTCATCTCGTTGCATTTCTCGTCGCTGCGACACCATTTTGTGGTCTTTCCCTTCTCGCTCGCTACCACCAGTGCTTCTTCTCGACACGGCACAGAGTCTTCTTTCGTTTGGACGACGGGGACGCGGCATCCGCAGCGGAGCGGAGCGCGAAATCAAAGGCGGCACCCAACGGTCCGAGAGTCGGTTCCCCGCGGGGACCGTTGGCAGCGGGCCATTTCGTCGCGAGTTCGGACGCGCGCACGGACGGACGCACTTGCGCACCCATGCATACAATCCCACCGATCTCGCGGTCACCGTCGCGTCGCGCTTCCGACACTCGTCGGGGGACGTGCCGGCAGCCACCGTCGTTCCGTCCAGCACGTGCGTTCCTCCCCGTCTGTTGTGTGCTGTGCAGTTTTGGATCGCACCGGGTCCGAGAACGAGGACCCGGCGGCGATCTCGCCCGTTGGTTTGTTTGTTTGTTTGTTTTTCGCGGAGCGCCCTCCGGATCATCGGGTGGCAAATCCGCCCCCGACGGATCTTCGTTGCCGGCGTGCTCGTGCCTCTCTGCCAACCGAAAAGGCCCTCGCGTCCCGGATCGCTTCCCCGGCGGCGGGGACGGCATCCATCGCCTCGCTCGCGCCGCTCTCCCTCCAATTTTTTCCAACAACACGCATACAAGCGCGGGACTTTTGGTAGGCTACGCATGGCCATCTCCATTCCGGGTTTCGAGAGAGAAAGCATCGCGTCGATTCATTCCGAGAGGATCCACGTCGCACCGGAAGCAATCCAGGAACAGAGGGACTCGATCACTCCCTCACTCCCTCCCTCATTCGCAAAGGCTATTTCGTATTCGCAAAGAAAATTCTCCGGAACACGCTTTCGAACACCAAATTGCTTTCGGCAATTGCTCGTCTCGGATCGGATCGGACGCACTCTTTGTTCTCTCTGCCGCATCGTGTCGTGTTCTATCAAACTCCGTTGTCCCGAATGGTTGATTCGGTCGTGTACACACTATCACTTCTTATCTTCTCTCCTCTCCTCTCCTCTCATCTATAGTTCTAGGAACGCATTCGCGGGGTTGCGTTGTTCATCGGCATTCCATTGCATCCCATCCCATGGCATTGCATCCCATGGCATTGCATCCCAACGGATCCCACCGCTCTACAGCAGCATAAAGACAAAGACGTCGTAAAAGACCGCCAGGGCCATGTCGCTGCGGTGGTTGCCGTGTAGTTCGCTCACGGGAGTGGGAAATAAGATCCAACCGATGCCGTGCGTGTTGGACGCCGACACAAGCAACAAGACCGTTACGGCGATTGCCGAACACAAGAGCCCCGGCATGGTTAGTCGGTCGGTCGATGTGTGCGTGTGCGTGTGCGTGTGCGTGTTTGTTTGTCACAGCGTGATACGTGTTTGCCCGTCGCTCCGCGTTTGGCTGTCGTCTGTTAGAGGGGAGCGGATTCGGTGCTTTGGCGCGCAGCGAAATGCAATGCGATGCGATGTCGAGTCGAGTCGAGTTGAGTCAATGCAATGCAAATGCGGTATGCCGTATGCCGTATGCCGTATGCCGTATGCCTGCTTTGTGGTGCTTGGCAGATTCGCAATGGCGTTCTGGGCAAGGTGTGTCGGTGGTCCTCGCTGGTTCGATGACGATTGAAGATTCGCGATTCAATTGATGGATTGATGTTCTGTTTCCTGTCTATCGGTTCATTTCATTTTCATTTTCATTTTCATTCCATTCCATTCCGTGATGTTGAGTGGGGCGAACGCAACCGAGTTTGGATTTGTAATTACGTGAGGGTACACGTACCAGTATTATGGTAACTTACTTCGAACATTATTGCATCGTCTGTGTCTTGGAAAGAAGAAGAATGCAAGAAAGGTTACTTCTTACTGACGCGCTCACGTCTCACGGTGCGAAGCGGCGGCGAAAGATCGTTTTGTTCTTATTCTTCTTCTTCTTCGTGGCTTGATGGATGCAATTCCGATTGCAGTTGTGGTAAACGTAAGTACGAGTACGTACGAGTAAGTCACCAGTAACTTACCTTATGCCCGATGCCCGTACCGGTAACCGGATTGTTCGTTTTGATTTACTACAGGTACGCACTTCGTACTACCGGTACGTATTTGTTTGTTCCACAGAATCAGCAGGAATCAGAAGTTTACGGTTTTACGTAACCACCCCAAGAAGACTACCATGTGTACCGTTACTCACTTATGCACTGGCAAAAGTATGTGAGCGACACGAGAAGGTTGGGGAGGTTTGGGGAATGGGCAATACTACTGGATCAGGCAATGATTTGACGAGAAGAGCACATGATGTGTGCCATACAAAAATGGAAGGAGAATAGCACAGAGTCTACCGCAGTGAGGAAAGGATGGGGGTATTGGTCTCGTGGGTCAATGGTAAGGTTACGAGTAGAGTCTTAACCTAGAGCTTTGGTTCTGCTAAACAGTTTGTTCATGAATGGGCGCATCGACGCCCATCCCAACAGGACTCAATGGAGATGTTTCCGTCATAGTATAGTGGCTAGTATCCCCGCCTGTCACGCGGGAGACCGGGGTTCGATTCCCCGTGACGGAATATTTTACTTTTGAAGAAACAGACTGGATTACACGGCTGTGTTACTCGGTGTGAGCTTGATTGATTGAATCGCAAAGCAACATGAAGTGGTAAACCTTACCATATGGTGCAGTTAAATGTGCGTAAGCTTTGCCTTCACACTGTAGCCGGCACGGGTAAGGTTACTACTATTCCGGCAATCTCGTCTTCAGCACCAGTTGGCACCTGGAGGATACAAAGCTACACTGATTTTTTGAAGGATTCCAGCATCCAAAAAGAGGAGGAGCAACTGCTCTCAAGTGAGGCAGTACTACTACTACTAGTAGCATTGTTGCATAGCGTGTTACAACGATAAGGTTACTAGTAGCCACAGATCAATTGAAAGTGGAGCCAGTTTGAAAGGCAGATGGCGAGTCAGTCACGGAAAGATACCGGCATTGCCACAAATTCTTGGTTCCGTCATCTATTTCGTAGTAAATTACCGTACCGGTAAGGTCTTACCGTATCAGTTTGATGCACAGCGGCATCCTTTCGTCAATACGTCGTGACGACTGGAGAGTAAGGTTAAACTTAACGTAAGTTTGTACGGTACCGTACGGGAGTGGAACCAGTCGGGATCGGAAACCAAAAGGTATGTAAGATACGTACCGTACCATGCGTAATTACGTAACAGTATGTTCTGATAGATTATTTATTGGTTGTTGGTACAGTCGTAAGTCTTATGTAAACCTTACTGTATTGGGCTCTGAAATCGTCACGCACCAAGCGTTGGCAGAGGCGCTGGGTGGATCCCCGTGTGCCCCGACGAACGGCGACGAAGGAAAGGTGATGCTGTTTTTGATGATGGTGTTTCCGGTTGCCGTCGAAGGATCGCACGAGCAAGGTAAGTTAGCGAGAATCAATCTCAATCCACCCATCAATCCACTTACCTCACATGATCACACAACGACCACGAGTATCACGGTGCGCATTATTTCATCCCCATTCAACACAAACAAGTACGGTACGGTCACAGAGGGTATTTACTGTCAAACCTAACCTAGCAAAACAAAGCGAGACCACACTTGTACGGTACCTACCCCAGGATACAGTTTGGCAACACAAGATACGTGCACTAGGAACGAATCAAGGGAATCGAAAAATCCATTCCAAAAACCCTTAATCATACTTCGTACTTGCTACAAGAAAGAGCCCTCCATCCATAGAATAGAAAACAAACGCTAAGCAACGCTACCGTACTCATACGCTACGAAATAAAGACCAGAATACTTGCGCCAATTCTCTCCAACATCAACATCAACAACGAATACAACCCCAAAAACCAGCCATGAAGATCATCAAAAAGAACATTTCCGCCAAGGACGGCAGCGGAACCCTGATGCTCCGACCGGAAACCCCGGAGGATTTGTGGCACTCCTACAACCTGCTGCGGGCCGGCGATCTGGTCCGGTGCACGACGGTCCGCAAGGTCGTCAAGGAATCCTCCACCGGATCCACCACCAGCTCCAAGAAACGCCTGATGCTGACGATCAGCCTCAAGAAAATCGACTTCGATCCGGACGCCCTCCAGGTCCGGCTCAGCGGCGTCGTCGAGAACCAGAACGAGCTGGTCCGGATGGGAGCCCACCACACGCTGACGCTGGAACTCAATCAGAACTTTGGGCTGGAAAAGACCTGCTGGGACCAGGTCTACCTGGATCTGGTGGACGAGGCCTGCAATCCCGATCGGCAGGCCGAACTGGCGGCGGTGGTCATGCACATGGGACTGGCCCACGTCTGTCTGGTGACGGGATCCCTCACCATCACCAAGGCCCGGATCGAAACGAACATTCCCAAGAAGCGGACGGGCTCCAGCAACAACGCCAAGGCCATCAACCGATTCTTCGAGGCCGTTTACCAGGCCATTCTGCGGCACGTCGACTTTTCCAAGGTCAAGGCCGTCCTGGTCGGCAGCCCCGGCTACGTCAAGGACGACTTTTACGCCTTTCTGAAGGACGAGTGCTTCAAGCGGGACGACCGGCCCTTTATGGAGGCCGTCAACCGGGACAAGTTCGTCCTGGTCAAGGCCTCCAACGGCCACAAGTACGCCCTCGAGGAGGTCTTTTCCGACCCGGTCATTTGCAAGAAAATCGAGAACACCAAGGTCATGGAAGAGGTCGCGGTCCTGCAGAAATTCATGCGCATGATGGACGTCGACCCCGACAAGGCCTACTACGGATACCACCACGTGAAATCGGCTGCCGAGCAAATGGCGATCGATTCCCTCCTGGTGACGGACCAGCTCTTTCGGGCCTCCTCGCCGAGGGTCCGGAGGGAGTACGTCGATCTGGTGGAGAGCGTCCGGGAAAACGGAGGGACCGTCTACGTCTTTTCGACGCTGCACGTGTCCGGCCAGCAGCTCCAGCAGGTCTCGGGAGTCGCGGCGATCCTGCGGTATCCGCTACCCGATCTGGACGAGCTGGAGCTGCAGGCCGCGGAGGAAGAGCACGAAAACTATGGCGACGACGACGAGTCGAGCGACGGGGAGCACTGCGACGAACGGGTGCGACAAGACCTGGAATTGCTCAATTTCTAGGCACGCCACGGCACGCCACGAACTGCGGCGGTGCACGAGCACGGTCATGGACGTAGGGCAAGCGAGCAAACAATGAGTGGGAATGGTGTTTTTTCGGACCGGTTTGATTGATTGACATCGCCCGGTAGAATAGAAGTCTTTGGATTCAAAACCGAAACTACTCAAACAAGAGCTGCGGTATCCACTCAACAACGAGGGCGCGAGCAATGGTTTGGCGAATGTCACAGGGATCTTCCAGACGCCTGCCCGCCTGCCTACAGACACGCATCTAGGCCTCGTTCCGACAAGTCTCGTTTTGGTTTGGTTTGGTTTGGTTCGGTTTGGTGTCGATCCATTCTGTCACAACGACCGTAGGTTGGGTTCGCCCCTGACTGACTGTGAGATCCCCCTCCCGGTGAACGCCCCCTTGGTGATGAACTGTCCGATCATCTCTCGACGAAAGAAATACAAAATGTTTCAGGGGTGATATTCTCGTGCCAGGAGTACGGTAGGGAGCATGGCACTCTGTGCGATACCATGATGCGATGGGTTGCGCGAGTCGGTCGTTCCGGGCATGTGGTGAACTTTCGACACGCGACCAATCAATCGCGGGAACTCGAGTCGAACGAGGTTGCCAATATCTGTAATCGAAACCAGAACCATGGTAATGATAGAATCAATCCGATCCTATACTCTGTACTACGTACGACGCAAAACGAATCGCTCTGGAATGGCGTCACGACTCTTCATCAAAGCCCGAGATGTTGCCCACCATGCAATGTTTACCAGTTTCGGTGCGGAATCAAAGCCGGACTTGGTCTCTAAATCAAATGCGAAGTAGACTTTCTTTGGATTCACGGGGACGATTTATAAACAAAGTCAGATATCATTGTTTGAATATCAATTTCGGGGTACCATACTCTACACACACCATGCCCGCGTCCATAGCGATTGGACTCCTTTCTGATGTGGCTGCCTTGCAGGGGCTTGCAGGGGAATCAATCACCAAACAAGGTGAAGACTTTTGATATCTCTATTTAGTAAAGTACGATATTCTTCTGCCACTAAAACATTGCTACTCTTTTTCACACATTCCGAGGTTGGGTAATGAACCGCGATATTCTGAAAAAAACGTAGTCAGTTTCATGTCGTGCACGAACGGTCAGAGCTTCCCCGAAAAAAATTCCTTTCTTGGGATGAAAGATAGTTCTTTCGCCCATCGTTATTTGCAACGTTCCAGCGACGAACGTGAACCACAAATGTGTCAATTACCTTACGTCTGCTCCGGAAGTGTTTCAATCGTGTCGCTTAAACTTTGCAAAAGTCAGGAAAAAGGATCGGGAGCTCCTCGGCTCATTCTTCTTGTCAGGGTATCAAGGTGTTGCCATAATTCGTCGTCCCTACGCATTCTTCTTTCCATGTGTTCGGAATCTTTTTCGATGTGACAAGGTCGATTCGCTAATGATGTGACGAGTTTAGTGTGAAACAACGACCATGTCATGATTGATAATCATTGAAATTGTCATCCCGAATCGTTATGTGATGGGATGATGGCTAGCTTCGCCATTCTTTCACGGACACGGAACATAATTTAAAGAACGACAAAGTGCCGGGTGATCGACGTACTTTTGTAATTGTCATCTTAATTACGTCTGTATTAAGCACCATTATCCCATTCATTATTTAAAAGTATTTTTAGTGAATTTCTTTCGGTTGGCGAAGGTGAGACCACAGTTGTCAGTGTGATGGTGTCGCCGTTGTAATTACGTCGAGACCGTGGATTCTTCTCATGTACAGAAATCGGAATCAAACTGTGACGGTGACTCGTTCATGATTGATGTGACAAGCTCCGTTCGCCAATACAGTATTTCAGATCGGTACCGGTACTACCAAATACCGAACTAGTAGTACTCGTAACCTTAATTTCAAAGATGGCAAAAAGACTTGTGGCATCCCAATCAAGAGAAGTTGTCAGTTTGCGGACCGGACCCTGGCCATGACGGATGACGGCAAGGCAGATTCCTTGTTGGAAACGGAACTTGCGAGAAAGTGGTCAACTCGTGCACTCCACAATCTAGACAACGCAGGAGTAACCTTACGAGTAAGACTGCTCGTACATAGCAACCACGATATGTAGAAAGGCTCTAAAGACTAACGACAGTCATTTCGAATACACTCCTGGTGAACAGCCTGCGACATCCATCTGTTCGCCAAAAGAGTTCTTGCCAATCAAATGGCCTTAATACGATGACTCATTTGCGACCACACAATTTTATTGATGTGTCTGTGCTCAACCACACAATAATCGGAACCATCTGTTCCATTTCAACTCACACTCCCGGGTTCGCCAAGACCAATCAAACGAATTCCAACGCCTGAAAAAAGCTGCAAAAAGTGTGCGTGTCTTTTTCGGAAGAAGTGAAGTTCTGGTTGGTTGTTACTACAACTCATTCATGACGTGTATGAGATATCTATTGCCTTCCTTGTTCGGTATTCTGTTCTCGATATTCTGCGCTTTCAAATTCTTCCAACGAATGAGAGGGAATAACATTCCAATCGTTAGCAGAGAGAGACACGCACGAACTTGTCAACATAGAACCCTTTTACGCGAAATCAATTTTGGTGCCCAAAAACGTAACAAACGACCAACGACAAACGACGGGCACGAAGTTTACGCCTATCCTAAGGCCTAGAGCCATACGGTACACAGTCTATCCATTAATCCATCCATCAATAGATTAACCAGTTTTGTTATTCACAGACAAACAATATCTACATCGAGTCCGTTGAAAGGTATTTCACCGGCGGAATTCATACTTTTCCTTCGCACACCAAAAGGTAGCTCCGACGCAGCACTATTTTTCCTCGACGAAACCTTGATCAAATCGCAGTCCTTTTCCATCATGAACGCAAGTGACTACGGACTAAACGATTACGAAAGCTTTCATCCCCAATCGGGATATCCTCGCGAATGTCATCGCATGGAAGTTTCCGACGACGATGGATCAATTGTTGACACGATCGAAACTGCTCTCGGAGGGTGGTACGGAGGAAGCGCTTCGCCAAGCGCAACCGCTAGTGGTGTTTTCTCCAGCAAAGCAAACAACATTGAACCTTATCAGATAACTCCGCAACTATTACATCCCGACGAGTTCCTCACAACAAGAACAGAAACGCCTTCAACAAGAGCAACGGCAAACGCGGGAAACAAAAGCGACGACACCAAAAACTTACAAAACGTGAATAGTTTGCCGTTGCTTCCTCCTTTCGATTCCCACTCGGTTAGCGATCAGACCGCACTCACGATTCGAAAACGCAGGTCACGCGCACTAAATTCTCCCATCCGTTTAGTAGACGGGTACGAGGTCAATGACAAGAATCATCGTGCCGCGGAAACTCAGACGGGATTGAATTTCGAGGAATCTCGTGACAGACATGACTTCAACGCGTGTCGTCAGACAGATTTGAAACCCACGGAAGACACAAGCACCGGTAACCTAAATATGAAAAAAGGAATTAAAAAGAATCAAGTCTTAGAGATTCGCGGACCTCACAAAATCGCTCATCATCTCGATCGAAATCCGAATTGCAACAAAACAAGCATCTGTAACAGTGAATCCAGAACAAGGAGACAAGAATTTCATAAAACCGAAAGCGATAGCGACAACGCCATCGTTACGAAAAAAAACATAATCAAGAACAAGAGACCATCCGTTACTACCATGATGTCCTCCCAAGTTGCCGACTGCCGCCCCCACCAACGATCGAGAGCTATTGCCATCAGGCGCACACGCCCCATTGATGTCATCGACGGATATCGCTCGGAAAATCGAAATAATGCTAGGGAAAGGGAGTGTGATACCGAGCTGTACGACTATGCCACCTGGCGAATGTATAACCGGATTATTGATCACCGGCGTAAGAATCTGCTGCGAAACTTTCAGCAACAACAAGATCAAGATCATCACTCCGCGTCATCGTCGTCAATAGGCACTTACCGATCGACGAGTCCCGACTCAAACGGAGGATCGGCATCACATATCAAGAACGTTACAAATGATCACCACGGCGCACGAGCAGTTTTAAATTATCAAGCACCAGTGTTGGTGGGGGGGCAGCAGTATTTCGTCCATCAGCAAGTCACATTTACTAGAGATGACTACCTCAGTGATGGAGAGAACGATGAGATTTTTGATCTGGAGTTGTGAAACTCCGGCATTGGCAAACTGCCCGGAAAATCTCAAACGACTTCGTGGGAGAATTTGATAGATACTAGACGCGTTAGAATACATCATGAACATACATAAAACATAATTTTACTCTAAGCCATTAATATTAAGGATCGAAAAACATTGCTTCGATAGCGTTACTCTTGTGCAAAATAAAACGGTTCGAGAACGCAGTTTAGAACTAGATTGCATGTCATATGCGAATGTTGTTACATTTGGTTTTCTTATGTGATGCAAACTGACGTTTTTTCCACTGTTACAGGGCCGAGAAGTTCTCGACATCTGTGATACGACGAATTTATCATTGTTACTACCTTCTGGTGGTCGTTGTATCCGTCCTAATTCGATTCAAATAATTTGATTTGCCTATTTTCAGACACGTAATCTTACGTTCCCGAAGGCGAAACATGCTGACGTCCAGTAAAAGTGCCGTTAAACAAGAATCCTTTATATCAATATGCGGGTGCTTGACTGGAACACAATGTTCCGCGCCACTATCGGAAGACGTATCATTGTTTCTTCAGATTCATGTATCACATCTCTTCAGGAGGAGGCATGGTTGTATTGGAAATTATCATCAATCAAAACGAATTTTTTGGGTTCTATCGGATGTAAGATTCGATGTTCCAGTGAGATTCAGATAGGAGAACAAGTAAAGAACACAGCAATCAGCTATAATTTTTGTGACGTCACAAGTCAATCCCAGTCCTTTCTGATAAAACGAAACGCGCCGAAGGTCTGCAAAGCCATTCATTTTGGACCCAAATTTCGATCGATAGTAAAAGCAGCGAATCACGTGTCAAAGATGAATAAAACAAATAGGAAGATGTTCCTCAGTTCAAGGGGCATATTCTCCAATGGCTGGCCGTGGAGCGATATATGATTTTGTATGCGACCAACTAAATTCTTTAACTTCAACAACAACTCGCGAATGATACGTTTCCACAACTGGAGAATGAATGGCTACTACGTAATTCTTATCAGCTGTCCCCTCCACGACTTCAATGTCCTTTAAGATACTCGTCGTGCTGATTGCGAGTATGTTCATGATAATATATATGATTACGAGAAGTCTTAGCACGGTAACGAGATGACATAGAAATAATGAAAATCAAAACAGAGATAAAAAAACAGCATTATTTGTTACTGAAGTATTTGGGAGCCTGCTGAAGTGCTCAACTTTTAAAAATTAAGATTAAGGTTTTACTTGTAGTTTATGGAGTAATAGAATGGTCAAGTGCAAATAGCAAGAAAATATACTATCTTTTCACATAATTCAACCTTTGCAAGAGACAAAGAAAGGGTGTCAGTTCTGAATGAAAATAAAAAGATACAGACATTTGGAGTAATAGTACTAGTAGGCATGATAAGACGCCATCGAGAACAACACAAAAACGGCCAGAACAGCACAAAAACAAATGTACATTAATAAATTGGAGGAATTCTTTGCATTAAGGTGAAACATAGAGTTATCTCTGCCTCACTTCTTGATTGTTTCAACACTATTACATTTGATCTAGATTGTTGTCTTCAACTCTTTGTACAACACGGTTTTCATTAAATCGTGGTATGCCTCCATGATCAGTCGAATAGTGGTGGTAGTGGTTACAACTGGGCATATCACTTGTCTCTCCTACTACACTGCATTGGTATGATTCTTTATTCTGTAATGTGTGAAAGGACTGTAGTAGAGGATAGTGTAGGAGTAACAAGGGAAGTATAGTAGAACTGAAAGTCTTGCATCGAACTACGAAATCTTGGTTGATTTATCTTTGAATGTACACTTCCTATTTCTTCTTGCTATGATTATTGCTAGTGCAGCATCTATCATTGGCCCACTCGAAGAGAGTCAGGCAAAGAGATTCATAACGTTTTCCCGACAATTCGAAGATCAACAGAAGTCTATGGCATGGTTCTTGGGAGGGCTTCAAATCACCGCGAACGAAATGCTTTTGGTTCCTGAGCCGAAGACGACGGAAGAATCCGATCGCAAAAGATCTATCCCTATGCGATTTGATGGACACGAGGACGGTGCAAAGCTGGTAACAACACATCTTTTGTCCAGTGAAGCTGAGTGAAGCTGGGATCATATCTGATCACCTCCCACGTGAGTTGTTAGGTCGGCGCGAAGTCGCACAATTTTTGCGTCTGGTTGGTATGCGCGTGCAGTAGCGACTGGAGGAATGTTCCAATACGGTCCCAAGGGCCGCTAGTATAGTTATTGTGCATGTTATTTTTCTCCCGTCATCAGCACGACTCGTCTTCTCCCCTCGTAGATTCTTTTGTGTGATTGTCATCACCGTTATCATAACCATGCGTGTCGGTGTAACTGTGAGCAACATCGATGATGTTTTGAGTTGACTCGTCCTCAAACCCGTCCTCATTCATTTCATTTTCGCTTGTCGGGTATAATTCACCATCAAGGTTTCGCTCGAAGCCAGTTTCGTCGTAGCGAATTGCCGGTTCATATCGATCGGAGGTATCTCTTTCGTCCAAAGAAACCTCGTCGTCTTCTTTCTTCTCGTCGTCCAGGTATACATCCAGTTCACCAAAGGTAATATCCTCTAAGGATTCTAGGACATCGATGCATTGTTCTTCCTGCTCCTTCAACACCAACTCATTGCAAAGCGTATCCACCAAATTGTGATCGTCGTAACTATCTTCGTCGGTGGGGTACAAATCTCTCTCTCCCTTGCCAGTTTCGTAATAGTAGTAGTCGATGGGATAATAGGCTCCCCGAAACATGATACACATCATGCCAAAAAAAGCAATTAAAACAGTGCACGAAAACACCCACATAAACGACTTGGGAGCCTGCGTGCACGTGGCATCATAGATCGATGTCGTGTAGAGGGGGACAATGTTCCGACAGGACATGAGAGTCAGTGCCCGAATGGATGTCTGGGAGAGTTTGGTGATGAGGTCTTGGAGTTGAAATAACAGCTCCACGATAGGTCCGTATTCTTGACCGCACTCTTGGGACAACTGTTCAAGTGTAGTGTCTTCGATGGATCGAATGAATTCTCCGAGAATGGCTCTTCCTCGGGCCTGGAATACAAATTCAAAAGGAGAAAAACGAAGAATAATCAGAGCAGCGATTCTGTGAGAATATAATTTGGTATGAATCATTTTTAGCATTTCCAGCATACACAGATTGCAGAGGTTTCATTCAAACTGCGAAACACGCATTCCGAGCGTTTGAAATTGAAATCGAACCACAAAAAAAACGTTGTACGGATCGCGATTGTAACACGCACCAAATCCGAGTAGTGTCCCTCTAAAAATGCCCATGGATTCGGGGTCGTGCACTGGTACGTGTAAAAGACCATGACGTCATAGAAAAAATTGTCCGAGGGCCCGTTCAGATCCTTCGATTCGCTCCCGCTGTCGTCTTCCAGGTCCAATCGGTTCAGGATGCCGAGAATCGTGTCTTCCGGTGCCCCGGCCGCGACACAGAGGTCGGAGTTGGACTGGATGGCAACAAGCAGTGCCGCCGCCGCCACGATCGCCCCAGCGGTCATGAGCACCAGCAGGGGCATGATCCCCCAGGTGAGCACCGTGTAAAATGTCTCACTGAAGACGTCCCACCACCCCATGCACACCGCTACCAGCAGGATGGCCGGGACGATAAAGTACGGAAAGACAACAGCCGTGACCTTGGGGTTGTTTACGAATTGCGCCCGATCGGTGATGCCCTTGACTCGGTTCGTGAACTTGTTGGTCTGTTCAACGCCGTCCTCGACGTCGGTCAGGTATCCCTCGATGAAATCGTCGAGGTCCACCATGGCGTCGTAGGTGTCCTCTCCGACGGACCGTACCTGGTCCTCAGTGTCGCTTCCCGGTTCCAGAGGACAAATATCCCGCTTGAGAAAATCGACCAGCTCGTCGCGGATGGGGGTCGTCTTGGCAGAGACCACTAGAAGGGAGGTGACGATGGACTGGACCTCTGTTTCGATGAGCTGGATGTCGCGGGTCGTCATGGCGACCGTGTCGGACAGTTGCTGGAGCCCCGTCAGTCCCTTGGTGATCAACACAATGGTGGAGATGATCATCATCCAGGCGCTAACGCTGAGGACCACCCGGCCGCAGGCACTCCTGCATCCCTCCCTCCGGAAGGGGAAACCCGCCAGGAACCCGACGTGTTGCGGTCCGATGCACTTGAGGATGCATATGGAAATGGCCCAAAAGACAAATGCCGTAACTATGAAGGTCGCCAGGAAAAAGATTCCCAGAAAGTAATTGTCGGGGGTATCCCCCATCAGCAAGGCAAACTCGTCCGAGTGGCCGAATCGGGGCACTCCGTTGAATTTCGAAACGATATTGGGCTGGGGGTTGCAACGGTATTATTGATTGATTGATGGATTCATTCGGCACGGCACAGAGCGATAGATTGGGGTTAGAGTAGAGTCTATAACGACATCGATTGCTGTTCGCGAGATTCATGCCTCGAGTGGACAGAGACACCCGAGAATTCAACGACTGAAGGTTTTTTTTGTTTCTGTTCTGCCCAACCAAAACCCAAAACGACGCAGTGCATCGTTCATTCCGTCCAATCCGAATGATTATTGTGATTTGTCCGTCTTGTCGCAGCACTCACCGGATCGTAGAGTTCTTGGTAGTATTCAGGTTTTCCCAGAATGTAGTTCTTGACGAAATTGTCGCTGTCCTTGTCCTCGAATCCCGGCAACAAATCCTTTATTTCAAAGCCGTCGTCGTCGCCCTCGCCCTCGCTCTCCCCGGTTTCCCCATCGCCTTCGGCGGTTTCCCCGTCGGGTGCTGCGGTTGCGGCAACATCGTTCGAGACGGTGTCAACCGCCGTCTCCTCTCCCACTGTTGTCGTCAGGAGGCAGGCAAGCACCAGAAGAAGAAAGAACAGGATGCGTTTCGTCGCTCTCATTGTGCTCGTCGAACGAATGGAAGAAAGAATTGCGGGACGGTAATGCGTCAATATCCGTTGTGGATTGGAAGTATGTATGTGTGTATGTATGTATGAAATGAATGAATCAATGTATCTATGGATGGGCGATTTCTGTAATTGCTAGTTTGTTGTTGCTTCGTGTCGTGTTCAAAGAAAAACCTGCCGAATTTCTTTGGAAGGAAGAATCGAATAATCGACTCCTCGACTCAATCCAGCACCTCTGCTGCGCGAAAGAAATAATGACGAATAAATCAATCAAAAATCAATCAATGCAGCAATCGAAGGTCAAACGAATTGATTTTGAAAAGAATCTGCGAGGATTGATGATGGTTCGATGTTCCTCGACAACTCGTCGGATGAGCAACTGCTTCTCTATCACAAGTGCAGCACTCGTATGGATGCCTTTTGCCGTACGGTACGTAGCGTTTCGAGCTTTGTTCCCCCCTCGTGTGTGTGTGTGCCCGAGCAATCGGGTTCCGGTGCGCTTTGGGATGTTGTGACAAGTGATGGCAACCCTGCGGCACGGAATGGGAGTCCGGCCGGTTCGATTTGGAAATGGCGATCGTCCGGTCGCGAAAGAACATCGAAACGGAACGGTAAATAAAAAATAGATTGGTATTCTACCGGTAAGGTTACCGGGTAACCTTATTCAAGAATCTTACCCTACAGCATCGTGAAAGACTCACACGTTCGGTTGGTGGAGTCACAGTCCGATAGTGGAAATAAAACGGTCTACAAACAGAAAGGTTGTGAAGTAACCTTAAACGCACGAAAATCAGCGACCACCCTACGATTCGTGTGGGTTTAAGATCTATGCCCCAATCGTCTGCCTCGCAAAAACGATGGTATTTTTTTTTCCCGAAAGTTCTTGGACTACCGGGCAATTTTGTTCTCCATTCACAAGCATCGCCGATTGATTGATTCATTATTTATTCATTCCTACCTTCCTTGTGACCACTGCGAACTGCGAACGACGGAAAGACGGTGTGTCCTTGTGTCACGAATGATGGATCGATTCGATCCATTCCCGGGTCGACTCAATCTGACTCCTTCGACTGAGTGAACAATCCGACTCACTCACTCACTGATGATTCACTCGCAATCTCACTCCGCGCCAAAACGTCTCGCACCGTCCCATCCTCAGTCCCACCACACAGACTCTCACACACACCAGCCTGGCTTTTTCAAAAATTTGAACCGATCCGGACAAAGCCATTCCGTGACATACCGGTACAAGAATCTTCTTCGGCCCGACGCCCGACACTTCGTAACCTTACCGATATGGTAAGGTTACCAGTATCATCAATCTCAATCAATATCAATCAAAAATCATCCTGGATCAGGAGGGAGCGATGCTGCGAAAGACTGAGTGAGGGTGAAGTCGAGTCGATTCGAGTCGTCCCGAACAGCGTTCCTTTCCCCGAACGAGACGATATCCCCACCAACACGGGCACTAACAGGGATTCGTAAATTCTTTTTTAGGTATCGAACTCCCGTGTAGTATCAGGTGCTCTGAAACGTGCTGATTTATCAATCCACCGACATTGCAACGCATTGCGCCTGCGTTACAAACAAACGTACAGTGTATACAATCAATCAATCAATCAATCAATCAAGCGAGCACAAAAGCACGCAGCAAAACAAGAGCAGCACGAAAACGAGGAAGGTGCCGATCCGCAGTTGCTGTCACGAGAATCGAAACAACTTCAATTACCAACTCGCAAAACCACCGAATCACAGGTAGTGTGATACATTGTTATACAAAGCAATACCAAGCTGGTTCCCATTGCACCCGCTACTCGAATAGAAAAACAGAGCAGAGAAATCAAATCGCCGCTTTGTTTGTAACAGAAAAATCGACACCAACGGAAACACCATCAAGAGCAAACCAAACACAAAACAACAATTCAACATCATGCAGCACTCACAGGAAACAGACTTTCATCCCGAATTCGTCAACGATCGCATCGATCGACGGCTGGCGAACCTTCGAATCGGTAACAACACCGTGCGAGGAAATGCTTTGGACGAAAATGATTCGTCGGACGACCCCTCCTTTTACACCTATCGAGCGGTAAGAACCGTTGCGCCACTTTGGCTAATGATTCTGTTGCTGTTGCTGTTGCTGTTGCTGTTGATTCTGTTGTTGTAAGGATTGTGGTCTACAAGAATGAACGAACGAACGAACGAACGAACGAAGGACCACGGACGGAACAAACGATAGAAGAAATAATACCACCATCTATTTGGTCTTCCGTTATGAACAAACAAAGTCTCACTCTCTGTTTTCTCTCACACGCATTTCCAATCTCGTCTCTCTCTACCATTCGTTATTCGTCTCTCCCATTCAGTCGAGCGTCGTCCGGCACATGCACCGTGCCCCGCGCGGAGTCGGAAACACCAACCGGATGGCCTCCTTTCTCGACACACAGGGAGGAGATCTGTCATCGATGCTATCGATGACGGGCGACAATCCGTACGTCGACGGACTCGAGCTCTTCGTGGGATTCTTTGTCGTGACACCCTTTGTCCTCTGGTTCCTCGTGCTGGCGGCCTTCAAGCTGAACGACAAGCTGCGCTACCGCCAGTGGTGGGATGCCGTGCTGCACCACATCCACTTCTGGAACACCAGCGATCGCAGCGATGACGAAAAGTCCCAAGACGAGTCCCAAGACGAGATGGACAAATCCACACCGGGAACAAGTGGAACCACTTCCACGACCACGACTCCCTCAAAATCGAGCACGGGATCGGATATCGCTTCGAAATCGAACAAAACGACAAACGCAGTACTAGCAACGGTGGAGGCAGCAACCACGACAACGGCAACCAATGATCGCGCCGATGTACCCACAACCTCCAGCTGGATCGCTGGCGGCTCTGTCATTGACTTGATTGCTCTGAGCAAGGCGGGAGTCCGGCGCAAGGAACGCAAAATATTGGTCCTGCAGTCCTGGAAAATCCAGTCGGTGTTCTTGTCGGTATCGATATTGATTCCCATTGTCAGCGTTGTCATGATGAAGTTCGGCTTGAAGCCCCTGGAGCTTGCCCTCCGGGAGGTGCAGGTACTCAATGGAGACGTTGAAACCCTGGCCTATCGCGGCTGGGACGCCCTAGAACGATTGGAATCCTCCAAGCACGAACTATTCGCCAGTAACGAATTGGTGCGCTCCATAGTCGAGTATTCGGATTCCCGTGAGAACCCACAATTCTTTGATGACGATGACGATGATAACGACCGAGACAACCGTATTCCGCTGCGATGGCTCGTTCAACAACGATATCTCCTAAACCACGAAGCGACAACGAATCGAATCGAAATGAGAATGATGCAGAGCGACTCTCCACGGTGGAGCCAAATGGCAACTTCCTCGCCCACTGAAGTGGAGTCTTCAGGTCCCAAGATTGTTGATCACAACAATATCGAAGTCACAGGTAACCAAAAGGGAACGTCTACTACCACTTCTTCTCTTCCCGCCGTGCCTTCTGCGGAGACGTTGTGGTGGAATCAGAACACAGACAAAACATTACCACCTCAAGGATCCCAAAACAATGATGACGGCACTTTTCATGGAAACGGCGCCTACCAATCCACGCTCGCAGGCAAGAAAAAGGAAGAAATGGAAAACAAAATTAACAACAATAACAAGAGTCCAAACAATACCAGCAATAAAAACCAGTTGTACGATTCGAAAAGGATCGAAGACCCTGTCGAAACAGACGTCTCTCCTCCGGTGGCACCATCCACTCCGGTGACCATTTCCGCGCCCAAGAGCGGAATCTTGATCGACGAATGGTGTCCGGATGCTCCAAAGTACATTGGTGCCGACGAGTTGCAATTTTGGGCGTCGTCGATCAACATCTTGAGCGAGAACACAAAGACGATCAACCGGATCTTTCACTTCTTGGAAACATCCTTTCCCACCGTTACCGAATCAACGGTGTCTGCTTCGGTGTTGCCATCCCATGAATCCAACCCTGCCGATCCAGAAGCAACAAAGACGATGACACAGGGTTCGTCTGCATTTTTGATGGTCACCGATGTTACCGACTCTGTCGACCAGGCGATCGAATGGTTTTTCGGCAACGATTGGCTCCTGAAATTGTTGGTCCTGGTCTTGAACGTGGTCAACGGGCTGCTGCTCGCCAACGTCTACTTTTTGAGCAAAAACAACGTCATTCACCCACCGACACGCTTTTATGTCGCTTATGTATTGGTTCCAATGTTTGCTACGTCGGCAGTCCTGATGGTGGTCGTTGCGGTTTCTAGCGGCGCGGCGGTCCTGGTCAATTCGGACTTTTGCTCCGGTGGGAACAGTGGATACGGGAGTCCCCTGGGAACGCTGGAGGATTTCATCCTGACACTCCAACGACAGAACCTTGCGAGCGGCAGTGACATCCGAACCAACGATTCAGTTCCCAGCCACGATACGCTCGATCTCATCTACGGGGCGGTAGACTATTACTGGACGGTACGTTGCATGGTCGAGCACATCAGGGCATGCGGATATCTCCACAACTATTTGGGCTTCATATCGTCCGAGTGTTGTCGTTTCGATTTCTTACAATTGATTTGATTTCACGAAACATCTTATTTCCTTCGTCAACCCCTCCCAATCTCAACAATTAGGGATGTTTGACGGAAAACCCATTGCAGTTTCTGGAGGATTTTTCGAAGGATGTCGATAGCGCTTCTGCCAAACTCAACCAAATCAGTACACTGTTGCCGAATGCAGCCTCTGGCACGGTATCGCAGTCCGAAACAATGATTGGCAGCAAGCATATGTATGACCAAACGGGTCAGAAAGCGACTTCCAGTCAAGGATTCCCATTGGAGACGGCCTTCCTGGATCAATTGAACAAGATCTGCCAACGTGACATGTCCTTCTTGCCACCGGCCATCAGTGATCTCGAAAACCACGTCGACCAAATCAAAACCCACATCCACAAACTGTCCGACACCATGAGCTGTGGTGAGATCAGCCCCTTGCTCCGCAGAGTCTCACACGGTGCAATGTGTGTCGAGTCGCCTTTTGGATTAGCGGTGATCTGGGGATGCGCTTTTGGCATTGGCATATTGTGTTTTGTGTTGCTCACGGTTCGAGCCGCTTTGTACAACTCCGTCAAATACAAGAAGCAGCGACCTACCAAACCACGCCGTGTTGTAGAAAAAGAGTTTCAAGAATACAAACAGTACATGGAGAAATACTATGGGGAAGAAACGACAAAGGAATGGAAGATTGACGGTGTTCCATTGCCACCAACCAAGCTCGAATTTGAGTTCGAGATCGAAGCTAAGGAAACCTTCGACACTGCCTCTCCCAGGAGCGGATCCTTCGGCAACTCTGGCCAAGATGAAGGCTCCGAAGTCGGTGGCATACACAGCCCAATCAACGTTGACGATGAAGATGACGATGAAGATGATTCTTACGGCTCGTCGTACGATTCCGAGATTTCCGACGATGAAAAGTCGATCGACAGTAGCGAAGAACATGTCAGTGTCATCGGGTCTATCCTTTCCGACACGAGATCGATCGCCTTCCAGACAATGCATTCCTTGCGAAACGTCACGTCGTTACTTTCGTCTGCGGTGAAGAAACCGTCTCGTTTCCAACGACAACAAAATCTCTCCGATTTGGATACCACTCCATACAACATCCAGTTCCGAGAGCACCGACCGAGCTCCCCGGCCGTGGTTTCGCTGTCCGATGGCGAGAAATGTGAAGACCGAATTCTTCGACGGAAAGCCGGTGTTGATAACGAAGAAGATTCCATTGCTGAAGATAGTTTGTACCTACCTAGCCCAGCTAGAAGCACCAAAGTCGACAGCGAGCTTAGCAAAGTAACTCCCTCTCGAAATGTGAGTCTCCGTCAAAAGACACGACTGTACGAAAGCAGGAAATTGTTGCCACCGGCCGATAGCTTTTCAGACGATGATGAGGAGCATGTGGATCCACAGAAACCCAAACAACAGGCTACCACGGATCGTTCAGCTAGTGTGCTCATGCGTGCCTCTGGCCGACTGAAACAAGCGTTAACGCCTACCAATGTCACCTCTGCCGTGTCACCTGCGGCACCTCGGAAAACTTTTCACTTCCTGGCGCGCACCTCGCACTACCGCCACGACCACACGAGCGACAACTGCGACGGTGAAGAATTCACGGCGCTGGTGCAACCAAAGAAATTGGTGAATCTCACACCTTTTCGATCGAAGGGGTAAGACCCGAGTTCTCGCGGCCCGGCACCCAACCAATTCACGATGACGACGACAAAGAAGCATTCACGTGTTGACAAAACAAAACGATTTCGATCTCTTGGCAGGAAGGAGCCCTGGCTACCTTCTATATCCAACCAATCTACGGAAGCCTTCGCAACTAATATGAGATAAAACCAAGGCGTCCGCACGAAGTCGGTGAGCTACAAGCAGTGATTCGATTCATGCAACATTGTTGGTTTGGTTGGCTTGATACTAATACTAGAATGTATAATGCTAGATTTAAACCAACACTTCGCAGTGATGAAGATTGCATGCTAGAACAAAACGAACAAACGAACAGAACTTGCGCCTCGCCTTCGAATGCGCTGCTCTTCGCCAAATTGCCACAATTGTCTCATGCGCACAACTGGGTATTCACTATTCACCTTGTGCGCACTATTCGTGAGACAAACTATGGAAAAAAGAACCACAACAAAACAAAAGTAACCATCCATTGTGAAACGATGCAGACTGGAACTTTGGAAACAGTCGCCGAGGCCTCAGTATCCAATGCTGAGTGCTCAGTAAATCTTAGTGCAACCCAATTTCAAGAATTCTTGGACGTGTTCTCTTTTCTGTGTTATCAATATCTGAACGGTGAAAAAAGTAGTGAACAGGGAACTTAATTATTAATTATCGTTCTCGGTTCGGTCCTTTTATGTTTATCTATCTCGACAATAATAATGAACGTGGTTGATATTTTGATCTCAGAAATAGATGCGATTGTTATTCGATACTTCGTATTTAACAGAACTCCTTTCCAAAGATAGATTCTTCTTTCGAATTATTGTAAACGAACGAAATTCCCATTCTTTGAATCAATAAGAAGCTGTGCATCTTACACGTGTAAGACAAACTGGATAGTTTCGTTCGGTAGAAGCATCCCCGTGAGTTTACAAGTGCTGGATGCCACCGAGAAGCTACTGATGGGCTTTGTCATTTACTCATTTTTTTCGAATCGCTAAAACGTCATACCAAACGTAACTAGGTGATCTGGGGATGCTGTTGAAGTAGTAGCCACATCGTCGCGAAAAACGACCAATAGTAGCTGCTAGAACGGTACTAGTACGCTAGCTACTACTAGTAGTATGACTAGTAAAAGAATTTGTGATGCCGTAGTGCTACTACTAGTGATAGTGGTGGTCAAGGACTGGAATGATCTCTATTGGCACCATCGATCATGGCGAAACAACATTCTACCTAACGTATATTTATTGATTGCTCAAACGCTCAGCTACAACGTGCTTTGTTTAACGAATTCAAAATAGGAGCAGGGTACTACTACTAGTACTAGTAAGGAGGGGTGGTCGTCACCACCAGCAACATCACTACCATCACTGCCACCAGCGGTTGGTGGATTACTAAAGCAACATTTCCTCCTCCTCTTTCCTGATTCTAGAACGCTATCAATTGTTAACTTCTCAATGGTACTTGCTTTACAAAATTGATTTCAAAATTTACAATATAGTTTATGCATACAAAATCCACAGTACTGGAATCATACTAATCCACATTATTTGAGTCATTTGAGAGATATTCCTGCTGGTGTCTCTTTCATAGTGATATCACTCTCGTTGAACTTCATCGAAATGATCCTTCTAAAAGGAGATGGCGGGGATAGAGGAGACGCGACTCGGACGTCTACCAAAGAAGTAGAAAAGGCGGAATGTTTCATTGAAGATGACAAAGACGACGATGAATTGCTACCGCAAGAACCAGTGCTGCCGTTGATGTTTACAATCGGTGCCATCAAAGGACATGGAGTAGCTGCTGGATTATCCATCCCGAGAAAGGTTGATCTGATTAAACTGGTTGCGGTCATTGTAGCAGCTTGTGTTTGAGAGGAAAGGACAGATGAAGGGCGCATGGCCTTTGGTTTGGCAAGAAGGGGCGTTAGAAGATTCCCACTCTTGCAGTCGTTTTTTCGTTTCTTGGGGGACAACATGTCTGCGTCAGTGATTAGCGATGATGAATGTGTAGTGACGAATGATGAAGAACGCACTGGAGGAGTGATTGATCCTAGCCTTGTTGCTGAGGAGATGCCAAAATCGAAAGAAGGGACGAGAAGAGGCGGAGGCGACCGAGGTGTTGAATTCGACTTTACTCTTTTTGTCTTTCTCTGCTTGTCTTGCACACACCTATTTCCAGCATTAGATGTTGTTGGTCGAAAGAGTCGAGAAGGTTCTAGAAGTTGTGCTGTAGGTTGGAGTTCGATTGTCAGTGATTGGTCCAGCTGCTTCCAATTACTTTCATGCTGCTTCTGCGAATTTGATTCTCGAGATGGGGGCTCTGTTTCTTGTAGGAGGGGGAGAAAGATCTTTGAAGATGGTGTCCTGAACGTAGGTATTGTTCGAATGTTCTCTTCTCTTCCTAGGTGGCGAGTACAAGGGGTGCCACTTCTCTTTGTTGGTCTCCGACGCAACTTGATAACAGGAAGGCTAAGCTCGTTATTCTTGTTACGAGTCGGGGAACTTATCATTGCATTCAAAGACACCGGTGCGAACAGCTCGGTATCCATCGATGGGGATGAAGGGATTGTAGTCGTTGTTGTTTCCGAAGGTATGGGCTTCAGCCTGCATGCTTGGTCGAATGATGAACCACTATCGGTTATCACAATCGGCGAATCAATGCTCGCAACATTGATGTGGGTGTCAGACTTAGATAAACTGCCCGAAGTTGTGCATAAGCGTCTAGAACTCTTGGCTTGCAATTTCGTACTATAGTTGTGATAGTAATCATCAGCAACATAGGGGGGGGGATAAGTTTGCGACTGGTTCATCTTGATGTCATTATCTATGATGTATTGTTCGATTGTTTGTTGACCGTTGGGTATTTTCGAAAAAATCTTTCACTTTGTGACAGCAACGAACACCTCACACAAGAAACGGAGGCGCGCTTTTTTCATCACATCTAGCACATCACAATCGTATTGTTATTTTTCTCGCATTCAACGCAATCAGCGAATAAAGAATTCTGTTGCCCAATCGAAACATCAGAAGTTCTGTTTTTTTGAGAGGTATGTACGGTAAAATTGTTCTTTACATGATGTAATTAGTGTTTGTCTATCAGGAGTACCTAATTACGGTATTTCGAATTTTTTTTTAAAAATAAGATTACATAGTGATGTCCACACGTGCAGAATCTTCAACCTGGTATTTCAACTCCCGTGGGACTCATCAAATCGAAAACATTCTTCAACCGCGGTTCAGTCCTGCCATGAAATAGAAGGGAAGATCATTTGGCTCGCAAATTTTCTTCGAGGAAGTTCGAAGGGAAACAAAACTTTTTTGTCAAAAACAAGGAACAACTTGATAGGAACTTTCGCTTATCTCATTTTCATCTAAGTATTTTTACAACGTCAATTGCGTCATTATGGGTGTGATGACAACATCATCAAAGAACCCGATTACATCACAACATTTAATACACTTATGATTTGAAGACATTACTCATGATTAAGGCAATTCCGTTGAACTCTTATCGATAGCATTTGCAATAAGTACTTCTGATTAAAAAAATTGATAAAGTGACTAGTACGTCATTGAGGTCAAAACTCATTGGCGAGGTATGGTAGCGTTTTAGTCGTATCTCGTGGTAGGAAGAATCAAAGTACGGTAACGGGTTTCGATATTCACGAACAAACTGTATTACGACTTGGTTCTTTTTTTAAAATGTTTCAAGGAAATATGCAACTACCGGTACTGTACCCTAAATATTAGGAAGAAACAATCCATTCCCTTTTCAACTACGGAACACGTCCCGTATTGAGTGATTCCCGGAATTACATATTACGTTTTTAGGCGTTCATATCTTAGGTAAAAAACATTCCCGGAATAACCAGACTCGTATATCTGATGCAAATGTTCATATAACCTTGTAGTGCCGTCTGTCCGACTACGAGCGTGCATAAAAATAGACGGAATCTAAAAATCAAAAATTTGACACGTGTAATCAAACATGTGTGATGACGCGCACAAAAAAATAAGTAGATGCGCCGGTTGGCACTTAATAGAGGATTTTTGTTTCTTTGGACAAGATTCCAAATTCCAAAATAGGCCTCGTGCATTGAGACAAATCTAGTTCTTCCGTTGGGTGCGCAATTTTTATATGTGTTTATTAATTCCGGGAAAGCTAATATGTAATACTCCGATATGTAATTCCGGGAATCACTCATTTGCCTCGCAACATTAGTGGCCGTACTTATGGAGACTAGTAATATTTCATTAGAGGATCGATTGAGTTTTACGAAGTATTATTTGTCTCAGCTATTGATTCTTCCTTGGTGGTAACAATACCGGTACCGGTATTTTGGGAACTCATTCTCACAAAACTTTGGTAGTTTGCAACTATTGTGCTGGGAATGAACTGGGGAGTCTAAGAAGATTAATTAAATTTTTTTTGCTAAAACATACGAAGTAAAATCTTAAAATACTACCGCCGTACTAGACCGATGACTCTCGCACAAACACGTGCTAGATTGTCCAGTATTACAACGTAGTAATATCGGTATGTACGCGTTTGTTTGAGAGCAAAACCCGGGAGCCAGATCTTGTTATGGCGATCTGAGACAACTAAGATTACTCTATATTTTTTTAAGTGCTACATGTCCAGACGGCAGCAAACGAGCGAGAGACGGTTTCCATGAACGAGGCGAAATAACAACAACGCAATCAGGCTTATTACGAAGTTGCCAAATGTCACAGTCACCGCCTCACATAAGAAATTCTGCTGCATCTCCTGCAATTCACAGAGTGAAAGATCTCCGATATCGCCGACGGGTTTCGTTTGCTCCCTATTGGGAGTGTCGATATAATCTCATGCAGTTAGCAAAGAATGAGGAGTTTTTTTTGCTAGTCGGGATTCATCTTCAAACCCCACTGCTGCACAAGTCCTGAGGGATGACCTCAGTTTCATCTCGTCTCGCCTTTACAGTAGGGCTACACCATAGGGGAAGTTTAGCACGACAAATCTCGACATCATGCGCACTGGCAAGGTGACCCCTATGGAATTTTTGATGATCATATTGTCCGAAATTACTGGATTGCAGCTGCGTTGTCTACCGTAGAGCTTCTTGGGGAGAATTTGTACAAGGGCGCGACAGAGTTGTGCAAAATGAGTACTGGAGCAAATGTCGGATGCAAGACTCCATACATTTCGTTCGGGAGGATAAAAGAATCCGGTTCGATGAATCGAGACATCTAATTGGACAACGGTTGTTTGGTCCGCAATGACTGCTCACCATCCAATGCGAATAGTACGCGAAGATCCGACTCGGATGGCACAAACTACTCGCCACCATACAAGGTGTAACCTGCGTCCCACCATTACAAGATTTTCTTATTCCACCAAGTCCTTAACACTAGCTATTTGTAATTAACAAGTTCCTGCATAGACACTTCTCTGGGTCACCATGATTTTCCTTGATTGACCAGCATTGTCCCTGTGTTGCATTCGTCGACTGGGCGTTGTATCGTATGTTGCGCAAAACCCCTATTTGAGTGCGACTTAAAAAAGGAAGAACATAACGGATAGTCATTAGACTTCCAATCGAATTTTTGTGTTCCGTAAACAAGGTCATGGGAAACATCGAATTGGGTGAGCTTGGGTTGTGTCTGTGTTTCTGTATTGCGTACAAAGAATAATAATATCATACCGATGTAATGCTTCTACCTTTTTTTTGTTCGGTACGATTTTTTAAAAGATTTAGAAAAGATATCGCCCCTTGTGATGAACTTATTCCCCGATTTTCAGGGGAGTCGATTCTTTGGTTCTGGCGAACATAATTCTGAGCGCCAGGTTTTCCGATCTATGCCTCCGAAAATTAAAAGTGGTACTCCATTCCGTTTCTTGTTTGCATCGCTGAGGAAGTTGTATTGCTTCCGGATTGAGACATAAAATTACGATGTACCGTACCGTAGTCCTAATTTTATCTGACTTATTTTTCCCATCTCACTCGCGGTGTTTTTTGCATCACTTAAAGTCCTGAAAACAATCTTTTCGATGCTTAACATTCTCAAACTAATACTTTAAAATGCGTAACCTCGCCCTGCTAGGACACCAAAATAGGATTGGGGGCATATCCTAGTAATTCCCTATCTCATCCAAATGATGTTGTTCGATAATGTTGTTGCAAGACGGACGAATTCCTACCGATACCATATTCTTTCGTATTGCTGATGTGATACTAGTAGGATATCCTCAACTCTTTCATAGTAGTACGAGAATAGACTAACTGATGGATAATGGAGGCAGGTGAAATGGGGAGATTAAAAGTACTGAACATCATACAAATGCACCCAAAAACTCATAGTAGTAAGTACTGGTACCAGGATAGTGTGAGTTTACTTCTATTCATACATACCTCATACAAGTCTTACTCTGACCAGGGGTCATAATAAGAAGGGGTATGCCATGATTGCTAAAAATTGGCAATTTATATTCCATGTGTGGTCCAAATAAAAAAAATTCCCTCAGTCAATTTTTTCTTCTCATAATTTACTGCATATCACCAGTAAAGAGTGTACCTGATAAACCAACTTACCAAGTACACTTCCAATCACTTTCCAACTTTAAAATTTGATATGCAGTTCACGTATATTGTTGAGAGTCAAGTAGTACTAAGTACCTTTTCCAGTTTGCATCCCTCTGCTGTCTGATATTGCTGATCCAAACTACCAGTGGTCTGTGCCTTCCACCTGGAATATAAAATACAAAATTGGATTGTCTGTCCATCATCAGTTTTATTTTTATTCAATTAAAAGCTTCCACTTGGATTTAAAATTTGGACCATCCATCCAAATAAACTACTTTAACTTCCATCCATTTAGACTGAAAATGAGTAACATATTCAGAATCCTTGTAAAAAATTGGGCTAGACACAATAACCTTAGTCACATAATATTTTGTTACAATTTTTGATGGAGTTGTTATTTATTGAAGTTCAATAGTTTTCGTTAGTATTATGGAATATGGAGTGCTTCTTTTTTCCATGGAATATGGAGTGCTTCTTTTTTCTACCGTAATCTTACTACTAGTAGTATTTAAACGATAAACACATGCGACAGACAGACGTCATGGCATACCCCTTCTTATTGTGACCCCTGACTCCGACGGTATTCAGATACTGGTACGTGTACCGGGTACACTAGTAGGAGTAAGGTTACCTGTAGGTAGTAAGATTACCGTGTGCTTCAAAGAACAAAATTACAGTAAAAAGTAATAATCGTTCATACGGTAAGTTAAGTTAAGGTAAGATTGCACGTACGATTACTCGTGGCGCATTCTGGTTTGCATGATCTTCTTTCTCGATTTCGGCGAATAGAAGATCGGTCGTCGATTCGTAACATAAGCCTCCGAGCATGGACAACAAGAATTTGGGTCGACTTCCTTTCTTAGCTTCCGGGTGAACAACAAACCCAACATGCAACAACGACTTTTTTCTTCTTATTATTTTTTTTTTAAATAAAAAATACTGATACGGAGGCCGTTTGACTCGTGGTTCGTGCATTCCGATAGAAGTTACGTAATCTTACCTTCGAGTAAGTTATCCGAGATCACCAATCATCATCGAATGACCACAACACGTACTTATCACCACTCAATCTTGTAAACCCATGAGCTTATCACAACCGGGATATCACTGTTCACCTCTCGCGCCTGAATAGAGAAGGCATTTTGTGTCACATCGAAGTGGGAACTTTTTCTTCCGAGTCGTTTCTCTGTCGCGGGGAAGAAAACCCTTCATCCATCCATTCATCTCACCAAGCTAACTCGACCTGTAGCTTGTGGATCCAGAAAGATATTTCTGGATGGCAAAAGAACGACAGGTAATTGTTGCGAAAGAATAGAGGCGAATCCAGTCAACAAGAGAACGTCAAGAAGTTGTTCCAGTCTGTGTCTCAGTCGAAGTCGAAGGAACAAACCAGGTACCGCACCACACAACGTAGAAAATGGCCGCGGGAGCCCGTTCCGTTTTTGATTCGGCGTTGGTCAAGCTGCTCTTCCTGACCCTCCTTCTTTCGGCAATTGCCAAGCCCATTGCTTCCGAGGATGACTTTGCCGACGTGAACGCGATCATTCGGGATGTTGCCATCAAATTGCAGGACGTTCCCACGTTGGATTCCGGCGGATACTCGATCTCGTTGACGAACGTCGTTTGTCGCGACATATCTATCGGCGATGCGTCCCTTTTGAGCCGCAGGATGGGTTTGGTGAATGCGAATACCGGTGCAACGGCAATGGCGACGACATCAACTGCCGCGAGTCTGGCCTCGGGGGTCGAACTCCAATGGTCCATCGAAAGCTTGGCCTTTGAATGCACAGCCGAATACAAATACAAGGGATTGCTCGGCATGGTTAACCGGGGAGAAGTCTACCTCAACAGCCGGGACAATCGAGCGACTGCCACCGCGGTGGTCAGCTCCCCGCTGAAAGGATCTCCGACACCTCCTACGAACAGCGTCATGACGTCGTGTGATCCCACCGTCGAGATTGTCGACGTGGATTTTGACAACGGCGGGTTTGTCGGCTGGATCTTGGACGCGATCGAAGGGTTGTTGAGAACGACCATGGAAGGCATTGCCGCTGATAAGATTTGTGAGGAGCTGAAGAATTTTATCGAGTCGGACACGAAAGATCTCCTGGAATACATTGCCGGAGAAAACGGATTGGGTCCCTATCTGACAGGGGACGGCGCATCGGCGGATTCCGTGGAGCTGCAAGAACAGGAGTTTCTCCAACGATTGAAGTTGCCACCTCCGGTCGGGACCAATGCAACAGCACCTTCGACTGAGTTGATGAAATTTCAAGAGCAGGAAACATCCACAGGCCGTTGGATGAACGAATGGATTAAAAAAGCGGTGCTCGCTTCCAACGAATTAATTTCCGTGTCGAATGCGCAATCTGTTGTCGA
Organism: Pseudo-nitzschia pungens; assembly: GCA_037355855.1. Classification (NCBI taxonomy): domain Eukaryota; phylum Bacillariophyta; class Bacillariophyceae; order Bacillariales; family Bacillariaceae; genus Pseudo-nitzschia; species Pseudo-nitzschia pungens. Next base: position 493,710 of record CM074764.1, on the reverse strand, counting down.
GACGACCGAATTGCAGATCAACCAATGGTTGCGAGAAGTTGTCTTGGACAAAGAGGATGGTTCCCTGGTTCTGACATCCTCCTCGGGTGACGGATTTCCGAATGACGGAATCTTGTACGACGGCGAAGACCTCGTTACACACACCACGATCGTCCTCGACCGTGTCAAGTTGCTTGGACTGGATACCCTAACCGAGTTTAGTCCCTTTGCCGTGATTGGAGAGTATACCTTAGAAACGACTCTGGTGTGGAAGTACCTGGCACTCGAGGTCGATGTGACGGTCACGGTTCGGCCATCCACGCGACCGGGTTCCGTGATCGAAACCCCGGACGGCGCGTCGACCAAGATTGTCGAGCAGGTAAAACTCATGCTCGGTGTTGATGGGCTGACCGCGGGAGCCGCTCTCATGGTCGCTCTGAACCAAACGGCGCTGGAAGAAACGGTCAAGCTGGGGTCCCTGATCCGATCCGACACGGCAGCCATCGACTGCCTGCTGTCGACTCTGTTGGATCTAGAGTGTTCCGAGCTGTCGGTCCTCGTCACTAATGACGTGTTGACACCATCGATAAAAGGCCTAGTCTCACCGGGATTGGATCGCCTGATATCCCAGGCAATGGACGCCTCCTCCTTGATGTACAAGGACGTTCTGATGGAAGCAGCGCCTCTCTATTTTCAAACCGAGTTGCGACCCATGCTGACACAAAACCTCTTGCGTGAATATCTATTGCAACGGCCGACTACCGGACACATTCCCGAAAGTTCATTTAGCAGCAGCAGCGGCAACAATAAAAATGGCAACAACCGGGCCTGTTTTCAATGGACAGCGGAAGATGATAACGGTTTGGACGACAAGGTAGTTGATTTCCGGGACTTGCTCCTGCCAGCCGAGGAAGCCATCCTGTTGGGAGGATCGGGATCTGAGGTCTACGGCGACCTATTTTCCGAAACAATCATGCCTTATTTGAACGAAGATCTCTTGGATCCCGATGCTTTCAATGAGCAATGGATGAGTCGCATCACCAAGGAACAATCGGGTAACAAGGGGGTAATCGAATTTAACGACGTCTTTCGATACCTCAACACGTCGTCGACGTCAACCTTGTACGATACGCTCGATATCCGAATTTCGAAGATAACCATTTCAAATCTAGACACTGCAGGCGAGCCCTTGGAATTATTGAAACCAACCGAAATGGGTAATATCCTGGAGAATCGGCTCACACTACATTCGGTCGCCGATGACACGGGTCGATATCGATTCCTCAACGTCACCTTTCGAGTGCACGTAGGAATCGACGGAGAATCGTCGCCGTTTAAGATGAAAAACGTTGTGGATTTCAGCATCTCTATTCCGGCCGCCAGCTTGTCGGTTGCGGTCCTTGCCGACTTGAAGGAGCGCTCACTTTTTGAATTTCCCTTGAAAGACATTGCCAATCCATATTGTTGGCTAGCGGCATTCGGAAGCGAAAATACAGAAGACAGCGAGATTGAAGCCGAGCGGAGAAAGAATCTCGCAATCTATTCCTTATCGTTCAACATTCTGATGTTCTATTTGGATTCGAATTGTGTTTCTGCGACAAGTCCTGGATGCGACTCCATTTCGAATGTGATTGACCAGTTGGAAACTGCTGGTTTTGCCTCATCCTTCCGAAGTCCCATTGTTGGTCTTGTCGAAAATGTTGTCTTGTCGATGTGGGATGCGCTAGATGTCGCCGAATGGATCAAGGACGCGCCAAAGCATTGTCCCCACTCGAGTTCCTTCAGTTCTGAAGCGACGAAACCCACCTTTAAAATCCCCGCGCTCTCCGGAATGTCGAGGAACTCATCGGAAACGATTTTGGGCTTCGGCGTCGTTGCCTTACAGACAGTAGTGATTGTTTCGGCCAAGAATCACCTGTTTTCAGAAGGTCTTCAGAATCCTCCTGAAAGTATTAATGATTCATCTCAGGAAGAATCAAATTTCATCTCCTTTCCAGAAGGAGAGGGACTTGTTGATTGGACCAATCTCACGGATCTCGGAAGCTGGGTTGAAAGTGCGTTTGATCAATTCCGCGACTATCTTTCAACAAGTGCCGCTGCTGTTTCAAGCGATAATGATCTCTCTAAGCGGGGTCTTTTTTCCAAAAGTGCCCCAAGAATAAATGACATGCTGCGACAATACGTTCTGGACGAGTTTGGATTCCTCGAGCTCGACCCGAACGTGCCACCGTTCACGATTTTGGGTGTCACTATCTCGCTTTCAAAACTCCGAATCGGAGGTTTGGATACAATCACGAAGACCCAACCCTTGGTTGTTTTGGATTCTCATAAACTGAGCAATGAACTCCAACTCAATGAATTGATCGTGGCTTTTGAATGCAACATCACAACAGCGCCTGATGCCTCTCCCGATCAAATCGAACTAGTATACAAAGCCAAGGATATTCGACTGGACATGGATACCAAATTAGCTCTGAATACGACAGAAATTGGTAAAATTCGAGTCGGATCGCTCTTTAACGTTTCGCAGATTACGAATTGTATGACAAGGGGTATTCAGGCGTTCGAAATCTCGAAGCTTAATCTTACATTTGGCCAACTCTTGCCCTCTACACTCAAAAGCTCCTCATCGTCAGAATTACACTTTGCAGTCAATGGTATCTTGGATTCACTTCACAATACTTATCAGAATGAACTAATTCAAGCCATACCATTAATAGCTGCATCCACCATTCGAAAGATCATTAATGCTCAGATACCTCACATTTTGGATTCTTCAGGAAAGAAGTGTCCTTCTCCTCCAGAATTTCAAACCAACGGGGTCATCGACTTCCGAGAGTTATTCTTACCAGCAGAGGAATCAGAGAGACTTGGTGGAAGTGCTGCCTCGCGCTATGGCGATCTCTTCCAAACTATGTATGACATATTGGAAAAAGAGGTGATGCAGGTGCGATCTTCAAGTAGACCAGTCATTAATGATTGGTTGAAAACTCTGACTATGAAACAGTCGAATGCCACAGGGACGATTAAAGTGGCGGGTAGTGCTTTCAATACCGAATCCGTGATTCAAATAGCGGGTTTTCGTGCCGATTTTGGGATGGAAGTTTCGGATATTCTGATTGAGAATCTTGACAGTGTTGGGGATCCTCTTTACTTCTTGCAACCAGTGGATGGCGAGGCCAACGTGCTCGATAATAAGTTGTCGTTTGGTGTTGATGAAAAGCCACTTCGGTTTACGGGTACGCTCTCGTTCTCTCTAGACGATGGTGCCGAAGTAAAGATCCGAAATGAAGTTAGAGTTTCATTCTTGATTGAAGATGTTACTATCCAGACCTCTATGCTCCTCCAAATACTGGAAAATTCAATTTCTTCTTTTCCCCTCGAAGACTTTTCGGATCCATACTGTTGGGCGTCGACCATCTTGTCTAAATCTGAAGAAGAAGCAACATTCGGGGGACTGAAATTGTTCGACCAAAACTATTCTACAGGCGACTTCGCTATAGATATCTCCTGCAAATCATGTACGAGTCCCGACTTCGACAAACTGATTTCATCTCTTTATGAACCTCAAGACATAACCTCCGCTGTCGAAATGCAGACCGGCAGCCTTATGGAATCTGGGTTTGTTCAGACATTTCTGAATGACGCTGTTGTCGAGTCCAAGAAGCGATGCCCGCATCACCCAGAGTATGATCCAGAATATGAGTCTGTTGATTCGATCGATTTTTCCATCCTATCGGACGCCGCATTCGGTCTTGCCCGTTCGGAGCAAAAACGGAATCCGACTTATTTCAGTATTGCCAACTCAGTCGTTGCCAGCTGCCTCATCATAGCTGGACTTTTGGGAAAAGTTGTAATTGCTCGTATGAACAAGAAGTGGATTGAATCCCTATCTACTGAAGGGCAGTTTTTCTTCGATTGCCAACGGGAGAAAGAACGTACAGCAGAAGAGTGGTTGGACAAAAACACCACTTCTCTATTTGCGAGTTCATCTATTCCAAAGTCTGTACGATGGGGAGTTCCAATACTGATCATTCTTAACATAGCATTATATATTGGAGGTCACTTCGGGCTGATTTCCATCGTGAATCTTGAAGTTGCGCTTGCTGGTGAATCATTTACTATTCGAAACTTCCTCGAATTTCGATTTTTGGATTCTACTTGGCAAACTTACCAAAATGGTGGCGCAGAAATGGTCATTTTGTTGTGGATTTTCACTGGAATTTGGCCTTACATAAAATTGATCCTTTCTCTGATAATTTGGGTGGTGCCACCTAAATACCTTGGTGTCAAACAAAGGGGGACTATACTTTTGTGGATCGATGCACTAGCGCGACTCAGTATCATTGACATTTTCACTTTGATCATTGGGTTTGCGATTCTGTTCGTATTCATCGGAGGGAGAGATTCACCAAACGATGGAGAAGGCGCATACTATGCACTGAAGGCGATTGTTGTCCCAAAAGCTGGATGCTATTGCATTGTCGTGGCCCAACGTATATCTCGGGTCAGCTCCCAGTTTCTGCTAGAATACCATGAGATTGTTGTCAATGCGGCTGTTGGTGTTCGAAAGGACCTTGAAGGCAATGTGAGCATATCACGAGTGGTCACGGAACAGCAACTAGGAGGGACAACTCCATTCGATATCGGTCGTCCTTCGGTACAGATCACGGAGAGTAATTTCGACGACGAATCACAATCTACCTTCGAATCGACGAGGAAGGCACTGTCCCCAACTGATAGAAATCAATCTATTTTCGACAAAAAGTCCTGGGAGGTTTATAGGTGGGGGCAACTTGGTGCAATTCTTGGTGGAGTAACGATATTGATCGTATTCATCATCGGGTGCGTCTTTGTCCCTGCGATCGCCTTCGATGTCACCGCTGTTGGAGGAATAACATTGGATTCGGACTATACTTACGACGAGGCCGTTTCAGAGTACGGTGTGTTCTTGGTGATCAGTGGCATTCTTTTGAAGGCCAGATTTGTCAATCAAACAAAAGCGGATTACATTGGTTTAGGTCTACTGTTATTCGCTGCCGCCGTCACAATTTCATCCATATTCATGATCAAGCTCTTTCAATTTATTCGAAAGAGGATACAAAAGCGAAGACAAAGATGGAACGATCTGGACCAGGAGCCTCCCTACGGACACGAAGGTTGCGGATTGCCATCATATTTCCGCCTTTACAAATGGAGGCACATGGAAATATATTTTATATCTGTGTGCATCGGAGTATGGCAGCTAGGATCGGTTGTTTCCTATTCCATCCATCTATATTGCTCAATCTTGACCGGAGTCTTCGATATTTTGACCTCGATTGGAATCGTCGAGTCGACCGAGGCCCAGTGCAATCAAATCCAAGCAACGTTGCCAGGGAACTTGGTCATTACACTCGGATCGTTTTTCATTCTACTGATTACCTTTTATCTTCAGGCGCGCTGGCAATTCAAAAAGAATCTCGTGAAGGCATCGGAAAACGTTGATGACCAAGATGTTCCAGCATTGTCTTTAGCTTGGAGTCGGGATAAGTCAAAGAATAGCCGCTACTCACATCTCACTGAATCATTGTCGTTGAGCGCCGTTGATAGTGACGCGACAAGTTCGAGAACAGGGAGAACGTCACTTCCAACCATTTCCGACTCGCCGATATTTGATCTCAGCAAGTTTTTGCGATATTGTCATAGCAGGAGCCTTTCCACCAGATCATCCACTAAGAGTCACCACAGTCCTCCACTTAGTCCAGTTCGTGATTGTACAATCGACGAAGACTCTAACGAACACCATGAGTTATCGGTCGCTGAACTATCGGGAGTGTCTGATGATAATTTAAGTCGTTGTACCGATCGAAGCAGTGCTATCGACGCAGTATGCGAATTGGCAGTCCCACCGAATCACTGTTCAGCAATGAATCTATTGGATCAGTTGGAACGACGGGAGGATACAAGTACGCACACCGAGAATCGAGTTCATGCGTTGCATGCACCACTCAACCTCGCATCTCGGTCCTTTGACGATACAGCCTCAACGAAACCCCCATCGCCGCCTCCCAGTCCATCTATCATCAGTCGTCCTCACTCTAGAAGCCCCTCCCCTCCATTCCGGTCGACGTACGAGTACCTTCACTATATGGAAGAGAATCCTGACCTTCACGATGTATAAGCGAAGGAAGCAATGTTTGCAACTTCTCTAGCACATTTGATGTACAATAGGTGTATTAAAAGAACCACTTTTATTTTACAAGATTACTCTATCTGAAGACAGAAATCGAAGATTTCGTTTTAGATGGATTCCTAAATCAAAATTGATAATATTATGTACAATACACAATCAAAATACAACATTGTACACATAAAAATCAAACAGCGATCCAAACAAGGTTTTTGTCGCAAGTACTGCACCCCCTTTTTTTGGCTGACCCGAGTGAATTTTGATTTCCAATATATCACACTTTGCACCGGTTACCAGTATTGCGATTTATTTCTTTTTTTCACGCACACAATTACAATCGAAGTCTAGTTCAGATTGAAAAACCTGATTCGTCAATCCTTCCTACTGGCAAGAACTCTCGCGCACGAAGTAGTCTGCTGTGCTCACACGAGTCGTGAGTGTTCGGGCCCGGTCCCTCGGGAGTTTCTTTTGACGTTCTGAGTGGTCGCTAAGGATCGAGAGCGTTTCCGGTTCTTCCAACAGGACCCAGATTCTGGTCCATTCGGGACTACCATCAAGGCCTAGAGCTCCCGAGCCCAGTCTCCGGGAAATTTCGACCTCTATTTCCCAGTCCATGACGCTGCCAATTGCGTCGGGATCGTGATCGAATCCTGAATCCAAATCCACCAGCAATTGTAGGACCCGGGAGCGCATAGCTTCCGCCAGACGGCTCATCATGTGCCATGTCCGAAATTCAAGCCCGATGCTGCTGGCCAAATCATTTTCAAATCATTTTCGTTGCTGATGTGTGAGAAAACTCTGAGTTGGTGTTTTTCTGGCCGGTCTGCGCTCGCAATCGTCGCCAGATATTCCGTGGCCTTGCCACCATAATCGCGATGGGTTGTCGCCAACAAGCGACAAAGAGCCAAAACACTATGGATTCCTTCGCCTTCGTCACTTTCGTCGAGCAGCTCGTGAAGGAGTTGCCTCCCAGTACTTTTCGGAGGTATTGTCACTACCCAAGAACTAAATTCGTTAGATTTGGCAACCAGGGCCTGGAATTTGACCTCTTGAAAGGATTTGCGACGCGCTCGGGCTGAGGCGGCGCCCGCGTCGTTCGTGTTCTGCTGATAGTCTTGTGAAAGACACCGCTCGTAGCCGTCTTGAAAGGCGAGGTACTGTTGCAAACCCTCCCGATCTCCTGCTTGTGGAATTTGTTCCACGTCGGCATCAAGGATTCGATGGTAGGGAGCCGAGAGAGCGGCCCGTCGTCCAGATCGATCGGGATTCACGAATCCGTATTGCGCCACAAGGATTGGATCCGGAAGCTTGCGCGGTGGGCCATAGGAAACCAGGAGTTGAGAGCCAGTCTCTATTTGCCTCACCGCAAAGGCCAAAAACGATGTCAGGGACTTTTGGTTTCGGTGAGGGACGGAGGAATCTTCGGTAACGGTGGTTGTTTCGGAGAATTACCATTGGACATTTGCATTTGCGTGGTGGTCCAGGGCGTCCAATAAGGGGACCAAGCAGCTCCGCAACAGGGAGTTGCGGCAGATCTCCAGAAAGGAATCCCGGCTGTTGCCACCACTTTGTTCCCCCCAATTATCTCTCATTTTCGGATTATGCTGGAGAAAAGGGCGATAGGTTTCCAATTCGTCATCATTGATGTCTTCCTGCGTCAGCGGATCGCGGTCGAAAGTTCTAGTGCTGACCACAAGACGAGCAGCCACCCAGTCATCCAACGATATGAGGCTTTCAAAGTCGATGGGTTCGATGTCGTCCGAGTCGTTTGACAACAATGACGAGGCTAGGCACGGGGCGCGGTATTCCGAGACGAAGGAAGACCGCCATGTCTGAACCATGTGCTCCGCGAGGGAGGATGCCGGTCGGGATGCATCAGATTGGTTCCAGGCAATAACGGGGTGAAAGGTGGCAAAGTCATCGTACTTGGGAAGGTATTCCAGGTAGGCCCTCCGGATCGATTCGTTGGAAGACCTATCACTTTGTGCGTTAGTGGTCGGTCGTTGTTGCGCTTCAGTCTGGAGTCTCGCACCCTCTAGAGTCATGTGTACCGCCAGGTAGGCCTTGGGGTGTAGGGGCTTTCTGGTCGCCGGATGGCGGGGATTCTTCTCCAGAATTCTGCGCACTTTTGGATTAGTGTCGACGACGTGGTGGGATGGGCAACCTTAGTAGTACATTGTTGAGTACATGAATGACATCATCAATCCCGTGGGTAGTATCAATCAGAAGAACAAACGCAAAAATCATTGTGGGTACTTGTACGTGTATTCTTCGTAGTGTCCTTCATGGAAGGCGCTTGTTCTATTACGCGAAAGGTCTTGAGAACCCAACGGACTGTGTATCGTCCTCTGATTGGGTTTTGCTTCATTAGTATGCAAAGGAAAGCATCTCCTACACATTTTTTCGAGTTGTAAGAATTAAGAAAATTCTTTGATCCCTTTCGTAGAAGTGCATCCGGGAGGAATTTTCTTCGGAGACATAAATGAAAGTAAATAATGAGACTGTATAAGTGTATTGTATTTTATTACGACTAACTGTTAAATGTTGGAACATCATTATTTGTAATTAGTGGATTAGTGATACGGTTGCCCGACTTTTTATGACTTTTGAACTCGAAACAGATTAAAAATCCACGGAGTTACCGGTTTTGGCGGTTATGCTGTTCGTTTTGTTCCTGTTACCGTCGAAGAACGAATGGAGAATGAAATCCTTTCTTAAACAGCACTTGTTTATAATGTATGCACAACAGTTCACAGCACCGTTCATTGCATCAGGTATGCTCCTCGATAAAGGATTAAAAATAGAACAAGGCTCAATCTCAGTTCTAGATCGTCATTATTTTGCACTCCAGTGGAAAGTATGGAATCTTTGTCGCAAAACAACGTCGAGAAACCCACAGTAATTGATAGGAACAGAGATGATAGAAAACGACGCGATATAGACTCTCTTGGTGATGACACGAGTACTTGCACGAAGTCTTCGAGGTCGGAATCGTCGCCGTTGCACCGTGGGACGAGGGAAACTAGCAGCAGCACGGAGGAAACGAAAGCGCTTCATAGAAGCAGCTCTATACCCGAAGACCCGCGGCAAGTTCAAAATCAAGGTCCGTTGTTGTCCTTTGATTTCGATTCGAGTCCGACTCCTCATGCACAACGGATGGACATGGACTCCCCTACGGTTGCACTTCAACCATTCCACTCTACTACCCCAACAGGATTGACACCCGAGGGATCAATCCGTACGAATCCTTCACATTTTATGAGAGGGATGCTTTCCGAGCTACGGCAGGTGAATCGGTGCCCATCGCGAATAAGACCTCTTTGTTCGTCGTCGCCGTCGCCTTCGCCTGCCCCGACCAATACAACCCAATTTATGAGGGGAATGCTCTCCGAATTACAGAAGTCGGACCCTATCTCCTGGAATCACTCAAAATCACGCGTCACCATTCGGACTCGTCCCGTTTTCAGAGCCTACCAACACCCCAGCCAGTGGAAAGACAGATGAAGACGTTTCGTTCCTATCAGTGCCGACAGCTCCGTCAAGTGATACGACTGTGGATAGCGATGCGACGATGAGCAGTTGCTCTCGCACGCCTGCACGATCCTACCGCAGTCTTTCAAGCCGAGGAAGTGGTAGGCTGCTTCCGTTTGCATCAACGAATCGTGAACCTACTGCAAAGCGTGACCACGATCCCACTATGGATTGCTTGTCACCTCTTTCCACAGAGAAGTTCTGAATGGAGCATGTATTTGCGGCGAAAGCGGGCTCGTAGCCAAAGCCTGTTTGTGCCGGACGAGCTTTGGTTCAGGAGACGATTTGACAAGAGCAGGAAATCCATGGATAGACATGGCAACAGAGTCCTCATCACGAGAATTATTGGAATCGAAACCATCGACAGCAATGGAGGAGGAACTGATGAACAAGACCTGCCGCGGAAGTGCTGATACTTCATTGGTTTCTCCCGGATACCCCTCGTCTCAAAAGTCCAAAATGACGGCAACCACACAGCAACTTTCGGTCAGCAGTGCGGAATACAGTCAGAGCAACAACCTGATTGTCAATGTACCAAAAGCTACAAACACTTCCATCTCTTTCGTCGCCCTGAGGAGAATTAGTACATCAAACAACCAAGGCTCTCATGACAATGATATGGGACAGCAGCACGTGCCATACGAATCGTCCCAGGAAAGTAGCAGAGCGGGAAAGAGCTTGTTTTCGAGGAGCGACTCGTGACATAGAACTTCCAGTCTTGTTGTCAATTTCAAAAGAAGAGGATCAGGCAACAAGATGCATTTATGCAGCTACTAAATTTTTTCGCAATGAGTTTTTCTCCAAACCGTTCGTACATGAACAATATTGTTGAACAATATTGTTGATTCTATTGAATGGAGTACGTGTAGACGTAATCATGGAAGGAAAATTGAAATACAAGTATGTTGTAAATTGGATAATATTTCCATTAGCTCGCAAAGTATTGTCGTTCTACCATATTATTATGAACCCACTGTACCAGTATTTACCCCGATTTCAATGACAATTACAGATTGAGAAGGGAGGAATTCAGTTAGTTTCAATAGTAGAGAGTAGAATGTCATCTCAATCTATACCAGTCAAGCGACTGAGGAAACGACTCGATCAGTTCAAACATGAGACGAAAATATATACATATTCGTATGCTCTTGCAAGGATTTCAAAAAGGAGATGGCAAGGACATAGAAAATAGGTCCAAGCATCGCTGCAGTCTTGCGTGTATGGGAAGGTTTCGAATGGCAAACAACACCTACCTTATGCGCATTATTCTGCACCATAAATTTTACGCTGCAATGCAGCTGGGAACGTCTTCAGCGATCTCCAACCATGGCTGTTCAATAACAATCATTTCTTTAGGTCCAAGAATGTTCAGTAGTAGAGAATATTCTTGTAGTGGGAGCAGATCGTACAGCTCCTGGACGCAAGCTCCTCGTCTTGAACTTCGTGTGGTATGGCCACGGCCTTGGTCGAAGTCGATCTGAATGACGAGGTAATTGCAAGAGCGTTGGCTTCGGTTTCGTCATCATCTTCGGCGTCTGGATCGTGATGCGAATATTCGTCTTCGACCACCTTCGTTACTCTTGGACGAAGCCAATGATCAGTCGTTTTCTTCGTCTTGCTCGTGATCGTCGGCATCATCGTGAACCACTGCTTTGTACTTGCGTCTAATTTTCCATGCAGGTCTCTTGGGGACGAATCGACAGCGACGTGGAATTGGTTTCGTCAAATCAATGACACAAAAACTTCCAAATGACGCCTACGACGCGATACACATCACAAAACAAGTTTCCAAAAGTTGCGACATTCGTGGGTGGTGTTAGTATCATAATGCAAAAGGTTGTGGGCTGCTACTATACCACGACCAGCTGAAAAAGGCCTGGAGTGGGCGAAACGAGACCGTGCTTCTTTCTAGCAAGATTGACAAGCCCCAAAAAAGACTAAGAGCAATACTGCTCACTCTAATGGGGAATAACATCGTGCGTTCAAACAAATCGCTCTGACTCGAATCATTTACTTACCATTATCACTCGGTCATTCGGTAGCGGAATCAAGCGAACGGGGTAGCCTCTGCCGCAAAGAGAGTCTTCGCTCCACTTTCTGTCCTTCAACGGGAATCCAGTACTGCTCACTCCATTTGTTCAGGACTCCTGGTTTCGATGTCGAAAAGGTATAACTGAGACCGGTAAGTTGCCACGGCGAGCTTGTTCCCGTCCAGTAATGATTACAGCAGCAGGTCGAGCGTCAGTTCCTCCACCTAGATTAGGCAGAGTCCAAAAGTGTTCATAGCGCGCATGCTTGTCTGTTCGCTTGAAGATGTGAACGGCGTTTTCTCTTTCGTGACGGACAGTGACCAGAAACTCTTCATTTGCATGGATTGATTGGATTGGAAGCGCAACTGCTCCGATGTTCGATGGCTCGGATTCGGGGAGAGAAATGGTTTGTTTGCAGGTGCTTCGTTTCTCGCCGTCTTCATCAACGTCCATTCCATCGTCGTTTTCTTTGTGCTTGTTTGGTCTCAAACGTAGAACGTGCACCTGTCGTGCTCCAGATGACACTCCAACGTAATAACGTTCGTACCAATAAAGTGAAAGCTTGTGGCCGATGCATTTTGAATCACCTTGGGTAGCTCCAGCTTTCTAGGTTTGAGTCGTACATGCCCATCGTCGATTCCCTTGCCTGAGCTGTAAATAAGCTGGAACACGTAGGTTGAAGTCATATTCGAAACAGCCAAAAACTGGCCGTTAGGGACTCAACAGGCATGCTCGCAACGGGGAATATAACGATGGCATCGTGTCTTCATCTCCCTCATTCCCACCCAAGGCTATGGTTCCCATGGGAATGCTAGTTGGGTGTTGTGCAAGGACCATCTTATGAGATTCGTGTGCCGAAAGCATTTGGCCATTCCACTTTCGTTTAATGCTTTTTGATCCCTCGAGCTCGTACAACTCAACTCTATCGTGTCGCTGCATCGCAACCAACTTCGTATTGCCATTGGAATGAGATGTTGCAGAAGAAAACAAAGACGTTACACTCGGCCAAGGGTACCACGTTTGGGGTTGACTTTGGGCAAAGGTGGAAACAGAATACGAACAGATCTTCGTATCAACACCCCCGGTCAAAAGAGTTTCTGTGACAGGCGCTGACGATAAGGAACCGGACGTGGAGGTGACAATGGCCATTGCTTTTACGTCATGAGTGTGTGGACGTTGGCTGACGGTCATCTTCCAGGGTCGGTAATTAGTCAGATGGGACGTAACCAAGGCAGTCAAATCGTTGGTACTACCAGTGACATTCGACTGTTGCGCTGCAACTGTAGTCATTAACGGTTTCTTCCGTTCCAAGCAAACAACCCTGGAATCGACACCGGAACAAAAGATCTTTGTTTCTTCTGAGTTGACCACTAATTTAAGGACATCGGCTTGAGAGTTGGACTGAATGACTGTTTGAGTCAATGTTCCAGTTTCACCGTTCCAAAATTGAACCTGCCCAAGCGAGTTTCCTGCAACGACAGTGTTGTCACGTAGCAGTAAAAGTGTCCAAACCTTGGTGGAGTCCTTTCGTCCCTTGTTTTCGACAGTCATGCGTAAAATGGATTTCGGTGGATTGGGAACCGAGTAAAATTTCTCCATGCCGCTGCTCTGTTCTTCGATATCGAGACCGTATTTGCGAATGGTTCCATCAGCAACGGCGGCGAACACGACGGTTTGAATGGAAGACCGGTTCTTTCCTTGTTTGACTGTTGCTACGTGTCTCCACACCAGGGACAGAACTGGTGCACCAGCAGAAGGAAGCGTCACCAACGGTGGATCTTGAATCTTCCCCTGACCGTCTTTGCCAGGAAGAACCTTCCACATTCGAACCGAACCGTCTTCGCATGCCGCGGCAATGAACGGAAGGTTCGAAGAGTGGTTATCGGTCTTATTCCCACTGCTCACAACCGCAAGATCGAAGATTCCGCCGCCACCACTTGAAACTATATCCATTGGTCTCGCCGTTTTAAAATCGACGATCCAAAGATTCCCGTTGGGTCCTGATCCAATGCAGACAGGAGTAGATGGAGAGGGATAACACCAACACAATGATGAGGCCGAGTCTGGACAAAGCTCCGGTCCGTCGTTGCCGTCTTCCATAGTGGATTCCTCGTCATCGTCGTCACTCTCATCCTCCGAAACGGGTTTTCTCCCCGTAACGGAAGGCGTTTCGGCAATCGTGATCAAGCGATGGCCGGGAATCGAAGAATTCTCTGCGTAATAATTGTTCACCTCAGATGAGCCAGCACCCGGGGGAACGGTAACAGATTTGAGCTCGTAACTACCATCGGTTCGGCCGACGACGATTTGGCCACAGGTGGTAGACTTCGGTGTGAAGGCGGAAATACTCCCCGGAATGTATCCCATGTGCCGCAATCTGTGAACACGAGCGTCCAAGGTGGGTGGATATTCCTTCTTTTTTTTCTTTGACTCGTCAGAAATCGCGTTTGGGGCAGACATGTCCTTTTCGACCACAGGTTGGTTCTTGGTCTTTGGTTTGGGTGGGGACACCGTGTTTGGGGCCGGGGAGGACGACGAAATCTTTCGCTTTCGTTTCCGTTTTTTGGTAGCACTACTCTCTTGGGTAGCAGGAGTTGTAGGTTCCATCACTTCCGCATCCTTTTTTGGTGTCGCCTTCCGCCCTCGCGTCTTTGGAGTGGTTATGGTGCCAGCAGGAGACGCGGGTGCTGCCGCAGCAGATACAGCTGCCGCCTGCAAACTTCTTCTGGTTCTCCTCCTCGGTGGCGAGGGATCTGCTGGTTCATTCTCATTCTCGATACTCATGATTCCCCCACGAAAAAAATTTGAAAAGTTTCCATAACTTTATAATGGTCAATGCTGGTGAAATCCGAGGCAGGCGCCGCAATCGGCGTGGACGGGTACGATAATGGATGGGGACAAAAGTAATCCAAATTCGACTCGGCTACCAACAGAAAAATAATGATGGCGTTTGATGCATAAACCCAGACCGATCGAAATGGCAGGTTGTCAACGAGCAACCCATAACCCATTGTTGAGAGAACACCTCGGAATGAATTGTATGGAGAATAAGGGTTAAGGTTTACCGTGTACCAGTAACTTCGCGCGACTTCGCAAAATCACCTTTTCCAAACTTCTTACGTACCGTACCAGGGTAAGATTAAGGTTACCCTAAGGTTACGAGTACATGACATCGTATGAAGTATCATTGTGGCACGCAACTCTCAATCTTTTTCTGAAAAAACAGAAAACGCGCGCGACTTGTCCAAAATCCAGATATTTTAGCAAAGGTTAGGGTTTTACGGATGTCCAAAAAAGAATTCGTAAGGTTTACAACATCATCATCTGTTTCAGAATAGAAGTTGCCATACGTACGTACGTACTTACTTACGTACGACGTACACTCGTAGGTGGTTGTTCAAAAGAATACCGTACAGGGTGAGCAAGACTCACAAGACGATGCATGTGCTTGTAATTTCTCCTAACGGTAATAGTACGAACAGTAAACTGCCTAAAACTTCATGCCGGTAAGTTAGGGTAGATTACCTGTGTCCCAGTTGATGTCCAACGACACATGGCAGCAGGTCTTTTTCAACAATCAAAAGACCTGCTGCGAAATGCCATTGTAAGTACAAATTACTTAATACGAAGTACTGTACTCCGTATTAGACAGTCATTCTCGTGACCCGGGACTTCTTTTATATGACCAAAAAACAGATCTTGGACGAGTTCACTGTAACATTATCAAGTCCCGGGTGATACCGTATGAGTTGAAAATGCAACATGGCGTCTTGAAATTTTGTGGGCTTATATTATCCTCGACTAAATTCCAACCCGTATTCAACCCGTAACTCGTGATGAGATGTCAAATGAACCGCGAACACCGAATACCTTGTAAATGTAGCTCCAAGTAAGTTATGGTCCAAATTTTGATCCTCAACGTTCGTTGTTCGTATCTAGACGCCAAAAATTCTGCAAGGCCATTCAACGCAGACTATCGATGCATACCCACTTCTTCCGGAGGTGTAAGCTTCTCTAGTCCGCCGCTGAGACAAGCAAATCAGCACCTCAAGCGCGTCTCCTTTTCTTTCGAAAGCGCTACCGATACCGATACCGATACCGATACGTTACGAACTTCCATCAAACTACGGTAGTTAGTCGTGAATTCCATTTCCGATCGGACCAAAAGTGCGGGCAGAAGCGAACCGAATTCGTTTCAAATTCATTGGGAAAACATTCCATTTTGACGATGACAAAACACGACCTTAAACAACAGAAATACATTATGGAAGGCAATCGGGAGGGCGACGAAAGTGTGGTGGTTGATGTTAAGCGAACGCATGCACGCCACCGTGGAAAACCGACGACAGACCCACTCCAAAGCGACGACAATTTGTCGTCCGAGTTGGCATCCATCCAATCAACGAATGATATGCACATGAAGAATGACGACGACCTCGCTTTCGCCAACACCACTGCTTTCGATTTCGACAATACCGCGGCGAATACTATGCTTGTCGGGAACTCCACCAACGGAAGTGGCGTTCCCAACGACTACAACGCGACTGCGAGCGATATGGTTTTCACGTTTCTCAGTCCCGTCTTTCTCTTGTTATTTTGCGCGCTGTGCAATAGGAGAAACACCCCGGGAAGGGAATACCATCGAGGTGCCATGTTCCGCCGACAAGCCGAACGTGTTTGGGCGATCCAACGCGCCAAGGAAGAACGAGAAGCGATTCCGGTTGAGAAGCGGAAGGACCAAATCGAAAAGAGCTTGCGAAAGATGAAAATCGTCTCCAAGTGTCCCGAGAGTGGACAGTGCATACTGGCACCGGAAGAGGAGGAGAAAGAGGCAGGGCAGGATGTATCCCCTATCGATATTGAACAGGGCAACGTTCTGGATTCAGAACAGGCGGCGTCGGCATCGACGGACGAAGTCGAAATCTCGAGCAGTAGTTCAACTCCTGGGGCACCTTCTGAGAATCCACCCGATACGAACGACACCGCAACGAAAGCAAACAAATGCCCAGGCTCACCTGGTAGATTAGAGCGGCGACCTCTGCTTTCCTCCGGGAGCGAGGATTCGGGGGATTCTTCGAGCAGCCACGAAGAGAAGGAGGAACCGGCACTGCCTCCATCCGATACCTACAACAGCAGCAACTGCTATGATTTCGACGATGACGAAGACGTCTGTCCCATTTGCCTCGACAATTTCGAAATAGGCGATATGGTGATGTGGTCGCGTCACGGTCACGGTTCCTGTTCCCATGCCTTTCACGAAGACTGCTTAATGCAGTGGTTGCTGGAACAGAGAGAAAACGAGTGTCCTACGTGCCGGGCGTGCTTTATCGGAGGTCCTTCGACTACGGTGCAATCGGCGTCGTCTGAACCGAACGATACTTCCGAGAACGACAACGCGAGCGAGAATATCCATGAGAATCAGAATCAGACTCAGAATGAATCCGACACGGACGGAAGCATGACCAGCATGACCGAAGCTCCTTCCGGACATTCGAACCAAGATAGAGGTGATATCGAAGAAGGGAACGCGAATGGACATATCGACAACAATGTCGACGATGATCAGGAAGACGAAAACGAAGACGAGGAACAACCACAAGTGGAGCAGGGCGCCAATCAGACCGACGAGGTACAGCAGAATAACGAGTGCAATACGGAAATCGAAGACGAGCTGGAAGGAAACTTTATGTACGTCATAGTGAAGGGTTCTGTCCAACGTGTGCCATTATGATGCATTGCGCAACATAGCTAGCCTGTCAACACGCATTGTGTTTGAAAACACACAACTGTATCAAAAGTAAATTATTATATAAGTCATTATTAATATCCAAAGTTGCAGAAGAGGGAAGCCATCCTATAATTGTCATTGTCGAGGGACTAGTAAAAAATACAGTAAGTGGCCATGATGAGTGATGTAACAGTTCTAGAATTTCTACACACTCGGTGTGACAGCATACAAGCATGCCGAAGATAGAGTTTGTTACTAATTTCAAATATGCAAGCTTCGAAGGATATTAGGGTGGTCTTCATTGATTATGTTTCCAATGTCCTTGGTAGTGATTAGATTTTATTGCACCTGGTCAGTAGAGAGTTTTCATTTAATGATTGCATCACGCGAAGGAATCTCGTGAACCTGACGCAAGTCATGTGAGTGTCAAAATTTCGGCCCTCTAGCCTAAAAACCTCCGAAACGTTATTGTACAAGTACGCAGAGAACTTGTCGACATGTCAAAATGAAACCACTCTTGATGGTCAAACAGGGACAATTTGAAGTCACATAGAGTGAGATGTTCATCGAGACGCAATCGATCTTTCTTCGGCAGTAACTTACGCATCTATTCCAAGGAAAAAGAATACGCCCAATCTTTCACCGACCAATAAAAATGTTATGGAATAGTGATATCATTGAATGTTGTTTATCGACGCGCACTTACGTACTACAAAATTCTTATCAGCTGTCCCCGGGTTTCAGTAGAAAATTAGTAGTCGGGGACGTAGAACTGGGGGACAGCTGATAAGAATTTTGTAGTAACGTTTCAACTTCAAAAGGTGTCAACAACACTATCGTCGCTTCAAAAGAAGAAAGAACTGGTGTGATAAGAAGTATTGTACGATCAACGACGGTACGGGTGGTAAAAGGTCGCTTACGGTTAGGAGTACTGGTACCGTAAATTGAGAGGGTCGTGGAAGTCACTGTGGTCGTGACCAAAGAAGTAAGGTTTACCCCCCCTGCAGTTTCTCAATTCGCATCAAGATATCTAAAGAACAAAAGTTATTAGGAAGTAATAATTAACTTTTTCTTTTCTGTATTTAAGATTGTCTCAATGTACTAATATAATCAGCGAATCAGATTTTTTCAAAGTAGTGACGATCGATTTAAAATCATTCTTTTGGTTCGTTTCAGTAACATTTCCAATGACATCATTTAAACTTACTTATATACTAGTGCCTTTCTGCCTACGCACGCGCGTCCCCAATAATTAAATTCTCTGTGACATCATCCGAACTTTTTCTCACAAAAGTTTGGCGTCCCTCACGCGACTTCATGACTACCGCTAGTTCATTCACGCGACTTCTCCAGTCTCTCAAACTTCCCAAAAATGGTGCTCTGAGCTCTGAAGGCGTTCAAACTGGTTTAAGGCGTTGCCAATCCCTCCGCCACAGCACATGGCCAAACTGTTAGCTACTTCGTATTCCCTTACGTACAACATTCTCAAACCCACGTAGCAATAGAGATGTTGTACAGCGTTATCGTAGCCATACAAATAAAAATCGAACCTAGGGACATGCAACCTCAATCGTGAGGTTTGAATTCAGAGTCGGCATTAAACCAGAGATACGCTGTCTTGCAGACGCAACCTTTCCCAAACATCTTCATTGAGCTTTTCGACTTCCGAGGGAAATTAAAGATGGGTAAGAACTCCAGTGGCAAAAAGACTCAAGACTGCGATGAAGTTAGAAAATCAACTGAAACAGACGCGCCATCGACACCTCCCGCCGGAGCACACGTCGGCAATTATGAACCTACTATGTTATGCTCTCAAGAGTCGACTACTCAAGAATGGGACGATTCCAAGAATGCAAAAGCTTGTGGGAAGGGGAATTCAGCAAGTGCCAACGAGGACAAGATATACACACCACGAACCTACGACGTGCTTTTTGGTCGAGGAAGACCATTGCAAAAACACCCGGGAAATTTGCGATTTCACAAGATTGTGAATAGAAAAAGAGAGACATATCTCAAAGCGCGCAAGGAAGAGAAAATCGGAATTGCGAGGAAAGTGATGGATGAGATCACGACTAGTAAAAAGAAGAGTGATGCCGGCAGCAGTAGTGACCAACCGATAGCAGCTGATGCCGATGATGGGGGAGAAGGGGTGGACTCGCCATCCTCGGGTGGAGACCCTGCACGGTTTTTGAAAAAGGTTGGCGATGCCAACGCTTCTGGTATGGACATGTACTGGGAAGAAGTGACAGAGGAAGTTGCAATCGAAAAAATCAGTCACGCGTTGCGAGGGCGCCCACGGTCAGAAACCAGGAGTCGCAAAGATTTGAACCCTGGGGGAGCTGGAGGGACCAAAAGCAGCAGTGGTGTGAGCGACAAAAGTGGAAGCAGCACTGCCGCCAATACTGGCAAGTCGAAGCGAAAAGGGCCTCCATCTCCTCCAACGAATGAGATAACACCGACTCCGGTTGTTCTCGAAGACGGCATATCCGGCGATTCGGAACCATCAGCTGACTCGTTGCTTACAACCTTGGCACAAGAAATTCAACAATCAGGAAGTGGAACTTCCGACCTCACTACGACAACATCCCCCATCTCGACTCAAAACCAAAGTCAAACAACGGTGGGACTGCCAGCGTTAGAAAACCAGCAACAACAAGCGCTATTGATGGCTTCACAACTCCAACAACTGCAGACTATTCAACCATCACAGCAACAATTACTCCAGCAATTAATTAATCAGCAACAACAACAGCAGCAACAACAGCAACAACAGTTAATTGCTCCAAGCAGTGTTGGAACAAGATCAGCGACTGGTGAAGCTACCCAGTCCCCCGAGCAACAATTACTGCAGCAATTGCTTAATCAGCAACAGCAGCAACTCAATCCGTCATTTGGCCCACAAGGTATCATAGCAGGAACAGCACCGATTAAAAGTACGCAACCCGGACAGCAGCAATTGCCGCAGCAGCTAGTTGATTTCAGAGGTATCGGAGCAGGGCCAGGTACTGGTATGATGGGACAAGGTCAGCAACAGTTGCTGAATACCGGGGTCGCAGACCCTCTGGCGGCTCAGCAATTCCAACTGCAGCTTCTGATGCAACAACAACAAATCCAGCAACTGTTGAGGCAACAGCAACAACAAATGCAAGCGCAACTTCTACAAGATCCGCAAATACAGATAATACAACAGCAACTCCAACAACATGTACAGCCGGGACAGTCGCGGACGCAGCAACTCCAACAACATCCACAGCCGGGACAATCGCGGACGCAGCAACAGCAGCTCCCCCCACTTTCATTGCAGCAGCATTCGATCGATGCGAACGTTGTCCGAGCGGCGGCAGCCATCCAGTCTGCTACACAACACGCAAGGAGCGGAACCGGTATCACGGGCCAGGCAGCGATAGAAAACCATAACAACGTAACTGAAGCTCTCATTCTGTTGAGACAAAGTAGTCGAACGAAGAACGGACAGACGAATCAATGAGCGAAACACAGTTCAGAATCAGAATAAGAACAAAATGGTGGAAAGCGACGTAGTACTAAGATGGACAAGAATAGGTGCAAACTAAGCAATATTTGGAGCTCACAAAACTGATACTGGAATAACAAATATGGGGAATCTGAGTGCGTTGTGTCCATGATGGACAAACATTCAGTGTCTCTAACTGAAGGTACATAGAGCAGTGATAAATGGATATTGGCGAGTGAAAGACAGGAAGAAGTTTAGGAGTGATTTACAACTGAATGTTGGGATTATTGGAGGAGAATACCTGGCTCATATTTTGTAGAAAATAGAAACCAATAAAGTAACACTTCTATTAACCCGAATATTTCAACCATCTCAACATTCTTCGAAGAACGTTTTGAGTTGTAAGCGTTGAATCGAGTTAGTGGGAAAAGAGAAAATACGAAATATCCCTGTAAGCAACCAACAAGTGAAGATGAGTGATAACAAAACGAAATACATAAAGGTAGACGTACCAACTTTCAGCGTAGACACCGAAGACGGATTCGCAAGTTGGTGGGCTTACTTGAGAGCATACGCAGCTCAGAAGGACTTCGTCGAAGTCCTAAAAGAGGAACGGCATAAAGATTTGCCGGACAAGGAAGAAGAAGAAGCAAGCGAAAACAACAAACATTCCGACGCCAACAAGGAAGCAATTCTCAAGAACAAGTTGGCAGTGTC
This sequence comes from Pseudo-nitzschia pungens, assembly GCA_037355855.1. Taxonomy (NCBI): domain Eukaryota; phylum Bacillariophyta; class Bacillariophyceae; order Bacillariales; family Bacillariaceae; genus Pseudo-nitzschia; species Pseudo-nitzschia pungens. Next base: position 472,081 of record CM074764.1, on the reverse strand, counting down.
GGCAATGCAAATCGCTTTCGCAAAGGGTGAGATGATTAATTGCTTGGCAATGGTGCATGCATCGGTTACCAAAGAATGGCCAATCGGGCAAGCACACTTGATAGTCCAAGATCTGTTCGCGGAGTATCGAGGAGATCCAGCAACGGCACTGTTTGATCAGCGCAGAGAAATGGCGCAACTCACCATGAAGAACAAGGAAAATCCAAGGGACTTTTTCGCGAGGTTAGCCAAGATTGAGCTGAAGTATGCGGATAGAACCAAGGGAATATCTGATGAGGAGAAGTTAGTTTTGATCTACACAAAAGCGCCGGATCTGTACCAACAAACCCTGATTCGCAAGCGAGAGGAGGCACTCAAGGACAACAACGGAGCACCTCAAGTTCGAGAGATAAAGCAGGCTATGATTACGCTCTGGAAGGCGTTGAACGAGAGGAACAAGTCTAGAGCTCAAGTGGAGTACAGTCTCACCTCAAACGAGTATGATTACGACGGAAACAAAATGGGTCAGAACAAATCTGGAGAACACAGTCAAAAGAGATGTTACAGCTGTGGAAAGGCCGGACACATCAAGAGAGACTGCCCAAAACTAAAGAAGTGTGGGCACTGTGGAAAGAAAGGACATCCCGATACAGAATGTTGGGAGAAACACCCGGAAAAGAAACCGAAGTGGATGAAAGGAAAGCAGACGAACGAGATAGCAGCATTGTCGATTGAATCCGAGTTGGCTCTAGCAGGAATCGGACAGTGTGTATTTTGTGAAGAATGCCATGGTCAGGAGGAAACCATGGAGGATACTTCGCAACTGATTGCTGAGTGGACCGAACCAGCAGAAATGAACTGGAGACGCAAAAAGGTCAACAGCAACAAGAACAAGCAACAGAAAAGAAAGAACAAGAAATTAGTACAGAATGTACATAGAACGTACGGAAAGGGACGAAAATCGAGCAAACCAAAAGCAGACAATCGTGGACGCAAACACACGTTTGGTAATAGTGAAGCGCAAAGGCAGAAGACACATGCAAACAAAAGTAGTGAAAGGTGTTGCCAGACACCCAAACATACAAGGAATTCATGCGGGACTACAAGACCGGCGCTTAAGAAACAGAACAAAACCTGTTCGAGCTCTAAACATACCAGAGAAGCATGCGGGATCAGCAGGCCGGTGCGCAAGAAACAAATCAAATTGAACCGCAATGGATGGTATCGTGCACCAGCACATACTTACAACAGACCAATCCTTGGAGAAGTCCAAGCAGTCACGGAAGTACTCCACTGCAACGGACAGTTAAAGGGCTGGAGCATGCGACTTAAAGCAGTGCCAGTCGGGACAGATAGCGATATGTTAATATCCATGCCGCAATATATACATGCGGCAGAACAGCTGGAGTCACACACTCGCAGGACGTATGCAATCCGGGAATGGCCCGACAGACTCGAACAATGCGCGCCAGACGATTGGCCAACTGAAGAACAACGGACATGTGAACGCGGGAATTACGCGCAAGCAGGGGGCGAAGAGTACGCAATGCTGAACGCAGGAGACGGAAATACAGCGCTTACAGCACACTCGGCGTCGGAGTCACTATACTCACCCAATATATGGATTGCAGACACAGGAGCAACGTGTCACATCACGAATAGCCGGGTAGGCTCGATTCCTTCTAAGAACGCTAACGCACGATTGAAGACTGCAAATCACTCCATGGACGCTAGCGGGAATAAAATGCAAGCAATAGCGATAGTGGATATACCAGGGATAGTACGGGGACCAAAGGGAACTACCACATTAATCCGTATGATGGACTGTAGATATGGTGGATCTAAATTTAATCTTTGCTCCATAACCAAACTAACTGACAATGGCTGGACCATGACAGGAGACAAAACAGGAATACACCTGTATAAGGGCAAGCAAACACTACATTTCGACATACCAATCCACTCGAAAGAAGGTAGACTTTGGGCAGTGCGGATTGACCGGAGACAGGACGACAGCCAACCAGAGATGGCCTTGGCGGCCAAAGCCAAGATGACCGTACAGCAAGCACATGAGTACTGTGGACACACCAACATGCGCAGTACTAAGCAAACAGCCAAACATTTGGGCTGGACACTGGAGGGAATAAGCGCTACATGCGAGGCGTGCGCAGTCGGCAAAGCACGACAGGTTGATCTAGGAAGCGGAGAGACGCAACAAATAAAGAACATTGGACAGAAGTGGTATGTGGACGGACTGTCGCTTAAAGAACCAAAGAAGGGCGGAGTGGTATTCCCATACAACAATTGCTTGACAGTCGGCGTCGAGCATCTAACCGGGGGAACAATCCTGGGATGGTATCGGACAAAGAAAGGCTTTGTCGACGACTTCTGCACCAAACTCAACCGTTTCAAGAGACAAGGGAAACGCGCCAAGGAAATTCGGTGTGATGACGGCGGGGAGAACTACCAGTTTGAGGCAACACTCAATGGCGAAGACTGGCGAATGGACACACAATTCGAGTATACAGCCAAGACGCCACAGCGAAACTCTCGTGTGGAGACCAAACTGTACCACTTGTGTGGGAAAACGAGAGCAGCATTGGCGGCGGCAAACGTGCCCGATAAGTATAGATACATACTTTTCACTCACTTTCTTAAGTGGGCAGCCCAGACGGACATGCTGACAGTGGTAAAGGTGAACGGGAAAAGAGCGACCCGACATGAGCACTTGTACGGGAGATTACCCAAATGGATCAACAATCTACAGGTGGCGGGAATGGCCGGCATGGTCAAAACACACACAAGAGGCACGGCGAAAGTCAAAGCACGTGGCAAGACCTGCTTGTTTGTACACTACGCGGAGAACCATGCCGGAGATTGCTACGTTATGTATGATCCGAAGACCAAGAAAACAATTCACTCGAGAGACGTCCAATGGTTGGGGCGCATGTACTATAAGCCCGTCGGTTTGCCGGGAGTGGAGATTGACTTCGAAACGTCATTGGATGAGGAATCAGTGATGTCAGACTCGGACGAGAGCCACGCCAGTGAAGAGAGCAGGACGCACACGTCAATACACACGGAAGTGGTGGATTTCGAGGCGGAGCAGCCGTTGTTCGATACAACGGAAGATGATGCAGAGTCAACGGACGAGAGCGCAATGACCGTCAGCAGTGAAGTAGACACGCGAGCCGTTCGGGCAGTAACGCGGTCTGGACGCCAGGTGAGAGCACCATTGGCACACGATGGAACCGAGCTCGCAGCGCTCGCAATCCAAGACGGATACGCGAAAGAAACATGCCTGTTGGGAATGGACGAGGCATGTATCAGTGCACTAGATGAGGTTTACGACGAGAGTATGATGGAAGAAGAGGCGTTGTTATTCTCACTGACAAAGGGAGAAAAGATTTACCTATCAGTGGAACATGCATTTGGGTATGTAGACGCAACAAAACAGCATCGATTGGTCGCAGCAGCGCTGACAGACACAAAAGGGGAGTTATTTCTTGTGGGAGCAACAGGCGAGAACTACGGAAACACAGAAGAGCTCAATGTAATGAATTACCAACAAGCAATGAGAACAGTTGACCGGAAGGAATGGGAGAAGGCCATCAAGGTAGAACACGACAAAATGGTTAAGTACAATGTGTTTGAATTGGTGCACCCAAGAGATATTCCAAAGGGAACCAAACTGTTTGACAGCACTTGGGCTATGAAGAAGAAACCGAATGGCGTTTTCAGAGCCAGAAACGCATTTCGGGGGTTTCAGCAGGTAGATGGAAAACACTATGACAGCCACGACAAGTCAGCACCAGTGGCCACGGAAGTCAGTATCAGAATCTGTTTTGTTCTAACATTGACAGCCAACTGGTATCAGCATCTGGTGGATGTGGAGGGAGCCTTCCTAAATGGGGAATTTCAGCATCCGGACAAACATCAAATCTATATGAAAATTCCGGAGGCCTATAAGAAGTGGTATCCGGCATGGGGAGTGTTTAAACTACTCAAGACTCAGTACGGCACTGTACAGGCGGCGTTGCAATACTATCGCGAATGCTGCAAGGCATTGGCATTTATGGGATTTAAGAGAAATCTGGCAGAACCATGTGTGTTCTACAAGTATGAAAAGGAGCAATTGGTACTGTTTGTGCTGTGGGTAGATGACTGCTGTATCTCAGGGCCTAAAGATCTGGTGTTGAAAACAGTAAAGCAGTTCATGAGCTTATGGGACTGCAAAGATCTGGGGCAATTGGAAGAATATGTGGGTTGCCAAGTGGAGCGAGAAGCTGGGCAAATCAGACTGACACAACCGGTGAAGGTGCAGCGATTCGCGGATGAATTTGGGTGTACTGGCGGTACTGGACCACAGAACAAAGCCCCAACTACACCAGCAGAGCCGGGAAGTGTCCTTGAGTTCAAACCCGGAGTCGATAATCCTCTGTCACCGGAAGAACAGACCAAGTATCGATCTGGCGTAGGAATTCTGCTGCACATGATGAGATGGAGCAGACCGGATGTACTGAATGCAGTGAGGGAACTGTCAAGCCACATGCAACAAGCCGGTACGAAGAGTATGAAGGCACTTAAGAGAGTCATGAACTTCATTGTCTCCACCAAAAGAAAGGGCTTTACGATCAAAGTAACTAAGCCCGGTCGGTGGAATGGCCGGAGAGGCAAATACAAGTTTACGATCAGTGGCAAGTGTGATTCAGAATATGCAAAACACAGCAGTAGAAGAAGTGTGAATGCAGGAATTGTGTACTTAGAGGGGGCAATCGTGAAGCAGTTCAGCAAGATGATGCCCATTATTGCCTTATCAACAACGGAGGCAGAACTGTATTCAGCAGTACTGACAGCACAAGATATGATGTTCGTGTACCATGTCATGATCAATATGGAACTAGAAGTTGAACTGCCCATGATCCTGTACTGTGACAACAGGGGCACAGTTGACCTGGCAAATAATTGGTCCGTGGGGGGAAGAACCCGACATATCGATGTCAAGCAGAACTTTCTTCGAGAGTTAAAAGACAGAGGATTTCTTATGGTGGAATGGAGAACTGGGAATGATATGACCCCAGACATTCATACCAAGAATTTGTCTCGTGATTTATTTAACCGGTACAGTGCTGAATTGGTCAGCTGAACAGGTTAAATAGGGAAGTGTGTTGAGACAAAGTAGTCGAACGAAGAACGGACAGACGAATCAATGAGCGAAACACAGTTCAGAATCAGAATAAGAACAAAATGGTGGAAAGCGACGTAGTACTAAGATGGACAAGAATAGGTGCAAACTAAGCAATATTTGGAGCTCACAAAACTGATACTGGAATAACAAATATGGGGAATCTGAGTGCGTTGTGTCCATGATGGACAAACATTCAGTGTCTCTAACTGAAGGTACATAGAGCAGTGATAAATGGATATTGGCGAGTGAAAGACAGGAAGAAGTTTAGGAGTGATTTACAACTGAATGTTGGGATTATTGGAGGAGAATACCTGGCTCATATTTTGTAGAAAATAGAAACCAATAAAGTAACACTTCTATTAACCCGAATATTTCAACCATCTCAACACATTCTAGGTGCGTCCGCTATCCTCGCCGCACACCAAAGCACTTCGCAGAATCAAGCAAACCAGCTCGGCCCACAGCCGACGGCAGCGACATCGCAACAGCCTAGTGCTCCTGTTGGGACGACCATCAGTGCTTCCGGCGCACAACCACAACACCAGCAACAGTCCCAAGAGTTGCTTCTTGCGTTGTTGTCGCAACAGCAGACTCTCTCAATGCTACTTTCACCACAACAGCAAAATCCATCTTCGTCGTCCCAGCGAAACCAACCTCCTGGTGGCCCTGCTCCAAGCGGCTCGTGAAGAACGAAAGCTAGAGAGAAACCCAAAAAGACGCAAGACAGCACAATTCAAAGTCAGTCCAGGACTAACATATAATCCAGCGGCTGTTTTGTTTTTTGTTTTGATTGATTGTGTCTTCGTTGCTGTGCTGTGCGCACAAAAAGACAGGCAACAAAGGCTTCGAAACGGAACTAACTTATTCCCAGCATCCAAACTCCACGAAATTCAACCCCAGTTGTCGAACGATTGGACCGGTTGAGGAAATGGAAAGTGATTTTAATATTTCGCATCACAATCCCGCGCACTTTCGGTGTCATTTCGGAGTGACCCGAACACATGGCGTAAGTATGCGTCAAACAAAAAATTCGCACAGTACAACTGAGTGTTGAATGCCACCAAGCTTTCGATTAGCCTTATCAAGTTTGTCGCATGTCACTTCACCTCGAGGGTGAGATGCACTCCAAAGAAATGGATTTTGGAAAGAGCAGAGCGGATATTGTCGAAAGTGATGAGTGGTGGATACAAAATGGAAACAATTATTGAGCTACGACTACAAGTACAAGTATGGTACTCTGGAAGAAATCGAATGGTTCTCCACCGCATACAATCACAAAACCAAAACTTTGAAAAACTATTTGGATCCATTTCTGGATTCAATCATGAGGTATCTAAAACTATAAGAACTTTTGGCCCTTGAAAATATACGTTTGGGATAGCACCCATCGAAGGCTTGGTCGACATGTTGTGCGTATGTCTGTGCACGTCAACGCGTGTATTCTAAAACGGAGAACTTTGAAGGCTGTGATTGTCATCTGCTGAGTGCTCGGACACCTGGTACTCAGGATGCCGCTGATAATATTCGTCCGGATCGTGAGGAACGTTTCCGATGCGGAATTCGGACAGACCAAGTCCGAATTCGGAAATCTGCTTGGGGTGCTGAGATTCCTCGTAGTCAATGAGTTCGGCGATGTAATCGTCGTCGGTCTCATCGACGGGATCGAGGTATTTCAAATCGCTCTCGTAAAAGAGCCGAGTCACCAGAAAGGACCTGACGGGAACGAAGCCAGCAATAAGTGCTGGAAAGATGTATCCCCAAGAAACGAATTGGGCGATAGCAAAGGTGAGAACCGCTAGGACGACCTGAATGAAAGTGTAGGCCACTACGGTCGTCCATTTGGACACGTGTTTCACCACCGGGATTTGGGGCCTGGATTCGGGACCAACCACCATCAGAGTGATCCGTTCCCATATCTCGTTCCCGTGCATGGCACCAACTCCTAGGTACAAAAAGATCCCGAAAAGACATCCAACGGGGATCCATGAGATTACCCTGGTGACGCCGAGTGCAGCAAACATGAGGGCCGCCTGGATGAGGGCGGACCACCGCTGCTCCTCGCAATCGAAAAAGACCTCGTGCTGCCGGCCATGCAAAATCTCGTACTTTCGGGTACACAATGCTCGCGTGTGGAGGGGTGCCTGTGGGATCAGACCGCTGCCGGGTGGGAGTCCTAGAATTCCGCAGGGAATAATAGTTAGACCCAACACAAAAAAGTCCCAGTGGTATGCCGGAGGCTTTGTCAAATTATACTTTGGGGATTGTGTCAGAATACTGCTTATGTTGTGGTCGATGAAAAATAACAGGTATAGCATGAGAGCCGGGAAGAGTGCCCCGAAGACACCCTTGAGGGTAATCCCGTCGAGTGGGTTGACCACCCAAGGCCGATCTGCGGTGGGCTGCCAGTCCCACGGGACCACCACATGCACTCGCTCCAGGCCACCCAGAGTAACAATGCGCCCGTCAGCTTGAACCTTGTCAACGCTCTGGTCGACCCCGGGCACGTAGCTCAATCCCGTCATGATGACGAGGGAAATCATCATGTTGTACGAGGCCAAAAAGGTTCGGATGGGGCTGTTGAAGGACATCCAAGTTTCTGCAAAATGTAAAGTCCAGCAAAGGTAAAATGTCCCGATGCCGATGAGCAATCCGGCATAGGCAGCCGATCGTTCCAATTCTGGGCTAATGTAGCTGGTTTCTTCCTCGACAGACGCCAGTCCCCTGCCCGCCGCTTCCGCAGCAGAGCTACTGCTGGGAGTAGTATTCGAAATAAATGCATCTGTGGAATAACTCAATTGCAGCGGCTCGAACAAGTCCCGAATGCTCTCGAAAATAAAGGTCGCTGCAATGAAGAATTCAAATATTTGGGTCGTGAAGGGTGTGATAGTCCAAACGACGTTGACGAGTCTATTGAGCAACAACGGAATCCCGCCGTATGCAATAAGAAACGAGGAGTTAATTGGAATGAGTTTGAGCTGCTGAGGTTAGGTAGTACGAAGAGAACCCAACCATCAACCGTTACAACATTCAGAAAAGCGAAGCCGAATAACAGACAGCCTCTGGTTTCCGACGGGAAAATCCAACACTCACCCAACCATAGCCGTTAGCAGATGCAGGATTGATGTCCAGATGCATAGCCACCAAAAAAATGGCCAATACTCCGAATTAAATTGGTCTGCTAACCGAAATGAAGTACCCAACAATATTGCCACGGGTCTTTTTTTGTAGTTGGTTTAGTGCCAATGTAAACGTATGCCGATAGAATGAAAATGTTTGAATGTGCGATTTAGATGAGATGATGCCATGTGAATCGAGTAATGCGCTGATAGCAAACAAGAATTAGGGAGACTTTCGCGATTCTCCGTAAGTTTCGAGGAATCTCAGACTTGTAGAAGTATCTTCTGTACTGCTTGGAGCATTGTCGGATAGGTGCGGCTCAAAGAAGAGCCAAACGCAGGGAGAACATACCAACTCGATCCAACACGAAGCACACACAACGCAACGCAACGCAACGCAACGCACCCGGTTATGCCCACCAATACCAATGGTTGTCCGGAAAGGATCGCGTAAATGATCCCAATGATGCCCGCCGACAGCAGGGTCTCGACCACACTCAGAGATCCCTCGGTCGTCTTGTCCAAGAGCTCGGCAAAAATAAGAGCGGGGATGAGCTGAACCACAAACGAAAAAATTGTCGCGTTGACCACCTTGAACAACGAACTCGCTGTTCCGGTCGGGAGTTTCCAGTCATCCGAATACAGTGGAATGCGGGCCCTCAGGTCCTTGCGCATGCCGCTCAAGATGGAAAACAAGGGACCACGAGCAGCACCCGAAGGATTGTTGCCGGTATTGGAGGGCAACGTGGGCTGTTCCATTGTTTGACGCATTTTGTCATCGTTGGGAGAGGATGGAGGGTTGCTGTTGCTTGCCTCGTCGGTACCTAGAGTCTCTTTGGTGTCGCCGATGCTGTATTTGTCGTGAGAAAAATCAATGTCATTTGTGTTGCAGTCGACCCATTGAACATGATGGAGTTGACGAGGATTGGGAGCATCTATCGTCTCGATCGATTCGTCTATCGGACATTTCGTATCAACAACTTCTGCTTCTGTCATGCTATTGGACTGATCGATGGATGCAACGGAGTGATAAATTGGGAGGTATCTTCTCGATCAATGATGAAACCACGAACGAATAGTGAAATACTTTTGTACTTTGGTAGGAAATCCTTGAGATATACGAAGTACTTATTATTATTTATTTTACGTCATGTTTGAGCGAAGACCACAAGAGAACGCTAGCTGTAGGGTACTCGTGAAGTGTTCTCGGTTACCCGTTGTTTCGTCCAAACAAATTCTATTAGGGAAAACGACCTACCCATCCCTGACATGCCAGATATCTCATGAAGATACCAAAAAATATTTTGCTATCACGAAAAAATCAGAAGTACCTTACGTACCGTTAATTACCTTACCGTACGGTCTTCATGGTAATTTTGATCCTTAGTGGGTGTGGAATGAATCAAAATCGAATGAATCAAAATCGAATGAATCATCATCATCATCCTCGCAAGTGAAAAACCTGGGAATGTTGTTGACGGAATGGCGAACCCATGTCAGTATCACTGTCACTGTTACAGTCACACTTAGGGAACAGATGAGGTGTTCCATACTCCGTCCAGTACTCACTGTACTGCGTTTTTAGGTGGTATGGAATGCGTAATCGGGTTCGGATGACTCATGCATGATGAAGTTTTTTTTCGCCGTTGACCAACGGAGTGACAAAAACGATGAGACCGTGACATCAGAGTTCTCGTCGAAACAAGCTTGCCGTCCGCACATATTTTGATGAATTACCAGTATGATGTACTAAATCCAAGGTCGGTAGTGTGAAATGCGAACGAGTACTAAATCTTACTACTAGTAGTACTAGTTATACTACTAAAAACCACAACATCTCAACAGTACTACTACTAGTAGTTTCATAGTAATTCCAAGTTTTGAATGAGTTACTGTGTCGTTTTGGATCGGAACCAGAAAAGCGTCGGCATATGGCGGGCTGTTTCCAGCCGTGATGATAGCAGATGCTGTCGTGGATGTGGAATGTAGATGTGGTGGAATGTGTTGCGATTTGGTGTTTTGGCAGTCGAATCGAGTCGAATCTCCCCGGATATGTCCGCAGCGGACAGCATCGGAACAAACAATTACCAACCATTCCTACCTCCCTCTGGCAAGGCTTGTTTCCATTGCTTTGTAGTTTGTAGGCCGCGCTACAGCATGCAAAGCAACGGTCTAAAGGAATATCAGTGTGTATGAATATATCTACCTTCTTGCCCGCTAGCTCGACATCGTGGATTGTTCCTGCCAATGAGTAGCGGATGAAAGATTTATTGATTGATTGACGATTGATTGGTGCAAAGTGCGACCCCGAACCAGCCAGCCACAGCGGAACGACAAAGCAAGGACAAGACTCTCCGTGCGGGGATTTCCTTCCTTCCTTCTTTCCTTCTTTCTTTCCTTCCTTAATAGCGACCCTTCGATCGCTCGACGGCCTCGCCGCTGCAGCGAGCGATGCGTTCCTCGAGGCTCCCGGCCGGAACCAGGTCGGTTCCGAGCGCGCTGCCGCCCCCCGAAGGAAACCACCGCGACACCATCGTCTCGGAGGCGCCGCGGGTGTTCCGAATCGCCGCGCGAGTTTCCACCCAGCCCCCGGCTTGGTCTTCTCGCCCCGCACCGAGTCCGGCGTTGACGCCGAGGCACTTGGTCCGCTTGGCCACGGGGGTGTTGGCTGGGGTTGGAACTCCCTCATTTGTCGGGGGCAACGACGAGGTGGCTTCGGATCGGGGGTCCGCACCGTCGGGGGAGCCGAGTCCGCTCGCCCTTTGCTGTGGGAGTCGTGTTTCCTCCAGGATCCGCAGGCTGTTGTAGGCCAGCCACGCCGATTCCTTCTCGCCCAGGTACTCGCAGCACTCGGCGATCAGGACCGTGAACCGACCGTAGCAGCGCAGCGGTTCGAATGCGTCGTCTCGGGTTTCGTGGTTGCTTTCGTTCTGGACCCTGCCGCGGTCGCCTTGCAGCGCGGCGCTCCCTTCCGGCTGGGTCATGGTGTTCCCGGCCTCGCCCAGGACGGTCCGGGCCAGTTCCAGGGCGATTCGCACTCGCACTCGCACTCGCACTCGCACTCGCACTCGCACTCCCGCACGGACAGCGCTGGCGCGGCCACTCCGGACCCATCCGCGCACCAGAGCGAACAAACGGCGGAAGATCTGAGAGCGGAACCGGTGGAGGATCCGATCGATGTCGATATCCTTGTCGACACTCTTGTCGTTCCGGGCGCGATCGATTGCGTCCAGCTGCCGGAGGACGCGCAGCCAGCCTCCGGCAATCTCCCGGACCAGTCCTTCCGTGCTTGTCTCGCTCGGGATGCCGCTCGCATCGCTTCGTTGGCAGGACTGAGACTGCTTCTGCTTCTCGGTGAGCTCTGCCGTGGCGAGCGTCGTGGTCCAGTCCACGGAGGGGAGGCGAGGAAGAGTGTCGGAATTGGAATTGGAACTGGAATTGGAATTGGAACTGGAATGTGCGCTCGTGGTGGTACCGGCAGGGTTGCCAATCGCTACCGTGCTGGGGCTCGGTCTCGCGCTCGCGTTCGTGTTGGAATCTTCGTCGGAACCGCGAAGGATCGGTTCCTTCTCGTCGTCGGTCGCGGGGTTGTGATCGTGATCGTGATCGTGATCGTGATCGTGATTGTGATTGTGATTGAGCAGGGCAAAAGGAGGACCCGGCGAACGCAACGAGTTCGCTGGTGTCAATGTCGATGTCGGCGTCGGAGTCGGCGTCGTTTCGGACGCCAGTGTGGGTTCGAAGTCGGGTTTGGTGTTGCCAAAGAGGGAGATCAGTTGCGGCTGCCGGAGGAGTTCCAGCTCGTTGGAAAGACCGTCCTGGATTGCGTTACAGATCGCTTCTTGCTGCTGGCGATGGTGATGGTGATGGTGATGTTGAGTTTGATCTTGATCTTGATTTTGATCTTGAGAAGCAGAGCAAGAAGCGGAAGCAGAAGAATCCTTCCGAGAAGCAGACGGAAGGGTGGTGTCCTGTAGGCTGCCTTCGCTCTGGGAACGAAGGATCGGAATCGTCGCTGTCTGGTTCTTCCTGTTTTTGGTGGTAGCGATGGGGGATGGCATAGTGGAAGTAATTCTATAGTGATAGAACTTTGATTGATTGGTTGGTTGGTTGGTTGGATTGTGGTTGGCACGATGTTTCGGATCCGTTCCCAAGGATTGGATTGTGAGACCACGGAAAGGATTTGAGGATCGATGATTTGATTTTGGTTTTGGTTTCGAGAGAGAGATTCATTCGTTGCGGGAGACTTTCGTCGAGAAGCAAGCTTGTTGAGGTTTGGATATTCGCTGATCGGATCGATCGGCATTCAGCGGAACGGGAGAGGAATTGAAATGGTTGGTGGATCGGATGGGATTGATCGATTGTTGATTGAATGGATTCGATAGGATTGGATAGGATTGGATCGACTGGAATCGTACATTCGATCGGGTGGATCAAATAGAGTAGATCCCAATCGACTCCAATCGACTCGAATCGATTCGAATCGATCCGAGATGGTCGCAACGAGCAACACCACCACCAACCATCGGAGGGTAACTTCTCGCGTGGGGTTCCGTTGAGAGAGGGGGGGGACACTCACACGCGAGTCCGAGGTCGAGGTCGAGGTCGAGTGCGTGCGGTGTCGGTCTTGGGTCCGTTTGCGGTCTCTCGGTGTTGTGGAATCTTCTATCCGCAGAAAAATGATACTACCGGTACCGTATAGCACTGTGAAGGCAATTTATACTATACAGTAATTTTAAAACACACGCACGCATGCATGGCAGGCTTGCCGTCCCGTGCCTTGCCTCAACAAAGTGAAGGACTGAATGAATGAATCATCCATTCATCCATCCATTCATTGATCGCCAAACCTAGTACTGCTTTTGATACTATGAGTTTGAGTGGGATAGTATGATAGAACAAGGCCGACCTCGTCCGTCGCTTCGCGAATGTTCGGTGGATTCCTTGCAGTAAGTACATACCATAAGGCCTTACCCGTACTCGTAATCGGATTGATTCATTCGTATTCCTTATTTTTTCCATGTGTGCGAAAAGCTCTACCGGTATACATAAATTACTTTCACATTCTATTTCGTCCACCGAGGAATAGGCCCGAAACCCCTCAAAGACTGGTTCCTGAAATAAGGCTATTTCAACAATAAACTGTCGTCGACCTAATTATTATTTTTTGTTAGAAACACTACACGTACACGTACGTGTAATAATGTATTCGTAGTACAAGTAGTATTTTTTTCTCAAAAACAATATCAGTACGTCTTGCGTTTCATAACATGCATTCGTACGCTGAAGTATGTTGTTATGATAAAGTTGGCAGACTCGCAAGTCCTGTCAGATCCGAATCGGTAAGGTATCCATTCGTCGTTGCTCCGTTTCTGTTTGCCAAGGGGATGTGAATCGAAGTGAAGTGAGGCGAAGCGAAGCGAAGCACATGGATGCATTCGTGGCGCTGCCGAGTGAACAAAGTACCGGGCCAGGAACGACGAGATTGATTGTCGTATTTGTTGCCAGTTCGTAAAATCTTACGGTAAATTACGGTAAGTTATCCACTGGAAGAACGAAGTAATTTCAACTGCTGTTGTCTCTCCTTCGGTATGCAATCTGAGTGGCGTTCCTATGCCAAACGACTCGGTAACCCGACAGGACGGGGGTTTGGCGCAGTTGGCAGCGCGTGTGCTTAGCATGCACAAGGTCGCCGGTTCGATTCCGGCAATCTCCATTTTGCTTCCACCCACCACGGTTGATCCGGACGGTCTTCTCCATTTTTCTTCTACGGTAAACGGTAAGGTTTAATTAACTTCAATCAGAACCGGTCATCTCCATTACCTCGTCGCTTGTTTGTCGTGTGTTCAATCAAATTGTTCGTTTCTCAATAGTATGGAACAAGTCAGATTATTGCTTCGGACTTCACACCGTGGCGTATTTACGGGATTTGGTAGTTTGGGATGGGATGGGATGTACGACACCAGCACAGAGAGTAGAGGCAAGTGGTGGCTCTTCACAGCAGATGACACCGTGGCCGAGCGGTTAAGGCGATCGACTAGAAATCGATTGGGTTTATCCCGCGTAGGTTCGAGTCCTGCCGGTGTCGAGCGTTAATTCTTTTTCTGCTTTTCGCAAAGTCGGTGCAGTCCTCGTCGGATGGCCAATACGACGGAAGTGCTGTCCGTGAGTCATCGTTAGGGCGAAGCGGGCAACGGCGGAGGCATGAATCGATCGGCTCCATCGCGCAAAGAATTGTACTGTACATACAATTATGATTCCCCTTTGTACCGGTGCTCGTATGTTGCTCGTGTGTCCTTTCTGTTACTATCCAAGGGACTTCACAAACTTGGGTAAATTGGGTCGGGGAGTGGTGTTCGAATGCACGCGAGGAAGCATTCTCGTTTGTAATACCTACTGCAGTACGAAGTGCGGCAAACAGTGAGATCTTGTACACGTTCTCCAAAACACCAGCTGCCTGTGAACGAACAACGCGATGCGAATTTTGATTGAATTCTCCTGTCTTGAGTTTTTTTACACATCATTGGATCGTCCTTACCTTACATATGTAAACGATGCGGTATCTCATACCTAAAAACATGAAGTGCACGTGTAATTTGTACACCACCACTTCTTTTTCTCATTTTCTGACTCGTATGTACCGGTATGATTGAAAAGATATTTAAAAAAATATTTCTAGATATGCGGGCGCACGCTCACCATCCAACATACCGTAACCTTACCTTTTACTGCTTCCGTTTCGTTCACCGGCTCTTTTTTCCGAACGCCGTTCGCGATGATTCGTATCGTGTTTCAGCATTGCGTTTAGAGGTACCGGTACCGGTATGTTGGAATGTTTTTTGTCTTCTGTCAGACGGCCAGGCCCAGTGTTGCATTTTTTCTTTTCACAGTCTAACAAACGAACAAAAAACTACGGAACGGTAGGTTTGGACGCGCATATCCGTTAAGGAGCTATGTGACGCAACACTCAATCAACAGAGCCACCAAAAAACTCGTACCGGGTACCGTACGGTAATACCCGTACAATAACCGTATGAATTCCAAACAAGATTACTGTACCTGTACGTGATTTACACGACAACCGACGTCCGCCAAAAAGTTTTCTTCGGGAACATCCCGGAAAGGATCAACAAAGACATCCCGCAACACCCCCGACAACACGCGAGAGTCTCATATAGGGTAAGGTTTACGACCCGATACGATACCGGAACGACACCGGAACGACAACGTTGCTCCGAAAGAGAAGGCATTCAATTCAAGCCGGGCTTGGTTCGGTGTCCTTTTGGAAGACAAGAATCGAGTCAATCCTCCAAAACTCGAAAACAGAGCGCGTTACACCGTGAAGCCAGACGCTACCACTATGAGGAGTCGCACCAACGAAGCAAACCCGAATGGCGGCAGCAATCCGTATAACGACGGCAAGGGGACCAAAGGACATCATGGAGCGGCCAACAACAACAACAAGTCGGAATCCATTGCCTGTCTCCGATGGATGCTGCTGATTCTGTCGATCGCCTGTTTCTTCCAGGTCACCCAGCGTCAGGGCCTCGGGCTCTTTGGAGTGGGAGGGGGATGTCCGGGCGCTAATGTCTTTTACATAGACGATGGCCAAACGCTCCAGCGGGTCAATCCGGATGCTCCGCTGGTTTCCTACGGAGTCCGCGGGAAAGGCAGCAGCAACAACAACAACAATGATAATAATAATGACAACAACAACAAGAAGAAGAAACCCTCCGTCCCCCGCTTTGCCGTCGATCCCCTCTTCAAGGCCGAGCAGGACCGCATCGACCACGGGATGGACGACACGGCCCGGTGCGCCCAGTACGGACTCTCGGTGCTCCCACCGGAGATCCGAAGGAAGCACGAGCGCCGCATCTTTTTCGGGAGCATGCTGGCCAACGAAAACCCCGAGGTCTTGGTGGCCCACGCCCTGGAGGTCTACAACCACTACAACGTGATTGCCCTGGTGGAATCCAACACGACGCACGGCGCGACGCCCCGGGTGATGCACTACGGACCCGGCTCGCGCACTGCCAGGATGCTGACCGAATCGGAGCTCTTTGGATTTCGCAACACGACCGAGGTGGTCATCGACTACTGGCTGGAGGACGAGCCCGATCTGGAAGGGATGGACCGGGAGGTCGAGCAGCGCAACCTCATCTGGAAAATCTGGGTCGACAAGGGCATGGCTCCCTGGGACGTGGGCATCATGGCCGATCTGGACGAGGTGGTGAGCCGGGATTTTCTCAACGCCCTCAGGGTCTGCGACTTTCCCAAGCTCCGGCACGATCCCGACAAGCGCGCAAACTGCCAGACGCCCAAGATGGCCCTGTCGACGATGCAGTTCGAGAGCTCTCCGCTCTGCATCAAGGAACAGGAATGGTTCCACCCGGACCTCATCGCCGGCCAGTGCGTGCTGGGCGTCGGCGATTCGACCGGACGGGCAACCCCCGACCGCAACCAGCGCATCGGCGGGGCCCGAAAAATCGCCGCCGGGAACCGCAAGGGCTCGTGGGGCTCCCACGACTACAACAAGTACCCGCAGGACGTGATGGAGAACGACCGGTACCCGCTGTGGGACGGCCGGGACATTCGGGAGGTCAACGGCAACGGCGACAACCTCGTCAACTACGTCGGCGACTACAAGGCGGGCATGTCCGACACGACCGTCTACGGGACGGCCTACCACTTCCACAACTGGTTCCGGGACTTGTCCGTCCTGCGCCACAAGTACGAGACGTACGGCCACGCCACGTCGAACGCCGGCAACAAAATCCTCTCTAAGATCCAGGGCGATCTCGACATGCTGGTCCGGTGCGTCCGGGAGCTGGGGAACGAACCGCCGCCGGAGGTGGGGAAATTGCCCCATGACGGGTACCCGTACCACACCGCCAACAAGCTGCTGCCGGATGGATTCGAGCCCCCGGAGGATCGCAAGAACCACAAGAACGTGAACGACAACAACATGTTCACCATGGGCGGGAACCGTCCGATCTACTTCCAGAACCGGACCTACGTGAAAGAACGCCACGCCCTGATCCGAGAGCTCATTCTGGCCGACGAGAAGAAGTTCGGGAGTCTGTACCGGGGACCGCAACCCAAACCATCACCACGACCGGTGACGACGGAAGCGAAACTCAAGAAATTTGATGTCGCCGCGGTTTGAGTTTGTTCCGCAATGCTTTTTATAAAAAATAATAAATGACTAAAATAAAAAAATGTATTATAGTAATATTTACTTCGTACTATTATCGACAACCAATGATATTCCTCCGTTCGAACCACTACTTCCATGACTCCGGACCATACAAACCACGAATCTAGTGTTCGTACGAGTTGAAGCAATTTGATTACCTCATTAGAATTACGAAGTTGTGTATCTTACTACAACGATACGCATAATGTTTGTCCCATAGTACTATTACTACTTCATGACATTATACCATGCTATTTTCGAGGTGCGTCTCAACCAGAGTCGCACCATTATTTCCTTCGCAACGAGTACGATCCACAAAAGGCATGAAGCTAGATTAAGTCAAGCACCATCATCTTTGTCGGGATGACATTGTTCTTGAGAAAGATTACTCGGTCTGAACACACTATCAAAAGTCTGAGTGTTGCTGAGTATATATGAAATTCGGTAGATACATTACAACGGCAACGAGCGCATCTGAGCTTTGTTAGTTTAGTGGTAAAATATCTGCCTTCCAAGCAGATGTCCTGGGTTCGATTCCCAGACAAAGCACTTTTTAAGTCATTCAACATGCTATTTCGTGCTTCGAAAAACGAAGTACATGTACCTCTAGTTAGTCAGGCTTACTTCGTTGGACGCGTTCTCTTTTGCCACACGTACCACCAGAAACTAGTACCGGAAGGTTTCAACATGCTCATTTTCATTATTCTTTCATCCACCTTTGATGATTGTTACTTCGAATTATTAATGCGAACTTCTTTACTTTAGACCAATACAGACCCTTTGTCGAACACCTCGAACCAATGAGGAGGTAGTGGTGCAAATGGGGGAGATTCAATCATGATGGTGCTGTGTGGGTGCAAGGATGAATTTTTCACTGTTCTCCTTCTTGGTGCTCTAGCAAAGCCCTGTCTGTAATATTTGACATCGCGATGAAGGGACTATTCATGTAATATGTTGGGCAATAGTCCAAACAATGAATTTGGGAAAAGAATGTTCAATGATAGATTAGTATTTGGTTGAATGATATCACTCTGCATGATCATGCCTGCTGCCTTGTTACTACCACAACCAAGAATGACAGAAGAACAGTATCAATAACTTTTTTGTCACATGATATGGTTTGTGGTGGGTAATGACAGTACTACTTGTCTGCTTAGCTTGCCACGATCATGATGTTATCTTATTCTGGTACTCATAGTACTAGGTAGTTTTGGGGGAGAAAAAGTAACAGACTCATTTTGTAAGCAGTATTATCAACATGGTTCTTGTTCAAAAGATGACTAAGAAAAGTAGTAGCTAGTGCTAGTAGTTGGTGTTCAGCAAGACTCGTATCAGCTAGTAGGTAAAATGATGTTCATATCACATTGTGGCCTGTATGAACAAAATGATAGTACTAGTACAGAATGGAAGGGATATGATGTACTACGTTGTTCGTCATGCTCACCAACCTAAAATCACTCCAAGCGCACAGCCACCAAAGGACAAACGGAGGTGGCGTAAACGAACACAAGAAGGACGATTATTATTTTGTCTGTTGACTTGTACGAGGAGAACTAAACTTCATTTGCAAGAAGAAGTTACTGACGATAGCTGACGACTATCAGGTACTACTAGTACTACAATCTCCTCAATCAAATCTGAGGGACTCATTCTTCTGTTGCTCAGAATACTAGTTCTGAAAAATACATCGATCACTGCACGTTTTGTGCATCGACAATAGCAGTAAGAATGCACTGGTGCACACTGTAGAAAAATATAGTAAAAATAATAGAACTCACTTTTCCTCGCATCATAAATCGTCGGCGGGACAAAACTACTAGTAGTAGTAGAGGTTTGTTGAAGGCAGTATCGTCAAACGGATTACCAGCGCTAGAAAAAATGAAATTTGTGGTTGGTGGCACTTCTTGTTGGCTCGTTGCTGATCTCCCCTACTACTATTGACCCACGAAAGCCGATGCTTGATGGTGCTGAGTGGCATCTGCTTCGTTGGAACCAGAGTCACATGGTCGAAACCAGCAGCAGCATTCATCTAGACCGATACACACACTCACACTGTGTCCAAAAATCATTCCCACAGCCCAAACAGATAATGATTCCGTGGCTTCCTGCTTGCTGCTTTCGACTCAATTGACAGAATCGAGCTACCTTGCAATTTCGACCTTTTTCAGTACTGCTAGTATCGGTGCTACTCACTCACGGAGCAGTGAAATTTGGGTGCACGTACTTCCATCCGGATTCAAACGACCAAACCAACTCGCTGGACTGCGTGCCTTGCTGCGGATCGCACTGAATGAATGAATGAATGAATGAATCAATCATCACGAGGAATGTGATTGATGGTTCATCGAACAACGTACTATCCTACTTCAGACGAGCTACTACTACTAGGATGCCACGAGGGTACTATTAGTCCTGTCTCGTCCCTTCCGCTCCCTGTTTTCTCGGCCTTAGCGCGAACACCCGGTCGTGCCTCGTTCGAGGAAGCTGCAGGGTCTTTCATCTGTCTACCTTGTACGGAACCAACCTACCAACCAACCAACCACCTTACAAAGCGCTGGTTGTGACATTGCTAATCGCTGTTGGAGGATCGGCCAAACCAGAAACGATGCTGATGCTGATGCGTTGCACGATTTTTGTGAAGCATCTTTCTGCATCATGCGATGCTGCCTAGAGTACCAAAATTAAGAGCAGACGATGGTAACCTCTTGGCACGGGGAACCATGGCTTTGACTCAGTTTCTAAATAATAATGATACTAATATGAAATTCGTCTTGTATCATTGGCAGCAGCAATCCACTTTCCCCCCGTGGTAACAAAACATTTTCACTTGTCGATGTTTCGCAAGTATTGCATCCCGATGCAATTTCTACCATTCCATTCTATTTCCAACGCTCTCGCGCTCCGAGTCACTCATTCATTCCATTCGATGGGTCACACCCCAAACAACCACGCCGCGAGACCCACAAAGGGAATCTTGTAGACCGCAGGCACGCCATCTTCGTTGTTTCGGTCGCCGCCGCTGTTGCGAACCCTGTTCAACAAGAACGGCTGCCAGACGGAAAACAGCACCAGATCGACGCAAAAGGCCAGGTAGGTCCGATCCTCGGTGGCCAGCCGGGCAAAGTCCGCAAAGCCACCCAAACCGCCACCGTCCACCAAATCGCCCGTGCTCGAAACCACCGCGTACCCGAGAACGGCCACCAGGATCGCCCCAAACCCGATCGACAGCACGGCGTTCCGGCCCCCTGGGGACGACGACGACGACGACGACGAAACAGACGAGCCCTCGCTGCTCGTTGCAGCCGCAGCCGCAGTTGCTGTCCCGGTCCAAGTCGCCCCTTCCGGCTCGACCGCGAATGCCTCCCGCACCGCCAGATACGGCACCAAAAAGGCGTTCGTCAATCCCAGGGCCCCCAGCCACGCAACGAGCAGGACCGGCAGCGGCAGCCGCCTCTTGTCGGCCAGCAGGACCGGCAAAACGGCGAATATCCAGGCCTCCGCGGCATTGAACACGGCCAGCCGCACCGCGGGGGGCTGTGGGAGTTCTGGTTCGTTCGTAGTTCCCAGCAGCTCGGGGAGGTACAAAAAGTGGGCCGAGTCCTCCAGCGCGGGCGCCAGGTCGGCGTCCGAGGGGGGCCACCCCGGGACCAGGGGCAACCCTTCGGGAACGGGCAGGCCGGAAGCTGCGGCGGCGGCTCCAAAGACCAACAAGTACCAGTAGAGTCCCGCCACCACGGCCAGGCCGAATGCCACGGGAATCGATCCGTCTGCGCGTGTTTGTGTTTTTGTATCCGTATCGGAATCTTCGCCTTTGGTGTTTGTTCCCTCGAGCGCCACACGCGAGGAACGACCACGGCACGAGGGGCAGTACCCGGCGACTCTTTCCTCGAAATCGAAACCAGCATTGCCAACCGAAAAAGGTTTGTCGTTGCACCTGTCGGTGCTGCTGCGATCCTTCCGAACCGACGTTCTCCTCGATCCAAGGGGCTGATGGAAGCCAGACACTTCCTGGTTCGCGCAGAGCCAAAGCGCCACAAGAACAGCGAACGCACCGTTGGTTGCCAATCGCATTTTTTCTTTTGATTGATTGTTGATTGTTGACTGAATATTGAATTCACTTCGGTTTGGATGGATACAGTGGCGAGAAATTTGATGCCAACTACGTATGATATGCTGTGACTGTTACATACCGTACACGTAATTTAACGTGTCGTAATCATGGCCGAAAGGAATGAATGAATAAATCTCAATCAAAGTAAGGTTAATCATGCGAGTAATAAGTACCGTTCAAGGTAGATCGTGCTGGGAGAGATGACGCCATCAAAACTGGTACAGGTACCGGTAAGATTACTGTAATTACCATGTATGAGTAAGGTTAAGGCTACAAGCAGGTTACCTACCAATACATTATGGTAACCTTAACCTTACTCGTATCCTATTTTTTTTAAAGAACGAACAAGCGTGGATGGCAATGGGCGGGATGCGAGTTTGACTCCCGATCCATTCGACCGCCTCCCGCCGCAGGGACGCCCTGTCCCGCACGCAACGCAACCACGTTTGGAAATTGGAATGGAACGCGATGGACCGTGGGAATTTAGTCTCCATAAGCTAGATCTTTCGCACGCGCGAAAAAGAACAATTTTGACGCGCATGAGCCACGTGAGCAGACATCTGGTTGCCTCCTCGTTGACGACTTGAACCTTGAAGCAGCGCGATTGATCGCATCCGGAAAGATACCTTTGGCAAGCAATCCCGAGCCAAAATTCACCTCCTCTGCCAAAAGCATTGGAAACCACCATTCGCACCATCGTTCCGACGCAGAGCCTTCGAAGCCAGCTCTCTTCTCACAATTCGATTTGACAAACAATTCAAACAAACAAACAATCACAATGAAGTCTGCCATCTTTGCCTCCCTCATCGCCGCCGCCGCTGCTTTCGCCCCTGTTCAGCAAAAGGCCACCTCCACCTCCCTCAAGGCCTTCGAAGATGCCCTTGGATCCCAGCCTCCTCTCGGATTCTTCGATCCTTTGGGACTCGTTGAGGACGGTGACCAAGAAAAGTTCGACCGTCTCCGATACGTCGAGATCAAGCACGGACGCATCTGTATGCTTGCCTTCCTCGGACAAATCACCACCCGTTACGGAGTCCACCTTCCCGGTGACATCGACTACTCCGGTGACTCCTTCGCCTCCTACCCTAACGGATGGGCTGCCATCTCCGGACCTGACGCCATCCCTTCCGCTGGATTGGCCCAGATTGTTGCCTTCATTGCCGCCCTTGAGCTCGGTGTCATGAAGGACATCGAGGGAACCGGAAACGAGTTCGTCGGTGACTTCCGCAACGGAGCCCTCGACTTCGGATGGGACACCTTCGACGAGGAGACCAAGCTTTCCAAGCGTGCCATTGAATTGAACAACGGACGTGCCGCCATGATGGGAATCCTTGGACTCATGGTCCACGAACAATTGGGAGGATCCGTCCCAATCGTTGGTGAACTTTAAGCGGTTTTTTCCTTGCTTGCTTCATTTGAGTTGATTGATTGAATATTTTGTCATTATTTGATTCATTGCTCCACCGTCTGCCGTGAGACGTGCTGCAAGAGAGATCACTGCCGCCCGGCAATGACCTTTGAGGGCCCCCGGCAACAGACATTTCCCGGTCGAGTATTACCGACCTAACAATACTGTACAAACGATATAAATTAGATTGGTCTTATTCCCGAAACACCACACTCGTACGAAATCATCGTTGAAGTGCTTGCGTGTCGTAGTCCACTCACATCCAAATCTCGTGAAGAATTCCAATCCATGGTCGTACTCGTCCTTGTGCAGTGCGGGGTTCCATTGTTGCCGTCTTGAAGGTCTGACAATCTGTGCAAAAGAAACAAATGGAAACCAAATGATTCATTGGGAGGTTTCGGATCTCACGAGGCCAATCAAACATTCGATGGACCAATCCCGCATGGGATGGCAGCTGGCCTCCTCTAATAGAAACAAAACGTGTCACGAAACAAAATTTCCGGAATGACAATGCGGTCGTAATGAATGGTTCTGTAAATCAATTGGCCATCTGCCAATCGAGCGTGCCGGCCTACCTTTTTTGGGATTGAAAACCTACCGTACCGTAACTTACCTACGGTACCTATCGCACGAATGCATAATACCGTTACCAGATACCACCCACGGCAGGGGCGATGCACGTTTGGGAAGAATTGAAAACACCAATCACACGGCAGTTCATGTCCTCTCATCATAGAGGGTTTAAAAAAAAGAATGTCTGCATGAAACAATCATAACGGAAGGATTCAAGAATCTTTGAACACCTAACGTATGTTGTGTACTACTAGTTACCAAACAAAGTAGAACCTCGATGCGGTTACGTGTGTTGAAAGGAATGATGCGGTAAACCTTACAATAGATTTTACCTTCTTGTCAGTGATCCGCCCTCGAGTAAAAGCAAAAAGGATCTCGCAAACCGGAATCGAACCAGTGACCGATGGATATCTCTATGCATTCTACAGTCCACCGCTCTACCAACTGAGCTATTGCGAGATCTGCCATATTTGCTTGGATTGATGTATAATAACCACCTCCATGCTACCGTGGACGGAAAGTCATCAAACTCTCATGCCATGCACCGAATGTAAAGTCGTCGTTGGAATGGATTCACTGCTAATTAATGCAACGATTTGCCGTGAGTTTGTGGGGAGAAGCTGGGTGCTACCGGTACATCAGTTTCCCCTAACACATCGATACCAGAATGCAGCGTGAACAATGGGTCGCTCCTGCCTTATCGTTCCGGATCGACCAAGCCCGGCGTACACGTAGCTCTACCCGTGAACACAAGAACCCTCTCTCTAACCGGGGGTAAAGCCAACTCTCAGTGGGACAGCGGTTGGCCATGATTGACTGACCGAGTAACTCTCACTGATTGGTGGATGATTGATGGATTCATTCATCCATTCGGCGATGCAAACCGCGATGCGGATGGAAATTATGACGACGATGCTGTGTCTCGTCTGTGTCTGGGTCCTGTGTCCGGAGGGTTGCCTGCATGTGTGACACTAGTACGAAACAATACTAACACTAAGTTCATCCATTGCCACACGAGACAACGAATTCCGAAGAATGAATGAACGAAATGCACGAATGAATGATCAGTCCTTTGCATCGCTGTAGACGTACACGTACTAGCCGAGGCAATTCATCCCATCGGTACAGTTATTTTTGTGTTTCATTGTATTGGAAGTACATCAAAGGGACGACAACGCTTCTATTTGATTAAAAAAAAAACAGATCCATGTTCTATTCTACAGTAGGTAAGATTACGTATTCATCATTTAGATTCCAATAGTACTACTAGTAGTTGCTGTTCATCTGTTGTTACTGCACCCGGATACGTTGAACATTGAACATGTGAAAAATTAGGATCGTCATGACTACTAGTTGTTTTTGTAGTACGTATTTGCTACTCGCACCACAAGTTTTTTAGTACTATTAGATGTATTACTTTCTCATTATTCGTCCTGTTTCCTGTTTCATTTTTTCGTACCAAACTCCTCGCACTGTAGTCCGTTAATAAAATCTCGTTGTTCATCCTACTTTATCATCAGCTTCGAGATGAATTATCTCAATCAATCTCAAATAATTCACGATCAAGTAGTTTGATTGAACCATCATGGCAATCTCGCTCGAAGTAAAAAATACTGACGTAAGAATGAATGCATAGATGACGCATTTCACGATTCCCCTTCATTGTTTGATGAAAAAAAAGCAACAAGTCACACTTTCGGTTCCCGATACCACTGATTTTTCTCAGCGAGCAGAACGTACCGGATAGTGAGCGGGCACCATGTTTTTGAATTCTCTGCCTACCGATGTCTTTCTCATCGTTCTGAACAATTTGCAACTGCGCGACTTGCCAAGTCTTTTTCTCGCCAACAAGAAAACTCTCGGTTTGCTCAACGTGGAGCACACCTACCAGATAATGGCGCGCCAAAAATACCCGGCATCGACACTCATTCTCCCCATTTACGAAAATTCCTGGAAACGGTTGCTCCGGGACGACAACGCAAAGAACGGTAGATACATCCGGAAGGTGAATGTCGTTTCTCGGTGGAAGCACAACAGCTCCTCTCGCTTCTACATTGGCTCCCTCCGCGAGATGGTGTGGGACCGAAAAGCAAAGACGATCGGCCTCGTCATCGAGGCCTTTGGGCACTCCGATCTGTCGTCCCCGGCACGAACGTCCATCCTGCGAACCAAGCCAGTTTCGGTTTCGAACGACGGCACGAGCCTTTGGATAGAATACGTGGGCACCACGATTCCGTTTCCCGATCCACTCTCGCGCCTGGTGGTCACCAAGCTATTCACGGGGCGCCGGTCGTCGTCCCAGCACCAGCTGTGGCAGCTGATCTTTGACGAGACCTCCTTCCGTCCGGGGCATTCGTACAAGTTCATGTACAACGGCAGGGGCACCATTCGGGGAAGTGACTACGAATGTGTAACGTTTCTGGACAAGAACCGGTTTCGATCGCTCCCCGCATTGTTCGATACGAGCCAGGAGCGGTGCAGCTTTGTTCCCCGGGGAAAACCCTGGCCGGAGCCCTCCGACGTGCTTTCGTGGCCCGTGAAGCTTCCCCTGCGCATACAACGATTGCACAGACAGGGTCGATGGGGAACCAAGGGTGACAATGAGGGGCAGGACCAGGACAACAACAACGGCAATGATGGCCGCACTTTGTCGGGTACGAACAAGGACCAACGGGTTCGCTTCTTACCGGGCTAGTGCGACGAAGAAACATACCGACGCAGCATCGACGAGTGTCTTTTCATCTTGAAAAAAAATAAATAATAATGTGAACGTCTTTTTCGAGAAAGCTTCAACTTGCACAGCCCATAGTGAGTTCAGCTCACAGGGCTTTAACAAAATTTGCGGGAAACCGCGAACCACATGAAGCACATGCTTCGATACATACCAAAAAATATGATGGGCCTGATGTTGGCGTGTACTCCATCTATTGCCTCGTACTTTACGTATTTTTTCACACTACGAATAGACATGAGAATTTTGGCTTTTGTTTCTCAACAATCTCAAAACAAGAACTCGAGACCGTTTTCAGGTTGATGCAACATACAAGTGTTTAGGAGATGCATCGGAAGAATTTTTTAGTTGTACTTTAGAACTTGTAGTCGTAGAATCGATTTCTCACATCTCCATAGATACACGTGACGGTAGTACGATCTAAATACGTGACGTATGTTTTTAGATACTTGAAAGCCAAAGTCATTATAGTAAATCTTACTATGTTCCGTACCGCCAACGATCCCACATTCTTCAATCATAGACTTCAGAACCTATCTCATGGAGTATTTTCCGCCGAAAGAGAACCCGCACTCGCACCAACCTCAACCACTACAACCCGATTGGAAGTAGCTACAAGCTCATAAACCACACCACGCGAGAAAGCGAGTTCATAAATTTGTTTCGGCAGCATCGACACTAAGTAGTATCTCTCATCCCATTATTACATCTCTACAAACCTCCCAACGGTGCAACCAATCCTTTCTACATAGATCTCCCGAACAAAACCCGCGACGCAGAACTCCGTGCCCGTTTTCCGTTCCGAGCTCCACAAGACAACACCACACCGTATTGAATCTCACCTCACCTCACCTCATCTTATCTCGTCTCATCCCTTCCCATCCCACTCCGAATCCCAACCAAAACAGCACACAAGTTCGCACGTTCTCACGAACACACGCACATAATCACGCACGACCATGACGCCACCACCAGGCACCGCCGCCAATACTACTCCCAAGCTCCTGAACTGCTTTTCCACGCCCCGAAAGGGCCGCGAGTCAGAACACTGGGATTCCTTCAAGCAAAAGTACCCCACGGATTCCTTCACCAAGACCACGCTCTACGGAAACCAGCGTCGCAGGCGGGGATCGCTGGGAAGGAGCGTGATTCGAACTGTCTTTGGATAGAAACAGTAGGCCAGGGCAGGGCAGAGCAGGGCGGGGCAGATCAGGGGGGCGGGATGGGAAAGACATGCAACCGCCCGCGGGACCGAGCAGAAGACCCGGGGCTAATACGGCAAAATCCTTGACCGGAATCGTTCCGTTGCGTTCCTTTCGTTGTCGAATGGGAATTGATTGGAACGAAACCAAATCAAACCAAACCAACCAAACAATAGCCGCCGAACACCGCACTGTATATTTTGTATATAATATACTTTGGAACAAAGCAGCTAGGAGGCTGCTCTAGCTCTAGCTCTAGCTCTACAATACCATACCCTGATTCTCATTCCGTATCTAGTATCATATCCTGCCACATAGTACTACTTGTACTTTAACCGGATCCAATGCAAAATGAGGAATGGCATGCACTCCTCTTGGTATCGCTCGGCATTGCATTCCCAGGAAGCGCCTTATGCCGGGTGTGTAGAATATCCGCCTTCGCAAGAGATCGAGTTGGCAGTTTTTCTAATGTGTGTGTATGTGTGTGTGTGTGTACAGTATGCGGTGACCGTTTTGTGATCTATCTGGATGGATTCTGGATGCATTCGGTCCTCCCGAAAATACATACTACTACCATACGGTAAGGCTAGTGTTCATCCATCTCACATCTCAAAAGTAAAGTACCGTACGGTAAACTGGTTCCCCGCAATGGCATCGTCGCGCAGATTTTTGATCTACTTGTACGAATGTTTAGTTCGCGCGTTTTTTGACACCAACCAAAAAGGTATCTTTGTCTCTCTCGCATTCGTACTGACACATCATGATACATACCGTTGCCCCTCTATCTACGGGTTGGGGAGGTTAGAAATGCCCATACGAGGACCAAAGTAGTACTGTACAACAAATAATAATTACTCGTAACTTACTCGTGGGTAAGATTACTGCTAAAAAAAAAGGTTGATATTCAATTTCTCCGAAGCAGTCATGAAGTTGAAAATCCTCCAAAGGTCATGTTGTACCTGTAAGGCTACTGGTACGTCAGATCTCATCCGGCGATTTCATCTCTTATTCGCGTGATCTATAGAAAAAAGAGTTCTTCTCCAAAAGCACTCGACCATAATCCCCCCGCACTTACACCAATCCGTTGTCGATGGTAGGTCAAACTGTCGCTTTGTTACGGGCTGCCTTGGCCTTAGCCTTGGCATCGCAATCCTCCACTGCGTGTTCTACCGACCTGGACTGTTCGCTGAATGGGGTGTGCGTGAATGTGTTGTCTCGCCAACAACAAGAGTTGCAGTTGCGTAATCCTTCCCGGGGTGGTGACGGCAACAGAAACGTCCAACCGTCCGAGACCCACCGGACCCTTCGCGCAGAACTTTTGAATGCTGCCACCGCACCCTCCGTCTGCGTCTGCGACAAGCCCTGGACGGGAGATCTCTGCGACCGGCTTGTGTTCGTGCCCGTCCGGGGAACAAGAAATGGTACCGTCGTCTCGATAGAGGCGCAGGGATACGGAATGGTTCCCAACGTGACCACCTGGGGCGGGGGCATTCTGGCCGAGAAGATTGTTGGCAACGGCAACGGCAACGGCAACGCGTCCACGACGTCGATACCAACGCGCCGGCACGAGTATCGGTACCACCTATACGTCTCGCGAATGACCAAAAATTGCCCACTGGATCGCCTCACCACCAATTCCCGGATCGACCACGCCGTGTCTGACAATGGCATCCACGGTCCGTATCGGTTTGTGGACGTGGCGATTCCCACCGTATCCCACAATCCGGCACCGATTGTTCTGGGAAAAGGACGCAGCGGTTCGAACACATTCGCCAACCAAAACAATAGTGCTGATAACAACAACAACAACAATCGCAATGGATCGTGGAGGTACGCCATCTTTCACATTGGGCAGGGAGCGGACGGACCGAACGGGGGGATCGATTGCCGCGATGCCGGCGAGGAAGGCGAAGGTGAAGGAGCAGCAGCAGCAGCAGCAGCAGCAGATTCGGCTCATCACTCGAACGAATACGTGGAATACGGCTCTCACACTTCTGCGACGAGCGGTCGCTACGACTCCCTGGACAGCGCCATTCACGTCTCGGAATCCCTCGACGGACCCTGGATCCGCCTTACCGGCCACGACCTGCTGGGCTGCAACAACCCGGCCCCGTGGGTCCACCCCTCCAATGGAACGCTGTACGTTGCCTGCGGCGACGGGAGCCTCCGGGCCTCCCCGGACGGATCCGTAGAGGGTCCCTACCGGATCATCGGGAGCTTTCCGGACGACCATCGCCCGTCGGTAACCGTCGCCTGGGAGGATCCCTGCCTGTACACGGACCGCCGGGGGAATTTTCACTGCCTGTACCACGCCTACGAGCGGTTCGGACCGTCCGGAAACTGCACCTCCACGTTGGTGGCGGCGCACGCGTATTCCAAAAACGGGATCGACTGGCTCAAGTCACCGAATCCACCCTACGGACCACAAGTGGAGGTGGCGGTGCAGAACGACGACGGTGACGACAATGACGACGACAACAGTGACATCGGTAACGCACCAAGCCGTATCGGTGCCAGTGCCGGTGCCGGTGCCACTCCCAACACAGCATTGGTCACGCTGGCCTCCCGCGAGCGGCCCAAGCTGTTTTTTGGCAGACCGGGGATGCCCGTTCCGACCCACCTCGTCGAAGCGGTGTGCGGGGCTCCGAGCTGCGACGATCCGGGTCCGTGGAAACCATGGTGCGTGCACTGCAAGTACCGCAGCTGGGACTTTACGCTCGTCTCGGCGCTGGACGTGGACGCGGACGCGGAAGTGTAAGCAGACATGGATGTGGACGACAAATGACCCGTGGTCGTGGTGGTCGTCGTCAGAGGGGTAGGCTCAATAAACCAGCAGACAGACAGGCAGACAATGCCTTTGCTGAGGACGAGATGACCTCGAATGCGAATTCCGAATTTCGCACGCAAATGCGAATTTCGAATTTCGAATTTCGAATGCATCGGTATACAACGAAACGCAACACACTAGAACTGCAATCCAAAGCAACAATCGGGCCGACGGCGACGCATCGGATGCACCGAGCGCTTGTCCGCTTCTCTGGAAGGCATGGTTGCTGTATTGTAAGCGCCGAGGAGGAAAACAAACTCCTACACGGACGTACTGCTTCCAACAAATATACAAGTTGTATGAGGCGCTCTCAGCAGACGCCAAACCGTTTCGAGTCATAATTCTCAATGTTGATATTGCACATTCTATTCTATTTTTTATTGTTGATACAACGATCCTTCATGATTGTCATTCATATAGTTGCGTTGGGTGTTGTCAAACATTTGATGAGCCTTTTGTCTATTGTTCATTCCTTCATTCTGCTCAGGATCAGTCGTAGTTCATGTGGGTCATGAGCTTCTCCATTTCCAGGATCGAGGCTCGCGTCACCGCGAGACTCCGGCGCCGCCTCACCAAATTATGGGAACCAGAAACAGAAACAGACGAAGCGAGATCCTCGGTTGCGGACGAGAGGCTCGCGCGTCCAAAGTCCTCCGACAGCTTGAAGAACACGTGGGAATCGCTGACCCGTCGTCCGGTGGTGCGGAGCAGGGAGGATCGCCGGGACTTGCGAACTTTCTTCACCGCGGGCACCAATCTCTGCAACTCTTCCTTTATGGCATCGTGGAACCAGCTCTTCAGCTCTTCTAGGGTTGCGGTTTCTCCGTCCTCCCCAAAGCCCCAGAACAACGCCTTCATGCCGAGCAACCCCAGGGACTCCCTGGCGGTGGCAGCAATGGCATCAGCGTTGGGGCCCTCTTCGATGGGAAGATAATCCATGTGGAATCCGATCTCACTGTACCCCTGCATCATCAATCCCCCAAAGCCCAGGACCTGGCGGTACACGTCGGCGAGCGAGAGATGATCGTCCCTTCCCTCCAGATCGATCGCTGCGGAATACTCGCTCCAGAGGGTATCGAGAAATTCGAGAATGCTCTCGGCCGACACCGTGTCTCCCTGTGCCGCGTGCGCACAGAGGCAGGCAACCGGAAAGGCCGTGACCCATCCAATGTCCTTGCCCATCGGACCGACGTGGGTCATTTCCCAGTCTATGAGGCAAAAGTCTCCACTGCTGCTGGTTTCGTTGGTCAGGGACGCGGCAATCTCGCCGAGACTCTTGGGTTTGCCCTCCACCAGAATGTTGAAGGCGTGGGCATCCCCGTGGACGTAACAGTCCGTGCGCTGGAGGCACTCGTTGTAGACCTCACAGACCCGGTCGAGATTTTCCTTCCCCTTCGATTGGGCGAATTGCGCAGCCAGACTGCTTGGGAGTTCGGGTTCGGATTCCGGTTCGGCTTGGGCAGTGTTGTCCAATTCATCGGTCATGCCCAGAAATCCGTCAAACATAGTCGGAAGCATTCCCGCGAGCGCCATGAAAAAGGGTTTCATGTCCTTGTTGAAGTCGGGATCGGTGACCTCGGCATTGTGGAGCGCCGCAAGCCCCTTGGCTAGCTTGTTAGCGAAAGCTGTGTCGATGATTCCCCCGTCGATGAACACGTGGCCCGCCTGTTCTTCTAGGTTCGAAGGGGCAAATTGGGTCGCCAGGATCTTTGTGTTGTCTTCTTCAGAGTCCACGTCGATGCAAAAATAGGGTGTCACAGTCGACTCGGGAAACGGAGACACCCTGGAATACAGCTCCATCATTTCGTACTCACAGTTGGTTCGATTTAGGGGACAGGGGACGTCGGGAAAGAATAGCGGAGCTCCAAAGGTCATCTTGGCAAAGAGAGCGACGTCGTCGTCCCTTTCGTCTTTGAAATGAACCTTGTAGCTGTAGTTGCAAAGTCCGCCGGTCAGGATGGTGAGCTCTAGCTCCCGGCCCGCGGCAAGTCCCTCGGAAATGATCCGCAGGTCGTTGTGCTCCGAAGATGACTTGTCCAAACATTCCTTTGTAATCGCCTCGAGAGTAATGCGCTTGAGTTCTTCTTTTTTCTGTTCGTCGCTGGATGTGTTGTGTTCGGACATTGTAGTTGGTATAAATGAGTGGATTGTCTCGTAGTTAAGTACTTCGTAGTTGTTTTTTTGTTTTGCTTTGAGCAAGGTGTGATTTGTGATTTGTGAGAAGAGAGATGGGAGATCTGGGTCATCCACAAAAGATCGCTCACTCCACAAACTGCTGGGCAACTTTCTGCAATTCGTGTGAGAGCGAAGGATTGAAGCAAGAAACTGTTGAATTCAGCAGGAAATCTACGAAAACCTTAAAGAGCACAATTAACTCTGTTGGTTAGATACAAGTAATTAAACTATGGGTGCGAAGAGATGATTTCCTTGATGCCATCCGGTATGTTCAACCCATTTGGAATGTGAGCTGGCGATAGGTTACGTCATTGATCTGGAGGATTAATGCCTCGTCACCGGTCTCATACCATCCATACCTATATGCCCATTCTCTCATCATCCACCTAAGGCACATCTCCAACACACTCCTACTGCTCGGGGCATGTGTCTCATACCCACGAGTAGTACTTATTGATTTGCCTTTCTCTTGACATAATCTCTTTGATATGCTGTGTAGTCGGCGTCACTAATCCCCATAATGGTGTTTCTAAACTTCCTGAAAAGTGATCCTTGCAGGGGCTTGGTAAAGTAGTCCGCCAACATCTCTCCTGTTGGGCAATATTGAATTGATATTTCGCCCTTCTTAACCCTGTCGGTTATTAAGAAATAGCGTATGTTAATGTGTCGTGTACGCTTGGTACTGGAGGACTTGCCATTCATCTCCAGTTTCATGGCACTTGTGTTATCCTGGTTCAGTATGTTCTGTTCACCCAGATACTTCTTCTCTGTATCTTTGTTTGGTTTGCTCTGATCTGTCTTTGCTGCGTACCCTTGCCACTCGAGGTAGTAGTGGCACCAGAGGTTGTATGGCAGTGTATCATCCACTCCAACAAGCTCCGCTTCGGTTGAGCTCTTGGTGTTAAGCTTCTGTTTTGTGGATATGGCCAGCACTGCCCCTTGTCCAAACGTGAGGACCCCTCCGGTGTGGCTCTTCATGTCCGAGTGTACAGCGAACGACGCATCAACATACCAATAGGCATTCCCGGTGGTGTCCCACCCCAGAACTAGTGGCAGGAAGATAGTATCTTGCACATACCCCAGGACACGGCGCAGTTTCTTCCAATCGTCTTGGTCTGGATTGGAAACGCGCGTACACAGGAATGCGATGGCTGTCTGGATGTCTGGACGTGCTCGCTTGCTTGCAAATAGCAGTTGCGCCACATGTTTGTGGAAGGTTTCAGCATTCTTGCGTCCGAGCTTGACACCATCCGGGTTCATCTTGAATAGGTGGTCTGCAGCTGGTGTCGGGATGACTCGCTGCTCGCAGAGGTCTGGTGGTAGGTCACTCATGATTCCTTCTAGATAATCAAACATACTGAACTTAACCTTCCCTTTTTCACTGTAATCGATGGTCATTCCGACGTAATCATGCACCTTTCCGCGCGTTACTGTTAAGGGGGATTCAATTCCGAACACCTTATTGAGATCATCCAGTATTGCCGTCACCACTCCTGGGTCTTTATGGGAGATCTTCAAATCGTCCACATGCCAGACAATGGTGCACTGTTCTCCTTTGATAATTTTGTTTGCAGTGCAGGTGTCATATGGATTGAGTTCGAAACCCCATTTCATTAATTGGCCAGAGAGACGTTCCCAGAACAGAAGGGCCGCCCTGAGGGTCCCGTATATGGCTTTGTCGGCTTGGGTGTACAGTACCTTGTGTCCTTTTCGGTCTAGCATGTACTTCCTGTATACTTCAGGGTCGATCCTGGCCAACAGCTCTGCCATCGGTCCATCGAAACGTATGTGCACCACCTCGCCCTCAGGCATGGGTGTTTGCAGGAAAGCTCCCGGTATATCTGCTGTTGCCACATCTCTTCCTTCTATCGCGTCGATGAGACAGGTCAACATGAGTCCGTGTAGCGACACGGTGGGTGAGTACGTGTCTTCTCGGGAAATGAAGTCTCGTTGGGTTCTCCCGTCGGCACATCCCCTGGCCTTGATCTTCCCACATCGCTTCCGCTTGAGGAACATGAGGTATGGGAGAGCTCGCTTGATTTCGTCCCGCGTCAGCTCGTTGATGCTGACTGGGTGAACCACCTTCCGCTCGTGTAGCTGTTTCAGTTC
The DNA here is from genome assembly GCA_037355855.1 of Pseudo-nitzschia pungens. Classification (NCBI taxonomy): domain Eukaryota; phylum Bacillariophyta; class Bacillariophyceae; order Bacillariales; family Bacillariaceae; genus Pseudo-nitzschia; species Pseudo-nitzschia pungens. The sequence continues at coordinate 437,466 of CM074764.1, read as the reverse complement.
GGTGAGTACTGCCTCAACACCGGCAGTTCCGAACAGTTTCAAGCCTGCTTTCACTCCATATTGCTTTGTGACAAGCGAGGCATCTATATTGTTGTAAGACGCAATGGCGTTTGAAATGAAAACATAGTGCGCGTGTTGAACCTCTAGACGTCTTACGGCACGGCCCAGGCCTGCCGTGAATACGTTTGAATGGTGGGCGACGTGCATGCGGTGACGTACACTTGATTCATAGCCCTCGTCGGGGCCAAACTTGTTGTGTCCACGAACCACTCGAGGTCTGAGCGTCATTCCGGTGCTAACAGTGTTGTCGTCCTCGTTGTTGCCAGTTATGGTTGCGGCATCCATATTGCTGCTGCTGCTGCTATTGCTGCTGCTATCGTCCGGATCGACCGGGGGTTCCGAATTGCCGGCATCCTCGTCTTCGTGATCGTCATGCGCTCCCTCAATAGTGGTCTCACATGCATTGGTGTCGTTTTCTTCTACACTGTCGTGATCCGTGCGAGTGTGCCCGCTGCCTTCTTCCACGCTGGCCGTCCCAACGGACGACTTGTCCTCGGATGGTGCGGTTAGATCCTGAGCGTTGGGCTCATTTTCTGGATTACTAACTTCGTGTAACTCCTCCATGGGGCCTTCACCATGGGCGCTGTCGTCATCCCCAGGAACTGGGTCCTGGTGTTCTATGTTTGTGGGATCATCTTGGATGTCGGCGAGCTCGTCATGGTCTATAGTACCGGTAAGGTCGGTTGCGACGGTGGAATCGTCGTCTGGCTCAAAGGAGTGATCTGATGCCCCATCGTCTGTACCGACAGACTCGGTGTCTATATCGAGAATAGTTGTCTCACCATCTCTGTTGCCGAATACAACTCCTATTGGGCTGTTCTGTTCGGCGGCGATTTGTTCCACTCTGGAGATGACCGTGTCGGTCATGTGTGCGCCGGTTGCCGTTTGACGGCGGATGCGGCGTCCTGTCTTGAGGTCGAACAGATACATCGCCCCGCTCCGGTCTCCTGTGGGTCGTAAGTATATGGCGTCGCGTGCCCGTGGGTTCATTGTATTATCGCTCGCATCTTCGTGACCTAGCACGTAGTCCCCAAACTGGAATTTACAGTGCTTTGTGGCGTCCAGCCGGACGCCCGTCATGAGTTGGCGTGGGGAGATTGTCGCCGACACTCCTACTCTGTTGCACCAGTTGTTGAGCCAAAAGATGGCAGCCGCCACCATGTCGATGGTCACCCGCCGGGGGAGGCGCTTGAAAGGAACTGATGCGAACAGGCATCGAATTCGTTCCTTGCAAGTTCGGTTGTCTCTCTCCACATACGGTTCGTGTTGGTTTCTGGCTACCCCTTCGAATCTAACTGGTGGGCTTCGGTTGAGCAAGTGGTCGGTCAGACAATTAAATTCATTGTCTCCGGATATACAGGTGACCGTAAATCCCCGTCCTGCGTAGACGCCTATGATAGCGCCGATGCTTTTCTCGAGTGTCGCTTGAGTTGCGTCCTCTATTGCGGACACCGTACGAAAGTAAAGGTGTCGTGATACACTGCGAAAGAACTTGATACCGTTCACCGTAAAGATGTCGATGCTTATTGTTACGTTCTTGTAACGGTCCAAGATTTCCAGTGGCACTGGGGTGGTGTCCTCGCGCACGTGTGATGGCTGTTGTCGAACGGACTTTCCTTTGATAATGTTGGTGTTGGCGCCAAAAATGTCTTCCGCAGCGAGGACGTCGCGCCTGGTCACCGGACAATTAAGAAGCACGTTGTTATCCACAAGCTTGAGGAATTCTCCACGACTTGGGAATCCAAGGATCTCTTGTAACTTCCGTGCCTTGGTGGCGCGCCGCACGTCCAGGTCTGAGTACAGTTTCTTCTGCCCTTCGACCGAAGTGATTGCGAGCATTGTTCCATCGGTTTCTCTTAAGTCACAGTAGTATAGCCCAGTGTCAGACCGGGTGAATCTGCGCGTGCTCCCATCTGGCTTGTGGACGAAGAACGATTGCGTGATTGCGGTGTCCAACGTCACTCGGTAGGTGTCCGAGACAAGACTGAGGGATAGGATGTTTGCCATCCCTCCTTCCTGGTACCACACTGTTCCAAACCCAGGTAAGTGTCCAATTTGATCCACAACAACCACTCCGGCGTTGCAGTGGATTCGGATCTTATTTCCTTTCGGGTGTCGGCGAATGTTTCGTAGTAGTCGCGGATTGCTTACACAGTTGCAGGTGGCTTGACTATCCAGTAATAACCAGTATGGGTCGATGCTATTTGATTTTCCTTGTGAGAACATGTATTCCGAAGTTTCCCCAAACTGATACAGATCAGTGTGGGAGTCCGCACTCCTGATTTTTCCGGTGGGGTTATCGTTGGTACGTGTGGTGTTCTCTTGTGTGTGTGATTGGAGGAAACATAATTCGTCTTCAGTGTCCTCATCGTCAAATGCTGCCATGAGAACTTGCGTGGCCTCCTTCACGGTTGGACCGACGTTGCGGTCTGTGTCTGTGTCACTGGCCTCGTCGCTCAAGTCAGTGGGCTCGTCATCCTGATTGGTCGGTTCCTCGTTCGGTACAGTTTCAACGGCGTTGGACACGAGGGTGGTTCCATCTGTCGTCTCACCCTGCTTGTCTCCTTGTTTTTGTCCTTTATTGTTCTTTCCTTGACCTTGGTTATCTTTCGAGCGAGTCGATTTGTATTGGTTCAGTAGCTCCAATGCCTTTGGCTGGGTAGTGGGGTATACGTCTGAACCAAGACTATAGTTATCTTTGAGGACTCCTGCGAGGTTCCGGTGCATCTTGTTGTTGCTCCCGTTTACGATTACGACGGAGAGTAGCATCTCGTCCATAATTAGGTGGACCTTGGACTTGTCACTGGCTTCCATTTGTTGGTAGTCTTCATATGTCTTCCCTGTGAATGACTTGTTCAGTGCCAACTTGATCATTGCCTTGGATCGAATGGTGATTCCAGCGGAGGTGAGTACATCAAAGCGCGCTTTCGTCTCTTCAGCATAGGTCGCTGCGTCCTTGTTTCCATCCTGTTTACAGGAAAAGAACTTGTAAATTTTGTTTATGGCGTCCACCATGGGATGTACCTTAGTGGCGCTGTCTCGATAGCAGTACTCACGAAGGATATTGAGTAGTGCGAGCGTGTCTTGGGCGGTTTCGATTGTGTTCCATTCCTCGCAAGTCTTCAGGTGTTGCTTAACTCCGGGGCTAAGTTGTCCTTCGATGGTGGAGAACATGCTTTTAAGGTCTTCATTGTACGTTTCAAACCTTTTGGTGGAGCGCTCGCCTTTCTTGACCCACAGCTCTTCTAACAGGCGTTTCTTTGTCTCGTTGACTGTCGTTGACCCATCCTCAGCTGTGATGGTGTACTGATCAGCATCGGGCATCGCTGGGAGGAAGTCGTCTTCCGTTAGTTTGGTGGAGTTGATTAGGGTGGTCTTGACCTTTGAATTCTTCTTTCCGGCGACAATTTTTAGGCCCTCGAAGAGCTTGTCATATTGTCCTGACTTGGATCCGTCGATGACGATTCCTTTCAGTTCGTCTTGGTCTAGTCCGGTGAACTTGCGTTCGGAGGTTGATCCACTTCCGGTTGGGTTGTTGCCTCGTCGGTTACGATTCCTTGATCTTGTGCCATTGGTGATGTTGTTGGCACCTTGGGTATTCGTACCGGGGCTCTTTGGTGTGTTAAGTTGTTCCATGCTGGAGGATGGTGTCATCTACTGCTACAGCTTCTGTATTGCGCGGAGGATCTCGATCTACTCGACGTGCAATGATCGAAACGCTGTGGTGGTTTCTGTTGGAAGATATTCCAAATACCGGTAGTTTAATTACTTGTATGTTGAATTCAGCAGGAAATCTACGAAAACCTTAAAGAGCACAATTAACTCTGTTGGTTAGATACAAGTAATTAAACTATGGGTGCGAAGAGATGATTTCCTTGATGCCATCCGGTATGTTCAACCCATTTGGAATGTGAGCTGGCGATAGGTTACGTCATTGATCTGGAGGATTAATGCCTCGTCACCGGTCTCATACCATCCATACCTATATGCCCATTCTCTCATCATCCACCTAAGGCACATCTCCAACAAGAAACATTATCGAAGAGAGAATGTTGTGACGGTGGAGCAATATTAGCAAGGAAGTAATTATTTGATCCAGGGGTCTTCAATGTACAGTAAAACTGCCCTCACGACCAGCATCCTTTCTTTTTGATTGAGAATCATTGTTAGGATGTTCTTTTCCTTGCAACATGTACCAACATAACCATTATGCCCCAACATGCGCCATGCTTGGATCCTTCATGAGTTGCACAGTGCATTATGTCGGATGCAGCGAAGGTTCCTGTTTCCGTAACGCGATGGGAAATATACCGTAACTTACCTGGAGATGAAAAACATTCGTGACAGCGCTTGTCTCGTAGTGGCTTAGATTAGCATATTGTAAAGCACTGTATCTTACGCTTTAGCGCATGGGCTTTAGTATTATTATTTTTTTAATCGTGTGCTTGCTTGCGCTCACCAAGTTGCTCGCGCTAACTGCAGGGCCGGGTATCCGGTTCCAATGTACGAAGTATATCGTACGTGTTGACCCTGCCCCGAAGTAGTAGCACCAAGCGCAGATATCAGATAATGTAATACGAAGTAACCTTACTTGTACTAAGATCTTACTCGTACGTAATAAAAAGAAGTATTTTTATGTCACCTTGTCGCTACAGCACATCCTTAACCCTGTAGCACCATGCTACGGTATGCTAGTAGGGGTGCTACCGGTAGGTATCCGGTACTACTGGAGATTCTACAAAAAGGACCTACCGGTAGGATAGAAATAGATGGAAGCATCCCATAGCCCCTTGTTGTAAGCCTGCTGCTGAGCCTGTTACTGAGCCTAGTGCTTAGCACAAAGCCTAACACCTTGTAGACAGTTACTGGAGGCTGAGGTATGTATCTCTGGTACAATTCACTACAACAAAGGGAACCTGCTTAGCACCATTGTACTTAGCATCGTCCTCTGAGCACCATGTTGAACATCTTTACACTCATCATCACATTACCGTACGGTAGGTGGGTAAACACCGATCCCCTGGAGACTGAGTCACTGCAACAACCTTCAACGCATTTACTCGGCATTACAATAAGAGGAGTAACCTTAGTTTGTTATTCATTAGTATTATTTACTCGGGATTCATCCTCGTCTCTAGTAATTGCTGATCGAATCCCAACCTTCAAGTGAACAACGCACAGACACTATATTCATGACTCACTGATTCATTCACGAGTATCAGTCATTATTCAATCGTACGGATTGATCATCCTTCTCCATTGATCATCCTTCTCCTTTTGAAGTTCTGATACAATTCCGACCATTAGACCAAGTCGGTCTTCTTAAGTATTTCCACGAATAGATAAATTCATCGAACCTACAAGTTTCTCAATTGAGTCCTTTTGGTTCTAAAACTCAACAATAGCACACAATTTTACAATCAGCTTAGTTCTCAAGCATGCAAGAAGTTCTGAGAAGAATTCAATCAACAATACGAAGTACGGTTACGAGTAGACCTTACTACGTAATTCGTATTGTTCCAAAAATATACTACATACAATAATTAGTACACGTTGTTGTAATAACATGTATCTTTATTGCCAACATGTCTTATTATTTAAGACCAACAAATTATAATTATTTCATACTTATTAACTAATATGTGAAAACGGATTAAAATGTCGAGTGTATGTTCGATCATCCAGTGGCATAAGTTCAAAAATTAGATTCTTCACATGAATTTTTATCAAAACATAATATGATGAAGTCGTGTTCCATTAAGTAGACGCTAAAATACCTGGTGGGCAGCGCATGACTGTACCTTGGTCCGAGATAATATGCATAAAGCCCTCTCCAAATGTGTTTAAGTGTTGAAGGTCCTACTTCTCGAAAGCGTTATACATTTACTTGCGAACATTCAGAGGTAGTAGTACTAAATATGGGCATTTGTAAAGTACACGTAATTTGTATAAGCTGTACTGATAGCAGAGAAGAAAGTTGTGCTGTTCTCTGTAACAACAGTTTTCCACTTGCGGTGATACAAATAATTTTAATGACAATAAGGTTACGTACCATGATCATAATTTTTACTAGTCGTACGTGCCGTCTTCAATCCATCTTATCCGTTGCTTGTCATACGGTAGTTGTATCAGATACTCAATGCTATAGATAGAGCAAAAGCTTGGAACGGCATCTTACGAAACAATCTCAAAGATAGTCTCACCATGGTAAACCATAGAGGTGGGAGCGATTCACGGTCGATCTCGACGCGTCCGATTCCAAGGAAAAAGAACCGCCGACCTTCTTCTCCCTGACAGACGACATGCGACAACGAGCAACAAACACGGGGTGGATGCTGCCGCTGCTCCTCCCGTGTCCCTCACCACTTGTGCCACTTCAAAGAACGTTCATTCGTTCAGATCTCTCTACCAAAATTGCCGGAAAACCTCTGAAACGACAGAGCGCAAGCGGCAAAGAAGGGAATCAGCGCGACATCACGAAGCGGAACACTCGCAAAAGATCAATTCTTTGCAACAACATCATCACCCACATCCGCCGGTAACGTCTCCCACAATGAAGCGTAGGAAACTCTCTTGCAACATGAACAGCGGAGCGGTTCTTTTTTTCGACAACATTGCGCCCCAGGCGTCGGAGCAGGACTTCTTGGAACATTTGACACGGAACAAAAATTCATTGGGCAACGAAGGAAAACGCAACGGCGATTTTCATGTGGTCAACATCGATTATGAACTCTCGGAGAGTGGGTCGAAAAACAGAGCCTTTGTGGAATTGTCCACCCGGGCCGAAGCCAGGAGGGCCGAACAACAGATCGATACGCTCTTTCAGGGACGCCACTTCGACATGGAGCTCAACAGTTGTCCGACTTCTTCTCCGCGGGAAGTTTCCTATTCCTTCGGTGAGACCTTTCTCTCCTTCCGCGAGTCCGAGAAGCAAAGACCGAGATTCCAACAACAATAATCCGTCACGGGGTGTGGTGGCGGCGCTCGCGGCGTCGGCCGCAAACGAAAAAGCTCTGCACGCTCCGTCGCTCACAGCCCCGAAGCATCGGCACTCACGATGGCCGACCGAACCATCCTCACATGCACAGAGCATCCGCTCCGTCTCCCAACCACGTGAATGATTTGAACAACCCGGAACGCCAACAGGAAGTCCGACGAGGGAATCATTTGGTTCCACCAACAAATGCCAACAAAAAGTGCCGATCAACGGCACCAGCAGCAGAACACGGGAGGGATTCCAATTCTCAGCGACGACCGAGAGCATCGGACGAGCACAGAGATAATAGTAACAATGCGCGTGATCGAGAAACAAACAAAACAAAAGAAACAAAATTTAGTGAATTTCGAGAATTAGAGTGGATTCATTTCTGCTTCACAAGTAGTCCCCCGAAAGGATACCATCTCGGAACGACGCACGCCAGCATCTGGTGATCCGACAGATAATTCGGACCACGACGGTGGTTCCAACGAATCGAGACCATCCTCCCAGCGAAATCAAAGTCGCAAAAGGATCAGCGATACGCGGAACCAGTCTGTAATCAATGTTGGGTATCACCAGAGTCCTCGACGTCGTTGCAATAGCAGCAGCAGCAGCAGCAGCAGCAGTCAGGACGTCAAAGTCGAGCTCGAGGACTCTCAATTGCAGCAAGGTACAAGTCCTTTTCAACCCTACTGTGGCAACAACGAAATTCCGGTAGGAACTAGCGATAGCAACAGCAACAACGATAGCGATAACACTAAACGGAACAGTTGTAGCAGCAGGAGCAACCAGAACCAGAACGACATCGAGGGAGATTCCATACGCCCTGATGCAATCATGAGTGACTCGGTATATAACAGCAACCGAGAGACAGAAAAGGACGATGAAAATCGCGTCGCGCAGAACCACGAGCAAAACCCCATGGCCCAGGACAGAGATACAGAAGATGAAGCTTACGAAACACTTAGAGCGAAGTACGATGCTTCCATCGCTGAGGTTGAACAGTGGAAGAGGCGCCATGAAGAAGTGACCAGATCCAACCAGTCCAAAGTGATCGAGATGGAATGCTTGTTCGAGCAGGCCAAAGTAAATCAGACTGAACTCCGCAAGTTGAAATCCGCTTACCAGGACGAAAGGAAGACACTAGGAAACCAAATACAGAAGCTTCACTTCGAGTGCGAGCGCGCCAAGGCGGAGACCGATGACTGGAAGAAGCAATGCAACAAATTACGATCTGACGTGGAAGAGAAATCCACAGTCAGTTCCGAAGAAATCGAAAAAACTCGCAAGGCCTTCGCGGAGGCAGTCCGAAAGACAAGAGAGATGGTCGATGCCAAAAGCCGTTTCTCCAAGGGCCTCGAAGACGAGCATCAAAAATCCTTGAAACTTTCTGAAGAAGCGAATGAATTGCGGGAGAAGATTCAGGAATTGACAGCCGAGCACACCGCCAAGATCACTCTACAACAAGACAAAATTCTGCAACTGGAAAAGGAGATACAGAACAAGCTTATCAAACACCAAGGCGAAATTACGGCCGCAACGAATCAAAAGAATGCCTACCTGATTCGTATCGGAAAACTCGAAGCAATGTTGGAAAAGTCCAACGCAGGCAACAAGGATCGAAACGACCTCCACCAGAAATTGCGCGACGAGATTACCCGCAAACACAAGGAGGAACTGGAAAAGGCAAAATCCACAGCCGCGGCTGCGGCTCGTTACCAATCCGATCTCAAATGGGAAGAGCGTATCGCCAAGGAAGCTAAAGATCTCGATGCAGCAAACCAGAAATGGAAAGAGGAAACACTTGGCAAGCACCAGGAGGACGTGGAAAAAGCCAAATTGGCAGCTGCGGCGGCGGCTCGAAAAGAAGCTGATCTCAGATGGGAAGACCGGTTCTGTAACCAGACCAGAGATCTCGAAGCCGCAAACCAAAAGTGGAAAGAGGAGATCCTGCAAGCTCACAGGGAGGAGCTTCAAGAAACCAAAACCGCAGCCGCTCATGCGGCTCGCACTCAATCCGACATCAAATGGGAGGACCGCCTCGCCAACGAAGCCATAAATCGCGACGAGGCCGATCAGAAACGGCGGGAGAAGGTGTTGCAAACCCACAAAGAGGAATTGAAAAACGCCCAATCCGCAGCAGCTGCAGCTGCTGCGAGCGAATTAGAAACCTTGAAAAAAAGCCTGAAACAATCCCAACAAGAAGTCCAGATTCTCGAGGAACAAGCTCGAGAGCAATCCAAGGCGGAGCAAAATTTGCGAGACGAAATGCTTCGAAAGCACGAACTCGAGTTAGAAGAAGCACGGTCGTTGTCTTTGTCGTCTTCTTCTGCCGCGGATGTTTCATCTCGAGCCACGCCCAAGCGCAGGGCCATTGCGATCGGATTGCAACAAGAGCTCGACCAGAAAACAAAGGAATGCGTCAAGCTCCAAGATAATTTCAACAAGATCGCCATGCAGAATTCCAAGCATTCCGACACGATCGAAGAGCTTCGCAAAGAAATCAATGAACTGAAAAATCGGTTCCAATACTCCTATGGTGGACCGCGAATACCTCTGAAGATCGAGGATTGAGCCATCCGTTGCAACCCAACACGGTGAAACCAGGGAACACAGAAACAATGCAATTTTTTTTACAAAACTGGGACTTTATTACGAAGTACTTGCTTTTCGCGACCTCCTCAAACAGTTGCTTCGAAGGAGATAGATCACTGTTGGTTTGTGCGTACTATTGCCTCCATTTTTCTCGTCATTAGTTGCTGTTGTTGAGTTTTTGCTTGTACGTGATCTAAGCTTGTTATTGACCCATGAACGAACCTAGTATTACCCTCTATTGTTTGATCAAAAACGCACGAGGTACTCTTGCACTGGTAAGGTACCTGCCTTCCTATTCGGATGCTCAACAAACTGTTTTCAGGTCATTCAAACTTTCGATACATTACCGATTATTTATATTTACCGTATTCTCTACCTTATGCATCAATAGATGTTCTTTCCTGTGGGCCAGAATGCACTGGATGATGGTACCCTGTATCCATCCAGGGCTTTCCGAGGATTGCCGGTTGCAACACGAAATAATTTCGATGCGGCACACACTCAACGCAAAGATGGTTCTTTCTTTTTAAACTCTTTTTTGGGGCTTTATTGTTGCTCCGCCTCTTTGAGCACCCGGAATTCGTACTTGCACCCGGTGTCGACCAGTCGCTTCAGCAGACTGTCGCGGAGGGCAAATCCCGGCGTGAAAAAACCTCCCTCGCTCGGATCGTCAATCGCGTCTCCCGAAAGCAGTTGCTCCGACACCGCCTCTTCCTCCAGTGCCAAGCACAATGCGCACTCGGTGAGCATCCGGGCGGTTTCCAAATAGCCCGGATCCTTGTCAAAGTACAACAGCGACTGGTACACACTGCCATTGCTGCCGTAGGCGGTCCCGGTCAACGCCAAGAAAAAGTCGTCGTTCATTTCCTTCATTCCGGGTCCGTTTCCCGGTTGGGTCAGCAGGAAGTTCTCGAAGAGGCGTCCCGTCAGCGGGTTAGACAAGGCCGTGAAGAACACCAACAGGCTCACGACCCCGTCCAGGGCCGTCGAGTAATCGGGAACCAACTGCATTTCCTTGTAGGAGCACTTGGCGTCCCTTCGGAGCGCGTGGGACCATCCGACGGCCTCGTAGTTGACCCCCGACATGACAAAGGGGGCTTCCACCAGCAAATCATCGTCACTGGCGTCGTTGTCGTTGTCGTTGTTCGTGTTGGTTTCTCCGTCAGTAGGTCCAGGGTTTTCTCACGCTGGATTTGATAAAGGGCTTGCACTCGTTGCTCATCTCTTCCGAGTGTTCTTTGTCGCTCCCGACGATCTTGCGCAGGATCTTGTCGTCGGGGGCCTTGGTCAGTCCTCCCCTGAGTCCCATGCACATGGTCTTGAGGGTCCCGCCGCTGGCGCTCGAGAGAAACTCGTCGTAAAACTCGACGCGCTCGAGCGTTTCCTTGCTGCCATTGGCTCCCCGGAATTTGTCCGCCAGCAGATTGTACGACAGATCCCACGGGACGCAATCGTTCCCGCACAGCGAAAGGATCCGGGCCCCGGTGAACCTCGCGGTCTCCCGGTGCTTGGCCACCATGGTCTTGACAAAGGACGTCTCGCCGGTAATGTCGGCGTAGTGCGTCCCGTACTTGGCGCAGGCGGCGACGACGGGTTCTCCGTACAAACTGAAGGGTCCCGCTGTGGTGGCCACCGATCGCGTGTCTCTGACCAGCGACGGAAGGGTGGAGGGATCGGACGTGTCGCAGACGATGCAGTCGACGGCGCGTCTCCAGGTCGGGAACGCCCAGGTCGTCTCCGACCCTTGGAAAGGACCGATTTCAGTTTGGGCAGCGACCGTCCGGCAATGGCCCACTTGACGCCCTCTTGTCGTTGTCTGTTGTCGGCCCCGTAGGTCTTGGCCAGATGCCGGACGGCCAGTCCTCCCGTAAAGCCGGTGGCTCCCAAAACGACCACGTCGTACTTGCGCTCCGGTCGGGGCACGAAATCGTCCGGGAGGCTAGCGGAGGCACCGGTGGTGGCAGCAGCCTCCTCCTCTTTGGTTTGGGTTCTTCTGGCTCGGGGGAGGACGACGAGACCATCGACTTGACTCTCGAAAGAGCCGCCGTGCCGGCAACGTAGGTGACCGTCAGGGGGAGGATGATCAGCGTGTAAATCGGGACGACCACCGCCAGCTTGAGAGCCAGACTCGTCGACTGAAACCACCGGGATTTTCTTTTGGTCGGTTTCGACGATCTCGTGGAATTTCGAGCCGCCGGTGGTGCTTGTGCTTGTTTTCGTGCTTTGGGTTGATTCGTTACCGGGAATTTCGTTTGCGTGTTGAGCGCCATGTTGGTATAACTCGTGCGGCAATGTTGTTTGGAAGTAAAAGCAAGAGAGGAGGTTGCGAAAGATGATGGATGGAACGGGTGCCGATTTCGATGCCGATTTCGATGCCGATTTCGATGCCGATTTCGATCGGGTTTTATGTTTGTTGCGGTAGGTGAAAAAGCGGAAGCGGTGGGAAGGATTGTATCGTTTGATAGAAATAATGGGGACAGCAGATGAGTTGTGGATCCTCTTCCTCCCAGGGATAACAGCTGCAATACTAACGGCAGTGGATACGATTTCCGCTGGCGAGTCGTTTTGTTTCTGGACTTGGTTGTTCTTCGTCTGTTTGAAATGACAACGTTCGCTCCGAGACCGCGACTCATTCTCGGATGAATCAATCAATCAATCTCAATCTCCCAAAAGCAACTGAATGCGGTAGGTTGCGTACAAGTACAAGACGGACAAGTGATCGGTGTCGTTTTCGCCGATCAGATCGATTGATTCATTCGGTATGAAAACAAAGTAAGGTTATTGTGACCTCGGCGAAGTTTGTGCAACAAACAAGATCCATTCGACATTGGACAGCTGGGTTTTATTATTTAGACCTGCCAATCTTATTTACACGTAAGTTACGGAACAACACACCCGCAAATCTCAAAAATAATGAGCTTTCGTGCTTGAACACAACATCCTCCTGCGGTGTCGATCCTACGTACCGTACGTACCTACGAAGAAACAAAGTACTACGTAAATGAAAGTACTCCGTAGGTGTGTACGTACCAGGTACGTGTCCTTCGTAATTCGTGATGCCATATCCATAGTTTTGTTCGATTATTGGTATTCAGTATGTTGTACGGTAATCTTAGCGTAATGTTGTACCGGTACGATATGTTTTTATGTTGGGTGTACAATAGTGCCTGAAAACAATATGTACAGTACAGGCACTCATGCGGTAACTTATGAGTGAGTCATTCATTCCTAACTGCATTACGATGAATGAGTCACCGTTTCAATCTACATGTACGAGGTAGTTACGGTAATCTTACCTATCGTTTTCGTTTCATAATCGCTCATTTTTTATCGACCGGGTAAAACGAGCACTCGTACCTGGTACTCACCATTTACGTGAATGGAACGAACAAGTGCGATAAGTGCTCTGTAGTTTATTTCTAGAGACAGATTTTAACTCGAATTCTATCGAGTTTCTGCTTCGAGCGCACGTGCCCATTATTTTTTGACACATGCCATCCACATTTGCAGAAAGGATGATTCCGAAGGGTTCTGTTTCTGTTTTTTGATGGATGAGAAATAATGAAACGGATCCTACTGTTCCCGTCAATGAACCGGCAGCAGTTGCATTTCAGCCGTCCGCGCTTTGTCCATACCGGAGAACGACATGGCTAGCTGCCGGCACCAGCGGCGGCGGCAACAGAATTGGAGAAGCCATCAACATTCAACATTGCTTGGTTTCTCAAAACAAAAAATCGGATGGATTGATTGATCGATTCGTTCGTCCGGGATTGGTTCCATTCATGTACCGTCGTTGTAGTCACTGTTTGATACTTGTGCGTTACCGCACAAACCAGAGGCGCATACTTTTGTATTGGTGGCGCGACCCAAACGGGTAGCTTTTCTTTTATGAAACCGTACAGTAATTGCACCAGATCCACAAGGTCAAAGGCCATAGCTTTTCAAGGTGGATTGACCCCTGCAAAAAGTTCCTATAGAGTTATCATTTGAATGCGTTAGGCTAGGCCAAGAAAGGGTATCTGGTTTGCCTGGTAACCCATTTAATACCCCTCTTCGTGTTTTTCTTAAATTTTTATTTTTGTGAAAGAATTTATGTTCTAAGTTTTTCTCTACGTGTATGGAAAGTATTTCTGAAAAGTTGCTTTCACGCACAATGTGGGCTTCGTGCATCTGGCTCACCCTCGCGCTCCGTCACGTACTCCAACAAGCAAATAGGGTGACGCTCGCGCATCATATTCTGTATTATAATATGGATTGCATGCGTGAAACTCTACCGTATGATAGAGGCATGCATAGGAGCATCGACAGGGGTGTAGATTGTCTCGTTGTCGTCCAACACTTCTCAATACGGGCACGATACGACCGTTGACAGTTACGCCGTCAAGGCTTGCTGTGAGGGAAGAACAAAACAACATTACATGCAGGGCATGCTTCGTGTGCTTCTCGAGTCGAGTCATCATCGCTGACTCAAGAGTTCTTATGCCAGCATCTACCATGCTCTTCGTTTCGCAAACAACGAGCAGTAGTATGCAAAGCAATCCCTTCGAGATCAAGAATAGTCAAAAAGACCTTGCAACTGCAATTGCTACCGCTGGGTTAGCCGGATTCAACGAATCGGTTCGCTCATCTGTTCAAGAATTTGTTCCGGTATATTGAATACCTAGCTTCCTCTTGCGATAAGAATTTCTTGCGGCGATGGGTGGTCGTTCCGATGCATTGATGGCGGGTTCTTCTGCATTCCTAGTGAGATAGAAGATCTTGGAAGCAGGAGCATCCGGTCGTCCCTGGCTCCAGTGCTCGGCGGCTCGTTCTAGGACCAAAGGCCACAACGCGAGGCAGAGTGGGAGTTGGCTGCGGCCATGGTGATCGCTGCCGACTTCAACGATGCGCCGCCGACCTGCTTCGTTCTTCATCAGTGCGTACTTGATTTCGTCGTCCACGTCACTCGTACAAAGGGTTCGAATGGCGGGAAAGAGTTCCAGAAACCGGAGCATCGCCTTCTTTTCCCTCGGTTCGTTCTTGATGACTTTCAGCAGTGGATTGTGGTCAATGTCCAACACCCGAATGGACGACACGGGAAGTCGGGCGTTGGTCTTGACGCCTTCTTCGATACATTCGACTATGCAACGCAAGCTTCCAATCTTGTTCGCACCTAGCAAGAGATGGTACAGGTTCGAATACATTGGAAGCAATTCGAGCACGATGCGCTTGAGGTGTTTCTCCTCTAATTCGCTCTTGTAGAACCCGATGCCTCTCAGTTGCTCCCGAAAGGATGCCTCAGCATCACAGAGAGAATTCACAAGAATTGATACGATGTTCTCTTTCGCGCCTGGAAAATCCAGCATCTCGAGGTTTGGCAACGATCGTTTCTTGGTAAGCCATGACAAGAACTCTTGTGGAGGTTCATTATCGCCCAAATCAATTCCTAAATCCGTTACGGTCTTGAGTTCCATGTCCATGGGGAAGTCCGAAAGAATTCTTGCACAACCGCTCAGGTTCAAATGCCTCAGGCAGGGCAACTTCGAGAGTTCCTCGACCGCAAGAGTTTCGCAACCCGTGAGAGTCAAGCTTTTCAACGTTTCAAGATGGCGAAAGCCAGAAAGGGTAAAGTTCAAACCAATCATGGTCAGATCGATGATGCAGCCATCCTCGTCTACTTTGATGGTGCAAACCACGAATTGTACAACCATGATCCATCCCCGCAGGCCTGCTGCCCCGATCGAGAAATCTCGGCCAATGTTTTCGATTGGAATGGTTTCGTCCGGATGTTCCACCAGTCCAGAATCCGCAAGAGTGACACCTAGTGCGAGCCAGCTTTGAGAGTTCACCTCGTCGGGACGTTGGTTTAGCCAAATAGATAGAAGCCACTTTCGGTCTCGTTCGCGAATCGCTTCTTGGAGTCTTTCCATCAAGAAGGCTCTGTCTTCGATGGAAAGTAGTGCCGGAGATTTGGCCGAAAGATGCATGGCTGGTTTGGCGTCGATCTCAAATCCCGCATCCTCTTCCTCTCCCCCCATGATGACATTGGTTTTATTGTCCATAACAAGAGTTATTTCGCTCCCCTGATCCCGGGAAATTGTAGCTTCTGAGTTGGCTGCATTGACTCCGAGGTTCGTTGCTTCAGTTTCCACACCTGCTGTGGCGTTCGCTTCAGCGACGGAGAGTACCACTGTTAAGGATTGTTTCATGAATTAGCAGACGCCCTTTGGTGCAACGGTGGACGGTGATCTATTGTGAAATACTCCAGCAAAGGTGACGATTCGTTCCGATCACGATATCATAAACTTCATACAGAATTTGTTCCGCTATGCACTATGAAAGTGATAGCATTTTGGACAAGAAAGAAAAAACAAAAAACATCGCGTGACGCTTGCGATCGAGAATTCTTGGGTTTGATTTTGTCGTTCCAATTTAGTTCCATATCGGGAAATGAAAAATCACTACAATAATAATGATTCTCCCAACTTGTTTTTTGTTTTTATCGGATTCTTTTTCTATCATGCCCAATTATCGATTCCTATCAGACGATTATGTTTCTGCTGCACATAAATTGTGAAGAACACGCAGTAAATAAATAAAATCCATCGCAGAGTTTATTACTTGCTACATGCACTGTTCGCTTTTGTGATTGCTTTGATTTGATTTGACATTTTACGTACCTTGCCTATCTCTGTTACTAAAACCCTTCTTTGATATCCAATCGCAACCAGATTGCAAATTTTAGAAGGACCCGAACAAGTGCAAATTATTTTTCAATGCTTGAAGTAAATAGCAGTAGGACCTCTACGCTGTACGAATTGCGTGGTCGGCTCTCAGGATTACATGTGATCGATTCTATCTACTGTATCTTGAAACCTGGGTGCAATTTAAGGGTC
The DNA here is from genome assembly GCA_037355855.1 of Pseudo-nitzschia pungens. Lineage (NCBI taxonomy): Eukaryota > Bacillariophyta > Bacillariophyceae > Bacillariales > Bacillariaceae > Pseudo-nitzschia > Pseudo-nitzschia pungens. The sequence continues at coordinate 420,957 of CM074764.1, read as the reverse complement.
ATACCCGTCATTATGGATATTATACACTACCTCGTAGAACCATAAATATCAATTAAGTCGTACCAGCATGTAGATATATTTTCCTAGGAAATAATGAGTCTAAAAAATATCTTTATAATAAAAAATAAAAAATCCTGCATTCAAAAAAATCTCAACAATACTTCTTTTTGCTTGAGATTGAAGGAAAAGGTTGGTAGTAGTACAACCAGCACACGATACGACAAGAGCAAGGGGCTACTGGAACAGATTCACTCCTAACATCGTTGGACGCGGTTTGAATCGACACTCTTTCACATCAGCTTCAGATGTGCACTGAACTAGAATAGTTTCTTCTATCCCGTGCGAGAAGAAGCACTACCGGTACCATGACCAGTTTCGATTTAGAATTACTGCTTCATAATGCGTTGTACTAGAATCGATCGTTCTTCTGGTTCCCTTCTTTCAACTAAGGACGACAACAGCCAATGTCACCAAGTAACCTTACTGTGGTAACTTTTTGTTGATAGAATTTTTGTTCATTGATTAAAAAGAATGAAATAGATTATGATAATCCACTATTTGATCTTATACACTATGAATATTGCATTTTTAATGCCGCAGACCGAGTGAGCATGGTGCAGGCCCGGCCGTTCTGATGGATCTAGCTAGTCTTCGATCTTGAGCGGCATCCCCGGGTTGCCCCTCCCCATACCATGCGGTCCCACCCGCTCGTTCCATCGGCGTAGTTCCTGGTGCTGCTGCTCGATGGTCCGGGACTGTCGAGCAACTTGCATGGCGAGCGTGTTGAAGTCGTTCTGGAGCTTGGCATAGTTCTCCTCGAGCTCCACGCGCGAATTGTCAACCTCTTTGTTGCGTTTGTGCTCCTTCTTGGGTGGTTCCTTGACCGTACTCGCGGCTTCCTTCTTGCGGGCTTGCTCCAGCTCCTTTTGGCACTTTTCGAGGGAGGCCTTCCGGGTCCGATCCCTGGCTTCCAGTTTTCCCACGCGGAGCATCACCTCCTTGAGTCTCTTCGCATACACGTCGTTGTCGTACTGCAGGTCTTCCAGGTTTGCCTCTGTTTCCTCCTTCTCGGCCCGCACCGCTTCCAGTGTCGTTCGCTGCGACGCCACCTCGTTCGAGAGCTCGGTGTTCTGCCCTCGAAGCTTGCTGAGCTCGGTGGTGAAGGACGCGACTTTCTGGTTCGCGGCTGCCAGTTCCCGCGTGGTCGTTTCCAGCTCGGCCAAAAGTTTCTGGTTCTCGGATGGTTCTGTTTCTGTTTCTGTTTCTGTTTGCGCGCGCTCTTCGGAGGTGCAGTTGGCTTTGGGTTGGTCGGAAGTGGCGGTGTCGGACCTCTCTCGGTGCTCAGCCGTCTCGTCACTGCTGCCCTGTGGACCCCGCTTGCTGAGTTTCTCCTCAAGTGCTTGGATCCTAGCGTTCAGTGCCTCTTCCTTCGTTTCGTTGCTGCGCAACAGCAGGCTCTTGGATTGATGGACCGTATCCAGGACCTTGGACTGTTCGCTGTGCTTTTCCTGGAGTTCTTCGAACGCCCGGCACTTGTTCTCGTACTTTTCCCGGAGCTCCCGAAACTTTTCGGAGAGCATGTTGTTCTCGTCCAAGCTTCGTTGCAAATGGTGCCTCCACTCTCTTGTATCCGTGCCGCTGAGTGGTGGCGAGTTTGTTGGTGCGTTGTTCGTTTTGATGCGTGTTGACGTTGACGTTGACGTTGACGTTGATGCGTGTTCCGCTGCGGCTTGGCTGTCTTCGTCGGCAGCCATGGATTCGCACTCGTCACCAACGCAAAACGAAACTCTCTTTCGTTTCCGGATGCGGGGGGAATCATCGTCACGTTGCTGTTTGTGTTGGTGGTGATCGTGACCATGATATAGATCACTGGCTCCTTCCACTACGATGGGCGAATCCCGGGTTCCCCTGTCCCGGCGCATCGATTCGTCTCCGAAAGCGCCTTGTTCCGGGGATGCGTATCGCTCCGATGGCTCCCGGTGCCTGTTCCTCGTCCAATCCGGGGATGTCCGTATACGTCCTCCCCGATCGCCGCTGTGGTTGCTCTGTGAGTGGCCCCGAGGGGTCCGAAGGTAGTATTGGGAGGTTGCGTTGACTTTGACGGTGACATGGGTTCCTGTTTTCTCCCAGCCCCTGCGCATGGGATTCCAAACGTGCTGTTGCCCATCAATGACGCGCAGATCTCGTTCGTGGCGTTCGGGAGGGCGCCACTTCAGCACCCAGGGTCTGTTTTTGTCCGACCAGGGTTTGTTGTAGCGTCTCTCAGCCATGATGAAATGGGCATCGAAATTGTATTGTATTGTATTGTATTACCGGGTGATTGGTTCTTTGTACTGTATTTATCGTGCTTGTTTTATGATGTACTGTATCGTATCGAAAATACAAAGCCCGTTTGTATCATATCCAGTAATTGTTCTTTGAGGCGTTGAGTCTAAATAGTTGAAAGTGGGAAAGAGACCTCGCGGGATCTTTGTGTTCATGTACCGTACTGTATTATGTTCCACGCTAGGGAACTTATGCGGATGTCTTGGGCCTTTGCGTTATCTTGCTTCACGCCTGGAAACTTATGAGACGTTTCCTAACTCTTTGTGTCGTTGTGAATTTGTTATTTTTATCACAAGGTATTTCGAATGAATGAATAGATGAATCCTCGGACGGTTCGAGTTCGGTAGATTAAACGCTGAACTTGGTGTTGTGCATAACCTTACTTGTACCAAAAATTAGGAGTTTGACGCGCCGAAGGTGTTAGCGATGAAGTAAAAATCTGCGTCAAGCGACAAGCCAACGCAAACAACACGGGAGGGCCTTTCCTCTCAACAATCGATCTTCTTTTTTGTTTTTAAAGAAAACTCTTCTTTCGTCCACCGATGTTGACATGCAAAATACGTCTGTTTTTAGAGACGTGGAGCAGCTGTACTTGTACGAGTAGGATCTTACCGTAACTGACGTAAGGTTTACTTCTAATACCCCTCGCACACTATGGAACACGTAAATTTCTGCAAGCCAAAAAATTCTGGCATAGTACGAGTAAAATTTACGTACAAGGTACGGTACGAAGTAAGGTCTTCCTTCTAATCCAACTAACAGTGTGGGTTTAAGGGTAACTACGTGCCCTCTCTGTCCATCATCCGTTTTTGGTTAAAACATTACGGGTACAATTTTTTTTTTATTAAAAAAATAATAGCATGTGCGAAACTTGGCGATCCGTCCCTACCGTACTTTTGGCCTTCATCTTATGGCAGGAGGATGGAGGAGAGAAGGATTACGACGTCTAGGACCTACCGGTAAACCTTAACCTTACTGTACCTGGTACTTATTCTAAACAGGATAGAGGCCAGTGAGAGCTTTGTACCAGTAACCTTATTTGTACTGTAGTAGTAAGATTTAGTATCATGATAGATGAGATGTCGAAAGGTTTTATTCCTTACTACGTTGGTTTACAAGATGATACAAGTACTAGTAATTACCTTGTACTGGTACCTGTACTCGTCGTACTTCGTACGTAGTAAGAAGTAAATCTTACTTTGAAGCAGTCGCAAGTAGATACTACTACGTACTTTGTACTTAGGTAGGTTAGGTACGTACACATCATTATGTTCGTTCATAAACATATATATATACACGTATCGTACGTACATACTCATACGTACAAATGTATCAAGAACCTGCAGCAAGTCGCAAGCCGTCTGTCACACAGCCCGTTGAAGTAATTGACTACTTGTACGGAATACGAAGTAAAACCTTACAATTGTGTTTCATCCTTTCCGATTTTCGTCCGTTGCCGATCCGAACGAAAGAACTACGCAAGGTTACTTCTACCGTCGAGTGCAAGTAGTAAGGTTACGGTAACCTTACGAAGAGAAGATAATGATGGCTGATGTGATTATGTTCCTGCGTTTGGAGCAACAGGACTGGAAATAATGGATGATGTGTACTGATGTATGTGTTGCACGACAGAAAACAGGAATTTTGGTTCCATCGGCAATCGGCACACGGCAGGCACTCCAGATGACAATACTTTCTCGCTTTCTGTTTTGACACCTAGGATCATTTCGATTGATCATACATACTCGTGCTGCATTCTATCCTATCTGATCGGTCAGACTATCGCCTCCGGTGGAATCGAGTGCGGACAAATCTCGCAACAGTCGCAATTAGAATTGCAATCGCGATCATAAGCATCATTCCTACCTTCATCGTGAAGAGCGTTGCGTCATAACGGCCGAATTTCTGGTTCATTCCGATAGCAAGGACCACCAAACCATGCCGGATTCCCCCCTCTCCTCTCTTACCACCTTCCCCCGGCGACAATCGTCCGGGAGGTCCGGTGCTTGGAACAAGCTCTCCGACCGCAAGAACGACCGCTCGCAAAAGAAAAAGCAAAAGCAAAAGCACAAACTCCAGAGAAACAATCGCAAGCACACGCGGAGCGCATCGATGGTGCTGCTTCTGACGACGGTAACAGCGACAGCAACACTGACGTTGTGTTTGTCGTCGTCATGGTCATCGCTTTTCGTATTCCTCCCGGTGACAACGGCCCTATCGACCACAAAGACAATCAGAACGAGTGGAACGATCCGAGCCACGGAGTCGAGAACGATGACGACGACGGCGACGAGTACGACGACGCGTATGACGAGGCTGTCCACCGCACTGTCGGGATCTGCGGTGGCTCTCGAACCGCCGGACGCATCGTCGTCGTCGTCATCATCATCGTCATCGTTATCATCAACAACATCAACATTATCATCTTCGTCATCAGCATCAGCATCATCATCAACAACAATAGCAACAGTGTCAGGAACGAAACCCTCCGATTTCACGGAATCGGAGCACGAACGAGCGGCTCTCCTCAACAAACACCTTCAGCCACTCTTGTTGTCGTCCGCGACGCTATCAAAATCGGTTCCAAGCAGTGATAGTGATAGCAGCAGCAGCAGCACCACCACCACCTTTGTCGTTCGAAGCGTCGACGTCATGAACGCCGCGGTTCGATGGGGCGCGGCAAGGTCAGCATCGACAACCAAACCGAAACCAAACACCAAATCCGATGACGACGCCGAGGACGACGGACCAAGTCCCTGTGCTGCAGCCACGGCAGCTGCCCCCGTTGTGGTGGATCCCCTCTGCCTCGGAAGCCCCGCGCTCCGGGCCTACCACTCCTTTGTCACCTCGGATCGCTACCGAAACGACCCGATCCTCCTGGACGGACTGGCCCGAAAGACGGCCAAGCAGATCCATTCCATGATTCGGCAGCGCAGCAGAAGCAGCAATCCCAATTCGGTCGCCGCAAAAGCAACAACAGCGACCGCTGTTTCAACCACCACCACCACCACCACGGCAACGACGAGCCACAATCCTCCGCAGCACTTTCGGGACAAGATTGCCAGCAGCATTGCCAAGGGGGAACGCCGTGCCAGGGAGCGATCCCAGCGGACCCTCCGGACCGTCTGCCCCGGGTGCTCGAGACCCTTCAACCTGTGCCTGTGCAACGTCCTATCAAAGATCCGCAACAAGGATAGCAACCAAACGACCTCGATTGCAAATGGCAGTGCGAGTGCAAATGCGACTTCGACTGCGACTTCGACTGCGACGACAAATCCCCGAGACCTCCTGACCAAGACCAACATTGTGGTCTTGCAGCACCCCAACGAGTTTCGCAAGAAGCACACCTCGACGGTTCCGCTGCTAAAGCTGGTCCTCGGAACGGAGCACGTTCGCGTCCGGGTCGGATACGAGTTCAACAAGGAGGACGTCGTCTTCTCCTCCTCTGGATCCATCAATACGGACAATGCCAATAGTGATGGCGACGGCGATGGTGACGAGTTCCACGAGCAGCACCCCATCATGCTGTTTCCGGGTCCGGAGGCAATCGATCTGGACGAATACATTCGTCTTGTCGACGGCGAAACCAGCACCGTCGGTGGGGCAAACCGGGACGAGGCAGAATCCATACTTGGCAGCTCCTTGGGTATTGCAAGCAGCCCCCAGCCAACCACAGCAGCGAGCGCAACGACGCAGTTAGACGACGCGAATGAACAACGACAACATCCACAACAACGGATCACCCTTGTTCTGATCGATGGAACCTGGTCCGAAGCAAAACGGATCATTCGAAAGTCTCCCGAGGTCCTGAAAGCTTGCCAAATGGTCCAGTTTGTCTTTGGCAACGATGACGACGACGACGACGATGACAACGCGGTCGGAACAACGGCAAGCGCCGTCGCCCAACCTCCTATCATTGGAATGGGCGTCACCAAGAGCAAGTCCGGCGGAACCAGCCGGTCCATCTACAACGCCATGCGGCGAGAACCCGACGACCACTGCCTGTCGACGCTCGAGGCCTGCGGCAAGGCCCTGTCCCTTCTGGAGGGCCCGATCCGCGGCCCCCGGATTCGGGCCTCCCTCGAGGAGGTTCTCTCGGAGCACGTGGCGCTCCACCTCCGGAACGCCAGGTTGTCGGCGCAGAGCCGGCACAACCGCGACACCACCAGCAAGGACGAAAAGCGGAAACGGGTCCGGGACATCGAGACCGCGATCTACGGAACCAGCGACAGCGACAGCGACAGCGACAGCGACAGCGAGGGCATCCAGAGTCGGAGCAACGAACGCACGGATCCGCTGCCCATCCAGACCGCGAGAAAGACGACCATTGCCGAGACCCCGACCCGGCTGCTATCGCTGAAATCCGACGACGACCGAGACCGAGACGACTACCGAGACGGCGTTGATAACGACAACCCCTCCGACGAATCTTCCGCCACCGTTACCGTCCGCCGGTTGACCCACGAGGACATTCCCGCGATCGACGCCTGGTGGGAAAACGGCAGCGGCAGCGTCTCGTCGAAAGCCATCAACGTCATTGCCCGGTCGATCGAGGCCGACTACCGCCACGACATCGGGGCGAACCTCGGAATCGTCGATCCCGACCATCCGGGGGGCTTGATCGGTTGCATCCTCCGGTACGAGAGCGGGCCGCTGGGAATCCTGCACGTGCGGGACGACCACCGGGGAAAGGGATACGGGACCGCGCTGGTGAGGGAAGCCACGCGGATCATGGTACTAGGCGCCAAGAAACAACGAGAAGACGATGATGATGCAAACGCGAGCCCAGCGGTCAACGCCAAAGGCAGAGCCAAAGCCAACCGACCGCAATCGTCTCCCCCGTTCACCCTGGATTGCACCGCCTTCATCAAGGACGGAAACGTGGCCTCCGAGCGCGTCTTTTCGAGGGCGGGGTGGGTGCGAGAGAATCCCAACGCCAAGAAACGCTCCGGGAGACGAAGGGCCAATCGCAAGTGGATCTTTCCTCCCCCTCCACGGCAGCAACGGGAGTAGAAAGTAGAACTAGAACTAGCGGTATCGGCACGAACGTTTTGCCAGAGCAGTGCAGCGCGCGAACGGTTTGGGTCCGTCCGTGTCGTGTTCTCTGCGCGGAGTGAGTCGCACGGTCCACGAACAATCGAATGCACGAACTACAAATAAAATAATAATAATAACCTTACTTTTACCCGTATACGTCCGCAACGGTGATCGTACCTTCTTGTGTCTCGTATTCTTTTCTCAATCAATGCGTGCGAGTAGTTCTGTGCCGGTACCTTTTACGAGTACGGTACCTGGTAGTAGTAAAGAGAATCGATTCATCCTCATCGATTGCGGCGAAAGCAGTAATCACTCTGCTATGGTTGTTGACTTTGTCTATGTTGGCGGTTATTGCAATGAGAATGTAGTCGAGATGCTCGTAACCCGGAAAATATGTACGGGTAATTTTATACTCTACCCGTACTGAACAAATCGCATGTATTTTCTAGTCGCAATTTCGAAACTCGATACCTACAGTAACCTTACGTAACCTTACGCAATTGGGATTCATCCTCAATGAAGCGGAACGACGGGGCTACAACAACAAGTAAGGTTTACACGTGTAGTAGATGCTCTTTCGCAGCTAGTACCGTATGAGATGGGTCCGCTGAAACTTTTGCTTCCGACAGGGAAATTGCGATTTGGCTTTCTTTGTTATGCTTCGGCGGGAACGCACCGTAACTTACCGTAATGATGTTGATGATTTTTCTTTAGTTTCTTCGTGGGGCGGTCTGGGGGGAAAGAAGAAAAACAGAACTAGGTGATCCGGAACCGAGCACGCTTACAATTTTACTACTATGATTATTTTACGTCAAAAGCACGTGCAGTATTATAATAAAAGAACAACATTCAATTATTTACGTACAAAGAATAGTATTACTATTACTGTAATGCAATATTGGCTGCATTCGAGTGCGTAGCAATCTAGTGCTGCGAGAATTCGAATTGATTTCCATTCGCCTCACAGTGACGCCTGGTTCGTCTCGTCTCGTCTCGTCTCGTCTCACCTCACCTCGCGTCACTCAACTCACCTCACCTCGCGTCACTCACCTCACGATGGATCGGTAGAGCTCCGAGAGATCGGTTCCGACGTCCCAATCGAATCCGAATTGGTTCAGCCTGGCGATGCGGTCGTGGGGCAGGGTTCCCCTCCGCCCGCTGATGCGAATCGCGATCATCCAGCTCCGGAGGTTGCTGGGATGGTCCCGGGGAACCATCGTGTGGCCGTGCTCGTTCCTGAACTCCTTGAGCTCCCGCAATCGATCCAGAAAGTGTCGCTCCTTGGGGCACCAGTCGATGCCCAATTCCTCGAGCATGGTCATCCGTTCCACCGAGAGCTTCCCCGCGAAGAACTTTTTGCGCTGCTCCCGCACCCACCGCATGAGACCGTCGCAGCTCTTGGGGACGTTGACGTGCTTGTGCTTGCGGGAAAAGGCGACCAGTCTCTCGTAGTTGGTCTCCCAGGACTCCTGGATGGACCAGACGAACCCGATGGAGTTCAGCCGCTGCTCGCGGAGGGGGTGCATCCTGCCCTTGTCGCGCACGAGTCGCTGGGTGGTGACCCAGGTCTGCAGCGCCAAACTGGCCCCCTTGTTGACCCGGACGAAGGTTCCCGGTGGGCGGGTTCGGTAATACTCTTGCAGTTCGAGCCACCGCTCGTGCCAGCGGAGATCGTTTTGATATCCCAGTGTGGTCCGCAGCGGTTGGCAGCCGGTGGGGTCGTCGTCTTTCCCGGGCAATCGTTGTTGTTGCTCTTCTTCTTCTTCTTCTTCTTGTTGTTGTTGTTGTTGTTGTTGTTGAGCCGCTTTCGTGGCGTTCGACCCCCGTTTGGACTCCGGGGCCCGGGTGGGAACTTTTTTCTTCTTCTCGGGCGTTGTGTTTGTGTTTGCATTTGTATTGTTGTTATTATATTTTGTGTGTGTTCTCGCTGCTGTTGCTGCTGCTGTGGTTGTGGTTGTCTTCGTGATTGGTGTTTTCCGCATCCCGTCCCAGGCCGAAGCTTCGCTTTCGCATTCGCGATTGTCCTTCTCCGCTGTGGCCACCGTGCCTTGCGCATAGGAACACCCGGACACAACTTGCACCATGGCAGTGGTTGCAGGGGCTGTCGTGTTCGTGTTCGTGTTCGGGTTCGTGTTCGGGTTCGAGTTCGAGTTATCATCGGCAACGTCCGTTGCTGGGGATACGTCCTCATTGCAGTTGGCGCATTCGTAGCTGGTGTTACCGATGTGGCGATCGGTAATGGAAACGGACGGGACGGGTTCCGGTTCGATCTGCTTCGAAGGGAGCACGGATTGGGTGCTCCACCACGAACTACTACTACTGCTACTACTACTACTGCTGCTGCTAACGGTTAGCGGTGGTTTTTCTTCTTCTTCTTGTTGCTGTTGCTGTTGCACCCTTGGCCTTTTCGGTGCCGGACATTGTTGCCCGTGCGTTTCGTGGCTACAGTAGTCTTCGAGCAACAACGACTCGTAGAGACACATGTAGGGATGGACAATCTCGGTCTCCGCTGGCATGGAATCACTCATGGGATTGGCTGGATCGGTACGGTACCGTATTTTTCGGAGAACAGTTGTTGTCGAAGGATGCGGCTGCGGGCGGGGGAGGAAAAGCACTTTTTTAAAACGTGGTTCGGAGGTAAATATCCTTACGTAGGTCGGAATTCTTCTCACGAATGGCCCGCACGGTATTGTTTGAGTGTCGGCACCGGATGCGAAGAAAAAAAAAATAAAAAAATGAGAGATTCCAAAAATTGGTGCCTCGGGTCAGCAAAAATCGTCGAACAAAGTTCCGAAAGAAGATTGTTAAGTAGAGAGGCAAGAAGAATTAATCTTGCTTCAAGCACTAAGTAACCTCACTCTGCCATATGAATTATAATACACGTGTAATTATTTTTCCATATTTTAATAATTGAAATTACTCTCAATTGATCTTAAATACATTACAATAAGTAATTTCGTATTTAAGTCACATGAAAAATTGATATACCTCAGCCCCCTTTCCAAACGTTCTCAAGAATTTAGAGTGTATAAGTGTGTTTCTTATCTGTGTTGAGACAGTACTCGTGCAACTGGCGAAGATCATTTCGCCCTAGCGATCCTTTTCAATGGACGCAAGGTTAAGTTACTTGCGGATTAGTAGAAAATGCAAGTTTTTATGATTCAAAAGTTTTTCTATTTAAGGGACTGAATCTAATACGAACCAGAGCCCATTAGATTAACCCTACTCGTACCAGCTCCACCAAGTTTGACGTAGTCATTCCAAACGACATATCCCTCTGGGGGATTTATGGATTCTTTCAATTACAATTTCTCGAACTACTATCAAAAAATATCGAGTCATTGAAGTAAGCGATTGCTTATATATTTTATGTCAATATGTAGGACCTACTTCCGGGAATCACTCAATATCCTTACAGTAAGGTTACATCACATTACACCCAACACTTTATCGCAACATACTTCGAGAAAGAAGGCAACAACAATATTATTATGATTATCATTACTGTATTATTTATCCTACTACTTTCATAGTTTTTGATTGATTATTGGAATGATTTCGAATAATATAATCAATCTCAAAATGGAAAAATCGCAATCCAACAAACCTTACGAGTACCTTACTTTCAAAGAAATATCCAGTTGTTTTTAAAAGTGCTGAGCTTACAGTAAGGTTTATCCTTACGATACATCACATTACACCCAACACTTTATCGCAACATAAGGTTACTGCGAGAAAGAAGGGCAACAATATTACACTTATCATTATTTTTTTTTACTTCTGCGGTAACTTTACTCGTATCACTTTAATTATTTTTTAAAAAATAAATGATCTCGAATTAAAAGGTTTACCGAGTGCTTATTGTTTAGGAATCAATCGACGGGGAATGATTTCACGTTGAATGTTGCCATTGTATTCGAGCATGGGTCTAGTCTGGGGGCTTGGTGGGGGTTTGGGTGGTTTGTTGGTGAGGTATCGATGTATTGTTGGTGATTGGGTTTCTTTCTTTTTGGTTTTGGGTTTTGCCATGGTGTTGTTGGGTGTGTTGAAAGTTGGGTGGGTTGGGTGGGTTGAAAGATACTTTTTATGTGTTTTTTGTGTCTTCGGACGTTTTGTTTTGACGTGTCGTGCGCGTAGGTTTCTACATGATTTAGTACGGTGCGTCGATGAGTTTTTCATGAGTTTTTCGGTAAGTTCCGCAAAAAATTCGGTGGGGGATGATTCGGAATCGAGCGGTGCAGTAAATCAGTCTGCTGTTTTAAAATGCTTTGTTTATCTACCTGTTGTGGTGATGAGCTTGGTAAGATTAGTTGGGATGATGCTCATAACCTGCGAAATGCTGTTGTGCTCCTATTGACTGTGATTAACGCATGTATTACAGCAATAAGAGTGAGGTTATTCACTAGTTGCTAGGGATTCATTCTCACACGGGTAACTTATGGCCTGCTCCGCGGAAAGGAAGATTCTTTTTTTTTTTTTCCGATTTTCTTGCGCGACGGGGGCCGACGCCACCGAGTTTCAATTCAACGCCGAACGTCCGTCTCGGTGCGAAAGAAATGCCGGGAGAGTCGCCCTTTTTTGCGGCGCAACGGTCGGTACATTGGTTGGTTCCCCCCGGAGCTCGCGGACGGTCGATCGCGAAAAAACGCTTCCGGTTGCGTCGTCGACGAAAAAGCTCGTTCGTTGGCCGGAAATTTGTCGAGCCGCAAATCAATCATCGGTCCGATTGCGATTGCGATTGCGATTTTGATTGTGATTTTGATTATTTTATCCATCCGTGTGGGTTGTTCGTTCGTGCGGGCGCGAGCGGTTTGCGGTTCGGTGCTCGCGACCCGAGAAATGCCCGCGAGCTCCCCGATCGCCGCCGCGGTTCAAAGAGGCGGGCATTGCAATAAGTAAGAGCGAGGTAACTTAACTTATTCGCCACCGGTTGCTAGGCAGGAATGATTGATTCATTCCTTCATCCCCGCACCCGGCGGTATCGGAAACATTAAAAGGCAATGGAAACGCGTTGCGCAGTAAGATTAGTGCAGATGCTTTTCCGACAACCGTGAATTTTGTGGGTGAGTCCGCAAGCGGACTCTCTTCGACGGTGATTCCGCGAAACTTATTAATGCATACCGTATGTGTACCGTATACGGGCGGAAGCAAGAGTCGTCGTTCTCCTGCTCCCGTACCGTTCCGTTGTAGCTCGTGGAAGGATGCGAATCCATTGTGTCCGAACCAACGAGCAAATCCCTCCGTGGGAAGTGTCCGTTCGAACGTTCCGTGCCATTCCGAACGACGACATTCCGAGTAGTACCAGCACTAGCACTATCACTACGAGTATCACTAGAGCTACTGCTCTACGGATGCGCAGTGTTTTTGGCTGGCAAGCAAATGGCATCGCAGCAGGCATGTCACGATTTCAAGGACGCAACCCGACGCGACGCACACGGCACCCGGAGGAAATGGAATGCCGTGCTCGTTCCAATGGGCACTCCGAATACGGTACCGGTTGGCAGATAACAAATAATAGAAGTAATAGAAGTAATAATCATGGTTTATTTCATTCCACGGATGGGTGCGGAAACGCGCCATTCATGCTGTATGTGCTAGGTATTTCGCCTCGCCTTGCCTTGCCGTGCGTGGATTGTTGCCGCAGCGCCAGGCCGCGCGGAGCATCCATCCATCCATCCACCCGCCCTTCCATTCGTGTTTCCGTTTGTGTTTCGACAAATGGACCGAGGGCACGCGAAAGCAAACCGCTCGATCGCTCGCTCTGTGGTTGTTGTTGCTGCTGCTGTTGTTATTGTCGGTGTTTTTTCACGGTGGATTGTTGCGTGCAAAGGGAGCGGTATCGGCAGGGAAACAAAAAAAAAAGGCACCGCCACGGAGCTCGGAACGCGGACCCGACGCAACCCAACCCAACCCTGCGATGCATCGCGCAATCCATGGCTCTGTCTACTACCGAACGGCGAGGCGCAGCGCAACACAACTCGTAAAGTACCACCGATCCCACCTAGGGAACCGGAGAAGACCGCGGGAATGAATCACCAACGACCAGCAGTCGGCCGGGAAAGCGAGAACGCAAATAAATAAATAATGGAATCGCGAAAGAAGAAGAACATCCGGTGAGCTTCGGAGTGGCGGCCGCGGAACAAACGCTGTTGTCGTTCGCTCGTCCGTCCCTCGCGAATCAGAAAGACTAATCGTTGACGTCCCACGGTCCGGTTGCGGATCGTTTATACAAACGATCGCGACGCGGTGTCGAGAGTTCAAATACATGCGTAAAACAGTTCCTCACGTTCGCTGCGCGACACGACACGGCATGGCACGGCATCGCACGGACCGACAGACACGGGTATCCGTCGCGTGCGGCCACCCAATCGACGCACCTGTTTCAAAATCAATAATACTACTACTGACAGCAACAATCCTGATAACAACGCATCTTCGTTCCCAACCGAGAGGCCGGCGGAGTCCCAGCGAGAAAGCGATCGTCGCGTTTTCCTCCGTTGCCCATTCCGCCTTCCCGGTCCGCGCTCGATGCGGTCGGCATCGTCCGACGAAGCGCAACGGAGCGAACTGCAACGACGGAGAAACAACAAAACAAAACAAAATCAAATCGAAATTCGGTGAGTCGGGTCGACGGCGTCGCGGCGAACGATAGGAAACGATATCGGAAAGGGCGATCCATACATTCATTCCTTCATTCATCGGCAGCGACAAAATCGCGTCGTTGTCGCAATCGCAATCGCAAACACATCCAAAGAAAACCAAGCGGCGTTTTTCGACCCTCGAACCTCGTCTGTCAGACAGAAATCTCATGTGTAGAACAGCCCTCACAATCCACACCGGAATCGATCCGTGACGAGCACGAATCGATCGGCCGGCGCAATTCCTACGGAACATTCGTTGTCCTCACCCAGACGAAGCCGTGCCACGCGTCGTAGTAGTTCTTCGAGACCAAAGCGAATGCAAATGCAAAGCAATGCAAACTCTCCGACCAACGACACAAAGATCGACACAACGACAAGACAAGACAACACAACCATAAACAACACCATCACGCCCGCTTCGCACTCACGTTTCGGGTCCGTCGTGCGCTGCAAACGCTGCGCTCTGCGCTTCCCACCCGCGAACATCACTGCCACCAGCCACGGGACGCGAAGGTTTCGCCTCCAAAAAGCATTGCTTCGCATCGCGTTCGTAGGTATCACGCGAGCGCGAGTACGAGTACCGCATGGCACCCACGAACGCTCGGCTCGCGCGTGCGGCGTGCGCAGATGCGGTAATTAGTTCGAGGCGCTCCCCGCCATCGTCGTTGTCTCGTGCGCGTAATTGTACGGTACCGCAACAACTTACTTGTACCGCAACCGCGAACACGAACACAAAGGAAAGGAACGGAACGAATGGTCCGCGGGAAGCATCTACCAGACTACTAGTAGTAGAATGAGTGAGGTGCGAGCAACATGTAGCGGCTTGGGATGTCGTGCAATAATGGTAAGGTTAATTAAATTAACCTTACCTCAATCTCGTTGCTTGCGGATTTTGTGGACGCCGAGACCGATGATGAGTGGTGATCGCTTCGTCGCGAGATGTGGGCCGGGGAACGATTTTTTTTTGGATGGATAATAGTGATTGATTGATTTGGGATTGAGATTGAGATTGATTGATCGAGGAGGATTGGTGATGAGATGGTGGACTTCGAGATGGATAGTATTCCTTCCGTCCATCCTTCGGAGAATGTTACGACAGACAGACCATTGGTTGGAAATGGGAGTCGATGGCCAGGTCGGGAACACCATGTTTTGTTTCTGTCCGTCGTTCCCAAATTGTCGAGTAATTTTACGAACTACTACGTACCGTACTACTAAGCTAAGGTTTAACCTTACCTACTATAGTAGTAACAATGAAGTACCGTAGTAGTAACTAACTATCAGGGCTACTATTTTTGTTGTAATACTGGTGTTGTTCACTGCTGATGTTCTCCCGAAGTAAACCTTACCTTGATCAATTTCCTTTGAAAGTGTCGAAAGACATGTTAGGTTGTTTGGGTTTCTTGTTGCATTGCTCTTCCTAGTCCCTTCTTGATTTCCATTCGCCCTGCCAATCATCGTGCTGATACATCGTCATGATTGCTTGTTAGACCATTCGTGCAACCACTATTACTAGTGCTGATACTAGTAGTAGTACTACTAGTTGCTCTAGTAGCTCTACCAGTGTTCGCACCCAAGGTTCACTAGGGAACAAGAAGATTGCTTCGTCCAACCAAAAGAGAAACAGCAATAACCCACCACTGCCGGTACTACTAATAGTACCAATCTTGAGATGAAGAATTGAGAACCCCAGCATAACGGTTTTCTACTACTGCAAGAAGGTGCATGTTTTAGTACTACTACTACTACTAGTAGTAGTAGGAGGAGTACTACTACCAGTAGGAAAAACTCTCAAAAGGGAGGATCATGAAACAAGTAGTAATTTGCAAGGAGCATCACGGCTCCTCCTGACTGTTGTGGTCTTCTTCTTGTGAGCTTCAAGAAGGCTGCTGCTACTATTACTTAAATAGGATCAAACTTTGTGGCTGTAGCAATAGCATTGAGGTATCTGTGAACTAGTAGTACTAGTAGTAGTACTATTTAGGATGGTGGCACCAAGAACGTCATAGCTCTGCTGCATTCTTCTTATTCTCGTTCTATTGGATTACCACTACTAGTAAACTGCTGTACGTAGTATTAGTACTACTACTACATTCCATTAGGTTGCTTCAATTGCATCGTCCTTCTTCTTATCGGTCTCTGCTCATTCTTTTTTCGTTGGTTTGGTTGCTACCACACCCACGATGGTCTCTTCTTCCTGTCTCCGGGACAAACCCAAGATGATAAAGAAACTCATCTCTTGGCTAGAAAGTTTTGAAACACCCATGCGTTCACTGCTGGTGCTTCCACACACAACAAACGGCTCGCAGCACCAGAAATTAGTAATTCAGCAATCAATTAGTACAATCTTTCGTCTCAAACAGAACTAGTACTAAAACTATAAATCTTGCCAAAGTCGTAATATAAGGACGAGGAAATGCCCACCGGGTCTCATCCGTCGGAGCTCCAGACACTGCTGGCACCAAAAATGCTACTAGTGACGCTGTCGGCCGTTGCAACGGCGATTTTTCTTCTCTTGTTGTTGTTGTTGTTGTTGTTGGTGACTTTGTTTTTGTTCCCCATGCCGTCGGTGAAAACATAGGTGCCGGAATCGTTTACCTGCAGATTTTCCCTTGCCCTCTGGGTCGATTTGAAATTCCGGATGAAGGTCCCGATCTTGACCTTGATTTCGGTCTCTTCGGTTTTCTTCCACCATCCGTTTTTGTCCCACACCAAGAATCTCCCGCCACTGCTCTCTACGGCTTCGAACAATTCTCTCACGATGGATTTCTTGCCGATTCGAGAGCATTCCGTGTGTTTTTCGCTCTTCGATTCGACCATTCCACGGAACATGATGTTCCCCGGATGAACCATTGCTGTTTTCCCCGATCGAAACAGCACGTCTCGGCAGGTCGGACAGTCCACAAAAGATTTCGAGTTTGGTACGGGCGACGACGTTTCGCTCCTGCTCTCGCTGCTGTCGTCCGTGTACCCTTCTTCTTCGTCGAGAATCGCTCGTAGTTTGATCCATTGCTTTATGTGCTTGGTTTTGACGATTCCGCCTTCGGTGATCGGGAGTGCGTCCGTCGCGATCCCGTACCCTAGAATGTCGTATTTGAGTTCGATGGGCCCCCCAACGTGGATTTTGAGTCTCGCCCTCATGGACGCCGTCCTCAACCCCACCAAAGTTGCCATCCCGCTAAACATTCGAAACCACTTTGTATCCGGAAGGCACATGTGGTAGGCTGCGATTCGCACGGGCATGCACTCCAGAAGTTTGAAACACAGGTGCACGTTCAGGTTCGTGTTGACTTCGTCCGTTTTGATGTCGCCTTGGGTTTCCTGAATGGTAGATGCTGCCGGAAACAAGATCATTACAATCCCGTTCCGTTGCGTATCCACATCCTCTACCGCTTTGGAAAACATGTAGTGTACAATCTTTGACTGGCAGGCAAATCGAATCGAAATTTGCATACGACAAGGAGCCACGAGTGCAAGAAATCAACGAAATGAGACTCGTTTCGAACGAATCGAACAAATAATAGTATTCCTGGTTGGCGTGCTGTTCCAATGCCGAAACCAACATTGCGTTTGGATCATCGAGCACTCGAACAGCACAGATCCAGCAAAATCAAAGCGCAACTCAGCTCAGCTGAGCACGGCACGGCACAGAACCGCAACCATCCCGATGGAGTGACTACTCACCCGTGTCCTCGCATCGAGTGCAAATCCGACGTCGGCCAGTGCCGCAAAAACCCGACGCCCGGCTTGGTCCCGAACGGGCAACAACTGGTGGTGGCCCTTCCGAAGACACTGGAGTTCGTTCTTGTCGAAATCCTTGACCACGCTGAGCGGCCGTTTCAGGGCCACGGATCCAAACACCTCGCAGACAAAATCGAGGTGCCGAAGATATCGCAGTGCCGCCTTTCGGACGTCAAAGAATTCGCATCGCAAAAACACGAGTCGATAGGCCCGTGTCTCGGTGTGATACAGCGGGCGCATCGCTTTGGTGGGGTCCCCCTCCAGTTGGTGGATTTCGAAGTGATCGGCCTTGATCTTGACCGCATCGAACTCGCTCTCGAATTCGTTCAGGGAAGCCTCGATCAGCTCGGGTGTTTCCGCGACGGCAAGGCTTCGAACCCCGTGCATCTCTTCGTGGATGGCGTTTCGATCGGTGACGGACAACTTCATCATCTCACGAGACAGGAAGCTGTCGATCTTTGCCTCGGAAGCAGACTCCAGCACAGAGGCATCGAGGTCGCTTTCGCCGTCGCGGTGATCCCAATCCGGGTTAGTTTTGAAGGAGGCCATGTTTTGTGTTTTGTACTCCTTCTTTTTGTCTCGCCTCGGACCTCCGACCTCGCCCCTCGTCGCTTTTTCGAAAGCTGGAGCAAAGCGCTGAAGCGGAAATGATGGAGACGACTGGGATGGACAGGGGCCGGAAGAAGCAAATCAAATCGTTCACCAAGTAACCGAATCGCAATCGTAATCGCAATCGCAACTACTTTTCACAGAGAAGCCCATGCTCAGTACATGGATCGGACGATTTTATGGTTGAATCAGGAATATACTATTCGTCCTTCCCTAAACACGTCCAGCTTTGAAACGACGTTCCGATGCGTGTATCGGTATTTTGTACTGTATTTTGAGAAGTCTACTCGTAGTGTTGAACAGGTGTTGAAAACGCTTGCATTCTCAGAAGGGATAAGATTTACTTGTAAGCTTAACCTTACTCTAGTAAGGTACAGTAATACGAGGTACTTCGTATAAAGTTTACACTGTTGATGGGAGTGGCGGCCCCTCTGATCGCTGTTAGAGAGTTTTTGCAAAAAATTGGGAATGCACGAGATGGGGGTGGATCGTTCTAACTTACTCGCAATCAAAATCAAAGGAATATCCACTGCTTGCGCTAAAAGGTAAGGTTACCCGTAGGCTTTTGTTAACGTAGTCTATGTGTATTGTATTTTATGTTTTCAGAAATCAATCAAAATATTAAGAGAATTTTGATCTTCAATGAATTCCTTCGCTGTTGATGTCATCGGGTCTGCCATTATTGAGGAACTAAAGAAGATGGCATTTATTGTGTAGGACAATAATGAAGCGCAATCAAAAATCACGACTCGGAACCTTCGGTTTTCTTATCAATCTTTGTGTAAATCTTACTCGTACGTTACGTTTTGCGTATTCAGGTAAAAATAAAAAAATCAAAATGCTTCTATTTTCATCGTAATCACTTAATTAATTAAAAATGGATCGGAGACCAAGGAAAACATAACACTTCAAACAGTGATCTCAAGGAGGAATGTTGCTGGTTCACGTCTTTCAACATCGTCGTTCTCTTGCGATCCGGATGACAAATCAACATGAAGCGGGCGAAAACCATTTCGTGCGATCCAAATCATCGAGAACGACACGACTTATCGACGATCCATACCTATCGACGATCCAAACCTTCCCCTCAGCCAATACAGTACCGTAAACAGTAAGGTTACCGATACTTGTGGTCGATTTCCTCGAACGGTCATCAAAAAATTCTACCGAGAGATAAGGTTACTGCAAGCCAGATCACCAAGGCATTAAGGCGAACCAGGGGTCATAATAGGGGGGAATGCGACACGATGCCCGCTTCAGTACAAAAACTTCGTTCAAATCTGAAAAAAAATTACCTATGCGTGGCACAAATAGCAAAAGCAGTCCCCTCATTTTTTTTTTCAATTTGTTTTCAACAAACACTAGTTAAAATACCTTAACTTGAGACAGTAACAACTCAATCAAAAATCAATTCTATCTTTATTTCAAATGAGATTACCTACATTATGGTTTAAACTCTTATAAACAAGAATATTCAATAAAAGTGAGGTTTTGAATGTGTCTAAAGTCATCTATTACTGATACCGTACAAGAATGTAGGCTATAACTTGTTGGCAATCTCACATGTTCTTCGGGGAGGAATCAAGTGTCACCTTTTTTTATTCATATGTGTTGGGTTTAGGGCATATCAATTTTAGTTGAGGCATAGTGATTTCTTTTCTATGGAACTGTTCGTGTATGCTCTTCTTTTTCAGTAAGTTACAGTTACAATTTTATCATTGAGCAAGTTCCTCACGCATGTTAAACAGAACTGCTAAGGTTACCCGCAACGTTTCTTCGGTCTGTCTCATTGTAAGGTTACCGTAAGATCCTTACGGTAAGGTGATAACAATCCGCTAGTTAACTTTTAGGAGAGTCCACCGTAATTATTGTTGTAAGATATCAACCCATGTTTTGACATCTGACATTGGTCTCAACAACTTCACAACGGCATATCATTATTATTTCAAACAGTCCCATCGGTGGAAGCCAGGGAAAGGAGAATGAAAACAACTACAAGCGTGTAACTCCCACCGAACAAGAATACCTCACTGCGATTTTGCCAATCGATACGCAGGATTAAGGATTCACTTTTCCTTGTTTTCTCAACAGCACGGATGCCAAGCATCTAATTCAAATTCCAAACACACCCAAACCGATTTCATTTCATCCCATTTAATCACAGCCCCCAACGAAAGTGAACAGAACTCTATCAGAGGCTCTTTCGCAGGCGAGATGGCGCCAAATCCTTCGCAGCCCGTGAACTCTGTGTTCGACGATCTTCCCGAAAGGACCGACGACAGTCACACCCATGCCATCTCCGATTCGTCTTCCTCGCCCACCGACTTTGTCAGCAGCTGCGACGATAGCCACAGCCGGGAAATGAACGAGAAACTGGAGGATAAGGAGGTTTTTGAAACGTCGGAAGAAATAGACTTTTCCAATTCCGACGCGAACGATGTGAACGTGAACGTGAACGGGAACCGCACGAGCACGTGCTCCACCTCCGAGGGAGAGAACATCGTTACCATCAATGGTCCTACCGACAATGAAATTCCCAGCATAAATCTCGATCTAGAATCGTCTTCTGCCGCTGCTGCCATTATAAACTCGCACGTGATTCGGTGCAACAGCATCGGCAACATCGACAACAACGGCAACCTTGCCAGCAACAACAATGGCCACCACCATTTATCCCCGGACGATATCTCCTCTTCCTCCTCTTCGTCTTCTACGTCTTCGGATGCGACTGCGCCTTACAGACCGCCGAACAAGGGACTGGAAGTCGACGGAATGCTCTCGAAGGAGTTGCTCCAGCTCTCCTTTGACGATCGCAACGCCATCAACGAAGAAATCCACGGAGTCCGGTGCATGGCTCCCACCGAAACGCCCGAGCTCCTGGGCCTGGGCCTCCAGGGACTCCAGCGAGAACTCGACGCGATTCCCTACAAACCGGCCTACGACCGGGCCCAGAACTACGCCCGGCTCCCCCAGTTTGCCCAGACCTCCTACGTCAACACGAACGAGTTCCGGCTCAAGTTTCTGCGCTGCGAGCTCTTTGACACGCGCAGGGCGGCCGTGAGGCTCATCAAGTACCTGGATCTGATGGTCGAGCTCTACGGAATGTTTGCCATCCAGCGGAAGGTCACTCTCAAGGACTTTTCCAAGCAGGAAATGCAGATACTGAGGGCCGGGTACTTCCAGCTCTTTCCCTTTCGGGATCGGAGCGGACGGCGGGTCATGTGCATAGTGGGGAAGATGGGCATGGAATTCGATCCGACTCTCCGGGTGAGTTTGCGGCGGCCGTGGATGCGCGGGGCATGGATGGAATCCGGCGTGACGGACCGAACGGTTTGTGAGTCTCGCTCGCTCACTCACACACTCGCTCGCTCGCATCTCACAATTCCTTTCGTTTCAATCACTTTTGTTTCCCCCCGGTCGAACAGCTCAAGGCCTACTTTTATTTCTGGATGACGGCATCCGAAGACGTCGAGAGCCAGCAAAAGGGAGTCGTCTTTCTGGTTTGGCCCGGTCCGAGTGATAGCCTGGGACGCATACCGAACCCAACGGATCGGTCCCTGCACCAAAAATGCAACGACGCGGCACCCATACGAATCGTAGCGGTCCACTTTTGTGTCCCCAACAAACCCTTCTTTCACCTCTTGCGAAGCATCATGACCTTTACCCTGGGCTTGCACTACCGCTTGCGACTCCGATTTCACGTGGGTGAGTAAACAAACCTACGACTATGAGCCGAACCGAAACCGCCAACTCCGCTTTTGCTGTTGTCTCGTGCGTTGATTTCTGGTTGCTAATACTAAACTGCATTTGTCAACCCCGCTCTATCGTGCCGTCGTGGTGTTTGTCGCACATGGAAGGCGAGGGCGTGGAACTCCAATACCTCTTGAAAAGTTACGGCATACCGGTTGGTTTGACCCCCATTACGGATAGCGGGAACGTGAAGACGACGTACCTGAAGCAATGGTTGCGCCTGCGAAAGATCATCGAGGTGGGAATCACACCCAACGGTCTAAAAACCAACACCGTATCGATCATTGAATGTCCCAGGTCCAACGACGTGATCTTCCGGCCGGGAACCTCGATGCTGAACCATCCCGGGAACGTTGTCTTTCGTGGTTTGATCGAGGCCAAGCAGGACCGGATCACCGTCAAGCGGGCCGAGAAGGAAGAGGTCGCCCTGGAAATCATCCACGAGATCAACAAAACCGGGGGGCGCTTTCTGACGTGGGACAACGGGGGCTGGTGGTCGGAACTCATCGATATTCCGCTGATCAGTGTCAAGATATCCATTTCCTACCGAGACTTCAAGACCAAGGTAAAAACGCTGGTGCAGCAGCACCAGCAGGAGCAACAGCGAAAGCAGTCCAAGCAACAAAGCCTGGATTGCAGCACCTTTGCCTTTATTCAGGACAACGGGCGAAAGCGAAAGCGATCCCCGGGTTTCCCGATGGGTTGCATTCCCAGCCGGACGAGGATCGAGGAATGAATGCATTATTATTATTTATTTGTGAATCATCCAAGCCAAAATGGCAATATTTATTTACTATCCCAGGCCTACATGAAAAGGGCTCCTGGAACACACGGGGAAAGCGGGTTGCCTATTTTGTGACTATTGGAACAATGCCATGGCCAAAGGCAGCCGGGAGCGATCGAATGGAATGCAAATGCAGACGCAAACGCAATTCGCTTACTACACTACCCTACCCTACCGGTGCATGATTTGTATGGACTCCTTGTTGGTCACGGACTCCCAGAGAGAATACAGACAGAAAGACAAAGAGACAGAGAAAGCACAGAGAAAGACCGATGTGCCACGTGGACAAATAATCGAGCCGAAAATATAACAACACCATCCTCAATCTGCATTCACTTCACGGGATATGGGATTGATTGATTCATTCCAGCTCCTCCGGGAGTAGCAAGATGGCTCGCCGTCTGTCTCTATCGGATTGGGGAATCCACGACGGAGACGACCGAGCCGAATAAAAATATACAGTAGCCAGATGAAAAAGGAATGGCACAGGACGCACAAAGCGGGGTATCGGGATGGACATTCCCAGCCAAGGGCAACGAAGAACGACAATCATCATTTTCTTTTAAAGAAAAAGAAGAGCGGGAACGCGTTGCTCGTTTGATTTATAATTGCATGAGAAGTAGTACATAATAGAATCATGAGAAAGCAAACAAAGAAGCCAACAGACGACATAATATCCATTACAATTGCGGCAGCATTCCTATCTAGTTGCGTGCATCGTCGTGACGGCACGAAACGAACTGGGCTGAGGTTTTCAAAGCTACCCATAGTCCTGTGCATTTCGTACAGGCCTGTCCTATATAGTACCATACCTGGTAACCACTCGATGATGGAGTCGTACCAGTATGACGCCATGCAACTTATTCAAACGCCTCGTTACTACCTTTCCAATCGTCGAAGATGTCACGTTTGATACGGTGATGACGACATCTTGACAGATTTGATTGACAGATGTGACTGCAACAGAATTAGATCTCATCAAAATTCTACAGCTGCCTGTAACTTACGGTAACCTTACGTATTTATTAATCTTACCGTACATCGGAACGCCATGGAACAATTTTTGATTGAAGACTGTTTCGTTGATCGTTACGGAGTGGCTGTTCGATTATTTCTGTCGTGTGTATTCGGCACGAAAAAGCGGGTGGTACCTTACGTGCATTCAATTCAAGAAAAACCGTAAATTATGAGTTGGCAATCTTACAAGTTTCTCCGTTCTTCCTCTTCTGGTAGCGCAAGAACCGTTATTATCAATCCCATACCCAATCGAGCGGCAGGAAATCGTCGCGAAGACTGCATGGAAAATATTATCCCCGCACGTAAGTTACCACATAGGTTCTCAACCGATGGGCTTTGTACGTTGAAATCTTCGACCTTGCATACAACTACTAAGGTTTACTTCGTGTTCGATTTGGTGCGACGATTTCGACACGCACGTCATTCATGCAGTATTGCTTGTCGAGAAATCTGGAACAAATGCAACACACATGTGATCGCAATAGTATGATTGAAAAATTAACGTTGTCCAATAAATATACCTTCTCTTGGGCAAAGCTACGGAAGAAGGCTAAGAACCCAAGCAAAGTGCTGCACTGGCAAGAGAAGAATACGACTTCAACCCCAAAGTCTAGAAGAATGGTACGTTGTTTCTGGGAACAGAATTAAATTCGGAACTTATTCTTCTTGCACATTCTTTGGCCTTAAATAAGAAACAAATGCGCCATAATGTTGAACCACCCATTTCGCCTTACCATATCGTCTACCGAAAGACGAATTCACAAAATTAGTATCAGGCGCAGATGGCATACACCAATACCATCAATTATCATCAGCCAGCACGAGCGATATTCACTTATTGCACACCTGTCGTGGTTGGTCGTATTTTACAGAAAAAGCGAAGCAACGTCTTGCCCGTGAAACATTTCGCACTCGTACTCGTTTTTTTAGAGTACAAATGTAATGCTCGTACGAACTCGCAATTCTGAAACTTCAAAACAGACTAGAACAGTGCAAATGGGTTGCGAGCGATCGGATTCCAGACCAAAAACAGAAAAACGGCACTGAACCAACCACGTCGGAATTCGAAAGGCTCATACTCGGGAGGGTTCCTGGCTAATATCTCTTTTCGGGAGAGAAACAAACAGAACTCAGTGCCCATTGTCAACGTCGAAAATTACTTTGAGAACCGCTAAAACGGGTTTGTTGCGACAACCGTCACGTTTTGTCTCTGTTGTTACATTAACTAATCGATAATTCATCACAAAACATCATCGTTCCTCATATCTTTTCCGAATTGATTTCTGGACGCTAAGCACAAACGCTACGGATTTTTCGGGTAAGTAGGTTCTGTTTTCGATCGCGGATGCGTTCGAAGATAATTGCCGTAGTCAGTCAGGTACTACCGGTATGCAAGCGGTATGAAATCGGTACTGCATATCTGTCCAACAAAAATTACTTACACAATCCTTCTCTCAACTTTTTGAATCCCATCCATCCGAACGTTCTGATAGGTTGCGTATTACGTACACCAGGCTGGCACGGACGTTCACAAACTAACTTTCCAAACAAACACAACTCGAATCCAAGAAAGTCAAATCGGAACGGAACCAAAACAGAAACCAAACCCAAATCAAAAACGCCACCATGGCCTCCACCCCCCAAGATTTTGCCCAGAGGCTGAACAACAGCGCTGCCTTGTGCATCGAGGTAGGCTATCACGACCGTGCCATTGCATCCCTGCAGCGAGCCCTCAAGCTGTGCGAAGATCGTTTCCACGACTCAACCTTGGCCGTTGCGAACTGCACGCTGGACGATTGCATCGTCTTTTCCGAGACCAGCAGCCTCGCTTCCACGATTCGGAGCAGCAGCATCGGCAGCGACAGCAACACGGCCACCACCAGTTCGGAAAGCACCGGTCCTTCCGACGATACTCCCTCCGCCCGCAGCACAAAGAGACGGCGGCTCGATCGGATTCCAACCAGCAGCTCCCGCAACAAGTCAACGACCTCTCACTCCCACTCGCCCGGTACGTACGTCTACCGAACACCGATCCGAATCCCGAAACAAGAGAGTGGCAACCAGCAGCAGGGTCTTGGATCCATCCTGTATCTGGTGATCGTCTTCAACTTGGCACTGGCGCACCAGCTCAAGGCCCTCGAGCTCGGGCGGCGTCTCCAGCGATCACGGAATTCTTGCGGTTCGTCTCCTTCCAACGTTGCCAGACTGGCTTCCCAGTCGGTCCGCAAGTCTCTCCTCTTGTACGAGCTCCTGGTGGAATACTGGTCCAAGCTCCAGCGCGATCCAGAACGGGACAACATCGATTCACCAACCACCGCGACTGCCACTGCCGCTGCCGCTGCTTCTTCCTGCAATTCCACCACGCAGAGCCTCCGGTTCCGCATGGTCCTCTCCAACAACCTCAGCCGGATCTACCGGTGGGCCGGGGAAACCTTCAAGGAACGCTCGTGCCTCGAGGACCTGCTGTCGGCGGTTCTGGTGGAACAGCACCTTTGCTGCAGCGCGACGACCCTGCGGCGGCGATCGCAATCGCAGCACCACTACCAGCGGCACGGTCCGGTTCTGGACGGATTCTTATCCAACACGGCGACCCTGGCGACGGACAACCTCTCGGCCGGTGCGGCCTGAGTCGAATCGAATGGAATCGAGTCGAATCCAACGGAGACGAGTCGAGTTGGACTTGGATTGAGGAAGGAAGAAAGGAACGAATGGATGGCAACATGTATAGAAGTAGTAATATGGCACGGCACAGCACAGCACAGCACAAAATTATATTTGGCATGGCTCAGCATTAGCATTGTAACCAATAGGAACCCACCCATTGCAAAAACCATTTCTGGTGTCTTCTTCTATCTACAAACGCTGCTGCAGTGGATTCCGACTACTATACACAAGGAATTCTATGCGCATCGATGGTCCCATGCTTCGGGGCTGTGTCCTCGAGCTTCTTCTTTCCAAAGAAAGAAACGAAGCCTTTTGGTCTTAGTACTATTCGTGAGCGATCAACAAAGAAACCGAGTCGATCCATTTTTTTTTCTGTCGTGGAATGATGCAATGCAGTCCTCCTCAGTGCTGCTCTGCCATCCGATCTGCATACTAGTACCCGTACCACCAATGCATTGGATGATAATTGAACGAAACATTGTTGATCCGTCCATTCTTCCCCATTACTGCTAGTACTTGTTGGTGGTGTTTGCTTCTTCTTTATTCTTGTCTTTCTCTTCTTCTTCAGTTGAGAGCACTGCCGGTGGGAACTAGTACTAGTAGTAGTAGTACTAGTACCACCAGCACGGCAAGAAACAAGGACTCCTGCTCTGTGACCTGCTGCTTCTCTCTTTCAACAAGTTCTACACTCTTCTTCCTTGTTTCCAGACTCTTTGCTTTTGCTGGTTTGATGTTATTCTGTCTGCTATGCCGTCCCAATTGTTCAACAAAAAGACTGCAGATGAAGGAGAACTGTTGTCGATACTACGATGATTACGTACGTACGTACGTACGAGCCTACAAACTCGGTTTCTGCTGAAGTCATCTACTACGTACTACCGTACCTAGTTGTAGGTCCTAGTAGTAAGTTACTGGGACATACGCATGAACTTGCTGGGATGAAATTTTGGTACCGATAGGTGTGATGAAAAATCTAAAGCTTGGCTCCTGTACCGGTAGCACAGTGTAGCGGTACTAGGGAATACTCCCAGCTGACAGGAAAGTGCAATGCAACAAGAAGGTCAGCAAGGAAGAACAAGCAAATGCCCGACCATACTCAGAAAAACAAGAAACAGCAGGTAGTAGTAGTAGTAGTAACAACAGGAGGGGAGGACAGAAGTTGGCAGCCCCCGGGTCTGCTGTCGTGCTTGTTGCTCTTGTTTTCACTGGTACCGGCGGTACATTGCGTTGCATTCGACGGCACTGCACTGCACTGTGCTACGGAAAGGCACAACAGCAAGAACAATGGGTCGATTTGTTTGTTCGACGACAATACTACTAGTCCTAGGTTGTCGGGTCAACACAACAACCGAGCCGAGACTCCATCGGTCCGTTCCTTGTTTCATTTTGACGAATCGGATGCATCAGATATGAGGATTGTTCTCTCTCTCTCTCTCCTGCATTCAAACCTACATTCACGGACTATATGCGTTCGTGCAACAATGAGTAGTATCTCGCATCGGATGCTGGGAGCAGTGTTTTCTTCGACGAAACCGGATGCGTAACGTGCATCGATATCTTTCCGACAGACGTCATACGGCAGCAGCTAGTAGCTACATCATACGCAAAAAACGTAGGACTCCTTTTCAATCCATTCTACAAAGGGCATGTACTCGGACACGTTTCATCCAAGCACATGATTAGTTGTGATGACGGATCGCAGTCTCGTTCAGTCTCGTTCGGTCCAGCCTAGTCCAGTCCAGTCCAGTCCAGTCCAGTCCAGTCCAATCAAGTCCACAGTCCACTTTCATTCGTGCCACTGCAGTCGACGGTGGATGAATCGATGACTGCTCTCGATCGAATGTTTCCAACAACAGCAGCAGCAGCAACAACAACGTCCTCCTTCATCGACAACTAGATATCCATCCCTGTCTTGTATCTTGGGTTTGCCGACCGTGCTCGATGATTGATTGATTGATTGATTAATTCCACCCAGGTAGCACAAAGCAATACGGTAGAATGCATAGAACAATAACAATCCTAATAATGGTAAATTCGTTGCAATTTCGTGCTTCGAGCGAGATGGGTTGGTGAAAATTGATTTGCTCGATAGGATGTACGCGATGCAGTATATCAGTCG
Source organism: Pseudo-nitzschia pungens (assembly GCA_037355855.1). Classification (NCBI taxonomy): domain Eukaryota; phylum Bacillariophyta; class Bacillariophyceae; order Bacillariales; family Bacillariaceae; genus Pseudo-nitzschia; species Pseudo-nitzschia pungens. The sequence continues at coordinate 392,270 of CM074764.1, read as the reverse complement.
TGTCGTGTCGTGTCCTGTCCGATGCATCAATCAAGCCAATCAAATCAATCAATCAATTAGGCAGGATTGATCATCGATCCACCGCTTCCCATTGCGTTTTGTGGAAAGGGACCTCTCGCATCCGGGTCCAGGCTGTCGTCGTGGTCCACGGCGAAAAGCAAGCAAATACGCCGCGTGGAGATCGTACAATGATTCAGTCAGTTATTCATTTCCGTTATTCCACCGGACGGACAGAGTGAGAAAAGATCATTTGCATTTCATACAATCGACATGCACCAAATCAAATCAAATCAAACCAAATCAAAATCAAATCTCCAAATCAAATCAAATAAAACCAAATCAAACCCAAACCCAAACCCAAACACATCCAACCCAACCCAACCCAACCTACCCCTGGTATTCCATCGTCGCCCGATCCCCGTTGAAATCCTCCGACCGCTTGTCCTTCCGAAAGAGAACCTCCCCGCTGAATTCGTCGACGATTTCCTCGAAGTCCTCCAGGTCCTCCAGATCCGACACCACCACGTCGGTGATTTCCGGGATGCGCGCGTTGAGCCAGACCGCAGCCCTCCCCAGAACCGTCGATCGCTTGTGCCAAAAGGCCCCGTCCAGTGCCAGCGTCACCTCCGGCCCGCAGACCTCCACCAGCTCGATGGATCCGGTGATGCCGATCTGTGCGGCCCTGTCGTGGCAGCCGAACATGGTGGTACCGTACTCGCTGTCGACAAATTCGTCGAGGCACAGCCGCACGTTGTCCTCGTCGAGGTACATCGTGTCGGGAACAATGGCGTCGGCGCGCCAGTCGTCGTACGTGTTGGAGAGTCGCGAGGAGGAGGACGAGGACGACGAGAAGGACGAGAAGGAGGCAGAGGCGGCGGATGCGCGAGTCGTTGCTGGGGGTGCGACTGCCACAAATGCGTGGCAACCGCCTTCCATCGGGCGGCTCACCGCGATCGCAACCATTGCATATTTCAGTGCCAGCATAGCCAGAGCAAGCGTATTTCTGTTGTTGCTGTTGTTGCTGTTGTTGCTGCTGCTGCTGCTGCTGCTGCTGCTGCTGCTGCTGCTGCCGCTGCCGCTGCTGCTAGGAACACCTGCCATACTTCGCATCATCGTATTGTCTCTCTTCGTGTTCTGGGAAAACAATGATTATTCTTTTACGTCGGAGTGGGAAGAGGAAAGTTGGGAGTTAGGGATTGTGGATTTTCGATCGTCACTCATGGTTCATTATTTTGAAGCAAAGAATGAAGATAACTTGTTTTCTACGATCAGCTGGTACAAGGACGATGTAGTAAGGTTAACTTACCGGTAGCTCTTTGTTTTGATGAGAGAGTATGGACATGGAGTAAGATTAAAGATTACGGTTATACCGTGTAGATGAAATGCACTAATTCGTACATACCGTACATACCCAACCAATGAAATGGTTGATTTCTCTAGACTTCATCGAACGAAAAAAAATCTTTCAGGGCATTAATATTTTTTTATTTTTTGGATACGGTACGAACCAGCCCAACGCGTAACCAACCGTGCTGGCGACGCGCTCATTGTCACTCTTTCCGATCTCAAAATCTTCGTTCCCAATCCATCAATACATCCCAGGTTCCGGAAAAAAATCAATAGGTACGGGTATTACTCTAACGTGCCTGAACCGTGTCAATCACTATAGCAGTGTGGGATGTGGTGTGCGAGTCGAGCCAAGCTTGACCCGACACGGTTGCGATCTGCAATGTCATGCCATGTCATGCTGCCATGCCATGTCGTGCTTGTTGACTCCAGCTGTTGAGTGTTGACTGCTGTTGACTCTTGCTACGGCTGCCAGGAAAATCCCTCGGAATACAACCGCAGCGTGTCGCCGGCACGATGGGGTCCGACGACCCGGACCGCCCACAGTTCCAGGAGGTGCGAGACCACCAGGTCCCTGGCCTGGGGTCCGCCGTCCAGAGCTTCCAGGGCAAAAAATTCCTCCGTGTAGCGCTGCAGGCATTCGCGAAAGATTGGTTCGTGGACGATGTCTCGCGGGCAGGCAATGGCAACGGCGCCGATCATGGCGGTTGCGGTTGCGGACGAGAGACTTTCGCCGTTGTTGTTGTTGTCGTCGTCGTCGTCGTTCCAATCAGTCCGGTCCCAGTCATCCAGCGTGTCCCAGTCGTCGTCGTCGTCGTCGTCATCCCGGTAGTCGGCATTGCTCGAGAGCGAATCGAACCTCGACTCCACGAGCTGTCCCACGAATTCCCTCGGTGCCGGGTATCCCAGCTCGGGGAGCAGCGTCTCGATCCATGCGCACATGACGCGGATGGCTCGCAGTTCTTCTTCTTCTTGTTGCTTGTCGATTTTGTTTTCAATTTCTGAATTTGGTTGTGGTTGGCGCAGGGCACCATCATCATTTGTACTACTACTACTACTACTACTACTACTAGTATAGTCCACGGGCGTGGCGAGTCCGAGGATCCGTTCGGCCCTGGTCCAGACGGGGGATTGAACAAAGGCGTTGATGGAAACGCTCGGGGACAGAGTTTCGACGTGGTGGAACCAGAACGCGGGGATGTACAGGCAGTCCCCCGGACGGAGGACGACCTCCAGGTCGGGTTCCGGGAGTCGTTCGTTCCACGCAGGAAGATTGCCATCACCGTCACCGTCACCACCACTATCCGTATTGCCATCACTATCACAGTCCGTATCACGGCACTCGCGCTGGCGATCGAAATCGATCTGCGACTTTCTCGCCCGCGGATGGCAGTCGGGATACAGGCGGAGCTCGACCGATCGGCCCGGGGCGTAAAAGACAAAGCGCTTGCTTCCCGATACCTGAACAAATACATTGTCGTCCGTGTCGTAGTGGGCCTGCGTCACGACCCCCGTTCCTCCCATCCAAACGCTCAGCGGCGGCGGCGGCTCGTCGTGTTCGGTTGGTTCTTCTTCTGGTGGGGGTGATGCTGCGGGTGCGTCGTTGTTGTCGTGGAGAGGTAGAAAGGGCGGCGACATATCCAGGTCCTTCCACATCTTGCACGCCTCTCGGTGGTAGTAGGTGGGCGCGACGTCTTTCAACGGGGACGTAAAATACACGTATTCGTGATCGCCTCCGTCACGGTTACAACTACTAGTACTACTACTAGCAGTATGATTGGGGTTCTCCTTTTTCTTTTCGATCGATTCTCTCAGGTCCGAAACCTCGAGGGTGACGAGCCGCGTCGGATCGAGAGAGGCTTCCGTGTCCGGCAAGAGATAGCTCTTTCCACTTGTTTGACCGCCACCGCCTCCGCCTCCGGAATCGGTGTACATAAAGTGCCGATCCGTCGAGATCTTTGCCGTCACGTATACCCGATCGTGGGCGATGCGATCGCACATGGCTCCCACCGACAACCCCGAGTCGTCGGCGAAAAGGTTTCTTGCGCGATTCGGCAACAGCACCGGGCGATAGCTGTGACTGGGGTCAGCTGGAGGAGGTTTCGGTTTCGGTTGCTCTTGCTTGGCCATTGTGCAAAATCGACGAACCAGGGGAGACAAGCGACAGCGGAGGGAAACGGTTCTCTTCATAGTGATGCACTAGCTAGTAGTAGCCAATACCCTAACTTTTCGATGGAGTGGCCGAGCGGGTTGTTGCTGGTATACTTCTTGGGATTGATATTATTTTATGAATCTTTCTGATGCCCTGTGACGATGAACGATGCCTGTTGGCAGATCGAATTCATCATACCGAACCGGTAGAATTAGTAATCACTAGCTACTACTTCTATTCCGAATCCCAGAACTAGTATGTGTTCGATGTTCGATCGGATTCCTGTATTGACATCGATTGGGAGGGATTGGAGATCGGATCGGGGCAAGGACCGTGTGGTGGTATCCATTGTAATCGAGGCAGCACGCGTCGTTCAGTTGCCGTCTCTGAGTTCTGAGTTCTCAGTTCTCAGATGTTGTTTGTTAGGTTGACACTAAGATCTTACGTGGTAAAGTACTTGTACGAGTACCAGGTACACCAGTTAGGGAAGATCATATTAATTATCATTGTTGATTATGGGTAACCTTACTCGGATTCATGTTGCCGTACGCACGACGCACGATACGAGAGAAGAAAAATCAGGGTTCAAGAAAAACCCGAGCGAGGCCAGACCGTCGAAGAAGTGCTCTGTGGGTTAGTATTGGTAAACCTTACTAATTACTGCTGTTATTAGAGCTCTGCTGCTGCAGTTTGTTTTTCACAATCATCATAATATTATTATGATCATTACGAGTTGCTCTATCCCTCCTCCTATCTATCCAGCACTACTATCCAATGATTCTCCCAGAACCTCCATTCTTGTCACTCCTTCTGTGAAAAGATCTCGGTTTAAGAAAAATAAAAAAATGGGTCTCACTATTTTTACAGTCCTTATGAAATAATATAACTCCACTCTTCTTTTGGTCTCTAAACAAGCAAGAAGATCTACAGTAATATAAACAACAAACTACTCGTAATGAACCGTTCTGAGATCGTACAAAATTTTGACAAAACCGAAATGGCAGCAATTGATTGTTGCGCAAGTCCCAGGAGGAGTCCTCTCTTCTACTACTACTACTACTACTACTACCGTACTAGACACGTTCAAAGTATGTCGCATCCTTTCCGGTTTTCTCTTTCAAGTTCAGTTCCAAGAACGATTCTCTGGTGAGGAGACCGACAACCGTACCGCCATCGGCTCCTCCAACCACTACAATCCAACGCAATCCCAGCAACGTGAACAAGTTGTAGGCTTTCGACACCGGAAAATTCTCCGGAACCGTATAGGCACCTCGATTCATAACCGCGGCCAGGTCCAAAACATCGTCCTTGCAATCTGGGTTCAGCCACGAAATCACGACAACATTCGTCCTAGGATTCAAACCAACGCGGGCGAATCCTCGCAGGGTGGAACCGCCCTGCTGGTGGTGTGGACTGGGAGAAAAAATAGTTTCCATTGTCCTGTCGCTCTCGCTCGACTCCGAGCTGTGATCGGCGTTGCTGGCAATGTCCTCTACACGCAGTTCTACTGGTTGATCGTCTTGCTCGTCATCCTCCTCCTCCTCGTCGCTTTCTACCACGTCCTCGCCACCTCCATCGATGCCCGCGTCCTCGTCTTCGTGCTCGTGCTCTATAAAATTGCTCGGAACCAACCCGGAGACATCTACCATTGGCATCGTGATGTCGTCGGCAAGGCGTCGTTTCTTGTCTTCTGTCAGCACCATTTTCATTTTTACTGCCGACCTCAACAACCCCCACATGGAGGTGGGCGATTTTGCTTCCTCTTCTTCCATTTCTTCCACGTAATTGATGTTGTAAAGACCGTCTTTGGCAACGTACGCATATTTCATCGGTCCCCGATTGCTGTTGCCGAGCTTGTCGGAAGCGCTCCGAGCGCTGTCGGAAATGCTCCTCTCTATAGCATCGTCCCCGGGACCGACCTTTTCGAACACCCCAAACTCCATCAGGGCAATGATCTGCTTCCTTCGCACCAGACCCTGGAAATGGCCGTCCTTGTCGACCACCGGGAATCCGTGGTGGCTGGTGCTCCGCAGGATCTCGACCAGGCGAACAGCCCGTTCTTTTTCCCGGACCGTTACAGGTGGCGAGGCCATGATCTGTCGGACCGTAATGACGTCGAAACAATCGTCCTTGGCATGGCAGAGGTACGGATACCCCTTGAGTTTCATCAATACCTCGTAGACCCCATCGTTGTACACCATGTGTGCGACATAGTTCGAGATGACGACTACGATCATGGCCGGCAGCAGGATTTTCATTTGTCCCGTTCCCTCGACCAGAATCACGCAAGTGCTAACGGTGGATCTCTGTGCAGGATTCGTTCGTTCGGCAGGAAAATACCGCGAGCGGACCAGGGCAAGGCATCGATCACAATCAAACATGAGCGGATGGATGGATTCCAAAAAGAAAAAGAAACAGGAGTGAGCAACGCCAAGAACCGCAATGGTTTGTGAATCTTTATTTAAAAAGAAAAAAAACAAAACAAACCCGGGAACACAGTGGCACGCGAAGCGAAGCGAAACGAACCTGAATTCCCGCCATCATGGCACCGACCCCCAGGAGCGCAAAGGACGACGCGTCGATGTTTTCGTCGACATGTTGGTTGAGAAACACCCCAAAGGCGGCTCCGAAACTGGCACCGGACACGACGATCGGGGTAAACAGTCCGCTGGGAATGCTGGTGGTGTTGGTGACGAGCATCAGGAGAAAGAAGACCGCTCCGACAATGGCCAGGGTCGATGCGAAGAACTGGCCGGGTTCGCTGAGAATGCGCACGATGGCCTTGGCCCGCGACCCGAAAAAGATGGTCGCCATCTGGTTGACCTGGCCCTCTTCGCAAAAAAACTGTCGCTCGGCAGCCGCGGCCGCGAAGGCAGCGGTCTCCTCGTGGCACACCCACGGCATGGTCGGCAGCAGGAACATGACGACCGAGTTGATGAGGCTGATGTACGAGATGCGAAGAAGTTTCATGCCCTTGGTCTGGAATTGTTTTCCGCTCTTCCTCTTGAGCTCGCCGAATGCCTTGCAAAACCATCCGCCTGTGGTTTGGTCGTTTGGTTGGTTGGTTGGATCGTTTTTTTGGAGAGAAGGGGAACGGGAGTCCGTTGTTTCGAACAAATAAAAGGAGTTTTGAAAGAAAGCAGCAAAAGCAAAAGTTAATGGCATCCCGCATAGCATCAATAGTCGGCAGAAGCTGCCCCGAACTGCGCTAAACTGCGCTAAACCGCGCTAAACCACGCCCAACTAAGTTACGCTACGCTAAACTGAGCCAGACTAAGTTACGCTGCGCTATCCTACGTACCGAGGACTCCCCCACCGATTCCCATGGCGACCCAGAAGGGGATCTCGACGAACCGGTGGCCGATGCTGTCGTCATTGTCCCCCGTGTAGCTCCCAAAGGTGATAGCACCGTAGTCCGAGAGGTTTCCCCTGTAGTACGCCAGACAGAACGTCCCGACGCTGTTGGCCACCAGGATCCGCAGGAACATGCCCTGGTCGAAAAAGGTGGAAATGTCGTCCATGATGAAGAGCATCCCGCCGATGGGTGCCCCAAAGGAGGCGGCGAATCCGCACGCCGCCCCCACCGTGATGAGCTTTCGCCGCTCGGCGTCGTTGGCAAAATAGGACAAGTCGCTCGTGGCCTTGACCCAAAGCCAGTACAAAATCGGCTCCGACTCGGGATCGATGCTCTGGTCGTACACGCTCGTCTTCCCCGTCTTCGTTGTTGTCGGGCGGATGCGTCCTCCCTTGTTTCGTTTCCAGTGGTCCTTCCACGCCTTGATCTCGAGCACCAGCCAGCTCAGGATCGTCCCGCAGTGGGCCAGTGTGGCACCGGCGCAGGCTCCGATCATGACGAGGGGTCCCTCCATTCCCACCGCCATGGACGATCCGACACTCAACACGGAGCCGACCATCTTGACGACCACAAACAAAAGGTTGTCGAATTTCTTGACGCGGATCCCGTTGAGGTAGGCCTTGACCTCCGGGATTCCGCTCCCCACCGCCTCCGGGACTCCCGGCCAGTACAGGCACAGGGCCGCCGCCGCATCCGCCAGCAGGAGGGACACCAGGCAGTATGCGCCAAAGACGAACCAAAAGGTATAGGTTCCCTCATCTATATTGTCGTGGTCGTTGTTGTTGTCGTTGTTGTTGTTGTGGTTGCTGAGGGCCAACCAATTGGCGAGCGTTCGGGTTCTCCACGACACCAATTCCTCCGTGACAGAGACGATTACCACGGTGGTAAACCCCGAAAAGAGTGCGCATGCAATCGTCAGAATCCATCGAATCGTGTTCTTGGAATAGATTCGCGCTCCGTTGTTGCTGGTTCCCAGCAGAAGTTCGCGCTTGGCTGACCGGGACCATTGTTGTCGAAGCAAAACAAAATAACAGATGAGACGGGAGCAAAAGAGAAGAGAAAACGTGGGAACAAGACAGGGCAAAACGGAACAGAACAGAACGGAACGGAACGGAACGGAACAGATCCATGCAACTCGATTGAGATGCCACCCATCCGAGTATGCGAGTATGTGTACTATCTGTTTGTATTTCGGACGACTGATTCATGAATGCATCACTCGCCACTCGCCACTCGCCACTCGCCACTCGATATTGATCTTCCGCTAGAGTACGGTACTGTACAGATATTTGATTTTTCACTCCCTTGATCCCTCACTCACTCACCTTCGATCGAATACTCATTGACGACCCGCTCAAAGTCGAGGCTGCCGTCGGAATTCTTTCGTTTCTGTGTTGCGGGTTTTGTTTTTGTTTTCGTGGGAACCGCACCGGGCTTGTTGGCAGGCAGCAACCGCGACGATTCGCCGACTCCGTGGGTCGAAACCGGGCCGTTGTCTTCTAATCCCCGCGCCATGGCTTGGATCCGATCGATGAAGAGAGACTTGGGTGGGTTGCTGCTGTTGTAGTTGCTGTTGTTCTCTGGTCAGGGTACGGGTACGGGTACGGATACGGGAACGGGTACTTGTAGTTTGTTTTCATTCGGTTTGCAGCGATGCGATTGAAACCTTCACAAGTAGTAGTAGTAGTAGTGGTTCACTACTATTCGCATACTCACAGCAGACAAGGGGCACGGCAACTACGGTTTGAACATACATATATTATCATGTACTTGTCTGTTTTGCAACAAGCTGTAAGCAAGGATGGTTGTTGAAAGAGCTCTACTGCGTATGTTACTTCCTGCAACAAGGCAACATGCTTTGCAGTTGTCGCAGACTTGTTTTTGGTTGTGATTGTTTTTGTTGATGAGACGCCTTCAAGTTTTGGTACCGGTAGTTTTAAGCAGGTAGTAAGATCTTACCCGTGCTGTATTATTATTAGTAAGGTTACTACGTAAATGTACTTCGTATTACTTTTAGTACCGGTATTATTATTATTTTTTTTCCTACCGTTCCGCTAGTACGAGCAATAGCTTTGGGCTTATGCCTTAGGTCCTGTCTGTGAGCTATCGGATGCGTCACAACGGAATCTCAAAAAATCAAAACAACCAGCCTACCGTACGGTACACAATCGTTACGGAATGATTACCAGATTGGTTACGGGTGCGTGTACTGCGTAAGATTATCTGGTTGTCGAGGGAATGAGGAATGCACGAGTATGAATTTGAATTTTCGCGGGACCCCCTCTCAAACGGAAATAGATTTTGCAGGCTAGCGTGGAAGCGCGACCGTCGTGGCAAAACAATCTCCAAACGAATTCTTAGGGCAAGGCAAGTGCGAAAGGCAATGTAGGATCATATGATCTGTACCATTGACCCAAGCCTACCATTGTCCAGTGCCATAGTGAACAGAGCTGAACAGTGAGGAATGAGCAGGTACAGTAGAATGTAGAGTAGTAGGCAGGGTTGCTGAACAGGCGTCTTTGGTACGGATACTATTCTCATTGTTTTTGCAAAGAGCGAGCCTTAAAGCTGTCTACGTGAATGACCGACAATGGCGGTCTGAGAAAAAGTTCCCACCCTTCTTCCCACCCTTGTTGCGATGCACCCCTTTGCAACTGCTAGTACTAGCATGGGACTAAAGCCCTGCTACATGCGGCAATCGCATATGTGATTACACTTTCTCTCTACTAGTAGCTTTGTTAGCCTGCCAACCTACTACTAGTATGTCTAATAGTTAGTAGTACCTATACCTATACTACATAGTAGGACCGCAGGTCCCATAGCTCTTACTAGTAGGAGGGTTGGTCAACGAGCAACACAACACCTCAGACCGGTAGTTGCTGGCCAGACAAGACGGCGCCCGGGAATTTTGCATAGCAGATTCTGGATGGAAAATACAAAGTTAAGAAGTTAGTATTCCTCATGTAGTACTAGTACTATATGTACAAGTAGTACGTACTACTTCCTCCGTTCCGAAATAACTGTTCGATGACCGAAACGTGTGCGTTCCGTTTTAACTGTTCGTTTGTGTAGAAAATATGTAAAAGTTGTACTACAGAATTAAAATAGTTAAAATAGGTGCGCATCGTTCAAAAAACTCACTTCAAACAAACAAACAAAAATAACTAGTGTTATCACGCAAAATACGACAATTAATTAATTTTAATTAATTAATCGATAGGCTATCTTTGGACGATAAAACGGAAGACGAGAACTCTCTTCCTGTTTCTATCACCTATACCTGGACAAAAATTCAGTGTCTTAGCTTTCAAAAGAACCTTCCCCGAGGTTCAAATGCCAGGTGGAACCCTTTCAACCGGTAAAATCACATTGAAAGGGCAAAACGGGCCGTTTTCAAGTCCTAATGAAAAATAGACCAATAGCGCGAGCCTATCAGTGTCTAACCAGGCATAAGGACTTAGTTGAGGAGAGTTTAACCCAAAAAGAACGATTTGAATTGGTTGAAAATTGATCGATACACAAGCTTGTATGTGCCAAACGAACAGTTATTTCGGAACGGAGGAAGTACAAGTAATCGTACGAGTAAGGTCACCGTACGAATTCCGAATGATCCTCCACCTCCTCATAAGGTTTACCACTACTCCTGATACCGTACTATAGAACACTTTTTGACACCTACTAAGGAGTATTTGGTACCACTATTCAGTAAGTAACCTTAACTAACAGTAAGATTTACCGTCCAAATAGTACATCATAATGTTTTCATCAATTAATTATGTAACGCCGATAGGCCATCCAATTAGTTGTTCGTTTTTGACGTCAACAACAAACGGAAACATAGCGCGAGACGTTATCGGTTTTTTGGATTCCCGAAGAAAATGAAGAAAAAGTAGCCATGTCAGTGTTGTTTTTCTAAGTGCAAAATGACTATTTTTTTGACTGTCTATAAAAATTATACTATCGAAAATACCAGGTACTTCTTCTTTTTTAGAATCTTTAATAAGTCATTCTTTTCGAATATCATTCCAAAAAATCATTATTGGTCGTTGCCAACAGTTCTTGAGAAGCAATGAATACCATTTAAACAACGTTGTCTGAAAATAAAACCAAGGTCCTAGTATGTTGATTGACAATGTTCCTCAATTGAATGTATACCCTTAGTAGCAACCTGCTTTAACTTTGAAATGGCTATTCTACTGTGTAATGATAAACTATTTTGCGACGCGACTCGACAGGACAAATAATTTATTATATATCGCATAGTTGGCCTCAGAGAATGGAAACACGTCATTTGTCATTGAAGTCGCGCACGTGGGCGACCAAAACCGTCCACAGTAAGAATTCCTTCCTTGTGTCTCACTTATGTACCACGTATGTGTTAATCAAGTGTACACGTACTAGATGTTCTCGAAACAATCTAGTTGCTTTACAGTTGACAATATTCGTGCACAAGTAAATCCTACTTCTACCGTAATTACGAGTCTCTCGTTTCACGAATAGTCTCACTTCTTTTCCTTTCGCATGCCGCGAAATCGTTGTTCGGTCGTAGTAGACCCACCCGTTGTTGACGACTCTCCAAGTGTGACACAAGAGTGGATTCAGTTTTCGACTCCTCGCCATTATCAAGCAAACGAAGTCAGTAGTAGGTGGTAAGCATTCGTTTAGAGTCAGCATTGATTTCTGCTGGCGGTTCGTGCTACTACTTGTATTGTCGTACTACAGGGAGGAGTGTGTTTCACCATCTCCGTTCCTGTGGGTTGGATAAACTCCGGTTCGGTTTCGGGTTAACTCATCCCATCCTGTTTGTTTTTTTCTACTCACAGCAGTTTTCAGCACGGCATCGAGATCAAGTCATGGCTGCTCTCTCCACAGCCATTCGTGATCCATCTCCATCCCCGGCTGCGGTGACTCCAACAATAACCGCTTTGTCCAGCCCGATGACCGTGCCTTCTCTTCCTTCTCCCATGAGAGCAGCCCCTGGATTACCCACGGAAACTTCTACACTGTCTCGGATGTCGACCTTTCTCGTAGAAAGAGACGATCGAGATCGAGATCGAGATCGAGATCTAGATCGAGAACAGCCCTCCTGTGCTTCCGACTGCTTTTCCTTGCAGCAACAAGAGCATCAGCAGCAGCATCAGCAGCAGCAGCAACAGCAGAATCTACTACACCACCCTTCCACTATTGCCTGCACCGAAATCGGTGCTTCCCGGCAATCACTTTCGTCATCTGTGGTAACAAACGCTTCTCTATTCACCACCGAAGTGAACATGAATGTTCTGGATGAGGATGAGGCCATGCGTCGATTGCTCCGTGATCTCTCCGAAGACGAAATCGACATTGTAGTGGAGCTCTTTGGGGACGAGAACACTTCCGGAGCGAGCCCCGTAGTGGGCGTAGCTGCGGAATCCAAACCCAGCGTCGCTGCTACTACTAGGGGAAACCACGACAACTCCAATCTTCTCCCATCCGGTGGGTTGGACACGGAAACCGAGATCGAGATCGAGATCGAGACCGAGACCAAGATACTCCCTCCCAGCAACACCGAACGGAATCAACCCGCTAGCGAGGAGCTCCAGTGGGAAGGAGAGGGTGCCAAATTCAAACCGCTGCTACCCTTTCCAGGGTGTTTCGTTCCTCGGGAGGATCATCGCCTGCTGTATCCCACGGGTGTGGTTTCCCGTTCCGAGAACAAGAACAAGAACAACGACAACAACAACAACAACAGCTGTAGCAATGCTCAAAATTCTCGTGTCCTGTTTCCAGAGATATTCGGAGTCCTTCCGCAGCCCAACCGAACAGAGGACGACAAAGCGAACCAATCAATTCCACAGCCTTTTGATTCTGGTTTTCACTGTTCTTTGAATCATCCTGCTGCTGCATGGCTCGTTCGCGATGGGTGCCAGTCCAACCAAACCAAGACCGGCACCAACGCAACAAAGAAGAAGCAAGACGAGGTGGGACACCCTGGTGATAACGACAAGAAGGATTGCGTCGATGGTCCTCCTCCATTGCTGGATGACGCCGCTATTCCGTTGCCCCTCAAGAAGCGAAAGATTCTCGATGCTTTTGGCACCAGGGCGTCCACAGAGACTCTTCCCCAATCCTTCGAGACCACCGAGTCCTCCAGGGAATCCACCAACACCAGTTGCGTCTCCGTTACGGAGGAGGATGCGGCACGCGAGCTTCGCACGAAGAAGCAGGAAACCGAGAGCGGAGAGGACACCGAAGAAGGCCCAAAGAAGAAGAGGAGGAAGACAAAGACGGAGACCAAGAAGAGCCAGGAGTCCGTCACGTACATGACACAGCCCACCACCCTCGACGAAGACAGATGGAACCGTCGTCTGGTGAAGGCCAAGGCCTTCATCCAGAGACACGGGCACGGGCGCATCCCCATCAAGTATCCACAGGATCACGACCTGGCTAATTGGGCCAAGAGGCAACGCTACCACTACAAGCTACTGGAAAAGCACCTCAGCAACGGGAATGGTGGTACCTCGAAGACTACGGTGCGAAACACTCTGGAAGCGGCCATCGCGGCAACCCAGCGCAAGGACGGCGACAGCTTTCAGAAAGCCTCCGCAATTCGTCGCAGCAATCCAAACGTTCAGATTATCAAGTGCCTCATGACGCCCAAGCGCCTCCAGGCTCTGATGGACATTGGCTTTTGTTTGGACAACCCGGCGGGTCGATGGGAACACAACTACCAGCGCTTGAAGGAATTTGCCCGAAGGAACCAGGGAAGCACCGCCCCTTGCAAGCATACCGACCGCGACCTCTTCAAGTGGGTGGGAACCCAGAGGTACGAAATGACTCTGTTCCGGAAGGGAAAGGGTAAAACCTACATGACCCAGGAACGAATGGACAAGCTCAACGACATTGGTTTCGATTGGGGCAGCACCAAAAGAGCCAGGTTCAACAAATTGAACAGTGACGGAGTGCTCGTTCGGGCCCGAGCGAGATTCCGTTCATCCGATTTGGACTGCGAGTAGAAGCAAAGGAGAGGAGAACGCGAAACGGATGGAGAGGAAAGGAAAGAAAAGGAAAGAAAAGGAAAAGCATGAGTTTTCACTCGTTGGGAGAAGATGGAAATGAGCCTTCCATTTTGAATAAATACGGGAGGGAGGAGAGGGTAAGGGATAGGAATGAAAAAGAACAAGCCTTCCAAAATTATGTGCCGGGGGGGAGGAGAGGGATTGGAAAGTAAAGGAAAGGAAAGGAACAAGAGCGATCAGCGCGGGTAGGGGACGATGACAGGAACAATCGTTATTCAAGGGATAGGGTGGAATGGCAGAAAGAGCTATGCTCATCATGACACATCGTGATTCACGGGACGGGAATGCGTGGGGTGGGATTGGAAAGGGAAGGGAAGGGAACGATCGACAGGATCGTTGACACATCGTGATTCACGGGACGGGAATGCGTGGGGTGGGATTGGAAAGGGAAGGGAAGGGAAGGGAAGGGAACGATCGACAGGATCGTTATTCATGGGACGGGGTTGGGTGGGACAGGAAGGGACGGGACGGGAACGATCGACAAGATCGTTATTCATGGGAAGGGACGGGAACGATCGACAAGATCGTTATTCATGGGACGGGACGGGAACGATCGACAAGATCGTTATTCATGGGAAGGGACGGGAACGATCGACAAGATCGTTATTCATGGGAAGGGAAGGGAACGATCGACAAGATCGTTATTCATGGGATGGGACGGGAAGGGAAGGGAAGGGAACGATTGACAAGATTGTTATTCATAAGACGGGATTGGTGGGATGGGATGGGATGGGATGGGACGGCAATGAGCCGGCAACGAGGGAGGAGAAAGGGAGGGTAGAACAACCTTACCAGGGAGAGAAACCAACATGCTTATTCGTATTATATTTTGTTTTCATATTTGCATATTAAAATTTAGCCATACATTCTGAAAGAAATAGCTCACGGCATTACTCTTAGGACCTGTCGAAAGCAGACCTACCAAGCACAGGTCACGAATGGCGCAAGAAAGCTCCAAGCAAGACACTAATGACAAATTCGCGTGCAAAGAGTGTCGTAAATCTAAGGCAGGTGAATAGAACAGTCCCGAAGCCTTTATGTTGTATCTACTATAATAGTGTTACAATTACGTGTGATTACAGTTTCCAAAATTTTGTAAAAGAATTCCCATCGACTGATTGACAGAATGAAGCAAAATTTACGGACGGAGGGACGATCCGTCTTCCGTCATGGATCGAGCTCGGGCCGAAGTTCCTTCCTTGTAGGCTTCCTTTCTACGTTCCTAGCGGTTTCTGGGTCCCGCACAACATGCAACAAGAAGCTCGATAGAGGGGGACGATATTTCTGTTGAGACAAAGTAGTCAAATGAAGAACGGACAGACGAAATAATGAAGGAATCACAGTTCAGAGGAGAAGAAATATAACGCGAAGGAGAAGACAAACAAAGCACTAAAACAGATGGCAAGAGGTGCAAACTAGCAAATATTTCGAGCTCACAAAGTCAATAGTAAGGACACAAATATGGTGAATCTGCGATGAAGACAAGACAGTTGGACAAATATTCAATGTCCCCAACTGAAGGTACTTAGAGCAGCGACAAAAGAGATATTGGCGAGCTCAACACAGGAAGAGGTTTAGGAGTGATTTACAATGGTTGTTAGAACAATCGTTGGGATTATTGGAGGAGAATACCTGGCTCATATTTTGTAAAAGATAGAATCCAATAAAGTAACACTTCTATTAACCCGTATATTTCAACCATCTCAACATTCTTCGAAGAACGTTTTGAGTTATAAGCGTTGAAAGTCAATCGGATCAGTAGAAGATAAACAGAATATCCAAGTAAGTCACCAACAGCAAAACAAGAACATGGGCGAGAGCAAACCGAAATCCATAAAGGTGGATGTGCCAACCTTTAGTGTGGATACAGAAGATGGATTCGCGAGTTGGTGGGCTTACCTAAAAGCGTATGCAGCGCAAAAGGACTTTGTCGATATCCTGAAAGAGGACCGACACAAGGATTTGCCGGAAAAGGAGGAAGATGATGATCCAAGTAAACCCCATTCCGACAAGAACAAAGCAGCAGTGTTGAAGAACCAGTTAGCAGTGTCAGCCATGCAAATTGCTTTTGCAAAAGGAGAAATGATTGGGTGTTTGGCGATGGTGCACACCTCTATTTCCAAGGATTGGCCAATCGGACAAGCACACATCATTGTCAAGGATCTATTTGCCGAGTATCGAGGAGATCCGGCAACAGCAATGTTTGACCAGAGAAGAGAGATGGCTAGACTTACCATGGGAAACAAAGAAAACCCGAGAGATTTCTTCGCCAGACTGGCAAAGATCGAGTTGAAGTATGCGGATCGAACTCAGGGAATCAGTGAGGAAGAGAAGTTGGTGTTAGTCTACACCAAAGCACCTGACTTGTACCAGCAAACACTCATTCGAAAGCGAGAGGAAGCACTGAAAGAGAACAAGAAGGCACCGCGAATTCGGGATATCAAACAGGCAATGATCACATTGTGGAAGGCAATGAATGAGCGCGACAAAGAAAAGTCTCGAGTAGAGTACAGTCTCACGACGAACGAGTACAATTACGACGGTCAGAAAACCAATAACGGCAAGAAGAACAATGGATACAACCAGAAGAAATGTTACAATTGTGGGAAGCACGGACACATCAAACGCGATTGTCCAGAGTTAGTAAAGAAGTGCAAACATTGTGGCAAACAGGGGCACAACGAGGACAACTGTTGGGACAAGCATCCAGAGAAGAAGCCAAAGTGGTGGAAAAGCAAGCAATCGACAGAGGTGGCGGCGTTATCCATTGGTACAGAACTGGCGCTGGCAAGGATTGAGCAATGCATGATGTGCCAGGAAATCCACCATGGTGAGGACTCGAACTCAGATACAGAAAGAAGTAGTAGCCTTACTGAACTGAATAGACCGAAAGAAATGAAAGCCAAAGCAAAGAGACGCAGGCGCAAACGCGTCAAGAATAATAAACAGGTACAAAAGGTACAGCGTGGCTACGGCAAACAAACGAGAAAGCAACGATATACCGGATGTTGCAAACAGTACAGCCGTGGACACGACCAAAGACTGTGTAACACTCCGATACAAAGACCCAAGACACACACGAGTAAACAATCAAAAGGGTGTTGCGGGAGTAATAAACATGTCCGGAAGGTGTGCGGGATTGGAGGGCCGACGCGTAAGAAACAAATTAAAATGGAGAGAAAAGGATGGTATCGTGCGCCAAAGCACACATACCAGAGACCAATGCTGGGTCAAGTACAGTCAGTTACTGAAGTGATCGACTGCAACGGACAGATACAAGGTTGGAGTATGAAATTGAAAGCAGTGCCGGCGAACACTGAAAGTGATATGGTGATATCCATGCAGCAATACATACATGCTGCTGAACAGCTGGAGTCTCGGACACGCAGGACGTATATGATTCGGGACTGGTCGGACAGACGTGCAGAGTGCGAGCACGACGAGATTCAACGGATGCGGGAATACGAAAATGACGCGCAAGCAGGACCAGATGAGTATGTAATGCTGAACGCCGGAACAGACACGGCAGTCACAGCAAACACGACATCGGAGTCGCTATACTCACCCTATATATGGATCGCAGATACAGGAGCAACGTGTCACATCACGAATAGCCGGGTAGGCTCAGTTCCTTCCAAGAACGCTAACGCACGACTAAAGACCGCAAACCACTCCTTGGATGCGAGTGGAAACAGGATGCAAGCAGTTGCAATAGTGGATATACCAGGTATTGTACGAGGACCGAAGGGAACTACCACATTAATTCGCATGAAAGACTGCAGATATGGGGGATCTAAATTCAATCTTTGCTCCATAACCAAACTAACTGACAATGGTTGGACCATGACGGGAGACAAAACAGGAATCTACTTGTATAAGGGTAAGCAGAAGTTGCATTTTGACATACCAATCCACTCGACAGAAGGAAAACTGTGGGCACTGAGGATCGAACGGACACACAACAACAACTGTTCGGAGGAATGCGCGTTGACAACACAACAACAAACTACAGAAGGGATCTCATTGCAACAAGCACACGAGTTATGTGGACACGCAAACGTTAGAAGCACAAAGCAAACAGCAAAGCATCTGGGCTGGAGGCTGAAGAATACTAAACAACAAACATGTGAGGCCTGCGCAGTGGGGAAAGCCCGACAAACTAATCTTGGCGGTGGAGAGAAGATCGCAGCTACGAAGATCGGACAGAAGTGGTACCTCGATGGACTCTCACTTAAAGAACCGAAGAAGGGAAGAGTGGTGTTTCCATACAACAATTGTCTAACAGTGGCAGTGGAGGGTCTGACAGGAGGAACCATCATGGGGTGGTACAAATCAAAGAAAGGATTCATTCAAGAATTCTGTACCAAGTTCAATCGTCTCAAGAAGAACGGCAAGCCTATTGAGTATGTACGTTGCGATGATGGCGGAGAGAACTACAAGTTCGAGAGTGCGTTGAACGGAAAGGACTGGAGAATGAATGCTCAGTTTGAATACACAGCAAAGACGCCTCAACGAAATTCGCGAGTAGAGACGAAACTATACTATTTATGTGGAAAGGCGCGCTCAGCGTTGACTGCAGCAAACGTGCCGGACAAATACAGATATGTGCTGTTTACTCACTTCCTTAAGTGGGCGGCACAAACGGATATGTTGACAGTAGTGAAGGTACATGACAGACTGTTAACTGGGCATGAGCACATGTATGGGTGCTTGCCTAAGTGGGTCAACAATCTACAGGTGGCAGGAATGGCCGGGGTTGTCAAGACACACACCAGAGGTACGGCGAAAGTTAAGGCACGTGGCAAAACATGTCTGTTTGTCCATTATGCCGAGAACCATGCCGGAGATTGCTATGTTATGTATGATCCACACACAAAGAAGCTACTGTACTCTCGAGATGTGCAATGGCTTGGAAGAATGTACTATGAGAAGACAGCTATGCCGGGAATACAGGTTGAAATCGATGGCGTCAACACAATCGAAGACGAGCAGTCGGTGGAGACTGACGGTAGCAACAGCAGTTCGAACAGTCAAGACGAGTCGGTTCAGACAGAATTTATCGATTTCGAGGCGGAACAGCCGTTGTTCGATACACAAGACGAATCCGAAGCAAGTTATGAGTCAGACAGCAGTGAAAGTGTCCCAGATACAAGAATGATTCGGGCTGTAACACGTGCCGGAAGGCAAATCAGAGCGCCGTTGGCACACGATGGGACAGAGTTGGCAGCACTGGCAATACAGGATGGATATGCAGAAGAAACTTGTCTACTGGGACTAGACGAAGCGGGCGCAAGTGCGCTGGATGAGGTCTACGATGAGAGTATGATGGCAGAAGAGGCAGTCCTATTTACATTAACAAAAGGTGAGAAAATATTCGTGTCAGTTGAACATGCTTTTGGGTATATAGACGCAACAAAACAGCATCGTTTGGTCGCAGCAGCACTATCAGATGACAGAGGGGAGTTATTTCTTGTGGGAGCTACAGGCGAAAACTATGGGAATACAGAAGAACTCAATGTAATGAATTACAAGCAGGCAATGCAGACAGTCGACCGAAAGGAATGGGAAAAGGCTATCAAAGTGGAACATGACAAGATGGTTAAATACAACGTGTTTGAAGTGGTGAATCGAAAGGATCTACCAGCTGGAACCAAGCTGTTTGACAGTACTTGGGCCATGAAGAAGAAGCCCAATGGAGTATTCAGGGCTAGAAATGCATTTCGAGGGTTTCAGCAAGAGGATGGGAAACACTACGACAGCCACGACAAGTCAGCACCAGTGGCCACAGAAGTGAGTATTCGAATCTGTTTCGTGTTAGCATTGGCGGCAAACTGGTACCAACATCTAGTGGATGTGGAGGGAGCATTCTTGAATGGCGAATTCCAGGATCCGGAGAAACATCAGATCTATATGAAAATTCCGGAGGCGTATGAAAAGTGGTACCCAAAGTGGGGAGTGTTCAAATTATTGAAAACACAGTATGGAACAGTGCAGGCAGCGCTACAGTATTATCGAGAATGTTGCAAGGCGTTGGCATTTATGGGATTTAAGAGAAATCCAGCGGAACCATGTGTGTTCTATAAGTATGAGAAAGAGGAACTCGTTTTGTTCGTGCTCTGGGTAGATGACTGCTGTATTTCGGGGCCTAAGAAGTTGGTCTTGAAAACAGTAAAACAATTCATGAGCTTATGGGATTGCAAAGACTTGGGGCAATTGGAAGAGTATGTGGGCTGCCAGGTGGAAAGAGAACCAGGACAAGTAAGACTGACACAACCAGTAAAGGTGCAGCGATTCGTAGACGAATTCGGATGCACAGGCGGTACAGGACCAAGCAATAAAGCCCCAACTACACCAGCAGAGCCGGGAAGTGTTTTGGAGTTCAATCCGGAAATAGATGAACCTTTAATGCCGGAAGAACAGACTAAATATCGATCTGGAGTGGGCATTTTGTTGCACATGATGAGATGGAGTAGACCGGATGTACTTAATGCTGTGAGAGAATTGTCGAGCCACATGCAACAAGCGGGAACCAAAAGTATGAAAGCACTAAAGAGAGTCATGAATTTTATTGTGTCAACCAAGAAGAAGGGATTCACAATTAAGGTAAATAAGCCCGGTGCATGGAATGGACGACGGGGCAAATACAAGTTCACGATCAGCGGCAAGTGTGATTCGGAGTATGCGAAACACAGTAGCAGAAGAAGTGTGAATGCCGGAATAGTGTACCTGGAGGGCGCAATTGTGAAGCAATTCAGCAAAATGATGCCAATTATAGCACTGTCAACAACAGAAGCAGAGCTGTATTCAGCAGTACTTACTGCACAGGATATGATGTTTGTGTATCACATAATGATCAACATGGAACTGGAAATTGAGTTGCCAATGATATTGTACTGTGATAACAAGGGCACAGTTGATTTGGCGAACAACTGGTCTGTGGGAGGAAGAACCAGGCATATAGATGTCAAACAGAATTTTCTCCGGGAATTGAAGGAGAGAGGATTCCTCATGGTGAAGTGGAGAACTGGGAATGATATGACACCAGACATGCATACTAAGAATTTGTCTCGAGATTTATTTAACCAATACAGCAGTGAATTGGTCAGCTGAACAGGTTAAATAGGGAAGTGTGTTGAGACAAAGTAGTCAAATGAAGAACGGACAGACGAAATAATGAAGGAATCACAGTTCAGAGGAGAAGAAATATAACGCGAAGGAGAAGACAAACAAAGCACTAAAACAGATGGCAAGAGGTGCAAACTAGCAAATATTTCGAGCTCACAAAGTCAATAGTAAGGACACAAATATGGTGAATCTGCGATGAAGACAAGACAGTTGGACAAATATTCAATGTCCCCAACTGAAGGTACTTAGAGCAGCGACAAAAGAGATATTGGCGAGCTCAACACAGGAAGAGGTTTAGGAGTGATTTACAATGGTTGTTAGAACAATCGTTGGGATTATTGGAGGAGAATACCTGGCTCATATTTTGTAAAAGATAGAATCCAATAAAGTAACACTTCTATTAACCCGTATATTTCAACCATCTCAACAATTTCCCCGTTCTTTCCGTTCCGTTCCGTTCCTTGGTCAGTCCCGTAACGGAGCGTCTCGGTTGGAGCGATCGCAGCAGCTGCTGGGACCCCTGTGCGTGCGATTCCCAAGAAGAAAATCCTCGAGACTGGAGTCTTCCACGATCAGGAGCGCCTCGTCGATCATGGAGAGAAGATCCGATTGCGCCTGCGCCCGCGCCTGCACATTCGCCTGCGACTGTGATCTTGGGAAGACAACGGCATCGAACGCCGTGGAAACGCTTTCGAGGAAGGCAATTGGTAGGACCGGCTTGGTATCGTTGTTGTTCCTGGGAGCGGTTCCGGTTCCGGCGGATAACGATGATGGAGTGTTGAAGCAGGGCATGATGGCGACTGTGGCGAGTAGTACTAGTAGTAGTAGCAGCAGCAGTGGGTGCAAAGTTCTTTGGATGGTGTTCTGGTCTGAATAATGGGTGTATTCGTTTCTGAATGGAAGGAAGTGACGGGGGGTCGTCTGTGTGGGGAGTGATGCGTGTGTTTCTCAGAATACTGCTACCGTAAGGTTACCCTGACAGAAGTTTGGAGAAATATAGTTTTTTCGGTATGGAACAAATACTACTACTATGATAGAAAGAAGGTGTTTCGTACAAATTTTGTGTTTCAATTTTAGGACGATAACTCACTCCCTGGGCCATGTCAAGTTTACACGACATCCAATCCACCAGTACTTATAGTTTATAAGTTGTAGTTGTAGCTTTTAGAAGAACTATCAGGGACAGTCACATACCGGTAACATGTTATTAATTAAGATGGCCAGCACGTCAATTGCAATAAGTACGACGTAGTTTCCAAGAAAAGAATACAAATCGTGCGAGAAGGAAGAAAAGAGATGCGATCGCATTAATCAAAATATTTGGAAGAAAACACTCACAATAAGTATTTAGTTCTGTCATTAAAACAAGACTCTTTTTCCCTTATCGGAAGTTGCAAAGTCGATTGGGAGCTAATGATCATTGCCCCTTCAACAAATATACCTTCATTTGGAAGGTCCTCCTCAATAGAAGAACAGCTTTGGAGGAGCCACACCTGGTCATTCCATCATAGCGTAATGATCCCCGAGTAATCTTAGTCCACTTCCAGCAATAAATAAGAATACTAAGCTTCTCAGTAATAGCCTAAACTTCAATCAGATTTGGTATGCAGCAATTCACAGGAAGGGAGCACCTTCTGAAACAGCCAATCCCCCCCCCCCCACTTTTTACCCGGGGATTTGATTGTTTAAAAAAACCTTCATCAAAGACATGTTTCTCGACATTTCTTGACTTAGGGGTCTCCACTCACTGCCGAAATCTACTCGTAGTCTCTTGGTTTGATTGAGAATGATAAAAAGAATGTTCGACCGGGAAGGAACCCTGAATTACTACTATTGATGGCATTATTTCATGGATGACTGCTAGTATTGTACGGTAGGTCTACTATCAAGGCACTGTACTGACGAACTCATTCGCTCCGCACCTTCTTGTTATCATTCCTTCAGCTACTACTACTAGTAGTACTACTAGTTTTGGGTTCGCGTTTGTCCGGAGATGTGTCCCGATACAGAAGTCATACTCGCATCGTAAAAGGTAACCTTAATTAATTACTTCGTACCAGCCACAAACAGTTTCGAACTAAGGTTACTAACAGTGACGTCCGCAACTTACAACAAGAGTCGAATAAATATAAAATACTACAAAATTCTCAACAGCTGTCCGTTGGTTCTACGCGCCTGTGTATTAATTTCTACGTGGACCGAAGGACAGCTGTTACTAGGAATTTCGAAGTAAATACGGTAAATGTGAGTTGTTCAATCACAATGAGGAGTGAATTAGTAAGTTAACTATGAAAGTGTCTTCTCAAAATCACACATACGAAGTAACCTCCAGTCCAAAATACCGTGTCGATGACTCTTATGTGAGCGTTCAAAAATCGTGTAAGATCTTATCGTTAAGAGTCATCGATACAGTATTTTGGACCAGAGGTAGTAAGATCTTACACCTGAAGGTCGAGAAGAAGAATGGCAGTAAGGTTACTTGTACGCAATCGAAGTAAGAGTACATACTAACCTTATCGTAGAGCACCTATTTTCTTCATTATTTTTATTTGCAAACAAATCATAATATATCAATCATTGTAAGTTCGGTAATCGTGGAAGTATTCCTAGTTGATTGTTCGATATCCTGTCAAGAACGTGTAATGCACTATCGTATGCTATAATCTCTGAGATACTTCTAATGGTCCCGCTTGAGAACCCCGAGTTTGGCTTTTTAGGACCATAAGTACGACGGCCAAGAAATGTTTTGGTCGCGTAATGCTCGTCGTGCATCCCGGATCCCGGCCAAATGCTACTACTACCGTACCGAACTACAGTAATCTTACTACTACTTCTAATAATATTGGAAAGTGGACGTGGCACAGAAGACTACTCGATAGGGTCGAATCATCGGGGCCGATATCGTTCGATCGTAAAATGGACGCGGCACGACTGCTCGGGTGGTGGAATGGATGATTCACGATCCACCGAACCGGATACCGTATTCCAAACCAGGGTGTCTGTCTCGGATCTTTGATTCCGAAGAGCACGAGGAGACGAGACGAGACGAGACGGGACGAGTTTTCGTTTGATTTTGATTGAGATGAGTTGAGAGAGAAATACGACTGTGAAATGAAATGCTGCGATGAAATAAATAAACAGTAATAAAATGCGGATGTAATCAATCAAAATCAAAAACAATTCAATTCAGCCGAGTGTGTTCCAAACCTTCTCGACACCGTTGGCACATTTCACAATCCAGATCCTTCCATTTCTGTCCCAATCCATTGAGGTGCAACCAGCCATACCACACCAAACCGAAGCAAACAATGCCGAGTCCAATCCAAACCACGTCACCCCGGGCTACTACTAGTAGTAGTCTTTCTCTCCTCTCCGAACTCTATGCACCATCGGCTCTTCCTGGTGCTTCTTCGCACCCACTAGTGGGTCCGGTGCTGCCCCCATCATTGGAAAGCAATCCCGACAGTTCCTCCTTCTCCCATCCCACCAACAGCAGCCAAGGTCACCATTACTCCTCTGCAAGCGGCACACTCCGAGGCAGTCCGCCCTCTGCTTCTTCTTCTGCTTCTTCTTCTTCGGTCACCAGCCCCTTGATGTTTCACGTCATTGGGATCTTGATGGTGGCCTCCGTTGCGGTCCTGGGACTGTCCATTCTCTCGTGGTTTCTCATCGGTTGCTACACCGGGACTGGAAGCAGCGGGACCCGCCGGAGCTACCTCCGCGATCGAAATCGAGATCGAGATGCGGACGACGGCGACGACCAGGACACCGTGAGCCTCCATCTCGACGAGCTGCAAGGCCATCGAGAGCGACTCCGAGCTCGATACGAAGAACTCGAAACCGACGCCTGGAACTCATCCGTTCCCTCCCACATTAGCATTCCCAGTGGCAACTCCAATCGAAATGGCAACGCCAACGCCAACGCCAACGCCAACTGCAATGGCAATGGCAACCGAGAAAGCCGCACCAATCCGACCAAGGGAAACGCGGCGGCCTCGGAACGTCCCCGACGATTCGCCCAGAGCCAGCGCCGACGACGCCGTAGGCGCAACTTCTTTTGCACTACTACCACCATGAGCTATTTCCGGCACCACGAGACCCGAGAAGAAGGAGACGAGAGCACGGCTCTCACAACATTGTCTCGGGACAGCAGCCTAGCGAGCCTTCGTTCCACGGCCCGTGGAGTCGATTTGGCAATGGTTTCTCCATCTCCGTCGCCATCGCCATCCTCGTCCGATTCCGCTCCCGTCGATCCCTCGGGTCTCCGCCTTTCGGACGCGGTCACCGCCACGGGTTCGGATACCGAGTCGTTTCCCCACGCCACGATCCAATTCAGGATCCCCATCAACGGGAGTTTCGACGGTTGCGACGACGCAAGGAACGTCGATGTCGACGTCGACGTCGACGTCGACGTCGATCTCCTCCGCGATTTTCTGTCCCACACGGAGGACTACGTCTCGTATCCCCGATCCAAGCTCACGATCTTGCTGCGGGCGCGGGCGCCCTCTACACCAAAGGAGGAGGAGGAGCTGTCCCGCCTTCGATCCATGGTGGAGGACGCGGCGGCGTTTTCGCCACTGCCATTGCCATCGTCATTGCCATCGCCCCCTGCCGGTGGCAGAACCACTACTACCACGACAGCAGCAACGACAGCAGCAACAACAACGACAGCCGCCGGTGAGGAACCCCTTCAGGTCTGCGTGGTCACGGCTTGTGGCGAGCACGACGAACTCCTGCGGTGCGCGCCAACGGGAGGGTTGCTGGTGACTTTTGGGTCGGTCGGGGAGTTGCCCGTGGGGCACTCGGACTTTTTGAGAGACCTGATCGCGTGAGGATCGCGGTGTCGAGCGAGCGAGCAACCAAGCGCCGATAGAACCAGTTGTTGTTGTTGTTGTTGTTGTTGATGACGATGATCGATGGATCATGGATGGATGTATGGATGTATGGATTCACTCATTCATTTGTTCCTTAATCCTTCCAATCCAATCTCAACGTTGGTTCGTACTACTAGTAGTAACCTTAGTTCTAACTTACTAGAAGTAAGTTACGGTAGTAGTGCCACCGATTTTGACGGACCCAACACTCGATTTTCGATCATAATATCATTCCATTATCCATCAAACGATCTATCATCTCGCCATAACTCTTTGGGAGGAACGATACCAATGGACTCCCGGCGTCGGTTGGGAGGTGCGCGGAATGATATCGGTCGATCGGTCACGCACTGTGGTACTATTCCTAATGCGATGGGTTGGCATCGGTTTCACCTAGTATTGGGATTGATGATCGTTACTACGGGATTGCCATTAACCTTACCTATCACTCTAATAGTAGTAGGATGTGTTGTTTGCAGTACCACTACTATTATTTATTGATCGAACTACGCATCTCTCTCGAAGAGCATCTCTAGAGCATGATACAATACAGTACGGTAGCAAACGACCCTCTACAACAACGGTTGGAAATTGGAACGCACAAAGTATGTCGGAACGCATGCAATGGAAGGTTCTTTCGTCGATGACCTTGTCGAAACGGGTAAGTCTTACGGTAAGACTTATCGGTAAGACCTTACGACCAAAACTTGAGAGTAGTCTTGCGGACTGGTCCCGCCGGAGGGAACGTTCCTTTCGTCCACGACTTCGAAGACTTATTTAGCAATTATGGACCAATGCGACCAAGACCGGAGAGCAGTCTTGGGCACGATTGTTCACGGTATTGACGACCCACCTGTACGTATTAGTAAAAAGACTACGCCAACGGATCAGAGGCACGTTTGAAATCGAGTAGATGCGTCTCCCGACAAAATTCGATCGTGCCGGGGACAATAATCTTGGTAAAAAAGTCATATAAATTTCTAAAGACTTATTGGAAGTATCGCCAGATTTAACGAATGCGGTCGACACGTCGTGTTCTTAATGGTCTCGATGGAAGAATCTAACGGTCGACCACCAAAATTGTCAGTTGTTGCTACATTGAGGATGAGTCGATATGGGATGCAGTTGGATCTTCAACGAGTGATTACGAGTGATCACGCACGTGATTACTGGGATATGAGTAAACCTTACCGTGTTTTTGCTGGTAACCTTACTCGCAGAAATTAGTTTCAATCAATCAAAAGAAAGAACGAGTAAGATCTTACTGGTACCGTAATTACAACCAACCGGCATGGAACGGAATGGCTGATAATTATTTTTGTCATCGTCCGGATGGAAAGTATCCTTCGGTTCCTGTTCAGGGTGACGAGCGCGCCGATGCTACAAAATTGGTTAAATAAAATCAGCAAGGGAGCACGTGGGAAGTGAGGCACGTGGACATTATGAATGAATGCTTTGGAGTTGGTCGTGCTCAGGCGACATGCAATGTTTTGTTACTACAAAATTCCTATCAGCTGTCCCTCGGTTTCAGTAGAAATTAGTAGTCTGGGACGAACATAGGAATTTTGTTGTACGGTCAGAATGCGAAATTTTTAACTAACGTTTGTGCGCTTCTTGTAGTCATACGAGTTTTTGAATTATTTTGTAACAGTTTGTATTCGTACAGTAAGATATGTGTGCTTGTGCGTGCGTTTTCCGATACAGATAGTAATAATAATAAAATACTTGTTCAACCAAACAAGAGAAGCACGGGATAAGTGTTTTTCTACTCTTGTCATACGGTGCACTTTGTTGCCCGAAACTCCGTTTTCGATCGGGACACAAACTTAATACGAAGTGGATGGAATTAGCGTATTTCTTCTAGTCGTTGTATCTAGCAAACCATTTTCATCTCATCAATTCAGAGTTATCTTTCGGTAAGTTAATTAGTTGCCTGAATCGTCGGCAATAGCAATCGCTGCAACAGGGCTGACCGAAATCCCGCAGAGCAGCAGCACCACCAGCAGCAGCATCAGCATCAATTGATTGAAACACTAAGACTGACTCGACACGACACGACACGACACGACACGACAGGATACGATATTATACGATACGATACGATACGATACGATCCCGGGTGACACAACTGTCAGCATCGTTTCCGGTTCCGATACGTATCCAACCAACAAGAAGATCAATCAGAAGGACAATTAGGAGGACGACAGGGACTCCACGACTCCACAACACGATGTACGTTACGGCAGAGAAAAGGGCCCGTGCGAAAGGCTTTTATTTCATCAACGATGCCATGTTTCTCCACATCGGAAAGGCTGGCGGTGGCGCCATTTCGGAGCGCATCAAACAGCTGAAATTCAACATCTTGTACCAGCACAACCACGACGTCATTCGGGATCCCTGGGAATTGAGCAAGGTCTATGTTATGGCCCTGAGGGATCCCGTCGATCGCATGGTGTCCAATTTCTACTGGAGCGGGCTGATCCTCTGCCACACCAATTCCGGCAGCGAGACGCGCAAGTCAACCCCGGGCATGCCCAAAGACACTGCAACCGATTGCCGCAGGAGCCCGCGCAACGACAGCCCGGCGCTGGCGGACATGATCCACACACGCTACAAGGGCAACGTCAACAATCTAGCGGAGGCTCTCTGTAGCGACGATCCCATGGAACAGGAACAGGCCGCGAAGGACGTCGAGAGCTTTCCACACGCGGGGACCACCATTCGGGACTGGCTGGACTTTTACTACGACGATACGAGCCGCATTCCCGTGGGGATGGTTCTGGAGAAGGGATACGATTTCATGGGAATGGTCGACGGGGCCCTCGAGTTTGCCTTGCGGAACAGCCTGATGCACGACGCGCAGCAGGAGGGAGGGGAAACGGAAGCGAATGCGAATGCGAACAGCAATCAGGGGGACCTTTCCGATTACGAAGCCGCAGCTCGGGAGATCTTTCAGCAACACCTCGACGATTTGAACGAGAGATTGGCGAAGAAGGAGATCAGCCACGACAGCATCAATGACCACACATCGCACCAGGAGATTGTGGAAGATCACCCGCCCTGGATTCAGTCGATGCGCGAGAACCAAAAGTTGGGACTGAGTACCAAGGGAGCCTGCTGTCTGGCCAAGGTCATGTACCAGCAGGACTACGACCTGATCATGCCACCAGCCTGGAGGGACGATCTCGACAGCGACAGCGAGGTCTCTCCTCTAGCCGATCTGGTTTGCCACGGACCGGCCGAGGCAGAGTGCCGGGGCGCCATTACCAACATGGCGAAGCGCATGGTAGATCGGAAGTGCTATGTCGTTTCGAAGAACAGTGGCATGGACTCGATGCGAGAGGAGGGGAATTTCGAGCGCCACAACGAGTCGGTCAAGGTGCTCATGCCCGATTCGTCTCTGGTGACAGCGCGCTGGGAGTCCTTCGAGCTGTCCCACTTCGTGACACTGGTGTCGATCCTGATGGTGGGATCCATCTTTGCCCTCTTTCGGCGGCGTGGCAGCGCGAGCGCGAGTGGCAGCTCGAGTGGTAGCTTTGGAACGGAAACGCCGCCGGGGACACCCACCAGGGGCGGCGCGAGAACACGATCTCCTCCGGGGACACCGCCGTGGGCGAGAGCTTCCACTGTTGAACTCGTGTAGTGCCGATTCATTGTTGATCCGTCCATTCATTTATTCTGTCGGGTTGGTGGGTACCGTACCGTACCGTATCACAAGCATGGGGTCTTGCACTTCCTCCCAGAATTGCCTCGCTTTCCAATCCCAGCAACCGTATCCATGGGGTGTCGTCTATTTTTTGTCTTTGTTTTTGGGGAACCGTCTCTTGGCAACAGACTAGGACGAGGGCAAGGGCAAGGGAAACCACTCCCGTCGCTACGGAACTCGTGTTATCCCATTTTATCGACCTTGCTCTCGTCTCTGGTTCTACCGTTGCATACCAATCCAACGCAACGCAAACCAAGCCAACAAACTGTAATCACTATTATGTCTTTCATAACTGTCGTATCATCCACATCGTTGTACTACCGGTATATCAATAGCATCGTTGTTATACTATTGTACATTTCGATTCTTTTTGGTTTGGCGCCGCAACTCCATCCGCGCATCCGATGGATTCCGATCCATTCCATCCCGGCAGAGGAGACTCGGTTCCGGCACCGGCAACTACTACGCACGGTACGGTGCGCGGGTCGAAGAGCGGGACATTCCAACCTTATCGATTCCAACACCGGAGGAGTGAAGGAATCAATCCAATGGCACTGCGCCTGGATTTGGATTGATTCCTGCCAAACCGGAACACTTGTGCGCGGGAGTGGGGTCGGGAGGCGAAAGTCAACAACAACAACAGCTGGTAGTAAATAGCACACTAAACTAATATCATTCCGCAATAGCAGAATAGCCACAGCGGTGTAGCGTAGCAGATTCGTACGAGAGACCGGAACTTTGGGAGGGCAAGACAAGAAAACCCAAAATGCATTCGAACAGAGAGAGAGAGAGAGAGAGAGCTAGCTAGCTCGTGTTTCTTGGTCATTGCACGCTCACTCGCATCGCGTCGGCTTCCGTTTGTCCGTTTTGGACATCCGAACGCAATACGTACTGCGTGGTGGTGGTACCGTGTACGGATTGATGCGTGTTCCTCCGGCGCAGCGGAAAGGATCCCGTTGCGCACATCCGCTCACGGACGCGACTAGCACACGTAGTGCGGTCGAACGGTGGGAGGGATGGGAAGCGCAACAGTGGTTCGGGACAATCGTGGACGCCGATGGGGAGACGAGTGAGGGGCGGAGGAGGGAAGACGATTTCTCGTGGTCGTGCGATTTGATTGATTGATTCATTCATTCATTGATTCATTCATTCGTGCCCGTACAATGCGTTGCAGCAAAGGCATTCATATTGTTATTGTATTATTGATAGTAGCAGTTTTTTAGATTGATTATTGCTAAGCGTATTCAATCCTACGCTCGCAAGGAACAAAACTGTCCAAAAAATGCTATTTACGTATATTTACTGCTACGATGTTTCGTGATGATTTGGGCATGCATTTGCTTTCTTGTTTCTTGTACCTCGGTACGCCGTGACGAACCGCGATGAAATCCACTCCGAGCGAGCTCCGCAAGCAAGCGAGATTCTCGCGCAAAGCGGTTGCCGCCGATCCCGATGTTTCTTGGAGCGCTGCGCTCTCCGATGTCGCACCGAACGGGTATCGGACTCCAAGGAGGACTGCTCGGGAAGAGCTGTCCGCCGCTCTCTCTCTCGTTCTCTCTCTAACTCTCTCTCTCTCTCTCGCTCTGCGTTTGGAAAAGAAAGTGCAATGCACGCGTTGAGTAGCTGTCGCATTGTGGTTTGTTGCAACCTAGATTCGTTGCAGATTCATCGTCGTTCCCTCCTTTTCCGTTGCGTTCCATTGAATCACAGTCCATGGAACTGTATTGGGATGCAGCGTACCGCACCAGACCAGACCAGACCGGACCGCATTGCATTGCATTCCACTGCATTGCACTGCACTGCACTGCATTACATCCACTGCTTGAGGAACCGATAGAGTTTTTCTTCCGGTCCCATGGGCGAGGAAAAGACGTGGTTCCCCGGGGTGACCGTTTCGTTGTGAATGTTGTGCGCGAGCCTCGTGCCCATGTCGATGGCGCGCTTCGCGTCGAGTTCCCCGGCCCGGTAGGCCCCGCCGATGGGATAGACCCTGCCCTCCAACTCGTCGACGAAAGCCGACGCCTTCTCGAGGGCGGTGTCCTCCAGCTGTCCGGCGCACACCACGATCGTGTCGACCTCCAGGACGCGCCGCTCGCCGTTCAACGTGTAGACGAGGTTCCCGTCCGAATCGATGGCGTCGTACGAGTCGACTCCGGAAATCGGGGTGACCCTTTGCGAGTTGCTCAGGCTGGCTCGGTGGATCCATCCCGTCGTCCGTCCGAGTCCGGCACCGACCTTGCCTTTTTTGCGCTGCATCAGAAAGAGCGATCGCTGCGGGGGACCGTGGGGCAGTTTGGGTCCCTCCCTGGCCAGTCCCCCGCGGCGTTCCTGCGAGGGGTCGACGCCCCACTCCTTCCAGAAATCTTCCACCGACACCTTGGTGGCCGGAGACGAAGGGCCATTCTTCGGCGACAACGAAGACGACGACGACGTTGACGACTTTGACGATGTTCCCTCCTCCAGGACATTCAGATCGCGCTGGATTTCGTCCGCAGTGGCTTCCTCCGGCTGCTTGCCGTACAGCAAAAACTCGGAAACGTCGAATCCGATTCCCCCGGCACCAATGACGGCGACTCGTTTTCCCACCGGTTTGTCGTGCTTGAGGACGTCGACGTAGCTCAAAACCCGGTCCGGAAAGTCTTCCGCCCCGGGAATCTTTGGGTCCCTCGGCGTCACCCCCGTCGACACGATCCACTTGTCGATCGTTCCCGAAGACGACGACGACGACGCCTCGGCCATGTCTCGGACGGAGACCTCCGTGTTGAGCTTTACCGTGACGCTCCCTCCACCGTCCGTTTTTTTCCCGTCGGAGAGTCCCTCCAGCTTGGTTTCCCAGTACCGAATCGCCTCGTAGAATTCTTCCTTGCCGGGAACCCTCTTGGCCATGTGGAACTGTCCCCCCACTCGATCGGATCTCTCGTAGAGCGTCACGGTGTGCCCGCACTCGGCCGCCGCGCAGGCAAAGGCGATTCCGGCCGGGCCGGCGCCGATCACCCCGATGGCGAGCCTCTGCTCGACCGGCACCAGCTTGCTGCTATTGGAACTGTTGTTGCTGTTGGAACTGCTGGATGCGCGGCCCTCCCCGAAATCGTCCTCGTGGCAGGCCGCCGGATTGACGAGGCACGAGGCCGTCTTCCCGACAAAGGCGTGGTCGAGGCAGGCCTGGTTGCAGGCGATGCAGGTGTTGATCGCTTCCGGTCTGGATTCCATGGCCTTGGCCAAAAAGTCGGGATCCGCCAGCAGCGGCCGGGCCATGCTGACCAGATCGGAAACCTCCCCCCCCAGCAAGCGCTCGGCCGTGTCGGGGGCGTTGATGCGGTTGGTCGAGACGAGCGGCGGGACGGGGGGATTCCAAGACCGGTTTTGGTTGTTTTCATCGTCACCTTCTTGTGATTGTGATTGTGATTGTGATTGCTGCCGCTGCCGCATGCCCAGCAGCTCGTCCCGTAGGCGGTGGGTCGGAGCCACAAAGGCCCCCCGCGGAACGTTGGAGGCGATCGTCGGGACCCGGGATTCGTGCCATCCGATGCCGGTGTTGAGAATGGTCACCCCCGCGGTTCGGAGCTCGTCGGCCAGCTTCACCGTCTCCTCCCAGGACATGCCCCCCTCGACGAGTTCCCACAGCGAGATCCGAAAGACCACCACAAAGTCGCTTCCGAGGTGCCTCCGGACCTCCCGGACCAGCTCGAGCGGGAACCGGGACCGGTTCTCGAAGGAGGGTCCCCCGTATTCGTCGGTCCGGGTCGAGTTGGTCCGCGGGCTGAGAAACTGGCTGAGCAGGTATCCCTCCGACCCCATGATCTCGACGCCGTCGTACCCGGCCTCCCTCGCCAGCGCCGCCGCGCGCACAAACTCGTCGATGGTCTTTCGGACGCCGTTCGTCGTCAGCGCCCTGGCGGCAAAGGGAGAAATCGGGGATTTGCCGGACGTGGCCGAGACGGCGAACGGGTGGTAGGCGTACCGGCCCGTGTGCAAGATCTGCATGAGAATCTTGGGCTTGGCGGTGGCCGGCTCGCCCGCTTCGTGTCCGTTGCGGATGCCGGTGGTTTCGAAGACGGCTCCGTAGATGGGAACGTCGACCTCGTGGACGGCCTCGGTGACCACCCTGTGTTTTTCCATCTCCCGCTCGTTGGTCAGCTGGGCCGCAAAGAGCCCGACCCATCCCTCCGCGTTGGGAGCAATCCCCCCCGTAACCATCAAACCGACGCCTCCCAACGCCCGCCGCTGAAAGTACGTGGCCATGCGGTCGAGCGACGAGTGATCGTGGTGATCGTGGTGGTGATCGTGGGGAGAAGGATCCCACAAATCCAATGCGCGCTCCACAATGGCCGGCATGGAGTGTCCCTCCAGGCCGGTGTGCATGGATCCCATCAGGACGCGATTGGGAAGGATTCCTAGATCGGGGCCGAGATCCAGCGGCGAAAAGAGCTTGGGATACAGCGGGTGTCGTTGGATGATTCGGAGGCCACGAATGTTCGTGTTGTTGCTGTTGCTGTTGCTGTTGCTGTTGTTGCTGTTGCTGTTGTTGCTGTTGCTGTTGTGGATGCCATCGCCTGCGTTCTCTACATCGTCGTCGTCGTAATCGTGGAGTACCGAGGAGGCAGTGCTCAAAAAAGACGACCTGCTGCCGGACGACAAGTCGGAGGCGTGTTGGGACGGTCGGAATCGGAATGCCATCCCGACCGAGGCATGGTTCAGGCGTCGTGTGGTTGCTCGCAGCATTTTGGTTCCAAAAAAATAATGACGATGAGGGTATCGTTACGAATGGAATCGAATCCTTGCGTTGTGTTGGGGCGTTCAGTGCCGATGCCGCTCGTCGAATATTGTTTTCGTTGTATCGGTGTTTTTCAATGATTGATTGAGAGATTGTTTTTTCGTTCGTTTTGTTCTCTATACTATTACTATCTTTCTGGAAGTCGTGATTTATTCCGTTTTTTGTGTTCCATCTGGGACGGTATGGAGCAAAGCAAAGCAAAGCAAAGAATGGAATGGAATGGAATGGAATGGAATGTCAATGAGAATTAGAATTAGAATAAGAATGCAATCGGAGCGAAGACATCATGGGTCTTCGTCGTGATGATGATGTGTGATGGGATGGATGTCAACTGCACAACTTCGAAAACATCCAATAATTTCGTGACTTACTTGATACCACCACAGTAATTATCCAATCATAACCTTACAACATAATCCTACGAGTAAGGTTTACTGCGATCCCAAAAAAACTGCCTCCAACACACCGACAATCGCAGACTTCTTGTGATTGATTGTTCCCACAAACCAACGAGAGCTGTCAAAAGGGCTTCATGACGCGCTGCGAAGCGAAGTGTCAACCAACCGAAGGGGGGAGGGGAAATGAGGATTCACGCACCATGCTACATACTAGTTCCCCCGTTTGGAACGCAGTCGAATGAATCGAATCAATCATCAAAATCATACCGACGGGATGAAAGAGGCGTGAGGATCCAAATCTCATTTCTCGTTGTTGTTTTTGTTCTGTTTCATGTCAGGAACCATGATGGGTTTCATCGTTACTAATACTACTAGTAGTGAGTGTCGAGCGGGAAGGAAGTCGTTTCCTCTCTCTCTCTCTCTCTCTCTCATGTTGTTCCGTCCAGAGTTTGCGCTGTTGGCTTCTCAAAGTTGTCAAATGTTCTTCTTGTTGTACTACTACTGCCATCTTCTTCTTGTTGTCTCGAGAGAAGCTGGTGACAATACTGCAGCAATGAAGTCTAGTATGATTGATTGATTGATTGATGATTCATTCCGTTTCGTTTCGTTTCGTTTCGTTTCGTTTCTTTTCGATAGAGGAGTTGGGGCGTTGACAGACGACAGACTCACAAAACCGTTGTTGTTCGAACGTGCTGCTACTAGTAGTAAGCAGCAGGGACCAATATCATTCAATTCGTCGACCCAAGAGCAAACATTCTCAACATTGCGGTGCCATTACTATTATTACTACTACTACCACTACTACTACTATTGGTACTGCTGTTTCCATTATTTTTGAACATCACCACTGCAGCAGTAACCTTACGCACGGTGCGTGCCGAAACACCCTGCCGTAGACCGTAGATAGCACTGCGCTGCTCTCGGCTGCACTGCACTCTACGTGCTGCGATGTCATGTCGTGCCGCGCACTCGTTTTTCGGCACTCTTGTCCATCCGCCGTTTTCCCCGTGCTCGCAACACGCCCGGAAGCCATCTCCATCCATCCATCCGTCCATCTATCCATCCATCCATCCTAACATCGCATCGCATCGCATCGCATCACATTCCAATGATTTTCTGTCGTTTTGGAAGCGATGCCACTACCGACGAAACCTCGTACGATCGTCGGCGGTGGCGGCGGCGCTTGCCCGCCCCGGAACCGTCCGGCTCTCGGAAAGCACTCCTTTCATTGGTCCCATCGTCGTCGTTGTTATTCTCGTCGTCGTCGTTGTTGTTGTTTTCATTGTCATTGTCATTGTCATCATCGATGTCGTTGTCGATGTTGGTGTCGATGTCATTCGTGTCCTCATTGGCCTCTTGATCAGCACTCTGCTCCTTGATCCCGTCGTCGTCATTACTATTATCGTCGTCATTGTTGCTATTGTTCTCCTCGTTCTTTTTCTCGTTCTTCTCCTTGTCATTCTCCTCGTTCTTCTCCTTGCTATTCTCCTTGTCATTCCCATTCTCATTATCCTTATTGTCATTGTTATTGTCATTGTTATTGTCATTGTCATGGTTGACGGTCTCGCAAATGCCCGCATCCCCGCTTCCCACTCCCCGATTTCCGACGAGCGCCGGTCCGTTGCGCAAGAGAAAGTAGAATCCCGTGGCGTCCCTGCGATTCCTTCGCGGATTGGCACCGTCGTAGATGTTCCCCGAGGATTCGTAGGATCGGTGCAGGACGTGCGGCCACAGGGCGAGGGGAAGCGGCGATCGATTCTTCTTGTCATTGTTGTTGTTGTTGTTGTTTGTATTAGTATTGTTGTCGCTGTTGTCGTTGTCGTTGCGATTCTTGCGTCGATCGGGATTCTTGCAGCGGCAGAACGCAGCGTCGCCGCGATGGTTGCGATCGTCATTCGTGTCACCGTCCCCGTCGTTCTCGTTCTCATTGTTCTCGTCGTTCTCGTTATCGTCGCGCCCGCACTCCGCGTTGCGATCCAGCAGGATCCTCCCGCCGCAGTGGTTGATCCGCAGGACGTGTTCGACGGATATCGGATACGCAACGTCGGAGGGACGCGCATGCGCATCGCGGGAGAGAGACCTTGTTCCGCCGTCGAGGTTGCAGAGGTTGGGAAGGGCTTCCGCCAGATCCGCGAGCGCCCTCGTTTCCGCCGCCGAACGACGGTTGCGGTTCTTCCGGTGATTGCCGTTGCCGTTGCCGTTGTCGTTGCCGTTGCCATTTTCGTTCCGGAGTTTCTCCCAGAGTGGATTCCCGCTCAGATCCAGATGCCGGATCGCCAACGTCGACATCGTCGCCATTGGTTCGCTGTTCTTGCTATCGTTGTCATTGTAGTCATAGTTGTAGTTGTAGGTGTGGCTGTAGTCGTAGTCGTACTTGTACTTTTGCTTGTCTTTGCGCTTGTCTTTGTGCTTGCTGGCACCGGTCTCGCTACTAGTGCTAAGGTTACCGCCGCTCTCGCGGTTTCCGACCGGCATCTTGTCCAGAACGGCCCGCACGCCGTCGATTCGGTTGCCTCCCAGCCCCAAACGGGTCACGTTCGGCCAGTTTGGGAGGACGTCCCACAGCAGCGTCGCCAGGTCGTCCCCGGTCAATCCGCAGCGCTCCAGGTGGAGCGTTCGATCGCGGTTGCCGTTGCCGTTGGAATTGCGGTTTGGATTGCCATTGCGGTTGCCATTGGAATTCAAATCCCGATTGCCGCCCGTTGCTGGCATTGCGCCGGAAAGCTCGGTGGCGAAAAAGGAAATCAGGCTCGACGCCGTGTTTCGGTCCAGCTTGCGAAAATAGAGGCGGCTCAGGTTGGGCATCTGGCGGAGGCAAAGCGAAAAGAAGCGGGGGTTTGTGACTCGGTTTCCGTCGTTGTCGTTGTCGTTGTGGTTGTGGTTGTTGGTGGCGATCTCGCAGTCGTCAAAGCCGAGTGCGACGAGGCCCGCGCCCGTATAAATCCTGCCGGCGCCCGTATAAGTCATGTTCGGGTTCCCGTGCGCGGCGGTCGCGCCGAAGAGGTCCGGGCAGCGAACGAAAAAGAGGCGCTTCAGATCGGGCAGCGCCTTGAGGTCCGGCAAGATCGCGCGGCATCGAAAGAGGGTGAGATCGGAGAGTTTCCGGAGCTTGCACGCAATGTCGGGCAGGATCCACGGATCGACGGGGTCCTCAAAGGTCTCGCGGTAGAGCATCCGTTCAATCGCGACATGGTAATCGTCGTCATCGTCATCGTCATCGTCATCGTCATCGTCATCGTCATCGTCACTGTCATTGTTGTTATCGGTGTTATCCTCATCCTCATCCTCATCCTCATCCTCATCGTTGACAACGGCCCCAAGGAGCAACTCATTGAAGTACAACCTGCCGTCTACTCCCTCTTGGTTAAAATTGTGATCGTTGTTGTCCTCATCATTCTCATTATCCTCATCATTATCCTCATCATCCTCATTCTCATTCTCATTATCCTCATCATTATCATTATCATTATCCTCATTCTCATCATCATTATCATTCTCATCATTGTCCTCATCGTTCACGGAACGCCCCAGGACGAGCCTGGTGACCCTCCCGCGTCGATCGGTCTCGAAGAAGAAGCACCCGTTGTCGTTGTCCGCCAGATCGCTGTAGTCCTCGTCGTCGTCGAAGTGGCCGAGGTTGACGACGTCCATCCACCGCAGGATTTCCACCAGGACGACCCACTCGGCGAAGCGGACCCTTTTGGGAAGGCTCCGGATGGCGATTTTCAGGACCGAGAAGAAGACGCCTTCCTCCCCCGACACGGCGGCGGTGGAGCTTCCCAGCAGCGATCGGAGCTGGTCTCGCAGGGCGGAAGGAGAGCTGTGGGGAATCAATAGCAACGGATCGTCGTCGTCGTCGTCGTGGGTAGTATCATTATCGAGATTATCGGCATCATTAGTAGCATCATTAGTAGCATCATTAGTAGCATCATTGCGTTTGCCATCGCCATTGTACCATCGCTTGGCTTCGTCGGCCAGGATCTCCGAGATCTGTTGCAGCTGGTCGGGATTCATCGAGAAAACGTCTTTCTCGTCGTCGTCGTCGTCGTCGTCCTTGTCGTCGTCGTCCTTGTTCGTGTCAATGTTCGTGTCCTTGTTCGTGTCCTCGTTCGTGTCGTGACCGACAGCATCCGTTTCTCCATTTCCGTCGCCGGGAAGGATCGGTTGGATGTTGTTGGGTTCTTCGTTGTTCTCCATGGTGTGTGTTTTGTGTTTTCGTTTGTTGGGTATACCGGTGCGTCGAGCAATTATTGTTGGGAGTCGCGACAAGATTTGGTAAGTTAGTACCGCACGGTGATCTTGACTTAGTTGCGCTTCGTAATTACTGTGCTTGTGAGGTTGTTGCTGCTGTTGCTGTTGCTGTCGCTGTTGCTGTTGCTGTTGATTTTGATTTTGAGAGTGAGCGAGTGAGTGAGCGAGTGGGTCGTTGGGAATATCTTGAGAGCAAGATTGATTCTGCTCCGTAAGGTTTACGAGTAATTACCAGGTAAGTTACCAGTACCGTAATCTCAAAAAATTTTGGCGCGAACCCTGAACCGCGCTGGAGTGGGTGACGAGCATGCAACAAAACTACGATTTTACTCTACGGTACTTTACCGTAAGGTTTTCACCGTACCGTACAGTGACGATGAACATGGTAAATTGCGAGGGAGGGAGGGAGGACCGACCAATGCTGTTTCGCTCCGTCCGAACCGTCGTCTCGTGTCGGCACGATAATTCGACCGAAAAGTAAGGTTACGTTACGTAACTTACTGGTATTGTACGATTTCGTACGGTAACTTTTTACTTTCCGGTACGGTACGTCGATAGAAGTAATGAACGGACTGACTGACCGACTCACTCTGACCCGTGTGACCGCGAATGAATTGAGAATCGAGGGAATTTTGGGAATCAATCGAATCGAATCGAATCAATCGATCTCGATCAGGGTTGGGTTTGTTGCTTGTTGTCGCACGCCGGTGCCATTGCGGAATGGCTACCGTAAGTTACCGTACCGTACGAATACGAACACTTTCTGGTACATAACTTACCGTATAATGGTAGTAATGATGATGATGATGATGACGATGATCTAGTACGACTATTTCTCGGTTCTACCCCAAAAAAGAACATCATACTACTACCGTAAGATACTACTGCTGGTGTGCTTGGAATCAATCAATCCTACGAGTACCGTTTGTCACTGCGAGACTTGGGCGAGTGTCGCCATTCAGTGCTCGTTCGTGGTCCTTTGCTTTTTCCCCATCATATGCGATTGATTGCATTGCATTGCATTGCATTGCATTGTATTGATTGCATTGATTGAATTGCATTCATTGCATTGCATTGCATTGCATTCATTGCATTGCATTGCATTGCATTCATTGCATTGCATTGCATTCATTGCATTGATTGCATTGATTGCATTGCATTCATTGATTGCATTGCATTGCATTCATTCTACAGGCAGTCGACGAAACGACCAGGAACCTGGCAGCAGCGATGCAGCGACAAAACACGTTGGAAGCACCATCTTCGGAGCCAAACGCTTCAACAAAGGGCGTGGCGTTCCGGGAAAGGATCCGCTCCATCCGGTCATCTCCTCGGGATGGATGGATGGATGGATTCGTCCGGTTGAGTTGGGTCGAGTTGGGTTGAGTTCGGTTGAGTTGGGTTGAGTTGGGTTGAGTTCGGTACGGTAGAGTTCGGTAGAGTCGAGTCGAGTTTGGTACAGTTGAGTCGAGTCGAGTTGAGTCGAGTTCAGTTCAGTTCAGTTCAGTTCAGTTCAGTTCAGTCGTCGAGTCGAGTCGAGTTGAGTTAGTCGAGTTCAGTACGATAGAGTCGAGTTCGGTAGAGTCGAGTTCGGTACAGTTGAGTGCAGTTGAGTTCAGTCTAGTTGAGTTCAGTTGAGTTGAGTTCAGTCCAGTTGAGTTCAGTTGAGTTCAGTTGAGTTCAGTCCAGTTGAGTTCAGTTGAGTTAAGTTAAGTTAGGTTGAGTTCAATAGAGTCGAGTTCAGTCCAGCCGAGTTCGGTACAGTTGAGTACGGTACAGTTGAGTTCGGTACAGTTGAGTTCGGTACAGTTGAGTTCGGTACAGTTGAGTTCAGTCCAATTCACTTAAGTTCAGTTCAGTTGAGTTCAGTCCAGTCGAATTCGGTACAGTCGAGTTCAGTCCAGTCGAATTCGGTATAGTTGAGTCCAATCCAGTTGAGTTCAGTTGAGTAAAGTTCAGTCCACGCGCTGCTGGGATTCGTTCATTCGTTCATTCGTTCATTCGTCGGACACTCAACCAGAAGCCGTCAAATTCAACAGCAGTCCATTCCAGTTCTGTTGTGTTCTGATGTGTTCTGTTGTGTTTTGGCCTGAAGGTAGACTTCAAGTTTATCAACTAGGTCGGTGGCGACCGCCCTAGGTTGTGCCCGCGGCTCTTGCTGGCACTGCACTGCACTGCACGGCACGGCACGGATGGATTCCTCCCTTCACGGGCCTCGTTGGGTCGGTGGAGTCTCCCGAGCAAAGTGCCTGCAGGACGGCTTGTCTGCTTGTCTGCCTGCCTGCTCCAAGCAGCAGCGCTCGGATGCAACGCGGTTGCGTTCAGTTTTCCTCCGTTCGCAAGGTACGGAACGAAACGGAACGGAACGGTACTGCACCCATCGCGCGAGTGCTCGATGCTCGTATCGTACCGTGCAGGCAGAGGAAAGGGACAAGGCCGTCGACCACTATGAAAATGTTCAGGGGGTACCCGCTGGTCGTTGATACGGTCGCTCGGTCGGTCGCACCATGCGGTACGGTTCGCGTAGTACCAACAGCAGCAAACAATGACGACAATCTCATGATGAACACGATGATGATGAATGACGAGCGATGAATGATGATCCCCCGAAGCAACGCCTTTGCGTCCCTCGTGGTCCCGGAACGACGACCTTCTTCTTCTTCTTCTTGCGTCGACGAGAACCTGATGCTGTCCGTCGACGGGACCATCGTCACCATGCCGGTGGCTTTGTCGGCTGCAATGGGCAAAAAGGGTGGGAACAAGGACATGTACGAGGAAAAGTAGTAGCGATGGCAGTAATAGCGAATCAATCATTGCTTCTGATTTGTTCCGCACTACTATACGGCACCCGTCTAGGGTAGGATTGTTAGTCTCATAGTGGAAATACTAATAAACCAACATATATTTGGCATGGTGTAATAAGGTTAGGAAGTAGTGATAATAGTATGAGTGAAGAAGACACGTAGAATACTTTATATTTCATAGTAACACGAGGTCGTCGGACAAGACAAATTCGAGGGATATGGAAAGTTGGAGAAAAAGAGGTCATTACACGTCAACACACCTTTGATCTCTGCGCTGGTAAGCGAGGAACATTTCATGAGGAACGACTACTGCAGCGACACAAGGACCAGTGCATGAACAGCTGTGAGAAATAAACATGTGTTTTAACAAAGTCAGACCGCCGAAAAATTAGGGTTTGCTTGCCCGAAGATTGTACGAATGGTCCGAAGGAACTCCACAACACCGAAGAATACTAGAAACTACTGTCGGATAGCTCAATTGAGAGCGGCGGGACAAATACGTCCTCGAACGCAACAAGAGGAAAGAAATCGGAACAGCAATTCTTTCCCCGTGGCATTGCCACAGAAACACCTAGTGTGGGCAATTAGACGCCACTTGTTCTCTCGACGGCTCGGCACCACAAGGTTCCCTTCGGTGCCATTAAAAGGACGTGTCTCAAGTTTCGGATACAAGTGTCACGAGATGGCATCGGTTTCCACCCGTACACGAAACCCGAGATACGTCATCCAAGTACACATAGCCCAAAGACAACCCGGTAATGCAAAGCCATCCGTTCCTTCGATGGTTAGTAGCTGCTACAAAGGTCCCTTTGCTGCTGGTCTGGAACGTTTCTAAAGTGACGGACACGAGCGGGAATAGACGGCACAGAGTCCCTTTCGCGTACGGCACCTTCAAAACGTTCCAGAATTGACAGCGCCCAAACGGCAACCCAAGACAC
Source organism: Pseudo-nitzschia pungens (assembly GCA_037355855.1). Lineage (NCBI taxonomy): Eukaryota > Bacillariophyta > Bacillariophyceae > Bacillariales > Bacillariaceae > Pseudo-nitzschia > Pseudo-nitzschia pungens. The sequence continues at coordinate 349,491 of CM074764.1, read as the reverse complement.
CGAAAAACAATAATTCAAACGTCTCAGAGCTCACGAGCAGAAAGCAGCGGACCAACCCACAATTCTCTATCGTTCCGTCCTCTATCTTCTCCTTAACATCCAAGATCACAAGGCACTCTTGTCTCTGCCATGGTTCGAACCAAGCAACTACTATTGGGGTGCGTTGTTCGTCGGACAGGGATACAACTCCTCGAGACAACAGACTCTAGCGCTCGTTGCGCCCGCCAATCCTCCTTTCCCGGCATCGTCGTCGCCCCCTCCCGGCAATTCGAGGGATTCATCGTTGCACCGGAACAACTCAATCTCGTACCGCAACACCTCGTTCCGCGCCACGGGAGCTTTCAGTCCCAGCTTGAGCGCTTCGTACCGGGAGACCCCCTTGGTTCCGTAGGCCAGCTCGGGGGGAACCACCACCATGCGCAAACCACCGGTGCGCATCGGATCGGCCCTTCCGTATCCGCCCTCCCACGACGCGGCTCCGGGCGCCAGGATGGCGTCCTGGACGCCGAGGGGAATCCTGCCCTTTTGCAGCGCGGATCCCTCGTTCAGGTAGTAGAGCTCCTCGGCGGGAATCGATCCCGCCCTGAAAAGGAGCGGACGTCCCTCGGAGTAGGTGTCCAGGAGGACCGTTCCATCCCTCTTGAGCGCCCTCAGGTGCATCAGCACCGCGGCGCTCGAATTCGCGTCCGACGTTTCGTCCCCGGAAGGATCAACGGGGGATCCGGAACCGACCCGGGCGTCACTGAATTGCAGGCCCGAGGACAAGCGGATGATTCTTCGCTTTCCGGGAGGCGGTGTCGGGGCCTCGATCTCCTCCGCGACGGCGGATTCCGGATCCCGGAGCAGATTCGGACCGACACCCATCGCCGAAAGGAAAAGAGAGGAGACAAACCGTCTTCGCTCCGACCCTCCCCCGTCGCACGGTAGATCTTTCCCGGGTTCCGATGCCTCGGGAGGCGACGGCAATAACAGCGGGCTCGACCGAGGATTCGCATTCCGCATCCGCATCCAGTTGCGAAAGCGTCTTGCCGAGTACGAGAGTTCTCACCGCCGGTGAAAATCCCTCGCACAGCGCGAACGAGGCGGCGGCTGCCAACGTCAAGGCCATTGCGAGCGGCATTCGAATCCGCATTCGAATCCGCATTCGCACAGGCATCGTGTGCCGACCGAGCACCGACCGCATGGCAACGGAGCGCGCCCTTCCCGACAGTGGCATCCTTTTGTGCCGATGCCGGACAAGGGCGCAACCGAATCGAAAGGACCGCGGACCGACTCTTGCCCCTGCTCCTATCCTGCCGGTTAGCCGCTGACGAACAAGACCGACAGCTGATCAAGAAAAAAAAAGAATGCGAGGGTGGGCTGCATCGGTTAGATCGAACGTAACGGTATGTACGGTACCTTATCATGCCTTTTAGCATGGAAGATCGGACCTTTACCCGACTCATACAACGGCAACCGATATCACTTTTCAATCAAACTTACCATACGTCAATGTCACTCTTTCTTCCTTGTCACTCCTACCGATAATCTTATGCCAAGAACGGTATCAGTTCGCACAGAGTTTCATCAAGAGTTTCATGAGTTAATTTAGACCACACAGCGGAAAAGTATGCAGTAAGAAGTAATCTCACTGGAACATGGTTGATTTAATTTTTTTCTAAGAATTTAAATTAAATTTTTCCAGCCCCCCCTGCACCACTCAGCGCTGGGTGTCACTTTGACACCCGGGGTCACTTTGACACCCGGGGTCACTTTGACACCCAAAAGTATCAGCGAGTGTCAAGTGTCACTTTGACACCGGGTGTCACTTTGATACCGGGTGTCACTTTGACACTCTACGTATTTTTCTACTTCTCTTGTGAGTGTCAAAGTGACACCCAGTGTCAAAATGACACCCGGTGTCACTTTGACCCCCAAAAGTATCAGCGAGTGTCAAGTGTCAAAGTGACACCGGGTGTCACTTTGACCCCGGGTGTCACTTTGACACTGATTCGGTGTGGGGAGGACCGGGAATTTTTGAAATTTATCAAAAAACAAAAATCAACCATGTTCCTGGAAGTTCTTTACACAATACGAAGTAAGGTTTATTGGTACAAGATCGCACTCCGTACATTAAACCTTACTGTACCGGTAAGGTTACCATACAACACTGACAATCATCTACCGTAACCTTACCGTTTCTATCCATGCGGTACTGTAATCTTACCGTAGGTACTAATACTACGAAATTCCTAACAGCTGACCTCCAATGCACGTTGAAATTAGTACACAGGTGCGCAGAACAACCGGACAGCTGTTAGGAATTTTGTAGTAAGATTAATTACCGTAAAACGGGATTCTGGCAGCAGCTGTCGACTCAGTCATCGCAGTCTACGGGAATCTTACTATGATGTCTACTTCAATTCGGGGACCTTTTGTTAGGATTTCTACCGTAACCTTACCAGTAATCTTACCGTAAGATTACGTACCGGTAAGGTTACTTATACTACGGAATTCCTATCAGCTGTCCCCCGGCTTCCGTAGAAACAAGTAGTTGGGGATGTAGAACCGGGGGACAGCTGATAGGAATTTTGTAGTATCCCTTCTTTCATCATTTTGTTGGTTGAGAATGATGTGTCTCAAAGTTGGCAGCATCAATCAATCAATTCCAACTGAATTTTTCGGGGTCGTACAACATGATAACCTTACTCTAAAGTTCTTGAAGTACAATTATCCTCCGGTATTTTCAATAGTGTAATCTTACTCGTAGTACAGGTACTAATTTTTGATTGGTGGCGTGGAATGAAAAATGGACGGGACAAACGTTTGGAGATGACATGGAACGTAAAAAAATCGCGCCCAACAGAATTAAGGTTAAGATTACTGTGACTCAATGTAAAAATACTAGGGTAACCACGGTAACCTTAAGATTAACTTACGAGTAAGGTTAATTACTCATACCGTAGGGTAATCTTACAAGCACATGCGGTTTGCTGAAAACCTTTTTTCATTTCCGACCGCTCCCAGATGCGGCAAGATTGCATAAGCCTTACCTTATCATGATTTATTTCTACATCAATTAACAGATCTACAAAGTGTTAGAAGATAATAATAACATGGTGTAATACGACGTAATTTTTAGTACGTCACAGTGTTGTTAAATTCTGGTTGCTTAGTTCTGATTGCAAACATGAGAGAAAACAAAAAGATCGCATAAAAGATATAGTTGTTCAATACGGTATTCATAGACCCAAACCCGATGTTTCAATGACTTTGTAGCATCGAATGTAATTACGGCTTACATGTTGTCATCTTTCAACAAGCCTAACACTGTTTCTCTCTTCCACGTAAGAATCGTTTCGAAACAGTGAAAGAAAAATTGAAAGACGAACTGATGATAGTAGGAAAGGTGCTATTCGTAAAACCAAAACATCTCAAGTCGAATTCCACCAGATGTACCAGTAGCCAACTATCGCGGGTGACAATTGTGGCAACGCGCTTTTTCGATTATGTAATCGAGATTCCGTGATCATTTCTTTCACCCATTGGGGAAAAATAGGAATACCATTCGATTTCGATATACCGGTAATTACATACGGTAATATTGTTCGTCGCTCATCATACCTACCGGTCTCGTCGTGTCGTTTTGTTCTAATTCACCTACCTGTACCGTACTGAATAAATGTACCAGGTAAGATAGTGATAAGAACCTTAATTGTATTTTTTGGTACCGTTACTACAAAATTCTTAGCTGTCCACCGGTTCTACCGGTACGTCCCCGACTAATAATTTCTACTGAAACCCGGGCACAACTGATAGGAATTCTGTACGGTAATTAGTAATTGACGTCTTTGTTGCTAAGGTTTACGGTGTTTCTTGTTTATGCAAAATAGAATTTTGTCTCACGATAAAGGTACACGTAATTAACTTACCCCTTCTCAATAAGGTATTAAGTGCCGGTAAGGTTACTCGACGTTCGTTTATCGATCCTATCTCTCACCAGTCTTCGTTTGTTTCCATTAGAAAATAAATCTCAAAATGATTTCGGCCGCTAATGATTATTCATCAGTCATTACAGATTTTTGATCATGCGGGTATAATCTGACAATCAGTGGTTGACATCTCATTGATCCACTCCAATAATCTGCGAAGTGCTTCAACTTTACTCCGCTGTACCCTTGCCCTATCGAAACAATCACCGCGAACTAAAACGCAGAATCCCGAGCGTCACCAATCCTCTCACGCGCAAAAGGCACGAAAACAGAAAGCAACCCAACTTTACCCTACACAACACAACACAACACAACACAACACAACACAACACAACACAAACGTGAATCGCCGAAGGCAATCCAACCCCACACCCCAAGATGGAAGAGGACGAAGACAGCCACGCCCGTGGATTCGATTACGACGACAACACAAGCATCGATGATATGTCGATCGTTTCGAACGAGTGTGTCAACCCGAATGCCGTGAACAAGATGATGGCCCAGCAGATCGACAAGCTTTCCATTGGCGATCGGAACGCAATATACGAAGAAATCCATGGTGTCGCTAGCATGGCCACCAAAGAAAATCCCGAACTCATATCGAATGCCTTGCAATCATTCCAAATCGAACTGGATAAGCTTCATCACTCGGCCAGGGTTTCCTACGATTCGATCATGAACCAACCTGGAAATATCGCGTCCAAGAACATTCTTGTAGACGAGCAGTTTCGGTTGCGTTTCCTCCGGTTTGTCTTTTTCGACCCCCGAGCGGCGGTAGCGCGGATGATGACCTTTCTCGACACAATCTCAGAGCTCTACGGTTTGGAAGCTTTACGGCAGTTTGATACCACTATGGGTTTTTTCATCGATACCAAGGAAGCCCAGGCCGCTCTCCGTGCCGGCTATTTGCAGCTGTTGCCCTTTCGCGATCGGAGCGGGAGGCGAATCATATTCTTTGTCATGGATGCCCTGCTTCTCGATTCAAAAACACGTGTAAGAACAAAACCGAAGCGAAGCGAACGAAGCGAAGCGAAACGAAACGGTGCCAGTCGCTCGTATTCCAAAATCATTTGGACGTCTGTTATATCCCACATCTCTGGTCGTGGAAGCGTTTGCTCACTGTCCTTTTTTTTTTTACTTTTTTTTTGCTACTTCTTCATTCTGTCGCTGCCGTTTGTTTCGCGTCTGCGCTTTTCCTCCAACAAATCAAATACTCCTCAGATCAAGATATTTCTTTATCTGGCCTTTGTGGCAGGCTACGATGTCGAAACGCAACGGTGTGGATGCCTCCTGTTGTTCTGGCCCGGGGTCGAGCGTCTTCAGCTGCCTGAATCTAGTCACCGATCCCTTGTAGCGAAACTCGTCAACAACATTCCAACCCGGTTTGTGTGCTTTCATTTTTGTTTCCCGAATACGCCATTCTATCGCATGGCTCAGGCTATGTTGTCACTATGCATGTCCGAGCACAATTTCAAGCGCATTACGAGGTTGAAGTTCCACAGCGGTGCGTACTGCGTATACTATGTGATTGATTTGTGTCACTAACCAAATGATGGGGACAACCCAGGAGTTCGTCGGTGACGCCTTTTGGTTTACTCATGGATTTGTTCGTTGCCACTTTCCTTTACACAGGAGAACAAATAGAACTGCTGTACGAATTGATGGGGTATGGGGTTCCCGTCAGTCTCATCCCGATCACTGGGACCGGAACGCTGAAAGTCAAAACTTTTCTCCAGTGGATAAAGGCCCGGAAATTGTTGGAAATCGAAACGAAACGTAGAGACAACGGCTACAACCTCAGCAACGACCTCATGGATTGCCCGGGCCTCACCGACGTTATTTTCCGATCTGCGGGCAAGTCCTGCATGCTGCACCCCGGGAACGTCGCCTTTCGCGGAATGTTTGAGAAGTACCACGACGAGCACGTCAATGCTGGGCAAACGGCGAAAAAGAATCTTGTGTGGAAGATTGTCCGCGAAATCGAGTCGAGGGGTGGCCGTTTTCTAACCTGGGACAGGCGCGGCTGGTGGATCGTCCTGGAGGATCGCCTCGAAATCCGAAGCAAGGTGGCTATATCCCTCCGGGATTACAACAAGCAGCAAAAGGCGATCTCGAACAAGCAGGTCTTCAAGAGTAGCACTTATGTCTTTGAGCGACAGGATGGCAAGCGGAGGAAGCGAAGCAGCGACGAGGACTACTCTTCGGACGAAAACCACTCAATCAAATGCATGAAGTTTGTTCCAAACGTTTGCTCATCGAATTGAATTATCTGGATCGAACAAGGAAACACACAAGCCCTGTGAAAGATGATCGGAAAAGACAGTTTTCCCGAGTCCGTGTCCTCTGCCGTTGTTTTCAACTGTCTGGGAGACACTATACTATTGTTGCTTGCGGCAAATACAGCTCTCCCATCACGCGAAATCTCCTCTATATCCTTCCTTCATTGCGCGTTCGGTCTCTTGATAGCTTTCACGAAATGCGTGGAGCACAGTTCCTTGATCCCTCTCGGTTCGCACCGCCATCCTGTTTGTTCGATAGCTATTTCAGCCATGAAGTTGGCAAGCGCTAGCCAATGGAGGGGCTTGTCCGACAACCGATAAGTTCACCGGAGTGATTGGCAGTTTTGAGTTTAAATCGCGCCGAACCGTTTAGGTTTCGTGGTGATTGCTGACAGCGTTCGGCCACGCCACCCAATCTCGCGTTTACCTAGATTCCGTCCAAGTTTTGAGGAATCAAACATTTGTAAACTACAGTACATTCATATTCAAAAATTAGCTAATGCAATTTTGTAAGTTTTGACCAATCTCGATATAGTGTACCATAGAAGTAATGCCACAATCGTAGACAAGGAGGAAGACAGATCAGCGGTGCTCAGGGCACTCCAAATGATAGTTTCTGACCACCTTTCCTCTCTCGACATTGTTTCTTACGGCGCCTTCGCCTGCCAACCTAAACCTTCAACTGTTTCAATGGTTACACCGCAAGAGAAGGGAACTCGGAATTACGACTATTGTTATGCTCTCAGCCGAACTCCATTCCCCGCCCTGGCCATTGGGAGGCCATTTTCTTCGTAGGCCTCACTTTGGATCTACAGTAGTTTGTGCTATGATGAACATTCTTTTAACCCCTCAACTGCAAGCTCGTATCGATCCCAACATAGGTCTCCAATGCATTTGTGCTCCGGAATCCGACGAGTTTTGACACGGGAATTACGGAGAATGATAGATTTAGAATGGTTCTACAGTAAATTACCGTTTTGTTTCGAAATCAATTGAAGGTGCAAGGAGTTGTGAGGGTTAAGTGTGAGTTAGCGCTTGATGCGTGACTCTTTCTAAACACAGAGGCTTTAAAAAAAAAGTTACACCTAAAATTGGTCTCGAAGTTAGTCTCACTCAACCGTCCCTGGTACGTAATCGTACACTAATTTACCGGTAGCATTACACTACTTTTGATGAAAGCGATTGTTTCGACGACTCGTCCGATTAGTTCGTTCGATACAATACTCGTACGTACCGGTACCGGTAAGATTACGGTAGAAAATACAAGATGAAGAATTTGTAATTTCACTTGTACAAACAAAAAACAAACACCGATTACCAGTCGGAGTTTCACTTTGCAATCTCACTTATGGAGAGTCAAGCAGTCTGTATGAGGTTGAACATACCGGTGGAGCAAATCTCAAATGAGGGAATAGCATCTCCTAATATTCATTACAAAGTATTTGTTTGTAGAATACGGTAGGGTGCAAGTCTGTCGTATCTCAAAACTATGGTACGACATACAGAAATAATTTATTAATTAATGAATTGAGAAACAAATACTTTTCGCTCATCGACATCCATAACACATTTTTTTAAAAAATACAAAAATACGAAGTAACTTACCTCATGTATAATATTATCATAACCCCATCTCAAAATATATTACGAAGTAGTATTACCGATGGGAAGCGCCAAATTCCCACTGACACGAAATCCGACCAATCATTCTTGCCGAGAGCACCGCAGCGACTAGGCGGAGTTGCCAAAAGGGACGAAAGGTCCCGGAGGGATGATGTCGATAAATTGCCATGATCTTCCAGCCTTTCTCTTCCCGCATCTTTTTTCCGCGGCACGGCATGTGCCGTACCGGTACCGTACGTACCGGTACATGTTTGTGAAGTGACTAGGGCACAACGCATTTCCGGGCAGAGAGCGAGATAACTCACATACCATCATCGGCAATAAACTACCTCAAGCATCTGTCGAATTGGATCAACGAAGAAATCCGTTGGGTGCGATGCGAAATGCAATTGCAGGATTCTCGTTGTCGTTGCACCACCGAGCATTAACTGACACTTTCAATCGATCCCGATCGCCGATGAATTCTTGAGTTTTGTGTTCGCACCACTGTGCGATTTCCAGGAAAAGGCAGTGCTCATCTGATTTTAATGCATTGCTGGTGTATATCCACAAACACACATCGAAGAAAACAACAACAGTTCCACCAAGCATGGTGTCGATCTTTGAACGCCAGTACGGAAGGAACCAAACCAATACCGACCCAAGTTCCGAGGCAAGCGCCAGATACAGGAGAGTTCCCGACACCGCGGAAGAAACCACTCGTCTCCTGTCTGCAGAACCAAAACCGAGCTCCTCCACCACTGATTCCGCCGATGCTGCCGGGAGCGGTCGTCTTCCCTCCTGGCTCTCCGGCCGTGGCGCCGCGGCAGCCGCCCTGATCTTGACGGTCGTCCTGTGGACGGGACTCCTGTCCAATACCGCCGCGAGTCACGGATCGGGCGCTTTTGGCTCGGTGTTGTACCACGGGTCATCCGCCTCGCTGCTACTGGACCAGTCTCACGACGCCACCGAGCTCTACTACACGGCCCAGCAGGTAGACCATCTGCACCTGGACGATGGACGAACCTACTCCCAGCGCTACTACAAGATCGTAAGGCACTTTCGCGGTCCGGGACATCCCATCCTGGTGATCATGGGTGGGGAGGACGCCCTCGAGCTCCCTATGCTCTACCCGTTTGTCCACGACAAGCTGGCCTCCGACCTTGGGGCCTTTGTGCTGAGCCCGGAACACCGGTTCTACGGTGCCTCCCAGCCGGTGCCCGGGGGTCGACCGACCGTCGACGAGATGATGCGCTATCTGTCGCCGGACCAGGCCCTGGAGGACGCTGTCCAGCTGATCCAGCACGTCCGGAAGGAGCTGGGGTGCGATCCGGACCGGACCCACCCCAATTACTGCCCCGTCATCACGGTGAGTACAATATTGCAAACGTCGCCCTGGAATAACGAGAAGATGCTCGTTCGCTTAGACCTGCCTCTCACGAAACCTATTTTTCGTTTCCCCCCCTGTGTTTTTGTTGCGCTCTTTCCTCGTTCTGTATCATCGAACGGAACGTGCCCGAAATCGGCAACCGTTCCTGCAAAACTCCATGCGTGCACACTGCATCGACACATAATGTTAGTTCGGAGGATCCTACCCCGGGTTCCTGTCCGCCATGCTGCGGTTCCGGTACCCCGACCTGGTCGACGCCGCGTACGCCAGCTCGGCCCCCCTCGACCTGTACTCGCAGCTGGTCGACAGCAACGCGTATTTCGACAAGGTGACCGACACGGCCGAACTGGCATCGGAGGGATGCGCCGATGCGGTCCGATCGACGCTGGTTGCCGCCCGCGACGAGCTCGTCACGGAGTTTGGATTCCTGCATCCACGGGACCGCAGGCGCAAGATCGAGGCGGCGGCGGCCGCCGTCGGCTTTTGTCCCGACACCTTTCCGTCCTACATCACGACCATCGAGGAGTTTGTCAGCGAGACCGTCCAGTACCTGGTCCCGGCCATTTTTGCCGATTTCAACATGGCGTACTATCCGCCCGGTCCCGACACGGCGTTGGCGAGGGCCTGCGCCATTTTCCAGGACCCGTCGCCAGAGAGCGGTCCCACCGAAAAGCTGCGCCGGTTCTTTGATCTCCGTGGGGTCGTCGAGTACGGGGAGGGACGATGACAACAACCACAACAGCAATGCCCCCGACTGCTTCGACCTGTCCCTGGAGCTTCCGGACGGTCCCCACTCGCGGATCCGCGGGTCGGACAATTCCGGGACCGGCGGCGGCCACTCGGGAGAAATCTGGGAGTTTCAGTGCTGCCGCGATCTGATCATTCGAGCCGGTTACTCCGAGCGCAGCATGTTTTTGCCGCGACCCTTTTCCTACGCCTGGCACGAGGAGCACTGCTCCGCCCGGTTTCCCGGCATCGTCGTCGAGCCCTACCGGATGAATCGGCAGTGGGGCTTCGACGACCTCACCACGACGTCCCGAATCGTCTTTGCCAACGGCCTGAACGACGGCTGGTCGACCTCGAGCATGACCAACGCCACGGAGCTGGAGGGACCTCCCTACACCGAGTTGAAGGTTCTGAACTTTCCGAACGGGGCCCACCACAGCGAGCTCGGTTCCACGTATCCGAATCCGAACGATACGGAGGACATCGTGGAGGGATACGAAAGAGTCGCGGAGATTTTGGCGGGGTGGTTGGACGAGATTTACGCCGAGCGACAATAACCGCAACGACTCGACTCGACTCGACTCGACTCGTGGAGCTCAGGACGTAGTTCGGCAAGACCACTGTTGAGGTGCTGGTTGGTTCGGTGGTGGTGCTGGTAGTGCCTGCCGCATGCTGCCACTACTAGTAGTACCAGTGTGCTAGTCGATTGATATCTGCTCTTGAAACCAAAGAAATTCTGTCTTAACTGCTCGACTCATCGTCCATACTAGTCGCATCATTATGTTCTTGCATCTCTGATAGGACAATCTAGACCATGGCATTATGATACATTGTACTTTTTGCACTGGCGGTTTCCCGCGGTGTGTGCGAGAAACCGAATGTCCCTTCTGGGTTTTTCATGAAAATTAGAATGAAGGTAAAGTCGGAAGTCCCTATGAACACTCCACTCATATGTATTATAAATATGTTTCCATCATCGCAACGCTGAAGGCAGAACGTGTCGTTAGGGTAAACCTTAGGGTTAACCCAAGGCCTTCATGAGAACCAGTAGAGCTTGTTCTGTAAGCTACACTTAACCTTACGGTACGTGGATAGTCGATAGAGCCTTTTTCGTACCTACCTACCTACGTATGTACGTACGTTGATTGATTGTTCGTCATCACTATGTGATGCGCGTCTCAAAATCTCAGAAGTTGATGGTTCCGACGAGCTCGTGCTGAGCAAGCGTCCGGCTTCAATGAGCAGCATGCACATCACATCCCTATCATCGTCCTACCGGTACCGGTAAGATTAACCTTACCTGGTATTCTCTGTCAAAAAAACAAAAAAATCAAGATCTCATCCATCACTAACTAAGATTTTACCGGTACGTACGGTACATTTACAAGATACATCACATAAAAATACCATTCGACCCGAGCACGCGAATCATCCGCTTGAGGCGTGCTTGTATTCGGAAACCAACCACCAGAGAAACAAACGCAACAGATCACAGCCAACCCAAATAAAACAAAAGAAAACAAAGCCCGTTGGATTGATCCGATACATTTAGACCATGATTGCACGAAGCAAGTCCACCATGACCTGCCTCTCCTATCTGGCAGCGGCCCTTGCCACCCGTTCCGCGACGCAGCTCCCCGGAGTCCTTTCCTTTGTGGCAAAGCAGCAGCAGAAGCAGCAGCATCGACACATGCGCACGGCGCGCAACCAATTCTCCCGCCGTTGGACCTCGGCCCTTTCGGCCGCAGTTGCCGACGCGTCGGAAACCGAAACGGAGCCCGTCCCCATTACGCTCTTGAGCGGGTTCCTCGGATCCGGCAAGACCACCACCCTCCAGCACCTGTTAGGAAAACCGCGACGGACTCAGGATTGGCGTGATTGTCAACGACATGGCCTCGGTCAACATCGACGCCAAGCTGGTCAAGAACGACGACGCCAAGAACGAAAACAAGAGCGGATTGTCGTCCTCAGTTGGATGACTATTCCGAGAACGGCGGCATCATCGAGCTCCAGAACGGCTGCGCGTGCTGCTCGCTGGCCGACGAGTTGCTGACGACGGTGGACCGGTTGCTGGACACGCGCTCTTCCAAGGCATCGTTTGATGCCCTGGTGGTCGAGCTGAGCGGGGTGGCGGATCCGATTGCCATTCAGCAGAACTGGAAGGCCGCCAAGAGCGCGGGACACCCCGTCACCGAAAAGGCCGACATGAAGCGGGTGGTGACCCTCATCGATTCGAGCACCTTTGGAACGGACTGGATGACCTGGTGCGTGCTGCATATTGTTGTTTACGTGTTGGTTTGGTTTGGTTTGGTGTGGTGTGGTGTTGCGATGGATTTGCGGGAGTCGGAGTTGGAGTTGGTCCGAAGGGATTCCCTCATCGCATCGAAATTGCTCATCGCTTTTTCGTCTTCTTGCGCCTTGATTTTTTTATTTCGTTTGCGTCTCGTTTCGAACTTCCGCTTGCCTTTGCGTTCCTTCGTCCTTGCTTTGCATGCTACTCATCTGGCATCATCGCAAAACAAAACAAACCAAAACAAACAAAACAAAATACGCACAGGGACGTCGCGGGAGACCGATCCGGTTGGACCGAAGCCGGCGACGATTGCGCGGGGATGCGCAAGGTTCCCGAGCTCCTGGCGGAACAGGTCGAGGCGGCCGACGTTTTGTTGCTCAACAAGATCGACCTGGCCGGGCCCGAGCAGGTCCGCGTGGCGGCCTCCCTCGCCCGCACCATCAACGACAAGGCAACGATCGAGGAGGTTGCCTTTGGAAAGGTTGGGTCCCCCCGACAAATCGTCCGGGAGGAAACCTGCGCGTCGAACGAGGATGAAACAGCAGCTGCCGAATCAGCTTCGTCGGGTTGCTGCAGCAACCCCGAGTGCCCTAGCAACCAGGCCGCAACAAAGGCCCTAGAAGAAGAGACCAAAGCCAAAGCGAAACGCTCCACCGTCTCCACGGCGGACCTGAACATCGACAGCTTTGTCTACAAGGGCCGATCGTCCGTTTGAATCGCGAAACCTATTGGGACTCCTCAACACCTGGCCGGTTCCCATCAAGGACGACCTTGGGGGTCTGGAGCATTTCGCTTCCGACGCCCCCGACGACGGCGATATCGGACGAGACTCGCCCTTTTTCGGGGTCCTGCGCTCCAAGGGATTTTGCTGGATGGCCCCCACCAAGTGGAAGACCGAACCGGAGGGTGATCCCTGGCGCCACGACACGGCCATGTACTGGAGCCACGCCGGAAAACACTTTGGTATTTCGGTCGCCGGCAAGTGGTGGGCGACCCTCACCAAATCACAAATGGAAAAGTTTTTTGCGACCGACAAGGCCGAATTCGAGCGGATCCGCCAGGAGGATTTCGTGTCGGAGGAGTGGGGCGACCGGCGGCAGGAACTGGTGTTCATCGGGGTTGGCTTGGACCAGGCCAAGATCACCGAGGCGCTCGACGCGTGTTTGCTGGGTGACAAGGGCATGGAGCGGTACCGTGAACAGGTGGAGAAATACCGGGCAACGGTGTTGAACTAAACGAAACGAGGACCAATCGAGTGCGTGCGCGTATACTACAATCCACACCAACAAAAACAAAACAAAGTACAACAGAACTATCCGGTGGGGGAAGGGCAATACAAACCAAAGCAATCTACGGAATGAGAATGGATGGGAAAGAATTGACTCGGACAACGACCAGGGATGGATTCGAAACGATCCGTTTGTGCATTGCCCTGGCGAAGATAAAGAGAGTGTGTATAGAACGGCGAACGCGTTGTAATCCGCGCGGCGCAGCACGGCACGGCACAGCAGAACGACACAATCCAAGAACTGCGTCCCAACCCTTTTCTAAATCTTTGTAACCAAGTCGATGAGAATTCAATCGTATCTTCTTCCGAATAATCTGTGTCCCGTAATATTTGAGTACGCAGGGACATGGTACGGTTTCGTGCAATTGTTCGGATCGCTGTCGTAGCTTTGGTTCCGGACGAGTTGCGACTGTTTGGTATTGTGATGGGCCTCGTAGTTCCGAGATCGCTTGCAACCGTGAGAGGTTTCTTTCAAAAGTTGGGGTTTAATTGCAGCACCACACGACGACACTGTGCATCATTTTGAAAAAGCAATCCAGATGCAATGCAATCCCACACAACTATCTTCGTCTTCCAAACGCATTGTAACCTAATGATCGTACCATCGCCGTTGGTTTGGGATCACTTCCATGCATGCAACATCTCAGTTAAGCAAATATTTGGGGTCAATATTTGACAGCACCAGCATTATAGAGAGCCACCCCTAGTACAGTGCTTGCCCGAAAAACTGTTTTTTTTTTGTTGGATTTAAATGAGAATTTGTACCTAAAATTAATTACAGAAAGTTTGAAAATATATAACCACTGCATCATCTATAAATGCATGCACTATCATGTCTTTGATGCAGTCCGGATGACCGCAGGATACGAATCAAACAGAATGTTCTCGCGCGTATGCAATTGTACAGCAAATGCATGCACACTACAGCGAGTTGATGTTTTCCTAGTGGAATGGAAGGGAAGGGAAGGATTTTGAAGGCTTGCAAGAATCAGCCCTTCTCAGGCCGCAATCGGCTCGTAGGATGCATCCACTGGCGCGGACTTTTTGAAGCCACCCGGTTGTGAGGACTTTTTGAAGAGGGACGGAAAGCCCTTCTTCTTCTTCTTCTTCTTCTTCGAACACCTTCTCGAAGACTTATTCGATTCGTCCTCGAGGACCTCGTCCTTGGCTTGGGTTGCGGAGGGAATGCTGTCATCCATCGACAACGACGCTGCTACCACCTCCATGTCGCCTTTTTCCGTTTCGGATTCGTAGGTAGTAGTGGACTCTTCCGTCATGGACGAGGCCGACCGCGTCAGGTAGTTGAACCGCTTGTCCTCTTCTTCCAGTTGCTGGTTTTCGTCCGGTGTGATGAAGGTCGGCTTGAACGAATTCGAATTCGGATCGCTTTCCTCTTTTTGGCTGCTGCTGCTCATGATGCTGCTAATGCTGACCTTGCTGACCTTGCTAACCTTGCTAACCTTGCTAACCTTGCTGGCCTTGCTATGGTTGCTGCCCTGGCTGCCCTGGCTGCCTTGGCTCTTCTGACTGCTGATGCTCCTTTCGCTTGCCTTCGATCCGAAACTCCGGAATTCCCGACTCTTTCCAAACGAGGGGAGTTCTCGCGACAGGTCTCCGTCCTGAGCGGACTTTGTGCTACTGCTTTCCTTGTCTTGTTTGAAAATTGTTCCGTCGCGTGATTCGATGGGTGTGAGACCAAATTCCACTTGCCAGCCGGTCTCGGCAGGTCTCGACGGTCTTGTCGTCGGTGTTGTTGATCTTGTTGTTGTTGTTGTTGTTGCTGCTGCTGCTGTTGTTGTTGTTGCTGCTGCTGACACTCTGTCGAGTCGAGTGCGTCTGGTCATCGATGCTCTGGGAGCTCCACGACGCTTTGCTTGTGACCACGTCGGTCACGAGACCGACAATGTTCATGCCGAATTTTTCCAGGTCATAGTCGTCGGTTTCGTAGTAGGAGCTGTGGTCCGTTTCGTCCTCTTGTTCCGTCTCGTCGCAATAGGTGTCGTAGTCGTATTTGCCGTACGAGTCGTCGGCTGTGTTGTAGGTGCTGTCGAAGGTGCCATCAAAAGTGCCGTCAAAAGTGCCGTCGAAGGTGCCGTCGTAGGTGCCGTCGTCATCGGTCAGCTGTGTTGGATGCTGCATTATTTCTGTCGAGGTATCCCATCACCAGCGGCAGCTCGGCCTTGGACCGCGACAGATCGGGCTTGGTGTGGACGAAGGTAGAAAGCGTCTCTTTCGTTACGAGGCTGTCGTTTTCGCCTCTCTCGTCTCCGCCATCGTAGGTGCACAGGGAAGGACTGTCGTAGGAACACATGGAAGCATTGCAAAGATTCAAGTGAACATCAGCCAGGGTCCCGTCAAACGACCGGCTGCGAGATCTTGAAGGTTTTCCAAAGCCTTGGTATTCCTCGGTGTCCACCAACGTCGTGTCCATGCCACAGGTAAACCACTGCGAGTTCATTGTCGCCGTTGCACATTTTCGAGCTCGCTTCAAGCCTTCTTGGAGCTTGAGAACGGCGTCCATGGCTGATGTTGTTTTTTCCATTTTCGTTTTGTTCCAGTGAGAATTCGCAGCAATGAGTTTAAGGGAAGAATCAGGCTTCGATGGATTGAGTAAAATGGGTTACTTTCAACGCTCATCGGCATGCTGGACGAACTCAGTTGTCAACCCACACAGGTGTCTTGCTATGCTTCAATATCCAATGGAGCTCGTACCTGTCGTAGGCACTAATCCATTAAAACTTTTGTCCAGCGTCAATCTTTTCGTGCGTCGATCACGTTTCGTGAAACGTAATCGCCACGGACTTGAATATCAGGACAATACTCCAGACACACTTCCCCAAAAATTTCTCATACGACTCGAAATGTAGAACTATCCTTCATCCAACTAAACACGACGAAATTTTACGACCAAAAATTGTGAGAAAGGAAGCCAGTCTTGATTACATATCGTTACTATCTTCTGTTGAGAGGGGTTATTGACATTCATACCCGCGATCTCGCACATTAGCTTTAATTAACCCCTCAGCGCTGTATGCCCGATTTTTTTCATCGTAATTTTACTATTTCGATGCGTCACAGCCAATCGTTTTTTGAAAGAACGACAAAATGTTGGTACGGGTAAGAACCTTATGGAAATTGATAGATCGGTCTTCTGCAACACATACCGGCAAAACCTTACGTTCCATCGAAATTCGTCACGTGTAATTATTGATCAGAGAACTACGGCAGATGCTTAGACCCGTCGAGAAGATGGCTGGTTCAAACGAAAAGTATTATATGGGTGCAAAGTGCGAAGTCAAGAGCTTGCGAAAAACTGAGGAGCTGCAGATCGGGCGGGAATGAGTATCATAAGATTTCTTTGTCTCGAGCGCAAGATTGTTTTTGTCTCGAGCAAGGCAAACCGTGTGGCGATCGAACCGCCATGCTGGTTGGCGGCACGAAACTATTTCGTTGTTCGCCGCCAAGAAACAGATTGTTTGCCTGTCGACATTTTCCGAGAGCTTTCCTTGACCGCGGCCGAACCCCATTCCGGTGAGCATCCACGATCTGTTACTGTGGGTACCGATCCCAATGATTGGCCAAAACGAACGATCCGTCGGATTCCGGGACGTGTGTGGCGAACCACCGCACGAGAACATGCCCGGAAGATACGAGAAATCCTTCAACCGGGATTGACACCCTTGGACCATCCTTTGAACTCGGGGATTCAACGACAACAACGGCTGAGAGAACGACAACGGAGACAGCAGCAGCAGCGAAACGAATCCGAGGGCAAAATCTGCAGTGTCGACGAGCCGGAATTGGAGGACGAATCTTCCTCCGCGGACTGGAAGATCACCGCACTCGATCCCAAGAATCCGGTGTATAACTTTCTAATCGAGTACTATGGATTGAAAGGCACCAAGGGTGTGCGCCGGCTGATGAAATGGTCTCCCGGGTTAATGGGCGACAACGATGTCGGCCAGGGAGACGTTCTTCTGGAAGGGGCAACCGAGGACAATTTTTCTACCAGCTTGCAAACCAAGGGGGCATACTTATGGGAGGAAAACGACGTGGGTGAACGAAGTAGCGACTGTATAGATGGAGTTGTCTATTCCCCGTTTCGATTCGTCTACGGAAACAAAACTTTTCCCCGCAAGCAGAACGAAAGCCGTGAGATCCAAACATTTGAGGATGGCCCTCTCGGCGCATTTCTCTGGTATAGATCACTCCTGAAACGAACGATGGAAGCACCTCCTGTCTTGCATTGCTATGGTCTCCACGAATGGGCAATGCAGTATCAACCGAGCGCAGCAGACGATGAAAAGGATGATGGAAAGGAATCTCCGCCACCACCCAGTGCGAAATACCAATCCCATTTGAAACTGAGAATCGACAGGCGCACCCTGAACGAAACCGTCGAGTCCAACACGATCGTTTGTACCCATGTGGACGCATGGAAGTTTTTTGCGAAGGAAGCCCTTCCCTATCGAAATGCCGACCAACGAGCAATGGAGCAACATACGTCGTCATCGTCGTCATCGTCATCGCTGTTGCCGTCCCTGCTGCCAGCCCCCAAAGACCGACCGGCACTGTTGTTGCGCTCGGAACAACCAGCCTGCGTCCACACGACTATGGACCTGCTCAAGATTGCGCTCAAACTGGGCCCGTTTTGCGATGCGGAACTCTTTCGTCGGGTCTTGGAGATTACCATCCAGGCACGGTCCCTGGACGTGGCAGCGAGTCCGTACGATGCCAAGTCCGACTACGGAGTCGAGCCGATTCCCATCGAGACTCAGCACGGCCGAAACGAGTATAAGCGAAAACAGATGGAACTCATGAAGCGCACCGAGCCGGTGCGGAAAGATTTGTTAGACAACTACGATCGATTCCTTCGGTTGCTGGAACAATAGCCAATTACTATACGTAACTAGAAATCGAACTATAGCTCATGAACGAAGAGAAGATAAAGTAGACTACTTAGTATGTTAGGAAGATGGCTTATGTTTGGCCAGCACTGGTTGCATTTGAAATTCATCTCTCGAACAATCGCACGACATGATAAATGATAGTATGTGCAATGCTTGTTGAATGAGTCGCTGTAGTTGTCCACCGGGCGATCCGAGGGAATCACAAAATCCGGAATAACTTCTCGTAGCAATCATTAGAGTTCGTCGTTCCCCTCTGGGGTTGATTCGACGTCACCGTTTTCCTCGGGAGAGCACTGCTTGACAGGGCTCACCCGCATCAATATTTTTTGCCACTCCTCCACGGCTTCCCATCGACCAAAAAGATTTGGAATGACCTCGAGGATCTTGCTCTCGACGGATTTTCGCAGCGAGTGGTTGGTCCCGAGCTCCACCGCCCTTGGCAATATACTCCTCCTTCGAATCGGCAATCAGGTGCCCCTTGCTCTCCTCGTCGAGCCAGATGGCGTTGTACAGGCCGAGCGTCCAGCGGCCTCCCAGCAGGCGGGCCGGCCACGTCACGATGGCCTTTCCCAACTCCAGGGCCTCCCGGGACGTCGTGCAGCCGCCGGCGGGGTACGAATCCAGGATCACGTTGGCGGTTCGGTACAGGGCCATCAGCAGGTGGTGCGGCTGGGTCGAGATAAAGTGCACCCGGCTCATATCGCACCCGGCCGCAATCATGCGCTGATTGAACCGCTCGGTGTGGCCGGAACCGTCCTCCTTGTGCAGGATGGCGTGCCCGAGGGGGTCCTTTTCGAGGACCCCACAGAGGAGCTCGTCGAATTCCGGAAAGAGCTTGAAGGGCTTTTGCATGCACACGTAGATGTGGATGTCCTCGTCTTCGAGACTCGTGTTGCGAATCGCCTCCGGGAGTTCGGGAAATGCGTCTCTCCCGAGGTGATCCATTCGCATGGCGACGCGCTTGCTGTAGACTTCTCCGTTGGGCCGTCGATCGAGCCGCGGGGAATAGTACTGGTGGATCTTCCCTTTGGGGATTAATTCAAGTCCTTCCGTGTAGTGGGTCTGGCTCTGCTCCAGCGGCAATTCTGCCTCGGCCCAGCTCACAAAGTGCTGGACGGTGTGCCGGGGAATCCCCGAGGTGATGGGATGACCGTGGGAGTTCAGTTGGACGGGGGCCAACCGTCCCGTGGCCAAGCGCCTAGCTGTACGTGCTCATGGTCATGTCCGGGTACAGAATCATGTCGAACTCGAAATTCTCGATTTCGTTTGCGATGCGGGGAATCCAATCCCCGTTTATCTCCTGGGGGTGGTGACTGTAGTGGAACAGCCTGTCCTGGGGGTTGGTGGTCAGGAACTTTGCTTGATCCATCGGAGTCGATTTTTCGTGCACGTAGATGTACGTCACATCGAAGACGTTCCGATCCAAGCGCTGGAGGACCCCGCCAAAATCATCCGAGACCGAGTGTCCCTCACTAAAGACGGAGCCGACAACGCCCAGCTTGATCTTGCGATTGACGCAGGTTTGAATGATTCCGCCGCTCTCGTCATCGATGCCGTTCTGTTCACGCAACCTCTTTTGTTCCTCCTCGAACTTTTCGACGTGCTTGGCGGTGCGCAGCAGGTTGGGAAAGATCGTGACCGCCAACTGGTAGAAGAGGTTGGTGATCCGGGCCACATCGGCGCGGTAATGAAAACTCAGACTAAACAACGACAACAGACAGTGCACATAGGGATCTTTGGCAAACCCGGGCATCTGATCGGCCATAAACTGCAAGTTGAGCTTGGCTTCCGGGTGGTTCCGATGGTATAGATCGAGCAGGCTGGTTGCGTACTCTTCCATCTTAGCTAGGGACCGGTCGACGTGTTCGTTTGACTTGGGGAATACTTCCAGGTGGGTGGCGAGCTGCAGGTGGGTGCAAATCTCGCCGACCTCCTTGCTGTGCGACATCTGCTTGGAAATGTCAAAGGCTACCTGGAAGAGCATGGCCGACTTTTCCATGTCTTTCTTTTCGTTGTAAAACCGTCCCAGCAACCCCGACGCCAAAAAGGCAAAAATGGGATTCGCCTGTGCCAGCGATGTGTCCACTGCCTCGGGGTTGAGGCAGGAGAGCAGAAGGTCGACCGCGGTGATTCCCGGTTTTATTAGCGCTTCGACACCCTTGGTGTTAATGGTGAACCATGCCATTTTGTATCGAGCGATAGAATTGCGAGGGTTTTGCCGGAATTCTCTCACAATTTCTTTGCGCATTTGCTGCTGCGTCATTTGCTCCTGTCCTGGCTGACCGGTGCATCCTGGAAGGGATCCAGCCAGAAGACAGCAGATTGCAAACAAATACTTTCGCAACATCGACGAGAAGGATCTGATCTGATAATAGCAATCTTCTTTTTGCTGTTGCTTTAGTGTGTTTCAATTATGATTGGCATCGGACCGAGAAAACTACGGACGAACGCGAGTAAAGTTACATCGTAATTTTTCGTACATAAACCTTACTTAATCTTATTATTTCGTACTTTGTACTTCGTATTCAAAATACATACGAAAACAGGTACGTACGGTACCGTACATGTGAAGAATGCACAGTACGGTAGTTACAAAAAATAACCTTAAGGTTTACCGTACCCGTGAAAAACTAAAATGAATCACGTCGGAGTGACAGATTGTTGCCTCACTATCTGACCAAATACCTCCTCCCAGTAACGGAAACCTCCTCAACGAAAGTTACAACCTATTCATAAACACTATAAACCGACTGTTTGCAACAACTCCTGTTGAAATCAGTGACTTACATCCATAGCTTTGGCCCCCTGTAGTTAGTGGTTTTTTCGAAAAATTGCCAAAAATTGATCCATCATGGTTAATGTAGACACTGGTACATTTTCTACACGCGACCATACAATCGAGTGACAGCATGTTGAACGAAAAAAAAAGGAATTCGAAACGAAACCAAAAAAAAGAATTCTCGAACCGAAAATGAGTTCTGTTTTTTGCTATGCGCGCAAGCCGAAAAACTATGCCGTCTCGATGCTGTCACTCGAAAACACATAATTTTCGGCCCAATTTCTGTATTCGAGAGCTTACTAAGGGAAGAATAAGCAAAGTTGTTTAAAAGTAAATATAGAGCATTGTAGAGTAGAGTGTTAGCTAACAGACGATGTCTTTACTTTGAACAGAGGTGGTGTATGCAAGGAGATATTGCAAAAAGCAAAGATGCTGTCACTCGACGTGATTCATTATGGTAAACGTGATTCATTATAGTTTTCGACGGGTACCGGTATGTTGTATCGCACCTTTTTTTCACTCGTATTTTTCGCCTCACGTTGCTCTTCTCTGAGACCCGAGCTCCGTTTAACTGAAGACTTTGCCATTGAATTGCCTAAGTGTTTACGAGGCTTGCATGTCTACAAATGCCCGTATTTGTAGCGTTTCTAAAGAACTGGCAACAAAGTTGGAAGGAAAGGCGTCGAATACCCTAATCGATTATGCATAACACGGTAATCTTACGGTACGGTTTAATGACTACGTAATTCTTCTTCGCGCATCACACTTTGCAGGAACGTGACAAAAATAACATTCTGTGTGTGACTCGGAGGATGCACAGGGAAATCCCAGTGGGCATGTCTTTTTGTGACTGTACTTCGTAGTGAAAGTAGAAGTATTACCGGTCATCATCAAAACGCGTACCGTACCGTTCAACGTTCTCACGAAGAAAGTTTCCAACTTGCAGCTTTTTATCATGATGCTACTACTAGTACTAATTAAATAATCAACCTGCTTTGGAAATGGATGACGACGAGAGCAGATTCGCTAATTCTTCCTCCTCTTTCATCTTGTTGTTGTGCTGCTGCTCGTCCTCCTTCTTCTCCATATGGTACTCCTGGAATAGTAAGTTACTACTAGTAGTAGTACTACTACTAGTATGACCATACTACTATATCTGTTCTTGCCGCCAGCAGTGCAAGCCAGCATTTTCCTTTTCTTCTTGCAAGTACTACTAGTAACCTTACTACTACAAAATTCCTATCAGCTGTCCCCCGGCTTCCTTGGAAACAAGTTGTTGGGGATGTAGAACCGGGGGACAGCTGATAGGAATTCCGTAGTACTGGTACTCGTTGTTGTTGTTGTTGTTGTTGTTGTTGTTGTTGACACAAACGAGGTGACGCGCAACTGACTACAATACCGGTACGGTACTTCGTATTACTACGAAATGTGGTTAGTACCGGTAATCTTATCCTTACCCCTGAGAATAGAGTAAATTACCGTATTCTTTTTGATCATCGTTTCATTGAATCCCTACTAGCTGTTGATTCAAACACGACTTAAAAAAGTGACACCCATCGAGATCTCGTCTCTTTTCTCGTGTTGAGAATCAATCATAAGTCTTAATCATCAAATCAAAATCATTTCGAACAAAAACAAGCATCTTCTTTTTTCGTCTTTCTTTCACATCATTTGTTGCATTTCTTTCACAGCAGCAGAGTCAACTAAAATGAACTCAACCACCCATCCACTAATCTACTGATTCATTAACTCCACCAGCACATTACCATGCCGTCGTCGACCATCGATACCCTCGATTGGGCCCTCCGCGTCTGCCAGTCCATAGCTTTTGCCATCCACGGAGTCCTGGGAGTGACGGAGCCCATCACCGGATGCCTCCGCGAGGCATTTCGGGACAACGGGGCCATGCCCAATTGGTTCTGGCCGCTGGCGGGTCTCCTGTTGTGGACGGCCGCGGTGGCCAACTTTTCCGAACACGGCGCCGTGATCCTGGCCGCCCAGGCGTACATCGCCGCCTTTCACACGGGCGGGATCTTTTACCACTTGCGCCTGGGGCATCATCCGGTGGCCGGGATTGGCCCCGGCGTCTTTGCGCTTCTGGCAGCGGTAGTCGTGGCGATTCGCACGAGATCTTTGTTTGTGGCCATTGCCGGGTGGGCCGTGTGCGCCGCGGTCGCCTACGCGCTGAGTTTGATTCTGGTGACACCCCCGGCCGGGAACGGAGACGACGACAACGACAACGAAGACAACGATGGAAATGGCTACCTCTTGCAGGAGGAGAGCGCCACCACCAATACCCATGGCGCGTCGTCGTGAACTCCAGCACACGCTCGGCAGGATGGATTGAGTGAGGTTCATCCGAGGGTGTTGGTGTGATTGATGTCGATTTACAATATTATGATGTTTGTATTTATTATTCGTGTATAATGGATAAGGACAAAAAGGAAAAGAAAATAAAAAGAATGCATGTTAACGGAATAAAGTAAATACTACTTCCATGACGGAAGGTCAACGAAGTTCCATGCTTCGAGTGACGCTACTACTACTAGTAGTAGTAGTAGTAGTCTGCAACACCTCGTAGTAGTACTACTTAGAAGTATGTTGTTTAGTACACCAGAAAAGTTCTTGATGATGATTATGCCACGACCAAGACAATGCTGCTGCTGCTGCTGCTGCTGCTGCCCCTCCGAGAGAGGATCAATACTACTAGAGATAGAAACGAATCAGCATGGTGCTGGTACTACTAGTAGTACTATTATACGAAGTGGGAATAGGATTGTAAATAATTCTCTCAATGGATGACAACAACTCATCGGTTCTCTCCCGGCAAACTGTAGCGTGACAAATCTGCTGCATTGGGAATTTCTGGACATTCCGTAGTAATGGTAGTACTAGTAAGATTACATCATGCTGCAAGTTTTAGCAGCAGCGTGTTGTTCAAAAGCAGTGGATACCGGATCTCGCTTTCTCCTGAATGCTTGATGGAATGATGGATTGTATTTCTTCTTGATTTTGCCATGTCCAACAATATCAATCCACCATGATAGTACTAGTACTAGTACTAGTGCCTGCTACTAGTACTACACAACCATGCTGGAGTTATTTTGCATGTTTTGATTTCTCCAAAGAGAGCAGCACCAGCACCAATTGATATTTCTTGGAGATTGTATTGAAATGAATGTCTGGCAATAAGACAAGGAGGAGGAGGAATGAATACACATACCAGCAATAGGAAATAGGACTGCTGGTGTTGTGAATCACACATTATTCACATCATTACTTCTATTTGAGGATGGTACCTGCTGCTGCTGCTGCTGTACTACTACTACTACTGGTGGAATTATCATCTGATGGAAGTGGTCCTACTACTATCTGACAAGCAGCACCACATTCATGCAAAGAACTGCTGGTGGTGGTGGAAGCAATTCCAGACTGTGATCAAAGGCAGCATCCACCACCAGCAGGAGGAGGCAGCATGGTTTTTAAATATAGTATTGGCAGGGGAGCACAAAGCAACAGGAGGAAAAAGATCCAAACCCAGAATACCTACTACTAGTAGTACCAAAACTCCGAAAAGAGGAGGACGAGTACTGTTTTTGTGGTGGTGGTGGTGGTAAGATTACTAGTACTAGGCTACCAGTACTAGTAGTAGTACTAGTACTACTACTAGTACTAGTAGTAAAGTAGCTGGGTATCCGAAACAATAAAAAGTGCCCCTTCGTACTAAGGACCACTTCAACTACTCTCGGTTGCCATGGTGTGTTTCATTCGAGTGCTGCAACAAAATGCATCGGCAACAACAAGAATTAACTCGATTACCATGATTGTTCGTTGTTGTTCTTGTCTTCTGTTCTTCTTTTTGAGATCGATGCGTAAGATCTTACGGTAACTTAGCTGCATCAATCTCAAAAAAATACCAAGTACTGGTAAGGTTAAGATTACTCGTAACTTACTACTAGTAGTAATTCTTCATTCCTGATGGTATCTTGTTCTTGATTGAGAGAGGACATCAGTGGTTCGGTAAGAGTCCCCAACTAAAATCACATCAGAAGTCATGAACCAATGAAAGTCTCCGGTTCGACACACAGTAGATGAAGGCACTATTCAATAGCAAAAAAAAAATACAAGGGCGATGGGCATGCGCTACCAAAAGTAGATAACACCACCTCTTCTGGATGGTTGCGCAGAGAATACAGAGTTGTAGTAGTAGTACGCAAGGGATCCGGGGGGTACGAGGAGTACTCGTACTGGAAGCTACATACGGTGCTCTACCTATCGTGCACGGACCAGTGATGATTCGATCTCGCATCAGTTTTCTTCATTCGGTTCTCCCTTCCTCATTCCTATTGTGGTTCGGTTTGCTAGTAGTAGAAATCTTCGTCTCTTCGTAACGGTAACTTACCTATCAGGAACCAGTACCACCAGTACCGGTATCTCATCTCTACCTTGGTCGTCTTGTTTGGGAAGGATTGGTTCACGGTACCTAGAACGATTCCGAGCTTTCGGAAAGCTCGAATATTGTTTTTAGATGGGCGCCCGATGCTTTTAGATTTTTAGTAAATACCGTCCAACGGTCGCGAAGAGTCACGGAGTATTTCGAACACTTATTGTTGCCGGGATACCTGGCGACGCAATTATGGATCCGCTATGCCAGACACTAAAGTTTACCGCTAACGATCAACGATCAGAGAAACGAAGAATCTTGGTTGAGGGGCGAATTGTTTTCCAATACGACTGAACGAAAGTTACTACCGGTACCAAGCAAGTGATTATCGTAACCTTACTTAGTACGTAGTACTACGTATTTCTTGCTTGGTACCAGAGGAGGAGAATGCCAACAGGAACGACAATAATTCATGCACAAAACACACATAAAACTTCGTAATAAATAATAAGAAATGGAATAATTGCGAACTGTTGTCGAATACCATACCAACCAACATCATACTCGCAAAGGAATAAGGTACGGTATACGAAGTACTTCAGGACACAAGAACAGTTAATTCACAAAAGCACAAAATACAAAATACACGTACCATCGCAACATACCGTATCCGAAACGTATCATACCCAACGAGGACGAAGACCTACGGCAAAGAAAACAAATACCGCAATCGAGTCGAAACAAAACAATACCGCAAATCACACACCCTGCTTGTTCCATAGATTGATTGATTCCCAATCATCAACAACCATGAGCAGCGACTCGAATGGATACGGATATGGCGACCCCGACGTCGAAGCGTCACCAATTGTCCGGAAGAAAAAGAACAAAAAGAAACAACGCGCATCGGTGACGACCGGAAGCGACGCGGGCAGCTACAACTACGCCGAATCTTCCTCCTCCTCCAACAACAACAACAATTCACAATCACAGCAACAGAGACGGCGATCCTCCAAGAAACTGGCCCAGCACATCGAAAAGACCTCAAAGTCGAGCCGCAGCGTGGGGAGCAGCGGCAAAAAATCTTCCTCCAAGCCCTCGTCGTCGTCGGCGTCGTCCAAAAAGGAGGGCGCGCCCCTCAAGTCGTCCAAGGGATACAACGGCAATGGCAACGGTTCGTCGGAAGAGACGACGACGTCGACTTCCCAGTCCCCCGTGTCCAATGCGAAACGACGGCTGCGACAACAGCAACAAATCCAACAACAACAGCAACAACAACGACTCAGCAGCAGCGACGACGACGACAACAATTACTACGAGGAGGATTTTTCGGAACCCCCCAGCTCCGACACGCGCGTCAAGTCGGTCGTGTCGAAGAAATTCGACGACGTTTACCAGCGAGGCCGCAAGCTGGGACTGGGCGCCTTTGCGGTGGTCTTTATCGGTACCCACCGGCCGACGGGCGCCGAGTACGCCGTCAAGCAGATCGATCGGTCCACCATGGTGTGGGGGGACCGGGACGCCCTCCAGGACGAGATCGACAACCTCAAGATGGCCCGGGCCGGTCCCAATATTGTCCAGCTCTACGAGGTCTACGAGGAAAAGGCCTTTTGCTATCTGGTGATGGAGGTGATGGAGGGAGGGAATTTCCTGGAGCGGATCATCGAAAAGAAGCAGACCTTTACCGAAAAGGAGGCCCGGTCGGTCGTTCGGTGCGTGCTGAGGGCGCTTGGCGTATCTGCACGACAACCGGGTCGCCCACCGGGACATCAAACCGGAAAACCTGTTGCTGTCGGATCCGTACCACAAGGACCTAAACTCGGTCAAGCTCGCAGATTTTTCCTTTGCCCGGAAGGTCCGCCGCCGCAACGAGTGCCGGACGCTCTGCGGCACTCCGGGATACCTCAGCCCCGAGATGCTCGAGCAGTTTCCGGCCTACGACGTCAAGTGCGATGTCTGGAGCGTCGGTTGCCTGCTGTTTTTGTTGCTGGGAGGGTACCTGCCCTTCGAAGACGAGGACGACGAGGTCTTGTTTGATCTGACGCTGGCGGGACGCTTTGAGTTTCGACCGGAGTTCTGGAATTCCGTCAGCCAGTCCGCCAAGGACTTGGTCACGAAAATGCTGACGCTCTCTCCCCGCCGGCGCATCTCGGCCTCCAAGGCGCTGCAGAGCCACTGGATCGAGCACGGCGACGACGCCTTCGAGGAGCGCCAAAAGAGCATCAAGAACATTGCCAACCTCCTCGAGGGAAAGCGCAAGCTCAAAACGGTCATCAACACCATCATCTCGGCCAACCGCGTCAACAAGCTCAACAACGACTTCAAGGAGTACATCGAGAAGCGCAAGGAGGAGAACCTCGCCAATAAGCTTCGCCGAGAGCCAAAAACCCAAGCGAACGGGAAAGGCCGGGGACTTTGTCGAGGACAGCCTCACCGGCAAGCCGTTCGAGGATTTCTACGAGATCGGCGAGGAGCTCGGGGAGGGCGGGTACGCCTTTGTGTATCCGGTGCCACCACAAGGTCACCGAAAAGGTCTACGCCGTCAAGGAGGTCATCATATCCAAGATGGAATCCGGCGGCGAGTCGACCCTCAAGGACGAGATTGCCGCACTCAAGCTGCTGCGGGGAGGCGCCCACATCATTCGGCTCTTTGACGTTTTTTACGAGGGCGATCACTGCTTCATGATCATGGAGGAAATGAAGGGAGGGGATTTGTTGTCGCGGATCTGCGACAAGGAGGTCTACACCGAGCGGGAGGCCCGGGGGGTCTGCAAGATCCTCTTTGAGGCGGTTTTGTACTGCCACCAAAAAAAGGTGGCCCACCGAGACATCAAGCCAGAGAATCTGCTCATGGTGGTGAGTAGAAGTGGTAGCAGCAGTAGTAGTAGTGGAAGTAGTGTTGTGGCATTTGTTTGTGGTTGGTTTGTATTTCTTTGGAGCGCGGAGCGCAGAACGCAGACCGCAGAACCATTTCTTCGTTTTTCCTAACGCATCCATGGTTCTGTCCATTATCACTATTGCTGTTGTTATCGTTTGTTCTCTTCATTGACTTTTGCGTTTTATTTTGTTCTGCCATGTTTGCAGGAGGCCGACGACGACACCAGCATCAAGCTGGCCGATTTCGGCTTTGCCAAGCGCGTCGTCGGCGACCTGGGTCTGAGCACGCTCTGCGGGACCGCCCAATACGTCGCACCGGAGATTCTCGACTTTCAGGTCATTGGATACGACGAGCGGTGCGACATGTGGTCCGTCGGCGTCGTCACCTACATTCTGCTCGGCGGATACGCACCCTTCGAGGGAGAACCCGACGAGCTGGCCCAGTTTATCATCCGCGGTGATTACGAGTTCCACGACAAGTACTGGTCGGAAATCTCCGAGTCGGCCAAGGACATGATCCACAACATGCTGCAGGTCGAACCCAAGAACCGATTGTCGGCCATCGACGCGCTCAGCTGCGAGTGGATGGGATTGTCTCCCGAGGAACTGGCCTCCAAGGACCTGGGTGGCGCCCAGGAGCAAATGGAGGAACAGCAACACCGACTCGAGGAACAGGCGGCGGCACTCGAAGCCGACGCCGAAAAGAAGGTCCGCAGCAAACAATCGATTGCCGGCAAAAAGGCTCTGCAGGCCCTCATCAAGACCAACAAGTTCCTTTCGCTGGGACCCATGGTCGGCGGAGCTACTTCCAAGGACCAGACCGCCTCCGACACGCTCGGTGTCGAGGAGGCCGCCGAGTACGACTTTGAGGACTGCTACGACTGGGGCCGCCAGATCGGGGTCGGAACCTTCTCGGTCATCCACGAGGCCATCCACATGGACGACGGGGATACCTATGCCGTCAAGCGGATTCCCCGCGTCGAGCTATGGGAGGAGGACGCCGTGGCGCTGCAGAGCGAGATTATGTGCCTCCAGAAGGTTTCCGATTGCGGGTGCATCGTGCAGCTGCGGGAGGTCTTTGACGAGACGGATTTTACCTACATGGTAATGGAGATGATGTCCGGTGGGTACCTGATCGACAAGATCATCGAGAAGCATTTTTACGAGGAGACCAAGGGCCTTATCGTCGCGAAGCGGCTCATAACCGCCGTGGAATACTGCCACTACAACCGCATCGCCATTCGGGATCTCAAGCCGGAGAACATGCTCCTGGTGGGGGGCAGCGACACGGAAGTCAAGCTGTCCGACTTTGGCCATGCCAAGATGGTGTTACAGCCCAATTCTCTGACCACCGTGTGCGGTACGGAGGGCTTTGTGGCGCCCGAAATCATCGAGCACAGCCCGCAGTACGACGTGGAGTGCGACATGTGGAGTCTTGGAGTCGTCCTCTACATCTTGCTGGGAGGATACCGGCCCTTCCGCGGCGAGGGGGAGGAATGCCTCGAGAGAATCCGGTACGGGGAATACAAGTTCCACCGAAAGTATTGGTCGCACGTTTCCGACGACACCAAGGACCTGATTGCCCAGATGCTCACCGTCGACATCAGCCACCGGATCACGGCGCAAGAGGCCCTGGACTCGGACCTGATCCGAAACACACCCGACAAGGAGCGACGAAAACGTGGCAAGAAAAAGACCTCCGATGGGAGGAGAACCAAGACGGCGCAAAACGACAAATGGAAGTAATCGGTGGCGGATGGGAATGATGTAGAATGGGCTTGGATCGTTTCGTTCCACCGACACTCGGAATGGATGCCTCCAGATCCACTATTGTTTCGCGTTCTTCCAAACGGTCCAATGGTTCGTGTTTCCGAAAAAAATAAAGACGAATGGAAGGAAACCCATGACTGCACCGTTGCGCATCGACCATTCCTTTTTCATTGCGTAAATTTTATGATTCCTTGGACGCTCATTATCGTTTAGTCTACAGTTTTTCTGTTGTCGATGGTAAAATACGCTTGAGAATTAAACTAGAAGATGCATTCACACTTTTTTCCGGTTGATGTTACAGATTTGCCAGGAAAAAGATGATCTATCAAATCGTCCTATTGGTATTTTCTATCGTAAATGCCCCCCTTCTGTTTCCGCCTCCGCTTTGGTCCCGTGGAATGCGCGGAATTTGAGGTTAGGACCTTCTCTTCCTCCCTCTTTACCTTTGGTATTACAACGGCTGGTTCTACGGTCAGGAGGTTCTCCTTGCTGCCGAGCAGGCACGTCGGGACGTAAGACGCCTTGTGGCAATCCACGAGCCATCGACGGAATTCTTCGCGTTGGTTTTCGTTGTACGAGTCTTGTCCTCCGTCCAGTCGGCTCGTCTGAAGCAGAGCCGTGTCCTTGTACGGACGAAGAAATCGTTCTTCGGTCCACAACCCAAACATGAACGTGGGGAACGTACAGCATCCAATCAGGATCGCACCTCCCAATGATCCCTTCAATGCCAATGTTACCGACGTAAGTATCTGCAGGTCCGGAATAGCAACAACAAAAGCAAAAACGGTTGAGAATCTCTCTTGGTAAGTGAAAACAACGGGAAGAAATCCATGACAGGGAGTCGTACCTGTGCCATGATGAGAGAAGAAATGATGATTTGATGGCAGAGCGGCCATCTTTCTCCACCGGTATCGTATCTTGGTCTGTACACAAAGATAAGAAGCCATCGGAGCATTGGCTGGACTACCATGAAATAGATTGTTGCTATGGGGGCAACGATTGGCACCATGGGCGACAAGCCCACGATGCACAACAACACAATTCCAGAATCCACGTATATACGAAAGGGAGTCGGACCTCCGGCGCCTCTGTGTGTTCGAGACAAGACAAGGGTTTTGGAACATTTCGTATGAGAGATACCGTCCACCATTGGCAAGATAATTTCACTCTGTCAGTTCGTAGTGCTAGAACTTACCCTCCTCTTACGACTCGATTGATACATGTCATTCCGGATATTTTTGTGAGAAATGTGTTCATTTGAAAAAAATAACCTCCGGGCCAAATGAAACCGTAACGGATGATGATCCAATTCAGCCATTGAGGGGCAATGGCAGAGGGAATCAGTGTAGCGACCGTGTTTACGGTGGACCAGAGACTCTGCGTAATATGTGTTACGCCGGCTGTGTGGATACGGTACCAGAGTTGACGAATTAGATAACACAAAATGATGTCACACCCTTTCTGGAATTTGATCATTCCACTTGAACCATGAAAACTCAACGAAAACGTACCGTGGTAATGCCACCATTGGATGAGCATGGTGGCGAGGTACTGGCCAAAAAACGCCGTGACGAGCATGAAATACCACATCAAAATGAGCGCCTTTCGTTCCGCCATTTCCAGACTGCTCGATGTTCCTTCGTAAAAGGCAATGGATTTGAAAATCTGCGGAAGCAGCGCCATGAACAGGGTCGTGGCCAACCCCGAGGCCGGACCCGCCAGTGCCCTGTACAAAATATTGTTGGGATCGTGCAGCGACTTGACGTTTGGGAAAAACTGCCCCAGCCATCTCGGGTTCAACACCAAGGATATGAATCTGTAATGACCACACGGGTTGATCGAAAGTTTTGTGAGCGATTTTGGACTCAATTATTCACGACTTCCAAAAGCATTGAGTCGACTTACGAAAGCGGTATTGTGTAAAAACAGCAAAAGAATAGCATGAAGATGTAGACACTGGAACAGGAAAATTGGGCAAACGTGACGAAAATAATCTAGTAAGCGAGCTGATGAAAACGATGACAGCACACATCTCCGAAGATCGGTTTTGATTTTGATTTCTCGCGGAATTCCATTATTTATGAGTGCCTTACCTCCATCGCCGGCACGTCTTTTCCTTGTACTATGAAATAGTTTTGAAAACAACGAACAAGAAACAAGCAAAAGAAAACGTGAGAATCGATGCATGGTGCACCAAATGCGGAACGATGGAAACGCCTTTGTGGGTGAATGAGGCGAGTTTCACGTACGTTGATCGTAAGTGTGACTGGTCGGCTGCATCAGAGAACAACATGAGTTGGAAACGAAAACGAAAACTTGTGAGCAACTGCGGTTGCGAGCAAGACAATACATCAAAATTCCATGCAGGCATCAAGTCAATGCAATGTGTTCCAACACAAACAGACGCACCAGCATCCCCGGCAGAAGCATGGTTTTCGCGGCGGGGCATCGGCGAGGGGAGGAATCGGAATCTCGTCGATCCGCTGCCACAGATTGGTGTTGTTCTTGTTCGCGTCGTGGTCCGAGAGAAACTGCCGGGCCTCGATGGCCGCCTGGCGGGACGAAAAGGTAACCACCGCGTACGCCGGATGGTCGAGGGCATTGACAAAGGCCCTCCCGGCCCCCTTGACTTGTCCATAGTATTTCGGCAAATTGTTGATGGTTTCCTGAAAGATCGGATTGTATTTTCCTCCGCAGCACAGCGTCGGGAGCTTGCTGCGAAACGTTGGGGGGAGGGCAATTGCCATGCGCTTGGCGAGCGTAGGGACGCTCGGAGCAGCAGCGCCGGCGGCGCCATTGATTGCTGTTGTGGTTGCTGTTGTCGTGTTCGACGCTGTTGTTATCGTTGTCGTCGTTGCTGGGAACTTTTTCCCATTGCTGGTGGTGGGTTCCGCGGTTTCGAAGCTTGCACAGTCCCGAAAAAGATACCTGGGATCGGGGACTCTCAATGAGAATTTCTCCATCATTTTTGCTGCTAGTCCTCTTTCTTGCGATTGCTGCGAAGGCTGGATTCCCGGGGTGCCTTGGGGCTGCTTCCGCTGCCGTTGCCCAGTTCGAGATCGACGACGACCACGTCCCCGTTGTTATTGGTTTCCGGTGTGTCGGTAGCCGCCGTCGAGATCAATGGTCGGCTCGACCTCGAAATCGTCGTCCAGCTTGATCACGTTCTCCCGGGCCTCCAGCAGCTCCTCGTTGAGCACCTTGATGGCTTCCCACAGTTCCTCCTCCAGTTCCTGGAGCTCGTCGAGCTCCAAGAACTTGAGAGAGTTTGGAAAGCACCCGTGGGGACACGGGCTCGACGAGGACTGGGAATACTCGCGGGCAAAGACGGAGAGTTCCTCGATGCCGAGGCCGTCGACGATATCGATGAGCTCGGTTTCCTCGGCGTGAGAAATGGTGGTGGCGTACTGCTTGACGTCGTAGTTTTCGTACTTGAATCCGTGGGTGAGGGCCCCGCAAAACTTGCCGCTCTTGCCCTTGCTGCTGCCGCCGTCCCGGAAGGAAGGATTGCCATTGTTCTGTCCGAGGCTCGAGGAGGATCGCTGCAGCTCGATGTCTCCGACGACGGAATCCCCTCCGCCGCCGACAAAGCTCCCCTCTTCAAAATCCGCGGGCATTGCCAATCCGTCCAGGCTGTCGTTGCCATCGTCGCTGTTCTTGTCCTTGAATATATTCGGGCGATGTTTTGGTTGTTTCGGGGGCGATCCTCCAAAGAAATTCTGCCAAAACCCTCCGTCGTCCTCGGTCTCGTTGTTTTCGGTGTCGCTGTTGTTCTCGCCCTCGTGATTGTCCGAACCCTCGCACGACGAGTCGTCCCCGGGAAAATTCTTCACGAGGGGCGCTTGCTCCTCCAACCAGCTCGCGGCACTGCTGGTCGCCAGACTCGTCAGTTCCAGTCCGTCTTCGTTGGCAGCATCCGATGGCTTACCATCCACCACAACCACACCAGGCGATTCCTCCTCCTCCACCTCCCCCCGGCAGCTGCAGGGCCTCCGACGCGGTCCGCGAGACCCGCCGATAGGCCCGCTGCGCGACCGTCTTCATGGCGTGGTTGGAATTCTTGAGGGCCTGGGAAATGTGTTCGTACACCTGGTGGTGCTGCTTGTGGAGGCCCTGCTGCTTGCCCCTGGCAATCTTGCGCACGTACCGGACCATCCGGACCTTGCTCTCCAGCCGGTACCAGATGGTCCAGCACCTGGCCACCCGCGCCGCATCGGGAATGAGCGTCGCCGCGACGACACTCGAGGTGAATCCGGGCCGGGCCGGAACCGATTCGTGAAAGTAATTGGCGGTCGCCACCAGCTGCCGGTCGACCTGTGTGGCCCCGTCCGTGTCAAAGGTGACCAGCGTCTTGGGGAGCTGGTACAACACCGAATAGAGGCCGACGCTGGGCGGGACCTCCCGCATCTCCGGGTGCGGGACAAAGGGAGGCCGCTTGGCAATGACGGGATCCTCCGGCTTGGTCTGGAGGTTGGCAATGGCGTCCAGTTCCTGCATGCGCTTGGGGTAGTGGTCCGACTCCAAGAAGTGTTCCTTGCGGAGTGCCAGATTGTCGATCCATTCGTGCCACAGCAGGTCTGACGGATGATGATGTTGTGGTGTAATGTTTTGTGGTGTCGTGTCGTGTCGCAATGATGATTTTGTCACGTGTCGTTGAGCAGGAAGTGTGTTGTTGCGTTGCCGAATGCAAAGCAGAGTATTGTTGTGTTGCATTGCATTGTGTTGCATTGCATTGTTAATTGCATTGTATTGCATTGCACATTCATTTTGAATTTTTGGAGTGTTGGGTTGTCGCGTTTCGATGATTATGAATTTTTCATTGATGATGATTTTGCACGCAATTTGGCAACGAATTGACGACAGCGATACAAAGCATTGCGGTTACGAAATCAGTCGTCGGCAGAGGCAGGGAAGCAAGAGAACCAAATCCATCAGAACACGAAACGAAACACACAATGTCGGAACGAAAAGAACAAAATCGAATGGAATACAGCAGCTAGACATCTCTTTTTTTTTTTCTTCTCATTGGACGATTGGAAAGGAATCGACCGATTCAACTGCACCCGAATTCCGCAAACGCAAGAGCCAATACTTACAACACGTGTAGATGTAGATCAGGACGGAGCACAGGGCCGTCGTCATGTGCCTCCAGGAAATTCCCGGCACCCACTTGGAGCTGGCGGTGTGTACCGTCGCCACCGGCGCCGGTGGAATGATAATGTTTCCCGCCTCGTCGATGAGCTTCGGCTTGTTGTTGCGGTTCCCGTTCCCGTTGCGGTTCGAATGCGCATCGGAATCGGAGTTCGAATGGTCATAGGAATTCCCTCTGCCATTCCCCTTGGCACTGGTCGCTGGCTCGGGCGTATAATTGCTGGGTGCCTCTTGTCGCGGCGGGAACCAGGATCCCAGATACCACGACGTGCCGGTTTCGTCGTCCGAAGAATTCTTGTGTTTTTCCATCTCCTCGTCCTGTTCCTCCGAGGATGCTATTGTGTCCTCGTCCTCGTCCTCATCCTCCAAATTGACCTCGTCCTCGTCCTCGTCCTCGTAATCGACCTCATCCTCATCCTCATCGTCGTCCTCGTCCCACACTTGCTTCTTGTCGTTTCCCCACATTCTAACTACCCTCGTGTCGAATCCGTCGTCGTGGTTGCTGCTGTTGCTGCTGCCGTCGTACAAGAACTGATTTTCGTCGTCCTCCCGGCGGACCTCCGGAACGTGCGAAATGGTCAGATTCTCGAAATCCGTCAGACTGGCCAGCCTCCGGCACTCCCGCTCCCCCACCACGGTCGGATCGCAGACGCTCGAGGTGTAGACCGGCAGCAAAACCCCGCAGCAGAGGACCGTCGCCAAGAGGCCAATCTTGGACAGCATCTTGTGATATTTCAGGAGTATGACACCAGTCCAGCGTCATCTTGAGGGTCGGACCGGTCCAGCCGTCGTCCCGGGTGCCGGTGCCGGGAATGCCCTCCATGCCCTTTTCGTGCGTGAGCTTGGAGGCCCAGAGCCACCACGTGAAGGGATAGAAATTGATGCAGCCCAGAAACTTGTGCTGTTTCAATACATTTTTGAGGACGTTGCGGGGCCGGTTCCAGGCCTTGGGGGTCAGCTGGGAGTTCCATTCGAACTTGATGGCGAGTCCAAACAGGAGGAGGAAACAAATGCCACAGAATCCCCAGGTGATGTTGGACCACAGGATCTGGTTCAGCTGGGCCATTGTCTTGTTGCAGTTGCAGTCGCAGTTGCTGTTTCAGTATATTGTGTTCTGTCTTGTCTGTATTTAGATTGTATCACGCCAACCACCGAGCCACGCGAAAAGAAGTACCGTAACAACCGCAGCCGGACCCGCCGATCCATCCATGTCCAACGTTGCTGTTGCTGTTGCTGTTGCTGTGTTTGTGCTTCTCTTGTTTGTTGGTTTTGGTTCAATCAATCTATCAATCAATCAGTTGATTAGTAATGATAATCGGGAAGATCTTTCGGTATGTTGCGGTAAGATTACGGTTATGTCTTGTTGTTAGTTCCGTGTTCGGTCGACTTCGTTTCATGAATCAATACGGTACTGCCACGGTTTACGAGTAAGGTTACGGTAACTTCGGATTGAACATTACGTGAAGTAACTTCGTGTATCATACGAAAGTACAACGCAACGCAATTCTTGTTGGCAACAATTTGGGTCGTGATGACCATCGCAACAAAAGGAATGAGGCCAAGCTGCTCGACGACAAGTACAGTTACGTACACAGTAACCTTACGCCTCTTCAATTCCTAGAATTGATACGTGTACTTAGTAATTTACTTACAGTAAGTTACGATAATTACGGTAGGTATGTGATTGGGTAATTATTCAGTACCGGTAAGGTTACCGGTAGCACGTTTGTCGTATGTTCTCAAAATGTTGGGAATTCGATAGTTGGGAGTGATGTAATCGTACCTGACCAGTAAATCTTTACCTTACCAGCACATACTTATAGACAGGTAGTATCGCACATTGTAGGTTGGGTTCGCTCCGTTCTTCCATAACGCATCCTCGTTGGAATACGGGTATGCTACAACATCTACGTAATGAAAACAAAAACAATCGGAGTAGGTGGAGGTGCCGGCTTTAGTGGACTGTTCAGGATAATTACCATACACGTCGTGCTGCATGTGCATTTTTCGATGCGACCAAAAAATACTTCGCCAGAATTTTCTGGGCCCGTTTCTATTCCGAACCTTTACCGTAAGGTTACTACCGGTACGACCGCAAAAAATAGAGCACAACTCTGCGCAACGCATCCGCCGTGCAAAGGTATGTTGGATCGATACCAACATACTTTTGTAAGATTACTTCAAGTGATGTACGAAGTAGTGTGCATAATTACGGTAACCTTAATTACCTCTTATGGACCAAGTAACCGTCCCGGTATGACCCCTTTGTTGCCTATGACTTGTGACCACCCCTAATGACCCTCAGTGGAGGGCCCGACTTTCATGAGCGACCGAGTGCATTCCTTCGAATTCGGAGGGCCATGACAACGCAACGCTGCGGCGTTCGGAAAATTCAGGGCCAGCAGTTCAGGCAATAAGATATTACTACCGAATTCCTATCAGCTGTCCCAAGGTTTCCGTAGAAATTAGTAGTTGGGGATGTAGAACCGGGGACAGCTGATAGGAATCCTGTAGTAACGTTTCCGGAGATTCGAGGTTGCCTGTGAAGTCGACGACTACACGTACGTGTAAGGTTTATTGTTTACGATTAGGTTACGAGTAAGTTACTTTATCGGTGCGTACCGTACGTAACTTACCTGTACAACACCCCGGTACGCAACCAAATCAGCGGCCATAATCAGAGCATTCCATCGATTTCGTACAGTAATTATCGTACCGTTTCCGTAGTGTATTTTAGAGACCACAGGGTTCGCAAGTTGCACGTGCTTTTGGATCGTGTGATCCTTCGAGATTCCGCAGTCACAACACGAGTTTGGTTGCGAGATGCATAAGCCTTACCGTAAACCTTACGGAATACGGAATAAATTTTTGTACTCGTCGCGGTTTCCATTGTTTCCCGCCTTTCGAACCACAAACGAGATAGACGAAGTAAGATCTTACGACACCTTCATAAACAACAAAAGTAACCTCACTGTACTTCGTATTACGTTATACGAAGTAAGTTACTTCGCAACCATAACTCATCGAACATCAGCATCCAGCAGAGGTTGTCGCGACTGCTGCCATCCGTTGCTATACATTCCAATTTGTTTGACAAAACGACACGAGACGAGACGAGACGACACGACACGACACATTAGTGTTATAGTATCATTATCATTATAATATCGTTACTGTCATTGAATCCATGGTGCAAACGTCAAAAGAGTGGTTGAATGGAAGGCCACAAATGACACCTCGGCGGCGATTCTCCCGCTTTAGCACAAAACTGCAAGCCTTCGTGGTGGTGGTGGTTCTCGGCAACGTGTTATTGGTCTCTCGCCTCCACAAAGATTTCCCATTCTTTGGCATCGTCAGCCACATACCCCACAACGGAAAACCCAAGGCGATCATCCACGCCGGCCCCCACAAGACGGGATCCTCCATCATCCAGAACTCCCTCACCAAGCAAGCTTCGGATCTCCTGGCCCGGGACAACTACGTCATGCCCTCTGTGAAACTCCGGGTCACGACGGGGGCCATCGACGCCGAAGTCAAGCCGAACGACACGAAAAACGTGGCCCACCTGGCGGCCTGCTTCAACAAGGACCGCCGGACCGAAACGGAATTCCTGTGCACGCCGGACAAGGAGGAGGGATTGCTGCGGGATTTTTACCGATTCTTGGACGAGTCCTATTCCAAGCGGCTGAACGTCCTGCTGACCTCCGAGGAATTCGACCGGCCCGGGACGGACCTGGCCAGACTCCAGTCGTTGCTGGAACCCCGCTTTGACGTCGAGATTGTCCTGTACTACCGGCCCTTTTACACCTGGATCGCCTCGCTGCACAACGAGATCTCCAAGACGAATTCCTTAAATCACGGGGCGCCCTTTCCGACGATTGTGGAATGGATCTCCAAGCCGGGAAATCTCGAGTACTGGAGCCAGCTCCACACCGGGCCAACCTACGAGCGCTACCTTGCACAAAACTTTTCCAGGGTCACCGTTCTGGATCTGGGACAATTGAAGGGCAAGTCCCTCCCGGCGTCCTTTGTGTGCAGGGGACTCCCCAACGCCGAGCACTCGTGCGCCATGCACTACCGGGCCGATCTGCTCGGCGAGAATATCGGCGGCGACGACTCCACTTCCAACCAGAGCACCTCCCTCG
Source organism: Pseudo-nitzschia pungens (assembly GCA_037355855.1). Taxonomy (NCBI): domain Eukaryota; phylum Bacillariophyta; class Bacillariophyceae; order Bacillariales; family Bacillariaceae; genus Pseudo-nitzschia; species Pseudo-nitzschia pungens. Next base: position 309,926 of record CM074764.1, on the reverse strand, counting down.
ATTTTTTCGAGCTCATGGACGCGCTCAGGGCACGCGGCTACGAAGTGACACCCGCAGCGGAGGCCGCCTTTCGCTCCCGGTGGGACAACGGCATGCTCCAACCGCCCGGTGAGATGCCCCGGGTCTGCCTGCTGCCACAGCACCTCGACAAGCTGTACAAGATGTCCAAGCAATACGAGAACGCGGTGCTGAAAGCGATCGATGCCAGCGGCGTCCGGGGCCGCTCCAAATTTCAGCGGCTCGATCGGAACACCTTTAACAAGGACGCTCCACGGCTCTTTTGTTCCGTCAATGCCAAATCGATCATCGAGGACGTTTGGACAAGCGAGGACTGGTTCCAACCGCTGCTGGCCACCGAGACGATCGCCGAGCCGCCGGCCGAGTCGTCATTGACGGGACAATCACCAACGCAAACAAAATCAAAATCGCAATCGCAACCGCAATCAACATCGCAATCGCAACAAAAACCACTGGCCCACATGCCGGCAGCCGAGCAAAACAAAGCCGTATCAAAACAACCACCTAAGACACCTCCGGCCCCAATCAAAACACAACCACCTCCGCCCAAAAAACAACCACCACCGTCCCCCAAAGAACAAACAATGACTCGAAAATCGGCACCGCCAAAACAACAACAACCCGCTCCACCAAAAACACCGGCAACACCGAAACAACCAGCCAATCCCGCAAAAACAACCAGCTCCAAGAAGATCATCAAGAAAACACTCATTAAAGCAAAGCCAACCGCAACCACCGGTGGTAACAAAAGAACAACAAATCTACCACCACCAGCAGCAGCAGCAGTAGCTACAACAACTTTGGCGAAAAAGGCACAAACCCCGGCAGCTCCGAAACAAGGAGCCCCGCCACCGGCAGCGAAAGCAAAAGCAGCCGCAAAGTAGTGTTGCTAAGCGGCGCATCTTGGAAGATTCCGTCTGCGCTTCGAGTAATGGGCTGCGAACGTATCGCAAGGGACAGACACGAAGATCAATACTATCATTGGATTCCTTTGGACGGACGAAAGGATTTTCGACTCCGTGCCGCGATGCGACATGACATGACACGACTGGCGATCCCGTCTCGTCGCGTTCGCGTCGGCTGAACGAGTTGGTCGGTTGGTCCGTCCGAACTGTGTTCCAAACGTCGCCGCGGCTTGCGAGTGGGGGGGGGGGAGGCATATGCATTCGAGTTCGAGCTGTTCCTACGCAGCGCAGAAATTCGGAAGTTTTTGGCACAACCAAACGAAACGAAACAAAACATCGCAAGGAGCACTCCGAGACAGACATTGAAGTGGGAGATAGAAATCAAGACGGGCAATTCCAAAAAGAGATCTGTTTCGTAAAAAAATATCGACGGATTCGAAAAAAAAGAAAACAAAAACAAAGAAAAAACTTCTCTTGTCATGTTGCAGAGTTTAACAAATAGTGGAACATGCCCCATGAAAGTTTCGCGTACACAAATCGAAATTGCAACGAATATTCCAAATCCCTTTGTCGTTCCCTGTTCGTTTCCGACTGGAATTTGAGTTGTTATGAGAGCTGTTGGGACGTCTCCCGTTGCTCTTGGTACTCTTGTTCTTTCTCGCTCATTGTCTCCAAGGGCAGCTCGTATGGTACACGAAGAACTGAACTGTAGTGTCCTCATGGATGCCTCTACTACGAATGCGACCATAGTCCTCTATCCAGGGGTTTGGAAAAGAGTTGAGGGATGTGGTGAGCTTCTGGGCTAGAGAGAGAGGGGCTCTTGTTCCTTGTAGCTTGGAGGTACCGTGTATTTCATGAGGACCAGGAGTCATCTCTGAGTGTGACTTGCATGTGGAGTTTACTAGTTTCTTCCTGCAGTCCGGTCCACGGAGGTAGCTAGCTGTGAAGGATATCCCTTGCACCTTCAGCATCAGAGTAGAGCTCGATCAAGTCAATGATGGCTGGTGCTTGATATCCACCCATGCGAGTTTGATACTGTATTTCGATCCCTTCGTCATCGAGGGGATCAAGTAGCATTTCACTCCATCCCATTCCATTTCATGTGGTTTGCGCGTCTGTCGTAAGGGATCAACTGAAGTGTCCGACGTGTTTGTTTCCTGGAAGATCCAGCTCCGTGGCCCCATTTCGGAATGCTTCTTCCACATAGAGCATTTCTTCCAGGCCTCCTTTGTCAGTGAAGAGGGGGGGGGGTCATCGGGGCTATCGGTGCTGCCTTCGGCGTTGTTGGAGTGAAGGGTTACCAGCTTGTTAGGTCTGCTCCGGTCGAAAGAGCTCTTGTAGGAGATAAGTGGATCTCGATAGATACCAAACATGATGATCAAAAGTTGTGTGTCAGGGAGTTGAAGTACCCTTGTTGTTGAGGATAGGGGATGTTTCTGAATTCGATACTGAATTCTACTGTTCCTACACGAGAGGGGACAGTATAATAATAATAATAATAATCATTAGTTTCTCTACACGTTTCATAACAACCGTCAGTGGCACGAGTCGAAACATGTACTCGGAACTCAATCGTTCGAAAACGACATGGCATGCGTGTCAACTGGTATGATAGCTCTGCACTATTCCGTTGTTTTCGTGCTGCTGCTGTACACGTTTAGTACCTAATGACAATTGACAGCTTTGTCAATTAATTTTTGTTGAAAATAAGGTTCAGATTCAAATTACCCAATATCACTCAAGGATTTTCTACAAATGTCTATTTCTTGATGAATTTATGTTGTTTGGTGAGGTTGGTAGTGCTATATTGGAGTGATAGCAGCTCTCAGACAATCAGACACAATTCAATTTTTTGGTGCATGGGCTTGCAGTATTCGACCCAAAAGCAAACACTGACATACTCACTTGCCCCACAGTGCTAATATGATGTCACCTATGGCTCAACTTACTACCATGAAGTTCAATTGATGGCAAAGGACCTTTCTAGTACTTGCATTGTGCCCATTGCTTTGTTTTGAGGTAGGGATTACCACTTGTCATTTTTTGAAAAATATTTCAAAAAATTGACTGCAAACTAGCCACAGAATGAAAATCGATGTGATGCTCCTACTACAACAAAAATTTAGGATGTTTCAGAACACTATGTGAGCTGTTTGAAGCTCAAGTTTGAAGGAAATTGATTGAAAATTGAGTGAGTAATGATCATTGACCTAATTCACAACAGCGTGCACTGTCAATTTTGACATTTTGTCATTAGGTACTAAACGTGTAGTGTTTTTAATCTCTGTTCAATTTGTATTTTTTTCCTTCTAATGGTTTATGTTCTGGATACTGCTCCAATATTTGGTTTCCCGCAAGTCGGCACGTTCGTCTTCGGAATCACCATCAAATACAAAGTTTGCAAAGGCTCCGGAGGCACTCGTCCCGTCGAAAATGTTAAAGGCGGAGGACGTCTCGGATGTGGATCGTCGTTTTTTCATTTTGCTCGAGGAGGATCGTCTCCGTATGTTCGGAGATGGATCGCCATCCACGTGTAGCTCTTGGCTCTGGAAAATGTGGAGGTGGTGTCGCTGTTGCTGTTGTTGCTGCGGAATAATCGACGGCGCCAATTTTGGCGTCTCCGTATTCGAGTTTGCGGTGGTGGAGGGAGCGGCAGCTCTGCCAGCGTGGGGAGCGACCAACATTGTGAGGATGCTTTTGTCAAAGGAAAAATACATGTACATGAGCAAGACGAAAGTCGAAAAAAGTCCCTTCAGGAACAGCTTGAAGACCCGCAAGCCATTGTAAGCGCGGGGATACCGTTTGGTGGGACCATCCTCGGAATGCAATTCCCACATGACCTGGACAAAACACGTCCAGATAACCACTTGTATCAAAACAAGATAGATAACCGATTGCTTGGCAACGTCCTGCCACGCGATTAACACACGGAATTGGTTGTGTTTCACCCTGATACAGAGGGCAATCATGATGAGCGTCGGAAGCAACACATAGAAGAGCATCGGAAAGATCCATAAATATATTTGGAGTTTGCGCCACTCCTCCTTCGAGGGACCCCGGTCGCAGTGAACGTCCGGATCATGAAGACAGGCCACCGGCGCGCTCGAAGTGGAGCAAAACCCCAACCCGCGATTGTTAAAGGCCTGCTGGCTCAACAGATAAAGACCAGAAGCAATCGGATAGAGGTGGACTCCAACGTGGAAAAAAGGTTCTATTTTGCGGTGGATGGAATCCCGAAAGTTGGCCTGAACCCCCACGAAGCTGTAGAGGGACAAACAGCTGTAATAGCAACACACACTGTGCAATGCAACGTGCAGGAGCAACCCCTGTGCCGTGCACGTTCGCTCCGTGCCGTGGTTGCCGATCGCATCTTTCGCTCCCACGGGAATGGCCGCCGGTCCGACGATCAAGCACACGGCATAAAGAGACAAGTGCAGGCCCATGGCTGTTGCAATGGGGTTTTGAAACACCATGCGATGATTCAGTGGATGCACAAAGCAATGATAAAGGATGAGAGAAAGCAAATTGTCCGCCGATTTGGCTCGCACGACACGCAGGAACTTGTTTCATTTCGAAATGTTCACATCGAATTGGGTTGGTTCATACGGTGTTCGATTGATGATTGATTGATTCAAGCGATGCTCTAGAATTCTTCCACTCCAATCGTTTTCCTTTTTACTTTTTGGCCGATCGCGTTCTTTCTGGATTGAATTTATGTACCGCACCGCATCGCATAGCTGGGTGGACGAATGGATTGCTTACCTAACACGAGGCGATGAAACACCCTGTCCCGCCGACCCCAAGACAGGACCATAATGCAGATGGAAGTCGCCAGGCTCACCGTTCCAAACACCCGGGGGGCCCACAGCCCAATCCGAGCCAGGTTTGTTATGGCTTGGTTGTTGCTATTCTCTGCCCGCCTCGTTGTCAACAGAGGAACCTCTTCCGAGGAAAGAGGAGCGCCACCGGCGAACATCAGCAGCGTGGTTGCCACGAGTGCGATAGAGGAATACAGAACAACCCGTAAGCTACAGCGACAGTGTTTTTCGAACCACTGGAAGGCGGGTTCTCCCGTTGCCTCCAAAGTCGATATCCCATCCTCCATGGTGGACGATTTGTTTCGGCTGGGAAGGGTGAAAATGTTCTTATAACGACCTTAGCGAAGTCACATGTTGTTGCTATATCGCTTCCACCGAGTTTTCTTTCGTGGGACGGGCAACTCCTCCACTATCCACCATACAGCATAAAAGCATGAGCACGCGAATCAAATTTCTACTCGTAACCGGTTGATTCGACCCAAGCGCTGCGATTTTATCAACAATGCGACACCGCCCAAGCCGTTTTGACGATTGGGGCATATTGGGATAAAAAAATCAAAAGACTAGTTGGATTCACAAGATAGGACACTATGACTCGCAGAGACGCACTTAGACCAAAGCAATTGAATTTCGATTCAATAAGGTTATTTACCGTAAGGTATTTTCATGATGGTACCTTCGACGGAGTTCCTAAGGCATTGATTTTTGTCATTCCTACTTGTAGTGTATGGTATCCAAAAAATAGTACAGTACGAATGAATTTTGTACTTCTTACATAAGGTACTACGTGCAAAAAAAAATACGGTATTCAAAGCTGCAAGCAATGTTACGCAACGCGAAAAAGAAACCTTAATTGGAGGAAAGTAATTACGGTACGAGTAAAGTACCAGATTCAAGTAAGGTTTGGTTAATTACCCGTGCACCCTTACCGGTAATCTTACTCTGACGGTGATGTCGATCAAAAGTACGGTATGAAAACAATCTAGTAGTATGATACGAACTCGTGTAGAATACCGTACGTACCAATAAAACAAGTAAACCTTACACTGGATTTTTTAGAAAAGACCTGAAAAATCGAACGAAAAGGAATGTAAGATTTACCGTAAGATCTTACGGTACGGTACGGTAACCTTATTCTGCGGTAAGGTTTTAACCTTATCATAACTTTGCGCGAAATACGTACACAAGTTCAATTTCTGGTACCAGTAATTAAGGTTTACCGTAAGATTATGATGTACAGAATATACCGTAACCTTATTGTAAATACTAGTACGGATATAATACTTCGTAGTATGTAAGATTTACGGTATGTACCAGTAAAAGAAAAGACGTCACGTCGAAAAAGTGATGGATTGGATTGATTCATTCGACCCCGTAAACCTTCCGCAATCCGGACTTACCGGTAGGACGAGGAGTTCCGTCGGCTTCCAATTGCCCTCACTTTTCGTACCCGTACCAGGTGCAAGAAGTATTCCCGTGCGGTTTCGGCTTTGACGAGGATGAAGAATGAATGAATCTGATCGAAAGTACGGTAGAAAATGAATGAATCGGAACTGAATCATGCTCATTCAGAAGTGTTTGTTTTGTGAAGAAGATGTGCTGTTGCATTTTCCCCTTTGTACCGTAGGGTCCCAAGATCTCTCCACGACAGTTGATTTGGGTGCTGTCCTTTGCTTCAGCAGCAATTGCTGTAGTATTAGTATTGCTGATCTGTTTCTGCTACAGCTTTTACCAGCCCATCATTGATTATGTGTTTTGTAGTATGAAGAGGGAAGAGGAATAGTAGGAGAGTATTAGAACTGGTGCTGGTACAACCATCAGAATCATCACCAACTAAGAACATTGTAAACACCAGCAGGAGTGACACAAGGCTTTATTTTGGATTCTTATTGTTGAATGTGAATAGCTGATGCAGTAGTACCGGTAACCTTAGAGTAATCACCAGAGAAAGGTTCCTTGAACAACATAGTAGTCAGTCTGCAAGCAGCTGCAATATGAATTCGATTTCTTTTAATTAAATAATTTCTGTCGGCTCCTTCGACGAGCTTTGAAGTAACTTACTCGTAATTACGTCTCGGTCACATAATCATGTTTTTCCTATTTTGGTGCTAATATGAGTGTTATCATGATCATTAACAAAGAGAAGAATAATTAATGCAACGAACATGATACTACACGTGTTGTTATTGGCGAGATACAAGAAAGCACATGATAGTACTCGTAATCGATAGGATAGAGCTAGAGGACTGGTACACAACTACTGATGCTTAAGTGTATTGGACCATTCAAACGAAAACGTCAAAAACAACTAACATGATATTTTTTCATCTCTCAAAAGAGTAAATTAGCTTTAAAATGAGACGCTATGTGCACGGTAACAAAGAACGATAATTCATACTTGAATCATGAGTTTCGTGAAAATAGTTTAAGTGTCATATAGTTGTTGCTCACGCCTTTAAAACTAATCTTCTATTATCTCGGTAAAAACATCTATATAGGTTGTCAACTATCTTGCATTCTTCTTCAAAATGCTTTAGTAAGGCTTCTAAAAAGAAGCGAAATGAAAAAATTATTATGTGTTGAACGAACCGCGACAGAAACGAAACAGCACAGCCATTCCGAAATGGCGCTCGAATGAGATTGATTATTCATTCACTCTCAAAAGCGATTCCATAAGCAAAGAACTCAAAAATCACTCGCAAACAGCTCGAGCAACAATCAAGCAGATTGACATAGTCAAATCATCTTAGTCGCAGTGTGAAATTCCTTTTATCGAAGTGACGTAGGAAGTACTTGATGCGTACTATGGGGTAAACCTAAAGACGTTCGGAACAAATAGTTATCGAATCATTGCAAACGAAGGTAATTTTGTACGAGTAGTTTCGTGAGCAACGAAAGAATACCTACCTTTCAGTGGTTGGTCATTCAATAGTGACTACCAGTCGCACTTAGGACCTTCCTGACGAGTAAAGCGCGAAGTCCTTGGTCAATGAACAATGTATGTCCCACTCGATATCGACAACAGAATGAATGTGGACGAAGACGACAGCAACGACATGCTGAAGGGAGGCACATCGCACTCAGCTCTGCAAGCATCTCTGAAACATCTGCCAGCAGAAGATCAATCGACCCAAATAAGCAACAACGAGATGGTTCCCGAGACTGTCAGTGACAACACTCCTATCTCGTTCCACTCGGATGATAACAGCAGCGTAGGCACGAACGAATCAGTCGTCACAACGGATTATCTCGATGCCGTCAAGAAAAAGCTTTCCGAAGAGCAGTTGAAACTGGATCACAACGACCGGGTCTTGATCAATGAAGAGGTCCACGGTGTTTCGTGTCTTTCGCAGGAAGAGTCACCCTCGTTGATAAGAAAGTCGCTGGCCAATCTTTGTTTCGAACTCTGTGAACTAGTCCGAAAAGACTGTCAGATCGAAGCCATTGTGGCAGCGCTAGCTTCCAGGGAGGTACCGAATCAGTCTCTCGTCCAATCGTCTCTCGCAGTCGGGTATATGATCAGCCAATGGGGAAGTCATGTCGGTAACAAGAACAACAGTGGCACCCATATCAACACTGGTAGTGCGTATGTGAACTGCATGGAGTTTCGGTTGCGATTTCTGAGATGCGAACATTTCGATGCGAAGAAAGCAGCGGTTCGGATGATGAAATATCTGAATCTGGTGTATGAGCTGTTTGGCTATTCTGCCTTGTTCCGACCCATCAAGCTGTCGGATTTCACGAGGCGCGAAGTGAAAATCCTACAGAGTGGTTGGTTGCAGGTTCTGCCTTACCGGGACCGAAGCGGCCGGAGAGTCTTGGTTTGGGTTGGGAAGATGGGATTCGAGCACGATCCCATTCTGAGGGTACGTCCATTTATTTATTTGTTGTTTTGATATCTGCGATGTTTGTATTTCGTGGCTTTCAGGTATCAGAATCGACTCACTCTGATGCTATCGTACGACAACTGCGGTCGGTCATACGATTGTTATCATTGATTGGTTCGCTTGATCACACTCCGTCGCCACTGCACAAAAATGTTGGTGACTGGTTTCTTCCTTGGTTTGAATGCTTGATCACACTCTTTTGCCATCGCAAAACATCGTCGGTGTGATCTCTTCATTTGTTGGTTGGTTCGTTGGATTGTATGCGCATCGCGTTCGACAGGTAAAACTGACAATATATGTATGTCTTGCTGGCACAAGGGATCCGGAATCCCAACGAAAGGGGGTGGTCTCTTTGGTCTGGCCGCAGACGTCGTCATCATCAACAACGTGGACTCGAGATATCTTCGCAGATATGAACACCACTTACACTTACCACTGCAGAAGAATGGTTGACGCACTCCCCTTGATACCACGTGCTGTGCACTATTGTATACTGACCGACAACCAAAGCCGATGGAGTCCTCTGTTAGGATTGCTGTGCAAGATGATTCTGTCGCTAGGCAGCCGCATTTCTTGGATAAATCGAATGCGATTTCATTTCGGTAAGAAAGCTACGGCAAACACGGAATCCGATTCCCATACCGTCCCAATGCGAATCTCACCCGTTCCATTTTCTTGCTCATTCACGTCCTTTCCCCTTTTGGTGCTGACCTCCCGAACCAACCAACGCAGGGACCTTATCGGACATGCGGAATATTCTGGCTGGATACGGAATTCTCGCCAGTCAAGTCCCAGTTACCAACTCCAATACAGTCAAATCCCAACACTTCAGGCAATGGCTCAAGCTCCAGCATCGCATCGAGGAGGAACCGGTGGCTGCATCTTCCATCATTGACTGTCCACAAAGCAACGACGTTGTCTTTCGATCGGGGTCGACCATGATCCATAATCCCGGTAATGTCATGTTTCGCGGATTGATCGAGTCGAAGATCCAAGACTGGTGTGTAAATGGGGCCACGTGGACGTCGCCAAAAACCAAGGACGAGATCGCCACGGAAATCGTACACGAAGTGCTGGAGAACAGGAAGGGCAGATTTTTGACTTGGGACAGCAAGGACGACTGCTGGAAGAAAATGACTGACATGTCTCAGGTGAAAACCAAGGTGGCAATCGCCTACCGAGATCTCAAGCTCAAGCTGATAAAGATCCAAGATCAGAAAATGTCGGTCCGATCCGCGGATTCTGAGTAACCGGGGAACGTTGTGAGTCAGTCACCATCCTGTGCTCACTCCAGCCTGCGAGACGGAGCATGTTGCAGCCAGAGACGGACAATTTTTTTGGAACTACAATCTTTAAAACCTGCAGTTTTTGTCACAAATGACATAAATATATTGCTGTAGATTGTTTTGGGTGATTCATTCATTGATTCATCGATTCATCCATATTGTCATTGTGTTTGTGTTGTCAATTTGTTTTGTTTCTTCTCCATTTTGTAGCGTATCAATCAATCTATCTATCGGTTGGGCAGCGCGATACGAAGCTCCCCTTTCTCCCCAAGAAATGGACATTGGTGTTTATACACTGGTATTTTCATCGGGACTCATTGAGGGTTAATCCGGTCGAATGGTATCAAATCTTCCAATCAGTGTTCGATTCGAGGTTCCCATTTTTCGCAGTCCCCGATGCAAGAAAAAATCATTTTTATTCAGACAGACACCCCAGAGTTGCCGTTGACAGTGTTGTACGCTAAGCGTGCCGTATGTCCATTGGAGGCGAATGGTTCCGGGAATCTTGATCGTCAAAAAATGCATTCGATACATCGTCTGAAGGGTCGATTGATGGATTCATTCGTTCGGTACTTTTATCGTGAGACAGTGGCATACTATACACAGCAAGGCACGGCACGATACAACCAAAAGATCGAGGAACATGTCATCACATCACATTACATCACCTTGCGAAGCTTTCGTTGCATGCCGAGGCACCGTTGTAAAGTGCTTTCGGCACATGATTCTTACATCACATCCTCACATCACAACGCAATAATGTCGAAGAGGTGCAAGAAGTTAGTGAGCGCATTGCTCGAAATTACTCCTTTCAGACATTTTTTTATTACAGAGGCAGGTTGAAAAATATTTTTTTTCTTTTTAAACGGATGGGCATAAAGAGTCAGTTGCATACAAGGTCCTGATCGGTATTTCGATGCTACATCGGGACCTTGCAGTCGATAATAAACTGTGTTTCCCGGACCCTTAAACAGAGACACAGTTCGCTATTAAAATTACCTGACCTTTAAGGATTGTGATTGTCATTTTTCCATTCCCCCCCTTTTTAATAGTTCTTTTGAAACTCAACGAACACGTCACACAAAAGGATTTAGAACTTTATCGAATTGAGAATGGAGAATTCATTGTTCGTTTGTAGAAGTACAAATTCGGAATATGAACTATCATCACGATACCAGGTAAGGCTAATTATACCTTGTAACTTACTGGCACATCCGAGGGTTGAAGACATGATTATTACGAAGTACAGTAAATTACTTGTACCAGGTACCGTAAGATTACCGGTAGGATTTCAACGCTTAAAAAGTGGGTCATTCTTTGTTATGAAAATAGATATTTTAAATGTTTTTAAAATAAGAAATAGCTTTATTAAAATTGATCCGTTTTTGAATCAGTTGGCATAATATATTTTTGTCGGAGAAAAAAATAGAGGCCATGATGGCGGAATACAACTCCAGTATTCAGAAAGGTATTCAGTATGTAGTATGTTCGTACCCGTGAGTAATCATATGTACGTACGATACGGAATCTGAAATCCTTCCCATTTTTTGTTTCCTGTCATGTCTCTCCCCAAGGTGGAAAGATATCACAGAGTCAACTTTCAATCAAGCTTCCAACGATGAAACGCACAATAACCGATACCTACTGCTACAAGTAAGATCTTACGTACTCGTACGCCGAGTTGCCATTCATCTGCGCCGCCAATCTTTCAATCAACATACCTTTGTTCCATATAAAGCTGCTTTCTAGCAAAAGAGGAACCAACCAAAACGAAAGAATAACAACAGCAAAAACAATAACCATGAAGCATCGGCGTTCCACTCGACGGAGGAAATCCCGACGCAACGCTCCGAAGGAGCTTGATCGTCCGTCACGATCCTTGCCGCTTTGGCTAGGGGGCCATCTGCTGCGGCCATCGGCGGTTCTGGTCGTGATGATGCTGTCCTGCCTCCCGCGGGCTCGGTCCCTGTCTCATCAACCGCAGGCGCATTCGCAACAGCATTCGTATTCGCAATCGCAGCGAGGCAGCGGCAGCGGCAATCTCGGCCGACGGGACCTGCTTGGCAAGACAGGGGTGGTCGCCGGGAGCGGCGTCTTGGCTCCCTGGCTGGCGAGCATCCAAGACGCCCTGGCCGATGACGAAGGACGGACCAATCGAGGACCAGTCGCGGTGGTCGGTGCCACGGGACGAACCGGGAGTCTCTGTGTCGATGCGGTGAGTTGTCGCTGTCGTCGCAGGATAGGATCTTATTGGAGTAGAGTAGACTAGACTAGACTAGAGTAGAGTGCATTCGATTGGAGTGGAGTGGAGTGGAGTGGAGTGGAGTGGAGTGGAGTGGAGTGGAGTGGAGTGGAGTGGAGTGGAGTGGAGTGGAGTGGAGTGGAGTGGAGTGGAGTGGAGTGGAGTGTCTGCCTGTGACTCCTGTCGAATGGGCAATATTGGGGACGTGGGTTTGGTTTCGGGAGCTGCAACGCAATATCCCATCCTGCTCGGCAACCAAACTCATGATGCGTCTTTTTTTTTCTCCATCCACCGACCGTTTGCGATGCCTCCTGTATGCTTTTCCGATTTTGTGGTCCCCTTCTGTCGCGTGCCTTGTGGTTGTGGTTGTCACTTTCAGTGCCTCCGGAGGGGAATTCCCGTCCGGGCCCTGACCCGCACGGGGGAGTGGACCGCTCCCCCCACCCCGGAAGGTGCTTTCACCACCACCGCATCGATGCACGGAGCCAAACCGCGGGGCGACCTCCTGACGGTTGCGAGATGTGACGTGGTCCTCGACCAAGCATCGTCGGTCGTCGCCAGCCTCGAGGGATGCGCGGCGGTGATCTACGCGGCGTCGGCGTCCAAGAACGGCGGATCGGCCCTGGACGTGGACCACCTGGGCGTCGTCAGGGTGGCCGACGCCTGCCTTGAGGCGGGGGTCGGACGGTGTGTTTTGATCTCGTCGACGGCCACCACCCGGCCCAAGAGCCTCGGCTACGTCTTTACCAACCTGGGCGTCGGGGGGAACATCATGGGAGAAAAACGGAACGGGGAGCTCGGACTGATGGAGGCCTTCCGCAAGCAGCAACCGGCATCGTCGTCGTCGTCACGGTCGTCGTACACCATCGTCCGGCCCGGTGGACTGGAAGAACCCAAGCGCAACAAGGTGTTGGGGCCGAGCGTGCTGGAGGTATCGCAGGGGGACGTCTTTGCCGGGATCATCAGCCGGGCCGACGTTGCCGAGCTGACGGTCGAGCTGGCCCTGTCGGAGGCTCCCAACGTGAAAAACACGGCCATTGAGCTGTACTACAGCGATTCAGTCGTCCCGGTCGAGGGCCGGTTCAAGCCACTGCTCAAGTCGGCGTCGAACGGCGGACCGGAAAGCCGCCTGCGGTTGCACGGGAGCACCTACCGGGAGCTCCTTGAGGGCATCGAACCAAACATTGATTTTGCGGCGTGAACGAGCAGCGATTGCATGAATGGGTTTGCAAGCTAGCAAGCACGAGAGAACGAAAGCCAGGCAGGAAGGCAGGAACCCAACCGAGACAGCACGCCATAAATCATAAAGGAAACAAAGACGCAAAGATACAAGAACAATGCAATGTCGCCCTCGTTGCTTCCAACCTTGCCCCGTGCAACTACTATTACTAATGCGGAAACAAGAACTCTCACACATCCCATAGGTTTGTTGCTGTTTTAGTCAAGTACCTCCCGCAGTAGCTTGCCGCGTTTTCGAATGGTCTTCTATTCCGTCCAATGAATCCGACCCGCAAGAATGGTGCTATCGGGGTCGTATTGTTCGAAGAGAAAACGATCCTTAGTCGTGCGAGAAGAAATTCATTTCGATAGTATATTTCGCAAACTATTACTACGTATTATCGTTACTGCTTCGCATTCGAGGACCCCCTCTTTGGTATTCGCATCCCAACAGACCACGGCGTCGGGACTCATCCGTCCGTAGCATCGCATCGCATCGCACATGCTCCGAGCCGAAACGCGAATTCTTCGCCGCAGGCACGGACACGCTTACTCCAACTATTCGATCGAAAAAGAGTACTCGTACAAGCAGAGTATTCTGATCAATTACTTGTATTCCTAATACTCGTGGTTTAGTTTTTTTTATTTTTCATCAATAAAACAACAGAAGCAATCGTTCCGAGCGATCAACGGATCATCCCCGTGGATGTGGATACATTTTGCATTGTTTGGTGTGGTGTGGTATCGCGTGGAACACCCTAGCAATCCGCACGGAAGGCTTCTTCGATGGAGGTTTGTCCGTCGCGGCAACGTTTCAATTTGCAACGACACGAGGCGAAATCAGACGAGACGAGACGGAAGACTACCGTGTCGCACCGGACGAAGTGTGCTTCGAAAGCAGTCGCCGCCTACGCATTCCATCACAAATGCAGTTAGTTTAATTTTGATTGAGGGTGGATTCGTTTCGTTTCGTTTCGTTCTGCTTGGATGGCTGGCTGGCTGGCTGGCTTCGATGGATGACCTTGTCCGAGTGTTGTATCGTTCGATCCTTTTTGCGGTTGGAGCGAAACGAATCGAAATCGGAACGAATCGAATCGAATTGAAACGACGATCCATGAATGCATTGGATGCTGCTGCTGGTGTAAAGGATTCGGATTCGGATTTGTTTTGTTTTGTTTTGCTTTGTTTTCTCTCGTCTTGTCGCCAAGGACAGTCACCGGGATCCGATGAAGGTAAGGACGTCCGAAGGAATGAAATGAAATGAAATGAAATAAAATGAACGAATGATAGATTGGACCGCGACCGATTGATTCCTTCAGCTTTGCTCCGCTAGGCTGCGTTTTGGGCGTTTGGATTGGATTGGATTGGATTGGATTGGATTGGATTGGATTGGATTGGATTGGATTGGATATTGGATCCACTTTCACTTCGACCGCCTGGTCCTTGCCGCGTTGCTCGTGTGGCGGTCCGCTTTCCCATCGTCGCTGCGCGCCCGGCTGCGTGTGATTCGTTGCGACACGGCCGGTGATGTCTCGGCCGAGGAATGCGTTGCGGTCCTCGGTTTGGATTCGGATGTCGTCTTCGTCGTTTTCGTTTTCGTCGTCGTCGTCCGCGACGCCGACCCGGTCGTTGCTCGCGGTTTGCGTTTGCGCTTGCGCTTGCGAGCCCCGGAGGGAGGGCGCTCGTGCGGAGCGAGTTTCGCACCGCCCCCGACAAAGGAGAGGATGCGGGATTCCAGGTCTTGCAGTTCCCTCTGGATCGCGTATCCCAGGACGCTCGCCACGAACCAGGCCCTGGGAGTGAGCTGGGCAATCCTGCGGTCCGCCTTGTCGAAGGGCGTGAGTGGTCGGGGGGTGGCGGTGGTGGCGGCGGGAACCGTCCGAGAAGCAAGGGTGCGTGCAGCAGTCGCGGTATTGTCATGATTGTCGTCATCGTTGTCATCATCATCATCATCAGCAGCAGCAGCAGCAGCAACAGCAACAGCAATGATGTTGCGGGCGGTGCCGGTGGTGCTGGGTACTGCCCCGCCCATCACTGCCGCTGCCACCGCCGCCTCCGCCACCGCCGCCGCTTTCTCGCCACCCGCGACGCAAACGCAAAAATACCGCCGGACGCAGAGTTTCACGCACTCCCGAACCCGGTGCGCCAGATACGAGCGCGTCGCCGATGCCAGAAACACCGCGAGGGGACCTCCCGGCCGGTACCGTTCGGAGAGTTCCGCGGGGGTCCGGGATCCGTGCGAGGGAGCGTCTCGGAGCACCAGGGCCCGGAGACCCCCGCGCACCACGGAAACCGAAAGGTCGAGGGGGGCCCCTCCCCAGGCGCACCAGTGCAAGAGGGTGCGCCCGTGGGATCCCCTCGGCCGGGCCTCGAAGATCTCCCGCAGACCGAGGGCTCTCGTCCAACGGACCAACCGCTCCGCCAGGTCGGGAGCCGATCTTCCGGAGGTTCCCCCGGCGAGAATCTCGTGGAGGCAGCAATTGCCGGTCGAGGGATTCTTGCGGACCAGCTCGCGGCGAACGGTGGCGCGAAGGGTTTCGTGTTGTTGATGCTGTTGTTGATGCTGTTGTTGTTTCTGTTGCTCGGTGGGTTGCTTGGCATTGGTTGCGTCGATATTGGGACAGAGCTCGTCCCATTGTTTGACCCGCTTCAGCGCCAGGTCGAGTTGTCCCTCCTCGCAAAGGAAGAGGAGCGTTCGGTTGGATCCGTCGTCTTCCTCGCTCTCGTAGCTTTCGTCATCACAGTCGTCATCGCAGTCGTCATCGTAGTCGTCATCGTCATCGTCGTTGGAATCGAAATGGTAATCATCATCTGTATCGTTGTCGTTTTTATTGTTGTTGTTGTCGTCGTCGTTATTATCGTACGTGTAGTAGTTGTAATCGCTGGTTTCTCCCCCATTTTGGGATCTCTCCACGTCATCGCCATTTCCATTTCCAGTGCCATTGCTTCGAGAAGCTCTCGGCATGGTGGATTGATTGTGTTTGTTGGACCGACTGACCGACTGACTGACTGACTCAATAGCTCATTCACTCAATCACTCACTCATTCACTCGTTCAATCACTCAATCACTCACTCGCTTGTTCGGTTCGAGAGAAAGTTGGCGAATGCCGGAGCGTCTTCCGAGCCAGCAGCACAGTTCTCGGGTCGCTCTGCCGTACCGGTACGGACTTTGTATTGGAAGAAAGTGGAATTACACCGTACCCTTTTGCTGCAGTAATTGATATTGATAATCTGCAATGTCAAATTCCGGAACGAAGGAATCATTCATTCATCGTCGACCGTTGCCATCCTGTATGTTGATGTATTGAGATGCATTCATGTACGGTATGTTGAATGCTGTAACCTTACTTTTTTACTGTATTATGTGTTGCATGATGCATGTTATGATGTCGAGTTTTGGAAGCTTCCGATGGACCGAAGAATTCAACCAAGGCCGAAGGCAGATGTGGAAGAACTAATCAAGTCCTATCCCTATTATTTTTACATGTCCCGCTGCGGAACATGGTTGATTTTTGTTTTTTGACGAATTTTAAAAATTTGACGCTTCACACTCGCCAATAACCTTACTTTTGGGGTAGAGAAGTAGAAAAAACTGTCTTAGTACGAACGAGTGTCAAAGTGACACCAGGTGTCAACTGTTTTGACACCTGGTGTCAAAGTGACACTTGACACTCGCTGATACTTTTTGGGGGTCGAAGTGACCCCGGGTGTCAAAGTGACACCAAGCGCTGAGTGGTGCGCGGGGGGCTGGAAAAATTTAAATTCTTAGAAGAAAATTAAATCAACCATGTTCCTGCGTTGGTCATCCATCAATCAAAGGTAAGTCTTAGCCACCACTAGTACTGTCCAATAGTATTACTACCACTAGTAGTAACTTCTTGTTGTTCTTTTTGTTCTTCTCGCACCAAATCATCATCATGCTGCTGATGATGGTGGAGCACCAGCACGTACTACTACTTCTTCTTGACTGGTGCTGATGCTGGTGCTGGTGCTGATGCTGGTGCTGGTGTGCATTGTATTCTGCTGGTCCTTGCTGTTTGTTACACGACTGGCAACAGGGAGCTGCAGGAGAGCCTGCTATGATCTGGTGCTTTTTTCCTCTTTTTGTATTGTTGTTGTTGTTATTGCTGTTGTTGTTGCATTCTTGTTCTCCTCCTCCTCCTTGCAAGAAGTAAATTCTTGTCGGTTCATCAAGCACAATTTTGCTGCATGCTGCATGCTGCATGGTGGTGGTGGCGGATGGTGTCGACCCGGCCAATAGTAACTATAATGTTTTTTGGTGGTGGTGGTTGGTAGCAATATGTATGATGAAATGAGCGTGGTGTAATGCGAAACACCGCACGAAGAGGCATCTGCCAAAAAGAAGGAAGCAATAACAACAAGAAGCACTAATTCATCCCGAATCATTCTTCTTGAGTTTGATTGTGCTCTTTCCGGTACGAATGGATTGCACAAAGCAAGATATAATAGTATAAGTATTCTACAGTGATACTACATTCATATTATGGTGCGGTCTTTTCAATACTAATCCAGCGACAAAACGTGTGCTGAGCAAAGGAACAACACGGTTATAGTTTTTGTTGATCGATGAGATCGTTGTTGCCGCATTCGTTTCGTCGTTCATTCCCGAGTCGGTGGAGCCGCGTCTGTGTCTGTCTCTGTCTTCTCTGTTTCTCCGTTCCTGCCCGCCGAGGCACGGCAGCTTGCAACCCCGCTCCGCTAGAGTCCGCTGCCGCCGTCCATAGCGGCAGCCATTCCCAGCAGCACGTCGGCGGCGGCGGACGGAACCGCTTCCATGGCGTATCCGCCCTCTTGCAGAACCATGGCCGGGACGGGTACGGATACGGTCTCGGTGGATGCTTTTGCCTCGTCGTCATCGTCATTGCCATCGTCATCGCCATTGCCATTGCCATTGCCTCGCTTTTGCTTCCCGCAGAGGGCCACGATGGATCCGAGGGCGATTCCCATGCGGTAGTAGTCGCTGTCGGAAGGATCGTCGACACTGCCATTTCCATTGATGTCGCCATTGCCATTGATGTTGCCACCGACACGGCTGCTGCTCCGCAGCTCGAACCCGGCCCGCCGCGTCGCGCACGGATCCGAGGCGTGGGTGTCGAGGCCCAGGCTGATCACAACCGCGTCGGGACCAAAGGCGACGATCGCCTCCTGCGCCGCCCCGGAGAGCGTCGGCTCGTAGTGGTCCTCCCAGGTGGCCCCCGGAGCGAGCGGGAGGTGCAGGGTGGCCCTTGGAGCGTTGGGACCGCCGGTCTCGTCGCCGAATCCCGAATGGAAGGGGTACTCGAAATCGGGGTGGCAGTGGATCGAGACTACTAGCACGTCCGGATCGTCGTAAAAGATGGACGCCGTGCCGTTCCCACAGTGGTAGTCGACGTCCAGGATTGCGATCCTGGCCTTTTTCGAAGGCAGACGCTCCAAGAGCAACCGCGCCGCCAGGGCGGCATTGTTGACGTAGCAATACCCGCCAAAGCTGTCCCGCGCGGCGTGGTGGCCGGGATGGGTGCACAGGGCATAGACGGCGGGAGGGCTGCGATGACGATGACGACACTGCGGCAAGCCTTCCGGTATATTGGTTTTGCCAATGGCCCTGTCCACCGCCAAGGAGACCGTGGTGGCATCCCATGCCAGTTCCTCGACCAGCCCCGAAACGATTGGCGTACACGTATCGGTGCAGTAATACCCGATCTGTCCCATGACGTTCTTGGAAGCACGCTGCGGGTGGTGGTAGTGATCGCGCGAGAATTCCCTCGGCAGGGAAAAGTTGCACGGAATCATTGGAGGAACCGCCCTTTCGTCGTGATCGTCGTCCATCAGCAGCGACGAGACGGGAACGCAGGAAAGGTCCCTTCCCGAAGCACCGAGTGAGACCCATCGTTCCCAGGCCGTGGACAAGAAATCGATCAATCCGTCCGAGTGAACCTTTCGATATAGGTGCAATGGATCGTTGTGGTTGTAGTTGTAGTTGTGGTTGTCGTTGTGGTTGTCGTCATTGTCCTTCCTTTCAATGATCTCGTCGAGCGACGTGGGGGTTTCGAAAACGATGGAAGGAACGGTGGGGGTTGCTGTTGCTTCCGTTACAGCTTCCAATCCACGATGCGTCCCGTCGGTGCCATCGGTTTCCATTTGCGTGCGCGAAGCGGTTTTGGTTTCACGCCGTTGGAGTTCCAGAAGGATGAGGGCCCGCCTTTGTCGCGGGTGGTTAAAATCGTCCAGGCCATCGTTTCGCGCCGAGGATTCGTCGAGGACCGCTCGGTTGTCGGAAGAAGATGTCCCTCGCCCCTCCAGCAACAACGACTCAGAATCGCTGCCGTTGCCGTTGCCATTAACATCGTCCTTGGAATCTGGTTTGCGGAGAGTGCAAAACTCATTGGGGTGATAGCGGCATACAACACACAACTCGACCATGCTGCTGACGTTGCTGCCGATAGTTTTATTGTTGTTGTCGTTGTTGTTGTCGTTGCGTGTATTTGGGGCATACCATCACAGGTATGGAACCGTCGATCCACCGAACAGGAAATGTTGATCACATACCTTCTCCTACTTTGCTGTTTCAGTTATTATTGAGAGTGATTCCCGAAACTATGATATGTGTCCTAAATAATCATATTTTTTAAGAGACCAAACACATTTTTAAAAAAATTGGTCGAATTCCTGTCCAGAGAAAATTCTCTGGACAGAGTTTAGGACCGGTAATATATCCTACGGTAAATGGAATTGCGGGCTAAAAAGGAATCAATAAGGCCCGAATGACGACTAAGCAGAATTTTTTTCATAATAGGATTCCAAATTCTAAAATGTGTCTTGTCACTGCCTGTCTGTTGTCCAAAATAATAAAAACATGTGCGTTGGGTGCGCCAAAAAAAATTAAGGCATAAGGCTTACTTCATAATCTAGGATATGATATTGCGCATAGTTTCGGGAATCACTCATTACCTTACGATAAATCTCATGGTAAGACTTAATGATCAATCCGAATATGCGGTACCAGGTATTACGCTGTCCGACTTGCTGTGGGGTGTCCATCCTTCGTGAAGTTATGATGTGCAGTAACTAAGGTTGTAACATTAGTTTTTAAATTAAAAATAATTATTTCTTTTGTTATTCTTTCAGTAGATTAATCTTACTTATTCGTAATAGAGAACATTTACTTCCCACGCAGTAAGGTTATTGAATAGGTCCTGACAAATAAATATAAAATTGTTTCCCTTCTTTGGAAAAACAAAATCGTTTATTGTACTAACTTACGGGTATGAAACACTCCAGGCAAGCCAAAACAAGCCTTAATTACACAAGCTCGTGATAACCGGACAAAGAACAAAAATCCCTTTATAGGTACTATGTGCGTTCAAAGCAATTGCGCTATGTGATTTGTATTGACAGAAAAGATCGATTAACGAGATCATAGTGCAGTCAAGAAGAATGGGAGCTGTTTCATTGCCTAGAATTCTTATTGCCTTTTTCCTTTTCGCCAACTACTTTTTATCTGGTGGGCACGTACACGATCATAAGTTATTTCACTGTATTTCACAAAGAGATTTATTTTACTTATTAAAGTCGTATAAGGGGTAGGTTCTGACTGTTTTTGTTGATCATTATTTTCATAGGGGGAGACGAAAAAGTGTCAAAATTGGCTTCTTCACCGAAATGATTCTCAATTCAATTATAGTTGACAAGATACCTACCGGTATCTCTACGCCTTCCCGATCCATCATTAATTAATTCTTTTTCGAGTTTTCGAGTTCTTTTGCGTCGCAGAACAAGTAAGAAATATTGAAAGGTATTCTGGGACTTCTTGCAGCCGCCAAAGCGGTTGCACTCCATCTCGGGAAGATGTTTCCTCATTTTTTGGGGGAGAGCAGTATCGCGGGCCATACAATCGAGAATCGGATTGTTGAAATTAAGGCTCCGTTTTGGGCAATATAAATGCAAATTGGGTTCACTCGCCTCCTGCCTGGGCAATCTAATCTTCTAATTCTTGGCACGCTGCTAGAGAACAAAGCTGAAAAGTCCGGAACGCGTTTGTACACTACCAACGCTCTATCGTAACGATATTTCGAAGAAACGGCGCAGTCTCATTCGTTTCGACCGTAACCATATATTTAGAAGCATGCCATGGCGAGACGTCACTCCGCAGAGCTCTATTCCGTGCATTCTATCCTGAACTAAATGATAAACATACCTGTACCGAACAAACAGTCTCGGACCCAACACTACAGTAGAGCTTACAGCATCTCCCGTTCGACCAAGATGGTTCAATTGAATTCATCCTCGGACATCGATCCCAGCTCGATCGACAGCATCCTGGCACACGAATTCTATTCGTTGTCCTTCCACGACAGAAACAAGATCCACGATGAGATGCACGGCGTGTTGTGTTGTTCTCCGAAAGAGAACCCGGTACTCATCGCAGAATCCCTCGAAAAACTAGAGGAGGAACTCGAATCCCTCCCCGACAAGGACAACGAAATGTACCGCATGAGCCAAGCGCTGTACGATCGGAAAGACAGCACCCAGGCGGGTGGATCCTACGTGAACGACAAGGCGTTCCGGCTGCGATTTCTTCGGACGGAATTGTTCGACCCGACCCGAGCCGCCATAAAAATGGCGTCGTTCCTCAACGTCGTCTGCTGTTTGTTTGGAGAATACGCCCTGCGACGCCCCATCCGGTTGTCGGATTTCACGGAGGAAGAAATGCAGGCCTTTCGCACGGGCAACTTGCAATTGCTGCCCTTTCGAGACAGAAGCGGGAGGAGAATCATCGTGGGCGTAGAGGGACTTGCCATTCAATTCGATTCCAAGACCAGGGTACGTTTGCGATGGCTATCATTGCTATTGCTATTGCTATTGTTATTTTTATTTTTTTCTTTGGAATTGGAACACTGCAAACGGAGGTTGGGTGGAATCGCGGAGACACGGGAAACGAACGATATCGACATCGTCGCCTCGAGTTGAGGATACGACGCACAGTCTACCCGTCTCTCACACGTTCTTTCCCTCTCCCCACCCCCGCGTCACCGATTTCGATCCGTTGTTGGTTTCTGCTCATTTCTGCACATGCTGTGGTACACTGCGCAACAGTACAAGATCTTGTTTTATCTTTTATGGGTAGCCGGAGAGGATCTGGAAACCCAAAGAAAGGGCATCGTTGTTGTCATATGGCCGGTATCGGACGTTGCAATCAGACATCTCAAAAACAAAGATAGCTTTATCGAAACACAAAAGGAACAACTCAAGGGAACGCCCGTGAGGACGTGTTCGTACCATTTCTGTGTTCCCGACAACCCGCTCTTTCAGGTTTTGAGGATGATATTCACAATGTCCCTGGAGAAGAGAAAGCGATCCAGACTCAAATTTCACATTGGTATGTCCCGGAGCTTTAGCAGCGTGACGGCATCCTTGTCGATAAGCGACCAATCTCATTTCTGTTGTCGCTAACTCGGATTTTTTTTTCTTGTGGAATTCATTCGATTGGTTTTTTCAAATGTCATTGGATTGGTTTCGGATTTTCGAATCGATATCGCTCCATCTCTTGGGATGGGTTGCTGTGCATTGATTTTCGATTGCAGGGCACCCGATTGAATTGCAATACTTAGTGAAAGGTTACGGCATTCCCGTAGACCACATTCCTCTGACGGAAACCGGCAACGTAAAGACCCAAAACCTGCGGGTGTGGATGAAACTCCGCACCTCTGTCGAAGGCGACAAGGAGCCGGCAACGAACATCATCGAATGTCCCGGTTCGAACGACGTTCTGTTCCGACCCAGCAAACTCATCAAAGGGCATCCCGGAAACGTCAAATTCCAGAGTCTGATCGAATCCTACCACGAAAAAGGAATGGGAGTCACGGCGGCTTCGAAGGAAATCATTGCGACAATAATCCAGGACGACGGTCGCATTTTGGCATGGGACAAGCGCGGCTGGTGGACCGTGGTTACCGACCCGACCCAGATGCAATTCAAGGTATCCGTTTCGCTCCGAGACTACAAAAAGAAGAGCCGGGCCAAGGATCAAGTCAGCGACAGCAGCACCTTTGTCTTTCGACAACAACAAGAGGGGAAAAAACGAAGACGGCTCGACCAAGTGCCGTCGTCGTCGTCCTCCTCCTCCAATTTACAAAGCAAAACTGTTTTGCGATGTTTTTGATCGCGGCGTTGAGCTTCGTTTTGGTTGAGCTTCGTTTTCTCGCCCAGTAGAATGCATGCTACGTGAACACGTTTTGATAATTGTACCAATGCTAATTTACGTTTTTTGATTTTGATGATTCCCATCCCGGGCATGCCATGATGTCCATTACCCGTACACAGACAATACGGTACAGTAGAACACGAGATCTTAAGCCCCGGAAGATACTGGTATTCTTTTAATTTTTTGTACACGTGGTTGTACGTAAGTTTTAACTTGTATCTCGTACTGGTACCGTACGTTCGTACATGGTCTTTCAATCTTGGTACTACGTACTGAGTCTGCGGGAAATCATGTTTTCCTACAATTTGTCCTCCAAAAAATATGTGTTGAGGGAATCGAAACTACATTTAAGGGGGAAAAAATGAAGAAATTCCCGCAGAAGCAATAAAAATTCCCACAGAACCAAAAAACGCTCCCGCAGAAGCAAAAAACGCTCCCGCAGAAGCAAAAAACGCTCCTGCAGACTGCGGGAATTTATTTTTTTTCCCGCAGACACCAATTTTGAACAAAAAAAAAATTTGGTGTCTGCGGGAAAAAAAATAAATTCCCCCAGTCTGCGGGAAAGTGCCCAAAAAACTGGACCAGCATATAAAAAATTGGAGTAAGCTTAAATACACTGGAGTAAGCTTTAAATACATTGGATCAAGCTTAAATAAATTGGATCAAGGCTTGAAATACACTGGAGCAAGCTCAAACAAATTGGAGTAAGGTTACCCGGTAATTAGCAGAGTTTTGGCGAGCTTTCGGTACATGCGCAACAGAAAAACTCTGTACTTGTAGTACAAATACAAATTTCAACGTAATTTAAGGTACCTGTAGGATCTAGTCTTTTTTTCCACACCAACACACCACCACTTCTCATTTCGACCGGTACCATGGTGGTTGCCCAAATCCTGTTGCAACAGCTGAAGATCAATACGAGAGGCGAGCTAGTAGATTTGGTAGATCTAGAGCAACAGATCTACAGAGCTGCAGGAGCAATCGGTCCATTCGACGGGACGTTTGCTCACTGTGGATACAGCGAGGATGGTACCTACCCGGGGTTGTAATCCCCCCCTGAGCGGTAGAGCGCTGAGCGCCATTGTCGATTGTCGCGTCTCCACCACCATGGTCGATTGTCGATTTTGGTTGTATTTCTTAGTGGTAGTTTAGTGGGGGATTTGCTTTTGCAGAGTTGCAAAAATAGAAATAATGAATTAGTGTTGCTCCAGTTTGCTCCAGTTTATTTGTAATAGGTTTTCGATTGTACCCAATACCCAATAGCGCCGGCAGTCGATCACTCCCACGTCACTCCCACAGCTAAGTATCGAACACTTGTGGGATTCGATTATATTCATCTCTATTGGTGGATATCGAACATAGGTACAATCGAAAACCTTGGACGTCCAGATGGTGGAATTGAAGTCGTGTTTTGCGATCCGGACTTTCATGTACCGGTATGTTCGATATCCAGACTTCTAGGCCTGCAATAGCTAAAGAGAGGTGTTCTTCTATACTTGGACGCGTCAGTCGACCTCATTCCCACCAGGTCTCTATACTTGGACGCGTCCGTCGACCTCATTCCCACGAAGACTCTTTTCGACTTCAATCCCAGGAGTTCTTCTATACTTTGCGGCGCCGGTCAACTTCAATCCCACCACCTGGACGTCCAAGGTTTTCTATTGTACCTATGTTCGATATCCACCAATGCAAATGAATATAATCGAATCCCACAAGTGTTCCATACTTAGCTGTGGGAGTGACATGGGAGTGACACGAGAGTCGACTGTCGGCGGTGCTATTGGGTACAATCGAAAACCTATTTCAAAGCAACTGGAGCAAACACTAATTCATTATTTCTATTTTTGCAACTCTGCAAAAGCAAATCTAAACAACCACTAAGAAATACAACCAAAATCGATCGACAATGGCGGAGACTCGACAATCGCCTGGTGGAGACGCGACAATAAAAATGGGTTCAAAGGAGCTGTTGCAACAGGATTTGGGCAACCACCATGGTCCCGGTCGAAATGAGAAGGAGTGGTGTGTTGGTGTCAAAAAAGAAGAAGACTAGATCCTACAGTGAATTGAGTAGAATTAAAGTACCAGAGAATATTTCCAGGGAAGGGCGCGCGGCCATTAACTTCTGGAGTTTGCAATGTAAAACCGCGGAGTTTTGGCGAGCTTTCGAAATGCGTGTATTACTACATTTAACCGTTCCGTCAGGGTTAAAAACATTCCCTTACTGTTAAAAAAATTCCCTCAGCATTAAAAAAATTCCCTCAGCATTCAGAACGTTCCCTCAGCGTTCAAAAAACTCCTGCAAAAGCAAAAAACGCTCCCGCAGAAGCAAAAAAAAATTCCTTCAGCTGAGGGAAAAAAAACAAATTCCCGCAGCCCACAATTTTGAACCCAAAAAAAATTTGGTGGCTGCGGGAATTTTGTTTTTTTCCCTCAGCTGCAGGAGTTTTTAATTTTTAGGGAGAAACGGTAATTCTTGAAGGAAAATTCTTCACAATCGGGAATTTATAATTTATTTTAAAAGTAGCGATATGTGAATGGGGGAGGAATAGTAATTTTTAAGAGCAACTCATTTATTTTGGTCCCCCAAATATTTGTACTACTTTCGTTAAAAATGATAAATTCCCGCAGACTCACTTAGGACAAGGTTGGATCGTGTGATATGAATCATACTATGATACTAGCACAGAATAGGAGCTGGTTGGTCGCGTTTGTTTTCGAAACCACTTGCAGGAAATCACAAGTTACGGTACTAGTCATGTCGCACAGTGATTGAAACTTGTACCGGTACACCCCGCACGCGCTAAATCGAAGATCATGTTTCTCACCCCGCACGTGCCTCAACGTGAGTCACAACGAAAAATCGTAGCGGTAAGGTTATCGTACGGTTGCGGCTCGTAATCTTAACGGTTCTTAGGAAGAACTATTTTTTGAATATCGCATCCTAATGACAAATCCATCCATCTCTCTCTGAACTAATGCACGACAAAAAAAATTCAGTTGTTCGCAACGTTCTGCACGAAGACAACCGTGAACTACGGCAATGACCACAGGATAGCAAGTATTCAACCAACTATCTGTATCACAGAGAAAAGATTCGGACAGAAGCTAGATTGCACTGCAGATTAATTGGTATAGAAGTCAACCGCTGCCTCGAATTTGTTGACTGACCCAGAAGGAACCAGGAGGCTTCGCATATTCAACAACACGACGTGATTCCTCCCTTGCAGCTTTCCACTCTCTTCCGACTCGATTGGGACCTCACCTTTTCCACCTCCGTCTTTTGATCGCGAGACGCGCATTCAATAACGCACTCACTATACGAAGCATCCCGTAAGGTTACCAATCCTTCGAACGGAACGAAACAAAACAAAACAAAACAAAACAAAACAAAACACCAATCTTCCACCATGGCCAACAACGCTCGACAACCGCAGCCCCCCAAACCCCAACGGATAACCAGAAACACCAGTCGGAGCCGGAGCGATGGATCCACGGAAAAACGAGTAGGCCTGGGCGCACGCATCACGCAAAACATCGAAATGGCAAAGAAAGGGTAAGTGTTTGCTGTGGTGCGGCCTGTCATTGTTGCTGACGAATGATGTTGGCACAGGTTCCGGAAACGCGTTGAAGGATCCCAAACCACGAGATAATGGCATAGTCGTTGTGTCTTCGAACCCGAAGGAATCGAAAGGGATTTTTCGGTGGAGGTTGCACTTCGGCCCACCAGAAATCATCCAAGAATGATCTCAAAATAATGTTGTTGTTGTTATTATTATTTAATTTGTTTCCCTAATTTTTCTCCGTGCTGGATGATTGATTGATTGAATGAATGAATGAATACTGCGCTCCGTGACATGAATCATGGGCCACGTTTTTCAAAATTTCGCAATGCAATGGGAAATCAAAAAACAACAACTGCGATCGCGATAGCTACGAACAATTGGTTCACGCCATCATTCGTCCGCCTCGGGCAAAGTACAGCATGGAACAGCTCGGGCCACCGGAATTCACCTTTTTGGGACAGCGGTTTCGGAGGGACGACGTCGAGTTGTTGTCTTCCAATGTTGCTAAGAACGACCCAGTGGACGGAGAGAAAGACAACCTCGAGGGTGGTGCGACACCGACGTGTTCCTTTTTGAAAATGCAGGCCTCCATTTGGACGAGGGTCAACGAGGACGGCGAGGTTGACCTTGACTCGAAAAAGGACAACGAGGGAGACCAGCAACAGGAATCTCCGCCCGCTACCAACTCCAAGCCCAAGCACACCATGGTCGTCTACCTGCATGGAAATGCCAGTGCCCGCATAGAGGTCGTCCCGAACCTTTCCTTTTTGCTGGGCCAGGTGGGTGTCTCCGGCGTTGTGGGGGTGGATTTTACAGGCAGCGGAAAATCCGACGGGGACTACGTCAGCCTGGGGTATTACGAACGGGTCGACCTGGATTGCCTCATCCAACACCTGAAGCGGACCTACGGAGGTCCCGATGGGGACGATCTCGAAGTCATATTGTGGGGGTGAGTGGAGTCGTTTCGAGTCCGATGGTTTGGGTTTTTGTCGTTTGGATCATCTCGGTGTCGATCCTGCGTATCTTTATTGTTGAATGAATCGAACCTCTAGTGTTCTCAAACTTTTGAATGTGTGTTGTGATTGTGTGGTGTTTTCTGTGTTCGCGCAGTCGTTCGATGGGAGCCTCGACCGCGTTGATGCATGCTGGGAAAAAATCGTTTACTGCCATCAACAATAATAACAACAACAGATCTAGGCGCAGAAGCGATAGTAGCTCGGATGAGGAAGAAGAGGCAGTGGACGATGCCGACTCCGAGGATAGCGTCACGGCCGGAAGCAATGGGAGAAACGACAGCAGCAGCTCACTGGAGAAAGCAGCCGGCGAAAAAACACCCAAAACCAACATATTGAAGGGATTGGTCTGCGATTCTCCCTTTGCCAGTCTCTTGCTGTTATGCGAGGAACTGGTAGAAAGGGCACGAGCCCAAGGCGTCGTCGTACCGGGAGTGGTTATCAGCGTAGCGATTGCCATGATTGCCCGTTCCGTGAGAAATCTCGCCAACTTTAGCATTCGGGAAATCACCCCCATCGAAGACGTTCGCGAAATCGACATCCCCGCACTGTTTGTGGTGGGAGCGGATGATGACTTCATCACCCCCCACCATTCAGAGCGCCTTGTCGAAGCCTACAAGCAGGGAGTTACGACAAATTTGTTCATGGTTCCCGGTGGCCACAACGATGCCCGTCCACCCATTGTGTTTGAGGGAATTCTGGAGTTTTGCCGGCAGCGGTTGTCTCTGACCGAAGAATCGGCCCTCGACATTCCCGCCGGCATGCTCAGCAGCATCCACCAGAATCCTCCCTGGGCGTACCACCGAACCATCTACTTCCAGGCACACGAACCCAGTTCACGTTCCATTCTCCGCAAGGATCACTCCCTTTCCGCGAACGGAACAAGCGCTGCACAAGAAGCCGCGGAAAACCTTGGAATGACGAAGGATCGACAGGACGACATCCAGAACAAGATTGGTCTCATGATGGGAGGCCAGGGCGACGCGCAGCGGTAAGAAAGCGACAACGACGACCACGACGACGTGTGAGCGTGGACGGACGTCACCGGAGTACGAATGCATGCAGTCCTGCGTCGTGGTGCAACCGGGTTGGATTCGACGTGGTACAAGCACCGGCATAAATAGTGGTTCAACACACGATGCGTTGAGACGACAGGGTTTGACGGACCTTTACCGCTTTACAAAGCCATAAACTAGAAGAGAACTTGATTTATAGAAAGCACAGTGCTTCGTAAAAGACAATGTTTCAAGCGTTGTTCGGAATCAGAAATCTTGACACTGCTGGTAGTAGTAGTAGTGCGATCCTGATGCTGCGGGTGGGATTTTGGGTCAGACGAACACAATACAAGAACTATTGTCGGATAGGAGCAGAGCGCACGAAAGATTTTGCTGGACAGCTACCGTAGTAGAACGTCATAGAGCAGGGATCCTCCTTTGCTGCATATTTTAAACGCCGGAGACTTGTGCTTTTGTGCATTGTTTTGTTGTAATACTAGTAGTAGTAGTACTACTACTACAATGATGGAGCACCAGGCATACCTACTATGGCACCAGCACCAGCAGCTCTTGTTTTCCATTGAGAAATAACCTGAAGGAGAAGTATTTTGATTGTTATTCATCTATGTTCAAACGAAAATGATAGAAAAGTAGTACTAGTAGGTGATTTTGGCCACTCATTTGCTACTGATAGTACTTTTAGTAGTATTAGTAGTAATGGGATGATACTTAGTATTAGAGAGGAACAAAGGAGGATTGATGAAATACAAGAGGAAGAAATGAGTAAGAAAGACGTGTTACAAGTGCTCTAGGTCAGCGCATTCTTCCAAAGACGCAGCAAATATAAGCAGCAGGACATGACTCCTTAGTACACCTCATCATTCTGGTGAGTTAAACATCACCATCATTTACTACTACTAGATAGTAGTATTTTCTGGTGATATTTGCTTGTTCTTCTTTGAGGAATGATTGGTAGTGGAAAGATGAGGAACCTTTCTTCTTATACCGAGACCACCAAGAACCCATCACCATGGATATGATCTTCATTTTTTTCTTTGTCAATCAAGACCAACAAGAATTAGTAGTAGACACAAGAATCAATAATCATGGTGGTCAGAACGATTTTATCATCAATAATGGTGGTCAGAACGATTTTATCATCAATAAGCAAAACACAAAGCAAGAAGTTTATCATCCACACAAGAACTTAGCAAGAAACCGAATTCAAACATGAAGCAGCAGAATGATTTCGTTACCACCACCACTTCTTTCACAAACAGCTGCTCCTCCTCGTGCTGACCAGGAAGGCTGATGGTAATACTACTAATTGCAAAACGCTCTTGGTTTGTTCTTCTTGGGGATACGAGAGGAAGAAAAAAGAAGTCCGTCCTCGGGCAAAAGGACTCTCGATGAATAGCAGTAGTAGCTAGTACTACTAGTAGTACTAGAAGTAGAAAATTAGAGGCTGTAGTCATCATCGAAACCGACTTCAGCACACCTAGTACTTATAGTACTAGTACTACTACTAGAGCTATAACTACTATTACAATGTTACCAACGAGAGTAAAACTTGTGCACTCCTTACGAAGACCGTACGCAGTAAGGTTACGGTAGTAGAACATGATCGTTGTTTTTGCGAATTTCTCAACTCTGTAACCTTACTTAGTTCTCTCATTTTTCACTTCATTAAAAAAGAAACGTATCCAAGGGCAGGGGTCATACGGTATGACCCCCGTCCAAGGAACACTTCAATCAAATCTGAAAAGGAAAATGCCGAAATAAGAAATGATACGAAGTAGACGAAATTGGCTCCGGACGCGTATGGTACCGTATGTTGGAAATTATGGGCGCTTCCTACCTATTCCAACAATTATTGTTGTTGAGATTGAATCGCACAAGAACTCTCATTATCATGCAGGAGACACAGTGACGAGCAGCGCCGAGACAATAGGCTCCTCCAACGTTCACAAGAGCAAAAGCACCTCTGTGAGAAGCCTACCCGAAGAATCTTGATCATTCCAAACAATAATACAGTATTCATTTCTGTTCCGGAACAAAATGAACGACAACGGGAGAGACGCAGGACGAAATGCCCGACGAGATCGGCGTCCTTTTCATCGAAGGATACTGCATGGTTCCCTGGTTCCAAAACAAGTTTTGGACCTGCGGGCATACCATGGGGCAGCAACCGTTCGGCTCGACGAAAAACTATCGCGTCTGGTGCACCGATCCGAGTCATTTGGATGTCAACGACGGAGATATTCTTCCGGACGATGTTGGGGTCGAAGCATGCATCACCGAGATCGAGAGCGGAAAATACCATGCCATTGTCGTGGTGGACTATTCCTGCAACGAATATATTGAGGAATTTGACAACAGCCTGGGCAGCCACCTCCAAAAATTCGTCCAAGCGGGCGGGGTCGTGGCAGTTTCCCTCTTCCGAGACCGTGCTGCTGCCGTCTCTGAGAAAATGGTTTGATGTGGAATGGGTCCGGTCCAATTACTACCGAACGACGTGGTCGTCCTGCGAAGAGAACATGGACAAGATCCACCGCAGCCTGGGCAACGGCTCGTTGTCACGACGGGTTTTGCAACCGTACAGTGCCAAGGGAAACACCTTGCGATCGGTTCCGGTTCACGAGCGCTGCTTTGGAGTCGGTGGCGAATCCACGACCCAGTCACACGTTTTCATGATGAATGGTCGAGACGTTTCCAGGGGACACGACGGCAACCAAAACGACTACGACATTATCGTCGCCATGCACGACTACGGAAAGGGAGCCAGTTGCCTTATTTCGGAGACGTCAACGCTGAGGAAGCCACGCTCTGGTTGGTGGCTGCTTTTGTGGAGTCCCGATCTCCAAAGCACCCGATCGACGTGTTCTCGGGCTTGTCCGAGTCCGAATTTGCTATCGTGAAACAGCTCAAGGAGCAGGGGAACAAGGAGTTTGGAGATGCCAACATGGGACTCGCCAAGGGCAGGTATCGAGCTGCCCTCGACGTGTTTGGGAGCCGCCTCGGATCGAATGGTGCCCAGCGAGACATGTACGTGACTCTGTGCTCAAACCTGGCGCTCGTGCACCTGAAAACAAAAGGAATACCACGATGCCGAGAGGATTGCCGGGAGGGGACTCGATGCCGAGTGGAGCCACGGAAAGTGTTCGTACCGAAGAGCGATGGCTCGGTTGCACATTAGTCTCGACACGCAGGGTGGCGATCTGTCTCGGCTCGAGGGCGCCTCCAAGGACATCCGAAACGGCGATCCCGGGGATGCCACCCGGAAGCTTCTTTTGCGCATCAAAAAGGAAATCAAACGCCTCGAAGAGAAGAAACGGACGGGAATTCAGCTCGAACTTTGCGTCTGCAATCTCGGGAGCGTCTGGCTAACGGCATTTTGTTTCCGGCATGCGGTAGAGACGAACGAGGGATCCTACAAACGAGAAGGTTACACCGAATGGAAACAAAGTGGCAACCAGGCACATCCCTTGGTCACTGTACTTGTACCTCTTTCCTTTACTATCTATAGAATCAATCTCAATTCGCTTCGATGACCAGTGCGGGCGCTATTGCTGTCGTAAAGTTTGGTGCTTGCGTGTTTCTTCCATTCCAAAGCCGACCAAGAATTAGTCATCTCTCACACACAAAGTCAGGAACGATTCAAAGATGCACACCTCAAAACGCCCTAGAATACAGTAAATCAGATTTGGAATTGTTATTTCACACCGACTTCACTAGGCATCTCTAACGAAAAAATCTCCCACCCGTTGCGATACTGCCAAGGATCGAAACACACTTCGAATCAAGCTAGTGTCAGAAACGGCGCTCGTGTCCTACCACAAGCTTGTTAGCCTTTCTGCATTGAATCGTGTCGACTACAATTACCGTATTATATATTCCCTAGATACACTTGGAACCTGTTCCGAGTTATCCGGGATAGAATGGAATCGAATGGAATGTCCCCATTGTGCCTGCATCAGCGGTCGGTGCCGTGGATACATCCCACGGACCAACCACTCACTTCTTTCGTGCCCACACGGTCATGTGCGAATTGTACGGAGGCCAGTTGGGCAGGTGCACCGTCTCCTTGAGCTCAAAGCGTGCCAGCAGCTCCTTTTGAAAGGCAGCCGACGTGGAAGACCCACCGGGGGGAAAGGGATTCCCCCAGCCGTTTGCTGCCGTTGCAACACCCGTCGATTCCAGCTCTCCGATGTGGACCACCGTGTCTCCCCGGTAGGCCCTTGAGTGTTTCGGCACCAAAACTCCCCCGGTCGGCGTCATCCTGCGCGCTGTCCCCCACAATGTCGGGCCAGCAGACCAAGAGTAATTCGGTTGGAATGCTCTGGGGCGGACACCTGCTCCACGGACCCGTCCTTCACGATGGAATGCCGGAACCGGTGCTTTTGGCCCCCCTGGCTGTCGGCGAGATCGTAGGCCGCTACGTCCACACCCTTTTGCGACAGCAGCCATCCCCAGTATCCCGTGCCGGCGCCCACCTCCAGAATGGGCCGTTTCAGATCGACCAGCGTCCGGATGGCTTTCGCGTTGGGCACCGCCCAGGCAAAGTATGTGCAGAGGGAGGTCCGCCACTCGAAGCGGTCTTCGATGGCCTCGCGGTCCGCGTCCACTGCCAATTCCCGGGCGCAGAGGTCCCTATAGAGCTGGAGCAACACGTTGGCGTCATCCTCGTGATCCTTGTCTTCGTCTTTGTCCCTGCCGCCGTTGCCGACTAGAACCTCGAGCGTCGTGTGACAGGTCTCGGGTATCTTGGACAGGTCCCAGCCCGTCTTGTCCTCTCCGGCCTTGCACCAGGCTCGAACGCCGTCTGTCACCTGCTGGTCCGTGGCCGATGACCTAAACCTCCAATCGCAGGAGACCTTTTCGTAGGGATCCTCGTCGTGTTCTTTGCCATCATCGTCCTTATTGTTGTTGTTGTTATTGTTATTGTTATTGCTGCTACTGCTATTGAGTTCCTCCAGTATGCCCTGGTGGACGGCGGCCTCGAGGGCAAAGGTTCCGAAATATCATCGAAAGGGACGCGTCGCCGTTGTCTTCGTTTTCGTCCTCCTTTTCCACCATCGCATCGGCCTCAGGCATCGGACAGAACCGGATCGAGGTGGACGGGAACGCAGGCCGCCACCGGGAAGGACCTTGAAGGGAAAACCCCCGTCAAAGGTGTAGACAAGCGGGGCTTCCTCGTCTTCGTCTTCTTCCTCCGCATCCTTTTCGGGGGGCAGCAGGTGGAGCTGGCAGACGACGCAGTAGGCGTTGGGGTCGGCGACCTTTTGGATGTCCTTTTCACTTTGGTTGTCCTTCTCTTTCTCGTCCCCGTCCTCATCCCCGATCTCGGTTTGGTCGGCACTGGAAAAATGGATCTCGCCGATCGAGAGGCACGTGGCGCCCTCTTCCAGCCACGCTACAAACTGGACACCGCAGCTGTCCTCCATGTCTATCACCTCCATGTCGGATTCGGAGTCGGATTCGGATCCATCCTTGCCATCGGGCTTGGCATCGACGCGCTTGGCATCGCTCGGTCCTTCGTCGTCCCCGTCTTCTGGGTTGGTTCGGTCGCGTTTCGGCATCGTTTGTTGCTTTGTTTGCAAAGGATTGTGCAGTCTTGGTCGAACAAAGTAGGTAGCAGGCAAGACGGTTCTCCCGGAGGAATCGATGGATCGGGATGCCTTATGCTGTGCTGTGCTGTGCTATGCTGTGTCTCGTCTCTTACTGTCGAAGGATCTCGGAACAGCGACTCACTCACTCACTCGCTCACTCACTCTCGGACAAACAAGTCGTACCGGTATCCGCTTTTCGTTCTTTCTAAATCCCAAAAAATCCCGAAGGAAGTAAGGCCTTACTGAAAGGTTTTACACGTACGGTACACTTTTAACAGGCTACAATCGAACAAGTTATCGGTTTCTGATTTTATGGACCGTCCATCGTCCACTACTACAAAATTCTTATCAGCTGTCCCCCCGTTGTACGTCCCCGACTACTAATTTCTACTGAAACCCGGGGACAGCTGATAGGAATTCTGTAGTAGTCCATCATCGATCATGACTGGAGGTCGGCAGCCTGGGGTGAGTCACGGGATGCTAGGGACCGAGGATCGAAGAACTACAGAAACCAATAACAAAAATAATAGTAACACTACGAGTAAGATTAGCATTTTAGAGTTTACTTCTACTTCACTTCAGAAGAGTTATGGCTAGTATTATTACTGCATTACAAAGTAAGTACACGTACGAAGTTATTATGTTTTTGTTTGCCACGAGCAAGGTAACTCTAGGGATGATTCACTCATCCTCACATCGTTTGTGAAAAAGTGAGTTGGTTGCTCTTTGCTGTTGTTGTTTTTGTTGTTGTTGAGATTATCAAGACCTAGTAGTAGTAGTAGTAAGACGATAAAAGGTTGTCGGCATCGGTCGGTACACCCGACGGATCACTTCGAAAACTTGTTTTATGACTAGTACTACTTGCGGGTCCAAACCGTCATGTGGGAATTGTATGGAGGCCAGTTGGGAAGGTGCACCGTCTCCTTGAGCTCAAAGTTTGCCACCAACTCCTTCTGGAAGGCAGCCGACGTGGAGGATCCACCGGGTGGGAAGGGATTTCCCCAGCCCTCGGCCGCGGCCGCAACTCCGGTGGACTCCAGCTCACCGATGTGGACCACCGTGTCTCCCCGGTAGGCCTTGAGGGTTTCCGCTCCGAAATCCCCCCGATCCGCATCGTCCTGGGTGCTGTCCCCTACATAGTCCGGCCAGCACACCACCAGGACGCGGTCGGCGTTCTCGGGAGCTTTCACCTGCTCGATCGACCCGTCCCTCACAATGGAATGCCGGAACCGGTGCTTCTGGCCGGACTGGCTGTCCGGCAGGTCGTAGGCGGCCACATCGACCCCGCGCTGGGAGAGCAGCCAGGCCCAGTACCCGGTGCCGGCTCCCATCTCGAGGACGGGCTTTTGGAGGTCCACCAGGGTCTGGAGGGCCCTCGCGTTGGGGACGGCCCACGAGAGAAACATGCAGAGGTTGGTCCTCCACACGAACCGGTCCTCGATCGTTTCGATGTCAACGTCGGCGTCAAAGCCCTTGGCACAGAGGTCGTTGTAGAGGCGCAACAGGACGTTGTCACCATCGCCATCGCCGCCACTCAGCACCTCGAGGGTGGTGTTGCAAGCGTCGGGGATCTTGGACAGGTCCCATCCCGTCTTGGCCACACCGGCCTCGCACCAGGAGCGGACGCCGTCGACCACCTGCGAATCGGTGACGGGCGTCGAGAATTTCCAGTCGGGGGCCACCTTGATGTAGGGAACGACCGGGAATTCGTTGCCGTCCTCGTCCTTGTTGCTGGTGTCGCTGATGTTGTTGAGATCCTCCAGGATGCTCTGGTGGACATCGGCCTGGATCAGATAGTTCTTGATGGCAATGGACACGAACCCATCGTCGTCCTCGTTGGTTTCCTTGAGTTTCGCGGTGTCCTCCTCCGAGAGCACCGGGACCAGATCCTCGTCGTCGAGGGGAATGCACGGTCGCATGGGCAGCACCCGAAAGGGATTTCCCCCGTCAAAGCTGTACACGAACGGGGCTTCCTCGCTCTCGGTCTCGGCCTCCTCGTCGGGCGGGAGCAACCGGAGCTGGAAGACGACGCAGTAATCCTCCTCGGCGATTTCCTCGCTGTCGGTGTGATCCGAGCTGGCAAAGTGGAGCTCGCCGACCGACAAACTGGTGGCCCCCTCCTCCAGCCACACCACAAACTGGGCGCCGTGGCCCACCGAGTCGTCCTCCGAGCCGTCGCCGTCGACGTGGTCCTCGTCGACGTCGGTTTTGGTCGTCGCATCGTCGTCTGGGGTGGACATGATTGATTGATTGATTCTTGTAGTATGTTTGTCTCGTCTTGTCTTGTCTTGTCTTCTGTTGTGTTGCGTTGCGTCGCGTCGCGTCGCGTTTGGTTTGGGGTGCGTGAGTGTGCCGTACCGTAGTGGATAAGTCTCTTTCGACCGGCAATCCGACGACAAACAATTGTGGAGCGACAAGATTGTCTCGCGTCTCTCGTCGCCTCTTTCCGTTGGGTGTCGTCTGGCCAATGGCCCAGCAGCCAAGAAGTTTGTTTTCTTCTTTCGAACGAAGATTCGCATTCGGATTTATTGGTTTTTCCATCAACGAGTGTGACATAACCTTACGTACCGGTACAAGAATAAATTCACAAAACATGAATGACTGGATTTGGTGGCGTTGGATGAGTCACGAGATACTAGGGATCGAACCTATTGGACCGTAATGGCTGGTTCCACGTAATCTTAACCGTTTCCAACTCCCAATCGCGGGTTGGCTTTCTGAGTCGAGTGAATCAAAGATTTAGTCTTCTGCCGGACGTCGTTCTCTCAAAACGATAATTTGGAATTGATTTTTTGAATGGATTGTTGGTGGATATGAGAAACGAAAGATTAAAATTTCCTTTGTTGAGAGACCTCCGCAACGTTGAATTTGTCTCGATTTTGATGGGACTGACTGGTAATTAATCTTACGTAATCACCGATAAGATGATGCGTTTTCAACAACGACAAAATGAATTTTAAAGGTAAGCCCTCTCTACGGTAAGCCTTAGTCGTCAGCTCGCAGTTCCCA
The DNA here is from genome assembly GCA_037355855.1 of Pseudo-nitzschia pungens. Lineage (NCBI taxonomy): Eukaryota > Bacillariophyta > Bacillariophyceae > Bacillariales > Bacillariaceae > Pseudo-nitzschia > Pseudo-nitzschia pungens. The sequence goes on along the minus strand of CM074764.1, from coordinate 272,155 downwards.
AGTCCACGGGAATGAGTACTTCTCCATTAGTGTATCGATGATTCAGAGTTGGAGGGAATTTAGGGATTATTTAATTTGAGATGATTCGAGTCTCATAAGTAAATTACCGTACAGGTACAAATAAATACTTCTGATAATCTTTCTGTTCGCGGAACAAAACAACATGCCGGTAGAACGGAATCGAATCAAAAATCAAAAACGACCGAGTTCCGTTCTTTCCAAAACAAGAACAACACATACTCGTACACATACATAGACACTAGACACATATACATACCAATTACATACTGGAACCCTTCCTGGGGTCGCTTGCGATCTTCCATTGTTCTATCTTACATCCCTTACCAACCTCTCTACGACCCGGACTGGTGTCGAACAGAGAGGAAAGGCACATTCCTTTCATCGCATCGCATCCCATCGCATCGCATAGCGTGCAATACCAACAGATCACTGCAACCAACCGCAGGTATTGCATCGCGTCTCTCATCGCATTGCCTTTTCCAAACCCATTCCATTCATTCAAATCAATCGTGACTGCATTTGGAACACAACGCAGCAAAATTCAACACAGTACTGGTAGTACTCATGCGGAAACGAAAGGCGAGCAGCAATGCCGGCAGAGATGCCCCCTCACCTCCCAAACCACCGAGAACCAAGAGGCGGAGGACAAGGCCGACCAAAGCCGGCAGCGAAAGGCCCGGCGCAGCGAGCCTGTGTCGCTTTTCGCTTGGACGATCGAACCGCCGAACCTTTGTGCAATCTCCGGATCGCGATTCCTTCTCTGGTTCTCGACGAGACGATGGCGACGGAAGAAAGCGTCGGGCGGCGGCTCTGATTCCGGGACTCCAATGCTTGAGAATGCCGCAAACAACGCGAAGCGTATTCCCTTCTCGGTCCCGATGCGGCGTTCCTCCCGCAGCGACAGCGAGAGAGACGGCGACGGCGACGGCGACGGCGACGGAAACTCGGGCGCTTCGAAAATCGATATCGGGATGGGACTCCTGTCTTGCCGGGAAACCGAGCTCTGGTCTTCCTCGCTGGGAGCCTTCTACGCTTCCAAGGGAAGCATCCCCGGCCACGTATGCCGGAAACTCGGCAAGATCACCCGGACCCTCTGGCTGCCGCCGGGCGATTCGACGCGCGATTGCGGCAAATCGCTTTCGTTCGGGCCAAGCCATTCGAAACAGGAAGAGACCAAGAAACAAAAACAAAATCCGAAATCGAAATCGAAATCGAAATCGAAATCGAAATCGAAACCGATCCCTCCGCCCACCCTGGCGCGGGCCAAGAAGGAGGTCCGGGAACAATTCGCTTCCCCGAAAGACGATTTCGAAGCCGTGGAGCGCAAGGCCCGGGTGCTGATCCGGGACTGGAAGGCGAGCCTGTCCAGCAACCACGAGGGTTTGGTTCCGCTCTGGAACCAACACGGCGAGATTCCATTGCTTCCGAATCGAGAAGGAACCGGGACCGGAACCGGAACCCCTTCCATCGCGGGCAGCGGCAGCGGCACCGGCACGCGGATTGCCACGAATCAGCACCGCGTGCCAATGACGGCTCCCCTCTCGATGCGGGCGATCCGCTCGAAGCTCGACTCGAATCGCTGGAGGGAACGTCCGGCAAAACGAGACACCAATTGTCGAACCTTGTACCACCTCAACATTCCCACCGACCTTGGATCCGTGCTGTCGGCGCTCGAAACCCTGGCCGAACCCGATCCCCTCTTGTACAATCTACCGCTGGTGGTGGCGATGCCCGTCCTCGAGCCGATCGATGGGGAGGACGTCTCGGACCACCATCCGGGTGGGTTGCTCCCGCCGCTGCGACCCGTTCGGCTGACCATTTGCGTGTACGCGCACAGACTTTTGTTTGAGTGCATGACTACCGATGCCCTGCGAACCGTCATGGCCTCACTGGACGATGACGAAGAGGGTGCTGCAGGTGCAGGTGCAGGTGCCTATGTAGCTGTAGGTGCAGGTGCAGCCACAAAGTCCAGCAATCCAAACGGCAACGAAAGGGCCCATGCCACGATTGTTAGACCCCTGGTCCGAGCCCCGACCTTTGGACCCCCGGTGTTTGGAACCGACCCCAATGCCAAGGTGGTGATAGACCTTCAAACCGAGGGAGAACAAACTGGCGATCCCCAGAACGATCCATCGATGGTCGACTGGGCCGAGGGTACCGGCGGGAGCAACGGCGAGGGGTGCCCGACTCGCAACAATGACGTTTTGGACGCCTTTTCGACGGAGGGCTTTCTCAAACTCATTGAAAACAAGGGAGTCTCGGGGGTCGACAGCGTCTACCAAAAGACGATCCGACCCATTCTTTACGGAAGCGACGAAAGTTCCCGGAATCACCACCACCACCACCACCACCACCACCACAACCAACAACATCCCTTGCTGAAAGTCGCTCTGTTGCCCCACCAAGTCCACGGAGTGTGCTGGATGTACCAAATGGAACACCTCGACAATCCCGTTGCAGACAGCAACCAACAGCATCCGTCTCTGGGGATCAACGGACTGCTCTGGGAAACACGAAGGTTTCGGGAGGGCGATGTCTTTTACTACTCACCGGCTCTGGGCCAGGCGCGGTTGAGACTGGGAGATGGTCCCTGGACGGGTCATGGTCGTGGTAGCGGTCGTGCCACGGGATCTTTTTCCAAACCACAAAGATTGCCCCGGGGAGGGATCCTGGCGGACGAAATGGGCCTGGGAAAGACGGTCCAGGCGATTGCCCTCGTGCTTGCCACTCTAGGGGAACTGAAACAGGAAGCCGAGGCGTTGCGAGAGCATCAGGACGGCGGCGTGGACGGCCTCAATTGTTCCCACGCCACCCTTATTGTGGTACCGCCGGCCCTGGTGGGTCAGTGGAGGAATGAGATTCGAAAAATTGCCGGGACCCGTCTGAGGGTGCAAATTCTGGATCGCCACTACACCGGCCACAAGCATTCGGCAGACACCGTCGAGGGCGAGGAGGAAGATGGCAATCCTAGGGTTTCGCTCGATCCTTTTGCGGATGTCGTCCTCACGACCTATTCGTCCCTGCAGGAAGGCACCGGCGGCAAGAACCAAAAGAAGAAAAAGAAGGGCGACAAGACGGCCGCGAACCACAAGAATGCGGCTGTCGCCAATGTCATTTCTGATTTGTTGTTGTCGACGGTCTGGGGACGCATCGTGCTGGACGAAATGCAGGAAGTCCGTTCCTGGAACACGATTGTCAGCAAGAATTGCCAGCAACTCGTGAGCCACCGCCGATGGATGCTCTCCGGAACCCCGCTGTGGGAGGGCATTCACGACCTTCGGGGAGAGCTCTGCTTCCTGGGGCTCGAGCCGTTTGCGGCCAACAACGAGGACGGATTCTTTGACTTTGCCGTTGCCCGCCACTGGGAGGAGCGGAGTGTGTACGGGCTGGAAATTCTGAAACTCCTCGCTCTCGTTGTGTTGCGTCGGACCAAGTCGATGAGCATTCTACAGACCGGACTGCCCCTGCTGGGCCTCAAGAACCTAAACCTCGTCTTTGAACCGGTCCCGCAGGATCCCTCCGAGCGAGCCCTCTACTGCTGCCTGGAATCGATCATGCACGCCACGTTACAAGCGGAAGGCGATGAATCCTCCCTAAGAAACACCGGCAGACAAGCTGCCAGGCTGTTCAAGCAGAACCGAGCGAATCGCGGACTCTTTCTTCGTCTCCTGCGAGAACTTTGCGTGTCGTTCTACCTGCTCAATGGCGGTGCCGGGTGTCCCTCGCAGCTCAAGGATCTGAACCGGCTCACAAAGGAGTACAATCGCAAGCGGCTCGCGCGCGAGCGGAGAAACAACGGAAGCAACGCTCGTGACCCGTTGGACGGGTTTTTGAGCAGCAGCAGCAGCAGTGGCATCTGGAGCAATGGCAGCAGCAATAACAGTGTCGGTAGTACCATTCACGAAAATTGCTACTCCTGCGACGAAGCCATTCGGTTTCTCTCGCAGGTGGAAGACGTTGCCCGCACCGATTCCGATTTTGTGACCGATCAGACGGTCGGAGGCGGGGGTGGACTCGGTCGACGGAACCGAGCACTGCTGATCCAACCGCTGGAACAGCTCGAAGCGTCCTCCGCGGTGCTGGCCCGGTCCCGAACCATTTGTGAGGATGCCAGATCCGCTCGCGCCAGGGCACATTGGCACCTGGCCCTGGAAGGCGTCACCACCGGCCGCCTCCTGGAATACGCAAGTGACCACCATCGTATCTCAAAGTCGGTCCTGTGTCTCTGGAAGTGGAGGAGATCCCACTGTTGGCCGCAGAGCGGTGACAACTCCAACGATAATCAATACACACTTGTGCCATCCTGGGCGCGACGAGGGTTTCGGCCGAATCGAGATTTCTTCGACTGTCTCATGGGCGATGTCGACACCGAATGTTCCAACGACCGAATCGAGAGACTCTGGGTCCTCCACAGGCATCGACCCGACTTTAGATGGGCCCACCCGTTCTCGCTTGTCTTTTCCAACATTCCGGTGCAAGTCACGGAACAAGGACTGCGCACTTGGTTGGAGAATGTACTCGCAGCGCAAGCGCGAAAGAAGACATCGTCGTCTTCCTCTTCCTCGTCGTCCTCCGCGAGAATATTTCGCCTGAGTGAATCACAGGAGTCCCAGACCTGGGAAGCTATGATACACTTCCCAACCCGAAACGATTTTGATTGGTTTGAACTCCGTACCAAGCGTGTTCAGGGGCTAAAGCTGTCCGTCGAAAAGAAAATTCCTCACATTGAGCAAGAGATTGCTACCCGGAAGAAAGCGGCCGACGATGCCGAAGCGATGCGGATCGTGCATCCGTCCACACAGAACGAGCGGAACCTGACCAAGGCCAGAGCGGCGTACGAGAAGGCTAAACTTGGATTGTGCATCACGGCCCGAGCAAATCACCGACCCGGACACGTGATGTGCTCGCGTGCCTTTGGGGCTTTCCGCGGCGAGGGTCCCAAAACCTCGGAGGCACTGAACGTTTCATTAGCGCAGCGGATCTTGGTCGCGACCACCGAGCTTACCGAGCACACGGCCATTGTTGCAAGGGAAGAAGGGACGATCCGTTCCATAAAGGAGAAGCTGGAAACAGATGCGAGCGGAACCGGTGCGGTCGAAAACCTGAACACTTTTGATGTTCTGCAGGCGTTGAAGAAGGGGGAAAACGAAAAGACCAACTGTCCGATCTGCTACGACAATCTGGGATCGGGGGAGGGCAGCGATCAGAAAATCTTTCTCACCAGATGCGGCCATTTGAGCTGCAAGTCCTGCCTAAACCGGTGGATTGATCAGAAAATGAGAAACGGGTCAACGGTCTCGTGCATCGAGTGTCGGAAACCCATCAGTCGGAGCCAATTGATCAGCGTAGACCCCAAGAAAGTTGACCAGGATCACTCGACGGATCGCAAAAACGAGGCAATAGCTTTGGTGCAACAGGCGGCGAAGATGTTGGAAGAAAACTACGGTCAGCTCGAACCTCACCTCTGGGAAGCCTTGTATCTTGTGATCGATCTGCCTCCCGGCGTTGATCGGAATCTCCACAGCTACTTCACCGCCATACCGGGTTTGTTTTTGGGACACTTGCGGCATCTACTGGCAGATCAATTGCCCCTGGATGCGCGACCGGGCGACGGCATGACCGCAACCACCAAGCTGCCAAGCAAATTCCGAGCACTGCTTGCCGACCTGCCCCGAAACGAGTTGAGTGTTGTGTTTGCTTCGTCCAAGTCCATCGTGCTGCACCTACAGTCCGTTTTACGGACGAGAGACATGGAAAGCAAAGCACTTTTTGTCGGGCAATCGGAACGCGATAGCGAGTCCGCGGTCTCCGATTGGGAATCCGACACCGATCCGGCAACGGTTCTCATTGTGCAGGCCGGGGCCGCTGCCTGTGGGTTGACGCTGACGGCGGCATCGAAGATGTTCATCCTGGAACCATTTCGGAAGCACGAGGAGGAGAAGCAGGCCTATGCTCGGCTGCACCGGTACGGGCAGAAGCGCGCCGTGCATTGCAAGGTGTACTATACGCCCGTCTCGATCGAGTCCCGTTTGCTGGAATGGCGGCGAAGGGCCGCGGCCCACGCTCCACAGGAGGAGAAAACCGTATACGCACCGCTGCGAAGAATCGGCTCGACCACGATCGTCGAGAACGATGATGGGAGCGATGGATACCGCTCCGACGACGAAAGATCCGGAACGGGGACCGGCGGAACGGATGGCAACGACGATGTCGAGGAAGAGACCCAGACCCGATTTTTGCTGGGTCTCTCCTCAGGAACCGAATCGACTGCGATTCCCGAACCTGCCGACGTCGATTTGCTCATGTTGTGACAGACCACCGCCTATGGGTACAGGAACTCTGTGTTGGAACGGACTTTGAAACGTTGTGCACCAGCAATTGTGCCGTGGATTGGAATCACTTTAAAGGCGAGAATGACATCTCGATCACTACAATAGAAACAAACAATAGATTAATAGAATGCGAAATTTGCAGCCTGCGTGCACTTTCTACGATTCAACACGATTTAGTTGTTCGATCACATGCGTCTCGAACACAAGCCACCAGCCAAAGACACAGCTTGGAAAAAATGCCATCGATTGTACATGGAGTATACATTCTATTAATATTAAAGTATCGAAAAGATTGTGGTTCGTTTCGTTCCAAAACCGGAGAACTGTTGCTCCCCGAACACAAAACGGCACTGCGGGTCGGCGGCCTTAGGCCGAGGCAAAAAAGGGGCACCCGGTGGCCAATTGGGATCCAAAGACCTCGCAGATGACCTTCTTGGCTCCCTTTTCCAGCAACGCGGCCTGGACATCGGTCATCCACGCCTCGGGACCGCAGATGTAAAACTCGTTGTCGGTGCCGGCCTTGTCGATGGCTTCCTGGGCCAGGTCCGCGGCGGCCGTGCGTCCGGATACCGACGTGTACTTGAAGAGGGTATCCGATCCGGACTCGTCGAAGAAGGACTTGTAGGGGTGGGATTCCTCCGAGCGATCGACGTGGACCACCAGCTTGACATTGTCGGCTCCGAGGCTGCGCTGGAGGTTGACCATGGGGGTGACACCGATTCCGGCCGACATCAGGACCGCGCTGGTGGGCTCCTCGGGGGCGGTGAAGACACCGACGGGGGCCGAGAGGGTGACCGTGTCCCCGACCTTGAGTTTCTCGTGGACGTAGGTGGAAACCTTTCCGCCGCCAATCTTCTTGACGGTGCACTGCAGGTAGTCGGATCCGACGGGGGCCGTGCAGGTGTAGTGGCGGGGAGCCGTGCGACCATCTCCGTCGATGTCGATCTGGAGGGAGAGGTATTGTCCGGCCGTGAAAGCAAAGTTCTTTCCGGCGAGCGGACTCTCGGCCGCGGGTTTGAAGGAGACCTGCTTGACGTTGTCGGTGAGGTCGTTGATCTCCGAGACGGTGAACTCGGCGAAGCCGGACCATCCGCCGTCGCGCTGTTCGATGGACTGGTAGAGTCCCTCCTCGGTATCGATAAAGGCCTTGGCCAGGAAGAGGACCGCCTCGGACCAGGCGGCGGCAATCTCGGGCGTCACGATCTCGCCCAGAATCTCACCAATGGCCTCCATGAGGTTGGCGTGGACGACAACGTATTGCATGGGGTGGATTCCCAACGCTACGTGGCGGTGGCAAATGGCGGCGACGGGTCCGCCGGGGACCAGGAGTGGCGAGAGGTCGGTGATGTTGGTGGCGTAGGCAATGGCCGATGCGGCGAGGGCCTTGGGCTGGTGGTCCGAAACGGGGACGTTGTGCTGTGTTTCGTGGGAGAAGAAACGAGGAGATCACCAAAAAAACAACAACAATGGCGTCAGAAAGATATTGGCGACACTGTGGGATTGACCGGATTCAATTCAATTCAATTCAATATAATTCAATTCGACGACGACGGCAATTTGGGCTTCCATCTGGAGATTGCATTCCCGCTCTGTCTTTGCCGCTGCGTGATCCAGAAACAACAACGGCAACAACAGGCACACACAAAATCACGGACGGGTCTTTCATCCGGTCTCTCGGTCACTCACGGAAGGATTGAAAAACTGGAGCAACTCGGGGTGCTTGCCGATGACCTTGCCGTAGAAGCACTTGGTGATGTCGAGCATCTTGGGTGCCACCGCGGGAGCCGTAGCCACGATCATGTCGATGGTGGCCTGGGACATGGCCTCGGGGAGTCCCATTCCCTCGCTGGAGCGCTTGTCGGTCAGGCTCGTGACGATCCCGTCCACGGCCTTGGCGGCGTTGGGGTAGGCGGCGCTGGCGCCGGAAAAGGGGCACTTGGCCTCGGAGGAGGTGGCACCGGAAACTGGACACTTGGACATGGTGTTGTAGATATGTTGTGATGAGGAGGTGGTGGTGTGTGCTGTGGATTGGTTGGGGATGGGATCGATTTCCGAGGAAGTTTTATGGAAGTTTTGAGAAAACGTACTCGTGTCGTTTCGTGTCGGCGACTGCAATCCTTCTTCAATATGCCCGTTCGTTTCGTACCGGTACGGTCGAGGATCCTTACCTACTGTAGAATCGTCCTTTGTTTTACAAGTAGTATAGCAAGAGGTACAAGTTACCGTACAGTACGGTACAACTACCTATCCAGAAAAACGTTTCCATATCGGACTCTGAAGAATGACGGAAATTTTGGGGATGATACGGCTTCTCCGAAAAACCTGCTTCTTCGGGAAGAAAGTATGCGAAGATCCGACTTCGTAGCACGAAATGAGAAAAACGTGCCAATCAGCTCCTACCAAAAATTGGAAGGCGTAAGGCTTCGAAGGACCAAGATCACAAGATGCACGTACGACTAATTACGCACACTGTACAACTGGTCAATTCTGCAATTGAATTTAAAACTCCGGACGTTTTTTGAACACGTCGAATGAATCTTGTGATATAATGTGGGTATGTTTGGTTTTAAGACTGCTACTGGGGAGAAATGTGGAAGAACTTTGGATATATATATATTGACAGATCACGGACTGAGCGTGAAATATCAATCATGTTTTATTTATTGTAAGTTACAAGTAAGGTTTACTGTTAATTACTCATCGACCAACTGAATTACAGCACTGAGGCGTCGTAGTTCTATTGCCTACGTACCCTACTTAGTAATAAGTAGTGACCTCAGCGATTAATGATTCTGACTTCAATCATGCCTCCACCTTTTCCCCTCCCCATTGTGAAAAACCAACAGCTATTGTTTAAGCACACCCTATACGTAAAAAAAAGAACGAAAGTATTTTCGTTTTCGCTGACCGAAATTACTCCTTATACCGTACCTTACTCTTACCTGTTTTTACTAAAAAGTAAACAAATTTGGTTCATTTGGATCATAGGTTGATATATATGTAGGGTAGGTAAATCTTATGGTAATGTTGTGGATAGAGCCACATTTTCGAAGGCCGATGCACGGAAAAAGAACTTTTGCGAACACCAAAAATAGACGATTTTGAAGAGTTTAGTGAAGCTCTTCAACAAGCGATTTCCACTAACAAAACAGCATACTATAAGAGGTTGTAATAATTTCTCAATTACAGAATAATTTTTACTTTTGGTATGTTCTCCGTTCCGTTTTGGTTTGGGAATATTCAGTTCATTTTGCGCGCATAGTGGACGAGTCTCAATTGTTATCGGACTCGAACGGTAATAACCTTAGTATGTAGTAGTATCGTAATTCCGATCCGACAATAGAAGATTCATTCATTCATTCGGGACATTATGCCAGGCAACACAAGAAACGAGAGACAAATGACATCATACATAATGCTTGTACGAGTAAGTTACGAGTAATCTTACCACCGGTACATAGTATGATACGAGTGCTCAAAAACCAATCGTCAACAGCATGTAACATAAGGTTACGGTACCGTAACCTTACCTTATCGTACAAGGTAAGGTTTACGGTAAGACCTTACATGCTAAATACGACGAACACAACATCTGAATAATGATAATATGCAAGTCGCAATGACCAGGCGGTTCGAAACGCAACTCGGCAGCGACAACAACTATAACAGCAACAGCAACAGCAACAACAACAGCAGCAACAACAACATCAACTATAACAACACGAACTACTCGTACAGGCAGAAGAACATTTCGAATACAACGTTAGCTCCAATTTCCGGCGGCGCAAGCAGCAACTCGTCGGTTGCTGCTTCCGGCAACCGACACAAGCGGTACTATGCTGTCTTTCTCGTGGCGGCCTCGGTCTACGCCTTGTTCGCTCTGAGTGTGCCGTTCTACTACAATCTCCACGACGATGGAATGGCTCTCGCCCTGCGGGCCGAACGAAATCGTGGAATGGCCGGTGCGCTAGATGCCTTTGCGGTCGGTGCGAGCAAACAAGCGCGGGGACGGGCAGGGGCAGCGCCAGGGGCAGCGTCCAACTCCAAACCAAAGCCAGGGTCCACGAGGACCGGAAAGAACCGTGCGGGAGCAGCCGCTGCCAGAGCAGTATCCGATGCCGGAACGGCTCACGGGGCACCAAAACCCGATCCTCGATCCAACCGCAGCAACGCCGCCATGGTCCTGGCGGTGGCCCCCCTGGACAAGCGCCACGTCACGGCGTTCTGGACCGAGCTGGATTGTTTCACGAGGGACGAGAGCCTGACCGAAGTATTGGTGTCGGCACCCACCTGGAGCAGGGACATGGTTCTGCGGTTGCTGGACGAGGTCCGGAAAAAACTCCCCCAGTTTTCGGGTTCGACACCGAGGGTGAAACTTTCGGCGTCCTTTTTCGAAAACGATCGGTACGACGTGGGATTGTGGTGCGACGGCCTGGAAGAGCTGCTCCATCGGAAGGAGAAGGAGAACAACAACAACAACAACAACAACGACCCGATCGACCACTTTGTCCTGCTGAACGACTCTCTCTTTGCCCTCCGGCCCTTTACGGGTATCCTCGACGCTCTGGGGGGAAAGACCGACGACCCGACCATTCCGTACAGCAGCAGGATCAATCCAGTGAAATCGTCGTCGTCGTCGTCGTCGTCGTTGTCGCGGTCCGAGACCCGCATGGTCTCTCTGAGCTACTCCCTGACGGATCCGGCCGGGATGTGGCTGGAGAGCGTCTTTCGGGCCTTTGATCGGAGCGGCCTCGAGGCCTTCCGAAACCACTCGTGCCATCCCGTGACCCACCCCTCCTTTTGCTCCCACGTCACGGACAGCCGCACCAAGAAAAAATGCATCGTGAACAACCACGAGGTGGCCATCGCCCGCCTGTTTGCGCCCGGAGCGGTGGTCGGCCTCTACCCGTCGGACGTGCCGAGAGACATGTGGAGAGAGGACAGGCCCTACGGGACGTGGGCCTCCCACAAGGAATTCTGGGAGTCGGTCCTGGTCAAGCAGCACAACTTCCCGGCGGCCAAGGTGTCCAAGCGAAACATGATCAAGACCATGAAGAATCCGTACATACAAGAGTGCACGGCCCGGTTCGACCGGAGCATCTTCGAGACCGAGAAGGAAATCTTTGATTTTTCCAAGGGGGTCCGAACCATCGAGCGAGACGGTTGAGTTTTCGGTCGGTGTTTCTGCCGAGGTCACTCCAGCGGGCGTTGTTGCGGACTCGTTCCTTCTGGAACAAAAAAGAATCCCCGAAACTCGCAGCGGGACTCTGTCACCACCGGGTCAACGGGGTGACAGACTCTTCCTTCAACCAAAACCCTCACTCATCGAAAACTGCTAGCGTGAGAATGTCACCACCGAGCCAATGAAATTCAGACACAACAACAACAACAACAAGAAATCCTGAACCTTGTGGCGGGCCTCCTGTCACCGCCGAGTCAACGGGGTGACAGACTCTTCCCGCAGCCAAAAGCCTCGGTGAAAACTGCAGCGTGAGAATGTCACCACCGATGCCAAGGAAGTCCAGACACAACAACAAAAATAATCCTCGAACCTCGCAGCGGGACTTTGTCACCATCGAGCCAGGGGACCAGACACCACGGCAAAAAAGTGGTCGCGAAACATTCTCGCCCGGATCCTACGAGAAAGGAGTTACTGGAACCAGTAGCGGCACCAGGGAGCAAATGAAAAAAGCTCACGATAGACCGCCAAACAAAGCCGGGCTGGTAGATGGAAGGAATGTTCGCCCCGGAACCCCAACGCTAGTCCAGTCGCGTCGAGTCACTGCCCAACTCCCGTCCCGAAACGAAGAGCGCAAATATCCCCTTCAAAAGATATCCCGTCCAGGTCGAGAGGGGTTTCGCAGTGAGCGTGGTCCGCAGCACGAATCTAGACATGCCGCGGACGGAATGCTTTCGTTTCCACCTCGGGTGGTGTTCTGTTTCGAGCAGAACCGATTGTCGTCGAGGATACTACGGTGGTTCGATAGAACGAGAAATTGTGAACGGAGAATGATTTAATTTAATTTACAGGTCGAAAATTTCACGTCCCGCATAGATGTGTGTGCAATGTGTGAAATAAAGAATGATAATATACTACATCGTAACGACTGGGTCTCATATCCTAGCGTTAGGACTCGTCACTCCGTTCATGGATTGCGATTCGCAGCGCAAGGTGTCGCGCACCGCACAAATTCGACCGCATCGGATTGCATCGCATCGCAGCGCATCGCGTCACCCGTCTGATCCCGACGCGCCGCTTTCCACCGAACCCGCGTCAACTAACTAACTGAATGTTTCCGTCGAACGCACCCATTGCTTTCTCCCCTTCCCCTGCAGTTGCAACCCGGGGAGTTCATCCTCGAGCCAGTGCCGGCCCTTGCAGACCAGCTTGTGCCCGCCGTTCCAGTCGGCCTTTTGGCACGCGACGCTGCAGTACCGGAACACATTGCATCCGGCGCAGCAGGGCCACGACGCGGGTTCGGCGCTGGTCTTGCTCTCGCCTTCGGTTTCGCCCTTGCTCTCGCCGCTGTTGCCGACCGCCCTCTTTCCGCAGACCGAGCAGCGCTGGGCGGAAAAGTGAACGCCAAATACTTTGCAGTACGCAATGTAGTTCCGGTCGACGTTCCGGACAAAGGGCAGTATTGACAAGCCGGTGTGCGGCTGATGGAAGGTCATAAAGAGGCGCTCGACAAAGGGCGGGTTGTGTAGCTGGGGATGGATCTCGGCGGCCTTGCCGAACCAATACAGGGCCAGAATCGCGTTGTGCACCGTCTTTTTTTGTGATAGGTAGTGCATTCCCAGAAGGTGGTACTCCCTTCCCCCGATGGAGTCCATCTGCTGATACGCGGCCAGAGAAGCGTACCGGAGGACCTGTTTGGGATCCTTCCGTATGATCCCCCCCTTGCTGTGTATGTCGGCAAGGTGAAAGTGGGCCATGGCGTTTCCCTGGTCCGCGGACAAAATGAGAAACCTGGACGCCAGGGGTAACATGCCGGATCTTTCGTATTCCCTCGACAACAAGAACTGGGCCAGGGGGTGGTGGGCATGGGCGGCCTTGTGGAGCCAAAACTTGGCCTTTGTTTCGTCCGCGGGGATCCCGTGCTCCCCCTTCAAATAAAGGTCCATCATGACGCCCATGGCCCTGAGGCGGTGTCACGATTACGAGTGGGGAATGAACAAAACGAGAAAACACCACACGGAACGATGATAGAATAACATAATAGTAGTAATATTATGATCCAATCCAACACAACGCAATGTAAGAGAGAAATTTCTGTGCTCGTTTATGCCACCCTGAATTCCAATCGAATCCAATCAAACGAAACAAACCAAACCAAGCCAATCGAATCGAATCGAATCGAATCGAATCCAAATCCGAATCGAATCGAATCGAATCCAAATCCGAATCCAATCCGCATCCACTCATTCCCCATGAACAACCAATCAACGAACGAACGAACGAAGGAACGTACCACGGCATACCGATCATCGCGAACCGCAACTTGTCCTCCAGAGTGATCTCGTTGGGATTGGCGGGGGTGTGCTTGCACTTGGGACACACCGCGTTCTTGTTCCAGTTGGGTTCTGTCCCGGGTTCCGGCTTGGGCAGCAGCGTCGTTCGCCTCGCCGCTGTCTCGGCGTCGTAGTCCGGATCAAAGACCGCCCCGTAGCACGGCGGGCACAGCTTTGCGCCGCAGCACGAGAGCGTGTGGATCTCCTGGAAGGGAAAGATCCCGTGCTGTTTGACGAACCGGAGATTGCTGGTGAGTTCGATCCCGCACCGGCAGCAATTGTTGACCAACTGCGGATGGCCCGTTCTCCGGACCCGCTTGAGCTCGTCGTCGACCAGTTTCTCGATGCGATCCCACTCGGCATCGACGGTCCTCCGAAAGAGCTCGGCGGTGAGATTGTCCTCCGCTTCGGCGAGGGCGCAGGCCAGCTGGGAGAACTTTTTCTTCCCGGCCTTGGTGGAAAGCTTGAGGTATTGCCGCGTCGAACGGACGTTGTTTACCAGGCATGCCAGGTTCCGTTCCGCGAGGTCCCTCCGGAGTTCTTGCAGGACCGGGTCCCTTTCCTTTCGGGCCTTGCGGATCTCGACCTTGTAGTCGGCCGGTTCGACGAACTTGGACAGGGCTTGGCCGAAGGACAACTGTACCTCCGTATAGAGTTCTTTCATGGACATGTTGGAAACGTCGACCGTGTTTCTTGGTTTTGGTTTCGCTTTCGGATTCGCTTTCGCTTTCGGTTGCGCGTTCGGCTCTGGTTCCCGATCCGATGACTGCTCCATTTGCTGTGGCATCTTCTGTCCGGGTACTGTTGTCGTTGGAGATTGTTGCCGGCGGTGTTTGTGTCCTTTCCTCATCTTTTGTTCTGGATATGCAATGAAAATGACTGCTTGGGATGGGGAATGCAAAAGAACAGAAGTATGCTGTCACCAAAGAAGAAAGTGGATGTGAGTCGTAACCTTACGGTTTATACTGTGCGTTGTAAATACTTCGTATTTCTTTACGAGTAAGTTTACCGTAAGGTAAGATTACTCCGACGAGACTGAGATGAGTGAACCTGTCTACTCTCACATGGAATTTATTATGGTGTGACTGCTAGTTTTGTTACGGTGTTTGTTCCATCGAGATCGTTGAGGACACAACCAGAACATAACAAAATTTTTGTTATGTAGCCCCTCCATTGGACTGGTATTCCCTTTGATTTCAGAAAATGCCACGAATCGAGAGAACCACATTGAATCTGTCATTCTCTTCACAAAATAGGTATAGCTAGATATTTGCCTACATAAGCATTTTGGCGGCTTTTATGTTGAAGTTTTGTCCCTCATGATACTTCTTATACTTCCACAATTGTATTTAGAATTGATTACTTGTTCTCTATTGTGATAGAAGACCATTGTTGCCCATAAGGAATCATCTTCTGGTAGAAGTGTATCATTTTTATCAATGAAAGCTTGTATAAAACGTATGAAGTTTTCGATGGGACGCTAAGTCTAGTCAGTGGCACGTTTGCGAAAGAAATGACCCAAAGACTAATACTTAACCTTCCCATCTCAACATTATCGACAAGAAGTTTCCCAACGGTCAAACACCGATGCTCACGAAAGGGGAATACAAACTTGTACCTGTCAGGAAATGAGAACTTGTTCAGTGAAGGAGCGGAAAGAATAAGAAAGATCCTTAGTTCCGGTTCGGTTCACAACACCTTATCGATTTTCCATGCAGCACGCACCCCCATTGAACTGACTGAAGACCCTAAACAGAGATTTTCCATGCAGCACGCACCCCCATTGAACTGGCTAGTACGCTAAAACTACATCCTATACGGTATGCACGGTACGCAGGCAAGGGATTGCAAGGGAGAGATCATAGAATATTTTTGTTCTTGTTGTTGAGAGAATAAAAATCTACTACTATCTACTGGTGTATTATTTTAATGATAGCTGTAATTTTTGCTTTCATTCTTGTTTTTCGTGTTCAAACTTCTCTACATCATAGTAATTACCGTACCGCAAACAATGGCTGGCGCTTCATTCACGACTGCTGCTGACTGCAAATACCACAGGTCTCCTTGTTACTGCACTTGTTT
The DNA here is from genome assembly GCA_037355855.1 of Pseudo-nitzschia pungens. Lineage (NCBI taxonomy): Eukaryota > Bacillariophyta > Bacillariophyceae > Bacillariales > Bacillariaceae > Pseudo-nitzschia > Pseudo-nitzschia pungens. The sequence goes on along the minus strand of CM074764.1, from coordinate 256,208 downwards.
TTGTTCGTATTACTTACTACTACTTCGAAGAATGAATGAGTGAACCAATCAATCAATGAATCAGTCATCGATCAACCCCTTTCAATCAATAAAGACTTCGTTACTCTCACGCGCTCCAAATAATTGAGGATTGAAACAGTTGATGTTTGATTGATGTAGCCTTACTCGTAGTTCTTTTTTGGTACTGTATCATTAATTAGAGTTAAATAGAATGCACATTTCGGTAGCATGTGTCTATTGTTTGATTCCCATCGCGAATTGTACTCGTAGGTTTAGTTCGGTTTGTAATTATTTATTGGAAATTTTTTTATCCAGGGTTGTTTCGCACTCGTATGCTATTGTAAGATACTTTACATACACACCTTCCATTGGTACAACAGAGGAGGGATTGTTATATACTAATGGAAAAAAAGGTCCCATTGGGTTTTGAAGAGATTATAGGTTAGTACGTGAGAGATTACAGTTGGACATGAACGTCATGTCAAATATGTGCCTTTTATGGAAGTGAAAGTCGAATGGGATGGGAGAGGTCTACACAATCTGCGTGTACGGTACCTGTGGTAAGGCCATCGGCATCGACCCACCCACCCACCACCGCGTTTCCTTCTCCTTCCCCTCCCCACTGCATTCCATGTCGACTTCCGGGGAGGGTGCTTCCAACGCTCTGCCTCCACCCCCGGTTCCCTGGGACGAGGTCGTGGAGGACTACGAGCTACGGGTCGAACCCTTCACGGCCCTGTTTGCACGGGAGCTCCTGCGTCCGCTGCTCCCGGGGAAGGAAGATGGCGATGATCGTGATGAAAACGACAACGATAACGACAACGACAACGACAACGACAACGAACGACAACGATGACGAGAATGGTCCAATCCAGCAGCAGCGCAAGAGACTCCTGGACGTTGGCTGCGGGACCGGAGCGGTAACCCTCGTGGCAATCTCGCACGGGATGGACGTGGTGGCCACGGACGGTGCCCCGGCCATGGTGGAGCGGACGGTCGAGCGGGCTTCTGCCAGGCTCCGAGAACGCAACGAGGAGGAGGAGGAGGAGGAGTAGTCATTGTCGTCATTGTCGTCGTCGTCGTCGTCGTCGTCTCTGGAGGCGTCCCTGCGATTCCTGGCCCGCAGCCGCCCGGCCCCCGGAACGGACCTGCCGGAAGCGTGGACCGGGTCCTTTGATTTCGCGGTGGCGAATTTCTCCGTGATCTTTTTTAAGGATCCTCTCGGGGGCCTCCGGGAGATGCACCGGTGCCTGCGATCCGGGGGAATCGCGGCGGTCTCGGCCCTGGGGCCCTCCGAGCGAAACCCCGGCCTTTTCGGTGTTCCGGGACGTCGCGAGCGAGCTCCTCCCGGAGGATCCGGCGAGTTCTTCCGGCGGGCCCGAGCGGATCGACGGATCGGTGTCGGGACTGAAACGGGCCATGGAGGCCGCCGGTTTCGAAGGGGTCGTCGTGGGGGGACGACAGCGACAGCAAGAACAAGAACAGCAAGGACCGGGGCCGGTGGTGGTGGTGGTGGTGGTTCGGACCCTCACCGTGGACAGCCCCTCGGCCTACTACGAGCGGTTCGCCACAACGTCGCCGCCGAAGGTGGCCCTGCTCCGGAGCCTGGACGAAGCGACCCGCACGAGGTTTCGCGAGCGCGTCGAGGAACTGGCGTGGGCCCGCGGGGGAAACGAGGAGGACGGAAGCGTTTCCCTGGAGGCTTCCGCCTATCTGGCGTACGGGACCAAGCCCTGATCACCATCTCCTCTCAGTGGCGACACCAGACGAATGATGATACTACTACTACTAGTAGTAGTAGTAGTAGTAATAAGAATAGGGTGGTGGTATCATTGCACCATCTGTGCCCTTTTCTCTTTCCGCTTTCTTCCGTGCCTCAGAACAATAAAGAAGAGTATGATTGCATCACAGTATTAGTACTAGTACTAGAGTAGTACTACTAGCAGGTCGAGTATTGATCACCCATGACACCAACTACTACTCGGATACTAAGATTAACTTACCTACGGTACACCTTTGATGATTGCTTCTCGTCTGTGAAAACCAACTCACCAGTTTGACGGTGGTGGACAAGTGGACAACAGAGAAGAAATAGCTACAAGAAATCATATCATCCAATCCAGTCCAAAACAATGGATCCCAACTCGTCCCAAATCCCAATTCCAGCCACTTCTAGTGTTCGTACCCTTCGTATGTACCATACCATATGTACTATCAAGTCTCTCTGTCCATCACAAAACGAAAGGAAGGTACGAGTAACCTTAACCTTACTCCTCGTAAGGACTGGTACGTAAAGTTACTCGCACTCGTTGACTTTAGGTTACCGTAACTTACTCAACTCACGCCTTCGTTGCTCCTCTTTTCACCAAACGATGCGAGCTGTGAACAGCTTACTACCGTAATGTATTAGGAGCAATTTTAATTAAGGTTACTTGCTGTTGACCCCCCCTTTCGAGACAACAAAAAGTAAGGTTAAAATCTTACCGATAACTTTCATCCAACCCTCACAACAGGTCCACACGATTGTTCCCATAGACAGCAAGACTTGTTTTTCAAAAACGACAATACTTGTTGTACTTCGTATTCCGCTTCAATCTAGCATACCGTACAGCTTATAGCATACATCATACATCATACAGCATACTTTAGAATGGGTCGCTTTACTTCCGTCCAGATTGTCTCGGACAACAATGCCAACAACCGCACCATTACGTACGAACAAGCCAAGGGAGGTTCCACCACCACCACCAACAACAACAACAACAACGACAACAACAACGACAACAAGCTGGTCACCGAAAAGGTCGTCAACCCGTACGGCTCGACGAGCGGCGCCGGATCGGGCGAGTTCCACGTCTACCGCCACGCGCGGGCCCGTGAATTGGCCCGGTGGAACGCCCTCGACCAAACCGCCCGGCGAGAGGAAGACCGAGCGGCCTTTGAGAAGGAATTGGAAGCCAGCAACGCCGCCCTCGAATCGAAGGCCTCGAAGAACCGCCGAAAGCGGCAGCGGGAAAAGGACGCCAAGCGCCGAAAGAAGCACCTGAAGGCGGCGGGGATCGACGTGAAGCAGAACGAGAAACGGAACGAGAAACACCAAGCGACGGTCGACGAGGAAGAATTCACGTACGTTCCAAAGGCGCAACAACAACTACAAGAACAACAACAACAACAACAACAACTAGCGCAAGAAGAGGACGCGAAAAAAGCAGCAGCAACTACATCAGCAACAGCTTCGAGCAAGGATTTCGAGATTCCAAACGATGGATCCTTTCTAGAAATGATGAAACGGAAATTGCAACAAGAAGCGGAAAAAGACCAGTCCAAAATCGGTGCTGCTGCTACTACTGAGAACAACAGCAACAGCAGCAACAACAGCAACAGCAACAATGAATCCGCAAACGAGAAAGATGAGCCGAACAAGGCTACGGAAAAAGCAGCAGCAACAACAACAGAAGCAGCATCAGTAGCTTCGATGAAGGCCAAGCAAAACTGCGACGAGGACAGCGACGAAGAAGAAGGTCCCGCGTTGCCACCGAGCATGATATCCTCGTAAAAGCCATAAGCACAATCATCAGTATCCCTTTCGCCGTCGTCGTCACAATCATCGTCGTCACAATCATCATCGTTATTATCGTTATCTCGATGGTCGCGATTGAAATTGAAATTGAAATTGAAATTGAAATTGGAATTGGAATTGGAATTGGAATTGGAATTGGAATTGGAATTGGCATCGTCGATCTCATGGTCGCCGCCAAAGCCGCAATCCGCGTTGTCCCCACAAATCGTCACAAATTTTGGTTTGTGGCTTTCTGGACATGCCTCCGTTTCTGCTTTCTGCACCGAGCGAGGGGAAGAAAGAACGAATCGCTTGTGATGATGATGATGATGATTCTAGCGGTGGCGGTGGTTGTGGCGGTGGCGGTGGTGGTGGGTCCAAGAACCCCGGTAACATGAATGCACGCTCGCTCGCTCGCTTCCATGGCAACTCTTCTCCGGGATGGACGAATGGACGGCGGTGCAACGTTGACACGCAGGCACTCACGCACGCAGGACACATCACATCACAACAAAACACAACACAACACAACACAACACAACACTAAACGACACAATCCGTTCGTTCGTTCGTTCGTTCGTTCGTTCATCCATTTATCTGGTGCGGTTCGAGATTGTGGTTCGGAACGAACGAACGAACAAACGAACAAGCATCGACTCGGTTGGTCGACACCGAGGCGTGGCATGGCGAGTGGAATGGAAGAGAGTGGAGTGGAGTGGAGTGGAGTGGAACCATCCAATCGATCGGAATGCAATCGATGGAGAGGCCCGCATCCAAAGCAGGGAGGGCAATCCGCTCTTCCTCGGGTCCATCCATCCATCCATCCATCCTGGTGAGCGTGTATGTCTGCCTGCCTGTCTGCCTGCCTGACCGGGAGGTACGTATACCTACTTGTACCGTACCGTCCGAACGGTGCCGCACTTTGTCCGCTCTCCGCAGCGCGCCGAATAGCAGCCGCGAGCAACGCAGTGGGTCGACAAACAACACGCAAGTAGAACGCGCGACGCGCAAAGGCCGTTGGCAAGACTCCAAATTTGAAGCGGGGGGGGGGGGGTTGGGCTGCTAGACCCCACCGACGAAGTGCCTCAAAAAAAAAAAAAAGAAGAAACGCTGCGTTGATTTGCAAGAACAACAACAGGAACCCAAAAAAGAACAAGGTGCTCCGAATGCTCGGTCGGCTAACGATGACGACTACGTGTGCTGTTGTTATGGAATGGGATGGCATGGCATAACATGGTACAGTATGGAATATGCTCTGCCGGTCCTCGCGCCTGTTTCCGATTTTTGATGTTGCCACCGGCTTGGAGTGACGCCGAGTCGTTTGCAACGTACGGTAGAATGGAGTCGAGTAACGTCGGAACGCCGGAATTGGAATACGCCGCGACAAGGAATGGACGGCCACCGAAAAGAGGGCACTCCGGTCCATCGCGGATTGCTCTCTGGGGGACTACGAGTAATTTACTAGTATGAATGACTACGAGTATGAATGACTACGAGTATTACTCGATTGATGGACGAATACTGCACGCCCATGACGTTGGACGCAAAAATTGAAGAAAAAAAAGAAGACGAGGCCACACACACACACACACACACACACACACAACGTCTTGCTGATGATAAATTTCGTACTATTTTCAATGACCTACACGTACAATAAAAACATTGACAATATCATGTACAACAAAACGAAGAAAGGACTGGCGGATACGATACTCGGCCCTCGGTCTCTTGGTTCCTCCAGTTTTCAAAATTTCAACTATTGGTGGGACTGCGTACTCGTGATCGTGATCGTGCTCGTACACGTTCCCGGGGGTGTGCGTTCGTGCATGCGAGCTCCGTCAACATTCGTCCGCATTTTCACCGTCGCCGCTTCCGCACAATCGGAGGGCATTGATGCCGCCCGAGAGCGCCTTGGTGTTCTGCTGTTTTGCCATGAGCATGGCGTTCGCGCGGGGATCAATGACCTTGCAGTACCGCTTCACCAGAGCAAAGAATCGCTCGTCGGCCACGACGCCCCGGTGGGAGGCGCCCTCCAGCTCGTCCACCGTCAGCTCGTCGATCTGGTCCTTCCACGACAACGCGTGGATCATGTTCCAGTACGGGACGGTTCCGTCCCCGCAGACCTTGCGGGGCTCGGACTGGCCGGGAATCGCCTGCAGCGTCTCCGGGGTCTCGTAGACCACACCGCCCTCCACCTTGTACGTGTGCAGGTGCCTTTTGGACCACTCGTCGGCGTCGTCACCGAGCTCGCGCCGGGACGGAAAACGGGCCCTGGTGTCCAGTTTGTAGCGACAGTCGGCCTCGTTGTCGCCGACCGTCACCACATCGACCTTTCGGTAGATAGCTCCCGCTTCGGTGGGGGTGTTGATTCCGTAGATCGACCGAACGCAGTTCACGGGGGGTGCGTCCAGGGAGGACTCCTTCGTGGGACCGATCGGGTCTCCCTCGTACGTGTCCCGGACCAGATCGAACATGGGGGCCACGAATCCGTCGGCCTCGAAGATGTCGGTTCCGTTCCAGACATCGTAGTGGATTTGTTCCGTGGCAGTCGTGTGGCGCCTGTTTTCGTTGGCCAGCACGGGGGGTTTCGGGGTCTCCTCGTGGATCATGGCAATCGGCGTGGGGGAGGGTTTCAGACCCGAGGACTTGGGCGGGGGAGTATAACGGACCATCAGGGAAATGGAACCGATGGGTTTTCCGGAGGAACTCTCCGTGCGACCGGCATTCGACCTCCCCGACTTGTCCTTCCCATCGTCTTCGTCGTCGCTGTCGGAATCGCTGTAATCGACCGCGAAATTCCCTCTGTGGCACCCAACCATCGAAACGGTGGCTGCCAGCTTCATCGAGTCACCCTCCAACGAAGACGAATCGAATTCGGACAGGTTCAGCACCATAGGCCGATCGCACATGGCCACCCGCAGAACGGCTCCGAAGCGCTTGGCAAACTCGCGGTAGAATTTCGATGCCTTCTTTTTGAAGTTTCGTGCCCAACGGGTGGCGTTCGAGAGTTTCTTTCCCAGCTCCGATTTGTTTTGGTTCACGCGCCCGGCGGGTTCTTCCAGATAGATCATCAACTCGCCGATTTCGTCCGGGTCCTCGCCGAGGTATGGCACGGCCAAGTAGAAGGTTTCATCGAAGGACACCGTCATGCTGTCCCTGCCGAGACCATTCTTTTTGGTGACCACCTTGCTGAATTCGGTGTGGGCGTAGACCTTGTCGCGGAAAATAACCGTCAGTCGCAACTCCTTGGGTTTTTTGTCTCGCTTTGCAAACACCTTGGCGACGTCGATTTCCGAGGTGAGTGTCACTCCCAGTTCTCCCTCGCGGCGGACGATGCATGTCGGAAAGACGCCGGCCGGCAGAGTGCGAGGCATCAGCCAGTTCCCGCAGCTCCAGGATCGGTACATGATCAGGCCGTCCGAAACGTTTCCCACCAGCGTGTCTACAATGTCGTCGAGGCCCTTTCCGGTCAAACCGCACCGGACCGCGCAACCCACCCCGCCGTGTGGTGCACCGACCGGCATGTAGGTGTGGACGTACTTGTCGAGCCAGTCCTGACCTTTTTCGCGGAGGGCAAAGTTCAAAAAGTAGTGTCCCATCTTGGCTCCCATCGAGTGGCACACCAAGACGATGGGCAGGTCTCCATTTTCCTCGTACATGCGTTCGATCCGTGCAATCATTTTGGTCAGATAACCGTCTCGCTTTTCGTTGATGGACGGCGCCAGCCGCCAACTATTGGATTCGTGTGTCGAACAACAAGGTATTGGCGCAAACAATTGAGATCGTTGCGGCACAATCGTCGAGTCATTCCGGGGTGTGAAAAAGCAAACTCTGCATTCGAAGCACTTACTCATAGGGCATCGCATCGATGCTCTTTTCCCGTTCGTAGGCCATGACGGTTGTGCAATAGTCAACAAATGGCCCCATCACGTAACCCTGAGTTTTCTCGATCATGCTATCAACGAGGTATTCGCATCCATCCAGCTAATTTGAACCGAAAACAAAAATATTTGAATTTCAGCGTCGTTTGTTATTGTGAAAACTGGATTTGGTGTTTTCCGCCTCACGAAATAAACACTCAGGCAAACGAAAATATTCTCTTGAAAAACGGTGTCATGCCATACTTACTCCCTCGTATGCTCTCACTTTGTTCCCGGGTCTTTCGTCGATCATGTTGGGACCGAGCGCAATGTGCTGAATCCATGAGTTCTTGATAGCGATCTCTTCCTCGGCGCCTCGAAAGGCACTCTTAGCTTCCTCGTCACCCTCCTCGCCACCCTCCTCGTCGCTGCTATCGTCGAGAGTACCCTTGACGATGTGGGAAAAGTCGGTAAAGGCCTTGGTGAAGGCCTCGCCGCCGGGAAGCTTGTGAAATTTGTTGTACATGTAGCGATTTTTGCTGGGCTCGCTGCTTTCCAAACGTACTGAGTTCCTCGAGAACTCCACAGCCTCTGCATTGATAACCTTGTTGTTCATCCGAGCCCTGGCCAGAAAGCCGGCGTTCATCCACAGCCGTGCGCCAATGAATTTATCACACACAGAGGATTCTTCCACGTACAGTCCGGAACTAGCAACACCCGGGATGATCAGGATGGGCAGGTAGACCTCCTCGATTTTTCGTTCGTAGACGCCCCTTCGAAACAAACCACGCCTATGGTAGGCCTCTTCGTTCCTCGCTTCCTCCGTAAGGGCCCCAGCTTCGAAGCCTTCCAGCACATCCCGCTTGTGGGTGTTGATGAGGTCCGACGGCTTCACCATGGTAGAAGATACAAATGATCGCTAGTTTCCTGGTGCAGCAAACAAAGGCTTCTATGAGAGAGGTAGGAAGTTGTGGATAACGTACTGTGTGTTGTGTGTTGCAAGTAAGTCATGATGTCACCGAGAGTGAAACGATAGACTATGTTAAAAGCAGCTGGTCAAATCGAACAGGAAATAATCATAATGAAAGTAAGGTTAACGTCAGGCTAGGGCGCATGTCCTTTTATCTCGTATGTGTTGTTTGTACTTGTAGTGCGAATACAGTACTCGTACGAAGAACGACGATGATTCTACGAGTAAGATTTTTTGTAAGAACGGAAACGGAAGATGACGACACGAGTCAATCTCGATACATACTTTTACAGGTAACGGTAGGCACGGGTAAGGCTTACTCGTAAGTTACTCTCTCTGTACAATGTAAGGTGAAGCGCTATCGAGAAAATCTTCCCTTCTGGTTAAGAGTTCTTTTTTTTCGATTTTGTGGATCTTTCATGTCCATTACGAAGTAAGGTTACTAGTAACCTTGAGGCAATTATTTTATGAAATTGTTTAGGGTCATCCATCGGCTTAAGTTGCAAAAGTTACGCAATAATATTCATATCTTCATAAAGTGCGGAAAAGGAGTACGTACGAGTATCGTAATCTCACTAATAATACTTGGATACTTGGATCGAAACGAGAAGATCACAACGCATTTTTTTGAGAGGAGATTATCGTCATGAATCTCAATGAGATGGAATCGAGATCAAAGCAAGAAGAGTGAATCGGACGATCTCAGAGATCGAATGATACCATGTTGGCGATCAAAGAAAAGAGACCGCCGTATCGAAGATGGATCGAGATCAAAGCAAGAAGAAGAGTGCATCGGATCTCAGAGGAGATCGAATACTCCTGCTGGTGTGTCGGCAATTGAAGAAAGAAAAGGACTGCCGTATCAAAGAGGAATCGAGATCAAAGCAAGACGAGTGAATTGGATTCCAGAGATCGAAAACGAATATCGCGATTCAAGAGGGAAAAGAGACCACCATACCGAAGATGAATCGAAATCAAAGCAACAAGGAGAAGAGTGAATCGGATCCGACCGATCGAATAATGTCGTGTCGGCGATGAAAGAGAGAAAAGGACCGCCGTATCGAAAGTGTTCTTCGTGAATCATCGAAGCAGCAGAGATAGTAGGAGAGTCAACAAGATCGAGGACGAAGTCAATCACCATCCTCATGACAATGATGATGGGGGAGGAGATTGTTGAACATTAATTGAAGAGAGCAACAAATCTAGCGAGTGCAAATTATTGCTTATAATAAGTCGACAAACAAGACGATAAAGCCAACCTTTACTAGCACCATCACTACTAGTACTAGTAGCATCATCAATACATCACCGGTTCTACTGTCCATTGATGCTACTACTACATTAGTACTCTAGTACTAGTGCTACTACTAGTAGTACATCGTGTGAACTTGTTCTGTCCGTGGAAAGCTACTAGAAGTAGTAGTAGTAGTAATACAAAATTATGAATGATACCACATGCTGGTGTAGTGGTAGTAGTAGTATAAGCTGAGTCCGTTACTAAGAGGACCCTTGTAGCACACTTTGAGGTGCATGTGCACTGCTATTGTATGTAATAGGCTACTAGTAGTAGTGCTATGTAATGATGATGCTAGAAACAATCCCTGCAACTAGAGGAGTTCATTTGCAAAAGCACAGAATTATGAACTGATACAAGCCCGTGACTTGCATCATTAGCATCACACTGCAGCAGTATGTAAGAATGCTAGAGTGTGATGGTGGCGCACAAGCAAGTTTCCATGACAAATTGACTTTGGTGTTATGACAGCATGATATCATAGAAGAAGGGCGGTGCTGCATATTCTTGAGCATCAGCAGTAGCTAACAAGAAGAAGGATAGTACTACTACTAGTAGTAGGATTATCAAGAAATGCGAAAGGTACTACTAATGATGTTGGGCAGAACAAGAGCAGTGCCCAGGAATTTCATGTCAAACATGTATCATTCTACACCTCTTTAGCATCAGTAAAAAGGATGCTGCTAGCGCTATGAGAACTACTACTAGTACCATGATCTACCATGATGCTAGAGATGATGACTGCTGGTGGTGTGTTGGTGAAAGAAGACAGACAAAAAAGCTAATCCACATGATTGTAATGAGATACACTCCTGGTGGGGATGCTGGAACTAGTACTAGTACTACTACTACTACTGTTAGTACTACTAGAAGTCTAGCTCCTACCACTATTTTGTCTGCAGTTTGTTTTTCTTGCAAGAAGCAACAACAACAAGAAGAAGGCGACTGCAACACCGGTGGTGGGTAGCAGTAGTAGTACTAGTAGTAACAACGACAACAATGCACATTGTAGTACACGACGTAGTAGTCATGCTACTACTAGTACTATACTGCTGCAATGTGGGAGGAGTGCATGCTGATGCTAGTACTACTAGTAGTAGAGTAGTAGTAGTACGGTATCGATCGATTGGTGGTTGTGAAAGATGATGGCCGTCATCAGCAATGGGAGGTTCTTCTTTCTTCTTGTTGTTCCTGCATTCGATTCGATTTGATTTGATTTGATTTGATTTGATTCGATTGGGAAAGTCAAACCGAACCAACCACCAACGAGTAAGATTCAAAGTGCAAGTAACAAGACCTTAACTTACTCGTACAAACGAAACAACGTAAGGTACTTGCAAGAAAGAACAGGATTATTAGTATCATTATAATCATTGTTGACATTGTGCATCAATCACGGTCCAATGAAATAGTTCGTCGTGTAATACGAACTACAGTAACCTTACTTCGTACTCCGTACGAACTGACTGTCACTGCTACAGCACATGGTAACTAACTTACGTACTTTTGCGCACGATACCCGCGATCGCACTCGTTCGTGACTTCAGCGAACAGAACTAAAAAAAAACTAAGCTTCGCCGCCAGCCTATCGATGCACGCCACGAGAGTTTTCTTTCGCGCTCGATCGGTTCTTCTTGTCGTGTTTTCGTTGCTCGGAAGATTTTTGGGACGGATCGAGATTCAATCTCCCTCAAAAATAAGCAGTAACAAGACGCAACGAATAGAATGCATACCTGCGGACTGACATACTGTGCGCCCGTCACTCCATTTCACTATTCAAAACTGGATACCAATATTCCGGATTACTTAATGTCCCGCCTCTTCTGTGAACGGAAAGGCTCGATCGGAAGTAAATTTAAAATTGGTCTTGGATTCGCGCCTTTTTTGCGATCCTTGTCCGCACCGGTTTTGCGCGCCCCTTCCAGCGCGCCACGACCATCATTGCTTCCATTCCTACGGTAAGGTTTTATCGTAATTACCGTACGAATGAATGATCCATCTCAATCATCGAACACGAAACAAAAAATCACGACAAGCCAAGGAAAAAAAAAAATGATGATGATGATGATTATGATATCACACACGCAATCACATGTACCGTAATTACTGCAAGGTACGCGAACTTGTGCATGTGCACGCACAGACCCACTCCACACAACGCAACTGTCGTAGAAACAGTACCATGTGTGCCGTACTGGTACTGGTTCGCGGTCGGGCACCCATTCATCGATGGGGATGTGTGATGACTACCGTAGTAGAAGTACCAGTAAAGTACAAGTACAAGTACCAGTAACCTTACCAGTACCAGTACCAGTGCCGGGTACACAAAATGTGCAAAACTGGATTTTCGCGGCATTTTTTGTTGTTATTCTTCATTCTGCATGCTGAATGCATACTCGTACCGTAATCTTACCGTAAACTCGAGAGCGCACCTTCTTGCTGTTTTCTCCACAAACCACAAACACAAAACATCACTTCATCACCGCTGCAATCGGTGATTGATGCATGACCAGAACCAAGGGTAAAGGATTCACACTCACATCCATCCACTCGTTCGTTTATAGAGACTCGTCCGCTATAGAATAGGCGTTCGAAACCGGAGTTCTTTCGTCGTGAAAGTGGCAAAGAGCGCTTGACAACCATCCAACCATCCAACCAATCATTCCATCGCGACGATCCGGAACCTGTTCATCCATTCCCATATATATATATATATATATATTGCACTGTAACTCATTTATACAAAGCAACCACTCCATTCCATTCCATTCTATTTCAATTCCAATTCCAATTCCAATTCCAATTCATCCCCAACGAATGGCATCCTACTACCATCCACCAAAACAGCATTCGTCATGAGCGCTTCGACGGTCCCGGCGTCCTCGGCCGGAAATACAACCAACCATTCCGTGCCCACTTCCGCTCCGCCACCCAGTCTGAAACGCAAGTTCGAATTGCTCGAAACCCGCTTCACGCAGCCCCTGGGAGTGCTCTCGGGACACCAACAGACCCAAACGCAGACCCAAGTGCAGACGCAGGCACATTCGGTCTCTCCCACCCACCCAAACCAGGAACAACAACAACATCATCAGCATCATCAGCATCATCATCATCAGCAGCAGCAGCAGCCAGAGCACAACTCTGATGGATCGCTGCACTCGTTTCGGTTTTCGGGGGGCAACGTCCACGTCCACGGCCACGGCAACACTACCAGAAGCAACCCCCCCACCATGACGGTCCGGTCCAAGCGCAACAGCAGCGGAAATCTCCACCAATCGACCTCGCTGGACATGGTTCACAGAGCTGCCGCCGAGCACATGCGCAGGGTAGCTTCCTCCTCCCCCCTCCCGGGGTTGGGCCTTGGCTCGGGTCTGGGATCCTCCGCTTCCGGGACGTTTTCGCTTTCGGGGAGCAACATTGGTGGCAGCCCCAACAACAGCCAGCAAACGGTGGTGACGGGAAACCGAACCAAGGAGGATGGGGCTGCTGCTGCTGCTGCAAACCACATTGCTGCTACTGCCACTGCCACTGCTACCGCTGCCGCTGCTTGTACGACGAGTGCTGCCACCGCCACGCCTCCCCAGCCGCTGCGGTGTTCGAGCGGCAACGCCCGTGCCGCTGCCGCTGCCGCTATCGATGCCGATGGGAACGCGACCGCGACTGCGGAACGGGTGGTGGCCGAATCCCCTCCCGTTCTGATTAGCCCGGCCAGGGGTTCCACGGGAACGAAACCCAGCGTGGCCCGTGCACTGCCCATTTCACAAACCCAAACCCAAACCCAGACCAGGACCGTCGGAAGTGCTGCGGTGAGTCTGCACATGGGAGCATGTGTCGTTTGTCGTTTGTGTGTGTGCGTTTTGTTTTGTTTTGATTTGTTTTGTTTTGATTTGTTTTGATTTGTTTTGATTTGTTTTGATTTGTTTTGATTTGTTTGATTTGTTTTGATTTGTTTTGATTTGTTTTGATTTGATTTGTTTTGGGCGGGTTTGGTTGGATTCCAATCCATGGTCGTGGTTCACATGCTCATTGACTCACTCACACACCCTCCGATTGACTCACCCACTCACTCAACTCAACTCAACTCACTCTATCGATTGGTCTCTCCTTGATTTCTTAAGAAACGAAAGTCGGTGCCCAAGCGAAAGATTTCCTCCATCCAAGACACCCTGATTGGACAGGCCACGAGTCCAATCAAGCCCATTGCTCATAACAATCACCCCAACACTGCTTCCGAACGACCCCCAACGCGCTCCCCGAGACCCAATCACCACCACCACCAACAACAACAACAACATCACAACAACACCCATCTCTTTTCGGAACACTCCCGCGATCGATCCAACAACTCCAACATTGGCAACAAAAAACCAAAGGTCCTGCTCCCTCCCGCCAACAACAAGAAGATCCACGACTTTTTTGCGGTCACCCACCAAAAGAGGGTGCACCAGCACCAAACTGCTGCGAGCGCGAGTGCTGCTCCAGCGGCACCCTCCATCTCCTCCAAGACGGCAACCCCGGGGACCAAGAACCATCACAACCACAACCACAACGAAAATCACAACCACAACGAAAATCGCAATGCCACTCATACCGCCGCCACTACCAACAGCACTGCTAACACCGTCGCGGCACCCGGCCACGCGGCTCCCCCCGCCAGCCGCTCGGCCTCCAAGCGCCACAGGGCCTCGTCCTCGTCCTCGTCCTCGGCTCCGGTCTCCTCGAACGTCAGCACCACTTCTTCCGATCACCAGCCATCGTCGTCGTCGTCCTCTTCCGCCCTGCTGGCCGCCAATGCCCTCGCCGATCAGTGGCAGGCCCGATGCGCCCGGCTCCACCAAAAACTCCAGGACAAGGACGAGCAGCTCAAGGCCGTGACCGGAAACAAAACGATCCTCCACACGGCTCTTCAGCAGGCCCTCACCAAGACCCGGACCGAGCTGGCCAATCTGCAGGAATCGACCGCCTCCCGGGACAGGAAGGTCCGGAAGGTCCTGGAGGAGTCCCTGGGATGGAAGTTCGAGACGAGGGCCAAGGAACTGCGGACCAAACTCAGCGCCGACGGCAACCGACTGGGACGGATCGTCTCCACCCGGGCCGGGATGCGCGTCATTGATACGTGGGAGGAGGGATACGCGGCCAAGGACTGGCAGCTCCGAAAGGAGCGCTGGAAGCGCAAGCGGACCGCGCTGCTGGAAAAACAGGACGCACTCAAGCAGAAACTGAAGGCACAGAGGCAGCAGCAGGGGCAATCGGCGCAATCTCTCGAACCTTCCAGCGCGACGGCGACGGCGGCGGCCACCACGAGTGCCGCATCGACGTCCGCATCCGCATCGATCGATCCACCGCTGTCCCCGCTCGAGATCCAGGAGGCCCAGGAATCCATCCAGATGCACCTGGAGGCACTCCTGCGGGAAGAAAAGGAGCTCCTGGCGGAGGAACAAACCCTCAACGACGAAAAGGGAGCCCACATTCGGGCCCTCAAGCGCGTCGCCAGCGAGGATGGCTCCCGGTTCAAAACGCGCGCCAAGCTCAACGATCGGTACGTCCTCGACTGCCTCCTGGGAAAGGGCGGATTCTCCGAGGTATGGAAGGCCTACGACCTCACCGAGCTCCGGGAGGTCGCCGTCAAGATCCACCAACTCGATCCGCGCTGGCCCGACGTGAAGAAGGAAAACTACACCAAGCACGTCTCCCGCGAGTACGAGATCCACCGGAACGTCCGGCACCCGCGGATCGTCAGCCTCTACGACGTCTTCGAGATCGACAACAACTCCTTTGCGACCGTGCTAGAGTGCTGCCAGGGAACGGACCTCGATGCGCTCCTCAAGCGCAAGAAGCGCCTCCCGGAGCGCACGGCCCGGGCCATATTGCTGCAGATCCTCCGCGGGATGAACTACCTGAGCCAGCCGGCGTCCAACGGATCCCGACAGGGCATCATCCACTACGACCTCAAGCCGGGAAACATTCTATTTGACGAATTCGGGGACGCCAAGATCACCGATTTTGGCCTCAGCAAGATCGTCGACGCACCGGACCCGGCCGAGTCGATGGAGCTAACCAGCCAGGGCGCCGGGACCTACTGGTATCTCCCCCCGGAGTGCTTTGTTACGGGCGAACAGGTCCGGATCAGCAACAAGGTGGACGTCTGGTCCATCGGCGTCATCTTTTACCAGATGCTCTACGGCCAGCGGCCCTTTGGGGAGGGCAAGTCACAGGACAAGTTGCTCGCGGACCACACCATGCTCAACGCGCAGGAGGTCCACCTGCCGGACAAGCCCGGAGTTTCGGACCTCGGCAAGGAGTTTGTCAAGCAGTGCCTCGTGTACGACCAGGCCTTTCGGCCGACGATCGCCCAGCTCTGCGAGCACCCCTACGTGCTGCGGTCCGGAGCGTAGACCGCAACACAACAAGTCCAAAGAATGCAACGCAAATAAATGATAGCGACGCAATAAATCGCAACGCAACGCAACGCGAAGCGTGTCTGCAAAACGAAAACAAACAAATGCCCAAACCCAAAACGAAAAAGAGAACTAGCAAAGCAAAAACGATCGCAAAGCAAAGCACGCCAGCGAACGAAACCAAATCCAAATGAAACCAAATCCCACCAGCGCAAAACGGCAGCAACACCTGCTGCCGCGCCTGGTCCCTCCCCAACCTAACAACTAGAACCTATCGTCCGTGCGAATCTGAGAAATCAAAACCGTTCATTGTAGCTATGGTATAACAATAACACGAATAGCATTGCTAGTTTTAGAGTGAGTTGGTGGAGCAACAAAGATACAACGATACCAAGGGTGTTTATGTATGGACCACCACGGTCTTCGACCCTTTCAGAGAGTGTAGGTTCCACAAGTACGACCAATTAACACACCCTGCAATGCAAATCCGCAAAGGTGGTCACCAGCAAGAAAGAGAAAGGAAACATGCCTAGGAAGAGCGAAGGGATCCGTTATCTTGTTCCACGGGAGTCAGAGCACGAGGACGGTGTCAACATATTACTCTAGTAATCCGAAGTTTTCTCGGATGAGCACGTGCACTGGCACCTAAATAATAATTTGAAAAAGCGCGCACAACGGAAAAAATGAGAGTCATTTCTTTAGTAATGGAGTTATTTCTTTGGTAATGAAATCCCATTTCTTTGGCAATGAATCGCATTACTTCGGAATTGAACACACAAAGGCACTCACCGGAAAGGGACAAAGCATATGCCAAAATAAAGCTGAGAGTGGTCAAATAGACCAATTTCTTGCCAGAGAGCACACCATGGTGAATATTGAGGCTGTAGATGCCAAAATCCCTGCAAAATGAAGGTGACTTGTAGAACAGAAAACAGAGCTTTTAGAGCAGGAGAGGACCCGAAGAAATGGACATGTAGAGCAGGTAGAAATGCGCTTGTAGAGAACCTTGCAGAAAGTGCAACCTCGTGCCGGGCTGCTGTTTGTCCTCGTCGTCGCCTCGTACAAACAGCAGCCCAGCACTCAGTTGTCGTAGAACAGAACCATGACGTGAAGCAAGATGACGTTGGAGGGACAACACTCCGTGCCGGTCACCGTTGTGATTCGTTACGACGATAATCCGGGAGAGATTTCCTGGTCGGTGGAGGGTCTTCTGGAAGGAAAGCCAGTAATTCCAAAAGACGGCCAGATCGTTCCAGGCCTCCCCCGCAGCGAGCTGGAGTTCGATGTTGGTGGGAACTCCCCCCCCGAGCGACGAGGGCGCGACGCGGGCCGTCATTGCCATTTGTTCCCCGTAGGAAGAAGATTCCGGAAAGAAGAGGCTGGTTTCCACAGCGACAGTGCTCGTGGGCAAGCCGGACGCATTCTCCGCGAGACCGCGACAACGAAAAACACGCCTGGCCCCGGTCACCAGTGGAACTCTTCCACACCATGGTCAAAACAAAAAAAGGAGCAGCGTGTGAGAAAATAGGAAGCAGCATTCGTAGCCACCACAGCGGCACAACAGCAGCAGCGGCAACAGCGACAGCGACAACATAGGCAACAGCGCAGCAGCAACAGTCGCAACAGTCGCAACAGCGGCAACAGTCGCACAGCACCGGGAACAGTCGCAACAGTCGCAACAGTTTCAACAGCAGCAGCAGACGCAGCAGCGGCAACAAGCAGCAGCAACGCTTTAGAGGACTTACAGGAGCAGGGGAACTGGGCTTCCCCCATGGTCACCGGCACCAAATTTGCTTTTGAAAACTAATCGATTTCGAAATTATGAGCAATTGGTGGTGGGATCCAAAAAAAAGAGCTCATATGATAACACCGTGTAGAAATGTAGCCCTCAGTACTAATTCTACTGAGATCTTCAGTCCCATCTACAAATGCGCGGGCCAACCAGTCCCGTCCAGCAAAGTATTGCTCAATCAAAGCAAAGTATTGCTCAAAGCACGGAGTTGTGTGTGAAATTTCAAACAAAAATACTCCCACATGCAGCTCTGTGTATTGTAAATCTACTGAGTCCCACGCTAGAAAACAAAAGCATTACTTTGGTATTACAGTACAGATTTTCATGTACCCTTTATACGAGTAACACGAACAGTATCGAAAACACCCTGCAGCAGCAACAAGCAGCAAGCAACGCTTGCTGGCAAGCGTCCCCTCCAAGAGTCCCCTCCATTGTGCTCACCTCGAAACTTCGGATTACGCAATTAATATACCTTACCTCCTTAACCTCCTCCTCGTGGTCCCCAGAAGCAGCGCTGCAACATCTCCGGCTCTTTCTTTCCCTCGGCTAGCGCCTCGGAGAAAGAGCAGGGGATGTTGCAGCGCTGCTTCTGGGGACCACTCGGAGTCGGATTGGTTGGCACGCGTCTCACCCTAAGTATTGAATATTCCTCGGCGCGCGCGCCTCGGAATATTCAATACTTAGGGTTCGACACGTGTCAACCAAAACAGGAGGTCGGTATATTACTTTCAGAATTTTGAAACCAACTAAACTTGGGCGTGGCCGCCGTTCGGAATTATTGTGCGCTGGTCAGTTTGTGCTTTAGATGGAGTTTGCTATTGCAACGAAAGAATAGAAACGATTACAATTCAGGAACCGAAAGTTATCATTGTGAATGAAGCGCCTTCAATTAATAGCAAATGCACTCTTGAGTGTTTGAAATGTTTGTAACGACGAGTACCAACAGTTACGAACTCTTACAGAAACAATTGAGTAAAATAGATTAGTGCACTACATTATTAGTAGTTCGTGCGATTCAAGACACGGGGCTTCGTCTAGCAGGCTCTGTTGTTTAAAGGGCTGAGAAGGATCATAGATTTGAACTTAGGTGTAAGATTATTATTACGTGGTACTTTTTCGGCTTCGACCATCTGCTTTGGGAACAATGGCAGGGACGACAAAAGAGAGAGAGAGAGTAGGTACGGTACAGACTACAGACTACAGACTGCAGGCTGCAGGCTAGTACAGGCTACAGGCTACAGACAGCACTGGAAAGGTATCTCATGTG
This sequence comes from Pseudo-nitzschia pungens, assembly GCA_037355855.1. Classification (NCBI taxonomy): domain Eukaryota; phylum Bacillariophyta; class Bacillariophyceae; order Bacillariales; family Bacillariaceae; genus Pseudo-nitzschia; species Pseudo-nitzschia pungens. The sequence continues at coordinate 237,065 of CM074764.1, read as the reverse complement.
ATGCTTCGTACTTGGACTCTACACAGCAATCGACTGGGAAAGGTCATGACAATGATCGATTCAATATCGATCGACCGATCGATCGATCGATCCGCAAAAGATGGCGCGATGGATCCGCCTCGCTTCGACTAGGACCGGGCCGACCCTGTACAGATTGGTAAGGCTTTACTCCTCCCAACCATTGCAAAACATGGCGCATGACCATATTAGAAAGGAAGCAGCGGATGCAAGCGACGCCAATCAGCAAGCAAGCAGTCGATCCATCGAAGCTACCGGGCATCAACATTCAACCATTTCCTTTGCTCATAATTCTGAATGTTACATTCTTTAAATACAATTCAATCGACTTCACTATGAGATTTGCAACATTGCTGCCTGCCTTCAAGACTACTTCACTCGATGAAGGCGAATCTGAAACATCAGATCTCTCCAACCTTAACAATTCTGATACGGAGATAGACACTAGTACAAACTCGAATGAAAGCGAAAGCGAGAGTACTGCTGACTGACTGATTGATTGATTGATTGATTTGGTTTCGGTATTGCCATTCCATGTCATATCGTACCGTGTCTGATCACGCCACCCCGGTCGTCTTCCTTCGGTGTTGCGACTATTCGGTTGCCATGCCTCGCCATCCGTGACAATACCAACACAGGGCAATTAGGCGCAATCAATCAAACGCAATTCAAGGAGCCAGTGAGCAAGTCAGCGAAACAGTGAGTCTCAGTCAACCTTTCGACGGCTCTGGTTCTCGATGGTTTGGTAGTCAGAAGTGCTACTTGTACCAGCAGTCCAACCGACACGGCACATTTCCACATCAACATCGACATCTACATCCATACCCGCTTATTCCTCTTCTTCGCGTTCACAGACCCCAAGAGATCAAAAGAGATAGAGAGAGTAATTCTGTGTGATTACCTATTCATGTGTGTTGTTATTGTTTTTTATGTGATAAATATTATATACATGTAATTTTGCTTCATGACCATCCTATACTGGGGTTACAGCTGAATAATACTGACACTCCCACTACCATCAGTTCTTGTTGAAGTGTGGATGTGGATACGGCAATGATTGAATTGCGGTATCCGTTCAAATTCTGTTGTAACTCTTGTGCGCCCCAGATGGGGTTCTTCATTTTGCCCGGTGGCAATCTATGGATGGGTCATTTTGGTCTGGTCGGGAATCCAAATTGCTCGTCCTTCGTTGGACATAATGTTCCGCCAGACAAACAATGGATTCTTGTGATGCAAACTCTTTGGCCTCTGGATTCCGTAACAAAGCCCTGCGGACAATCTCTAGATCACATTTTGGAGATCCATGGGCGAATTCAAAGGCAAGTCCATCATTATTCACCGCGGCTAAAACCACGTCTTTGTCGTTACGCAACTCTTTGGATGCATAATACAAGGCCCATCCAGTATTATTCACTGTAGCCATGACCACGTCTTTGTCGTTTCGTAACTCTTCGGATGCATATTCCAATGCCTCTCCATTATTATTCACTGCAGCCATGACCACCTCTTTGTCGTTTCGCAACTCTTCGGATGCATGTTGAAAGGCACATCCATACTCAAAGAATTTGGACCGGGCCCTATCATCAGTCACTGCGGCCAAGACCACGTCTCTGTCGTTTTGCAACTCTTCGGATACATATTTCAAGACATACCCATTACTTTTCACCGCAGCCAACACCAGGTCTTTGTCGTTTTGCAACTCTTCGGATGCATAATACAAGGCATGTCCATCATTATTCACTGCAGCTAAGACCACCTCTTTGTCGTTTTGCAACTCTTCGGATGCATAACGCAAGGCCTCTCCATTATTATTCACTGCAGCCATGACCACGTCTTTGTCGTTTCGCAACTCTTCGGATGCATGTTGAAAGGCACATCCATCCTCATATAATTCGGACTGGGCCCTATCATCATTCACTGCGGCCAAGACCACGTCTCTGTCGTTTTGCAACTCTTCGGATGCATACTGCAATTGCCATCCACGCTCCTTCACTGCAGCCAAGACCACGTCTTTGTCGTTGCGCAACTCTTCGGATGCATATTCCAAGGCGAATACACTATCATTCACTGCAGCTAAGACCACGTCTTTGTCGTTTCGCAACTCTCCGGATGCATATTTCAAGAGCCATCCATCATTATTCACTACAGCCAAGACCAACTCTTTGTCGTTTTGCAACTCTTTGGATGCATATTCCAAGGCCCGTCCATCATCATTCACTGCAGCTAAAACAACGTCTTTGTCGTTTCGCAACTCTACGGATGCATATTGCAAGGCCCAATAACAATCCTTCCCTGCAGCTATCACCACGTCTTTATCGTTCCGCAACTCTTCGGATGCATGTTCCAAGGCACGTCCGTAATCATGCACTGCAGCCAAGACCAGGCCTTTGTTGTTTCGCAACTCTTCAGAGGCATATTCAAAGGCACGTCCATAATTATTCACCGCAGCTGACACCACGTCTTTGTCGTTTTGCAACTCTTCGGATGCATATTCCAAGGCACGTCCTTTATTATTCACTGCAGCCAAGATGAACTCTTTGTCATTTTTCAACTCCTCGGATGCATATTGCAAGGCACTTCCATCATCACAATTCTTCACTGCAGCTAACACCATCTCTTTGTTGTTTCGCCACTCTTCAGATGCAAAATACAAGGCACGTCCAGTATTATTCACTGCAGCCAAGACCACGTCTTTGTCGTTTCGCAACTCGTCGGATGCATATCCCAAGGCCCAATATCTGCTATTCACTGCAGCCAAGACCACGTCTTTATCGTTCCTTACGGTGTTCCCAAAATATTCTAGGAAGTGGCCGTATGGTGTCACCGCAGCCATGGCAACGTCTCTGTCCTCCAGCAGTGGAGAGAGAGGGCGATGCCGCGATAGCTGGTACAACGCCTTTTCGACGACATCGTAATCAGGTTGGTCACGCCACTTTATCTCGTACAACACGTTTTCGATGGCTTCGATGTCAACGTCTGAATCTTCATCATCCTCGTCTGAATCTTCATCATCCTCGTAAGAATCTTCATCATCCTCGTAAGAATCTTCATCATCCTCGTAAGAATCTTCATCATCCTCGTCTGAATCTTCATCATCCTCGTCTGAATCTTCATCATCCTCGTAAACGAAAACCACGATAGGATCTTCATCATCCTCGGCAAGATCATCCTCATGCTGTCGAATGCATTCCAAGAACTCCGTATTTTCGGAATCGGCGGCGGCAGCGGTATTCATTGTCGTTGTTGTTGTTGTTGTTGTTGATGGGGTTGGTGTTGGTGTTGGTGTTGGTGTTGGTGTTGGTGTAGGTATGTTGTAATGGTTTGTACTCGTCGTACTCGTACTTGTAAGTTTACTCGAGTCTTTGTTGGTGTTATTGTTTTTGAAATTCGAATTATGAGAGGAAGTGATACCGGTATGGTTAGCAGTTCGGACACAAAACTCTCTGTTGTTGCAAACTGTACATGTACCTGTAACGGCAGTAACGTTATACTACTACTAGTAGTAGTAGTGTTGGTTCCTTTCGACGTCGACAGGTCTTGTACCGTACTACGGACCAAAGTTCCGTAAGAATAAGAATTACTTCTAGAAGCAAGATTAAGGCTTATTTCTTGTTCTTTGTTTCGCATGACCAAGACTGGATCTTCTTCCACGGATGAATGAATGAATGAATGAACGAACGAACCAACCAATGAACGAATCAACCAATCGAATGAATGAATCATCATCATCCTTAAAAAATCATTCTCAAAAAAATACTAGAAGTGAAAATTTCCGAACAGCTGTCCTCAAGTCCACGTAGAAATTACTTTTTCCCCGAAAGTAGTACATAGGTGCGTAGAACCAACGGACAGCTGTTAGGAATTTTGTAGTACGAATTTTAATGAATCAAAATTCCACGACTGAAAACCACGCTCAAACATCTGTGCCGTACGTAGTTCGGCTCCTGTGAGTAATTACAAGTAAGTTACAAGTACAAGTAAGATTAATTACCAGTTAGAAGCAGGGGTCATATGACCCCTGGTTATAAGTAGGTGTACATACGAAGTAAGGTTACTTCTACTTCGTACTACGGAAGTCTTACTTCGTACAGTACTTCGTACTTCGTACGAAGTAACCTTAGTTCGTAAACCTTAGTTCGATGCTGACCTTTTGATGAGAGAACGAATCAAAATCAATCGCAACGGTGTTCGAATGAATGAATCAATCAATCAATCAGTCTTTTCGTTCTTCATTCTTGGAAGACTTTTTTGAACTTCTTGGTGGAAAGAGACTTGTTGACCTTCTTCGGAGATTATTGACTTTGGTTGGAGCTTTGGTAATAAATCTTACCTTATTTACTCGTACTGGTAAGGTTTACTGGTACCAAGTACCAAGTAGTACTCGTAACCTTCCTCCTCCTCTTGGAAGACTTCGTAATTAGTACTAAGAAGGAAGCAATCCATGACAACAACCGAAGGAAGGAGATCCATTCATTCATTCATCCATCCATCCATTCATTCATTCGCATCCATTCGTTCATCCATCAATCCATTCATCCAATCATTCCATTCATTCGCTCATCACACTAGTAGCAGTGCCAGGATGATCGCCTCTCGCCGTTCTCTCAAAAGCATTCTCGTTGCCGCCCTTTGCGCCTCCCTCCCGGTCACTTCGACGTTGCGGGTCGAAGCAACCGACCTCGAAGGCGTCACGATCCGGAACCACAACATCAACATCAACCACAACCACAACATCCACCACAACCACAATAATAATAATAACAACAACAATAATAATAATAATAATAACGACAACAACGACAAAGTCTCGATCGAGCTCTACTTCGAATCGCAGTGCCCCGGATGCCGAGCGGTCCTCACCGAGTCGTTTCGCGAAGCCTTTTCCGCCGAGGGATTCCTGGACATGGCAGAGATCACCCTGGTGCCCTACGGAAACGCCAGGGAGACCGGCCCGACCGCCAGCGGAACGTACGAGTACGAGTGCCAGCACGGGCTTTCCGAGTGCGTCTACAACACGATCGAGGCCTGCGCCCTTTCCAAGATCGGCGATCCCCTGGTGGCCTTTGCCTATCTCGACTGCATCGAGCGAAACGACGAGTCCCGGGATCCGGAGCAGGACTACGAAAGCGTGGCGATGCGCTGCGTTTCCGAAACGAGGGGCCTCGACGGCGACGAAACGACGGTCCGAAAGATGAGGACCTGCGCCACCTCGGCCGAGGGGAACCTCCTCCAGCACGACATGGCAACCAGGACGAACGCCTTGGATCCCCCGCACGAATACGTCCCGTGGATCGTGGTGGGCGGGAAGCACGAAAAAGCCGCCGAGGAGAAGATCGGCGCGAGCCTTCTGGAGTACGTCTGCTCCAATTACGAGGGACCTTACGTTAGTCCGGACTGCGGAAAACGGGGATCGTCGTCGTTTTCGTCTTCGTCGTTTTCGTCGTTGTCGTCGCTCCGAGGAAGCGACAGCAACAGTAACAGCAACAGCGACAGCAACGGCAACAGCGGAACTCGCAACGACCCAACGGAAAAACGCACCGTGTGCTACAGGGATGAGGATTTGGAGGCGGAGGAGAAAGGGAATGGGAAGGATTCCGAAACCAATCTTGTTCTGACCGAGGAGTAAATCAATCCATCGAACTCGTTTTTGTCATGCGATGCGATGCGATGCGATGCGATGCGATTCAATGACATGCAATCACATGGGATGGGATGGGATGCGATCGATTGGTGTTTGCTCTCCCTGCGGTTGGTACTAAATTTTAGAGTTGTATGGTCGACTCACAATCATTTCGCATGTAGAATTTCACATTTCGTGTTTCTCCAAAACGATTGACGCTTGAACAATCGCGCCGTCGGATTCGTTCGTTCGTCTCTATTTCTGTCTCTCTCTGTCTCTCTCTCTCTCTCTCTCCGACCGGCGTCGGACAACTCCCCGGAGAGGAAACCGAGAACCCTTCGTCGTTCCTTCCGCGCCGACGACGGGAGACTCGGTTCGTCTTTCGCGGCCCCCTCCGATTTGCCCCTCGTCGTTCTTGGCGCTCGTAGCAATTACCGGTCTCGCGGAGAGCGCGTGATCCGCAAGGGCGAGGCGAACAGCGGAAGGGACGGCGCCGCCTCTCCCCCCAAAAAAGAAGAAACGAAAGAAAGAAAAGAATCCCGGAGCACCGTTCCGCTGCGGTTGCGTTACCGGTCGACCGCCCCGCGAAACACATCATCGCTCCCGCCGCATCGACGAAGAAATCATCGGACGAGACTCCTCCTCCCCCGTCGCATCGACTCGTTGTTGTTGTTGTTGGAGTTGTTGTTGGAGTTGTCGTTGTCGTTGTCGTTGTTGTTGTTGGAGTTTCGATCGGATCGGATAGTAGTACTAGTACTAGTACGGTAGTGGTGCTTCCCTCCGGAGAGACGATCCAAACTCCCATTTTTTGTTTTTGCGAGATGATTCGGAAGGACTCGACACCGAGTTGACTCTCGATGCACTCCCACCGTAGTACTATTGCAATACGGTAAAACCGTGTTCTTCTGACCTCGTTGTTGCCGACTCAAAACAATGGTTGCGACATCGTCATCATTTTCGGATCTCGCGCCAGCAGATGAAACGATAGAGTTCCAAGGGGGAAAACGACCCCGACCCCAATGATCTGCTACAGTCTCTTATCGACTGGAACAACGCCTTCGGCCAGAGCATCCTCTACAAACGTCGCTTTCGACCGGAATAAGACCACAGACGCCACCCCTCGTCGGAATGATTGTCACCCTCTTCATTTGCTTCAAGTGCCTGCCATGGGTCATTCCCCGCTCTCGAACCGCCCTCCCGTTCTTTGTCATTGGTGGTATGAAGATGAACATGAACATAAACATGAATACGCAGAGGATTTAGGGTGTACACTACACGTAGCAAAGTGCGAATGGAGGGAATATAATTTTTTTATAAATTACGAAGTATAGTACACGAATCGGACAGGTGCAAAGCAAAGCAAATAATGATATAGGAGCGGATCGGTGCGTGTGGTGTACCCAATAATTGCGTCCGTCCGTCCGTTACTTGAGAGTGAGATTGTACCAGCCTTTGGTGGGTGTTTCACCCTTCGACAGACGACATTGTTCCAGTTCTTGCCGCTGAAAGCGATTCACTTCGATGCCCACGTGATAGAGTCGTTCCAGAGCGGCAAACGCGGGAACCGTCCCGCGGATGTGCTCCCGAAACGTCTCGTTTTTCCCGTACAAGTCTTTGCAGGCGGGGCTGTACTTGGTTGTTTTGCTCTTGTGCTGTCCCCCCTGAACGCTCGGATTGAGTGCCATGTCCACGTACGCAATGCGATCCGTGATCATGTCGTAGAAGGACTCCGTTTCGTTGAGAAGTCCCACCACGGAAAAGGAGTTTCTCAGATTCGACTCGGCCTGGTTTTCGAGTTCCTCCAGGGTAATCAATTTATTCTTGTAACGAATCAGGCAATCGTTGCCACACAGTTGCATCAAACTGATAATGGAATAGGACTCGATCCATCCCAACTCGTCACCGGTCATGGGATCCGTGTGAGAGTATTTGGGTGAAAGCGTTAAATCCGTGCACGGCAGGATCGTTTCGTCAACCGCAGTACCCGTTAAATTAGCTTTTTTGTTCACCTTTCTCAGATAGATCTTGTCTATCTTGTGCCAAAAGAATTTCGATACGATCCATGACCACGGATTGCGGATCATCGTGATTCGGTGAAGGGGCATGCTCGCGTAGAATGGAGCATAATTCAGTTTGTCACCGCTGCCGGGAAAAAATCGGTCCAAGAAGATCTTGTCGGCGCTCTCTGCCAGGGGCTTTCCGCACGTTTCGTATGCTCCGGCATAATCTTCGTGGCTTGCCGGACGGTCGTATTTCAATACCCTTTCTCCTTCGGAACGGTTCGTTCGGGGATAGTACCCACCGGGACACCACCGAGTAGACGTGTCTTCTTGCTCGGCGGTGCCGGGGTCACTTTCCGGTGTGGTGTCCCCGTTCGCCTCACCGGCTTTTCTCAGCAATTGCTTTCGGCGGCGGTGACGATCGTCCAAAAGGGTTGCCCAATACTTTTCAAACTCGTTGTTCACAGCACTGTCACCATTGGTGGAATCGCTCCCGTAGATGCTGTTGTCCCACCAGTGCTCCTTGAGGTATCTCGGTGGCAACCAGTGTAACTCACTGCCAATGTTTGTGTGAGTTGCGAGTACAATGTTACACGCATGTCGTGGATTGGGATCCGACTCGGGGTCGGCAACACTCCCGGGTACGCTGTGCACGGAAACACCATCCCTGTCGAAATAGTAATCCTCGTTGAGGTAATAATCATCGTCGCATTTTGGACAACCCGTTGATCCGTAATGAACGCCCTTTGGCACTGTCCACAATCTCTTCAACTTTTTTATCTTGCTCATCCCGAAAGCGTCGTCTTGCATTTCAAAAGACTTCTTGTGCGGATGCGGGCAGGCAATGGCAATTCCAAAGGGTGTTGTTGCGTTGCAAAATTCAGTCCCTTCTTGGTTTGACTTGCGGATTGGATCGTTTATGCCAATCACGTTATAATGGGGGTAATTGGCGTTGCAAAACTTTCCTTTGCGCATCTCGGAATCGCTGGTGTTGTCGTCCCGCACCGGGTAGTAGTGGTCGTCTCTGGTCCAATTTTTATTCCAGTAAGGTCGATCGAAATTCAGCGCCGCCGCAGCGAGTCGTGCTCGCACATTGCCCCCGCCCATTTTCCCCCTGTGCACGAAGATTAGCGGTGTTTCTGTTCGGTCACAGCCCCATTCCCGAATGCTTTTATCGACCATTGTCGTGTCGGCATTTTGATTTTGATTTTGATTTTCATTCGTACTGGAATTTTCATTTTCATTCGTATTCGTAGTGGCATCCGCATCTGCAATAGTATTGGCATCCGCATCCGCATTCGGATTGGCATCCGCATCCGCATTCATATTGGCATCTGCATCTGCAGCCGCATCCGCATTCGGATTGGCACCCGCAGCCGCATTCATATTGGCATCCGCAGCCCCATTCGGATTGGCATCCGCAGTCGCATCCGCATTCGGATTAGCATCCGCATCCGCATCCGCATTCACATTGGCATCCGCAGCCCCATTCGGATTGGCATCCGCATCCGCAGCCCCATTCGGATTGGCATCCGCAGTCGCATCCGCATTCGGATTAGCATCCGCATCCGCATTCGGATTGGCATCCGCATCCGCATCCGCATTCGGATTGGCATCCGCAGTCGCAGCCGCATTCGGATCGGCATCCGCATTCACATTGGCATCCGCAGCCCCATTCGGATTGGCATCCGCATTCACATTGGCATCCGCAGCCCCATTCGGATTGGCATCCTCATCCGCATTCGGATTGGCATCCGCAGTCGCAGCCGCATTCGGATCGGCATCCGCGTTCGGATTGGCATCCGCGTTCGGATCGGGATCCGCATCCGTATTGGTTTCTGTATCTGTATCCGCATTAACATCCGCGTCCGTATTGGCATCCGTGTTTATACTAACATTTTCATTTTCATTCGTATTGGAATTTTCATTTTCATTCGTATTCGTAGTGGCATCCGCATCTGCAATCGAAGTGGCATCCGCATCCGTATTGGCGTCCGTATTGGCATCCGTATTAGCATCTGTATTAGCATCACCATCCGTATTGGAATCCATGTTCATAGTGACAATGTCATTTTCATTCGCATTCGTATTGGAATTTTTATTGTCATTGTCATTTTCATTTTCATTCGCATCAGCATTCGTACCGGCATTTTCGTTGGCATTTGTATTCGTGCTATCGCTGGCGCTGTTTGCGCTGCGGTCTTCATTTTTAACATCCTGTTCCTCTGACTTGTGTTGTAGTTCGTTGCTGTCGGTAGATTTATCACTGCTTGCCCTCAAGTTTTGTTTCGTGGAAGGAGAATCAATCGATACCGGCGCTTGCAATGATGAAAATTCAGTCGTCTGGAGAAATATATTGCTAAGCGACAGTGTGACAACCATCAGCAGAGTCAATCTGATGCTGTATTGAAACCCCGTCATAGTCGACGATTGTGATCTATCTTTCAACCCATGCAATCTCTGAGGCTGGTCGTACCCGGTAAGGTTACGTATTCCTTTAGTCGGTATGACCTGAGAGGCAAGATTAAAAGGAAACAACCATAAGACGTAAGAAAAAAACGTAAGGTGTTACCCGGTACCATTATTTGTTTGTAACTTTATCTGAACTCTGTACAACCCGAAGCGGACAGGGATTCAATTTAGAGCGAAGTAACTTACTCTCATCTAATCTTACCGTATACAGGGATGGGAAACAAACAATGCATACTAATTATGATAGGGAGTAAGGTGATGATAGGAGCGGTATGGAGTCCATACCGCAAATTTTGCTTTTTGCTTTGCAAAATTTTGCTTTGCCCACGAAAGCAAAAATTTTGCTCCCACTTTGCTCCAAAACGGATAGACGGACGGACGCTCATTCGCTGGGTGAACGGAAAAAGGACAGACGCTGTGTCGACGGAAAAAGGACGGACGCTCATTCGCTGGAAAGACTCTATTAGTACTTGTAAAGGTGCTATTCAGTGTCCTATTCAGTTCATATCAGTGACTCTGGTCATTATTTGTGTGATTCCAGTGTGAATATTCCTCAACCTATGCATGGACAACAGTATTCAAAAAGAAGTATTGAGAAATCATCCATACTTTAGATGTCAACACTGATTGATTAATATTAGGCCCTGTTCCTGTACAACCCGCTAGCAAATACCATCACATCCAATATCTGGGTGACTCTGGTCATTATTTGTGTGATTCCAGTGTGAATATTCCTCAACCTATGCATGGGCAACAGTATTCAAAAAGAAGTATTGAGAAATCATCCATACTTTAGATGTCACCACTGATTGATTAATATTAGGCCCTGTTACTGTACAACCCGCTAGCAAAAACCATCACATCCAATATCTGGGTGACTCTGGTCATTATTTGTGTGATTCCAGTGTGAATATTCCTCAACCTATGCATGGGCAACAGTATTCAAAAAGAAGTATTGAGAAATCATCCATACTTTAGATGTCACCACTGATTGATTAATATTTGGGCCTGTGCTGTACATTCTCTTCACGTCTCATACATGTACAAAAATTTTGGTACTAAGTCAGAGGCAAATATGGTGCAGTGGCTTCAGCACAATGTGGAGCTCGCGGTTTAAGTCCTGCGTGAGCCCACAGAACATTTCTTTTGTCATCAGCAACAAACAGAACCTTACTTTTTGTGAAGTTCTGGAAAACTAACTCCTGATACCAGAAACGCCGCGTCAAGTGATTGTGCTTTCGCCGGCTGTTCTGCTTCCTTTCAAGCCAAACCAAGCTAGGGCAAGCCAGTATACATACTGAATCGAACTCCTGCCAATTCTCAAAGCATTCCAACGGGTAGTTGTGGAGTACTGAGTCGCGAATCAGGATTGGTTCATTTCAAGCAAAATATTAGCGAAACGCCACGTCAAGTGATTGTGCTTTCGCCGGCTGTTCTGCTTCCTTTCAAGCCAAACCAAGCTAGGAGAAGCTAGTATACATACTGAATCGAACCCCTGCCAATTTATATCTCATCGCAGCGAGTGGTTCGCGAGTTCTGTGTCACCGCAGTGAATTTCGCTTTTACCACCAGAATATTAGCAAACGCCACGTCAAGTGATTGTGCTTTCGCCGGCTGTTCTGCTTCCTTTCAAGCCAAACCAAGCTAGGAGAAGCAAGTCAAGTCGGATACTGAAAAGGATACCGTCTGGAGGCGCTTATTGGAGTTGATGATTGATGCAAAATCAAGAGAAGAAGGCAGCAAAGATGACAGGGTTGTCAACAATAACCAAGTTGAAAAAGAATCCCAACCAACAAATAATGCATGGTTTGACAATGACACATTCTTGGATATGTACGATCGCAATACTGAACGTCAAATGGTTGGTGTAGACGAAGATCATGATAGCCATGTGATGGTTGATGAAGCTTGCAAATATGAACTAAACCAATATAGGAGAGCAGCTGGGCAAAATATTCGGAAAGAAACTGGGGATTACAATAATCCATTGGAATGGTGGAAGAAGAATGAATATTTGTTCCCCATCATTGCAGGTCTGGCAAAACAATACCTGGCAATTCAAGCAACATCAGCTTCAAGTGAAAGAATCTTTAGCAAAGCCAGAAGAATCATCACAGCAGACCGTAATCGTCTGGATACTAGAACAGCAGGCACGTTGGTTTTTGTTGGTTCCAATTTGGATTACTATGATGAAATAAAAGCAAAGTATGGCTATGATGAAATATCAGACACATACATGGACGGGAATGAAGATGCTGGCTCGGGCCACACTCCCGCTCCTTAGAATCGAAACAGGCCGCGAATGTCTCCTCTGATGTCAGTAGATGGAGAATGTGCTTTGAACCAACTTCTAACTCCTTCTAGAAGGAAAGTTACAGTGTCACCAGCGAATTAGATTCTGTCCACGGATTTCGGAGTGGTTGCTTGGATTCGCTTGTGACGCCGTCGCCGGCTGTACAGCTGCTCCCCAGAATCGAAACGGGCCGCGAATGTCTCCTCTGATGTCAGTAGATGGAGAATGTGCTTTGAACCAACTTCTAACTCCTTCTAGAAGGAAAGTTACATTGTCGGGGATGAGTTGGGTTATGTCCAAGAATGATTTTGAGTGGTTGCTTGGTTTCGCTTGTGACGCCGGCGCCGGCAGAATAGCTGCTCCCCAGAATCGAAACAGGCCGCGAATCGCTCCTCTGATGGCAGTAGATGGAGAATGTGCTTTGAACCAACTTCTAACTCCTTCTAGAAGGAAAGTTACATTGTCGGGGATGAGTTGGGTTATGTCCAAGAATGATTTTGAGTGGTTGCTTGGTTTCGCTTGTGACGCCGGCGCCGGCTGTACAGCTGCTCCCCAGAATCGAAACAGGCCGCGAATCGCTCCTCTGATGGCAGTAGATGGAGAATGTGCTTTGAACCAACTTCTAACTCCTTCTAGAAGGAAAGTTACATTGTCGGGAATGAGTTGGGTTATGTCCAATGATTTTGGACTACTAGTGGGTGTCGCTTTCGCTTGTGACGCCGGCGCCGGCAGAATAGCTGCTCCCCAGAATCGAAACAGGCCGCGAATCGCTCCTCTGATGGCAGTAGATGGAGAATGTGCTTTGAACCAACTTCTAACTCCTTCTAGAAGGAAAGTTACACTGTCGGGAATGAGTTGGGTTATGTCCAATGATTTTGGACTACTAGTGGGTGTCGCTTTCGCTTGTGACGCCGGCGCCGGCTGTACAGCTGCTCCCCAGAATCGAAACAGGCCGCGAATCGCTCCTCTGATGGCAGTAGATGGAGAATGTGCTTTGAACCAACTTCTAACTCCTTCTAGAAGGAAAGTTACACTGTCGGGGATGAGTTGGGTTATGTCCAATGATTTTGGACTAATAGTAGTAGTGGGTGTCGCTTTTGCTTGTAATGCCGGCGCCGGCTGTACAGCTGCTTCCCAGAATCGAAACAGGCCGCGAATAGCTCCTCTGATGCCAGTAGATGGAGAATGTGCTTTGAACGAAGTTCTAACTCCTTCTAGAATGAAAGTTAGTACAGTGTCGGGGGTGAGTCCTACTACTAGTAGCAAATAATTCCCAAAAAAAATTTCCAAAAAATTTTTCGCCTGCGGCGCCATCAACCCCCCTTTCCCCCCATTCTTGGGGGGTTTGGGGAGCTGCGCTCCCCATTTGGGGGGTATCCCCTATTTGACTTTGCTTTGCAAAATTTGGCTTTGCTCGTTGAAAAGCAAATGCAAAAAATAGCAAAATTTGCTTTGCCTTAAAAATAACAAAGCGTGCCCAATCGCTAGTATGGACGGATATTGGTTACATTACAGGGTAACCTTACGTACAAGAAAGGTTACCAATACATACGGTAGAAAAAACTTTCATCGATCGTGTCGATTCCGATACAAGAAGCATGTGCAACCACATACGGTACGTAAGGTTTATTACTACTATTATTTATTGTATTATCATGATTTTTTCTTTCTCCAATTTTTTGGTACTGTAGGAAAAAGTTCTCGATATTATTAGTTTTTCGAAGCATCAGATTTAAGCTTTCTATGCCCCGAGCGTTGAGTTCGGTTTCAATCCAAGTTTCCGTTGAGTCTAAACAATGGTACCGTATCTGTATGCCGAAATGTTATAAATGGTTAATAGCCGTTGATTTAATCGGTCTAAAAATTACGCAATCGTAACACCGAGTGTTCGATTGTCTACCGTACGCAATTATCCAACGTCAGATAAGACTTTCGACGGTCTAATTCTGTAACGCCACTTACAAGCAGAGGAACTATGCCGGCGTGAGGAGCCGCAAACATTGGATTGCAAGGGGTGATACGGTAGAACCTGGAAACGAGACAAATTTTACGCGCAGCATGTCGAGCGCACGTGCTAGATTGTGAAGCATATAATTGCTCTGAAGCCCGCGGGCGATGGATGGCGCAGTGTCCTGATCGGATACAACGTAAGGTTACCGTACCTTACGATGGAGTCGATCAAACGAATAGTAAGTGAAAAGTTGTCGCATTGATTGATACTTTGAGTAACCTTACTTTTTCAATTTCTAGAGTGTACGGTATGTCGCGTTGTAATTCATATTCTTTCATTATTATTACTATGTGTTCTTCATAACTGTTTGATAATTCTGCATGCTGCTGTCATTCCGAATACGTGTCGCATGCTGTTCAAATGGGAAATATACTTGAATTGAGTGGCAGATATAGACGGAACAAACGTTTCCGAAGTTCCGCGACAGTATAGTACTAGTACTAGTATGTGTTGTTCACGACAGACAAAGAGGGTGTAGCCAAGCTCACACCGCACAATCCAACTGACTGAGAAGTTGTGCTGATTTTCACCTTAGTATAACTTACATTTGAAAAGGATGGTTGAATGCAAAGATCGTTTGGCCCACAAAAAGGTACAGAAGAATTACTTTGATGATGATTCACCAGCCAAATGAGAATCAGCTTTGGAACTGGTGAAGATTGCACCAGTTTGATTTGACAGACCACCTTGCTTTCATGTGTATGTCCAATCTCCAGTGTTTTTTGGATGCAGCATAGAACCAGCAAAACTTTGGAGTACTCCATCCTTAGGTATGATCTTAACGCAAATACTAGGAGAACCAGCATTGAAAACAAGTCCAGTAAAATCCATCCTCACGTCAGAACTAAATTTTTTGCAAGGAGGCTTCTCGTAACCCAATGCTACATCACCACTGCATGATGTGAAGAATGTGTTACCATTGCCAAAGTACCCTGCAGTTACAACACTGCTGACGACGCCTGCGCTCTCTCCAGCATCAACTCCAGGACATTGAAGTCGTGGAGGGGACAGCTGATAAAAATTGTAGTAAGGTTTACGTAAGGTCGTAGTACAAATTTTTGAGAGCACAGAATACGTACGGTACCGTGATGTTATTGAGAGAATAAGTAACCTTCACCTCAATTTTTTACGTCACAAAATAGAACAAAAACGTCATACTCTTACGTACGTACCGGTAAGCTTACTTGTACTTGTACTTATTCATTTTGCTCGTACCGGTACGTACAAATAAGGTTAAGATTACTCAACGACCAGGGACCAGAATCTCATCTCTTTCATACCGTACTGAGTACGGTACCGGTAACCTTACTGTATTATAGTGTTAAGATTCACCTTACCTACACGTAGTAAGATACCAACGCAATCTTCCAGTAAGATTATCGCAAACCACACAGACACGAGACACCACACACCAGACACCAACACCAGTGCTAGTATTATCTTAATATTATAGTAGTGCAATGGTAGCTTTAAACACTTCACTGCGACCAGGATAGAATCCAGCAACAGCAACAGAAGAAGAAGAAGAATGCGCCGTGTCGGATGGTGGCCATTGCCGCTGGCTCCTCGGACGGCCTCGATACTCATGCTCCTGCTCACGCCACTGGCATGGGGACTACCGGTATGGGGACTCTCGGTCACCACCTCCACCGCGGCCGCTCTTTCGAACGCCGCGAAACTTTGCGCTAGCGTCCCCCCGTTAGCGGTGGATCTCGGAAGCCGGCCGTTTCCGAAGATGCCCGCTACGACTCCGACCAGGACTGCAACTGCAACGGCAATGGCAACGACTGCAACAACGACTGCAACGACTGCAACAACGACTGCGACTACGGAGATGGCGGTGGTGACCTGGCTGGTGGACGGAAACAACCTGTCGTGTTCGAAACACGCTCCCAACGATCGCGAGACGATCCTCCGGGAACTCCGAAAGATTGCCTCTCCCCGGTGCACCGGTACCGGTAGCCCAACCGAATGTTTCGATCGGTGGACCGACAAGGGAAAGGAGGAGCGGGAATACAACGGCAGCAGCAACAGCAACAACGACAGCAACAACAACGATTGTGACAACGAGAATGACAATCAAGCCACGGAAGTAACCAGTGGCGACGGCAACAAGGCTGCGATTCAAAAGAACATTGAGAACGAGCCCGAGCGAAAGAGAAAACGAAAGCGAAAGCAAAAGCGAAACGCCGAACAAGCGGCGCTCTCGACCGTCCTGGTGGTCTTTGACGGAAACGAGGACGAAACCCGAGAGACCGTCGCGATCGATCCCGACGTTTGCCTCGCGTGGGTCGTGACGGACGGCACGGGCCGCCGCAAGGACCGCGCGGACGACTGGATCGTCCGCTCCGGAATCCCCCGCTTGTCGGAGCTGCTGCTGCCGGGGGGCCGCGACGACCGAAACGAAACAACGACAACGACCACGACATGCAATCGCGATCCACGGCTTTTCCACCGCCACCACCGCGTCCACCTGGTGTCGGCCGACCGGGACCTCCGCAAACGGGTCCGGGCCACGAGGGTGATGCGGGGGGGATCGGAGGTGAACCCACCGGCCTTTTGGAGGGACTACCTGCCGGTGCTTCAGAAACAACAACAGCGTGAGCGACGACGATGGCAACGGTAATGTCTTTTTCATTGTCATTGTCACTGACATTGACAACGGTAACGACATCGACAACGACAACGTCAAGAAGAAACGAAAAGAAAAGAAACGGTGAACGGCACCAACAAGCCACAAAAACGCAACCGCTCCGCGACTCGTTCGGTTCGGTTCGGTTCGGTTCGGATCCCGCTGGATGCAACGGAATGGGATGGGATGGATCGAACCCCACCAAAACGAATCTTCTTGGATCGCATCACTGCCGGGGACGAAACGAAACGAAGAGGAACTCCTCCCCTTTCCCCCCCCCCGGTGGTTCGGATCCCTCCGGGGAGAACAAACGGATCTATCGATTCTCGTTGCGTTGCCGGCTCGTTCCCTTCCG
Organism: Pseudo-nitzschia pungens; assembly: GCA_037355855.1. Lineage (NCBI taxonomy): Eukaryota > Bacillariophyta > Bacillariophyceae > Bacillariales > Bacillariaceae > Pseudo-nitzschia > Pseudo-nitzschia pungens. The sequence goes on along the minus strand of CM074764.1, from coordinate 219,664 downwards.
GACGGGGACGTCGCTGGTAGTTGGTTGGTTGATTGGTTGGTTGATTGGTTGGTTGGTACGGGTTTCGTTGGACCGGCGACGCGAAGGAGTTCGATGGGGGTCACCACCGCCCCATCCACCGTCGTCGCACGAAACGGAAACGCCAACGGAAACAACCGAGAACCCAATTTTCCTCTTTGGCACATCGATCGATCGATCGATCGATTGGATCCATCGATTGGATCCATCGATTGGATCCATCGATCGATGTTTGCCAAACGAAAGGATGGTCCTGTTGCGGACCGGTGCGCGGTCTTTCCCGGCGTTGCATTTGGCTTATACTCCCAGAAGTAGTTTGGTGAATCCATCGTTTACCATGACTACTAATCAATACGTATTCAATACTATAATACTTTCGGTGGAATTGAATAAAAAAATACAAACTTACAAAATGTGAAATTTATCCATTAAATCACAAAACGAAGTTGCATGGATTGTTTCCTTCTTTTATGCGGAAACTTCGTGCGCACATAGGAAATGATTCCGTATACAGTAATAGTATAGGAACTGATTCCAAACCGCGCCAAAGGACCGCCGCGGTTTTGGGCGGGCGGAACCGTTCGGGGCGACGCGACGCGACGCGATTCGTTCCGACCGCATCGTTCCCGCTTTTCTCCTTCGGATGCGATGCGATGCGGTTGCGCTTGCGCTCGCAATCTCCCCGGTGGTTCGGTTCCGACCCGCGCGCCGCGACCGGGCCTCGCCTCGCCTCGCCTCGCCGTGCCTTGCGGTGGCGTGGCGTGCCATTCCGTTTTGTTCGGAGCGGCGCATCCCAACCTTTTGTCGGGTTCGTTTCCTCCTTTCGGCTTCGTTCGTTCCGTGCGTTTGCCCGCTCTTCTTCTCTTATCTGATCTTTTCTTTTCTTTTCTTTTCTTTTAATTGCTCCGTTTCCCTCTCCCCACTCCTCCCTCCGCTCCGATACCCAAGTCGGTATCGGATCCTCACACTCGGTCACTCACTCACTCACTCGGTCGGTCCGTCCGACGGTTCCCTTCGATTTGCGGATCGATGAGAGGCTTGATTTCTGTTCGAAAGCACCGACACGATCGGAATGGCATGGCATGGCATGGCATGGCAAGCGTGGCAGGTGATGCTCCCGCTCTTGCTGCGCACTCCAAAACCACAAACTGCCGGTCCGCGGGCGGGCATGCAGGGGCATGCAGGGGCATGCAGGCATGCATGCATGCATCTCCCCTCGGACGATTCGATTCATTGCCTCGTGATCGCTCCGCTCCGCTCCGCTCCTCACTCCTTACCGATTGTGACCGAGTCAGTGAACCAACCCAACCCAACCCAACCATACCCAACCAATCCTTCCGGCGGAGTTAAGTTACGATGCGTCGCCGTTTGCGATGCTCGCTCGTTGTTTCAGAGACTCCCTCAGGTCCTCCACGACCCCGCACACGGTCGCCAACCGGATGGCGTAGATGGAAACGTCCGCCAGTTCCTGCGAGAGCTTGTCCAGCGTCTCGGCGTCCGGTTCGGCGTTCTGGTCCCCGTTCCACTGCAGGAGTTCGGCCAGCTCGCCGGCCTCTCCCAAGAGCGCCAGCACCAGGTTCCTCGGGGTGTGGTACCTGGCCCAGAGACGCTCCGTTGCAAAGGCCGCGATGAATTCCGACAATTCCACCAGGTGGTCGTCGGCAAAGTCGGGCAGCGAGACCGCGGAAGGACGGATGCCGCTAGCATTGCCGCTGCTGCCGGTTTCGTTTTCGTTTTCGTTACCGTCGTTCCGATCGACAAAATCCCGGGTGGATTGGTTGGTGGTCGTTACCCCCGTCAGGTGCGAATACTTGGTGTACTTGCCGGCCTTTCCCTGTTTCGATGATGTTTGGATGGACGGTTTCGCATGGCACGGTGTGAGATCCATACTGTATCAGCAAACGCATCAGAGAAAAAGACCAACACAAACACAAACGCAAACAAAACGACAAAAAGACAAACACTCCGAACAAAATCCGTCGCCACCGGCCGCCCCGGGTTCTCGCTCGATTTTCTTGATTTGCGGATCCCTACCTTGCAGTGCTCGACGGGATATTTCTTCTCGTTGAGTGCCATCTTGGCGCGGATGCTCCGGACCCAGTTGAGGTTCAGAGACGAGGCCGTTGCGCACAGATTCGCCATCAGATCGTTCAGAGCGTCCGTGAGTTGGTGGGCGTTGCCGGCCGACAACGGACCGCTGTTGATGTTGATGTTGCTGCTGCCGCTGCTGTTGGTGTAGACACCGTCCGGGGCAAGGTTCATGGCCACGCCGCAGAGGCGTCCCGCGCTGGCTCCGACGCCCAGAATGCACGTTCGGGGGCTCCGGCTCATCGTCACGGAATTGCTGGAACCGCGAGAACAAGAAGAAGGATGAGTATTGGAGGAGGCTTCGATCTCGGTCCGAGAGGATTCGCCCGCCGTGGATTCGCTGGGGATCGCGGCCACGCTGGTGGGAGACGAGGCGGTTTTTGTGGCGAGAGTCATGATTCGGCGATGCGAATGATTGTTAGGAATCTTGTGGATGTTTATGTTGGCGTGCGGGGGAAAACCACTCGCCGGACGACAAACAGTGATGCTCGAAGCAAACCCAAGAGTTGCGGATGGCAAGCGCAGAAACCAAGGAAGGAAGACAGCGAGTACGAGTATTGGTACTGATACTGTTACTGGCACTGGCACTGGTACTGGTAGTGTGTGTATGTATTTGTTTTTGTGTATGTTTTTGTGTATGCGGAGCCGCGAAGGTTGGATGCTGGTGTCCACGGGCTGATGAGATTCTTGTTGTTGTGCCGAATAATAATACTTTGTGGAGGGATTCGTCATACAGAGTGTGGTTGAAACGTCGGAACCACTCTTCGAAGGCACTTGGTGTTGTTGTTAATTAGAATGCGAATGAGAGTGAGAATGAGAATGATATGGGTACGGGTACGAGTAGTGATTAGTGATACGGTATGATGGTGATAATGATGATAATGGTGACAATGATATTGGCAGATGGGATTGATTCGCGGAATTTATCGCCGGTAAACCTTACGTTCACCTTTATTGTCCGTGTTCAGTGTACCGTAGCAGATGGGACAAGGATGTGCAGTAATGGTGTAGGTAAAAAGTAAATACAACAACAAGTACGAACTTGTACGAGTATTGCGAGTGACTTACTTGTACCGGAAAGGTTACGAACTTCCTACGATGATCAGAATGACACATGACACCAATGCGATGTTGTCGTACGGTCCTCGTAGACTTTGGATGTCGAGGATCTTTGCAGTAATTTTAATCTTAGGTAACTCACTTGTAAACCTTACTACCGTATTTGTGGGTGAGATTAACCTTACTGCAAGAAGGCCACAACCGTTACCTACCGGAAACCTTACCTCAACGGGACTGTGCTTGTAATGGTTCTACACTACATACTGAGTAGAAGTAAGTACTGTACGGTAAGGTTACGGCATTTTACCTTCCTTAGGCGATTGGTTTCTGGCGCGCTCGTTCTTATTCTCGCGCCAAAATTCGAAAGTTGTGTACGTACGTAGTACTTACGGTAGCCACCTACCGTAGAGCAGGGGTGCCGTAGAGAACGTCTTCACAAAACAATGGGAAGGACGAGTTGGTAAGTTACGGTTGCTCGCATGCCATACTACGGTAACTTACGGTAGAGCCTTAACCCTTACTTGTCCGTCTACTTGTATCTTACTCGCAAAAAATACCTCGTGTTACCAGTAGTAGTAAGCCTTCGAGTTACTACCGGTATTTCGTGGTAAAAAGTAAGTACGGTAAGGTTAATTCCTACAAGTAAGGTTACCGATCGAGGCAAAGAAGGACATCCCCCATCTCTTTCATACGTACTAAGGTTACCTGAAGTATCCTACGGTACTACTGCTAGTAGTATATCAATTGAGGATGACTAAATTGCTGCTGCTGTGTTTTTCGTGACACTTCTAGTGGTGGTGGTGACTTCCAGCAGCAAGGGGAGGAACAGTAGTAACAATGATAGTAGTAGTAGTACTACTACTACTAGTACTTGTTCTAGTAGTAGTATTAGTAGTAGCTGTTGTTGTTGCATGATTGTTAGTATCATTCTTCCTCCAAATAGTATTATTGCCACCAGTAGTGTTGGTGGTGTCACCAGGATAACAACTGTTTGATGGTGGCAGTTGATTGTTGCTGTAAGATGTTCAGCACCTTGCTATGGTGGTGGTGGTGGTGGTGGTGTGGTTCTTTGGAGGATGATGGGTCCCTCCTGAGTAGGGATCTATACTGGAGTATTTCTTTGAGTCCGGTCCGTGCTGGTGGACAAGCTACACGATAGTACCTGCCTACTAGTAGTAGGTCTTAGTTCAAGAGCAACGGATCGTGATGCTGCTGTCGTCTTGATCCACCAACAATAATTTCGGAGGATGAGTTGCAATCCTGGTGTGCATGTCGTTGGGAGACGCGACGCCCTCGTCTCAAAAGCAGTAACAAACAACACATACCGACTTGCTTGCTCATTCTCCAGCAGGAGGAATCAACCCCCCGACCGATCAATCCATCAATTCGTCGTTCCCGGAGGCACCAGCAGCACCGCGGGCGTGGCACATGCAGCACGCAGTCTCTTTTCTCGGACCCAATTGCCCGCTGGAATTCCTTCTACTATTTGGCCACGGTTGCGCGGAACTCACTGCCTCACCTCGCCTCTATTACTAGGATTTGGGTTCCACACGGGCAGGTCGAGGCACGTTGTTTCGCACCCGTTCGAGCCCGCATTGGTCGCTCCTCGCTCCTGTCCCGTCGAACTACTACTATTAGTAGCCCGCAGGAGTTTTGTTGGGGGCTTGGAATGGGTCTGAAAGGATTTCGGTTCTTGTTGTCCCACCGGCAGAATGGGTGCCGGCAGAGGGGAGGTCATCATCATCATGTTGCAGAATTGTTGGGCACCCATCGAGGGCATTGGCACGGGAATGCACTGCATGTTGTACCCATTGTGCTTGTTCTTGTTGTTCGCAGTTGCTGCTGCATTTGTGTTCGTAGTCGTAGTAGTAGTAGTAACGGAAATCGGAGTCACGGGAGAGTGATTAATGCCGATCATCATCGGCACCATCATCGTCATCATCTGGAGCACGAAAGCAAGGCGAACAAGTGGATATGTACTTTTAGAATACCGTAATATCATGATTACCTCATCATGGCGTCCCAGACATAGAAAAGATTCCGCCTGTGAGAAACAAGAATAAGCAAGAACCGTTGCGTAATAGTACGTACCTGCTGCTGCTGCTGCTGCTGTTGTTGTTGTCTCTGTCCTCCCGCCGTCCGGAATGGCATAGGTCGGTTGTATCCTGCGGCAACTTCCGAGTCGGGTTTGGCTTTGTCTCTGAGGTTCCTGCCACCGCCAGCCACCGCAACGGGCTCGGCATTCGTTAGAACTCCTACCATGGTGGAGGTAGCACCATATCTCTCGATCTCCCGTAGCTTTCGCTCGCTTTCGGCTCGGTTCCGTTCCAACTCCTTGATTTTGGTTTTCAGGGTCTGGATGGTGGTGTCTTGCTGCTTTCGGATGTCGCCATATCGCGAGAGATGTGCCACGGTCCTGGCGATTACGTCGGCGCGGTTGCTGGCGTTGATGAACCCGCGAAAGATGCGCTTGCACTCTGGTCTCGCTGTTGTCTCCGTTTCATTGCCGGCATTCTCCTGAGACTTTGTCTCCGACATCGCGACGCCCTTCTTTTCGATTCCGCTCCCTTGGTTCGAACTGCCAAATGCATCTCCTGATTCCGGATGGTTAATTGGCCTGATTCGTTCGATGTATTTCTCTTCTTTCTCTATGCGCGAGAGGACTTTGATCAACGCCGTGTATCTATCGTTCAGATCGAGCCGACGCTGCTTTTCCAGTTCGCGCTTGCGTTCCGTTCGGTTCAATCGCTTTGCGCTGGGTTTGTCGATTATTGCACTCGTCGTTTCGCTGGCTCCACCGCCACAACATTCGTTTCCCTGGGCGGTTTGGATGCTTCGCTTTCGACTGGTGGTTGTGTCGACACCACTAGCGGAAGCTGCGGCAGTACCTGTGTTATTACTATCATTATTATTTGTTGTTGGGAGCACCATGTGCCATCTAAGATCACGATCGGAATATTGACGATCTTGGTACGTTGGTTCATGCGGGATTCCAAAAGGAGATGAACTCCTAGTGGAAGCTGCAGCTGCCGCAGCCACCGCCTTCCATCCTATTGGTACACCCGGGCCAGAGAGATGTGGTGTGCACTCCGGGAGGAGCAGGTGACGAGGTTCCAAATCGGGGACTTGTTCTTGGTGCTGTAGTCTTTCTTCTTCCTGTTGTTCTTCGAATGGTCCAGGCAATTGTTGGTGCTCTTGACGAAGGCCGTGATGAAAAATATTTGGAATTTGACACCAGGCCTGTGGCTCACCGAATCCGGTTCCATCCTTGCTGTCATGATCCGCATGCAGCTGCTGATAGCACAACTGATCCTGGTGCTGTTGTTCTTGCTGCCACTGGAAGTGATTTCTGTTACTCCAACTATTGTGGCCACCTGATAGATTCTTTTCCTCTTGTCGGGATTCCATTTGCTCTCGTTATCGGCTCGTTCAATCGAGACCCAAAGATTCCGCTTTTAATAACAGTTTTGAACGTGTTTGTGACTACCTCGTTCCCATTTCGATGCTGGAAGAACATATGGCACTCGGATCAGTTCATGCGGTATTCTATCGATTAACTTTAGGGAACTGCAGTCGCAAAGACGGTGCATGCCTATTAGCCTAACGACAGGTGCCAACAATTATTTTGTGGCTGGCAGAACCACCATCATTCATTATTTTTTAACGACATGGTAAGGTTACGGGTTGGAATGGATCCTTTAGAAGTTTTCGGAACGTGTTCTCATATGCTGTGCGTCAAAAAATTCGAAAAACATTGATATGTCCCTAAGTACAGTAGAAAAATATATAACACTCTTCATCCCAGATGCATGCCAATGATTGCATACACGGGGAAAAAGCGTGTTAATTCTTCTTTTGATCATAATTTCCAGAATTTCGAAATAAGCCTATGATTCTCCTGACCAATCATATCTTGCAAAGGCAGAAGAATTTTGGAGAGCAATTCTTTCGTCGTCATGATGTGACAACAATTACGAAGTACCGGTACCGGTACTACAAAGTTCCTAACAGCTGTCCTCAAGTCCACGTAGAAATTAGTACATTGAGGCGTAGAACGTACTTCACGATGATTCATTATTATTTTTGATATACATATGATCTGGTAGGTACAATAGATATGTATTACGTATAAAGATCGACGACAGAGCAAGACTCAACGTTCAAGACTCAAGAAGATACTTATCGTCTACAACCCATTCAACCTACATATTAGAAGTATGTACATAATACATTCGATTGTCAAGCTATCGCGTGGGGACCGACTGCTCACATGCGAAAAATTCCGTCGATTCTCATGGAGCACACACGTTTGATGAAAAGATACCATGCCCTGCGCGCCGTGCTTATGCAACAGACGAGATTCACATGCCACTAAACGACAACGACTGCAATCCGAAATGTTCTTCGTTGCTATTCGCTACAGTAAGCCTTACCCGAGTCGAGAGTCGTCCATCAAGCTCAGCAACGACGTCATGTTGGAAATGTGATGTGGTGAAAAGAGAGATTGTTTTAAAAATCGCAATAGTTCTAACGTTTACAGCAGTGCATACCGGTAGGGGGTTGAACATTGAAGGAGAGGGGTATCCTTCAGAGAAGGATCGAACTTAGTGATGATTCGTCCCTGGGTCTGAAACTGATATCAAACAAATGTGATGGGCAAGCAGGACGTTGGTGAGGGTTTTCTTGGTCTCACAAATTTGAAATTCAAAGGATCAAAATCGAACACCAATAAAAATGAAGACTTTCGCCTCCTCCATCCTCGCCCTCGCCGGTTCTGCCGCTGCTTTTGCACCCAGCACTCACGGGCCTCGCGCTTCCGTCAAGGTTCAAGAATCTGTTGCCGAACCTGTTCCCGAAACCATTCCCGAGTCCACTGGATACGAAACTAAGGCCGATCTCGAAGAATTGGCGAAGAAGTTGAATCCTATCGTTGGATTCTACGATCCGTTGAACTTGGCCGAGGCCGAATTCTGGGGACAAACCAACGAGCAAACCATTGGATTTTTGCGTCACGCCGAGATCAAGTACGTAGCAACCGATTGTTCTCAACGACAGCCGACAATGAACGACCAATTTCTAACCCACCAACACCGTGTATTTCCTCGTCTTGTATTTTTCCATCCCACCAACGCACTATCAGGCATGGACGCGTTGCCATGTTCGCCTTTGTTGGATACCTTGTCCACGCCAACGGCATCCGTTGGCCTTGGCCCATGATGTTGGACGGAACCCCTTTCCCCGAGGGCAACAATCCTCCCGAACTCTGGGATCAAATCCCCGACAACTCCAAGTGGCAAATCTTCGGGCTAATCCTCTTCTTGGAATTGTGGAGCGAGATCAGCACCGACGACCACAAGCACTACATGCGAGGAGGAAGGCCCGGTGACTTCCCCGACTTTGACACGGTCGCCCTTCCCCACCCTGTCCCCTTCAACCTTTTTGATCCCTTCAAGCTCAGCAAGCGTGCCAGCGACGAAAAGAAGGCCCGCGGATTGGAAATCGAAATCAACAATGGACGTCTCGCCATGCTTGGTATCTTCGGCTTTCTCTCCGAGGCCACGATTCCCGGGTCCGTTCCTACCCTGAAGGACATCGTGCAGCCTTACGCCGGGGAGGTCATGGCACCTTTTACCGCCAACATGCTCGATCCCGCGTCTTTGGTCTAAGCAACATCTTTCTCTGGTCATAACCACGAGCGGGTCTGTCCGTCCATGCATCCCTTGATGGACGGTATTTGCTATGTTGTTCGGTGATGCTTTGTCCTCGAACTCCAAATAGTCAAATATAGGTATGCGCTTATCCAAAGACTTTCTTTCCGAATCAAATAGTTATGACCATTGTGTGCGCTCGCTACACAAAACCATATGATATCTGCTCTCCAACACGGTGAGCAGAAAAGTGCGGAGCACATATCTAGATCAGGAATCTTGTTATTCAGTCATCACCTTACAGTGAATCGTGCATTCGAGTTCGTCGGATTCAATACTTCGCGACGTGTGCTTCCATTTCCTTTTTCGTTCAAATCAGTCCCAGTGTGTCGATGATTGACGGTCTTTCCGGCGGCACAACCAACTCGGGATTCGTGCGCGTCGGTTTTCCGGTGTGGAATGACACGAGACAACCGGTAGAAAAGAAACAAAAAAAGAAGAGAAAATTGAAAAAGTCCCATCTCCGTAATTCTTCCTATTAACCTTCCTAATCTTACCCGTACCAGCTACTTTTATTATTTATCGTCTCGAACGGTCTTACGCATTGAAGATCATGATGGACGAAGCGAGGACGAACATGCCAAACAGGCACACGTATGTCACATGCTTTGCGTTGCTGCTGTACTTGAAAGCGGCGGGGAGCAATTCTCCGATACAAATAGTTAGCATCATGCCGCCAACCATGCCAAAGACGATTCCATCCGCAACACGAGACATGCTCTTGGAGGTGAGAAACACAATTAGCGCACCGAGTGGCTCGGTCAGACCGGAAAAGGTACCCCAGCAGAATGCGTACCAGCGTCTTCCGGTGGCATAGTACAAGGGCATCGCAACACACAGACCCTCCGGGATGTTGTGCAGCGCAATGGCAATGGCCAAGGCAAAACCGACCGAAGCGTCTTCTGCGTAGGCCAGGTAGGTAACCATGCCCTCGGGAAAGTTGTGGAGCGCAATGGCCAACGCCATCGCCCAGCCCATGTGCTTCAGCACGTGCTTCTCATTGTCTTTGACGGAAACAACGGCACCACCATCCGCATCGGCGGGTCGTTCTTCGGGTTTCTCCGAATCCACCGCGAGGACCTGCTCTGGCTCGGCAGCTTCGGCGTCGCCCCTTTCGGCCTCCTCCTTCACCTTGTTCTCGAAGTCCTCGCGCATCTTGTTCAGGGTCTCCCCGTCCGGTACGATGCCATCGACCAGGGTCACGACGTTGGAGCTACCACGTTCCTGGGCTCTCTTCAGATCCCAGGCCAACAACTTCTCGACGAGGGAAGCGATGACGAGCATCACCAGGACTCCCATAAAATACGAAAGTTTTCCGTAAATAACGTGCCTGCCCTCTTCCAGGTCGAGAGACTCGAACGCACCGATCGATTTTTCAAGGATATCGGTCAGAGAGGCGTAGAGCATGGTACCGGCCGTGAATGCCAGGGACATGGCCAATACATGGGGTCTTCCTATGTTTGCGAGTGCCGGGAAAAAGACAACGGCTTTTCGGAATACGAAGTAGAAGTAGTATTGTATGTATATGTACCGTAAGGTTATGCGAGCGGACAACGAGCATCGTTTGTTGGCAGTTGGCAGCAGATAGTAGTAGTATTATGCAGAGGGAAACCAAAAAGAAAAAGGCAATTGGTGGGCATGAGAAACAATAGAATCCTCGACAGGTTTGGCATGTACGGTACTACTCGTACTAGCAGCACTATTGGTATTGGTACAATCCATCATCGACGGCCGGCACTCCACGGGAAAACAAAGCGTCTCTGCTGCAATCCATCACCAAACAGCGAATGCTTACATGCACCAATCGCGGTAGACAAACCGGCACCGACCACCAAGAGGAATGCTTGTGCTTCCGTAGACACCATTGTGATGTTTTATAATGAATAGCTGCTATCGCTGCTGTTTGTTGGAATCGATCGATTTTTTATTTGAATTTTTTATGACGCCAATCCGCAATTAGCAATCAGCAATCCGCAAATCAGCAATTCAGCAATCAGCAATTGGCAGTTGTTACGGTAGGTGTCGATCGATGGTGTGTATGAATCCTTCGGCCTTGCGAAGTCAGCATCACGGGAGGGAAAACAATTGTGAGCGTGCGGAGCATGCTTCTCCCCTCGATCTCGGGCCATAAATTTTTCATCAAATTACAGGAACTTATTCAAAGATACCGTAACTAAGGTTACGGTACTCATTACTAGTATTTATTTTGGCACGAGAACCCAGAACATGGAACGCCATCAACACATTCGTGAATCAGCAATCAGCAGTTGGCAATTGGCAGTTGTTAGGTGTCGATCGATGGTGTGTATGAATCCTTCGTTCAGGACTCATTCACGGTCGCTTGCCTTGCGAGTCAGCATCACCGGAGTGAGAACAATTGTGATTCCAAGTAATCTTAAAATCTTTTGTGTTGATAAAAACCGATGGTGTGTGACGGTGACGACGACGTCTTCAACCGTAATTTTGTCAGTCAAAAATGTCAAAAGCAGACATTGTCGTGACTTAATTTTGTCAGTCAAAAATGTCATTACTACGAAATTCCCATCAGCTGTCCACCAGTTCTACGTCCCCGACTAGTAATTTCTACTTCAACCCGGGGACAGGTGATAGGAATTCCGTAGCACGTGCTTCCACGAAGCACATGTATTTTATTGGACCTTGGGGGGTAATCTTACCGTAAGACTTACCAGTAGTGGAGTTGCACCGCTATCACGGCCTCTATTTTTTTAAGTATTACCGGTAGCAGTAAATTTTTTTGTACAATGACTTCGTACACTAGTAGAGTACAGTACATTTTAAAAGTACCTTACTATCCTACCACAAGACAAGAAGTACCGTATTGGGTGTGACCGATAGCAGCAGTAAGTTACGTTAGTACCGGTATTACTAAGGTTTACTTGTAGTATCATGTGGTAGTACTACTAAATAAGGGCCTATTTCTGTACAGTTCAGTCTATCTGTTGGCACACTGAAGAATATCTTATAACATCATAGGGCTGCTAAGAGCTGGGGTACGGTATGTAGATCTGATACAAATCCTACTTGAAAGGCCCAGCATCCTGTCTAGGCATCCTACTACGTATTTACTAGTAGTATCATCTCCCCCTTATTTCTGTACAGTTCTAACTCCACTAACACCAACTTGTTATCATCCTCAGCAGTTGACAACATTCGTCTTGTTGTTGTTGTTGGGCAAGTCACAGGACACCGCAACTGCAGGATGCGGGTGGGGACACGCCCGCACCTACACACGCGCACCCCCTGTGAACTTGCCACACACACACTTCTTTGAGGAGCACTACTGTAGGATGTATGTATGCGAGGAAGAAGGTCCCAATGGTACTACTAGGTAGTAGGTATGTGCCACGAGAGGGACGACTGCACGTGCACCACAGAGGTACACAGCTAGCGTGCTGGGCACAGAGGTGCGGGACAATGGTGCCTTCCCCATCTGCTCACCTCATTGTCCCTTGGCCAACACCAAGCCGACGACAATGAGGAAGAGTGCTGTCCCTGTGGGAGCGGGAGCGCCGGGGTATCCCATACTAGGATGATTCTTACCCATAGTTTTACCAAACGGAGGAAGTACTTCGGAACAGAGGAAGTAAAGATTACCTTACTCGTGGGAACCCTCCGTAACTTACGTACGGTAACTTACTTGTTGTACTCCTTGGGTTTCCAGAGATGACAACTACTCACCGCGGAAGATGGAGGATGATTCGATTCCAAACAGCGTTCGGTTCGGTTCGGTTCGGTTCGGTTCGGTTCGGTTCCTTCTTCCTTCCCTCGCTTCGCGTTGTTGCTTCCATCGAAAAAAAACGAAAGCCGCACGAGAGAACGGGCCGGAACGCGGGCTCGTCGCTTCCGACCGAAAAAGTCGAAATCGCGAAACCCGCTGCGGGAAGCCGGAAGGATGGGATGCGAGTCAGTTAATTACGTAATTGCGCAGAGTTATTACCGGTAAGCTTAATTCCGGTAAACCTTGCGGTAACTTACCGGAGATCGATGGAAGGGATTGTTCTTTCTACTCGTAATTACTCGCACCGGTAAGATTACGGTAAGCCCGAACTTACTCGTACAAGTGAGTTAAGGTTACTCTACTAGTACCGTAGTTCCATGGTCGAAAAGGATTTTGGGACGAGACCGAGGAACGAAAACTCGGGATTCCACTGCCAATCAACTACGGAAGTTTGGCATTTTTTTTTCACAACAACGGCGGATGATTGATTGATTGCTTCATTCATTCATTCATTCATTGCTTCATTCATTGATTCATTCAATGGCCATCAATGCCGTGTCCGAATCACTGGTCCGCAGAATTGTTCCATCCATCCATCCACCCGCCATCCATCCATCCATTCTCACCCACGAACGAAACATTGATGAGTGTGAATGTGAATCCGACTGTGAATGAATGTTGAGCATCCTGTTGTTTCGGTGAGGAGGGTGGTTCTGATTTTGATTCATTCATTGTTCTTTGCTTCGGAACGGAGGCTCAAACGCAAACACGCAAAACACACACACACACACACTCGAGCTCACAGAACCAAACAAACAACCAAACATACAAACGAACAAACATCCATCCATACATACATACAAACAAACGAACGAACAAACCAAACGATGTTGCAAACAAATCGCAGCAACGCTCTGGCCATTGTGTCGATTCGGTCCGGAACGAGGCCGAAAGCACCACGGATGATCAAGATGACTGCCATGGTCCGCTTTTTGTCGGTCCTGTTGATGATTTGTTCGATCGCGCCACGGCAACAGCAGCAACAACAACCACAACAACCACAGCAACGACCATTCTGGTTTGCCACCGCTTTTGTTCGATCGGTCGGTCCTTCCGGAAAAAACGGAGCGATGCGAGACCAAGCTCCGCCGGCCGCCACAATTTCCGCTCTTTCCCGAAGCGGAGTGGGAAGCGATTTTGGGGCAGCGGACGATCCCACCACCAATGCCAATACCAATGCCAATACCCATACCGGTTCCTTCGAGGCCATGACCCGATTCGACGCCCGCCTGGCAATCCCGGAGGAGAAAGCCCCCGGGTTTTTGACCGATTAATTTACTGCGAACCCACCGTCCGCAGTTTTTCGATCGCTCCCGGCGCCCCGAACCAAACACTCTCCGTCGCAAGCACCGTCCACGGGTTGCGGGCGCTGGCGGTTCGTCCCAATCCGCCCCCGGCGCGGTCCGCGGGCATTAAAAGGGGGAGCGTCGTCGGCGGCGGAGCGTCGAGCGGCCGCGGCTCGCGGCAAGCCCTCAGGGAGCAACTCCGGGCGCTCATCCGCGGCGAGTGGCGCGAAACCGATCTCTGCGAGATTTCCCCGCTGCTGTCCTTGATTCCGCGGCTGGATCCGGACCTCTCGATCGTCGAGAGCCCGGTGGCGGAAGAGGAGGGACGAAGCATCATCTCCGCCGCCAGCGACAGCGACAGCGACAGCACCTCGCGCAGGGTGGCCACCATGCTCGAAAAGGTCCTCTCGGGACGTCCCAGGCGACGAAAGGGAGACGAGCGGGTCTTCTCGGCCTGCATTGCATTCACTATTTGTGCGCCACCGTCTGCGTCGATCTGGCAAAGACGGTCAATCGGGATCCCGCCACGGGATCACTCCGGCTCGGGGTCCTGGGGGTCCGGGGCAGTTGCAGTGGCAGTGGCAACAGCAATGGCAGTGGCAACAGCAATGGCAGTGGCGACAGCAGCGATGCCGACAGCAGCAACGGCAAATCCGACATTGTTCTCGAGCCGACCGATCCGGAATTGGTGTTCTTTCGGGAGCTCACGATCGCCGTCTCGCGATCGGCCGAGACGGCCCGGGACGAGCTCTGCCGGCAGCTCGCCTATCGATCGGCGGGGGACACGGGGAATTGAATTTCGACGTCATCAAGCTCGTCTACAACCTCCTGGCGTACGTCGTTTCGACCGAGAGCCTCCGGGGCAATACCCTGATCGCCGCCGCCGCCGCCACCTCCACCACCTCCACCAGCCAAGCGCACATCGACCTGGGACTGGGGTCCGACAACGAAGACAGCAACGACAACGATAATGGCAATGACAACAGCAATGACAACGATAATGGCAATGACAACAGTAATGACAATCGGTCACGGCAACGACGAACAACCATTTGTCACCGCCACCGCCGCAACCACAGCGGTCCGGCAGATTCCCGTCCCCAAAATCAATCGCCGGTTGGTCTCCGCGGCCCTCGACATTTTCTTTGACGAGCAAACCGCCAGCGGATTGTGGGACCGCGGGCAGGCCCATCTACAAGTCCTTTCGGCGCAAGGGACGAAACGTTGGCAATGCCTACGTCTTTGGCATCGACGCCCTCGGATCCCTCCCGGAGGTTCTTGGTGGAAGGAACAAGCACAACAACAGCAGCAACAACAACAACAACAATAACTACAATGCGGAGGTCTTTCGGCCGTATCTATCCCATCTGGAACGGGCCCTGGACTGGATCGAGCGAAGCGTGGACATCGAGACGACCGTGATTGCCGAGAACTGCAACGTCGAGACCGGAATCTGCACCGGGCGGGCGCTGCGGGGATGGTGCTCCCCGCACCCGAGTCCCTCGCTCGGACCCAACGCGCGGTCGACGGCCCGGACCGTCACGTGCCTGTCGGGGATGCGGACCGTCGTTCGGGAGCTCCCGCGCAACGACGTTCCGGAAGAATTCGGGGGAATCGCCTTCTCTTTGTCGTCGTCGTCGTCGTCGTCGTCGTCGTCGTCAACAAACACCGCCGCCTGGGATCGTCTGCTGGATTCCGATCTCGGCGGCGGCGGAAGCGATGAAACAAACAACGACGATGACGACGACGACGATGACGACGACGACGACTACGAGCAGCAGCAGCAGCAGCAAACACCCTGCCGGACCATAAAATCGGTCCTGGAGGAACGCGTCATCGTGCCGTTTCGAAACGCGCCGGATCCCTCCGATCCGGGGGTCGGCGCCGCCTATTCTACCATTCTCTTTGGGAGGCCCGGAACCGCCAAGACCACCATTACGGAAGCGGTGGCTCTGACGATGGGATGGGACTTTGTCGTCATCGACACGACCTCCTTTTTGGAGGACGGCCCGACCAACGTGGCGGCCCGGATACGGCACGTCTTTTCCCGGCTCACGGCGCTGCGAAAATGCGTCATTCTCTTGGACGAGATCGAGGAATTTTGCCTCGACCGGGAAACCCCCGGGATCTCCATGGAGTCCCGGATGCTCACCACCGCCACGCTGACGGCCATTAACGATCTGAGGAGGACCAAGCGAAGCGTTTTTTTCCTGGCGACCAACCGGCTGCGGGCCTTTGACGCGGCCATTATCCGGCCGGGACGGTTCGACGCGCAGCTCTTTGTGGGGACGCCCAACCCGGAGGCGCGGGTGATCCTCCTGGAGCGGGCGCTGGGGGCGTCGACGTCGACCTCGTCCCCGTCCCCGTCCTTGCAGTTGTCCCGTGCCTCCAACCCACCGAGCGATGCCGCTGCTTGCGACGAACCAACAAGCCCGACAACCGAAGAAACCGGCAACGACGACGACGACGACGACGAAACCCGGGAGATTGTTGCCATTTACCGCAATTTTTTGAAATCCGTCTGGACCCGGGACGCCATGTTTCTCAACTATTTGGAGAGCAAGCAATACGCGTCCCGCGTAGTGGCGGCGATCGAAACGGCGAGGCGGCAGCGACTCCAGCAGCAGCGTCGCAACGATGATGGCGGAGACGATGGTAATGGTAACGACCGACGGGATCGATCGCTCCTCGACGAGGAAACCCTGGCTCGCATCCTGGCCCAGCAGGCAGCCGTCATGACGGCGCGGGGAACCGTCCGGGAGGAATGCGTGGCGCAAATGGGACTTTCGCGGCTGTGATGCGATGCGACGCGAGGCCATGGGATGACGCGGGAAATGGATGACACGCGATGCGATGCGATGAAACCCATTGCGGTAAACGACCACGCCGTGACATAGAGAGAGCGGGCGAACAATCGCGGGTGACTGTGAATCATTTTACGCCACGAATCGATAGAATAGATGGAATACGATGCGAGTGTCGGACTTGTGTGTTCTCCGCACACACACACACACACACACACACACACACACAATTCGGTGACTATTGCAATCTTTAATTCTAGTAAAGAATAGCAATCGCTCTTTCTCTCATTTCTATGCTTTTACGGAAGACAAGAATCACACTTCCTGGGGCAAAAGTCCGCTTCCCCAAAGCTCTTTGCTGGTAGCTCCTTGGTTGCATTGCTCCTTTTTCTTGACCGTCTCGCACGTCAGAACTTTGCCGTCGCCATCCAACTCGAATGATTTCTTGGTATTCTTGCAAGAGCATCGCAAATCGCAGGCCAACGCGCAGAACACCTTTACTCGATAATTTGACGCTTTGTCCTTTTCGCGGCAACGCTTCTCCGGTTTCTCGGCGGCCCAGTTGCAATCCCGATTATTCTTCCCATTCAAGCGGAAAAAATCATCATTGTTGCAAACCGTACCCGAGCAATCCCTGTTGCACCAGATACCCTGGGATATCGACGAAGTCGAATATTCACAACCAGAATTTGCAAAAAGACCATCGATTGATACTTCTCGATCAAAAGTCAAGGCTTCCCACGACATCAGGCATTGATTGAAAGCGGATGCCCGAGAAAACATGTTGTACATGGAAGTAACTCGAGACACGTTCCATCCATCGAGTGGCTGGTTGAATGAATGCGCCTCATCAAACATGAATCCCATGCTCACAACTCGAGAAACGTCCCATTCGTTGATGGGCTGATTGAAAGCCTCTGTATGCCCAAACATATTCTTCATGTAAAGTGACACGAGAAACGTCCCAACAATTCAAAGGCTGGTTAAAAGTATTGTTCCCATAGAATGCCTTGCTCAAACTGGTAACTTTGGAAACATTCCAGCAATTTATCGGCACATCAGCCGTATGGGCAGTTTCCACCGCTTGTGCACACTTTCATGACACCAGTTAAGAGCATGTGTCCTTTCAACTACAGGACGTGAGTGGGATGCGCAATACGCTTCACAATCCATTGTCGCCGCAGTCGTTCCACCGAGGTTGCGCCCAACCATTGTGTTTCCTCCGGATGGACAACTCGATGGCGCTTCCAATTCGCCCATCGCAGTGAGTTTTTCCCCCAGAATACCAAGGTCTGGAGCACCAATGGTGCCCATTTGGTTGGTATCTGAAGCATCATCGGGTGTTACTATTGTGATGCTTCCTTTTTTTTGGATCCCATCATTCATCACCAAAGAAATGCGATTCATTGAATGACACTCATTTTTTCCGATGTGCCCGCTTTGTTCTTGTTGAATACTGATCTCTCCGACTACACTACACTACACTATACTATAGTAGTTCGTCGCGCATTCCTCTGTTTTTCTCCATCCACGGCAGGTCGATCTTGGTCTCGTTCGAGACCTTTCGCGCAAACAAAAACCTATGCTTTCCCCCCTGGCTCCAACGCGCGATGGCTTCGGGGTTGATTTTGGCAAGGGTCTCGGGGTGATTGGCAACCGGATCGGGGCTCCATTCGATATACATGTAGTGGTCTCCGGCGACGGGAACAGACGATTCCGACGATGATTCCGAAGACGATTCCGACGATGATGTGTTGTGGCGGTTCGCCAGGCGCACCGGCAGCCCTGCATACCTGCACAAGGACAAAAAGTAGGTTTCGTCGGAAGGAGCGACCATCTCAAAGTGCAATTCGTACTCGTGCCCCAAAAACCAGGTCGCCGCGGCGTGGTCCAGGATCGCCCACATCTCGGCGACCGCAAAGTCTGACCAGGTCAGGCCGGGGGGACTCGGCGTCGGCAAGGGCGCTTGGTTTGGCCCCGGTGGCAGCTTGTAGGGCGGCCGGATGGATCTGAAGCGCAACTGGATTTCTTCGACCAGGTGTCGGCCCGGGGGCGTGGCCTGGAAGACCGAGAAAGTGGATCTTTCTGGTTGGGCAGACACGAATCCGGGACCCGCCAATCGCTCGGCCATGGTCGAGGGATCCACTAGCGGGACGCTGTTGTCGCTGACGATAGCGTACCAGTCTGCCCCTCCAAGGGCAACCTGCACGATGCTCATCATCAGGACAATCACCCTGACCAGCGAGGGGGAAGCCCAGGACGTGAATAGCAAAAGACGGGGACGAATCGGCACAATGTTCTTGTTTGCCACTTTGTGTTCCGGCGCGGTGCAAAAGACGCCACCCTCGCGCAGGCGTTTGGCAATCATCATGTCGTGCACAACGAGCCGGACCCCAACCCTCTGCTCCTCAGCAAGCGTCAGGAACTCGCACCAAACGTCGGGTCGGGGTCCCAGGCCGTCCCTGGAGAGCATCAGCAGGGCAATCCGAGGGTTCTCGGTGTCGAGCGGGATTCGGTTTTTCTCGGCGTCGTCGTAATTTCCGTGTGCGAACCTTGGCAGTTTTATTTGCCTCTCGTCAAACCCTGCCAACCAATCGACAATCGATTGTATTTCCATTCCCATATTGAATGGTTCCATTTGCACAAATTGGCTGGAGGGATCGTTCGTTTGATGCGCGAAGAATTCCACCGCCAACAAGGACGTTTCGCTGTTTTTGAATTTTTCATATGCGTATCGTACCGGACCCAGAAGGTCCTCGCAAAAGGTCGGGTCTTTGGTGCAATCGATTCGGAACATGTTTCCGGCATAGTGGGCGTTGTTCGCGAGACTCTTGGACATCTCGTCCCACATCTTGTCAAACGGGCAAGCACCATCGTCGTCGCATCTTTTCCCTCCATAGTTGATCTGTAGAAAGTATCTCCCGGGTCTGGGAAGAGACTCGAAGGATTCCCGGGTCAGGGTTGGGACTGGTGGGGGGTTGTCTTGTTGTCGTTCTTGTCGTCGTTGCCGTTGCCGTTGTTGTTGTTGCCGTTGTTGTTGCCGTTGTTGTTCTTGTTCTTGTTCTTGTTCGGACACCTGCGCGGTCAGAAAAAGAATCACAACCGTGAGACAAACGGTCTTGAACGGGAGGAAGCTCATATGGGATGGGTGGATTGATTCGCTTGGTTCCGTGGATTTTAGTTCGGTATTGGCGTTCGTCGACCGAAGGCTGGTGATGAGGGTGATGAAAAAATAATAATAATAATAAGATGAAAAAGAATATGCTGTAGTGCTGGCAACGGCCCGGCATTTTTATTTTAACATTACTCGATACTTCGGAGTAACCTTAATTATGTAGACTGTTGGCTGTTGTGGAAACAGATACCGTACAGTAACCTTACGATGTTGGTACGAGATTCTAAAAGGTAATTCTCACGGAAACCAGGCGACAGCTGATAGGAATTCCGTAGTGCTTCCATTGGCGCTTCGGTACGGTAAACCTTAGGGCGTGACGAACAATTTTATCACAAATGCAGTCACTTATATGACTGCTTTCATCCGGACTTATTTTCGAACTCAGAACATTGCAAAAACCATTGCAGACCATACGTAGTAGTACAGGTAACCTTACGACGAATGCTCTAAGCCTAAATAAATAATGGTGTTCTATTACGTAGTATTAGTGAATCTTCAGATGAAGATCAGAATGGTAAATGGTATGAATACCAGGGCATACAAGTATCAGCTCAATCCTACGGCCCTCTAGACCCGATGTGTCCCCCGAGCCGCTCAAAGTCCGGCTGGCAGAAGACGTGTCCGCAGGCGAGCGCCACCGCGTCGCGGCAGTCCTCCTTACAGATTGGGCACCTGATCTTAAAGTTTCCAAAGAGCTTTCGGGCTCCGTGGCTACACTCGTTTGGGCTGAGGCTTCGAACCGAGGCGCAGGGAGGGAGGCTGCCGATTCCGCAGATCTTGCTCGTTCTCGATTCGTCGTGATTGTGGTCCGCAATGGGTTCAAATACCTTTTTGCAGATCGGGCACTGGAGGTTGCCGTGTTGGCGGTTTGTGTCGGACCTCTGTTTCTGTGGAAACCGATTGGACCGTACTAGTGGTCGATAGAAGTCTACGCTTTCTGCTACGAGGCCTCGCACAAAGTCTTCGAGGCGCGCGAGATCCGGTTCGGTGGGCAAGCCGTCACAATGGCTGCGCAAGGAAGCGTGCGTAGTCATCGGCGAGGCGAGGCATCGCTTCTTCCATTTGCAGCAGCTCTTGTTCGGTGAGATCGCGGTCACTGTTGCGGGTCACCTTGTCGACGTATAGCTTGGCGAGGGACCTAATGTCTCCTAATACCTCCTCGCGGTCCCGTCGAGTGAGAAAGTAGCCACCGTTGCTGCGCAAAGATTCTGCGTGTTCTTCGGCGAGGCGCCGCACGGTTTCTTGCCCTAGACCTTGCCACTGCACCAAGTCGGAAGGGGAGATGAGATGCCTGCTGTTTTCCAGAGTGTTTCGTTCTGTGGAAGAATCGGAAACCCTCTCGATGTGGTTGCCAAATTGTCGTATACATGTCGTCATTATGAGGATCCCTGTACAAGTTTTGGCGGTGTCGCCGGGAGAATAGTTCCCGGAACCGGAGGAGCCCTCTTCTTAGTCGTTCGGCGAGGCGCGGCATACTGGTAGTCCGAGTTGCTTTGGTGACTGAATTGTCGACCGAAGAGTGGAGATAGTGAAATAAATTCTGGTTAGCCAAGAAACCACACAATAGACTCAGGCTGGGGTTGTGTCGTGTTCGTGGAGGTGCACGAGGAATGATCAGACAGTGTCCTACAATCATGAAGCACAAAAAATGCACGAATTACGTA
The DNA here is from genome assembly GCA_037355855.1 of Pseudo-nitzschia pungens. NCBI lineage: Eukaryota > Bacillariophyta > Bacillariophyceae > Bacillariales > Bacillariaceae > Pseudo-nitzschia > Pseudo-nitzschia pungens. The sequence goes on along the minus strand of CM074764.1, from coordinate 198,063 downwards.
CCTTACTCATTTTATTATTATTTTGGTGCTACCGTATCGAAGTACATGGTAACTCTGTACGAGGTGAAGCACGAACACGGAGTACATGGTAACTCTGTGCGAGGTGAAGCACGAACACGGAAACCTTTGATCCCGTCCGCACGACCAGTAGTTCAGGTCTTGAACCTACGGTACCACGCCACGACTCAATTTCGAACGCTCTTCGAAAGAAATCATGCGACATCCATGATGACGGGTACTTCCCTTACATTGCAACCAGGTTGCAACTTATATAACGCGCTAAAAACAAGTAAACCGATCGCATGTCATCCGTGACACGACCACTCAATTCGTAGAGCTTCGAGGTCCAACTATTCGGTACGTGAAACCCAGGGTCCTAACTTGCAACCTGCTGGTTGCAATTTGAGCGACGCACCCGTCATGATAGATATAGTACTCTCAACGGTAGAATTATACGTCCAAATTGCTCGTCCTTTGTTGGACATAATGCTCCGCCAGACAAACAATTAATTCTTGTGATGCAAACTTTTTGGCCTCTGGATTTTGTAACAAAGCCTTTCGGATAATCTCTAGATCAACTTTTGGAGATCCATGGGCGAAGTGAAAGGCAAGTCCATCATTCTTCACCGCGGCCAAGACCACGTCTTTGTCCTTTTGTAACTCTTCGGATGCATAATACAAAGGAACGTCCATTATTATTCACTGCAGCTAACACCATGTCTTTGTTGTTTCGCAACTCATCGGATGCACATAACAAGACCTCTCCATGCTTCTTCACTGCATCTAAGACCAAATCTTCGTTGTTTCGCAACTCTTCAGAGGCATATTGCAAGGCCGATACAATATTATTCACTGCGGTTAAAACCACGTCTTTGTCAGTTTCGCAACTCTTTGGATGCATATTTCAAGGCATATCCATGATTCTTCACTGCAGCCATGACCACGTCTTTGTCGTTTTGCCACTCTTCCGATGCAGAATACAAGGCATGCCCATAATTATTCACTGCAGCTAAGACCACGTCTTTGTCATTTTGCAACTCATTAGATGCATATTTCAAGGCCCATCTATTTCTATTGACTGCGGCCAAGACCACGTCCTTGTCCTTGCGCCACTCTTCGGATGCATATTCCAAGGCCAATCCATTTTTATTTACTGCAGCCAAGACCACGTCTTTGTCGTTTTGCCACTCTTTGGATGCATATTTCAAGGCATACCCATTATTATTCACTGCAGCCAAGATAAACTCTTTGTCGTTTTGCAACTCTGTGGATGCATATTGCAAGGCCGACCCATTCTTAATCACTGCAGCTAAGACCACGTCTTTGTCGTTCGTCACAGTGTTCCCAGAATATCTTATGAAGTTGCCATGTTGTGCCAACACAGCCATGGCAACGTCTGCTCTGTCCTCCGGCATTGGAGACGGAGGTTGACGCCGCTTTAGCTCTTTCAACCCGTCTGCGATGACCCCGTAAGAATAACCATATCTACGGTCTCCATGCCGTCGAATGAATTCCAAGAACTCCGTCTTTTTGGAATCGGCGGCGGCGGTACGTGTAGTCATTGTTCTTGTTTCTTTTGATGATGGTGTAGGTGTAGATATGATATGATGTAATGGTTTTTACTCGTATTTTTGCTCGAGTCTTTGTAATTCTTTTTGTTTTTGAGATTAGAATTATGAGAGGAAATGAAATGGTCAGTAATTGTAGTTCGGACACAAAACTCTCTGTTGCATTATTTTGTTGTTTGTTCCTTTCGACGGAGACGACAAGCAACAAACGAGTAAGGTTACGGTACTTTTACCGATTTCCGATTACGAATGCCGATAGTTCCAACAAGTCTTGTACGAACCAAAGTTCCGTAAGAGTTGAAAGTATTTTTTGTTTGTTTCGCACCAACCAATGAATGAACCCCGACTGCCAGATGAAATGACAGAATCCAGAAGACGATATTCCAACGTGGTAGGTGTCCACCAACGTTCATTCGGTTTTGTAGTAATTCACTCGTAATTCAGCCACAACTCCCTGTTGCATTTTGCATTGCATTGGACATGGGACGTGATCTGTTCCTTTTGACCGAGACACAGCAACAACCAGTTCGAAGTTATCATACGGTAACCTTACGGTTAGGCAAACAGGTACAGTACGAGTACAGGTACATGTCCAAGTACAACTTAGTCTTGTACGAATACGAACCGAAGTTCGGTAACCTTACGGTAAGGTTTTGAAAATACTTCGTACGAAGTAAGGTTAACCTTATCTTTGTTTGGCGTGATCAAACACTGGATATTCTTCCACGAATACATCACGTGCATGACTGGCAATTTTTACGTTGAAACAAGCACGTCTGAAGTGGTTACCTGTACCGAGAAAAAAAGCAGGTAACCTTACTGATGAAAAAAAGCCTTCCTACATTGTACCTGGAATACGAGGCTTGCGTGCGGCACGGTATGGGATCCGTTGTGCGTTACAAGTACCGTATCCATGGAAAGATCAACGCCCCTTCTGACGATTGATTCTTTCATGCATCCATGCATTCATTCATTCATTCATTCATTCAGTTGGAGACGGTTCTCGCTGTTTCCAAGAAAATCTAGGCGTGTTGGTTTGTTGAAGAGCACCACTTTGAAATCTCACTAGCGTAACGTGATAGCAAGGAAAATGAAGTAGAATGAGGTGTTACTTGGAGGATACAGTTCCAGAGTTGAAGACGAGCGAATATTATGTGAATCAACAGGCAACGAACATCAATGTTGTTTTGGTCATGAGTCAATCCAAAAAGAACCGCAACGGAAGGCATGTTTCGCTCGATGAGTGATTCCACGAACAGCAAGGGAGAAATCCGTCCATTCGATTCCTCCACTCCGCAACAAACGTGGAGACGGGAATGCTCCACTGTGACGATTATTCATTCTACTCCGAGTCTGTTGCGGTTCGGCTGAAGCGAGAATAAGAAGTCCCGAAACGCTCCGACCTGAGGTGCCGACGCGGCACATGATACTCCATCCTTCTGGATTGCCGCTGCATTCCTTCATGAATGCACTTGTTCCTTCATGAATGCCAACCGTTGATTGATAGCATCTTCCAAACCATTCGATGCATCGTGGATTTTGTCAGGCAACGGAAGGCAACGCAACGCAACGCAACAAACGTCTCGAGATGGCATATCACTTTCAATTCGCCGCGGAGTTTCATCGTGGAAAGGCAGTATAAAATCCACCAACATGCCAGTACTCACTCGTTGTAGCGAACCACAACATGTGTAATGTCCTCCCCCAACACACGCAAAAGAAACAACACATACTGTATATGAATCGAAGGAATAAACCTGACTCGGACGGACGTCGACAGAGGGACGGAATCTCCTCTCCCCGGGGTCGATGGGACTTGCAGACGTAGGAGTTTCGTATCTTATCGCGTTGTATCACATCGTATCGTTTCGTGCCTCGGAGATCCGGCCCCGGAACTAACAGATCCCACACGGTGCTGGCCTATTGCACCAAAGCAAGACCAATCGACACGGCGGCGCGACAATTGAGCCCTCCCTACTACCACCGATCCAATCAATCGTGCAACAGATGACTACCACGCGTGGGCATATCCCAAGCGAATCACTGTCGCATTGCATTGCATTCGTTCGTTCTTTCTTTCTTTCTTTCAATCGATTCATCGAGTCCGGATCGTAAACTTGGTTTCGAGGATCCATTGGGATTGATCTCATAAATCGCGAGAGCAAGAGGCTTGAAACGCAAACCTAACGGATTCCGAGATTTTTTGACATTTTCACGAAACAAAACGATGAAACTCTTTTCGAGCAGTTGTGGATATCTCGTGTTGGCAATGGCGTCCTCCGTGACCCTGACCCTTGCAACGGTACGAAGGTCAAAACAATGCTAACCAGCTCGGAACGCAATTGTCTGTGGTTGTGTGTGTGTTTGCGATCACTCTTGGTACTGGTGCTCATGTCCCGTTGCGTTGTTGTTATTGTCGCTTCGGATTTTTTCACCGGAAAGGAACGCTATGGCGATCGAAAAAGTGTCCGCCACCGCAACCTGGACGAGGACTACCCCGCACCACCAATCACCAACCCATCCACCAACGACACGGAAGAACCTTGGTGGCACGAGCTGACTGCCAAGGCGGACAAGAAATACAAGGCGGAAAAGAAGGACAAGGCCGACAAGAAAGAAAAGGCCGAAAAGGCCACAAAGCTGGAAAAGAGCACGAAGCTGGGAAAGACCACGAAAAAGCTCCACTTTGACAAGTTGCCCAAGTTTGCGAAGGACGCAAAGGTCGACAAGGAGTCCAAGCTTTCGAAGAAGGACTATTTCGATACGCACGCACACGACGAGGACGAGGAAAGCAGTCCCACCTTGGCTCCCGCTGAGCCCTACTACCCTCCCATCAACGACGACTATTTCGAAGAGGATTCCTGTCCGTTTGATTGGATTCCGGTCGTGAATGGCACCGCAGAGTGTCTCCATGACCTTTGTCAATCAGACGTACATTGACCTGAACGTCGCCAACGCCCTAGACTGTACAGAGAGCATCGAGAAAGCGCTCTGGCACAGGTACCCCGTCTGCTTTTACCTCGAATACTACGAACCTCTCGTTTGCAACGAGCTCTTTGAGTTGGCGGACGAAACCTGGATGTGCTTTGAGAATTTGTACTACAGTGACGACTTTCCCTTCTACGACGACTACTACAGCGATGACTATTACTACGACGACGACTATTCGTACTGCTACTTTGATTACATGGCCGAGAACATGCCCGGTTGTGTTTACGCCTTTGCCGATGCGGTGGGTTTGGATGGCGAGTCCCTGTTGAATTGCACCGTGGACTTTTGGGAGGTGTACAACAAAGCGTGCTATGGTAACGATGATTTCTACAACTCGACGTGCATAGCCTATGAGGAATGCCAGAGCATTGCCAACAGTTTCGACTATTGCCCGGACTACTACGTGTCGGACGGATACAACTCCAACAACTCCAACTCTTTGGTGAATCTGACGGAGATTGTGCAAGCGCAGATGAACGTTCCCGACATTTGGTCCGACATCTACAGCGGCAGCATCTCCCCCGCGGACATCCTCGAAGCCCTGGATATGTATCCGGAACTCAACAACGTGAGCGAGTGGGTGTGGTCCAAGATCCAGCAATGCGTGTTGAATTACGTGGGGTGGCTCACTGATGACTTTTGTTACATGCAGGAGGAGTTGGAGCTCACTGGTGGTTGCGTTGATGCCTTTGCGGATACCATTGAAGGTGGCCTGGATGTCGTTGCCATCCTGACTTGTGAATTGGACTATTGGACGATGTACTACGATAATTGCGAGTACTCTAGACCGTACGATGAGCACCAAAACGTTCAGTGCCAGATCCTGGACACGTGCCGCAACACGCTCACAGTGTTAGAGGACTGTTTTGGCTCCACCACGGGGTACGATTTGTCCGATCACATGGACGAGTGGCAAAGCGATCCGGAGCTCGGTGGGCTCTTGGCCGCAATCTACGATGGAACCGTAAAGCAGATGGATGCCTTTGGGGCCCTCCAGAACTACACAGGTGATTGGAGCACCACGACGGGATGGAGCGACTTCATCGTTTGCCTCGACCGCTTCTACGGATATCACGACGATTACTACCACATGGACGATTATTACAGCATGGACGATTATGCTCACGGCATGGATGATTATGCTCACGGCATGGACCATCCTTTCCATTACAATCACATGCCCTATCCCGCGGAGGAAGAAGAAGAAGAGGAAGAGTCGGGTGGGATGTAATGCAGTCGGCAACGGTGAAAACGACCGACATGCATTGCAAGTATTTTGCACTGGGAGTGGTGTGCCTACAGGACTAGTACCCGATTGTATGGTTTCTATGGGTTATTTTTTTTGGCACTATCTAAGATCATGCGGGTGGCATGGTACTGCTTTTCGCAACTACTGTTACTAATAACTAATACTACAATTATTGTAACATTATTTTAACTGGAAAGTTTGTACAGCTGGCAAATTGTAGACTCAAAATAGTTTTGCGCACGGACGGATAGATTCTTGAATTGAACATTTGGAAGAGACGGGATAGAAAATAATAATATGTTTCGTGGTTCTCTAACGCAAAGGACATTAGAGAGAGAGAAACCTACTAGGCCTTGTTGGCATCACTACTCCTAATTACTACTACCACCACAACCCTAGTACTGACGGGAAAGTTTGTGTAATAACCACCACTGTGCACCGACTCAATCCTTTTTGCTCCGTTTCATTTTTTTTTTAAAAAAAAGAGGTTTTCACAACTACAACAAGAAAACACAACGACTTTGGTCCAATCTGGGTCGTTTTTGTGAACAGGGCGGTGTATCGCGGACCCTCGACCCTTGTTGCATTGCTATCCAATGAATATGGTGTTGGGCAGAACAACCAAGGCCCCGACAAACCAACTGGCTTCTTGTTGTATTCCATGGCTTGGTGGAGTTCTGGGATATTTTTTTCGGTGCATTCATCAAAGGCACAAAAGATTGTACAGCAAATCAAAGTCCCCAACCCATTGGTAAGGCTCTAGCATTGTCTCTGAGTTCAATTCTGCTTTTTGAGAAAGGCCATGGTAGTACTGATGGTGGTACAAAACTACTACTACTCTACGTACTGCAGCACAACTCATCAGTAGTCGGCTGGAACGATTGCGCAAAAGGGCACTTGCGAACCCGAGACCTCTGTTGCGTCGTTCTCATAAAAGATGGCCCTGGGCAGAGCATCGAAGGGCCAAAACGTCGACAGCATCGACCGCAACAGCAACAACTACTATTCCTATCACTATCACACTAGCTAGATCGTTGATTTCGTACAGGCATTGAATAGAAATAGATAGATCCCAAAACCGATGTGCTTATTGTATTGTAATTAATTGCTCTGCATTCTATGGTATTGTATTCTATAGTTTTCTTTCTCGATGGATTCTGACTGATTGAATGAATGCATGATGATTCATGGATCGATCAATCTCAAAAACAGAGAACGTTGGGAAGCGAATCAAAGTCCCCGACCCATTCGTGCGAAACTGGCCTCCCAACATCAGATTCCGATGATGATTCTGATTCTGATTCTGGTTCTTCTTCGTCTTCATCGTCTTCTGCCTCTAGCTCCTCCTCGTTGGTTTCGCAGCTCACGCTGCTCAGCGAGCCGCTCTCGTCGGCGTCATCGGTAATGGCGAGCACGATCTCGCCATTGCAATTGCCATTGCCATGGTCTTGGTCACCGTTGCCTTGGTTCTCGCTGTTGTTGCAGTCTCTGGCATCGAGCGCATCAAAGTGCCCCCATCGCCTCGCGATGCGCTCGGAATCCAGGGTGTGCTGCCTGTAGAGCTTGGCAATGGCAACGGCGGCGTCCTCCTCGTTCTCGTTCTCGTTCTCGAGTTCGTTTTCTTCGAGATGTGTTGCTGCTGCTCCTGTTGCTGCCGCGCTTTCGTTCCGAAGCGCCGCCAGTGCCCGTCGTTGTCGCCGCCGCCTTTGCAGTTGCGCCTGAAAGGCGAACACGGCCGATTTGGATCGCTCCTGGACCTTTCTCTTGAAGTCCTTGACGGCGGGTTCCAGGTAGCCTTCCAGTCCTCGGATGCAGTGCTCCTCCTCCGGGGTGGTGAGCGCCGAGAAACTAGAAGCCAGCGAATCGTCGACCGAAGAAAACGAGGAGGAGGAAGAAGACGAGGAGAGTCCCTGCTCGCTGTCGTTGGGAGACCGGACAAACCAGATCGTTCGCTTGATGTCCCGCTTGATGGCCCGGTACTCGTATTTTCGAAAGTAGTACGAGGCGTGCTCCTCGTCGCTGTAGTCTCGGTGGGATTGGACGGGGATCGTCTCGTTCGCTGCCGTGCAAAAGGAAACGGTAGCGGGGCGCTGTTGCTGTTGCTTCTGATTTTGCTGTTGCTGGATCAGCCGGAGCCGTTTGGAAGAGGAGAGGGCGGACTGCTGCAGCAGCAATCGTCGTTTTCGTTTCAGTTCTTCCTCTTGTTTCGATATCACGGTAGACGGGGAGCATTCCATGGTTGGGGTTGCCGATGAGGTTGCTGTCACCGACACTGAGACTGAGACTGATGCCATTCCTGTTGATTGCACTCCCATGTTCTCGCTGTGAATGTACAATGGTTGTTCTGGGGTGGAGACAAAGAGACCGATCATAGTGGTGGTACTCTGCTGCTCTGTGGTGTGGTGTGGTGTGGTGTGAGGTGTTGCGTTATGTGATGTTATATTGTGGTACCGGTATGTGACGTTATGTGTGATGCTATGTGATGTTATGCGATCTGATGCGATCTTGTGTGATGCCATGCGATCTGATGCGATCTGATGCGATGCGGTTCGTTCTGTGGGTTCGTGCTTGGAAGGGTGGAACGTGTCTTCTCTCAGAAAGCAAACCAATAATTGTCAGTACCGGTATTGTTTGGTATTGTTTGGTATTGTTGGGAGCCAAGCTATCCTGCAATAACGGAAGTACGTTGCCTTTCGTTGTTTCCTGTCCTCGTTCTTCTGCACACGAAGCGAAAAAAGTGATGTCGTGTAGCGATTGCGCCTTGTGCTTCACTAATGTTGTTGTTTATTGTTCAAGTGCAATCCGAAGCGAAGAATGAACTCTCACGGAAAAACGGATGGGGGTCAATTCTGCCTTGCGGTTTGACGGGTGATTATTGTTACCGCATCACTGTACCGTACTGTTACAAGCAAGTCGTATTATGAATTTTCATTGATTTTTTTTTCTTTCTGAATACAGTATTTTCAATTTCTAAGTAATACGTAGTAGTATTTTTGGTACTGGCACTGGTAAGGTTACTGGTAATTTCTCGTACAAGTACGTGTATGATGAGCTGGAAATTCGATTAGACAAAAAAAACGAGAATAATATCGAAAAGTATTTACGAAGTACATAACAACCAGCCCCTTGGTCGTACAAGGAAGTAAGGTCTTAATTACTCTCGGATGGGCACTTAGCACTTTTTTTTAAATTCATCTATCATGGCGCAAGATTATTCGGTATGCAGTATCGTGCTCCTTATCAACATTATTTGGTCGTGTGTACTATCGAAAATCTGAGGCACACATGTACCGATACCGTACAATCACAGTGAGTGTTTGCTAAACGGAGCTTTCTAATAAAAATAATAGCTATTTCCTCAATTTCTTAAGTAACCTTAATCATGAAAACAATAGTTCTTCTATCCAAATGACCGTAGTCGGAGTTGTAATAGCGCAATTTCTCTGAGCCAATATTTGGTCTTCAAATATTATTGGCCTTCTCCGATTGAGAGTGCGGCACTTTCCTGACTTGACACGAACATTCTCTTACGAAGATGCTTTCGCACGTTCCATCACGATCAGGGGCCGATGCATGTAGAATAGAAGTACATAGGAAGTTCTGCAGGACCCACAAGCGATAAAGTTAAAAGAAGATGCCACACACGATTATCCGGAGACCTTAACAGTGCCTTGTAAGAAGTATGGTACGGTAAGGTTACGTACCGCATACTTGTATTGAAAATATCCATACCGATCGTATTTATTTCTCTTGTTGCTGCCATCTATCCACGAAACAAACATTTCCTTCTCGCGATACAATACGGTAAATTTTACACAATTACTTTTAAGCCTTCTGATCTATTGTGTCCCACAGGGATTTGAAGAAGAATGTCTTAGGACCAAGAAGTTTTTAATGCATACCGCAACGGAAATTGATACCGCATGCTGCTCAGGAGATTGCCGTTGGTGCAATCCCACGATTAGAATTGACACTTTCGAACTTTGTGTTCGATTGACACAACCCAACCTAGTTTAGTCGTACAAATACCAATACCGGTACAGGTAAGTTAACCTTACTCAAGGCCGTAATCTTACTCGTTCTTTTTCTGGGACGATTATTGATAAGATTTTTACCTGTATTCCATACGGTATGTCTAATCGTACGAGTACAAGTACGTTACTCGTATTATTTGTAATCGTACGATTATTGGTAGGAGGAACCTTTACTCCGTATCTCTAATCGTACGAGTACAAGTATGTTACTCGTAAGGTTACTCGTAACCTTACTTTTACTTCAAGCAAAACTACCGATGCCGTCGCGGTTGAAGACCAGCCACTATCGAATAGAAACCACAAAGGACGTACTATTTTTTTTTCACGATTAGCAACCATGTGCCCGAGGAACCTTGGGCCGTACAAGATCGTCCAGCTGCTTCACAAGTGAGTAGGGATGATGTGGTGCAGAATACGAACTTCAGCATCATACTGGAACACACAAAATACCTGGGTTACGATTAGCTTCAATGTTGTATTATGATGTGTGGAATTGTCATTGCTTGTTGAGAATCGGTTCGAATCTACTTTTATCCAGTTAAAAAATGGAGTGGATTCCAATCGCCAATAAGAAGATGTCCATGGAACGCACAAAGACATGAGCTACAGAGTTACGACTAGCTTCAAAATGACATTTTGAAGTTGGAGGAATGTTGTGATATGGAATTCGTGCAGAGAATCGGCACGAATCCATTCACGTGAAGTGGTTTCCAACCGCCAATAAAAACATAGCCACGGCGCACATAAATATACGAAGTACATTGTTTGCGTCATGCGATTCTTGTTCTCGGTATGTTACGATTAGCTTCAGCGAAATTACACGTGCTTGCATTGTTTGCTTTCTTGTTTGGTTGCGTGCTTACGGCAAGAGTCAATAGCGCGTCGATTGGAAGAAAGACTAACCCAATTTGTCTCGACGACCACTCTGCTCGACCGAAAAGGCGTAACAAAACAACCCAAAACGATTAAAACAATGCGCTATGGGGACCAGAGGCTTCTCTGTCGAGAACTCGAGACATTCGCAGCAACATTATGAACGGTCATTTGTTCCTCGGATAAAATCTCGCGCGATATGAATATTCCATAGCAGGCCGGGATCCATAATGAAAGAAGCACGCATCGCACTGTATCACTCGTTCTACATCCGAAACTAATAGAAGTAAGTTACTACTACTTGTACTTTGCATAATAATTAGAAGTGCCATATATTATTACTAGTATAGTACTTCGTAATACTAAAATTATTATGGTATTTCCCTTCCTTCACTTTTTGGGAGCCACACTCTCGAGGTTCGCCATTGCGATTGCAACTAGATCCCCCGAGCGATGGGAGAGCGAGTCACTCGTTTGTGATCCTGAATGACATTCGCCAAAACAGCATTCGGGACCATAAATGTGAGCAACAACGAGAATGAGAACGATAACGATGAAGAGAAGCCCGACACCTGGAAGACAGTTCGGTGTTTGCTTGCTGCTGAACCTTCAACCAGACAACGGTGAGTATTGTTGTTCTTTGATTGTTGAATCACATAATAACAGAGTGCGTGAAAGCAGAATCACAACGCTCTTCCATCTCCACAGGGAACAAACCTGTTCACGTGGGAAGGGTTAATATGCGGTTCCATAGAAATGCTCCAATCAATCAAACAGTGCGAGCAACAGTGGGAGGTGTGTCTCTCTCGTCAGAATCATTGCGACTTGCCGGGATACAATACTTTGGTGTTATGTGATGTGATGTGTTCTGGTTTGATCTGGTTTGATTTCATTTCATTACATTTTGGCGGCATGGTGCCTCGGCGATCACTTCTTCGGCACCATCTGTGGTAAGGTTTTTTATGCACTTGTGTGTGAATTTGTGTGTGTGTTATCACTCCGAGAAACGTGCTGACAAGCACGAGTTTCTAGTTATCAAATACGTAAAACTTCGTAATGATCCACTGAAACGTTTGCTAAGAGACTGCGGTTCCCGTTCCGGTGGACCCATGATTACTTTGTTCGATCCAACAGAACACAACAGTGTAGTATTTGACTACTAGCTTGACGACTCTGAATTGGTTGAGGAAGCAATGGAAGGGTTCGATGTCTCTAGTGAGAGGTTTCGATCGATCTAATTGTTTGACCGGTGTTAACATGCTAATACAAAAACAAAAATATTAGTGTATGCAAAGTATTGGTGGAGTTGCAAGCAGTAGAGTGTATTCTAGCTAGCAGCCGGGTGCGGTCGTGTCCGATCCGAAAAGATACGAGACGAGACGATACGATCAAATCACTACCTAGGTCATTGCGTACAATCTACAGCACCCCAGAAATGAAGAGGAATGGATGGAAAATGTATTGGTTTGTGGACAAGGCAACGCAATGTTCCCGGAAGCCTTTTCGCTCCCAGGGCCTCTCCTGTTGCTCTCGTTCCTGCTCCTGCTCTTGCACATATGTCGATATCTATATTATGCACCTATGTTCCCGTCACCAGTTTCGTTCAATTGTCATCGGATCCCAGTCTTCTGCCTCTTCTTTAATTCATCTCTTTGCATTCCATTCCATTCCATCGCATCGCATCGCATCGCATCGCATCGCATCTCGCAACATGCCATCCCAGTTCCCTTGTGCCTCGCGTTCTTGCAACAACTTCGCACGATACGGCACCGAGCAGCCCAATGGCACGACACGGCATGGTGGACGGGTTGGTGACAGAAACCACCACCGAGAGTCAACGTCTGCTCACCCTTCGATTTTGGCAGACTACCCGAAGTCGAATGACCCCGTATGTATATTGGAGGCGCGGCAGACAGTTCTAGATCAGACTACATTCTAATTGCATGCTCGTGCAAATGGAATTACAAATGCAAAAATTACAAAAATATATAATAGCATGCGTGTAGTGTTCGTGTGTGTGTGTGTGTGTGTGTAAGTGTTACAAAAAGTGCATCGTCCGCGTTCATACCCGCAGCAGCATTCTGGTACGGTACCAAACTCCGATTACGAGAATTCTGCTTCGTGTACCTTGACGTCTTCCGTGTCGGCATCGAGATCGACCACAGAGGCATCAACATCGGCATCAACACCGGCCTCGGATAGATCGGCCACCGGCGAGGATTTCTTGCCCTTGAGCCACAAGAATCCACTGTGCAGGAGCACCAAAAAGATCACCGACCCAATGGCGCTTCCAAAGGCAATCCCAAACACGGCCGCGTTTCCCGTCTTCTCGGGCTTGAGCTTGGAGACGGTGACCTTGTAGTCGATCACGGACCGGGCATCGCAGAGCCGGCAGTCAATGTCCGTATACCGCATCAGTTGGTCGACGCTCTGGTAGGTCAGTCCGAGTTCCAAGTCGCAGACCTCCGGTTCAATGGCACAGAAATACCGGTCCATGACGTTTACGCTCGAGTCCAGCGCGTCTTTCAAGCGAAAGCATGCTCCGGTGCGGGTCTTGCTGCAGTCGCACTCTTCGTGCACAAGGTCGATCTCAAAGCTCGCGGCATCGTCGTCGTCGTTCTCCCCCACTAGCTCGAGGCACTCGGCTACGGTGGCGACGCAAATGGCGCCGTCGCTCGTCACCGATCCCTCCACGTCCAGCGCATCCTTCTCCATCGCGCCGCCCTTGCAGCCGGTGTAGCGGGTGAGCGCCCCGCCCTCGTGGTAGTCGTGGTTCTTGTTGTCGTAGTTCAGGTCCTGCAGGATCGTGCAGCCGAAATTGGCATTGACGTACTGGCTCATGCTCTGGGAGGGCCGCACCCACGAATCGGGATCTGCGCAGGATCCGGGAGCAATGGCGCACTGGCGTGGGTGACCCAGCACGTGAGAGCCGCAGTGGCCAATGGGCGTCGATGGCACGCTGTTGCAGGTGGGATGGTCGATGATCACGTCCATCTCGATGGGATTGACAAAGTCGTAGGCGCAATCGTCCATTAGCAAAACGCACGAATCGTGGCGGCTGCCGCTCGATCGGCCCTGCACGTTGTCGTCGTCGCCATCGATGTTGCTGTCACCGATCTTGGGCTTTCGGCAGCCGGCTAGGGGAAGGAGAGAGATCTCGGTTTCTGCGAACGACATTCTTGTTGGTTGGGAGTGTTCTTGTTCTTATGATTACCACGTGGTACGTACGGGAATCTTATGTTTTGTTGCGTTTGTTCGGATCGAATGCGATGCGATGCGATGTGATGCAATGCAATGCGATCTACTCTGTTCTGTTCCGATTGCAATATTTGTCGGAGTCTCTTTGTGTAGATGTGAATACCGTGAGGTAAAGGAGTGACAATTGTTATCTCATATGTGCTGGATTGAAGTGTGACAAACGAACGACGCCAAAACCGAAGAAAATATGTGAAAAAAGAAGCTACGTTTCTTTTTTCTCTTCTAATCTCTCCCTTCAAGTTCTAACATACTTTCAAAAATTCACCAGCACATCTTCCAACGGCCGGAAAGTATCATTTTCTTTCGACGCATGCCAGGTATTTTTTATTTTTACAACGTAGATACCAGTGTGCAACTTAATTTTTCCCGTCTGCATCTTGTCGTCAACTCTATTGGCAACGGATACGATGCCGTACATGGGATACGACAACTGGTACTTGTATTTGAAGCACGTGCACCTATGGAGTCGAGGTGACTTTCAAGTCGTGCCACATAATATTATCTTACTCGGTTCGATGATTGATTCCTTCCGCGAGCAACTCCGTCGTTTTATCATGTCACACGACAGGTTGGAGTTGATGCGCCGTGCTAATACTCCTCGCAATACATTCACCATCATGTTAGATATCTTACCGTACAGAACATGTGGTTTGAGGTGTTTGATGCTACAAAAGGAACTCTAAACTTCTATTATTCAATAGTGCAAGTAAGATCTTACTGTCTACAGTATCAGGAGATTCATTCGGAAGGGTATGGCTGGACTGAATATAGCAGATCCATCCGGGATCCAAACACGAAACCGAGAGAGACCGAACCATCATCTGTGGACCATTGGTTTCTGGCTTCGGTTCCTTCCCTCCCAATCTTCCAGAAGAAAGGGGGAGTACGACCGCGACTGATCTTGTCCGTGTAAGCAATACCTAGAGGCAAGTCCTTGCTCACCAAAAGGAATAGATAGAGAGGAGGAATCGAATGTTCTACTAGGTAGGTAGTAGTCGAATAAAAGCGGTTCCGTCCTGTTTTGGACATGCGTCCTTCTGCCAATAGCAACGTTGCGAAATCAATGATAAATTGTTCCGAGAGGCATCTTGTTGTGATTTCGATATCGACCGCAACCCAACGGAGTCGTGAATATGCATCGAGAAAGGCTCGCGAGATTTTGCTTGGCGAATACAGTACCGTGGAAACTGCGATGAAACAGTGGGATTGTTGACATGTCTCCCGTCTCCTGCTAGGCTTGCGTTGCGCTGCCCTTTGGATGGATCATCGGTGCATATGATCATCGATGCATATAAATGGTGGTGTACTAGCTGCCTGCCTGCCTGTCTGCCTCCCTGCCTGCATCCCTGCTTGCCTGCCTATCTGACTGCTTCTCCAACTTCTTCCCCTGGCAGGAAGAATCAATCCTGTTTCTGGGGTTTCCCGGAGCCTTACACCAAAGTCCTTCGGTTTTCGATTGTTCATCCATATCCTTTCGCGTAAAAGTCTACGATTGCTGCAGCGTATTTATATCCAATAAGACAAGCCATTCGTCATCCAAGGGCCATTGCTTTTCAAATTTGCTCGAGCTTGCACGACTCCCAAATCGATCGATCGAGAAGCACCGACCCAGCAGGAATTGTCTTGTTTTGTGTTGCTCTGCTTTGTGTTGCGGTGTTCCTTCGTTCGTTCGTTCATTCATTCATTCATTCAATCACTCCTTCATTCGCTGCTCAGCCCGCGGTTTTGAACCGCGCTTCGCACGATCGACATCTCGCGTAGCGTCCCTTCAATCCCTTCTCTCGCTCCGCAGCCGAAAACGCCTCGAGGGGACCGTTCGAAAGGCATCCCGTGCAATACAGGTGCCTCACCGGTAGCAGCCGTTGTGGTTGTTGCTTCTGCTGTAATTGCTGCTCATTCTGTTTCTGTTTCTGCGATTGTCTCTGGGGCTGCTTCGGCGGTTGCCAGTTGAGTTGTCTCCGAGGTTCTTTGTGCTGCGATGTTTTCTGCGATTGCTGGCTCTGTGGTCCTCTCTGTCGTTGTCTCTGTGTTTGTTTGTGTGTTTCTCTCTGTAGTTGCCTTTTCAATTGGCTCTGCGGTTGTCTCTGCAATGTTTGTTGCTGCTTCTGTTTCTTCTTGTGTGTTTGGTTGCCAGTCCTCGGCGGATTGACTCCAAACTTCTCCCTCCAGTCTGCATTGCGTTCCTGTTGCAGGGATCGCTGCTCCCGCTCCCACTCGGCCTCTCGCTCGAGGTGGGCTTTCTGGTGCCGCTCGGCGTCTTTAACCCGGCTACACAGGCCTCCGAGCGAAAAGGAGCGGGGCCGCCGCTCGGGGGGAGCATGTTCCGCGCGAGACCGGGACGCGTCGGTCGTGATTGGGACCAATTCGCCCTGTATTTCGTCACAGTAATACTTTCGTTCCCCGTGCATCATCTGCTGCAGCGCCTGAGCCTGCTGCTGCTGCTTTCGTCGATCCTCCAGTGATCGCACAGTGACGTTTGCTGCTTGTTGTGGCTCCTTTCCCCGCCGTGCCTCGAGTCGCCTTCGGTATTCAGCCTGTTGCTCCCGAATGCGCTGCTCCCGGACCGAGGGCCCGAGTTGCCGGCGCTCCTCCAGCAGCTGCCGCCGTTGCTGCTGGGATCGGGCAATGCCGGGTCCTTGTGGCACGTGCGGTCGCCGTGATGGTGCTGAACGCTGCCGTGGCGGCGGCTGCGGTGGTGGGCGGGAGGCAGTAGTTGCGAGGGGGTCCTTGCGTTGTTGCTGCTGCTGCTGTTTTCGTTGTTTTTGTAGCTGATTTTGCCGGAGCCTCTTCCAGGCGGAATGGTCCCGCCGGGCCTGGGAATGAACCTTCCAGTTTTTGCACTCAGAGGCCGGAATGTCGCAGGCATAGCAGTAACAATTCTTGCAAAACTTGACATTGTCGGATCCGAACGAAAACGGGTGCACCACGCAGTCCTCCCGCGCGTGGGGAAAGTCCGAAAGGGGATTGTAGCCTCCCTGGGCACCGAGGATCTCGACTTCCTCCTCCTCATTGTTAATTTTGTTATTGTCATTGTTGTTGCTGCTACTGCTGTTGTTGCTTTCGTGGCGTTGTGTTTCCGGACGGAATGCACGGGTCGCACCGAGCGGCACCCGATACCCCAGTAGGAACGAGGGTTCTATCAACGGAGCTTCCACAACACGTACTTCGTCATCGTTGTCCGCTTTCTTAATACCGTTGGTGACGTCTCCTTCGTCCGGATCCATTTTTGCGACCGCAGCATCGCTGGCGCCGCTTGTACCGAGAAGCAACCGCTGTCCCGGAACGAGGGATTTCTTTACCGATGGAGCTTCTACGACTTGTACTTCGTCGTCGTTGTCTTCGTTATAGTCTTTATTGTTCTCGTTGGTGCTGTCGCCACCTTTTTCCCGATCCACGCGGGTGAGATCTTTCTCTGCCAACGGAACGTTCACTACTTTTATTTCGTCTTTCCTGTCTTGGAAATCATCATTCTTACCGTTGTCGTCGTCGTTGTCGTCGTTGCTGACGGTCCGCCTCCGCTTTTTGTCTCCTTTCTGGGTGGTGGGACAGTCAAAATGGTGGTGTTGCGATTGCTCGTAAGCCTCAAAATGATCCTCGTCGTCTTCCTCCCCCTCCTCCTCGCAAACCTGGTCGTTCTTTGGGGTTGTGCCGAGAGATCTGCGTCGCTTCCTACCGGTAGAAAGGGATGATGGGATCGAGGACGGCGGATCACGATGTTCGGGAATGCTAACGATGGCTCGATTCATTGTAAAGATGGTAGTTTTTCGTCACTTTGCTTTGGCCGAGGTTATTTTCTCTCGATGTTGGTATTTCCTGTGTTGCGTTTCCGGCTCGGTTCGGTTCTGAACGGCACTGCACCGTCTGTGGGACTGTTCTACCGTTATTCTTCTTAGTCTCGTCCACCAGCAACGAGGAATGGATCTTGCTTACTCGGGTGCCATAAAAAGAGCATCGTGTTTGAGAGGATTCTACGGTGGGAATGGCACATATCTTGCACTCATCGATATCAGTGCCGGTACAAGTAAGTTACTGTCGGGATGCAATGCATGGAACACCAGTTTTCTGTTCTCTTCGGCGATATCGAGATTGTTGAGGGATTCCATTCTTTTTCGAGTCTTACTGCACAAAATTTTATGTCGTGATACATAACGACGTTCGTTGGGTACGTACCAGGTTCAAGGTACACGTAGAGCTCTTTCGATAGGATACTATTAATAGTAACCTTAGTACGTCCTACTAGAACAGCAACCGTAATAAGGTTTACTACTACTAGTACTAAATTTCTTACTTGTACTTCGTTCTACTATTTTTGTTTTGAAATCCGAACAAGAAGCAGGATGTAACCTTAATCTTACCTAGAAGTAAGCGGTAGAAAAAAGTAACGACACTCAATATTTGTATTGATATGAATTTGATAGACTAGTGCTCCAATTGTTTCTTTTCATTGGGAAACTTACATGCATAAGTGAGAAACCGTATTTAAGAATTGAAGTAGATTGCCGATTTGCGTCGGAGCTGTGTAGCATTTCATAATAATGGTCTAAATCGTAATTAATTTTTTTTACATCAGTAAGGAACTCCACATTCAAAATACTAAAATCAAAATCTACAACTCATGTTTTTAGCAATGGAGAGAAGCAGATGAACAATCATCCAACCGACGGAATTTTTCGATCTTCTCTCCCAAGAAAAGGCCGAACCGGCACGAATCAAGTTTCCTGTAGTGTCCGTGTCCGTCCGTGAGACGGTCTCGTGTCGTGCAGTTTGCCGGAAGGTACGCCGCAATTGTGATTGCGGTGGATGACAACATTCTTACGTATATAACGAAAAACAATGTTGCGTGCGCTGATGGCAACCCGGCGTTGCTTAGAAGAGAAGAGCGGCGGAAGCAGCGGCGGCAACTCCAGCGGCAGCCATGGCAGACATGGAAGCGGCGGAAGACTTGACTCCCTTTGGTGCGGCTCCGGCGTAGTAGTCTCCGGTGGCGGCATCGTAGAGTCCTCCGACCATGGATGCCTCGACACCCATGCACGAGTAGGTGGATTCGAAGGCCTTCTTGACGGCGCTGAAGGAGGTAGTTCCGGAAACACCAACATTGACGTTGTCGGCAATGGTCTTGGCGGCGGCCTTGTCGCAGGCGGCAACGACGGGGAGAACGGAGGCGGCAAAGATGACTCCCTCGGCCTCGGACTTTTGGCTGTAGGCCTCGTTCTCCATCTTCCAAGCGTATCGGAGGGTTCCCTGGATGAGTGGGATGAGCATGAGGTTCTCGATCTTCTCCTTGTCGGCGCGGGCGGAGGCACACTGTCCGCCGAGGATCTTGGCCTGTCCGACGTTGAATGCGTCGAACATGGCGTTGTTGACAGCGGAGGTTCCGGCGGTGTCGTCTCCGAATTCACCACAGGTCTTGAAGTTGGAGCAACGCTTGTCGGCCAATGTATAAGCAAGCTTTCCGGATCCGGATCCGTCCGATCCCTCGAGGGATCCGGTGTAAAAGGCAACGGCCTCGTCCCAAGCGTGGACGGGATCGTCGTTGCAGTTGTCGATGGTGCAGTTCTCCTTGCAGTCGTCGAGGGCATCTTCCATCTCGCGGATCACGTACATCCAGACAACCATGTAGGCGGTGGCCTTCTTGATGATTTGTTCCCTTCCTTCGTATTGGTAGAGTCCAAAGTCGTTGTTGAAGTTGCTGAACTTTGTCTTCTCACCGGCAAAGGCGGCCAAGACGATTTGGTTGGCGTAGTCGTAGGCTCCGTAGTAGTCGTAAAACATCTTGTAGAACTTGTATGGGCAGTTCTCGCACTCATACATCTTGTTTTGGGCGGAGGTAGAGAATCCGGCCATGGATCGCTTGGCGACGTTGTTGGACAAAATGTTGTAGGTGTAGGCAACGCTGGTTCCGTCGATGTCGAGGTTTCCGGATTCGGCAAAGCATCCGGCGGTGTTGGGGCTGACGGCGGCACCGACCTGGCATCCGACGTAGTTTTTCTGGCTGTCGGAGGTTTGGTATTGAACTGCAAGAGTAGTGGCTCCGGCGGCGTTGTCTTCATAGGCCTTTCCGGCGACTTGGTTTCCGTCTGTGTTCTTTCCCATAATGACTGTTCCCTTGGGGACATTGGCGGTCAATGGGGTAGAAAGGGTAACCTCGGCAACGGATTTGGAGTAAGCACCCTCGGAGTAGATCTTGAGGGCGTTGGCGTAGGACTCCGAAGTGGCAAGGGCCAATTGTTCTTCCATTGCTTCTTGATCCAAGTCAATAGCATTCTGCAGAATTCGAATGAATTCGGTAAAAGATATCGAAGATGATGTCAGCGAAATTCAGCACATCAATGAATTGTCGAACCGTTGTCGACGGCCAACATCAACACTGAGTCGCATGATATAACTGGACCGATGCGTCAAAAAGATATGCAATTGGCATATTGTATCAGCAGTTCTCCAAGTCAACTACAGCTGGTGACCCTGATCCGCAATCGCGAGTCGGTGTATCTTTCGAGAACACTATCCGATTTTTGCACAGGTGCCTTCGGATGAAAAAAAAAGATAATATGATATTAGTATTACTCACGTGATCGGTGACCTGGGAGGCGGGTTCGTATCCTCCGATGCGTTCGTAGGAGAGACGACGGCTGTCGGCGGCCGAGAAGGAGGTCGATGCCAAAAAGACAAGAGCAGAGGCGGCTTTGCTGAAGGAAACCATGTTGGATAGTACTACTGTTTGTTTTTTTGGGGGTGGATTGCAATTTTGTGATTTGCCAGATTGAGAATTGTGTTCTCAGTATCAAGTTTAGGATTTTTTTGGATTTTAGGTCCATTCTGCACAAAAAACAACGCAACCACTCCTACGATAACATCGTTGTTATGTGCGGTTTTGAAGCATGTTGCGTTGCCGGAAGATGAGATGGAGAAAATCCATTGCCCGCGCGCATCTGGATCATGTCGCCATCACATCATCAATCCGGGATCGTGACGCCCATTTGAAAGCGCGTGCACAAAACTAACGTTGACTAAGGTTTCCACGAGGAAGCGTGGATCGATTGATGCATTCTCGATTCGGTTTCATACCGGTAGAGAAAGATATGGCGACCGTTGACCACCGCTTGATGGGACGCATGAACCGAAGACTAGCATGCGGCAGGTCCTGTGTCCGAGTTTTTCTTTCACAGATCGAATGACTTTTGATGGCTGAGAACAATTCATGGAAAGCGTCTCATGGATGTCCATGTCGTTCACACTTCTGACACATGCTGGAGAATCAACCTTACACTCCTCAGCAGTATGATATTTAATTTTTGTCAGTTTATGGATAAATTGTTTTAGAAATGGGTCTACAATCTTAGGAGTGGTATGCAACCCATGCCGAGCGCGTGTCCTAAAAATTGTTGATGTTTTTATGCTGGCGCTATTTTGAGAATACGAGTACAGTGATACGGAGTGGAAGTAAGGTTAACAACACACTTCATTTCGTTATACGTACGTCGTACGTACGTAACGCTTCATTAATCATTAATTAAGTACTTGACCTAGAGAACCTGTAGAGAACAAGGATCCTACTCTTCTACGGTAAGGCTAAGTTTTTACCTTCCCTGGTACAAAAGACCCTCAACTCGACCCTGATGTTCCAGGCGCTATTGAAATTTTCTTCCAAAACATGACGGAGTCTCGGATTTACTTCTTGTAACTTGTAAGGTTAAATCTTACTCGGAATTGTTTGAAGACACATCAAGTAATATACCGTACGGTGTTGGGTAAGTTAAGGTTACTCGTCTTGCAATACATCACGTCTAGATGTCTTCTGGTGAACTTCTGACGAGCATTCCCGTTTGCTTGATCCTTTCTGCCTCTCTCAAGGCTACGGTAAGTAAGGTTTACCCGTACTATGAAAAGGAAAGGAGAAACCGAGACTCCCAGTAGATCCAAGGCGAACTTTTTGCGTGCTCCTAAAAATAACAGGAGGAATGCGAAGTAATCGTAATATCAAAACTCATCACCATTTACACGTAAGGTTACTGCGCAGTGCCCCCTCCTGTCATGTTAATAATGAATTGCGTACCGCATCGTATTTGTACGGTACAAATGCATCATCATCTGTGACGAGCATTCCGTGATCCTTCTGCCTCCGAAATCTATGTTGGTGGACAACGGAAATCCCGAGACTTCAAACGACCCACCCGACGAACTTTTTGAGATCTCCAAATTACTAAGAACATGAGAACTAGCATAATCGCCATCCGCTGGGCAGTGCCCTTCAACGGTCAAGTTCCATATACGGTAGAGAGATGTTCCAATCAAATTACGGAACGCAGAAGAAACACCGGTATGCACCTGTGCCATTGTGTTCTCTAGGCATAATCATCTGCCGTCGTACGCGACATGAATCCTTAGGGAAGACGGGTACAATTATGACAAGTTATATAAGGACACAAACAAAACGAGAAGAAGACGAGACGAGACGAGACGAAACTGCCGAAAAATCAAAGCGTTTGCGGATAGTCTACAACCGGTTCTTACAATAAGTATATGGTAGTGGAATGCCGTTGGTGCGCTAGGAACCGCCACAGCGATTCATTTTGATTAAGCGGCAACCGTTTCCTCGACACCATTGGCGTTAGCGGCAAGGCCCTGGGCCTCGCGGGCGAGCTCGGCGAGCTTCCTTGACACCCTCCGAGAGATCGTCGTAGGCAAAGAGTCCCGATCCGGCAATGAAGCAGTTGGCTCCTGCGGAAGCGCAGGCACCGATGGTTTCCTTGGTAGCCTTGATGCCCCCATCGACCTCGATGTCCACGTCGAGGCCGCGATCGACGATCCACCCCCGGATCTTGGCAATCTTGTCCGTCATGGTGGGGATGTAGGCCTGTCCACCAAAGCCGGGGTTGACCGTCATGACCAGCACGTGGTCCACCATGTCCAGGACATTCTCGATCATTTCCGCGGGCGTGTGGGGGTTGAGGGCAACCGAGGGAGATCCGCCGGCGGCACGGATGCGGCCCAGGGCCCTGTGCAGGTGGGTGCAGGCTTCGACGTGGACAATCACAACGCCGGGTTCCCCGTTCGGTCCCTTGGTCACCTCCACGAATTCCTCGAGCATAGCGTCGGTGCATCGCTCGGAGACCATGAGCTGCGTCTCGAAGGGGAGGTCCGTGTACTTGCGGCACCAGCGAATGGTCTCGGGTCCGAACGTCAGGTTGGGAACAAAGTTTCCGTCCATTACGTCGAACTGGATGCGGTGGCACCCGGCCTCCTCCAGGCGCTTGCAGTCGGCTCCGAGCTTTCCGAAATCGGCGGGCAGGACCGATGGGATGATCTGTTTGCTCGGATCGGGACCGTGAAAGCACGAGAAAAAAGAAATGAGCGATTGACAATGGATGTATCGCGCATCACAATCATGGCAAAGAACAGGCGAGCGATGATGGTAGTGGTCAGAACTGGTCGTTTCAATCCGATTCACAGCCAAAATCTACAATCAACCTTGTCGGGTCAAATGATATGCACGGGGTGCCTACCTGGACTTCCCGGGGGTTGCCATAGACATTCAATGACGTCGAGCTACCAACACTGGCGCGAGAAGTGGGCTGCAGCGAATGATTCAACAACAGGAAATAAGGATGCGATGATGCGATGATGGAAGGAACCGACAGAGATCACGTCGTAGTTAGTGGAGGAGAAAACATGGTAGAATGGAGGAAAGGCGAGTGAGATTCTAAGAGTCCTGATTTCATTCATTCCAAATCATCATCGCAAAGCTCCCTGCACTTACCGCAAAGGCGCTGGCCGATGGAAGGGCTACTCCGAGGACGATTGCCGCTTTGACGAGAGATTTCATGATGCAGTCAACGTATTACAACACAATTGCTCCAAAAAATATGATTTCATGCCGTGACTCCTCGATCCTCTGTGATTCCGGCATCCGTCCACGATGGAAGTCACGACGGCTGGGGATTCTAAGACTATTGCGGAAAAACCTTTCCCAGTCCTTCCCGCCGACCTGGTGATCGGATGACGTACTTTCCATTCGTACGTCTAATTGCGCCCACCGGAAACAGAAACAGAAACAGATTTGGAATCATCAAAAAATCATCATCATCATCATCATCACCACCACTGGGCTAATCCTCGCCGACTGTTTCGTTTCTGGATTGCAACTCCGTATTCCTTCGAGGCCATCATCCAACCGATGGTTACTACGTATCATACTCCCTTTTTGTCTCGAGGAACCATCTGCACTGGGGCAGCTCGACCCGGTCTCGGCACACGTTTTGGATCCCCAACGAGCGAGAGACGTGAGGGACTCGTTGTCGGCATCAGTCGTGCACGCAAGCAACACACGTTTCGCCATCCACGTCTAGTTTGGACCAATGAAATCACATCTTTTTTCGCGCCGGGCGACTCGATTTGGTGAGGCACGAGGACCTACTTTTTCGCAACGACGCGCGACAGACACCGCACTTTGCCAGCAGGCTCCACGCATGGGAATTCCACAGCGAAAGATCGCATCACCTTCACCTATAGCGTGATCTTTGTCCGAAAAAGGCATTTTTGGAGGACGAACCGAATGAAATGACGGGACCCATCGGCGAAAGGCTTCGGAACACCCTCCGTGCTTTGTCCTTCTCCTTTGGAGTCACCCGGTAGTGCCATAAAATCGAGTTGTTCCGATTTCCAACAGCGCCATCTATCAAAAGAAAAGAAATACGTTTCACTAATACACCCAGCATGTCGCGTATCTCCAGAATTCTATTTGCGTGTGCCGCCGTCTGCGCGGATAGCGTTCGCGATGCCGCTGCCTTCACCCAACCTTCGACACCACTGGTATCGTCGCCGATGCGTGCTCCCGCTGCGGCGCAGCGCATCATCGAAAGTCGCCTTTCGGTCGGGAATGCAATTCATCTTTATGAGGAAGCGGCTGTGACGCTGGAAGACCAGCTCGTGTACTTTTCCACGATCGAGAACGATGACACGCGACGAAACGATTTCGAGGCATTCGTGACCGGCCGGTTGCGGGAAGAAATCGTCGCCACGCAGTCGCAGTCGCAGTCCACCGTGGAGCGACTCAGGCTCAAGAGTCTGGATTTCGTCAAGGAGATGGATGTGACCATTCTGAAACTTGGTCAGGCGGCACAGGATCGGGCCTGGGACCGCCACGTGACGTCGGGATTCCCAAGGGAGGGCGGGAACAGCAACGACATCTGGCCCTACGTCGACATGCTTATCCAATTCAAGCTGCTGATATCCAACATGGAGCGAGCGTCGCGAAATAAGGAAACTGCTGCCCCGGAAAGGAAGGGATGCAAGTGCACGGGATGCCCCGGACAGGGATCTTGCAAGGACGGGAAACGAAAGGCGCCGAAGCCCGATCTGTAAGAAAGAAAGGAAGGGTTTTCCAACTGTTTTCCACGTTTGTACCGTAGCGTAGATACTTGATTCGAGACAATAGGGATATATTACTATATTATAATAAATTATATTAATACATAGTATATCATATTAGATTCATGTAACAATATACCGTACTTGCAATCAAGAACTCATGATGCGTAGGATCTGCGAGCCACCCAAGTGTTTGGAGGCTGCAATTTGGCGAACGCTACTACTAGTTGTACGACTTGGAATTAGTTTAACGGTGTTGTATCGAACGGATTAACTCTTCGTTCCAAACTTTCGCGAGATGTTTGTACTATTTTTTTTGTGAGAGAAAGCGAATCATCACACCAAGAACGTGTTGTTGTCTGGTATCGTAGTACCTACTGCTAGTAAAATACGACGAGGAAGAACTTCGTACTTCCAATATTGAATATGGAGTAAATTATTTTGCTATTACTATTGAACGGTGCTAGTAGTGGTAGCAGAAGAAGGGTCGTACTATTCTCCTCAATTCTATATGATATCTGACACAACAAAGAATTACGAGTAGATGGCAAATGTTGCCACTGATCTTTTGAGATGAAAAGATGTAAATCAACAACCAAAAAGCTGGTGAAACACTCCTACTACTACTACTAGTTGATGTAAACAAGAATGTTCAGAATCATACTAGTGTTATACTACTTACTGACAGTGGTGAACTTATTCTAAATAATATGTGAGGCCAGTGATTGAAAAAAACGTTTCAAATGTGAGACCAATGATTGAAGAAAAAGTTTCGAAATCAGTCACGTTTCATCCGAGAGGCCTCTAGTGAAAAAAATTGGACCAGACAGCAATAGCCACCAGTAAGAAAGAAGTCATCTCCTAGTAATATGCATGAATCAAAACCAATAGTAGTATCCCACTTACAAAGTTTTTTCTCAACACCATGAAAGCAAATAATTCAACTTTATTGTTGAACTCTGTACCCTCAACATAAAGAATGAATAAAATTTCAGACTTTTCTGGAGCTCGTGCCTTCCTGGAAAACAAACGTCTTCCTTGCTGTTCAGCAGAAACCCCTCTCTCACCCAACTACAATAGGAGTAAATTGGTGCTTGTTGTCTTCAGAATACTACCTCTGGTCCAAAATACTGTGGCGTTGCCTACGCAAAAATACATTCAAGACGGTCCTGTATTTTGGACCAGAGGTAGTACTACTACGGTAGTAGTACTATTTGTCAACCACCATGTTCTTGTTCTCCTCTCCCACACAAAGAGTCGCTACTGGTTGTAGAATTAGTAGTCTTCAATAGTGTACGTTCAGGTGCATCACTTCCTGCAGCAGCATTAGCAAGAATTTAAAGCAGTACCTCCCATAATTCTAATAGTAGCAGTAGTACTACTACTACTACCAGCACCACCACCAGTGCTTCTTTGTAGTAGTACTAGCGAATCTTTCTTTGACACAAATTCAATCATTTGACGACAAACGTTCAAGATGCTATACCAGCACTCTAGTAGTCTGACTATTATCATTCTTTGCCACCATTTGATGCATTGTCAAGAGATTCACCTTGTTATGGTGATTTGCTATGGACGAGGAGGGTTGTGCTGGGTTCCGGAGTAGGGATAGTAATACTACTACTCTACTATGAATACTAGCATAATACTTCGTAACCTTACTACGTAATATGATTACGAAGTACTATTTTTGTTACTACTAGTAAGGTTACTGTACGATTTGACTAAAGTTACTGTATGATAATCTTAACCTTACGAGTAATTACGAAGCACTTCGTAATGTGACGGGTAACCTTAACCCCACCGTACGTTCTCGTGGTATCGTAGTCCAGTTTCGGTGGAAAGCCAAAAAAAGACAGACTCATGCAACGGCTAGCAAAGAACGAAAATTCGGTACAACTTTTCTACCGACTAACCTCACCTAGCTTTACGAATACCAAGCATCATGTTGGGGGGTATCAGTTCTGAGAAGGTTTCAACAAATGAGACGCTAAGGCATGAGTTTGGCACGGGTGCGCCTTAATCTTGATTCGCTTTTTCATTGAAATGTCAAGATTTCAAGTAAGCTCAAATATTATTGCCTTCAAAGGGCAATATTATTCATTGATGTTCCTCACGATCATGGCAAGCGCGTGCCTTCCACAATCCGGCAAAAACCTGCTTGGACGGGATCCATCCACAAACATTTTGCCCAAAGTTCGCGATTTGTCGGAAAGAAGAATCACGTACGTACGTGGTACGCCATCACGACAAGTTGAAAATCACTTATTGGCAAAGGATCCTCCTCCCAAAAATAACGAAACGTTTTTTCGTGGACTCCTGTAATCTAATCACTTTTTCTTCCCCCGCTCCGACTGTGGTTGCATGGAAAATCCCACGCAACGGGAGCAAAGTTTATGCTTAGCTCTACGCAAACGTCACAAAAGTACCACACGCCCACCATAGAAGTTCATCCACACTTGAGCACGATTTGAAATTTAGAAAGAGTTTGAAACCAGAAGAAAAGAACTTCTGTGTGTTTGTACCAAACCATGTCATCTGAGATTTCTGTTAACCATCATTCGGGAGATCACCGTGCGATGCAGCATGAAGCTCCTTTGCAGGAAATAGCACCAGCTCCTTCTGCAGAAACAGCTGGACATACTAGTAGCAATTCCACAGCACAGCCCCCACAAGGATTGACTTCGCTAGCCACAACAGTCACGGCTGCACAGGCGGCAGCTGCAGCGATGGCTGCGGGACGAGACATGAAAAACTTTTCGGATATGGAGATCAATGAGCTATTAGGACTTATACCCGATGAGTATACCGCGCAACAGGAAGCAGAAGAGGCAGCAGCAACCGCCGCTGCGAATGCTGCTTCAGCACTTGGAAAAGGCGTGCATCACAACGTGACTGTAACCTCTCCGTCGGTCCCTTCAAATATTGGCCAAATTCCCAACAACGGAACAGCGACAAAACACCATAATAGTGGAACGAATACAAGTGCTTCACAGGAGGCTCAAATTGCTGCTCAAGAAGCCGAGCTCCGATCGCAAAGGAAGCGAAGTCGCGAAAAACAACGTCGAAATGACGTAAACAAGCAGTTTGCGGAGCTGACCGAGGTGCTTAAGACTATTGAACGAGAAGCCCAGGAAATCGGACGGAAAGATGACGCATACGGAAGTGTCTCAACTATGATGGCCATTGCCGCTACCACTGGGCCAACCAACCGTGTTGATCTCATTGCGAGGACAATCGTGCATCTGGAACGCCTGAACCGCACAGCGAAGAAGCAGCGAGCTGAAATCGCCAATCTACAAGAACAACTAGAACGGACGAAAAAGGCTGGAGAGGATATGGCTGAAAGGCTCAAGGACCTCATGTTTACCCAACAAAGACAATTCAGTGCACCGCCCTTCCCTACCTACCAAAATTTGACAACATCAGCGGCGACCACAGCCTCTGCACCCGCAGTATCGGCACCAACCTCCTCTCATGTCCCTACTACGAACACTGCTCCGCAACAAACCGTCACTCAACAACAGGTAAGAATCATACGACAATAATTGTCGAACTATGCAGGATTCGATAAGATGTTTCATCTGTTGGTGTTCTGATTGTACCTTAATCGTATACTTCCTCCATTCGTACACGCAGATGCCAATGATGATGATGCCCGTAATGATGCCCCCTCAAACGACACGGGCTCCCGGCTCCTCGAGCGGAACACAACAGCAGCCCCAGCATCAATTCATGATGGTGATGCCCCATCCGGGATCTCAAATGGCCATGCCTGGACAGCCGTTTCGACAAATGATGCAACCCGTGGCGACAGTGCAGCAACCGCAGCAGCCAGCCTCGCACGCGGTTCCGCCGCCGGTTCCACAAGCAGTCCAGCAACCGGTCACCCAACAGCAGACCTATGTCTCGCAGCAACTGCAGCAGCAACAGTCACAGCCACAACAAATCACGCCTGCTACTCAGGATCTGAGGGGACAGGGAAATTCTAGCACGGGTGAGAATCCTTGCACACGCAGCATGAAACGAGACTTTACGGAGCCGTCGGTGATACACCAAACTTCTGTAGGGAAAATAGAAGAGAGGCGAAGGCAGAGGAAGAGATTGTTGGGATCAACCTTTTCACTGCGCAATCGAACGCCCAATTAGAGTTCAATTTATATTCTACACATTAACATGTACACAACAAATACAAATTGTCACGAGACAATTGAGACCGCTTTGCATCTTGATAAGATGTTTAACTAAAACTTTTCCATACGTAAAACAATGTTTGGACTACCGGTACTACCATAGGTTCAACTATTGGACTTTTTCAACCAGTCAAGGAGATGTCTTCCAACGAGTCCACTACTCTTATCGCGCCTAGCCAAACGTCAACACTCAAAAGGCCTATCGGAGTTACACGGGGAAGAAATCAGCGAAATTCTCATGCGAAAGGTGGAACTGACGAGAGGACATCCGCGAGAGAGCGATGGTTATCTTACTGCTTTACTACGCAAATGCCAATTCCAGACCCAGTCACATTTTGATTCGCGATTAATCGTGGACTTAAATATGTCATCGCGAATCAGAAGACGACCTGTGATGTGCACGCACCGAGAGCATGGCGAACGGATGCAAGCAGGCACTCCGCTTGGACCATCCCAGGTGACTTCCATCCGATGTGCCGAATCCCATAATGAATCTTTTGTGTCGATTGAATAAAGAATTCCGTTACGCGTACGTTGTGTCAGCAAAATGAAGTTTCCTACAATCCGAGTAGTTACCTGCGATTAGATACGGCATAGTCTTCTTGGCTTGAAACATAGAACAATATTTTCGGAGTAAGTTTACACTACTCGTCTTTCTTTCATGTCATAGCGCAAAAATCACCTCGAATCACACCAAAGTATCGCGAAGAATAGAAAGAACGAAGAAAACGAAGATGCCAATGGTCACCAAGTTTGCCCTTTTGAATTTGTTCTCGAGTCCTGCCTATGGATTTGTTCGCCTTGCAGGGTGTCTCGTCGTTCACCACTCGTTGTTCCCCATCTCAGAGCGCCCCGGATCCGGAGAGCCAACGCACACAAAAACGACGGCGACGGCGGCGACGACGACGACCAGCGTTGGGTCTTCCCAGTCCGAGTGCTCCGGTTGTCCAAATTTAGAGCGGTGCGGAGGTGATCCCAACCGCAACTTTCAGGACAAGTTCAATGGGAACGAGGGATCTGCCCTGCAGTCGTGTTCTTCATCACAACTCGAGCTCATGGTCAAGACACTCGAATGGTAGAAGGGAAGAAACCAAAGCACAGACTTGTTGCTTCTTTCAATTTCGGCGAAAGTGGTTACCGATCGAGGTCCACAAATACGAAGCCGACCACGACGTCGGCAAGTATCCACTCCGGACTATTCAGTGTTGGATGCAGATATTGCTCACACAGATTTGCAGGAGTTCCTGCAGTCCACAATTTTCTGTCACGCGTACTTGTTGTAAATTATAAACTGTTATAGTATTATCCAATATTCCAATGACCTTGATTTCCCATGCAAACGATCGAAGTTTTGCTTTGTAGGACCATTCTCGGGAAGACAACCCTATCGCGACTCAGGTATACATTGGTTGCGTCCTATCTCTTTGCTTCATCACTAGGTGACCTCGTAGTTGCGTGATAGTTTTGTTATTGAAAAGCTTATGTTCTAGAGGAACAGGAATGAAATAATTGAATTATTTTACAGATATTTTATTGAGTCCTTCTTTCGGAACCTCTTGTCAATCACAATGGGCAGAGTCCTTTTCCTGGGAGATCCTGGATTACGAATGACCGAAAAACTACGCTACCTGATTGGCGGCATTTGTGTCGATGGATCGGATCCATCGTCGCATCACACCGAATGCCACCAGAGCATTCGCGTTTTCCAATACCGAATGTCCACAGTCCACTTCCAGCGAGGTCCTCGTTTGTGGGGTCTCCTAGCATCCACAGGAACTCGAGCAGATCTCGATTGAAGGTGGAGGTTCGATGCCCCATTCCGGTGAACGGTTTCGTTCTTCCGAGTATCACGTCGTCGTCTTGGGTATCGACAAGAGGAAGGGCAACCACACTAAAGAACGACGTGAGGATGTCTAATGCAACGAATTCCGAATGGCTCATGGTCTCGATAAAGAATATTCAGTTGACGGAATTTGAATTTCTCGTTGGTACCTCCGAAAAGAATGTTCAGTGATTCGAAATAGCAACGCGGTCGCTTATTCAAACTTTGGACTAGTAGTAATGTTAGGTTGCTATTGAGGAATCGTTTGTTGCCGGTGCTTCTATTGGAATCCGATCACAAAACAAAGAATGGGACGTTGCAATCGAGTTGGACTCGGTTTGCTCCCTCGAGACGAGATATTTTCTCTTGGAAGATAAGGTTTACCTCGTCGGAAATCGAAACTCCCTCCAGCATAATATGTACGGATACCGGTACTGTTATTCGAATTGCATTCCGCTACCGCATCGCATGTTGCGTGCGAAATCTTTAATCGTATTCCTGTCACGGTTCACACGCAATCCAACGCCAGCGAGCCTTGCATTCCGACTTGCTGGTGCTCGGATTTTTCCCATGCTTGTGCTTGATTGATTGATTGAGAACGTAAGTTACTCGTAATCTTTCGTTCTCATACGCACGTTCGTATCCGAGTTTCCAATTTTATTGAAACGGGTAAGTTACCGGTATATTCGCGACACCGGCAAAAAATCTGTCTCTCGCTCGACTACACGTACCGGTAAGGTTTACGGTACGAGTAAGGGTACCAACCAATACTCGGCCCGACTCAATCCGCGACCATTGTTTTTTGTGAAGTTTTCGGATGAATGAGAGAGGAGTCAGTCGTGAACCAAGTGGCGCATCTTGTGATGCCAAGAATCCTGCGCGGCACGCGTTTCCCACATGGTTTCCACGCAGCGAATGACGTAGTACGGTAGTCCAAGATTTTGAACATAAGCATAACCTTACCGTAATTTACCGTTTGGTATGGTAAGCCTCTGTCTCATTTTTGTCCATTCCATTCGATACGAAAATCCGGGATGGACGATCCAAACACTCCATTTGCGCACAAGTGTTTGCACCGTATCCGGTACGGTAAGATTACATTCTCGATTCCCGCTCTGTTCTGACGACCGAGTGAGTGGGTTCTCGAGAGAAACACGTGACAACGTGGGATCGCTCTTCGTAAGGAGCAAGAAAGGGAAAGAGGTACTTACACTACTAGCTACCAGGTATTACTAGATCGATTCCGCTCGAGGGTTGAAAGAAAACGAAGTTCCGCGGACAAACGAGAACCCATGGCAACGCGGAGAGACACAAAAGCAATCCAAGCCAAGCTAAATCAAATCAAGCCAAACTTCTCCACTACGATGTACTCGTCTCGTTTCGTAGCTCTGGCCTCGTTTCTGTCGTTATATCTCGCAGGAACGAGTGAGGTCTCCGCGTGGGTGCAACCCGTCGCGAACCAAAATGCACCCCATCACGCTGGAATCTCATCGTTGTCACGCAGCCGTGTCGCTGCTGCCGGAACGATCCTCTGCTCAACGCTCGAGGACGCCACCGAGGCGCCGTTGCCCGAACCACCATTTACGACCAAACAAGAGAAGAACGAAGAACCGGTTTTGTTGTGTTCAGTTCCCCTGCCAGCACTCAGGTACACGGTCCCCGGAACCAAGCGCGGCTGGAAGGAAAACGGCGTGTGGATGGACGAGGACGGTCCGCGGAACGGACCCCCCCAGAATTTCTGGAGGCAAATGGGCGACGAGCGGCTCCATGAGGGGGACACACAGCTGGTGAAGGACCTCTTGCAGCTCGCAAACTTTCGGAAGGACGATTCGCTCTCGTCCTCGTCCTCGTCGACCAGCGATGCCACAGCAATCGAGGACATGGTGAGCGGCATGGCCGAGAAACTCGAGCGGACCAACTCCATCCGGATTCCGTCCCTCAACCGGTTGCAGTTCGGGGACTGGGCTCCCATTGTCCGGGGCGGCAGGGTCGTGGCTACGGGCGACAACGATGAAGACGGCGAAACTGTTTCCGTTCCGTATTTGTTCCGCATCCGGCGCACCGCCGGGCAAAGACTCGCTCCAAAAACACCCTACGGGACCTTTGACGAGCACCTGGAACCCGACGAAGAAGTTAGCGTCCTAGAGCTGTCCGGGAACAACGGCGAGATTGTTGCTTCGGGAACGGCCCGGGCAGCGGGAGAAAAGCACGAACGCCGCAGAGTGGAGGGCTATCTCCATCCCCGGGACGGTGAGCTGCGCCTCGGCGGCATAACATACGTCACAAAGTACGTCTTGATCATGCGCGAGACTCCCAAACGGGGCGAAGATGTTGGAGAGGAACTAATCAAAGGTCCCGTGACGGAGGTCTGGATGAGGGTCGACAACAATGACGGCTCGATATAAGCGGTAAGTGAGTGAGTGAGTGAGCGGGTGAGTGTTGTGTTCGCTGTATCTCGGAATGCGTTGCAGCAAAATGGTTCCGAGGCAACACAGCGACAACGGCACTGTGAGGTACAACAGATTCAGAGTCACAACGACACAATACCGACAGAGCCTCCTCGCTCTTCCCGGCAAATCAACACAGTTCCAACCTCCCATTCACACCATCAGTTGACGCAACCATCCTTGTCACTCGAATGAGCTCCATGCAGAAGCTGATCTACAGTTCTCAGTACTGGTACGGATACTCAACTGCAAGCACCGCACACAATCAAGCCGACAGGAAGGGTTGTTAACTTGCAAATCATGACATCTAATAGTACAAATGCCGTAAGGTACCTTCCATAAATAATAAGGATAAGAAGAATGAATAAATAATCATCGCCAACTGATAACCTTACCGTATTACGGTAAGATTCTTACATCGTTGTCATCGATTGATGGTTCTAAAAAATACGAAGTAAGGTTAACCTTACTTCGTATTAGTAGTCACCTAACCTTAATCTACTTGTACGCGACTACGGTATTTTTCGTGTAAAAGAGTCTCTGTTCTATGACACGTGTGGTGCCAATCGGTCGAGACTAGCGTCGGAAAGTTATTCAACCGACGCTTCCTCTACTTAAAGGAATCTTTTAAGTTACATAGGAAGTCCAATGTTCAACGACAACCTTTCAGTTGGAGTGTATTCAACCCTCAAATATTCCTAGTTTTTAGTATGTGTGTCACACAGTAATTGATCCAAATGCCGATGTATTTGAAAATACTGTTTTTAATGAAATCACACAATTAGGCTAAGGGCAATATCATAACACTCTAGCCACGACTGATCTTTATTTAGATATCGATCGTGTTTAGTTCGCGAATCATTGGAATCTTTGGGATTAGCTAGATTGGAGAGAAAATAAATAAAGACAAAATTCGAATTCACTACTACGTGGACGTCTTGCAATGTTGTATGCAATTATGTATGCATTTGTAGACAAGAGAGGCAGAACTCCAAAACGCTACACGTACTCACAACCCTCCTAATTTTTTCAAAACACCTTTATTGCCGGAAAACTATCACTTCGAGGTAGTACGAGTAAGGAGAAGACTGTTGATGGTTCCATTCCTGCGTTCTTGTTCTGGGGCAGAGCAGCGGTGCGAAAACAAAATCAATCACCATGGGATTCTTTTTCGATACCTTTGGCTTCGAGGAAGACGGGGAGACGCAGGAACGGTTGCTGAAGATGGCAACCTTTCGGCAGTCTCCCTCGAAGCATGCATCCTACTATCGAGAGCGATGCGACTTCAGGCTTGCAGACGGCAGGATCCTGACCGCGGGCATCTTTTCGATCCCCTCCGTCGCCGAGCTTCGAGCACAAGCAGGCGCATTTGCAAGGGAGTTCGCATCCTCCAATACCACTAGCAGCAGCGGCAGCAGCAGCTCCAGCAACAACCAAAGCGTACCTCCAACCTTTGCCATTGCGGTGCGGAACATGGTGGGGGAGTCACGATCGCTCCACACTACAACCACCGCCACCACTTCTGCCACTGCTTACACCACCGTCACCCAAAGCGCAGGGGACGTCCCGCAGCGACAGCAACAGGGACAGCAACAGGGACAGCAACAGCGACAGCAACAGCGACAGCAACAGGGACAGCCTGCGGTGGTAGTACAAGCCGCGAGCCAGTTCAATTGTTTGGAATTCCCGACCCCCTACACCATACCCGAAGACGGAATCTCTGACTACATCCGCGATCGCACCCAGGGACCGGCTTGTGCCATAGCTTGCGCCGCGGGTACTGCCTACCGAAACTACCTGGTACTGGCGTCGCTCTCGCCCAACCGATCGATGCTCACCACCACGCCGCTGCAGCGCGGTCAGGATGCGCAGCTCTGCCAGCTCAACGGCCTCTCGGATGTGGAGGACTACCTCGAGCGGGAAACGGGTCTTGGGGTCACCCCCTGGACCGTCACCAATGGCTACATCGAGTCCAGCAAGGAACTTCTGGGCCCGCTGAACGAACACCTTTCGGGGCCCGGCGGTGGTGCCCTCCGGGAAGAACTGATAGCCCGGCTCCGCATCGGAGTGCAAGAGGACACGACCGTCACGGACGATCCCACCTTTCGCACCAAGGTCACGCAGGCCTACGCTTCTGCCGTGTCGATCGGCTACTCGAAAGTCTCGGCGGACAACTGGGAAGCCCTTGGGCGCATCGTGCTGGACGCCGCCTACGAAGCGACGCTGCTGACGGCGGTGCTGCAAAGCAAGCCGGGAGCGCCGCCGCCCATCGTGTTGCTGACCAAGCTGGGGGGCGGGGTCTTTCAGAACAGAGTGGAATGGATCACGGCCGCTATGGAGCGGGCCATTCGGACCGTTGGAACATACGGAGTGGCGCTCGACGTACGGATCGTGCATTTTGGGAGCATCGAGGACGAGTATCGTTCCTTGGAAACGTAAAGCAAAACGACGCAAAGCGAAACGACGCAAAGCGACACGACGCGATGCGACACGACGCCACGCGGTGTGACGCCACGCTATGCGACGCGACGCAATGTGGTGTGGCGTGGCGTGACGCTTCGACACCGTTGGGAAGAAAGAAGAAGAAAACGAGCAAATAACTCTTACTCCAATTCATTTGCGGAACGACATCACGCAGGTTTGCCGTGGTCATCGTCACTGTCACTTTCACTCTTTCTTTCCAACCAGCTACAGGTTCATGGGGAGTTTTGACAATAACACAATGCTACGCTAAAGTTTTGACTGTAGCTTTCGCTCTGCTTGGTTCTACCTCCGCTGTCGAGCACGATACAGTACTCATTTTTTCCCCTTCCGACTCGAACGC
The DNA here is from genome assembly GCA_037355855.1 of Pseudo-nitzschia pungens. Taxonomy (NCBI): domain Eukaryota; phylum Bacillariophyta; class Bacillariophyceae; order Bacillariales; family Bacillariaceae; genus Pseudo-nitzschia; species Pseudo-nitzschia pungens. Next base: position 161,437 of record CM074764.1, on the reverse strand, counting down.
CGATTGGATGCAAACTGAGAAATCGCTGTCGGTGGCAGCACTTTTCTTCAGTCAATGAAGCATCAATTCGGTAATGCTTCGTTCGCCAACCAAGTCATTACAAGAAACGCTCGTTTCTTCACGAGTTTTTTCGCACAATCGAGTGTTTCCAAGAGTGAGGTTGTTCGGTATTATCTGCTATCCAGGAATTGATCGTCACTGATGCAATCTCCGGAACTTACAACATCTAAGAATTAACGACATTTAATTCAAAAATAACCTTTACGTCGAGAAGAATGGACATTCTTGTACTCATTATCGTTACAACGTATTCTTGGATTCAGCCGGAGCTCACTTTCTTCATTAAAAATTACTATCCTGTTTCGCTCATTCCTATCTCAAAACAATTAGTAGTGCCATGATCATGTTTCCTTAGCCGTTCGTGCTGTTGCCTGCTCGATTTCCAGGCGTAGCATTGCCGGCTGTCGAGTAAGCTTACCGTATCATACCGTACGAGTGCCGGTAGGTATGAATAGACCGGATCAAAAAATACTTCATAATGGAGGTCAGAAGACGCATGAGTAAGGTTATGTAAGGTTACCGCTAAGGTAAGTTGTACCTGGTAATTATTTACTACTACGTACTTAGTACTAGTGATTACTCGATTCGAATCGGAAATACAACATGCTTTACGGTAGGAACTCACTACACGTACACGTACGCTTACGTCTACACCCAAGAATAAGAACAACACAATCTTACTTATGGTATGAATACAGTACGGTAATTGTTTTTACTAACGGTCGGAATCTATCTAATTCTTGCATTCCCACTTGAAACGAAGGAATCGAATCAATCATCGGTTTTCGTCGACAAACTCGTGCCAGACGACGGGGACGCGGGTAGGCCACGGGACAAGATCAGATGTTTTGCGGTTCGTCTTGTGTACCAAGCAAACAATGACACCTCTTCCGCAATTTGTGCAAATCTGGCGTAGAAACGGAACAATTTTGAATGGTGCTCGGCGTTTATCATAAATATTACACACTCACAACAGGAGCGTGCAGGGCCCTTCGATTCGAACAAACAGATGGACGACCCAACTAGTGTCTCAGGTACGGAACATCATCATGCCATCCATGTATTGTTCCACTATTGAACGCAATAAACATCAGGCTGCTTGCACGAATGGCACATCGCTGCTGCATGATAAACATGCATGTCTTGCCTTCCAATGAATGAATCCCAGATTCTTCTCGCTCACCTACTAGTAGTTCCACGAATGCCTATAGAACAATTGAAATCGGGGTCAGCAGCTGCCCGGATGCCCATGTAAGAAACCAATCGCTTCACCATCATTGACATCTACTACCAGCGCCACTATGATTGACATGCACTTGTACTCGTACTACCAGAAAATTGAATCCTATGTCGATGTAATTTCAACCTCATCTACTACTATTCTATCTCTCTTCCGGAGATAGTAGTAGTTACGGAGAACAGGTAACTTTCATGTAGTCATTGACAACGGTCTCACACTGTTCGCTCTCTGCAATATTCTCATAGGGTACACGTCCTCTATCACAAGAAGAAAAAGAGCAAAGTTAGAAGAGGTCAGTCTAATATGGGGGATAACAATTGCAGCGGTGGGGATAATCATCATCACTCCCACCAATGGTACGCTCCAAACTCGGCCCAGCCGCAAGAACAAGGGGAGCCTCCCCTAGTGTTCAATGAAAGCAGACCCCAGCGGATGATACACAAGCCCCTGCTGGCGGATAGAATTATTTTCAGCACCGATCGAAATCCTCTTTCGAACACGGACAATGCACAAACTTCCAAAGAGCAGCAGGAAATACCTCTCGATGAACGAAATTACTATCATTCCGACACCAATCCAAGTCAAAACGTGCAGGAACAAATGCATCAGCAACATCAACGCCCTTACAACCAGATGAATGACGAGCAATCATCATTTCCCGAGCAACAGCTACTTAGTCACAATCACCCTCATCCGTCGTTGCGTTATCCAATAGGGGCGAGCATTGATTTGGGAGACGAGGATCTGAGTAGTGCAGACAGAGGCGATAATGTCAGTACATACTCTTCCTTGTTCGACGATTACGGCAAAGTTCTCTATCAACAACCCATGAAAAGCATGGAAATACCATCACTATCCGCTCCGGCGACACCAATTCAACCAATAAAAAATAGTACCGCGATCGAATCTCATACGAGAAGCCCCGTTGGTGCAATTGGTATCCACAATAGCAGAAGTGCCAAGGCTTCTGCTCCAGCTACCACTACTGCAGCCATGGCAAAAGCCAAGGAACGTTCCGAGCGGAAACGAGTCCGGGAAAAGCTGAGGCGAGATGGAGTGAACCGACAATTGGAAGAGCTCACCAAGGTGCTGAAGCGCCTCGAGCTTGAAGAGCGAGAAGAGGCGGAACGAAAAGCGCGATTGGCAGCCGGGGACAACAGTGATATCTCCTCCTCCCTCCACAGTGTTCGCCTTCCCTTCATCGCACCCAACAACAGTGCGGACCTGATTTCCTGCGCTATCGTACACCTACAACACCTACACCAGTTGATGAAGAAACAGCGGCAAGAAGTCCATCGTCTCGAAGACGCGCTGCAAAACGCGAAGACGGCGGGGGAAACCGCAGCAGCGAAACTGAAGGAGGTCCTGTTCAGTTTTCAGGTGCCTCGACCAGATCTGGGCCTTTCGAATCCGAGTTTCAATGTGATGGCGGGTCATACCATCAATGCGGGGACGGGGAGCAACGTTGCAAATAACAATAATCCGAATGCTACGAGAAACAATGGGATGGGGAATGCGAACTTGGTCATGACTGCATCGGATGGCCAAGCAATCAACAAAGCGAGTACTCCACAACAGAACAAGCAGGAGCAGGAGCAACCTCAACAGCAACAGCAACAGCAACAAGTACGTAGTGAAGTATTGAAATTGATCGCAGCAAATTTTCTAGATTTTTCACAGAAGAGTGCGAATGATAGCAAATTTTTCCTAAGGGTCAATAGCCCAGCGAGGATTTGTTCATGGTGAATAATGTTACTCTACATTGATTGTATTGAACTTTCAATTGTTCTGCCAACATTCCTCCACCGCTCAATCTGTGTACTCCTTTGTTGCTTTCCGTGCAATCAGTCACAGGTTATGATGATGGTTCCGGTGATGATGAACATCAATGGGACTACCGTTCTTGGGCACACTACAGCAGCCATTCCACAGACGGCGATGATGCACTCCGTGTTGACAACCATGGGATCAAACACATTCCCTGGTTCTGCCAACTTTCCTTTTGGCAGCAACAGTTCAACAGGTGTTACTGCCGCGTTCCCTCCGGTGGCTCAGATTCCGCATCCGGTGAATTCGGTGTCGTCGACGGGAAGCGCACCCTCATCAATCGCCTCTAGGCAGGATCAGCAACAGCAGCAACTGAATTACGCCTATCAAGCAGCATTGTCACAGCAGCAGCAGCAGCAGCCGACACAACAACAGCCCCAGTCCCAGTCGCGAGACCAATCAGTTCCCCAACCACCTCCGCAGGCGCCACCTCCGCAGGCGCCAACCCCGTCCTCTGAAACGGAGGTTGCCCCAAGCAACCCTTCTGTTCGAGGATCATCGCCGACTATTCTGCAACAACAACAAACAATTCTACAGCTCCAACAACAGTATTTGCTGCGGCAGAGTCAACCCAAGGTTCCCGTGCCGCCCTCAAAGCCCCAGCAGAGACAGCAACCTCAACATTTGCTGCGATCGAGCTCGGAGCGCCAACGCCAGCTGCAGTCCGATAATACCGCTCCTTTGGCATCGCCCACACCCGCAGCAGCATCAGCAGCAGCATCACTTTCCGTGTGCACAAGAACCACCGGGATTCCTCTTTCCACGCCGGCTTCGTTGTCCGGGACATTGCAGTCCTCTGCTCCGGTTCCGACCACTGATCCGGGCAGCACGGGAGGAGCCTTTGCGGTGGCTCTCGCGGCTGCTCTCTCGAGTTCACGGGGCAGCAGCAATAGCAACGGCAATGGCAGCGAAAGCAACACCGTAAACGCGAATAGGAAAGCGCAGCAGTCCATCCACGGGCGAAGCCAATCCCAGAAGCAGCAGCAGCAGCACCAACAATTCCAGGTTGCGGGCCATTCCGTGACACCCGGAACCAGTGTGGCATCGACGTTTTTGTACAATACCTCCCGACGCTTCGTCACGGATCGTTTTCCTTCGACCGAAGAGGCGACCACCGATCCATCGCTTGAAATTCATTCCGGGACGTCGACCTCCGCGACAACGCCGAGCGGACCCATTCCTGCTGCTGCTGCTGCTGCTGCGACCGCCACTGCCACCGGTGCCATTGCTCGCGAGGAAGAGCCTACGGATTCCAATGACGCGACAGGGAACAGCTAACCTACCATCCAGTGTATGTGCATCGTGCATCTGCACGAGCAATATGGTACGCAGTATCTGCTTTCGGTTGCTTTCGTGGAAGTGCACAGCATGGTAGTGCATTGAGCGCGGTTTTGTCCCTTCCGGCGCAGCAGTAGTATGCTTCCACTGCAATGTTCGCGGGGACGACCACCTTTTCGCAACCAAAGTTTGGTTTTTCGATTGGATTTGATTGGATTGGATTGGATTGGATTGGATTCGATTCGATTCAAAAGCCGGGTGCCTGCGGAGCCGCTTCGCTTAGTTTCGCAGACTAAGTTAATTGTCAATTCAAGTCGGATCGAGTCGTTTCGTTTTCGGTGCATTCCAATATAAAAATACCATAACACTTTCTTAGTATAGTTTTGCAGCCTTGATTCGTTGCCATTGCCATTGGAATTGTCGATCTTGTGCCATCGGAGGGAAGCTTTTTCGAGTCATTGCCTCCGTTAGATCGTGCAACTGCATGCGCATCCCCTCATTTCTCCTCATCCCCGCAACGCGGCAAAGCAATCGCCGGGGAAACAGGCAGGCAGCGAACTCTCGAACGGTACCAGCTTTTTCCATCGTGAACTGTTTTGTGTTTGTGTTTGCGTTTGTGTTTGTTTCGTCTCGCGGTCTCACCCCCGCAGCAGCTTTCCGGCGCTCAGCTTGATGGTCCGGAGCCGTCTTCCGCTGCCACTGGCATTGCCACTGCCACTGGCATTGCCATCGTACAGCCCGGGCTTGTGGGTGACCGAAACGACGACGCCCCCCCGCTGGCTGGCGATTCGGTGCAGCGATTCCTGCACGGCCCTGACCACGACGGAGGATTCCACGTCCATCCACTCGTCCAGCAGCAGGACGGGTCCGGGGAGTTGGAGTTGCGGTGGCCCTTGCGGTCGCGGCGAACGAACAAACCAAGAGTCGTTGTTGTTGTTGTTGTTGTTTTCGCGCCCGTTCGTGCCGCCGCCCGTGCTGCTTTCCAGGCAGGCCTTTCCCAGCACAAACTTGTAGCGCTGGGAGGGGGTCAGGTCCGATACCCTCGCGTCGAGGTCCAGATCCAGGAGCGCCGCCGTGTCCTCTAGCAGGAGCCGCCGGAACGCATCGGCAAATTCTCCACTTTCGTTTCCGTTTCCATTTTCATTGTCCTTGTCCTTGTCATTGCCATTTCGATCTCCATTGCCAGCACTGCCACCGCCACCGCCACGACTGTTCGGGCGACACAGCACTCTGTCCCATCCCTCCCGGACCACGGTGTTCCCCTCGCGGAGCTCGCCCCGATCGTCGAGCAGGACGGGTTTTGGTTTTGGTATTTGTATTTGTATTTGTGCCGCGGCGGATTGGTCTTTCCCGGGATGTTGTTTGCCGCACCCGTTCGAGACGATCCTCACGCTGCCTCGGTTTTGGTCGCTCGCAAAAAATACGTCGTCGTCGTTGTTGTTGTCTTTGTTGTTGTCGTTGTCGCCGCTCCTCCCCCCCGCTCCAAGTATCGACTTGAGGAGGGTGCTCTTGCCCGAGGACGAGGCCCCAAGCAGGAGAAAGATCGTGCCGCTATCATCATTGTCGTTGTCCTTATTATTACTGGTTTGATTGCCGTTTCCGTTTCCGTTTCCGTTGTCTCGCTCGCGACGATTCCCCAGAACCAGCGTGAGGTTTTCCAGGGCCCATTGCCTCCGGGGAACGCTCGAGGTGAGTTTCCTCCAGAGGCTCGGCGCTCCGTAGGACCGGTAGACCCCTTCGAACTCGATCCGGGTCGGGATCCACTCGATGGAAGGGGGGGACGGTGTCGTCTCGCGTTCGCGCTCGCGTTTTTGGATTTCGTTCGGTTGCGGTTGGGGATTCCGAATCATCTCGGGAGTTTCGTGTTTTTGTTCTTGTTTTTGTTCGTGCAGCAGCCGCGGGATCGCGGAAGTGGAAGGGCGGCGAACGACTCCGAAACGGTCTTTTCTCGAAAGCGGGCTCCTCGCGTGCAACATCCTCCTCCTCCTCCCACCGGAAGCGGAGAACGCCGCGACGGCGACCGTCTCCGGAATGGCAATCGCCAACTGCAACTGCAATTGCAACTGCAATTGCAATTGCAATTGCAACTGCAATACCAGCGCCAAAAGCATTGCCACTTTCCGTGCCACTGCCAAGAATGCCGGCACCCACCGGGGAAGGATGCAGAACTCGAATCGCCTCCGGATGGGACGTTCGGCGGCCAAACGACTGCCCCAACAATCGCTGGCGGTGCCTCCGTCTCTTTCTCTGTCTCGCACTCTCACTCGCACCCGCGCCATTGTCAACGATGTACCGAGTGTACCGTATGCAGGAATGTACCGTGTGCTTCGTGGCAACGCACGAACGCAATGCCGTGAGTGACTGCCGATGGTCGAGGAGCGCTCGGTTTTTGGTTTGGTAGCGTACCGTACCGTACGGTGTGCTTTGTGATAGTGTAGTAGTAGTACAATGCTATTGCGTTGCGGAGAGAGTGTTGTGTACAAGTAAGGTTAATTACTCGTAAGATTGCGCAATTACTGTATTATTTATTACTTCGGAGTATTACCTTCCACGAACGCGATGCGATGCTTCTGCGGAGACAACGGCGCCGGGATGCATGATGTCGTGATTGATGATCCGTGATGGGATGGATGGGCAAATCATAAATGCCTTACTGTACGCGTCGTAAATCTTACCTCGTACGGTATCGTACGTACTTGGACGGTAAGATAAGATTGCTTGTACGGTACGTATTTGTACGTACGGGTATGAATGCCAGAGCTTGTGTTTGTAATTAAGATTACTTCGTACGGTACAGTAATTATTTATTTGTAAGATTTTTTAACTTACTTGCCGTTCTTGTTGGGAGAGTTTGACGATGGTCGGATTTCGATTGACGTCATCGGCGTGCGATGGGAACCGAACCATTGGCAGACCGACTGACTCGACTCGACTCGACCCAAATTGATTTTGACAGAGTGAGTCGAGTCGAGTGAAGTCGTCGATGGTGTTCCAATCGCTCGTTCATTGCTGCCGGCACCCCTGACCGCCGGATCTTGCCCAGGTCTTGGATCTCCGTGGCATCAGTTGCGAGTAATTAAAAGTTAACCAAGACCTTTCTTAGTACTTGTATTCAGTATCTTTCAGTACGATAAGGTTCAGCACATCTCCCGACTTTCCTTTCTCTCAGTCGTGTGAGTGCCGTACGGTACGTAACCTTACTTGTACGATAGTGAAGTAAGGTTTACGAGTTACGAATAGCATTGCGCATCGTGCATCGTGCATTGGAGCATCGTGCGATAAATTATTCCGTTCTCTTCGTTCCATTCTCATTCATGCAACTCGGAACAGACCAACCTCGAAACACCACCCAACACCTGCAACAACATCTCCAACACCTCCAATAACATCATCACCATCACCATCACCATCACCATCATCAACATCATCATCAACATCAACATCAACATCAACATCAACATCAACAACCCAATCGTCTTTACTGATTTAATTTGTCGTAATAACATTTTACGTCATACGTTCTACGTTCTACGTTTACAACACGAACCAACACGTTCGTAACTTACCTGTGGATTCCCTCCCTCCCTCCCTCCGTTCTTCCTCCCTTTCTTCCTACCGCCTACCGGTACTATCGTTCCGAATGAGCAGCAACAGCGGCGGCGGTCTAACCCGTCAACAAGAGCAGTTTCTAGAACGAATCGAACACATGCGGGACCAATCACAAGAACAAGACCAACCACAAGAACAGCTACAACCACAAGAACGAGAGCAGCAGCTAGGAAACCAACAGCTACGACAGCAATCGCAATCGCAATCGCAATCGCAATCGCAATCGCAATCGCAATCGAGCCCGACTACGAGGCGGGTCGATAACGTGGTGGAGAGCCTGCAGGATCTGGCTATGGTTCCTACCGCTTCGACCATTACCGCGGACGACGAACCGGGAGAGGAGGGATTCAACTACTTTTTTGGTATGAACCATAACCATAACCACAACCACAACTTCAACAACGACAATGTTAACGACAACGATAATGTCAACAACAACGACAATGTTAACGACAACGATAGCAACGACAACGATAATGTCAACGACAACGACTCATTGTCGCTCGTCAACGACAACGACAATGACATCAGAGATGTATGGGAGGATGTATGGGTTTTTTCCGAAACATCTAATGATAACGATAATTACAACGAGAATAGAGACGGATTGGTTGGCGCGGAAGCTCGCACGGGTGCCCGGACCAACAACTCCACGCATCGTCGCAGCCGACGACGACGACAAGAACAACAACAACAACAAGGCGTTGCTGCTGCTGGTTATGCTGCTGCTGCTGGTGGTGGTGGTGGTTATGGTGCTTTTGGTGATATTGCTGCTCCCGTCCTCAAGTGCCCGATCTGCAACGAGGAGTTTGTGGACCACGAGAATCACCACCACCAACACCACCAACACCACCAACACCACCACCAAAACAGTGGGACTCGGTGTTGCAGCCACGGTGCTCTCAAGCTCTTTGGAAAAATCGAGGCGGAGTGCCCCATCTGTTTCGAAACAGTCGAGCCACCGAATGCGGTGGCTCTGGCCTGCGGGCACGTCCTGTGCCGGGAGGATTTCGTGCAATTGGGGGGGAACCTCGGGGAAGGGCAACGGAAACGAACACGAACACGAACACGACCCGGCGATGGCAGTTGGAGCACCAATCATGCCAACGACGATGCGAACGCCAATACCAACACTGCCAACACCAACACCAACACCAACACCAACACCAACACCAATGCTACCGCGAACAGTCGCAACCAGAGCGAAAACAGCAGCGACAGCGACACTTGAGGTTGTCACCGGAGGATGGGACTCGCATCAAAACAATCCTTGGGGTTGAACCGCCGTGCTGTTCGATCGGAATGCCACCCACAACGGGGCAGAGACGGATGGCACCGATTCGGTTCGAGGTGATCGCGCAAAAATCGGAACGGAACGGAACGGAACGGAACGGAACGAGACGAAGAACCCGCGGAGACTCGAGAGGACGCGATGATCGTCTCTGGAGCACGGGGTCACCCGAATGATGAGTTTTGGGAGATTGCGCTATCGGAACGAGGATGCCTATGCTTGTGCTCATGCTTGTGCTTGTGCTCGTGCTTATGCTTGTGCTTGTGCATGCCGTTACCGATGACATCGAAGAAAACACCGCGCGGGGAGGAGTGATTTTGTTTCGTGCCACTGGTCCCACCAGCGACCCTCCTTTTCTCTCTCCTCCCCAATGGCTGCTGGCGTGGGACAGCGGCACCAACAACAAGCAAGGCAAGGCAAGGCAAGGCAAGGCAACTTCATTCGCGCAACCGCAGTTCTTAGTACTATCGCTTCGACCCCGGAAAAAAACCGAGAGGAGGGTTTCCGAGGCGGCAGCAAGAACAGCGACGAAGACAAACAGCGATAGCTAGTAGTAGTACTGGTACTACTACTAGTAACAAGAAGAAGAAGAAAGAAGAACCGTTGGACGATTTTCAAGGATTTCCACCATCTTTGCTTCTTCTTGGTAATCTCCTCATGGTGGTCTCCTCAATAGTAGTAGTAGTAATACTACTACTAGTATTAGCTAAATGTACGACGAGTAGGAGTGTGTCGTCCAACAAGAGAAAAAAGATGCTATTTCAGTTTGTTTTACATTTCTTGTTGTTGTTGCTGCGTTCCCCAACTGATTTCATTGCAACACGACCCTTGAAAATTGACTCTCAGATACTACTAGTATGGCAAATTTCCTAAAAAAGATGGACTCAAAAAAATGACATCATGAGTTTGTCAATTTGTTGTTAGCTAGTACTAGTAGTAGTAGTAGTAGCATCCTGTCTAGTGTCCCCATTCATCCTGTAGAGTTCCGTCTCTATCTTGGCATCCTGTATCTCTGATAATATTGGGATGCTAATGCTTGGGTATGTAGATTACTAGTACAAATCCTACTAAATGGTGGGCCTAGCATCCTGTCTGGCATCCTCTCTAGTGTGCCCATTAATCCTGTACAGTTCCATCTCTAGTATCTTAGCATCCTGTATCTCTAATAATAAGTAATAATATACAGCTGCTAAGAGTTGGGGTATGTAGATCTGGTACAAATCCTACTTGAAGGGCCAGACATCCTATCTAGTAGCATCCTGTTTACTATCCCCCTTTCAGTTCTACAGTTCTGTCCTTATCTTGTTACTAGTATCCTGTATATCTTATAGTAATATAGGGTTGCTAAGAGTTGGGGTATCTAGATCTGGTACAAATCCTACTGGAAGGGCCTAACATCCTATCTAGTAGCATCCTGTTTACTATCCCCCTTTCAGTTCTACAGTTCTGTCTTTCTTATCTTAGCATCCTCTATATCATAATATAGGGTTGCTACTAAGAATTGGGGTATGTAGATCTGGTACAAATCCTACTGTAAGGGCATAGCTGTGAAATGGGCCATGAAATGCTCAGTAAAATGCACCATAATAATGCATTCGTATCCCGTATCGTGCGTGCGTTTTTGACCGCTCCTGACGGGACATTTACAACTCCACACGCCTTACCGGAGCGCCAATCCAGTCTTGGTCGTGCGAAACAAACAAAAAATACGGTAGACTTATTTACTTCTATGTAATTCCTATGGTATTCAGTACGGAACTTCGGTTCGTACAAGACTTACAGTGGGTACTACTATCAGTACCGGTACAACTAATCTTATTCGTTTGTTGCTGTCTTCGTTCGTCGCTGTCGTCTCCATCGAAAGGAACAACAACAATGCAAGAGAGTTGTAGCCGGACTTTCTCTCATAATTCTTATTTCAAAAACAAAGACGCGAGTAAAAGTAGGAGTACAAACCATTTCAAAATACCTTCACCCACACCTACACCTAAACCAACACGAACAACAACAAGAACAAGAACAATGACTACCGCCGCCGATTTCGAAAAGACGGAGTTCTTGGAATTCATTGAAGAACAATCGTACAACTACTACAACGAATCCGTCCCCCGCGGGTACGAGTACTTCCGGCGTAGCTTCACAGACGCGTTGAAAGAGCTAAAGCGGCGTGACCCTCCCTCTCCACTGCTGGAGGACAGAGACGTTGCCATGGCTGTAGTGTTGGCACAAGATTGCAGCTTTCTGAAATATCTTGGGAACACTGTAAGAAACGATAAAGACGTGGTCTTAGCCGCAGTGAATAAAGATGGAAGTGACTTGGAATATGCATCCAAAGAGTTGCAAAACAACAACGAGGTGGTGTTAGCTGCAGTTAATAATAAAGGATGGGCCTTGAAACATGCATCCAAAGAGTTGCAAAACAACAAAGAGTTGGTCTTGGCCGCAGTGAATAATTATGGAGAGGCCTTGGAATATGCATCCGAGGAGTTGCAAAACAACAAAGATGTGGTCTTGGCTGCAGTGAATAATTATGGAGAGGCCTTGAAATATGCATCCGAAGAGTTGCACAACGACAAAGATGTGGTTTTGGCTGTAGTGAATAAGGATGGAAGATTCTTGTTCTTGGCATCCATAGCGTTGTGCAACGACAAAGATGTGGTCTTGGCTGCAGTGAATAATTATGGAGAGGCCTTGGAATATGCATCCGAGGAGTTGCACAACGACAAAGATGTGGTCTTGGCTGCAGTGAATAATCATGGACGTGCCTTGGAATATGCATCCGAAGAGTTGCAAAACGACAAAGACTTGGTCTTGACCGCAGTAAATAAGGATGGACAGGCATTGGAATATGCATCCGTAGAGTTGAAAAACGACAAAGACGTGGTTTTGACTGCGGTGAAGAATAATTGTTGGGCCTTGCAATATGCATCCGAAGAGTTGCAAAACAACAAAGACATGGTCTTGGATGTAGTTAATGATTATGGAGGTGCCTTGTATTATGCATCTAATGAGTTGCAAAACGACAAAGACGTGGTGTTAGCTGCAGTGAAGGATGACGAAGAGGCCTTGGAATATGCATCCGAAGTGTTGCGAAATGACAAAGACGTGGTGTTAGCTGCGGTGAATCGGGATGGACGTGCCTTGAAATACGCCTCTGAAGGGCTGCAGAACAACAAAGACTTGGTCTTACGTGCAGTGAATAATAATGTACGTGCCTTGGAATATGCATCCGAAGAGTTGCAAAACAACAAAGAGATGGTTTTGGATGCAGTGAATAATGAAGGAAGGGTCTTGGAATATGCATCGGAAGAGTTGCAAAACGACAAAGATGTTGTGTTAGCTGCAGTGAATAATGATGGACGTGCCTTGTATTATGCATCAGATGAGTTGAAAAACGACAAAGACGTGTTCTTGGCTGCAGTAAATCATGATGGATCAGCCTTGGAATACGCATCTGTAGAGTTGCGAACCGACAAAGACATGGTATTGGCCGCAGTGAATAATAATGGATGTACCTTGCGATATGCATCTGAAGAGTTGCGAAACGACAAGGACGTGGTCGTGGCTGCAGTGAATAAAGATGGATCGGCCTTGCGATATGCACCCAAAGAGTTGCAAAACGACAAAGATGTGGTGTTAGCTGCAGTGAATAATAATGGACCTGCCTTGTATTATGCATCCATAAAGTGGCGAAACGACAAAGAGGTGGTCTTGGCTGCAGTGAATAATAATGGATGGGCCTTGCAATATGCATCCGAAGATTTTCAAAAGGACAAAGAGGTGGTTTTATCCGCAGTGGGTAATAATGGAGAGGCCTTGTTATGTGGATCCATAGAGTTGCGAAACAACAAGGACGTGGTCGTGGCTGCAGTGAATAAAGATGGATCGGCCTTGCAATATGCATCCGAAGAGTTACAAAATTACAAAGACGTGGTCTTGGCCGCAGTGAATAATAATGGATGGGCCTTGCGATATGCATCCGAAGAGTTGCAAAACAACAAAGAGGTGGTCTTGGCTGCAGTGAAGAATTATGGACGTACCTTGGAATATGCATCCATAGAGTTGCGCAACGACAAAGACGTGGTTTTGACTGCGGTGAAGAATTATGGATCGATATTGAAATATGCATCTAAAGAGTTGCAAAACGACAAAGATGTGGTTTTAGCTGCAGTGAATAATGATGGACGTGCCTTGGAAGATGCATCCAAAGAGTTGCGAAACAACAAAGATGTGGTCTTGACTATAGTGAATAATGATGGATGGGCCTTGCGATATGCATCCAATGAGTTGCAAAACGACAAAGATGTGGTGTTAGCTGCAGTGAATAATGATGGACCTGCTTTGTATTATGCATCCATAAAGTGGCGAAACGACAAAGAGGTGGTCTTGGCTGCAGTGAATAATAATGGATGGGCCTTGAAATGCGCATCTTATGAGTTGCGAAAGGACAAAGAGGTGGTGTTAGCTGCAGTGGGTAATGAGGGACGTGCCTTGTACTATGCACCCATAGTAGAGATGCAAAGCGACAAAGACGTGGTATTGGCTGCAGTGAATAATGAAGGATCGGCTTTGCAATTGGCATCCGAAGAGTGGCGAAACGACAAAGACGTGGTGTTAGCTGCAGTGAACAATGATGGAGGTGCCTTGCAAGATGCATCCGAAGAGTTGCGAAATGACAAAGATGTGGTGTTAGCTGCAGTGAGTAATAAGGGACGTGCCTTGTATTATGCAAGAACCATAGAGATGCAAAGCGACAAAGATGTAGTTTTAGCCGCGGTGAAGAATGATGGACTTGCCTTGGAATTTGCACATGAATCCTTAAAGGACGATGTAGAGATTGTCCTCATGGCTTTGCTACGGAATCCAGAAGCCATTGAGTTTGGGTCACAACAATCCATAGTTCAGCTGGCGAAGTATTATCTCCACTAGTACTTCTTCATTGAGGAATGATGTGCCAAATGGTGGCGAATTGAGGAGTTAAAACGGAGGCAGGAAATAATAATTATAATTAATTGCTGTGTTGTAGCAGTAACAACAATAGTAATAATAATATGAAGAAGTTAATCAAAGGACTATTATTTTAATACTAGTAGTAACAATACTAGTACTACTAGTACTACTACCGTGATTTGCGGTTTCAAGCAGAGGCAGATGATGATGATGGATGGGTGGATGATCTATTCCGCATTTGTTTCTTGTGCAGAGAGCAGCAGCCCTCTGAGGTGGTTCTTCCGCGATCGCTTGTTGGGTTGGTTTGTTCGAACAACAACAACTACTACTACTACACACTTGTTCCTCTCGGAGGATTTTATCGTCTTTGGAACAGGAACAGCGCAAGAAGAACTAGTAACAGTCCAACTAGTAGTAGTACTGCTGTCGTGATCGTTTCATCCCCACGCGGTGATCTCTCGCTCCTAGCGGCACGTGTGGGCGATCGGGGTGGCAAAGGATGCAACAAGTTGTTCATCGACGTTGGTCTCACTAGTAGTACTACTACTACTACTAGTACTAGTAATGGTGGCCAAAACCTCAGCCGAATCCACGAAAAGTTCTTCGGCATCCATGCGATCTACTACTGGTACTTTTGAGATACGATTACTGCTGTTCTTAGTTTTCATCCAGCAGCATAAAAAGTTGGTTGGGGAGAGTTCAATGCAAAAAGGAGAAAGGTTTGGTGAAGAATAGGTGGTGGTTGAAAACTGATTCGTCAATACGTGCAATATTTTGTTAATACGAAATATTGAGTATTATAGTAGTACTACTAGTAGTTCTACTATTATTTCTTGATAGTATTACAAATGTAATTTTGCTTCATGACAATCAAAATACTCACGCACCCCACTACAGTCAGTCGAATACTATTCTTGTCTTAAGTGTGGATACGGCAATGATTGAATTGCGGTATCCGTTCTAATTCTGTAAATCTTGTGCACCGCTGGTGGGGTTCACTCAGCCCGGTGGTACATTATGGAGGAAAACTCACTCTGGTCCGCTTGCGGCTCACTCTGTGTTTGACATTACTAGTATACTTCGCCAGCTAAACAAGAATGGATTCTTGTGATCCAAACTAAATGGCCGCTAGCTACTAGTATTTGTAACAAAGAATTGTGGATAATCTCTATATCACCCTTCCAGGATTCGTGTACGAATTGCAACGTCTCTCTAATTACTTTTTACTGCGGCTAAAGGTCACATCTTTGTCGTTTCGCAACTCTTCGGATGCACAATGCAAAGAGCAAGGCCCATTCTAAAAACAGGTCTTTTTCGTTTCGCAACTCTGGAGGAAGGCTCACTCTACTAGTTCGCTTGCGAATCGAAATCCCTCGTTCTGTGTTCGACAGAATAATTTACCAGCTAACAAAGGATTATTGTGATCCAAATTCAATAGCCTCTGGATTCTGTAGCAAAGCCTTGGGAACAATCTCTACATCGCCCTTTCAGGATTTATGTGCAAATTGCAACGCAAAGTCATGATTTACTGCGGCTCAATGTCACATCTTTGTCGTTTCATCACTCCAGCCCGGTGGCACTCTATGGAGGGCTCATTCTGGTACGGTTCGGAATCAAAAATGCTCGTTCTTTGTCGGACATAATACTCTGCCAGACAAACAATGGAATCTTGCGATGCAAACTTTTTGGCCTCTGGATTCCGTGACAAAGCCTTCCGGATAATCTTGAGATCGCCTTTTGGGGATTTCTCTGCGAATTGAAAGGCAAGTCCATCCGTATTTACTGCGGCTAAAACCACGTTATTGTCCTTTCGCAACTCTTCAGATGCAAATTCCAAGGCCAATCCATGATTATTTACTGCAGCTAAAACCACGTCTTTGTCGTTTTGCAACGCTATGGATACATATTCCAAGGCCAATCCATTTTCATTCACTGCAGTCAAGATAAAGTCTTTGTCGTTTCGCCACTCTTTGGATGCATATTTCAAGGCAATTTCATAATTATTCACGGCAGCTAACACCACATCTTTGTCGTTCCGCAGCTCTTTGGATGCATTTAGGAAGGCACATCCATTATTCTTCACTGCGGCCAAGACCACGTCTTTGTCGTTCAGCAGCTCTTTGGATGCATGTTCCAAGGCATATCCATTATTCTTCACTGCGGCCAAGACCACGTCTTTGTCATTTTGCAACTCCTCAGATGCATATTTCAAGGCCCATCCTTTATTATTCACTGCAGCCAAGACCATGTCTTTGTCCTTTTGAAACGCTTCGGATGCAAAACACAAGGCCGATCCATCATTATTCACTGCAGCTAACACCACGGCTTTGTCCTTTCGCCACTCATTGGATGCATAATACAAGGCATTTCCATTATTATTCACTGCAGCTAACACCATCTCTTTGTTGTTTCGCCACTCTTCGGATGCATATTCCAAGGCATATCCATTACTCTTTACTGAGGCCAAGACCACGTCTTTTTCATTTCGCAACCCTTCAGAGGCATGTTTCAAGGCATGTCCATCATCATTAACTGCAGCAAGGACCACGTCTTTGTTGTTTTGCAACTCTATGGATGCAGATCCCAAGGCACATCCATGATTCTTCACAGCAGCTAAGACCACGTCTTTGTCGTTTCGCCACTCTTTGAATGCATATTCCAAGGCCCATCCATCCTCACTTACTGCAGCCAAGACAGAGTCTTTGTTATTTCTTCTTACAGTGTTCCTAAAACATCCTCGGAAGCTGTCGTCCACCGCGTATTCGATATCCTCGTAAGAACAATGAACACAATCTCGACCATCTCGAATGAATTCCAAGAACTCCGTCTGTTCGGAATCGGCGGCGATATCCATTGTTCTTGTTGCTGCTAGTGGTGTTGTTGTAAGTATGTTGTAATGGTTTGCACACGTACTTTTACTCGAGTCTTTGTTCTTGTTTTTCAAATTAGTTTTATGAGAGCAATGCAATGGTTGTGAATTCGAGTACTCGTACTTGTAGTTCAAAGACAAACTCGTGTTGCATTTTGAATTGCATCGGGCATCGTCCTATCGTATTCCTTCATCCTTGTTCCTTTCGACAGAAACAAGAGCAACAAACTGTACGGTACCGTACGGTAAGGTTACTCAGTACATTCTAACATTGAACATAACCTTACCCGTACGAGTAAGGTTACAATCACGAAGTTATCATACATGGAACAGTAAGATTACGCGTACAACTATCATGAACCGAAGTTCCGAAAGAATTGCAAGTATTTTTTGTTTCGCATGACTAAGACTGCTGGATATTCTTCCACGAATGAATGAATGAATGAACGAACAAAAAATACTTCGTAATTATGAACGAGTGAATTGAGGTGACTTCGTAAACCTTACTCATCAAAAAATCAATAACATCAGGTCGGATGGTGTATTCCGCTCACTCCTTACGAATAAACCAGTAGGAAGAAGATGCCAAGAATGCATGCATCCGCCATGATCCGATCCACCATCAGATTCCGAACAACTAATAGCAAGTCCTCCTCCGGGAGACTCACTAGTACTACTAGTACGCTGCTAATACTACTACTACTAGTAGTAGTACTACTAGTAGTACTAGTACTACTACTTCTTCATTGACGAGGAGGAGGAATGATGTGCTAGATGGTGGCGAATTGAGGAGTTGAAACGGAGGCAGGAAGTAATAATAATTACTTCGTAATTGCTGAGTTGTAGTAGTAGTAACAACAATAGTAGTAATTATGATATGATATTAAGAACAATATTTAATACTTCGTAGAACTTAATCAAAGTACTAGTAACTAGTATTATTATTACTCTACTAATACTAGTAGTACTAGTAGTAGTAGTACTAGTAACAATACTACTACTACTAGTAGTAGTACTACCGTGCTGATTTGTGAATTTCAAGCAGAGGCAGACGAGGATGATGATGGATGGATGGGTGGATGATCTATTCCGCAATTGTTTCTTGTGCAGAGAGCAGCAGCCCTCTGCTGAGGCCTCACGGGCAATTTCTCTTTCTTCCCTCCGCATACTACCTGCACCCGCAGCGTGCGCTCGTGAGCGAAGCAACAACGCTCGTCCGAAACAAACGCATGGTTCCGGGACGATGCACCAGTCTCACTGGTTCGAGCAGAACATCGTTGCTGTCACGGATCTGTATCTGTATCCGTATCCGTATCCGTGGATGCTGCTGTGCTGCGGGAGTTCCGTGTCGGACGATCTTTCCGAGCCAACCATTAATCGATCGGATCGCATCGCATCGCATCGTCGGGGCAAGGTATGGAATGGATCGATCGATCGGAGGCGATTTCTACGGATGTGTGGTCGTGCCCGGTACACACTTCTCCCGAAGCGTCCGCCATTGGAACAACGCAAACGCACACCCACCCACTCTCCACCAGCAGCCCCCTCGCGATTGTTCTTTGGTTTTTTTTTTCTTTCTTCGAGGGTGGCTGTGCCGCGCACTCCCTGTCCGCGACGGAAGACCATCTCTCGGGAAACGCATGCATGCATGCATGCATGCTTGCGCAACGAATGTTTCTGTTTCTGTTTCTGCCGTCGTTGGATTGGACGCCGACCACCAACCAATAAAGTAAGGTTACTACTAGGACCGAAAGTATTCCCAAACCGACGGCCTCGAGAAAACGTGCCTCCCCGCACGCCAACTCCAAAATTCGAAGCAGCGTACAAAAAATAATACAAATGCCAGGTAATCTTGCCGTAGGTCTTGTTCTTGCGGTCGTAATCACCGGTACGGTACTCCACCAAATGACCTTCCAACAGCAGGGGTCATAATTATTTAGAAGGGGTGCGGCACGATTCAATCAATACGATGAATGATAAATACCGGTACCGGTACAGCATGAAATACCATGGACAGTCCGGGTAGGTACAAGTAAGGTTGCGAATCAATCCGACAACAACGCCATCGTCATGTCGTCCTCCAAACACGACCGATCTTGTGCAGTACCGTACCGTACCGTACCGTACCGTACCCCTAGGGAAGTAGATATAGAGTGCCCAACCGAGTGCAACGGACCATGGACAGCATGTTCTGCAGAATGAATCACTGTCTGCCAGCCCTCGACGTGCCAGTGGTACTGCTTCTTGTTCCCCGCGATCCCGAAAGACCGGGATCATCGTGTCGTTGTTTCTCTTCCTTCACAAAAAGATCGGGAACACCGGTTGCGTGTACCTGATTCCCTGCACTCCCGAGAGACCGGGAACATCGCGTTCTTGGTTCCGTGCATCCCGAAAAGACCGGGAGCGTTGTGGGCTTGTTTTTTTTTCGCCGCACTCCCGAACGACAAGGAACACCGCGTGCCGTGCTTGGTTCCATAGATTCCCGAAAGACGAGGATCATCGTCGCGTTTTTGGTTCCATGCATTCTTCCCGAAAGACAAGGATCATCATCGTGTTTTTTTTGGTTCCATGCATTCTTTCCGAAAGACGAGGATCGTCATCGTGTATTTATTTATTTATTTATTTATTTGCGTCCCCGCACACCCGAAAGACAAGGATCATCTCACACGATCCCGAACGATCGGGGGCACCGTGTAGTTGCGTCCCCACACACTCCCCAACGATCGGGACGATCGTCGTGTTTTTGGTTCCATGCATTCTTCACGAAAGACGAGGATCATCATCGTGTGCTGCTACTACTATTGATTTGCGTTTGCGTCCCCGCGCTCCCGAAGGACCGGGATCATCATGTGGGTGATCCCAAAACACCGAGAGCATCGCGTATTTGCGGCCCCACACTCCCGAAAGGTAACCTTACGGTAGGGATCATCGTGTGTACCGGTATTGTTATGCGTGTCTTGCGAACTCCCGAGAGACCGGGATCATAATAACCTTACCACCGAAGTAACTTACGTACTATTAAAATTAATACAGTAGGATCCCGAAAGACCAGGATCGTTACCGTACGTTTTTGGTCCCACACCGTAATCTTGAATCTTACATTCCCGAAAGACAAAAGGGGGGGCAAATGGGTCAAAAAATAATGTTTAAAATACGAGTACGAGTAAGATCTTAAGCCTTACCGGTAATTACCGGTACGTGTAAGATTTACGGTACTGTACAAAATTCCTCGAAAGACAGTAATTACGTACTGTAAAGAAGATGAAAAATAATTCTAAGCTTACTTACGTGTACACGTACTCGTTACTCGTACTTTGAACTTCGTTCTTCACAATGAATGAATGAATCAGCAAGTCATGCCCCATCATCATTATTCTTCATTCATCACTCATCACTCATCACTCATCACTCATCATTCATCAGCATCTTCTTCTTCTTCTCTCCACTCACAATGCAATACGTAGCCAAGCCGCACCAGTACCAGTACCAGTACCAGTACGAGTAACTTACCGAGCGCCGAGATAGTAAGGATATTATACTGTATTGCGTCGTACGGTAATGCTTCTTGTGCGTTGACTCACTCACTCACTCACTCACTCACTCGTATCCTCCGATAGGCCTTACCTCATGTATCCCTTCTTTCTCCCCGACGACCGGTCGACCAGCAACTCGCTCGCGCCGACGGAAGCATGCGGTTGGGTTTTTCATCCATCCACGCTTCGCGTCTGCTACAAGTCACTCCGCAGAGACTACGCGGAAGGAAGGACTGACTTGTGAATGCTGTGAATGCTGTGAATGCTGTGAATTCATTGTATCCGTACCTGGAACCGGTGAACTGTTAACTCGTTAAACTGGTAACTGCTAACCAACCGACCCGAAAGCGATCATTGTTCGAAGCCATTGTGATTGTGATGACGATGGATATGATTGTGATGATGATGATTGTGATGATGATGATGATGATCTCTTTGAAAATGAATCCCAAAGGCTTTCGATTCCCGGGAGCGGGTTTGGATGCCGCGGGGAAGATGGCAACCACGATGCTCCTTCTCTCGATGACGATGGGAGGCGTCCTTTCCCTCACGGCTCCGCCCGTGCACTTGCCGTCGCGGTCCCGGTTTCCGATTCGTCCGTCTCCGCTCTCGTCTCGCCGCCCGGTGTTTTTCTCGCTGTCGAATCATCATCATCATCATCATCATCATCGTTTTTTGGGACCACCACCGCCAGCGAATCGCGATCTCGACGAGCGGCACGGTGTTGCACGGGGTCCTGTCGCGATCGATCATTCTCGAGCACAGCGGAAAGCGAAACCGGGACAATCGCCACAAGAAGGGCAGCGCGAAACGAAAGCGGCGCACGGGCGGGAACGCGAATCGAAACGCGAACAGAAACCACAATAACAACAACAATAACAATAACACCCACAGCAACATCAGGAACGGCCGAGTTGCGGTCACCGAATCCATTTTGCTCGAAAGCCTCGACGAAGCCCTGGAACGGCAGCAACGTGCTGTCGATTCATTGGATTCTGAAAGGGTCAAGCTGAAAGATGCACAGCAACAGTTTCTAAAGCATCAACAGCAACTACAGGAACAGCATCTACAGCGACAGCAGCATCTACAGCAACAGCAACTACAGGCATCGGCAGGGGAATCGTCTCGAGAAGATGCGGATCCACTCGCAGTCCCGCGCCGCGATCCCGGCAACGCCCTCGAGCGCGTCGCGACCCGCCGGTCCGAGCTCGTTTCGACCATCGAGGAACTCCGAGAACTGAGGGAGAAAGTCCTGCTTCTGCAACGCTCGTCGTCTTCGTTTTCGTCGTCGTCGTCGTCTTCGTTTTCCTTTTCGTCGTTTTCGCGTTCGGAACCGGAACCGGAATCAAGGGCGCTCGCGTCGTTGGAAGCGAGGTTCCGAACCCTCCGGAGCGGATCCCCCGACGGCTTCTGCCCGATCTTGGACGATCCGGACGCCCGCGAACGCAAGCGCGAAGGCTCGCGGCGAGACTTTGGACGCCCCCGCGGGTGGTCCGGCCCGGTGTTTTTTTCCCCGCTGGGCGTCCCGATGCTGGTCGGCAAGGGAAGCCCGGACGGGGACGCGTTCCTGCGACGCATCGCGAGGGGTCCCGATCTGTGGTTTCAGGTCGAGGACTACGAGGGAGCCCGGGTCCTGCTGCGGACGTCCCTGGTGCCGGGAGCGAACGGCTCCAAGAAATGCCTCCGGGCCGCGGCGGACCTGGCGGCGTTTTACAGCGCGCACGGAGGGGGGTACGGAGAGGGGTACGGACGCGGAAGCGGAAACAGACACAGACTCGGATACAGACTCGGAAACGGATACGGACACGGATTCAGACACGGACACGGATTCAGACACGGACACGGATTCAGACACGGACACGGAGACGCCTGCGACAACTGCGAAACGGTTCCGGTCATGTACACCGATTCGAGGCACGTGGCAAAGCGGGGGAGCAAGGCCGGGAGGATGCGGGCCAAGAAGAAACTGGGGAGGATCCTAGGACGACCCGACGGCGCGCGAGCGATCGTGGCGGAAGCGATGGAAGGGACCTCGAACGAGGATCGAGACGAGGATCGAGACGAGGATTATGTATGAAGACGGGGACGAGAACGAGAAAGAGAACGACCACTGCCAGCCAGGACGATGGAATGGTGAGCGCCGATGAGAGGAGACCGAGCGGGCCAGGAAGGAACCGACGGTCGCTGCGGAATGAAATGAAACAAATAGAACTGAATTGAATTGAATGGAATGGAATGGAATGGAATGGAATGGAATGGAATGGAATTGAATGGAATTGAATAGAACAGACCACGGAGCATCGCAGAGCGGAGCATAGTATCGCATCGCATCGCATCGGGCAAGTCCGAAACAGAAACGGCTTTCGAGTGGATGCGCATGCAAATGGACGAATGGTCGGGACAACGGAACAGGAAAGGCTTCCTTCGGTGAACAGCCCACCCCTCGCGCTCGAAAGGAGTCCCAAAGGATTTTGGAACGTGCCTCTCTCGTTGCGTTGCGTTGCGTTGCGTTGCGTTGCGTTCTTCGAGAACGAAATCCCCGCGACAACTACAGGTAATTACGCTTACGCGTAATTACCGAACGCGAGGAACGGTTCGCGCCGATCGATCGATCGATCGATCGATCGATAACCGTTCCGTGGTGTTCCGCGCTGCGAATTCTTCGAAACCTCGCTTGCGCATCGCGCTCGAGCTGCGCAATCAAGGCTAATTAATTGCTGTATCGTGGAACGCGTATCACGAGACATAACTATTATAGGAATGCTACTATTACAGTACTACTGCTTCGAAGCAACCGCAATCTCCGAGAGAGCGAGACCCCGGCGGAAGGCGCGAGACTGCGCTCGAGGCATGGAACTCTGTACGGTACGGTACGGGACGTTACGTTACGGGACGGGACGTCTGCGGGACCAAAGATCTCACGGAACGCACGACCTCGGTCGCAACTCGAAACCTTACAACGCACCGCCAAGTTATCGTCTTGTTGTGAGTCACGAACTCTGTACGCGCGTTTGTGTCGATTCGCTCCTACCGGTGCGTGCGCCTTGCGGATGATTCCCCGACGCCGTTCTCGGAAGACCCGTGCGCGAGGGTCGAGCGAGAGGAGGCCCAATCGAACCGAACGAAGCGAAAAAAGCCCGGAGCTCGCATCATCCTTGCCTCTTTTTCGCCCGAGTTGCGCGGCTTTCCCGGCAAAGCGTGCGGAGCGCGAGCGGATTGCACCGGCGCAGCTTGGTAGCAGTTCGGCGCCGTGCCATGCAATAGCCGTCAACCCGATGTGCGATGCGATGCGATGCGATGCGATGCGAGTCTAGTCTGATCCAGTCTCGGTGACTTTGGTCCAGTCTCGAACGAATGGATGGTACAAAATCCTGCATCGCGTCGGCAGAATCCATTCCAACTCTTGAATCGAATCGGATCGGATCGGATCGGATCGGATCGGACCAAATAGAATGAATCGAATCCAACCGAATCAACCGCGTTACACAGTGCGATGCGTTGCGATGCAAAGAGATGGCGGCAAAACAAATCGATTTTGCACGGTTTCGGATGCACCGCACCTTCGGTGTCCGAAGTTTCACCAAGAAGCCACCTGCCTTTGTCTGGGAGGAAAAGTGATGCAGCAACGCATTCATCAGTATTGCACAGTCGTTCCACCGTCGATTGGTTTTCGATTCCACCAAATGTGTTCGCGTGTTTTGTATCATGACAACAATATCTGTAATATAGATGCAGAGACATGTAGAATCACGTAGAATCATGTAGTATCATGTACAACGTGCAAGAGTCGTCCTTCCGAGCGCATTTCTCAATCGCTTGTGAAGCAGTCCAGAAAACCACCTTTCTTCGGCCGTTTGAACTTGGAAGAACGGTCTTTGAAGGGTGAGCGGTGGTCCAGTTGCATGAAGAGACTCGTGCTGCTATCTCCCATCTGACACGAGGCAACATTTTTTTTCTTCCTCTCGAGACGCTTTCGCCGGGCGCTCTGGTCCCGGAGCGCCTGGAACACCTTCTTGCGGAGGACTCCATACTCTCGGATGTCTTCGTACCACTCATTCGTCTCGTCGTAAGAGAGAAAGGTCAGACCATGGGACCAGATCTCCTTGATGATCCCGTCCAGAAACGAACTCTTCTGGGCCATGGTTTTCTGCAGGTCTCGTTCTCGTTCCCGCAGCGTCAGAATGGCTCGGAACTTGACGTTTCCGGGATGGTCCCACGCCACTCCGCCGTTGCGAAAAATCACGGCATCGAGGTCGGGACATTCTATAACTCTGAACGGAGATGTTCTAGGAATCTGATGACCCGGCTCGTCCATCGGATCCGGATGGCTTTCGATGGGAAAGTGATAGCAATGAGCTTTTTCACGAGCTTGTTCTACGGCGAGTCGGACCTTGATCCATTTCATCAATTTTTTCGTCTTGATCGACCCCGAACTGGTGACGGGAAAGTCTTCCGGTGGGATCCCGAACGTTCGCAATTTATAGCAGGTCTCGATGACGCTTGACACTTGGATGCCGATGATTGCAAAAGACGCACAGAAGATACAGCAAGTCCCGAATGAATCCCAAATGCAAAAGAAAACAGTAATTATTGATTCGTTGGTTCCAGTAGGCGATGTTCTAACCATGATGGACAAAAATAATCACAAAAATGCATACAATCCAAACGACTACGCACAACCACAAGCCGGAAAGAATCCCATCACCGAGCAACGACGAAAAAGCAAAACACATCCACACCAACAATCTTCCAGTATATTATACATGACATACCTATGTGAACCCGCGTGATGAGTCTAATCTGTGGACCTATGCTGTTTAGTATCATCCCACGAACGCTGGTGGAGCCCATTCCGTCGGGAAGAAAACAATGGAAAGCCGAATATCGGATCGGAGCAGCACTGAAGAATCTGAGGGATTCCTTTTGGTGCAAGACCATTCCGTAGTAATCACGGATCCCGTTGTCAAGGCAGGCGTAAACAGCTACCAAACCGTTGCGTTGTGCCGTCACATCATCAGAAACTACCTGACAAACCAAGTACGTAACAAGTCGATACTGTTTATGGCGTTTGTGCGGAATTTGAGACGAGCATATTATCACGGAGAAGAGAATATTTGTAAGCATTTGGTCGGTGTTCACTAAATGGTTGCAGGACTGTTTCCAGGGAGAACAAACAGACGACTGGAAAAGCTACCTCCACATTAATGAGCCGATAACGTACCCGATTTACGTGGGTGAACTTAGCTCCAAACGCTCCAAGAAAGACAATGATTCTCCGGCCGAATCGATCCCTCGAAGGCATCAGTTGCACCTGCCCCTCCCGGAGCAATCTTTGCTCGTCCTTGTCGAGGTCTTTCAAGTAAAGTGGCCGCTCGAGGGCAGTCAGACCAAAGTAATCCACAAAAACCATTATGCAATCGATGTATCTTTTCGCTGCTTTTTCGATGTCAAAGAGCGTGGCGCGCAAAAACTTCGTGCGGAACCGTCTGGACGCGGCGTACGCGTATTTGTGATGGATAAGACTATGACCGTTGCCAAAGAGCTTTTCATTGTTCCTGTTCATGAATTCTTCAACATCGTTATTAATGTTACCAGTATTCTGATAGGCGTTCAGTTCTTGTGGCGTTGCGCTCGATTCTTTCCAGGGTTCCAGTGATAATGAAGATGAGGAGGAGGACGATGGGGAAATATATTTCGAATTCTGGTTCCGTTTCCTGTCCGGAGTAAGTCCCAACGCCAGGAGAAGGTCGGACATATACTCAAACTGGGTGTTATCGCTGTTGGAGGATGAGAGAATAATTCGCAATCTCTTTTCGACTTCAAACTTGTGCTCCAAGAGTGCGGTTTCTATCATTTCCGGAGTTTCTCTAGGAGCCATAGATCGGACACCATGAACCTCTTCCGAAAGTGCCTCCCGGTCATTGAATGACAATGCATTTAGTTCCTTTGCCAAGAACTTGTCTAAGATTTCTGGATCGGCGTTCACCAATTCCATTGGCGGAAGTGGAGTCCTCAAATACTTGAACGACTGATGTGTTTTTGAAAATTCATCGCCTTTGAAATCGTTGCCATCATAATCCACAGGAACCATGTTATTGTTATCCAATTGTTACATGCGATCATGTGATTGAGTAAAGGTCACCTGTAGTGGATGGTGTTTGGTGTTGCGTGTTGCGAAAATATGTTCCCTGAGGAAACTTTATGACGCGGAACTCGTGGTAAGGTTAACTCAGAAACATCAAGCCTAAATTAACGGGTCCACGTACGAACTGACTCGCGTTTTCAAAGAAATAATTCCCATACCGTACGTGTCATTAAGATTACCGTATTTGCACGAAGTAATACCTATGAAAAAGAAATTAAGCTTTATCTCGTATTTTTGAAATTTTGAAATAGCCCTCTATAAATGAAAATCACTTGAAATTAAATGTGTCAAATGAAAACCATTCCAGGTTCTTCTTCAATGACTTGCACCTTCTATAAATAAAGACTTAACAAAATTGTATGCATGTGCTCAGGAAGAGAATGACTGATCCAGTGAACTTGCAAATTTTCATGGATAAAAAAATAAATACAAAAATTACGATTGAACCAGTTGTGGTAAACCTTATCATAATATTATATAAATGTTCTGTAGTGCAAGTTCGGAAGAACGATGGTGTGGTCTGTGAAAATGCAACGAATGAATTGGATTAGGTAGCAAGAACCGTTTCCTTCTATATGGAATCAAACTTTTAGAAGAACAAAACTGGACAATCACATTTTTTTCGGAACAGGATCCGAAAATCACGATCCGAAACACAAGATGAAAAGTTCCAATAAAGAGAACTTCAAAAATAGCCTTCAACACTGCACACATAGGAGGCTTGTGTATTGACAGGCGTAGGATCAATCTGCACATCGTTCTACGCATGGTTGAACATAACTCAGTACAAAGTGAAGTGCAAATTGACAGCGATGCTGACGTTTGGCTTTGCATATTACTATTGGCTTTTCCGATGGAACACCGAGAGGCATGAAACAAGTGCTAATAAATGATGAGGTTACCGTACTTCTACCGGCGCCGGTAAAAGTACGGTACGGTACAATCATGACTTCGTATTATTTCTTTGCTCACTTAGAACTGCTTAAGAGCAAGGTGCGGTTCCAAATGTGGATCGCATACTTGTAAGTCCTCGTCCCAGATACAATACTAGGTAGTAATACTCGTACTCGTACCAGTATCATGAACATTTTGTTTGAAACTCCATCCTACCGGTAGCGCAATGGTCTGTGCTTTTCCAGGAGTCATGCAGTTGCACATTATTTTCATGACTGTTTTCCGCCCTCGTTCACCAAGTAGAAAGGCGTGAGTTTGTAGCGATCAATCGAGTCCTTCTTGTTGTTCTTCCAGTCTAAATCATTACACTTTTTTTGGGTTTCAGTCGCCCATCTAAAAGAAAGAAAGAAGAAAGAATTCAAAACAGATGATCAATCTCAAAAGTTAAACTTTACCGGTATGGAATTAAAGGAATTGGTAGCCTAACAACGAAGTCATCCCCGGAAGTAACGGTACAGCAGTACAGAAGAAGACAGAAGAAATTAGGCATACAGAATTCATAACTCGTAATCACAATTTCATCACTGTTATCGAGAAGGCAGTAAGATATCCGAAAAATAAAGTAAAGCATGCGTCGTGAGCAATCTTTCGTTGAAAGAAGGTTCCGACCTTATTATTTTTTATTAAGGCACTGAAAATACTGTAATTATTAATTATGTACCCTAGTACTTGTCAGAGGCGGAACGTTCTCGTACATAGGGTACGAGTACTCGTTATTTGCATTGTGGTATGCACAGCAGTAACATGGACGGCGGTACGAGTATGCAACTTGCATAACGGTATTCAATATGAACTACGAAGTAACCTTACCGTAAGTTACCTTCGTACAAGTAAGCTCAAGATTTACTGTACTTCGTATGAACTACGACGGTATCCCAGTCTACTCGTACCGGTAACTTACCATAATCATAAATCGGACAGTTGGCTTCGACCGGGTCTCAACTTATCCACCCACAAGAAAACTCTTGGATTTTTGCTAACTTTTCTACGACCCCAGAAACCGTGGGTTGGTTTCGTTTTCAAGTGGTCCTGGAACATGGTTGATTTAATTTTTTTCTAAGAATTTAAATTTTTCCAGCCCCCCGTCCACCACTCAGCGCTGGGTGTCACTTTGACACCCGGGGTCACTTTGACCCCCAAAAGTATCGGCGAGTGTCAAGTGTCACTTTGACACCGGGTGTCACTTTGATACCGGGTGTCACTTTGACACTCTACGTATTTTTCTACTGCTCTTGTGCAAAATGACACCCAGTGTCAGTTTGACCCCCAAAAGTATCGGCGAGTGTCAAAGTGACACCGGGTGTCACTTTGACCCCGGGTGTCACTTTGACACTGATTCAGTGTGGGGAGGACCGGGAATTTTTGAAATTTATCAAAAAACAAAAATCGACCATGTTCCTGTCGTTTTCTAACTTACCGTACCTACCGGTAAACCTTACTCGTACCGGTTTCGACAAGGTTTCAACTTTTTTACCCACCATAAACCGGGAGGTTAGAGAACCAAGAAAGATTACGAACTACATGGTGATTTGGAGCGAAGGGAAACAAACACACGACGATCCTGGCGTTGCGATAGCGACTTTAGAGAGTGATATACATGATGTTCTCGGTCTTCCGGTATGATCACAGTCATTTGGCAGTGCAGGGAAAGAAATACATGACGATCTTGATCTTTTCGGAGTACAAAGAATCAAATAAACAAATGCATGATGGCTATGGTTGACGAACCCGGTCTTTCATGCCTGCAGAGTATCGAATACACGATGATTCGGGGTTTTCGGGATTGCAGATAAACAAATCATCTGGGCGCGCAGAGAATCGCATACACGATGAACCTGGTCTTTCGTGAGTGAACACGATGATCCCGGTCTTCCAGGAGTGTATCGAAAAAAAAACAAGATGATCCCGGTCTTTCTTGCGTGCAGAGAATCAAATGAACGACGATCTCGGTCTTTAAAACGCACGGAAATGAATACACAATAATGCTGGATGATTCTGGTTTAATTGTGTGGAGGGAACCAAATACACAATTATCCCAGATGATTCCAGTCTTCCGGCGTGCAGGGAACCACATACAAGACGGGAGTGCAGAGAGCCAAATACACGCTGATCCGGTCTTTCGTGAATACGGGGAACCAAATACACAATGATCTCGGTCGCGACTGCAGGGAACCGATCCCAGTCGTCGTGAATGCAGGGAACCCAATAATACACGGCAATCCCCTTCTTTCGTGAGTGAATACGATGATCCCCATTTTTTGTGCGTGCAGATAAACAAAAATACGATGTTCTCGGTCTTTCGCAAGGTTTGGCAGGGAACCAATAAATGATGATTCCCGTCTATCATAAACGCAGGAACCAAATCATGACGATCCTCTTTTTCGTGAATGACTGCAGGGAACCAAATACAGGACTATCCCGGTCTTTTGAGAATGCACGGAATCAAATACCAGATAATCCCCTTTTTGTGACTACAGGGAACCACATACATGACGATCCAGTTTTTTTATGAATGCAGGGAATCAAATACACGACGATTCCGGTCTTCTGCGCTCGACTGCAGGGAATCAAATACGCAGTGATCCTGGTGTCGATGGTATGGAACCAAATACACGATGATCTTGGTCTTTCGTGATTATCCACTGTTTGTCGCTCTTTGCACTCGACACTCGTGTTACGTGTTCACTCACGAAAGACCAGGATCAGGGGAGAAGTGCAGAGAATCAAGTGCACGAATATCTCGGTCTTTCGTGCGTGCACAGAAACAAATGCGTGACGATATTAATCACTTTGCATTTGGTTCCTTGTATTGACAAAACACGGAAATCATCGTGTATTTGATTTTGTGCACTCCTGGAAGATCGGGATCATCATTTATTTGGCTTCCTGGACTCGACCAGGATAATCGTGTATTTGGTTCCGTGCATTCGCAGCAGACCAGGATTATCGTGTTTTCGTTCCCTGCAGCAGTATCATGTTTGTGTCCGTTGCAGCTGTCAGCCACATACATTCTCCTACTATAAGGAATTCCGACGGAACATTCTTCCCTAATGACTGGCTATGATTCTTACGTTCTTGCTTCCCTTTGTATTGCAACCACCCCCCCTCCCAGTTGCTATCCTGCCGTTCCCGTTTGATGCTTCGTTTGGCGTCGAACGAAGGATCCGGCACCGTCCGTTACGATACCAACGCGGCGCAATAGAGCGCAATTCAACGAGCCTACGAGTGTGTCTCAGTCAACCTATCAACGATTCTGGTTCTTGATGGTTTGGTCGTTGGAAGTGCTAACTCTTGTGCCCGCAGTCCAACCAACACATCGATATCTTTCCATCCCATTCCTTTGCGGCCGCCAACCACACGAGATAGAGTCAATACAATTGCAGTTTCATTTTTTTATGCTCTGTACTAGCCTTTTATATTACGTAGTACTTGAATTGGCAAACCACCCCAAAATTTCAACCAGCCTAGAAACTCGCCAGGAGCTAGGAGGATGCTGTACGGTATATGGTTTGAATAAACTTTCCGGCGTTTATTTTTTTGCTTATGTTCGGACGCATTGTAGACTTGCTATGGGTAGTTTCAGAAATCGACGGATGCATCTTGCAAGGCCCATCCACTATCATGCACCACTGCAGCTAGGACCGCGTCTCTGTCGCTTCTTACAGTGTGACATCCATACCCGCCCATTCCCCTCTCCTTCACGTTCGCCACTGACAAGGGATTGAAAGACATGAGAGAGTAAATACTGTTTAATTTCATATTCATGTGTATTGTTTATGTTTTTCATTATATACATGCAATTCTCTTTCATGACCAAACTCTAGTGAGGTTTCAGCTGAATAATACTGACACACCACCCACTACCATCAGTCGAATACTATTCTTGTCTTGAGTGTGGATACGGCAATGATTGAATTGCGATATCCGTTCTGATTCTGTATATCTTGTGCGCCCCAACTGGGGTTCTTCATTCGGCCCGGTGGCAATCTATGGAGGGGTCATTTTGGTTCGGTTCGGAATCCAACTTGCGCATTCTCTGTTGGACATAATACTTTGCCAGCTGAACTATGGACAATTGTGATCCAAACTCAATAGCCTGTGGATACTGTAACAAAGCCGTGAGGACAATCTCTAAATCGCCCTTTAAGCATTCATGTGCAAATCGCAAGGCCTCTCCATTCTTAGCTACTGCGGCTAAAACCACGTCTTTGTCCTTTTGCAACTCTTCGGATGCATCTTCCAAGGCACGTCCATTATTATTCACTGCAGCCACGACCACGTCTTTGTCGTTTCGCAACTCTTCGGATGCACATTGCAAGGCACATCCATCATTCTTCACTGCAGCCACGACCACGTCTTTGTCGTTTCGCAACTCTTCGGATGCACATTGCAAGGCACATCCATCATTCTTCACTGCAGCCACGACCACGTCTTTGTCGTTTTGCAACTCTATGGATGCACATAACAAGGCACGTCCATTCTTAGTCACTACGGCCAAGACCACGTCTTTGTCGTTTTGCAACTCTTTGGATGCATCTTCCAAGGCACGTCCATTATTATTCACTGCAGCCAAGACCACGTCTTTGTCGTTGTGCAACTCTTTGGATGCATATTCCAAGGCACGTCCATAATTATTCACTGCAGCCAAGACCACGTCTTTGTCATTTTTCAAGTCATCTGATGCATATTCCAAGGCACATCCATCATTCTTCACTGCAGCTAACACCATCTCTTTGTTGTTTCGCCACTCTTCGGATGCACATTGCAAGGCCTCTCCATCATTCTTCACTGCAGCCAAGACCACGTCTTTGTCGTTTCGCAACTCTTTGGATGCATATTCCAAGGCTTCTCCATAATTATTCACTGCAGCCAAGACCACGCCTTTGTCGTTTTGCAACTCTTTGGATGCAAATTCCAAGACAAATCCATGTTTATTCACCGCGGCCAAGACCACATCTTTGTCGTTTTGCAACTCTTTGGATGCATATTCCAAGGCACATTCATGCCAATTCCCAAGACTCGCGGTATAAACTCTGGTGTTCTTTCGAGTGTTCACCGCAGCCAAGACCACGTCTTTGTCGTTCCTTACGGTGTTCCCAAAATATTTCAGGAATTCACCACATCGTGTCACCACGGCCATGGCAACGTCTCTGTCCTGCAGCAGTGGAGAGGTAGGGTGATGCCGCTTTAGCTCTTCCAAGGGATCTGTCTTCTGGTCAAACAAGTAGTGAAACTTGAAATGCTTTCGAATCAATTCCAAGAACTCCGTCTTTTCGGAATCGGCGGCGGTACTAGTCGTATTCATTGTTCTTGTTTCTGGTGTTGTTCGCGTTCGCGTTGGTGTTGGTGTTGGTGTTGGTGTTGGTGTTGGTGATGATGGTGTACTAGGTACTATGTTGCAATGGTTTGTACTTTTACTCGTACTCGTACTACTTGTACTCGAGTTCTGCTTTGTTTGAAATTAGAATTATGAGAAGATGAAATGGTTTCGTAGCAAGGCCTTCTTACTCGTACTCGTCGTAGTTCGGACACAACTCTCTGTTGCATTGTTGGTTGCTTGAAAAAAACGTAAGGTTTACTCCTACCGGCACCGTACCTGTGGACAGCATACAATAAGAAACAGTAATCTTACGGTAACCTTACCGTAGGAATACGAATAGAATACGAATACGAATACCAGTACATTACCGGTATGTTACAAGTAAGTCTTGGACGAACTGTAGTTCCGTACGAATTACCGCAAGTAATCTTACCGTGCCGCAAGGTTACCTGATACACGTATCCTACAGGTAGTCGTACGTTACTACCTGTACACGTAAGATTTAGTGTCGTATTAGCACAAGTCTGGTTTTTTTTTTTTCGCATGACCAAGAATGCTCAATCAATATTCTTCCACGAATGCAGGAAGGAATGAAGAAATGAATAAGAATCAAAAATCGAAATACGACACTCGAACACGTATTGAATAAGGTTTACCGCACGTGTACTCTTCATGCTACGTCCTTCGTAGTACGAAGTAAGGCTCTAATTATCGATGAGACTGTTTTCTGTACCAGTGAGGTTAAGGTTACTGTGTTGAATGCATGTACAAGCAGGCTGACCCCTGCAAGCAGGGTCATACCGGTACAGTAGTTACAAGTAAGATTAACCTTAGTTGCGAGTAATCTTAAGGTTTACTTTCTCAAGTAACCTAGTGACAACTGGCAGAAAAGTCATGCGATTCCGTAAGGTTACCGGTAGGAGACTGAAGATACGGTACTGTACCAGGTAAGCCTTACCAGTAGGCGATAGCAGGCGATAGCATCAACAAGTAAGTTACCGTAAGTTACGAAGCAAGTTACGAGTAAGGTTACCGTAAGTTACCAGTAGCCTTAAGGTTAACTTACTCGCAAGACGAAGACTTACTCGTAACTTTCGAACTTGCTTCTACGGTAAACCTTAGGCGACAGGCGAATGAATCATCGAATCAAATCTCAATCTCAGTCTTTCAATCTCAATCAGTCTTACCGGCCCGGCAGCAACGAGTATGAAGGTTTACTCGTACGGTAACCTTACTTGTACGAACAACATCCTCTTGTCGATTGTTGCGAAAAGTAATTTGAGAATTCCGTAATCTCACTGTAATCTCAATCAAATCCGTAATTCCTTCGGAGGATCATTGCGTGTGCGAGTAAGGTTGCCAGTACCATAACCAGTACCAGTAAGATCTTGCTTGTGCTTCTGTTCGAAGGAAGTTAAGCTTACTTGCAGTATTTATTGATTGCTGCATTGTTGCTGTTTTGCGCACCGCTCTTTCAGAAGTGGGACCAAAAATACGAGACACGGAGCGCCCCTCCGTCCTCGAGTCTCGTTGCCACGATGGAGAACGATGACAACGAAAACGAAACCGAAATCGAAAACGCGCCCGGGCCGAGAGAATCCGAATCCGGCGGCGGCGGAATCCTTCGCCCGATTCGCACCCGCACCCCGCACCCCTTCGCGAGGCTGCACAATCCGTCGCGTTGGGAGGCGACGAGAATGGTGTTGGGACTCGCCACGGGAATCGTTCCCCTCCGCCTCTCCCTGTTTGTCGCCTCGCTGGCCATCGGGGGAACCCTGGCTCTGGTCCTCCACAAACAAGAAATGCGATCGCGAATGATGCAAATGCAAACGAAAACGAAGATGCAAATGCAAATGAAAATGAAAATGAAAATGAAAATGAAAATGATGAATCGCCAATGGTGGACCGTCCGGTGGGTCCGGTTTGTGTGCTCGTGGCTGTTGCTGTTGGCTGGCATTTGGGCGCGGGTAGAGATCGACAATGGCAACGAAAATGAACATGAACATGAACATGAACATGAACATGAACATGAACATGGAAATTCCAATTCCAATTCCAATTCCAATTCCTATTCCAATGATGAGCAATCGCAAACTCAAAGGCAAACTCAAAGGCAAACTCAAACTCAAACGCAAGAGCATCGCTGGTCCCCGCGACTGGTGGTCTGCAACCACGTCTCCAACCTGGAAATCCTGCTCTTGCTGACCCTGCCCTTTGAGGATTGCGAGGGGAATCCCGTCCTGCCGTGCTTCGTGATGAAGTCCTCCGTCTTTGGGGTGCCGTGGATCGGGACCATTTGTCGGGACATTCTGGGATGCATCGGTGTCCACAATCGAAATCGAAATCGCAATCGCAACCGAAACGGAAGCGGAAAAGGAAGCGGCAACCGGAAAAAACGAGGCGACCGAAAAGCAAACAAAGAAGAAATGCAAGCAGAAACACAAACACAAGCAGAAACACAAGCAGAAACACGAGCAACCAATTGCAATGCCAATCCCAATGCAAGTATCAATGCCAATCCCAATGCCAATACCAATGCCAATACCAATGCCAATACCAGTGCCAATACCAATACCAATACCAATACCAATAGCGTAACGGAACAAATCCTCGAGCGGTTATCAAATCCCCCGACTCCCGGCCAGGGACCCCTGGTGGTCTTTCCGGAAGGGACCACCACCAATGGCACCTGCCTCTTGGATTTCAAGGCGGGAGCCTTTGTGCCAATGAAAGAGGTTCTTCCGGTGGTCTTTTCGTTTGGTGACGTGTCGCACCACCACCACCAACAACAACACCAACAACAACACCTACAACAACAACAACAACACTCCTCCTTTGTTCCGACGTACGAGTCCATCTGGACTCCCGTGTACGTGTGGCGGCTGATGAGCAAGATTGCACCGCAGCCGCTGATCTGCCGCGTTATGAAACCCATGGGGCCTCCCCACGGGTCCGAGGCAAAAAACACGAACGCCGGCAACAACGACATTGACAGCAACAGTAACAATGGCACCCACAACTCCAATGGCAACGATGATGCGCGGGAATCCTACCCCGCCGCGGAATCCGAGGCCAACGACAACGACAACGACAACGACAACGACAACGACAACGCAAGGTCCGAATCGGGGGCCCGGGCCTTTGCCGCGGCCGTCCGATCGGCCATGGCAAACCGCCTCGGCCTGCCCGTGGTGCCGGCGAGGTACGACTACAAGCACAAGCTACTGTACCACGAACGCCTCAGGGCCGCCTACCAAGCACACCCCTTCGGTCCGGTGTGGGCCATGTGCTTTGCGCCGATGCAAACCGTGGGAGATCCGTCGAGCGGAGAGGAGAAGGACGAAACCGACAACAGCAACAACAGCGACAACAGCAACAGCAACAAAGAGAACAAGGAGAACACTGGCTATGGATACGACACGGTGATGGGAATCCTCCATTGCGAGGACGACAACCACAATGACAATGATGACGACCAAAATGGCGACCGTGATGACAATGACGATGACAATGACAATGACAATGACGGATCGGGGGACGATCCGAAGCGTCCGGGAACCGAGGACGCAAACGACGAGTCGTGCGACGAGACGACGCGACTCCTCCCGGTTTCCAAAAACTAATTACTACGAAGTAGAAATGAATGCGAAGGAACTTGCTTGCATTCGTGCCGCGTGCGGGCGCAAAATACCGGTGCATTCCGTCGGCGTTCGCGGTTGCGATCTCGATCGTGCGAGCAAATAACAAACCCCAACAATACTGCTGCGAATCCCATACGGCAATCCGCGGCGGTTCGTGTTTGAGACTTTTCGGAGCCCGCAACGACGAAACAATCCGTCCAATGGTTCCTCCGATGTCCCGACCGAATGCGCACCGTGCGGAATGGAATGCCCCGCACGGAATTTCGAGCTCGAATGTTCCGAATGCGGCCGGTGTGCGTGCGCG
This sequence comes from Pseudo-nitzschia pungens, assembly GCA_037355855.1. NCBI lineage: Eukaryota > Bacillariophyta > Bacillariophyceae > Bacillariales > Bacillariaceae > Pseudo-nitzschia > Pseudo-nitzschia pungens. Next base: position 124,416 of record CM074764.1, on the reverse strand, counting down.
CAACGACCATCCGATCGATCCATCTCTCGAACCCCGGACGAGTCGCGGTTCTCGGGGGGGGGGGGGGCGCAAAGCCACGCGGGAGCGAAAGAAGAGTCTTCGACGACGACGAAGAGTGGTGGAATGCGAGAGCTGTCACGGATTTGGGGATCGCAACGAGATCCTCGTGACGGGGGACCCGAAAAGGTGCGCGGACGGGAACGATCGAGAGTCCGGAACTCCCTCGTCCCGGGGCACGCCGTCATCCGAGGCTGGCTCGTCAAACTTCCAACGTCAAACTTCAAACGTCAAACTTCCAACGTCAAACAGCACCCGCTGCCGGTGTTTCGTTCCGAGCTGTGGTCGTCACGTTCGTCGTCGTCTTTCGTGCTTGATGGAGGCATCGTGGTCGTCTTTCTCTAAACAACAAACAATTATAGAAAATTTAAATTTTTCTTTTCCAAAGTTACTGTAAGATTACGGTACACGCAAGTTACGGTGCGAGTGAGATTACTACTCGTACTGATAGTCCGTGCGTTTGTACCTACGACGACCAGACTCACTCGTGATTCTAACTGAAGACTCCCATCCAACTCACGACTCACTCACTCACGACGATGGATGATTCATTCATTCCCTCATTCCCTCATTCACCCACGCAAGAAGTCAGCTGTTGCGAAGCACCCAGCTTCCAGCGCATCGTCAGCAATCCATCGCCTTTCGCAACGGTGAAATGAAAAGGATACCTTAGTGGCAAACCAATCTGGCATCTGTAACGGTAAGTACGTACTTACGAGAAATCTGTACTTCTTGTACTTTTACGAATAACTAGCTAAGCTAACCTTACTTGCACAACATGTGAATTCAGATCGTCCATCAAAGTCCTACTCGTACGAGTAGAGGTACAACGGCAACATAGTCAATCTTCAATCTTGCGGTCTACCGGTAAGGTTACTGGTAAGTTACTCGTTCTAGTACGAGTATTGTAGCTCTCTGCCGACTTCTGACACATCATCCCTCTCGCTGTTCGGACCAGATTGGAAGGAAAGCTCAGACAGCAGCAGAGCTCCGTGACAAACGAAACTTTAATCGAAACTACTACGACTCCACCACATCTTGTTTCGCATCACGTCTTGCGTTCCAATCCTTAGAGATCCCAGGAACAAACCATCTCTGTTCCTCTCCGCTGTTCCACCATGAAGTACTTGGTCGCCGCCGTTGCAGCGGTCGCTGCCTCGGCACAACTCGCTTCCGCGTTTGCCCCGCAATCCCCACCGTCCTCCGCCTCTTCTTCTTACTTCTCTCCCCGCGGTCGGTCCTCCTCCTCCTCCGCACTCTGCAACGTTCCGCCCCCGTCCAGCGACGACGTTGTTGCCACCAGAGACTACGCCTCCAAGCTCCCTCCTCCCGCCTCTTTTTTCCAGCTCCAACAGGACTGCCTGGCGGCAGCGAACCGCGCCATTGCCGACGACCAGAAACTCCTGGAGGTCGAATTCCCGCCGCTCCCGGCGTCGGTTCTGGAACTCGACGACGTCTCGGCCTACGACGTCGCCCAGGCCAACCTGCAGCTGGCGGTGGAGTTTGCCAGGGGCATGGTAGCCACCAGCGGGAACGGCGTCGAGCAGGTCACCATCCTGCTGCCCGACGAGGACGAAAAGGCGATCGCCATCGAGAGGTTCACCGGAAAGAGCCGGGACCAGGTCGACGAGTCGACCTACAACGTCGATGCGGGGGTGACCGTCTCGTCGCTCCGTCGGAGCGAGGCCGGGGATCAGCGGCTCATCAAGGTACGTGCACGAAACGCCCATTGTGCGTGTGTCGATTGTTACCATTATGGTTGTGCGGCACTGTCCAGAGCGCGATTACCGTACCAAGTTGGAGCACGGCATGGCGTGGCGTGGCAAGGAATTCGTTCGTTGCGGATTGCATCGGATTGCAGACGAAACGGAATGCGCGCCGTCACAGAAGAATTGGAAGCGGGAGGGACTGACTCCGGTACTGGTACTGGTACTGTACGAAGATTGATGTTCGAGAGTTGGTGTGTCATTACAAAAATCCCAAACAGATGCTGATACAGATATATTCCAACAAAGCACGAATAAAGGGTAGGAACAGGAACAGGTTGGGGGAACGAAGGAATCACCGTGATTTGTACGCCAGGAATCACCTGCCGATGGAATATTGTTCTTAGTTGGACGCCGCCTTTACAGACCAATTTGGGTATGCTCAAACGACTTATTGGAAACAAACCAAAACAAACCAAAACAAACAAAATATTGTGCTATCAACAACGATAGGGATGCCTTGTTCCTCCACCGGAGTTTTTACCAAAAGATCATCCCTTCCACCTATCGCTCAGGAATCCAACGTGGTACGGACTGGATGGTTTTGTTGAAGTGAAAAACAAACCTCTCACGCCCTTTCTCTGTTTTGTTCTCTTTCGTTCGATTTTCCAATCCACCAATGTGGCCAAAATGACAACAATTCACAATAACAAAAACAACAGCCCGAACAAACCTTTCTCAACCTCTTTGGCATGGGTGACGATTCCTTCCAAGGCCCGCAGCGAGGCAGTCAAGCCCATCGAAGGGACCGACCTGTACATCGTCCTGGTCGCCAGCGCTCAGGAACTCCCCGACGTGGAGGCACTCGCGGATCAGGTCCCCGACACACCCGTCGTCTTTTACAACCTCAAGCTCGACGTACTCCGTGGAGATCTCGGCGCACCGGCCTTTCCCCCCAAATCCTTCCAGGACCGGTTCCTCTCCCGCGTCAAGCCCGTTTACTACCTCCGGACGCGACAGTACTCGCGGTCGACGCCTACCCCGCCCTTTCTGGTCAACTACCAGGGATGCCTGTTTCGGTCGTATCCCGGCCAGTATCAGACGCTGCTGGACACGGGCACCGGCAGCTACCGCCGCCTGAGGGGCAACGACGTCCGACCAGGACTCGGGGCCTTCAAGGAGGAACTGACGGAGGCCCTGCGGGAGGAGGGAGTGTTGCCCAAGACCGAGGGTGGTGCCCTCGACTTTTTGCGGGTCGGGTACAAGACCACCACCTGGTGGGAGGAAGACCGCGACGAGGCATCGATGGAATGGAGGACGTAGGAGAATGTACAGAAAAGAGCAGGCATTTGGATGTGCACCCTATCGCATCGCACTCCACTCGGGAAGATGACACGAGTTTGCTTGCCTGCTCGTAATGCGCACGTTTCCGATCGTGTCGGAACGTACGACAGAGTTGCTGGCAATGGCAATTCTGTGTCACAGAGAACCGATTGATTAGTGACAGGCGCTCCCAGCGGCGACGCTCGAGTAGACTACTATTCTTGTGAACTAGAAGTACCTAACTAATTTATCGTCTCTGTTTTTTGCCTTGCATTCGAATCCACGATACTAGCAATCGGCGATCTCTCCATTCCGTTTCTTCTCCAATAGTGCATTATTTGTTGGAAATGATTCCGATCAGAGTTCTACCGTATACTCATTACTAACCAATTGCGTCGTAGTGTGCTAGCAGTGTTGCTGTCCGGTAGGTTGTTTCTCGTTTCGCAAAGCTCGAAAGTTCTGTTTCTCTCCCGATGCAACTTGCGATTGTCGAACGCCGTCAACGCCGACAGTCTTTTTCTACTTTTTTCTTCGTTCACTTCAGAGCCTGTATCATGTCCAAAAAGTGGTTACTTGCCGAACGATCTGATGAGAGTCATGGTCACGCCCATGGATGCCGTAAACAAACCAAACGGAATCAGGACTAGGTTTCGTTTCGCGATTCGGTATTCCTTGGAATCCGCGCCCAGCTGTCGCTCCACGATCTTGGAGTACAACAACGTTGGACAGATATAAACCAGCGCCGACCCCATGAGAGCGCCGGTGAGGCCGGCAACCAATCCAATGTCCTTGGCCACGATGGACAGCGTCGTTGTGATCAGCAGCAGGGACAGAACTAGCAGCGTGTGATTCTGGGGATTCCGCAGAGTCGGAAACAAATCGAGGGCGGATGCGGCGTTCTTGAATCCCTCCCGGCAGCCGTTGGAAATGAGTGGGAATCCAAAGATGATCGAGCAGCCGGTAGCCAACCGTCCGAGGGTTGCCAAAAAATCGCTGCTGGAATAATTCAGCAGGATGTTGCCCATGCTCACGTCCCCGAAGGTGGCATACCCCGCTGCCATGGTCGTTACGTATATAATTGCAAGAATGAGGTAGGCGCGCCTCGAAATAGTGGAGAACTTTTCGGCGGACGCGGATTTTCCGAGGGAGTTCCAATAGCTGGGAGCATTGTAGTGTGAGATAAAGGCCAGTCCCAGGTTGGAGGTCAAGACCAAAGAGTTCAGATCGACGTTCCACAGCGAGGATTTGGCAAAGGAGGGAACCAGCGGCAAGAGTCCTTCGGCAACGAACCTGCCCGTTTGACCGGCGACTCCGTAGGATCCATCGAGGGCACGAACCACCATGAATCCTACCGTGTAGAGCACGGCGATCAATCCGAGGATACTGGTGAAGCCAAGAGAACTGAGATCCCGAATGAGATTGAGGGGAAAGAGAATAGTGGAGGCCGCAACGCAAATGATGGACGTCCGGGTCGTCCAGAACCGATTGATGCCGAGAGTCCCCCGCAGCAGAGCCGAAAAGACGTCCCCGAGCAATCCCGTGTAAATGATCGAGACAAAAAAGCACTGCACAAAGACCATCGTGTCCACGATCCATGCCGTTTTGTCGCTGTCAAAGGCGTAGGCCCACAAATCCTTGAAACTGTTCAATCCGGTCAGGGCGCAGGATTTTCCCACCAGCGAAAAGGTGTGGGAACTCACTGCTGCCAAGAGCAGGCAGATTCCGATGGAAGGAATCCACCCTGTTCCACTGGCTTTTCCTGCCGCCAGAGTCAAGATTCCGGCGCCGGCCACGTTGTTGGCCAGATTAAAGACACTCGTGGCGATGGATGCTCCGTCGTCCTTGGCGGCGGCGGAAGGGCTTTTCTCGGCACGAGTAGCGGATGGTGAAGGAACGGCTCTCTTTTGGGCTCCGCCACGAAACGCTGGGCCGGCCTTGATTGCCGTGTTCGGGGCAGCGATCTTTGCAGACACCGACGTTAACGACGCCGATGTCAGCACCAGCAACAGCAAAAGCAACAGCTTCCTTTGTGTCGTGAGATTTGTGCCGATCATCTCAAAAATTGAATCCGATCGCTGTGGAGAGTGGATGTGCCGAAAATTCTGTGTGTCGCCAAAGAGTTGGTTGGCGGTGATATTATGATCGGATGGAGAGAAAATGAAGGAACCGGAACAATGATGGAACTCAATGAAGGAGGAATGAATCTCAATCATCAATGATCAATCATCAGTCAATCATCGATCGGCAGCAAAAATGGAAATTTTGAGGTTCCGTAAAGTTACTAGTAGTTACGAGTAAGTTAACTTACCAGTAGCTACGAGTAATCTTACCAGTACAAGTAGGTCCTACGAGTACCTGGTACGATCACCAATCCCATAAGTTACCGTTAGCATAATCGATCAGTGATGGATGATTCTTCATTCTCTCTTATCTCATCAGAATCAATCAATATCAATTACGTACAAGTAGAAAATACCGTACTTGTACCGGTACCGGTAAGGCTTACGAAGTACGTAGTAAGTTACAAGTAAGACCTAACGAAATAATATTGATAACTGGTTATGAGACTTGTAATTGCAATATACTTCGTACATATATACTGTAGTACATATCTATGGATATCAAACAAATATCAATGATGACCTCATAGTAACTTACGTGTACGAGGTAATTTATCGTAGTTTTTGAACAGTAAAACATCGATTTGATATCAAAGGGCTGCCGTCACAGATCTGATAATGGCCTTAGTGATACTTCGATTTATTTTTTGTCTGACGTCAACAGTCAACATTGAACATCAGGCAGTCATCAACATCAAAAAAAGTGTGCTATCGCGATGCTATTCCCGGGGTCCGTGTAACTGGTACAAATCCTACACGGGGACCCTGGCATCTTGTAGTTAGCAACCCATAAACCTTGTAATAAGCCTGCTGCTGCTAAGCCTGTTGCTAAGCCTGTTGCTAAGCCTGTTGCTAAGCCTGTTGCTAAGCCTGTTGCTAAGTGTTTAGCACACAGCTCTAGCACACAGCTCTAAGCACACAGCAGCTCTAAGCACACAGCTCTAAGCACACAGCTCTAGTAAGCACACAGCTCTAAGCACCTTGTAGATATTTACTGGAGGCTACTGCCTGTAGCCCCAGTACATTTCCTACACAGGAGCCTTAGCACAGCCCATAGCATCATCTTGGATATCAACATAGTGGGCAGGTATGAATGTTGTTTGAATGTCCTCACACATTCAACATACGGTATCGTAGCTTACAAGCATGGAAGTACAAGTAAGTTACTTCGTACTAGATAAACTGCAGTAGCGTGATAATTACTAATGGCTAATGGTAGTAATTCTACTACATGATGAAATTGTTGAGAAAATTACACTTTGGCTCCTACTACAAGTACTGAACCAATCTTGACTTGACAACACCAGATAAACCCACTCTGGGCACGAAGGTTGTTGGATGGACATTGCTGGCATCACTACAAGTCTAGTATAAAACTACTTCCAATTCAATCACCATGGTCAGCAGAAGGGCTTGAAGCCTATTTTGTACATAAATTCATGTAGAAAATTAGTGCCAGCAGCAGCAGCAGCAGCAAAGTTTCTTCTAGTATCTGCTGGGAAATGAGGGAGTCGTGCAATAAGGTTAACTTACCGGTAGAGTTGCGTAAGGTTAGAACAACCTCAACAATGATGAAGAAGGGTTTGTTTTATTTCTAGCCACCGGTAAGGTTTACCGCAGTATGATCTTGTTCAGGTTTTCGGACATTAATTAATGATGCAGCTTATCCCCAATGACGTATTTTTCCGGGTCTGAGGCCAGAGAAAAGAACAACGAAGAACATATTTGCAACTATAATCGATCAATTTTTGTTGACGTATACTCGTACACATATATGTTTCATTTCCAACCAAGGCATTTGATGAGCGGGAGGAATACTGGTGGAAAACTATTAAACAAGAACTGATCGATATGTTTCCTTTCGAAGGACGCGTGGAGTTTATGGTTCGGTTGCTTTTCTTTGTTGGTACGGTAAAGAATTCAACTTGATTTTCAATCTTTCGGCTGCTTTATTATTTGTTCTTTCGGTTCGCCGCTAACACTCGAACTATGATTATGGATTGGAGGTGATTCTACTGGAGGACAGTAGTCACGGTTTGGTTTGGGGAGGGATAATAAGTACTCTTAAAAGACGCAAAGGTTTCCTTCGCTATCCCGTTGTATCATATGCCAATTTTAAGTATTATGTTGTGACAAAAAAAGAAGGTTGATAGATTTTGGATGGGATATATTGACAAAAAAAAGGAGAGAGAGATTTTGGATGGGATGAATCTTGGTCGAATTATTTTAGGTTCAAAATGTCAGCTGTGGATGAGAAGACGATTTCCGCACTTAATCTTCTGATATGTTATCCAATGGAAAAGTATCAATTGGGGTAAAAATAATAGATGTCGCTTTTGCGTACCAGTAAGATTACGAGTACAGAATTCTTCCACTCTTTTCCTTGTTGATGTTCCCTCTTCCCTTTGTCTACGGTAGGGTCCATACGGTAGGCGTCGAGAGTCGTCGAGAGTCGTCGAGAGTCAGAACTTCTCATCGTCTTTTGGTCTTCGGTGTTCCACTCAGCTCCAAAAGAGAAAACGTTTCCTCGCCATATGAAAAGATCATAAGGGTAATCATACTTGTAACGGCAGCAGAATTATAATTATTTAGTACTACTTGCACATGCTGGTCCGCTCTATCCTAGACCGAATTCCGAACAAGGTTTACTCGTACCGAATAAGATTACCATCACACCTCCGGTGCTTTATTTTCTGCCGACGACACAAACACATCACATCACATTCCACCAATCAACCTATCCACCAATTAACCAACCAACACGACTCGTAGCATTCGTCATGACCTGCGCAAAACCGATTGCACCAACGACACACAAACACTCCGCAGTGTTCCGGGAGTGCAGCACGCCATCGCCACTGCCACCACCTTCCTCCCCCCTTCGTGGTTCCAAATCTTCCAACACGCCATTGCCATTGCGGTCGCAGACGGTGAAGTCGTCCCATGGTGCTGTTGTTGATGATGTTGATGATAGTGGCCATCGCTGTAGCTGCGGCTCTAGCTCTCGGTTGTCTCACTACGAGTCCCTTCCGGTGCCCTGCCGGCAGGAAATCCTCAACTTTTTGGACCCCTCCGACCTGTCTTCGATGGCACTCGTTTCGAGAGACTCCCACACCGATTGCTACCGGGAGGGAACCATTCCGAGGATCGAGCCCGTCTACGAGCTGGTGGTGCCAGAGCCGAGCACAAGCAGTGATGACGGACGAAAACACCAAAGCGGTGCCGCGGTCTTCAAGAGCCTCCTCCAGAAACTCCTCTCCCACCAAACCCGGCAGACGGAACGCTTTGCCCGCTATCCCTCCGTAAAAATCCGCAACATCGACCGGTGCTACTGGTACGACGAGGACTGTGACCGCAACACAGATCAACGCCAACAGCAACAGCAACACTTCAAAAATATCAACAAGAACAAGAACCAAGGCAATCACCAACAACACGCGAGGATCTTGTCTGTCGTCCAGAAACTCACCAACGGGGACGATCGACAGACCCACTGGAAATCCCTGGATCTCTCGCTGCCCCAACCAAAAGTCCTCCCCGATGCTACCGTGCTCCTGGGAGTGGTGGTCCTCTTTCCCCACCTCACGAGTCTCGATCTCTCCAACCTTTGCTTTCTGCACCAGAACCACCGCAACACTACTAGTACGGCTACTACTAGTAGTAGTAGTAGTCCTAGTGCTACTATAAACCTCCGAAAGCACCGCCACTTCTCGGAATTGTTTGGCGACCTGCCATCTCTGGAGCGCCTCATCTGGAAGCGGTCCATCGGAGTGTACCTGATGGGATGGCACTTTCCTTCTCCCTATCGTGTAAGCACGAATGCAAGTGCGAATGTAACAAACAACGACAACAATAACAATCCAAACTACAACCTCCGGGAATTGGTGCTGGACGACGCGATCTTCGACGCCCGATCGCCCCGTTGGATCAGCGCCGTGTCCGATCCGGAGGGCCGTTACGCCATTTTTCATTCGTGCTGCGGCGACGGACTGGAGGGAGTCTCCATTCGCAACGCCCGCTATTCGTATTTCGCCAAACGGAGTAGGAGTACTGCTGCTGCTGCTGCTGCTACCACGAGTGGCAATTATTACAATCATGATCACAATCACAACTACAACTATCGTCGCCGTCACCCGTCGGCTTCGCTGTCCAGCGGTGTAACCGCAGTGGCTTCTAATGCTGCGGTGGCCGATGCTGTTGCTGTTGCGGAGGACACGGAACCCAACCAGCGCCACGTGAACCACAATGACGATGGAACCAACGCTTGTGCTGGTGACGCACCATCGGCATCGATGTTGGTCCCGACAGAACGCGAAAACGAAAACGAATGCGATCCACCGTCGTGCTGGCCCATTCCGCAAACCGCCCTCGTCAAGTTTGTCCGGACCGCCCCCGAGAGCCTCAAGTGGTTCCGAAGCGATCTGTCTCCCGAGAACATGGAAATGCTGAGGGCGGAGAGACCGGGCATCGAGCTTTCCAACTAGTAGCTCGTTTGCGATCTCAAAATCTCAGTTACGGGTACGTGTAATCGTACCGGTAACTTAGGCAATATGCAATACAAAAAAATAAAAGTTCGAAGTAATTACTAGTACTACGTGTAGTACGTACGAGTACCGGTGCCTGTAACCTTACAGGTAATTACTACGAAGTACTTCGTACGAAGTAAGGTTTTCTTACAGTAAGGTTAATTACTAATGACTTGGTATGATTTTTTATTTTGATGTTCGTTTATTGATTCGCGGAAGAAGCAATATCCGGTCTTGGTCATGCGAAACAAAAAAAAATAAAAAAATACTTCCAATTCTTACGTGTAACCTTACGGAACTTCGGTTCGTGCAAAGGATTTTATTATTACTGTATTATTACGAAGTATTTCTTGTACGTGTAGTAAGGTTTCTTGTACAGTAACCTGATGTACAATGTACAAGTAACTTACTTGCACTTTACTTTACGATGACTTCTTACTTGTAAGGTTACTGTCACCTGTAAGATTAAGATTTACCCTTACTGTTTGTTGCTCTCGTCTCTGTTGGTGAAAGGAACAGGACGACGCCCGATGCAATGCAAAATGCAACAGGGAGTTTGTGTCTGAACAATCGTCTATTCGGATCGTAAGACTTAGTTCGAAAGGATTATTTCACTTCTCATAATTCTAATCTGCAAAACAAAGACTCACCCGAGTAAAATTTCGAGTACAAAGCATTACAAAATACCTACCGGTACATCAACACCAACACCAACACCAACACCACTAGCAACAACAACAACAACAACAACAACAACAAACAGTGAATCCCGTCGCCACCGATTCCGAAAAGACAGCTTTCTTGGAATTCATTCGGCAGTATGAGGATGATATTTCCGAGTTTATCGAATACATGTTTCACGACCGGTTTGACATGCAAGACCGGTGTTCCATCGAAGAAGCGTTGGAAAAGCTAAAGCGGCGTGACTCTCCCTCACCAATGCTGGAGGACAGTGACATTGCCAGGGCTGTGGTGTTGGCACGAAATGGCAGCTTCCTGAGGAAATACTTTCGGAACACTTTAAGGAACGATAAAGACGTGGTCTTACATGCAGTGAATAAAAATGGACGTGCCTTGCGATATGCATTCGTAGAGTTGCAGAACAACAAAGAAATGGTGTTAGCCGCAGTGAATAATAATGGATGGGCCTTGAAATATGCGTCCAAAGAGTTGCGGAATGACAAAGAGTTGGTCTTAGCCGCAGTGAATAATTATGGATCGGCCTTGAAACATGCATCCAAAGAGTTGCGAAAAGATAAAGACGTGATCCTCACTGCCGTGAATTATCATGGACGTGCCTTGTATTTTGCATCCGAAGAGTGGCGAAACAACAAAGACGTGGTCTTGGCTGCAGTGAATAATAATGGACGTGCCTTGCAATACGCATCGGAAGAGTGGCGAAAAAACAAAGACGTGGTCATGGCTGCAGTGAAGAATTATGGACATGCCTTGTATTATGCATCCAAAGAGTGGCGAAACAACAAAGAGATGGTGTTAGCTGCAGTGAATAATAATGGATGTGCCTTGCGATATGCATCCGAAGAGTGGCGAAACAACAAAGGGATGGTTTTAGCTGCAGTGAATAACAATGGATTGGCCTTGGAATACGCATCGGAAGAGTGGCGAAACAACAAAGAGATGGTGTCAGCTGCAGTGAATAATAATGGATTGGCCTTGGAATACGCATCGGAAGAGTTGCAAAAGGACAAAGACGTGGTTTTAGCTGCAGTGAATAATGATGTAGGTGCCAGTTAATAGTAATGGACATGCCTTTCAATATGCATCCAAAGCGTTGCAAAAGGACAAAGACTTTATGTTAGACATAGTGAATAAGAATGGATTCGCCTTGAAACCTGCATCTAAAGAGTAGCGAAACGACAAAGACGTGGTTTTAGCTGCGGTGAAGAATCATGGATTGGCCTTTGAATATGCATCCAAAGAGTGGCGAAACGACAAAGACGTGGTTTTCGCCACAGTGAAGAATAATAGATTGGCATTGAAATATGCATCTGAAGAGTTGCAAAACGACGAAGACGTGGTCTTGGCTGAAGTGAATAAGAATGGACTTGCCTTTCAATTTGCAGAGAAATCCCCAAAAGGCGATCTCGAGATAATCCGCAAGGCTTTGTTACGGAATCCAGAGGCCAAAAAGTTTGCATCACGAGATTCCATTGTTTGCCTGGCAGAGCATTATGTCCGACAAAGAACGAGCATCCAAAGAGTGGCGAAATGACAAAGATGTTGCCTTTAACCGCAGTAAATCATCATATGGAGATTACCCGCAAGATTTTGCTACGGAATCCAGAGGCTATAGAGTTTGGATCACAAGAATCCATTGTTCAGCTGGCAAAGTATTCATAGTAAACACTAATGTTACACTTCATATTACATTATTTGTAATAGTAATAATAAGATAATATTCTTGCACATAATCGATTTTTACTATGTGTACCGAATGGCAAATTGACACTAGTAAATGTTCCTCATGGTGAAGAATTCAGTACAGAAGCGCCCCAGCAACGGAAGCCGATGCAATAAAGAAGGTCAGAGCATTATATACCACTAGTACGTTCCAGAGCCACCAAGAAGAGCTACTACTATACTAGATACCACTTTGGTGCTCAAGAAGACAGTAGTAGGAGATGTCTCGCGAAAAATTAGCAAGGAGAATGCCATCAACAGCAAAAGACGAAGAAGCAATCATCCCAAGAATATCCTACAAATCATTCTCATTTTTGACAATCAAATAGGGCAATCCAAAGATTTCGTGGCCCCTTGGTCAGCTCTTCCCCTCCTTGCCTCTAGTACTACTACTACTACTACTAGTAATAGTAAGTACTGTTTTTACCCCTTGCCTCTAGTAGTACTAGTAGTAGAATAGTACTACTGGTTTTGGTGGCATCTATTGCATCATGTACACGTCAAAAAATGACATCTTTCAAAACAAACTTGAGAATTGCGTTCTCAATCTGATGATGACCTCCTCCTTCTGCTGGCAGGCCAATGAGGATACTTCTTACACATATTGAACAGGGCAGCGCAGTGTGCTAGTAGAAGGCATACAATGTCGAAACAGTAACACTCGTAGTACATTCCACTCAGAGCGCTTTGATTTAGTTCGAACATTTTGTTTGCAACAGGGCTCATCTCTGTAGGTTCCTTCACCTCTTTTTCTGGGAGTTCTCCTCCATGCGTCTTCCCAGTCAGCAGGGCTGAGCTGGTATCCAGGTCCAGGGGAGCTGGAGGCACGGTGCTGGATACTGTGATCCTTGTATTGTTGTTTGTTTTGGTGGCTTTGATTGCCATGTAAGACTGCCGTTGAAGTTTCTTTCAACGCGTCCTCCGTGTTAAATGCAATAGGACTCTACTGCTTGCCTGATGTGGGCTTTGAAGAATTCGTTGGAAGCTGTGCTTCCAGATTCATTGCTAGGAGCAGGTTCAAGCGCCTTGTTATCGTTGGCGATAGGCTTGTACTTCTTTGAATATCTAATCCGAGGACAGTTAGACCAATCGTGATCATGTCCGGAGATTCCGCAGGGATTGTCATATTTTCGTTTGCCACTTGATGGCTCTTGCTCTGTGTTGTCTTCTGTCTCAGAGTTCTTGTTTTCCCTGTCAATTTCACTAGCTTCCGAGCCAGAGCTGTTGCTTGATAAAGTCACTGATTGCTTGCTTGTATCCATTGAGCGTGAGTGGATATCGGCGTTGGTTGCTTGTTAAGTCTCTCCATTTTGTTTGAGCGTCAACAGAGAGGCATCGACTGAAGTGAGTGACGTGTTTGGTGATTGGTAGACTTAGGAGCTTTGATTTGCTCCTGTTGAAGGAAGGAATGTAATTGATTGGAGGATCTCTGTAAAGTCCTGCCATGGTGTTTCTTCTGAAGCGTTCAATCGATTCGGTGTTCGATCGATTCGGCGTTCGATCCTGTCGATCGATCTTTTCGTTGATATCGATCGTTTCGTTCGATCGGTTCTCGATTCTTTCGGAGGTTCCGATCGTAGGATTTTGCTTGTCAGGGTATCAATGTATACCTATTCTTTAAGATAAAGGATTTTTTGGATTCAGTACTGAGTTGGTTCTTTTTGTCTTCTACTTTCAAGCGGACAGTAATTACTGTGTGACACTCTAGGGTAGAATTAGATGGAGTGATACACGATAGAGGTATTTTAAAGATGAATGGCTAATAAATTGTGTTATAAAAGAGAATGGTTGAATACTTTACGAGATGGGAATGATTTCTTGACTATGGAATGAATGATCGAATAATGATATATTATTCGGCTGGCATGATATCAATAATCGACTCAAATCTGGGATGATGGATCGGATCATGGCGGGTGCATGCATTCTTGACTTCTTCTTCTTCTTCTTGCCGGTTCATTTGTGAGCGAGTGGAACAATGCATCATTCGACCCAGCAATGCTTTTGATTTTTTTATTTTGTTGAGAATGATTGAGATTGATTGATTGATGATTCATTCTTCTTGTTGTTGATTCGTTCATTCCTTATTCGTGGAAAAATCCAGCAGTCTTGGTCATGCGATACACAAAAAAATGCATGAGTAACTTGCGTAAGGCTTACCGTACACGTAAGGTTACTCGTATTCACAATTCACAACCTTTGTTTTGACATTTATTTTCATTGCTCTCATAAAACTACCGTACTAATTTCAAAAACAAAGACGCGAGTAAAAGTACGAGTACAAACCATTATTTCAAAATATTTACACAAACACCAACAAGAACAAGAACAATGACTACCGCTGCCAATTCCAGAAAGACGGCGTTCTTGGAATTCATTCGACAGCATGAAGATCATGAAGACAATTACGAAGTCATCGAAGACGCCTTGAAAGAGCTGAAGCGGCGTCGCCCTCTTTCTCCAATGCTAGAGGATAGAGACGTTGCCAGGGCTGTGGTGGAACACTTTGGCGAATTCCTGACATGTTTTGGGAACACCGTAAGGAACGACAAAGACGTGGTCTTGGCCGCAGTGAATAATAATGGATGTGCCTTGCGATATGCATCCGAAGAGTTGCAAAACGACAAAGAGGTGGTCTTAGCTGCAGTGAATCAGGATGGAGAGGCCTTGGAATACTCATCCGAAAAGTGGCGAAATGACAAATACGTGGTCTTAGCTGCGGTAAAGAAGGATGGATGGGCCCTGGGATACGCATCCAAAGAGTTGCAAAACGACAAAGACGTGGTCTTGGCTGCAGTGAATAATTATGGAGACGCGTTGGGATATGCATCCCTAAAGTGGCGAAACGACAAAGAGGTGGTTTTAGCTGCGGTGAAAAATAGTGGATCGGCCTTGAGACATGCACCTGAAGGGTTGGAAAACGACAAAAAGGTGGTCTTGGCTGCAGTGAGTAATTACGGAGACGCGTTGGGACATGCATCGGAAGAGTTGCAAAAGGACAAAAAGGTGGTTTTTGCTGCGGTGAATAATAGTGGATCGGCCTTGAAACATGCATCTGAAGGGTTGCAAAACGACAAAAAGGTGGTCTTAGCCGCAGTGAGTAATTATGGAGACGCATTGGGACATGCATCGGAAGAGTTGCAAAAGGACAAAGAGGTGGTCTTGGCTGCAGTGAGTAATAGGGGATCGGCCTTGAAACATGCATCTTCTGAGTTGCAAAACGACAAAGACATGGTCTTTGCCGCATTGAAGAACAAGGGATTGGCCTTGAAAAATGCATCTTATGAGTTGCGAAACGACAAAGACGTGGTTTTGGCTGCGGTGAAGAATCATGGAAGGGCCTTGCAATATGCATCCAAAGAGTGGCGCAACAACAAAGACGTGGTCTTGGCTGCAGTGAATAATCATGGAAGGGCCTTGAAATGTGCATCTTATGAGTTGCGAAAGGACAAAGATGTGGTCTTAGCTGCAGTGAATAATTATGGACGTGCCTTGGAAGATGCATCTAATGAGTTGAGACAGGACAAAGATGTGGTCTTAGCTGCAGTGAATAAGGATGGACGTGCCTTGGAATTTGCATGTGAATTATTGAAGGGTGATGCAGATGTTGTCCGCACGGCTTTGCTACGGAATCCAGAGGCCGTAAAGTTTGCATCACAATTTTCCATCGTTTGTCTGGCGGAGCATTATGGTGGGAACGAGCATCCAAAGAGTGGCGAAACGACAAAAATATGACCTTCAGCCGGAGCAAATCATCATGGATTTGTGTTGCCATTTGGACATGAATCCTCAACGGGTGATACGGACATTATCCGCAAGACTTTTCATTGCCGTATTCACACGGACAGAATAGCATGCAGTGGATTGCGGTGGGTGCGTAAGTATTTCGGAGCTGCAACCCCAGGATGGGATGGTCGTGAAGCAAAATTAGCATTCGTAACAGTACTAGTAACCTATTACACGCACGTGAAGTACTATCGCACGTCATAATAATATAATACAATATTGCAACAAAAAATACTTCCTCCGTTTCACCGGACGAGTCGGCAGTAAACCTTACTCTCCCTTTCGCTGTCATTCGAGCTCGTAGCTCGCACCAGTGTCCATCTCCGTATCAGAAGCGTCAGGGTTGGAGAGATCGGATGTTTCACCTTCGCCTTGGCCGTCGCCTCCATCGAGTAACGTACTTCGTACTCTTGAAGGCAAGCAGCAGCGCCTCTAATCCTGTTGCAAATCTCACACCGTAGTGAAGACGATTGACCTGCATTTGAAGAGTGCAACAATCCGAATTGTGAGCAAAGGAAATGGCTGATTGTTGACGCCCGGTTGCTTCGATGGATCGATTGCTTGCTTGCTGGTTTTGTGTCGCTCGTGTCGCTTGCGTCTCCTGCTTCCTTGCTCATGCAATCACGCGGCATGTTTTGCAATGGTTGGAGTTAAGTTAGCAGAACATTACCAATCTATACAGTGTCGGCTCGGTCCTAGCCGAAGCGAGGCGGATCGATCGCACCATCTTTTGCGGATCGATGGATCTATCGATGAATCGGTCCGATCCGATCGATGGATCGATCGATCGATCAATGTCAAATCGATCCTTGCCATGATCCTTCCCAGTCGATTGCTGTGTAGAGTTCAAGTACGAAGCATCACATGAGATACCTTCCCAGTGCCGTCTGTAGTTTGTATCGTACCGGTACCGTACCGTACCTACTCTCTATTGTGTTGTCCCCGCCATTGTCCCCAAAGCAGATGGTCGAAGCGGTACGGTAAGTTACAAGCAAGGGATGCAAAGAAATGTCCAGTGTCCGGTGTCCGGTGTCCGGTGTCCGGTGTCCGGTGTCCGGTGTCCGATGTTCGATGTCCGATGTTCGATGTTCGATGTCCGATATTGAGGATCGCGTTGGCATTCAGAACTGGTGGTAAGACCTTACCGTAAGTTACCGGTAAATTACGCAGTGTTCCCGTCCCTCCAAACGGAACCCGTGCAGTCCCCGTCATTGATCTGAAGGAAGAAGGGATGAACGTGGCAACTACAAAACCGAATGAACGTTTGTGGACACTGGACACCCAACACATTGGAATATCGTCTTTTGGATTCTGTAATTTCATTGGTTGGTTCATTCATTCCATCATTCATTCGTGGAAGAAATATCCAGTCTTGGTCATACGAAACAAACAAAAAATAAGATTACTTCTAGTAATTCTTACGGAAGTTTCGGTTCGTATTCGTATTCGTAAGGTTAACCTTACTCGTACAAGACTTGTCTCCGTCGAAAGGAACCACCAAGAAAGTGCAACAGAGAGTTTTGTGTCCGAACTAAGATCTTACCGTACAAGTAACCTTACCGGTAAGACCTTACTAACCATTTCACTCCGTCTCATAATTCGAATTTCAAAAACAACAACATAGACTCAAGTAAAAGTAAAAGTAAAAGTACGAGTACGAGTACAACGAATACAAACCATTACAACATACCTACACCAACAACAACAACAACAATGACAATGAATACCGCTGCCGCCGCCGATTCCGAAAAGACGGAGTTCTTGGAATTCATCCGCGTGTGGTCCTATGGTTTTGACATGTGGTGGCGCATCGAAGACGCGTTGAAAGAGCTAAAGCGGCGTGACCCTCCCTCTCCACTGCTGGAGGACAGAGACGTTGCCATGGCTGTAGTGTTGGCAGGAAATGGGAGTTACCTGGAATATTTTGGAACCATTGTAAGAAACGACAGAGACGTGGTCTTGGCTGCAAAACGACAAAGGCGTGGTCTTGACTGCAGTGAAGAATTGTGGAGAGGCCTTGAAATACGCATCCGAAGAGTTGCGAAACGACAAAGACGTGGTCTTGGCCGCAGTGAATAATGATAGAGAGGCATTGGAATATGCATCTACTGAGTTGAAAAACGACAAAGAGTTTGTCTTAGCTGCAGTGAGTAATTACGGAGACGCGTTGGGACATGCATCGGAAGAGTTGCAAAAGGACAAAGACGTGGTCTTGGCTGCAGTGAATAATGATGGATATGCCTTGATATATGCATCCGAAGAGTTGCAAAACGACAAAGGCGTGGTCTTGGCTGCAGTGAAGAATAATGTATATGCCTTGGAATATGCATCCGATGAGTTGCGAAACGACAAAGAGTTTATCTTGGCTGCAGTGAATAATTATGGAAAGGCCTTGAAATATGCATCTGAAAGGTTGCAAAACAACAAAGAGGTGGTCTCGGCCGCAGTGAAGAATTATAGACATGCCTTGGAATATGCATCCGAAGAGTTGAAAAACGACAAAGACGTGGTATTAGCCAGTGAATGAGCATGGATGGGCCTTGTACTATGCATCCGGAGAGTTGCAAAACGACAAAGACGTGGTCTTGGATGCAGTGAATAACGATGGATGGGCCTTGGAATACGCATCGGAAGAGTTGCGAAACGACAAAGACGTGGTCTTGGCTGCAGTGAATAAGGATGGAAGATTCTTGTCCTTTGCATCTACTGTATTGCGAAACGACAAAGACGTGGTGTTAGCTGCAGTGAATCATGATGGATCAGTCTTGCAATATGCATCCAAAGAGATGGTCTTGGCTGCAGTAAATAATAAAGGACGTGCCTTGAAATATGCATCCGAGGAGTTGCAAAACAACAAAGACGTGGTCTTGGCCGCAGTGAATCAGGATGGAATGGTCTTGTTATATACATCAGATGAGTTGAAAAACGACAAAGAGGTGGTCTTGGCTGCAGTGAATAATCATGGAGAGGCCTTGGAATATGCATCTGAAGAGTTGCAAAACGACAAAGAGGTGGTCTTGGCTGCAGTGAAAAATAATGGAGGTGCCTTGGAAATTTTATCTACTGAGTTGCAAAACGACAAAGATGTGATCTTGGCTGCAGTGAATAAGAATGGATGGGCCTTGAAATATGCATCCGAAGAGTTGAAAAACGACAAAGATGTGGTCTTGGCTGCAGTGAATAATTATGGAGATGGAGAGGCCTTGCAATATGCATCGAAAAAGCGGCGAAGTGAAAAAGGCGTGGTCTTGGCCGCAGTGACTAAGAATGGACGTGCCTTGAAATATGCATCCAAAGAGTTGCAAAACGACAAAGATGTGGTGATGGCTTCAGTGAAAAGTAGTAGTGGATCGGCGTTGGAATATGCATCCAGAGTGTTGCAAAAGGACAAAGAGTTTATCTCAAGTGCACTGGAGTATGGTGGAGGTGCCTTGCAATTCCTATCCGAAGAGTGGCAAAACGACAAAGACGTGGTCTTGACTGCGGTGAAGAATAATCAAGGATGGGCCTTCCAATATGCATCCAAAGACTTGCAAAAGGACAAAGACATGGTCTTAGCCGCAGTGAATAATGATGGACGTGCCTTGGAATATGCATCCGATGAGTTTCGAAACAACAAAGACATGGTCTTAGTTGTAGTGAATAATAAAGGATGGCTCTTGCAATATTCATCTGAAGAGTTACAAAACGACGACGAAGTGGTGTTAGCTGCAGTGAATAATGATGGACGTGCCTTGGAAGATGCATCCGAAGAGTTGCAAAACAACAAAGAGGTGGTCTTGGCCGCGGTGAAGAATGATGGACGTGCCTTGCAACATGCATCTTATGAGTTGCGAAAGGACAAAGAGGTGGTCTTGGCTGCAGTGCATGATAATGGAGATGCCTTGGAATACGCATCGGAAGAGTGGCGAAACAACAAAGACGTGGTCATGGCTGCAGTGAAGAATTATGGAGAAGCCTTGGGAGATGCATCCAAAGAGTGGCGAAACAACAAAGAGATGGTGTTAGCTGCAGTGAATAATAATGGATATGCCTTGGAAAGTGCATCCAAAGAGTTGCGAAATGACAAAGACGTGGTCTTGGCTGCAGTGAATAATAATGGACGTGCCTTGGAAGATGCATCCGTAGAGTTGCAAAACGACAAAGACGTGGTCTTGGCTGCAGTGAATAATGATGGATGGGCCTTGCAATATGCATCGTATGAGTTGCAAAACGACAAAGACGTGGTTTTAGCTGCAGTGAATGATGATGGACGTGCCTTGGAAGATGCATCCATAGAGTTGCAAAAGGACAAAGACGTGGTATTAGCCGCAGTGAATGAGGATGGATGGGTCTTGGAATATGCATCCGGAGAGTTGCAAAACGACAAAGAGGTGGTCATGGCTGCAGTGAATAAGGATGGAGAGGCCTTGGAATATGCATCTAAAGAGTGGCGAAGCGACAAAGACGTGGTCTTGGCCGCAGTGACTAAGAATGGACGTGCCTTGAAATATGCATCCAAAGAGTTGCAAAACAACAGAGAGGTGGTCTTGGCTGCAGTGAATAATTATGGAAATGACTTCATTCAAATTCCAAACGGAGACGTCTTGGCTGCATTGCATTATGGATGGGCCTTGAAATATGTATCGGAACAGTTGCAAAAGGACAAAGACGTGGTGTTAGCTGCCGTGGAAAACCTTGGATTTCCATTGGAAGATGCACCCGAAGAGTTGCACGACGACAAAGACGTGGTCTTGGCTGCGGTGAAGAATGATGGACTTGCCTTGGAATTCGCAAGTGAATCCTTAAAGGGCGATGTAGAGATTTTCCTCACGGCTCTGCTAGGGAATGCAGAAGCCATCAAGTTTGGGTCACAAGAATCCATAGTTCATCTGGCAAAGTATTATCTCCAACAAAGGACGAGCAAGTCCGATTCCGAAGCGGACCAGAATGAGCCCTCGATAGAGTGTCATACCATATGGGGTGAGTGAAGAATCCCAGTTGGGGCGCACCACAAGAGTTACTACAGAATTCGAACGGATACCGCAATTCAATCATCGCCGTATCCACATCCACACCCACATCCACACCCACACACACACACTCCAACGAGAAAAGTATTCGACCGAAGGTAGTGGGTCCGTGACTACTAGTGTGCAGCTGCAACACCAGCAGTACAGGATGGTCACGAAGCAAAATTACAGTTCTACAAAATAAATAATGCAAACAATACACAGTACACGTACCCGTACACACACACACATGAATCTAAACCAATAAGATCAACATAGTAGTAGTATCTACAATCCAAAGGAAAGCGAGCAAGCACATGGGCAAATGGTAGAGCGCCATTGCAGTACTAACTAAACCTTGCGGTAGGGAAGGAGGATCGTCGCGAAATTTGGTTCTGTGCACATGCACGAAAGACCGGGATCTCGATGGATCGGATCGGATCGGATCGGATTTTTTTGGGTGCACGTCTCTTCTCGTCTCGTCTCGTCTCGTCTCGTCTCGTCTCGTCTCCTCCCCGGATCCTGCCGGCCTTGGTGTTTTGAGTTGAGTGAACCCTCCCGATACCATACGGTGGTACAAGCAGCACAGCACGAGAAGGACGATCGATCGAGTGCCGAGCCGAGAGGAGGAGCTGCATCGCACACAGCGGGATCACCACCACGAACGACCTGACCTCCGGGATGGATTCTCGTGCATTTGGTTCCGTACGGTAACGGTAGCAGCAGACAGCTACGGTAGCACCGGCGGGATCCCCACCGGCCGGTACCACGATGCAATCCGATCCCCGGCCCGGCCCGGTCGTCGCTCGTCGGGAAAGACCGGATTGGATTCATTCCGTGCACGCGTACTACTAGCAGCATTCTCCACAAACGAACGGCGGGATCGTCGTGTAGCATTGTTAGTATTATTAATCTCTTGTTACTAGTATCATTATTGTTTGGTTCCCCGCGGTCGCGAAGCAGGTGGATGGATCATATCGTGTCGCATTCGTAATTCGTATTAATTCGTAGTAATTCGTAGTGCTATTGTTGTTTGACTCCGTGCATCATTCACGAAACGACCGGGATGCGTCGCGGTGTCGCATTCGCTGCTGGTTCGCCGCAGCAGTCACCCACGAGAAAAACACCAGGATCGTCGCGATTGGGTTCTTCTTCGTGTTCCCTGCCGCGTTTCCGAGAGACGGGGATCATCGTGCATTCCTTCCCTGACAGCATGGCCCGCGAAAGACCAACGAGAACACCGCGTATTGTATTGGCGTCGTGCCACACCAGGAGTAGGAGCGACGACCAGTCCGAATCATCCACCACCACCACCATCATCCACCACCAGACCGAAGAGTGCCAATAACCAAACGCTCGTCCCCGACCGTCATTCAGTCACCAAAGTGGTACCAGTGTTAGTAAGGTTAGTGTTAGTAAGGTTAGTGTTAGTGTTAGTAATGAAAGTAGGAGGAGGAGCAGCACCAAGTCGACCGGCCGATGCTCAGGCTACTGTCCCGCGTCAAAGCAGACGAGGTTCTCTCGTCGCTGCCAAAGCCGCCCCATTCGAAATCGGAATCGGAATCGGAATCGGAATAGTACTGGTTCTGGTGCTCGCTCTAAGCCATAGTATTGGTTTGGTTGTCGTTGTCGTTGTCGTTGTCGTTGTTGGCATTGGCAGGTCGTGTATGTAAGTCTTACTTCGTATTCGGCACTGGTACAAATCCAACTACACAAGGACCAAGCACACTACGAGTAACTTACCAGTAGCTGGTAACCTTGGCCACCCTGAACCCCATAGCACAGTAGCTCTGGTACAGAAAAATAAACAGGGACCCAGCATCATACTGGTAACTTAATTACTTCTACTACGTAATTACCCGTACCGTACGGGAAGATCATACCTCGCACCATCCTCCACAGGCAGCATGATGTTCGATACGAAGTAATCTTAATCTTACTTCGTACTTCGTAAGACCTTAAAAAATCTTACTGTATTCGTTTCGATCATCGGCATTCATTGTTTCCGTTGAATTTCACTGTATTTTTTCAACGATGACCAACCAAAGGCAGGGAAGCGCACGAGCTTCGACTGTTGGAAAATTCAAATCGCGCATGACCGCCAACGTCATGTCCAAATTACCGTTGAGCGCAAAGCTTTTCGAAATCCATACATGCACGCAAGCACACACAAACAATTAAGAATGGCTATGGTAAGGTTATCGTATGTATTCGTCTAGTCCTATCCCGGAACACAGTATCCTAAATACTGCTGAAGCGCCTAGTCTTAGAACTTGAACGGAACGGATGTGCTTAATTGGTCGACGAAAGAAAGTTCTGCTGCCCCAAAAAGAGTTTATTCCCGGGCGCGTGCCTGGACCGGAAAATCGAATCACGTTTGAAAAGGAAAGTCACGCTTCCATATTGTTTTTTATGTATGTACCGGTCCCCTCGTGTGGAACCATCTCTGCCCCACCCAATGGGAACCAACGCGAACTTCAAAATGATGTGTGGAGATGTGTCATCGCTGTCGCAAATGAGAGGCGGGAATATGCTTCCGATACCGTCTTCGTTCGCTCTTCTGGAAGTTTTTCGACCGGATGGGTCTCGTTTGGATCATTGGCTGTGCCGTGATTGCAATCTGCGGCACGTGTTCAACCCGGTTGGCGCTACCGTTGGAACAGTCCACGTACAAATAACTGTTTCTTTGTCGAGTGAACCGTGCTCGCGAAAAGCGCGCATAGTCATAACCATTTCCTCAACGCTTGAACGCACAAACGCCCGGAATCGGTTGCGGTCGTTTCGGAGAATCTACCGTGTCCCAATTCCGTTGGTGTTCGCTCATGCGACCACACGCGTCTAAATGCAAATTTTCGCTCGAGTTGCCGTACAGTAACTTAGCCGGCAATACCTTGTTGAGAAGAAATCGAAGTCACGTGCTCCAGTGGAACAATAAGTCATGGAGAAATAAGCGACGAGCACGAAACGAACACTTAGGCACTCAACGCACTGTAAAACGGTAAACGCATAAACTCGTCCGGCCCACGTCGAAATCGCAAAACCGATACAGCTATCCGTGTCATTTCTTGCATAACTTACGGTCGGGAATTGCATTGCATCGCGTTGCGAAAATCAATCCGTTTGCCGAAACGAACGATCCACCGGGCGTTGAGAGTCGAGTTCCGAGCTGCTGCCCAACAGCGTGGAACCCACTGATTTTCGAACCGCGAGAAACCGTAATGCACCTTGGCAGTGCTATTTGTTGATGAACGAAACTCCACCAAGCTGGCTATTTTCCTCGCAATCCCGACGCAACTCCAAAGCCGAGATTTTTGAATCTCCCTCCGCCACTAAACCAGCAACTCCACAGTGACAGGAATCGAAGTTGGAATTGGCAGCATCGGCAGCATTTTCGGATCAGCATCGTTCCTATCCCCTGGCATGAAACAAGATATTAGTTCCGCGTCCGTGTGTGAAAGATCGAGTTGTGCTTGCGTTGCGAGCTATTCCAGTTTGCCCCTTTGTTAGAGACAGTGTCCCATAGAAATAGACTCGAACAGTCACCCGATACAAAATACAA
The DNA here is from genome assembly GCA_037355855.1 of Pseudo-nitzschia pungens. NCBI lineage: Eukaryota > Bacillariophyta > Bacillariophyceae > Bacillariales > Bacillariaceae > Pseudo-nitzschia > Pseudo-nitzschia pungens. The sequence goes on along the minus strand of CM074764.1, from coordinate 99,927 downwards.
TGGCGGAGAATCCGACTCTAAGAGACAGTTCAAACGGAGTCTACAACAATGTCCCGAAGACGCCGGACTACTGTCCCTTTTCGGTAGAAATCGAGCCTTCCCGGTCTCAGGGTCTGGATCATTTGCACCTATCCACGGTGAATAACTCCTGGTCACTGGCGATGAAAACAACGGCACCTTCCTCCCACAGCCTTCTTTCAAACGAAAGCGATTGCGAACAAAGCGGTGCGGCGGAAGAGGATTGTCCGCTGAACAAAATGGACCCTTCCGACCTCGATGCGAAGCAAGCGCCGAGCCACGATGAGGCTCCTCCCCACGGACTCATGAGCGCTTCGGACTTGGATGTGAAGAGAGCTCTCAGCAACGAGCAGGCTCCTCACGGGCTGGTTCCTGTGTCGAGCGACTCGGAAAGTTCCTCCAGAGACGAGAGTCTAGATGTAGATACGGATGACGCAGATACGGATGACGAAGAAGCCGAAGGCATTTTGAGGGTCGACGTTTCTCCCGGCACACCCGGTGCCGGACCGGCTGAATTGCGCGGTCCTCCGTCTTCGGATCCCTCTTGCGTGCTGTCGCCCAGGCCTTCTAGGACGCCAACCCGAGGGGAACCCGAACCCCAATGTCAGGATACTCCCGGAGCAGTCCCATTGAATCCTTTGAATCACTTGAAGGTGCTGAATCCCGGGATCCCTCACGGTCACACAACTCATGTCAATCAGCGCCACATGAAGACTCCCCAGCGTCACCCCCATCCAACGCCGCACCACCAACAGCAATTGTCGACCAGTACTACAATGACTGGGACGAGCTCATCGGCCGTGGCCACGACATCTGCTGCCGACTGTATCTACCAGTGCTTTGCTATCGAGGATTTCACCCAATTCTTCTGCCCAGCAACCCCCAAGTCCACTACCGTCGATGCCACCACGACGCAGCCGTCTTGCCCTAACCTGCCTAGCAGCAACACGGCCGGGGGCGGAATGGGCTGCCTTCCTCCGTACAACTATGATTTTGAGAATGCCACTTCCTCAACCGTAGCCTTTACATCGATTCCGGGATTCTGGTCCCACCCCCACTTGCCACGCAGTCGAGGAGAGTCTGCGATCAACACCAAGCTTCCCCGAAATCGTTCGAACAGTCTTCGACGAAAGCATGTCCGCAAGCTTTTGGACGTCTGGCATGGTTCTATCAATAGAAACTTTGCGACGCAGAAATCCATGGACGATGCGGCACTCGAATACCGTCGCCAGAGAAGTCGCAAACGGAATCATGCATCACAGCAATACAACCCCAACTATTGCTACGACAGCGATCCCGAGTACGAAGTTGTCGGAAGGCGGCAGCGCAGAGAGGCGCTTTTGTTTGGAAGAAGATGTCAACTCGTTTCCGAGAAGCCATATTGGACGGAAACATTTCGGCTACAAGGAGAGTCACAGCAAGAGAAGCAACAACCACGCTATCGAAAGTTTCGCCCTTGCGTTTTCACTCACCTGGACACGGACGAAGAATCGCAAGGATCAACGTCCGATGCAGAGGAATCTTCCTCCGAACTCTTCGAGTCGAGGCCTCCATTGCCGCCTCGAACCCCTCGGAATTCCGATGCGAAGATTTCCTTTCTGTTTCGGCGGCGACACGATGGACGATAGTGAGAACGATGCAGATATTGACAGCAGCGTCCACACCAGGGATACGAAGTCGAAAGAAAATGTGGAACAAGGAGAACAGGGAATTGTTGCCTTTGAGTTTGGAAAGGCCAACAAACCGCGCATTGCGGAAAGTCACCGACGCAATCCCAGCTCGACTTCGCTATCCACAACGGGGCATTCACGCTTCCCCGCGATACGACGGGCACCGGAGCAAGCGCAAGAAGAACTCTCTTCCGAGTCGTCTATGACATCGTCGTCTCCTTCTGATTCGGATCCCACGTCCTCGAATACCAATTCGGAAGTGCGCCTTCACAGAACGAACCTCCTTCCATCCTATTTCCAGTCTCATCCCACTTATTGGACGGAATTCCAGCTGCTGTTTTCTAGAAACGTAGACGAAGAGTCGGTGAAGAGCCATGTTCACGAGCTTTCCAACGTGAAGTTTCCACTTATTTGGCACCCAGCAGCAGATTCTGTCAGCTGTAACAGTCGAGCCAAGCAGAAGGTCAATGCCAAAGATGACTCGGCGAAGACAACCGAAGCGACATCGCCGTCCTGTCCTACTTCAGCAAAGATTGCCTCCCTTTCCAGCAGTGGAAGTCACACAGACATGAAAAAAGACAGCACAAGCAACAAAAGCAGAACGTTATTTCCCATTGCCGTTGATGGTGCTTTCGAAGTCGGTTCCCATCTGGAGCACATGGTCGTACAGCCCAAATTTACATGGACGCCTCTCGCTCAGCCTAATTTGGAAGAGGAAGAAGATTCCCACGATCCAACAAACGGCAAGAATAGCCGAGAACTCTTTCTCTCCGAATCGGCACCCCCCCAAGTTGAACTTTTGTCGATCATCCGTGTCAACAAGGCCTGCGCTTACAATCAGTGGGATAGAAATCGATATCCGTATGCCAGGCTAGATAGAACATGTGTTGTGAGTACAAACGACCCGAAACATTCCTCTATTGTTTTGGAAGCGAGGTCGCCGCAGGAACGAGACTGGCTTGTCTTTGCCCTCAAGCTCATTGTAGCCCGATTGGCCTCTATCATCATCACGCGAGACGAGGACATGCTCCACGAGTTCTTCTCTCCTTATTCGGCGCTGATGCAATTGGAAGACGAGGACAAGGGACCACAGCAAGAGGAGGGGAACGGAGAATCTAAGCAAAAGTCACAACTGTCAGCGATGAGCGAGTCGAGCAGTGGGTTTCACAGTGAATCCAACAGTGAATCAACTTCATCCAAGGAATCCGAACCCTTCAACGATCGATTCCGCAGCAACTTCTACTGCAGAAGGATCATGCGCGGGAAAGGCAGTTTTGGTGATCGACGACGAAAGCGAAAACTATGTTTTTCCTGGTGTAGACGAACAGACTTCGCAAACAGATGACGAGGAGACTTCGGAATCGGTGCTGCTCGGCGACGACGATAACGATGACGACATTATCGCGTTTGATAATGACGATGACGATGATACCAACATGAGTGAAGATGATGATGACGATGACTGATGACAGCATTTGTCAAGATCGCGACGATCGAGACCAGGAAGACTCTGTTCGTGCCCGAAACTCTGGAGCGTGTGCCATCCTCAGGCGATCGCTAACATCAACTGGAGTGCTCGTAGAGCACGATGAGTCCTGGCATCATGACGAAGATGAAATGGTACGAACCCTATCCTACTAAACAATGAGGGAACAACCCAATACTCATGCACATAAATAATGGATTGAATTGCGATCGGTGCTATGGAAATGCGTTGGAATGAAACCCGTGTTGGTTATACGCTAGCATATCGACAAACTAATAAATCAGCACTTAGTTATTGTAGTGACCAAGAAGTGTATTTTGTTGTCTACATCGTTTTGTCAGCGTGGGCAAAAACATAAACGAATGATCATGGCGTCGTCGAGCGGACCTTTGTCCCAAATTTTTACCAGATACTAAGTAAGGTTTACTACTACGTAGTATTTAAAATAATAGATGCGTATCAAAATCACCGTGATAAAACACACAAAAAATTAAATTACTAGTAGCACTATCAGTAAGGTTTACTGTACCGTATTTCAGTGGTTGGTTCATTCATTCCATCATATATTCATTCGTGGAAGAAATATCCAGTCTTGGTCATGCGAAACAAACAAAAAAAACTTCTAATTCTTACGGAACTTCGGTTCGTTGTCTCCGTCAAAAGGAACCAACAAAAAAGTGCAACAGAGAGTTTCGTGTCCGAACTGCTAACCATTTCACTTCCTCTCATACCGTACCGGTAATTCTAATGTCAAAAACAACAACATGGACTCGAGTAAACGTACAAGTACGATTACGACGAATGAAAACCATTACAACATACCTCCAACAACACCAACCCCATCAGCACCAAGGACAATGAATACCGCTGCCGCCGCCGATTCCGAAAATACGGAGTTCTTGGAATGCATTCGACAACATGAGGATGATCTTTACGAGGATGATGAAGATCCTGTCGTGGTTATCGATTACCCCCCATCAGATTCTTACGAGGATGATGAAGATTCGTCCGAGGATGATGAAGATTCGTCCGAGGATGATGAAGATTCTTACGAGGATGATGAAGATGCTTACGAGGATGATGAAGATTCTTACGAGGATGATGAAGATTCTTACGAGGATGATGAAGATGCTTATGAGGATGATGAAGATGCTTACGAGGACGATGAAGATTCTTACGAGGATGAAGAGATCAAAGACGCTATCTTGGAATTCATTCGACAGCATGAGGATGATTCTCACGATGATGATGACGAGCGCCGGTGTGGCATCAAAGACGCGTTGGAAAAGCTAAAGCGGCGTGACCCTCCCTCTCCACTGCTGGAGGACAGAGACGTTGCCATGGCTGTGGTGTTGGCACGAAATGGGAGTTACCTGGAATATTTTGGAACCATTGTAAGAAACGACAGAGACGTGGTCTTGGCTGCAGTGAATAAAAATGGATGGTTCGTGGAATATACATCGGAAGGGTTGCGAAACGACAAAGAAATGGTCTGGGCTGCATTGCATAATAGTGGATGGGCCTTGAAATATGCGTCCAAAGAGTTGCGGAATGACAAAGAGTTGGTCTTAGCCGCAGTGAATAATTATGGATATGCCTTGAAACACGCATCCAAAGAGTTGCAAAAGGACAAAGAGATGGTGATAGCCGCAGTGAATGAAAATGGAGAGGCCTTGGAATATGCATCTAATGACTTGCAAAAGGACGAAGACGTGGTCATGGCTGCAGTAAATAATAAAGGACGTGCCTTGAAATACGCATCCAAAGAGTTGCAAAACGACAAAGACGTGGTCTTGACTGCAGTGAATCATGATGGATCAGGCTTGGATGGATCAGTCTTGGAATATGCATCCATAGAGTTGCGAAACGACAAAGACGTGGTCTTGGCCGCAGTGAAGAGTAATGGATATGCCTTGTATTATGCATCCATAAAGTGGCAAAACGACAAAGAGGTGGTCTTAGCTGCAGTGAATAATAATGGATGTGCCTTGGGATATGCATCTTATGAGTTGCGAAAGGACAAAGATGTGGTCTTGGCTGCAGTGAATGATTGTGGATATGCCTTGAAATATGCACCCGAAGAGTTGCAAAAGGATAGAGACGTGGTCTTGGCTGCAGTGAACAATGATGGAGAGGCCTTGGAATTTGCACATGAATCCTTAAAGGGCGATGTAGAGATTTTCCTCACGGCTCTGCTACGGAATGCAGAAGCCATCAAATTTTGGTCAAAAGAAGTCATTGAGTTTGGGTCACAAGAATCCATAGTTCAGCTGGCAAAGTATTATCTCCGACAAAGGACGAGCAAGTTGGATTCCGAAGCGGACCAGAATGAGCCCTCCATAGAGTCCCATTGGGCTGAGTGAAGAACCCCAGTTGGGGCGCACATCAGTTACAACAGAATTCGAACGGATACCGCTTTGCAATCATCGCCATATCCACATCCACACTCCAACAAGAATAGTATTCGACTGAAGGTAGTGGGTCCGTGAATAGTGTGCAGCTGCAACACCAGTACAGGATGGTCACCAAGGAAAATTACAGTTCTACAAAATACAAACAATAAACAGTGCACGTACAAATGAATATAAAATAATAACACAGTATCTACAATCCAAAGGAAAGCAAGAAACACACAAGCAAATGATAGCGGGCCATTACAGTAGTAGGGAAGGAGAATCGTCATGAAATTTGTTTCTGTGCACGCACGAAAGACCGCGATCTCGATGAATTTGATTTGATTCTCTTGCTACAAGAAGGAGCCCTCCATAGAGCGCCACCGGGCCGTATGAAGAACCCCAGTTGGGGCGCACAAGATTTACAACAGGATTCGAACGGATACCGCAATTCAATCATTGCCGTATCCACACTCGAAACAAGAATAGTATTCGACTGAGGGTAGTGGGTGTGTCAGTTTTGTTACATATTACGCGTATCAATCTTGTACTTCGTAGAACCAGAACCGTCGAAAGGTGGACTGAGACTCACTCACTGACTCGCTAAATTGCGCTTGATTGCGCTGAATTGCGCTGCATTTGAATCGGCATGGATCGTGCCGGGTCATTCATTTCACGCCGAACGAAGCACCAACGGGAGCGGAGGGCGAGGCAACGGAATCGGGGAGGGAAAAGTCGAAAGGGAAGCAAGAAAAGATAAGAATGATAGCCAGGCATTGGAGATCAATGTTCCCACGGAATTTCTATTAGTAGAAAAAAGTACGTGGCTGACAGCAACAACGCACACATTCATGATACTGCTGCAAGGAACGAAAAACACGATAATCCTGGTCTGCTGTGAATGCACGGAACCAAACAACCAAATGCATGATGATGATCTTGCTCTTCCAGGAGTGCAGAGAACCAAATACACGATGGTTTCTGTCTTTTGTGAATGCAGGAACCAAATAGACAGTGATGTATTTGGTTCCCTGTATACACGAAAGACCAAAATCTTCTTTTGAATTTGTTTCTGTGCACGCACGAAAGATCGAGATCTTCGTGCATTTGATTCTGTGCACTCCTCCCCTGGTCCTGGTATTTCGTTTGAGTGAACACGTAGCACAAGTGCCAGGATCATCGTATTCACTCCCGAAAGACCAAGATCGTGTATTCGATAATCTTATCTGCCGAGAGACCGGGATCATCGCGTATTTGACTTTTGTGCATTCACCAAAGACGGGAATCGTCGTGTGTTTGACTCCCCGAAGTCTCTCACGAAAAAGCATGATTGTCGTGATTTGGTTCCGTGCATTCATGAAAGACGGGGATCATCGTGCATTGGTTCCCTGCCATTGATCCCAAAAGACCGAGAACATCGTGTTTTTAGTTACCTGCAGGCACAGAAATGGGGGTGATCGAGTTCATTCACGAAAGACGGGGATCACCATGTATTTTTTGGTTTCCTGCATTCAAGACCGAACTGGATCGGTTCCCTGCAGTCGCGGCCGAGATCATCATGTATTTGGTTCCCTGTATTCACGAAATACCTGGATCAGCGTGTATCTGGTTACCTGCATTTCCCATTGTTTTTCCCTTTGGTTCCCTGCACGCACGAAAACCGAAATCATCAAGGATCATCATGTATTTGTTTCCGCGCAATCCCCAAAGACCGAGATCATTGTTTATTCGATTCTGTATTCTGTATACGCAGAAACGACCGGGATCATCTTGTATTTGTTTCGATACACTCCCGGAAGACTGGGATCATCGTGCATTAGATTCTCTGCGCGCCTAGTTTGTTTATTTGCAATCCCGAAAAGCTGGGATCATTGTGTATTCGATACTCTGCAGGGATGAAAGACCGGGACCGTCAACCAAGATCATCATGTATTTGGTTATTGATTCTCTGCACTCCCAGAAGATCAGGCTCGTCATGTACATGTTTCCCTGCACTCCCAAAAGACCGTGATCATCGTGTACTTAATTAACTCTCTGCATTCCCGAGAGCCGAAAGACCGGGAACATCATGTACGGTATTTTGCTCTCTTTTTTTTCGAAAGTCTCTAACGAAACTCCATAATGTCGAAACCCGGTCGAAACCTCACGAAGTAAGATCTTACTAGGCAGTAGTAAAACAAAAGTACATGTACCCTGTTGGTGCTAAAATAAACGGTAACGCACAAGATAATTGTACAGGGATCGTACGTATGGTAGCTTGTGAGCTTCCAGTTGGTAGCTTGTTGTTGCAGTTGGAAAGGTTACCATGTACTGTGCTTCGTAGTTTACTGGTGCTTGTACGTGGTTCGTGGTTGCAGTTGGTACCGTAAGATCCATAGATCATACTACATAAGCTTCTTTTAGAATAATTAAGTGGAATAGTTTATTATGCTACACGAGCTCGCATTATTATTTTTTTTGTTAACAGTAAGGTTACTATTTTCACGATCAAAGTCTCAAAAATTGATGCCGAATATTATCGGTTCGTAATACCGTACCGGGTATGGGTCGTATGGGTAAGGCTTATGCAAACAATGAATGAAATTGTCCCATCGAAGTGCTACCGGTACGAGAATTCCGTCAAAAAAAGTCTTCTACCGTACGTAGTACCGTACAGTAACTTACTAGTAGTTCATGATGATTTTGCGATGGTAAATACTTCGTATGGTAACCTTACCAGTATCATACCGTTAGTCCCATCGAAGTTCTACGAGAAGCCTAAAAAGTACCGTCTTAAGCTCACTTTTGTGACATCATGATAAATGTCGCTGACTTCTTTGACCAGATGGACAATGGTTGGGAATTCCATACTGTACAGTAATTACCTAATAGTAAACCTTTTGATTGACATAAGTAGTTTTCTAAAATAACGGAAGTAATACTAGTACTACGTAAAACACAATACTGTAGTAGGTGAGGTTATATATAATACAAATAATGGTTTTTAACTTCAAACTTCAATCAACTAGACAGCGGTAGAACAAAATTCTTTTGTCAACGCTTGACGGGACAGTAGAAGTAGACTTCGTTAGTCCAACTGGGCACAAACAAGAACCAAGCACAATCGAAAAAGATCAGTTGACAACAACGAAGATCACTAAACTTCGTACAAACGATCGTTATTGTTTATGTTAATGTTAATATTATTGTTATTTGGGGTTGTTGTTCTTACTATTATTTGTTTGTTGAAAAGGAAACAACTGAACACTCAACACATACCGGCATGATGGCAATGGCAATGGCAATGGCAATGGCAGTGGCAGTGGCAGAAGCAACAATCGCACCAAGAACACTCACTGTCTCTGAAGAAGATCTTTATAATGTAGGAAATGAAAATGAAAATGGATATGAAAATGGATATGAACGTGGAAATGGAAATGGACATTCATCCGCAACAGATGTCCAGGCAGCACTTTCAGGCTGGTTGCCCGTTTTGTACACGTGGATGTCTTATGCCATGATCGGCACGGTTGTCAACGTGGCATCCTTGATCTTTCTCTTTTGGTTTCGAACCAAACCAATCGTTGCGATGGGACAACCTCCACTGCTAGCTGTAATGTGTGTCGGATCAATCATTTTTGTGCTTGGATGCATACTTCGCCAGTCTACTCAGTTGAATGGAGAAGCATTTCTCAACGATGACAATTGGAATTGGAATGTACCCTGCAAGCTCTCGTTCTGGTTCACCTCACTCGGCACTTTCATGGTGGAATTGATCATATTTCTGAAGCTCTATCGGGTCTACAAAGTGATGAGATTCCGGCGTGGCTTAACAGTGCTTCCTCGACACTTCATCGCTCCCTTTGTGGTTGGTCTGACCGTGCCAGTGGTGTTTGCCACTCTAAATACGATACTTGGACCCGGCATGGAATACGACGCCGGCCTTGATCTGCACGTTTGCAACAATCACAGGGATAAGTTTTTCTGGATGTACCAAGTCAGCGTTTGGTTGTTGCGCATCGCTCTTTTGGTACTTGCCTGGAGACTTCGACACGTGAAGGAATCCGTCGGAGACACTCGAAGAATTCTGAATTGGGAGGTTTACGTGTTCGTCATCTGGACGTTGTATTTTGTTTTCTTGTTTACACTGCGCTTGGCACCAAAGATTCGGGAAGCGATGAAGTCTCCCAATGGGAAGAGAGTTTACTTTACGCTAGTTTTTCTACCAACATTCCTGTACTCATTGGGTCCATCCATCTTTTTGGTGCTCCCAAGAATGTATCTCTTGTGGTACGAGCGAGTCCACGGTCATCTGCCCAATCATATCTACACATACGGGGGCGGGAGCGTTCACATCAGCGCCATCAACTTCAACGCCCACGGTAACTCCCGCACCAGCCTGGGAACTACCACTACCACGACCACGACCACGACCACGACACATGCGAGAGGTTCCGAGACCTTGTCAAGAGCGCAAGCAACGTCAGTCGAGAAACGAAACCAAAACGTAGCGCACACGACCTCAATCACAAAGCAAACAGAGACGGTTGGCGGTGCTGGAAACGACAACAGCAATGCTGGTGACGCAAACGAGAGCAGCTTCGACGAAGAACTCGGCGACGACGATACGCATGATGGAACCAGGAACGATGCTTGTAATCATGATGATGATTATCAGGGTGATTATAATGATGATTATGTTGTTGTTGATGATGATGATGATGATGCGAATGTTTGAACCTGTTCCTGATGTGTGGATGAACTCACAGCGGCACGAAAAAGATCCACCTATCGAAGACACCAAAAATATGGATAATTGTTCTCCGTACGGTACGAAGATGACGATATCGCTAGTAGGTCGAGATGTGTGTTGTGTTGTGTTGTGTTGTGTTGTGTTTTGTGCGGGATATATCTGCTCGTACGCATACCTAACCCAGCACAGCACTCGGAGACGCTGAGGTCAGAGAGTTAGGTGTTATTCGACTTTCTGGTCTTCTTATCGCTCTCTCTGAATTCAACGTTGGTGACGAGCAAATCATTGTAATCATATCAATCATCAACGCAAACACGCATCGGTCCTCCAATTCGATAGGAGTGCTTCAGTTCATTCGAGTATTGAATATTTTTAGTCTGATTGTTTCATGAACACGCTCACGTCTACACGTACTTTATATTTTTCGTTATCACTACTAATGATGATTGATTTATCAATACTATTCATCAATAAATACTACACGTACTAGTAGTTTACAATATTTATATCGTATCACTCCAGTGAAGTGTACGCAACACAATATTCCATTAAAATGTAACGCAGATGAATACGTTCCGTCCCCGTGCACGAAGACATACCGAACTCGAATGAAAATATAGATCAAGAACAAAGAACCCACTCAAAAGATCACTCTCTTGACATCGATCCGACACTCTGTATCTGTATTTATATATATATATATATATATTATACATACATATATTATCACTCACTAGGTGGCCGATCGGCTCCGTCTTCGTCGTATTCTACTCTGACTTTCATTTTCTATCGAAACCCATGGAGTTGGTCCAAATCTTTGTCGTCGCTGCCGGCACCGGTACCGAGGGAGATGATGTCTCGGAAATTGCCGCCACCACAAGACACGCAAGAGTCCCTCAGGAACTGGCATCCCTCGCCGGACAACAATTCCTTTGCATCGTGCTTAATGTCGAGCAACGCCGGGCAAGAGAACGACTCGATGCCACCGTACACGCCGTTCTCGTGGTACGCCGCCTTGTCGTTGTTCAGCTCGCTGCGGATCTCGTAGTTCTGGCCGTTGCAGAGATCACAAGGATTCAGCGTTTTGATTCGTGAGGGGACGGATCCAGAGATGTTGTCGTCCAGGGTTAGGATCCGCAGCCGCTCCAGGAGCGCAATGCCGCGGGAAATGGTGCCAGTGAAGCTGTTTCCATCCAACCAGAGTTCTCGGAGATTGCTCAGGAGACCAATCTCAGTTGGAATGGTTCCGCTAAAGTTGTTTCCTTGCAGGTTGAGGTACGAAAGGGACGTCATCAATCCAATTTCCGATGGGATGGTACCAAAGAACATATTGCCATTTAGCTGTAGTTTTTCCAGTGTAGTTAGCTTGCCAATATCGGTGGGAATAGTTCCAGTCATCAAGTTGTTTGCTACGTCAAAGTCTTTGAAGGTCTTCCTCGGGAGCTGAATTTCACTGGGAATGGTACCACTGATCTTATTTCCCGCTACCTGGAGTCCTTCCAGATTTAGCATCAGTCCAATCTCAGTTGGAATAGTACCACTGAGTTGGTTTCCTTCGAAGCCTAGTGTGGCCATGTTTTTGAGTTTCCCTATCTGGGACGGAATGGGTCCAGAGAGCTGGTTGTAAACTGCAAACACACAAAAAAGCAACAAAACGCAGAGACGAGGATTAAAATCAAGATGGGTGAGAAAGATAAGGGTGCAGGTGGACGCCGATCCAATGATGCCAAGTGGCATTGTGCAAACCATACATACAGGTGGCAATAACTACGTACTCAAATCAAACTCTCTGGCATTGATCATTAGTCCAAATTCGGTTGGGATTGTGCCAGTGAGTTTGTTCTTATCCAAGTCAAGTTCGATCATGTTTACAAGCTGTCCAAACTCCGTCGGAATAGTGCCTGTCAGCTCATTGTTGTCAATGTCCAGTCCCTTCAAGTTGGTAAGCAGCCCAATTTCGCTGGGAATGGTGCTTGAAAGTCCGTTGCTATCTGCTCACAACAAGAACGAGGTAAAGCAATACAAATCAAAATTAGTCGTTGGAGGACAGAGATCAAGGCAGCTACCAAGCACACACACGCCACAAGTTTGCAGAACCCACCATAATCCATGCGCCGCAATTTGGTCAATAATCCTATCGCAGTTGGGATGGTTCCACTCAGATCCTTGCTGCGGACCGCCAGTGTTTCCACCGATCCCTCGTCACAAGCAATGTTCTCCCACCGGCACTGCTGCGTCGCAGCACTGATCCACAAGGGAGAGTCGGACGAGTCATCACTTGCGGAGTTAATGGGAGCTGCAAAGTTTACAGCTCCGAGCGCAAATCGTTCGATCAAAAAGTTGTTGTCGCAGGAAGAGTAGGCCGAGTCATCATCAATGAGCCAGTTGAGGGACTGCGTGGATGGATTGGTGAGAGTGTAGGCAGAAGAAATATTAATGGAGCCAGAGAGCTTCTCAAAGTAACAGATTGGAATTCGTTGGAACTGGATTGACTCTTCCACCCCACTATATCCCGAAATTATAGGATGCTTGGTGTCGTTGCCATGATAGACGGTGTAGTTCACCCACCAAATGGGATCGTTGTCCCATTTCTTGAAAAAATTTGTTGTGTTACTGACACTAACTTTACAGCTGGCACCATCTCTGACCATGATGGTTTCTGTCTTATTTGCCATTGAATCATCCACGTAGATAGAAAGGGCGTTGTATCCGTCACAATCCACGATAAAGAAGGGTGTCACTGGTGCTTCCGTCCAGAAATCAATGCCCTTTTCTCGGAAATATTCTTCCACCTGGAAGTCGGTAACTTCCATAAGATTTTTGTCACGGCTGGAGGAAATGGTATTCAATTCGATGGTGAGCGAGACCATGGATGGATCTGCGCAGTTCCGATACCCGTTGCCTGTCTTGTTCTCAACTCCGAATGCACCGGTGATACCACTAGACCCACAATCTGACTGGCTGCACGTGGCAGCACAGCAATCCCCGCCGTCATACTGATACCCGATGGTATTGAAATACACATCACAGTAGCCGTTGTTCAAAAAGGAGTCACAGTTCTCGTTCAGACTTTCCCCCTCGTCCTCCGAATCAAAGAAATACAAATCGAGCGGTGTCCCGCTGGCTGAATACCAACCACCCTCAAAGGCCGACGAAACGTCGAAGGAGTCGGTCTTGGCCGAGTGGGCAAGTTCGTATTCACGCGCAATGTCGCAGGGGTTTCGGTAGTCGCTGATGTCGCCAGCGGACTCCTTCTTGAAGAGCATCCATTGCCGGCGCTTGTTGCAGTAGGAGATCAAACCACTCTCAGGATTTGAACTGTGGCCATTGTAGTTCCATCGATTGTGGTGTTCCACTCCCTTGTCCAACTTGTAGCATCCGCTGTATGGCTGCAATCCCGTCTCGTCCTGGAATTGGACCCGCAGAGTTTTCGTAACCCACGTGTTATTGGATTCTTGTGCGTAAATGATCCCACTCATTACCACCATGAGCAACAGGGCAATGGGGATGACGGTGTATCGGTATCGCACATGGCTGTTCTTACGGAAGAGGCAGTATGGAATGGGTCGTTGCTCGATGCTTTTGGCTTCGTTTTCCAAGCTGGGTCCATACTTGCCCCACTTGGCGAGTTCGAAGGCGTTCTCATCGAGGTCGGAAATGAAAGAAATGGCGGTAAAATTCAGAATGATTTCGACAACCTCCGATGTCGTGATAACCATCAGAACCGTTACGAAAATAGCAAGCAATCCCTGGATGAATCGGAGTGTACAACTCAAGACCACCAGCCAGAGATGATCTTGGCGCGTGGCACGATCAAATCGTGGAAACATTTCTACTGCCGTTACAACATCCCTCAGGGAAGAATCCGCAAATACAACGTAACTCATGACGGCAGTGACCTGCGTCGCTCTCACCAGGATTGAAACGTTGGAAGGAATGAATGATCCGATAGGATCATCCGAGGGATTGTCCACTTCTCCGTTGCTACTTAAAAGGGGATGGGTTTTGCTCAAAACCATCAACATCAAAAACATTATCTGAAAAAGAAAAACCAGCAATCCAAAGAAGAAGTACAAGGGCTTTTTCGTGGGGCTGTGGATGGCCAAAAACGAATAACAATCGGGCGGATAGGTAACAACTTCTCCCGTGATTCGTTTGGACTCGAAGGTTTCTAGTGCTTGTCGAAGATCGGCTCGACTTTTTTCTTTCTTGAGCCTGGATTTTTGCTTCTGTTTCTTCCAAGCGTCTATCAAAAGGTTGCCGTCTTCGAGGTCCATGTAGGATTCGCTGTCGTCCATGCTTCTGTCCGTGTTAATCTTGCTATTGCTGCTGTTTCCACTATCAAGGCTGAAGCTGATACTGGTCCTGCGCTTTGATCCAAACCCGAAAGAATTCCTGAGGGCAGGTCTCAGTCGTTGCGCTGTATCCGTGGAGTGCTCCGCTCTATCACCCGAAGTTTTGGAAGATGTATTCGAGTCTGAATCTTTGCTACGATCATTTTCTGCCGTCCGTTCCTTGAGCTTACCAATCGTTTCGCTCATGGGTTCGAGGGTAGATTCCCATTCGTCTTCGTATTCATCGTTGTCCACCATTTTGCTGCTTGTGTCCAGTTCTTGAGCATTGACGCGGCGGCCATTGTTGCCACGGTTGCCATCGTCGCCATCGTTGCCATCGTAATCCTTGAGTACTGAATGAATCGAAGAGTATTGGTGGAGTTTGTCACCATTGTCGGAGCTTGTGTGGCTACGGTTATCACCGATGTCCAAGGCTTGTGTTTGCGTCGCAATTTCGCTCTTGGTCTTGGACTTTTTCTTAGCCTTCTTTTCCTTCCCATCCGACTTTGACTTTTTCTTCGCCATGATTCGATCGAGAGTTCAAATGAATCAAATAATGATGGAATCAAATGAAATCAAATTACGTGTATTTGAAAGTGAATGAAATACAATCAGGGGCGAGTATTTTGTTTCGCTTTTGAGTAAAGTGTTTGAAGTAAGGTTACCGGTACCGGTTACCAAAGCGTGTAACCTGTGTTTGGGGAATAACAAACACTACGTGTACGTGTAGTATTCAACGACAAAGCAATCACTCTTTGTACCCGATGGTTTTGGTCTCAACCACTCGATTATCTTTGCAGTGTAGCGATGAGGAACTTGCACAACGAAGTAAGTTACTTCTAATAGACGTAATTACTCGCTCTCGTAGTTCGGTGACATGTATCCCTCCACTGATGTAGTGGTAGTGGTAGTGGTAATGGTAATCTCACGGGTATGTGAACTTAGCAGTAGACAGGATAAGATTACTGTGCGTAGGGTTCTTTTCCTCGGGTAAGGTTACTCGTATTCAATACCGGTTACAACCGAAGTCGTTGTGCAACTACACACTCTATACCGGGTAAGGTTTATGCAGCAACAACACAACTGATGTTGAGAAGAGAGTCTCTCTCGTGATCAAGGAACACGAATAGTAGCCTTACCGGTAGTAATCTTACGAAGTATCGTAACACCTTGAACGTGAAAGAAGTTACGACTAGCCACACGGTGTCGACAGAACAGAAAAGGGTTGACGGTATTGGATGTACGAAAAAGAACGTAACGGTTCCGGCGTCAGAAAGTTGACGCAAAATGCTCGTATCGTAATCAAGTTACTTGTAACCTTACGAGTAACTTACTTGTACTAATCTTTGGCCTGGCGGATAAGACCGTACGGTACGGTGAGTAAGGATTTAAGGTAAGGTTACTTCCCCTTTCGACCCGGTTGCCTAAAAAAAACATCGTACCCATTTTCAGTGCTAACAAAAATATCTCCAGGGAAGTAGGCATGTATAATTGCCTCCCAGTCATTGCTCAAACCTCTAGTTCGTATATAGACAAAACAAATTATAGCCCACTGATGAAACAGAATATTGCAAGAACAGAATGAGAGTTTTTAAAGCCTCTGTAGAAAGGGAAAGTTTCTAATAGATGGCTCTTCTATGGCAGAGCGGGTCTCCAATAATCCACGATTAAGACGTTTCTAAAATTCTTTGATCAATATATGTGATGAGAATGGCTTGGTATGCTCCAAACAAAAATATCATTCTAAATTAATCTTCCGATAAAGAATCATCTGGAATGTTTATTTGTTTTATCAGGCAATTGTGGAAGCGACTCGGTACCATTGAGAAGTTGCGACTAAAGTCATCAATAGGTCATTATGTCACGCTTCCAAACAACGATATGACCTGTTGATCGACAAAATTAGTACGAAGCAACTTACTTAGTATTCAACAAAATTCTTCTTTAGAAATCTCTCATAGGTATAAATACCGTACAACCACGTGTTTCGTAATGTAATGGTAGCGGGTGGAAACTCATTTTTCCAAGGCCACGTACACGTGAGTATTCTTTACGATTTACAGCAGAAAATCATTACTACGTACAATACTGTACCATTAATTTACCGTGCGTAGAGGTATAATAATGAAAACCATCAATCATAATCACAGGTACCGGTAACCTTACCTGCCGGTACTAGGATTCATACAAGTAAATTATCCATGAGAAGTCTTACTTTTTTAAAATAAAAAAAATACTACCGGTACCGGTATCTTCAAGTGCACACCTTCGGTAAAATTACAACATGAAGATAATGACAAACTTATTTTTTTAACGGTATTGGTTCCAAAAGCGCTACGGTACCGATACGTTCTTGGTGTAAACCTTACTGGTAACCCACAACATCATGATGGATTCATAGCACTAGTACGGTAGATGCCAATACCGTTTCCGGTACGGGAACGGTACGGTAACTAAGGAACCTTACTTGTAATCGTAATTTTCTAGCCCTTCGGAGCCATCGCTTGGGGCTTGTTACGTATTGTGTTTTTTGTTACAGTAATTTTTTTTACGAAAAGCTTCATTCCATTTCACATTAGGAGGCTGAAGTGACATTCCCAAGCGAAGGAAAAAGAGGACGCTTTATCGTATTAGTCTCCCGTTTTGAGAGGTGCGTGTAGTTCACGTAACAGTACGAGTAATTATCCATCATATGCCTTGGGCAGGACGACTCGATTCGACATGGCATGACATGACATGACATGACATGACATGACTCGAGTCGAGTCGAGTCGAGTCGAGTCGAGTCCACGGTAAGTTAACCTTACCAGGCTAAACCGTACACCGCCGATTCGCTCCGAACTAAGGTTAAGGTCTTACTGTCCGGTATCACAATCGATTAGTGAAATCCCTTTGGACCGGTTTATCATTCCACTGGGCCGCTTTGCCATTGCTTTGAACTCAATTTGTTGTCCATCTTGTACGGCCAATGCAGTCATCACGAAATGATATTATCGAAATGACATTCTTCCGACATGCATCTTTTTTAGCGAACCTCCGAATACGTACGTTAGTACAAGTAACCTTACTTGTAGTCAGTAACACCCCTTCTGTACACAACTTTACGGAGTCGTGGTTCTCTACCGTATGTTTCCAAAAGCAATTTTAATAAAGCGACACGTGACACGCGACACCTTTCTTTGGTTCCTGCTTGGTTTGATTTGATTTTTGATTTGATTTTTGATTTTGATTTTATTCTATTCCAGCATTTCCTTTCGATCCATTCCCTTCGCTTCCTGTCGTTTTTTCCTTCTTTCCTTTCCTTTCCTTTCCTTTCCTTCTCCATAGGCGCATTTGGGTTGTTTCGTTCCTACCGTACCCACGATTTTTTTCACGACTTCGTCGCTTTCATTTCTGGTGCTGAATCTACTTGTATTGTGTTTGCGCCGAACCAAGATAGCGACCGGGGTGTGCACGCGAAGGACGGAGAGTCCGTGAAATCGCGTGGGCTACCTCGCCGTCCGTGAACAAGGAACAGGAAACAGATCACAGGAAACAGAACACAGGGCATAGGAAACAGGAAACAGCTCCAATCGCTCCTCGTCGTCGCCAAGTATACATACCGGTACGACAATCCGAGCCCAGCGAAACGGTCAGGGTTGCGCTTCCCTTCCCATCGCATCACGTCGCATCGCATTCTTGCATTGAATCAATCCGTCGCATCGAGACTGTTCTCGATTGCCTCGCTCTATGCGCTAGTAGTAGTTTCGTCGAGCATGATGACACAGCCGTCTAGCATTACTACTACTAGTACGACTGCTGACTACTACTTGTTGTTGTTAGTAGTAGTAGTAGTACTAACGAGTAGTGCTACTCCTGCTAGTACTACTGCTTGCACTTTGTACATTGTATGGCACCAACATCCATTTTAGAAGGCAAGCAAGAGACGACGTTGAAGGCACGATGACACGCACTACTGTACTGAGTAATTGGCTATCGTTTCTAGTGGCCCTTACTGCAGACTACAGAGGTCAGTGCTTGAAGTACAGGTAGGATGACGACGCCATTGTTACTAGTAGCAGCAGTATGGTTGCCCGGCAGCAACTCTCGTCCTGCTGTAGTGAACCCAGCAATGTGACGATTGGCGACACTTCTTCCAGGGACGCTACTACAAGAAGTAATTCAGCTGACGCAGCGTAGGCCGTCGATAGTCACCAGCAATACTACTAGTACTACTAGTACTAGTACTAGTAGTAATAGTGCAGCTGAGGTTTGCGTCACCAGCAGCACTGCTGACCCCCAAGGAACAAAAGGACTTCCCCAGGAAGGTACCGTATGTAATTCGTAGTACTCTAGTAGTGTGCTTCCTGCAACACCAGTTGCGCAAAGTATGCTGATTATTGTTGTTCTTCTTCTTGTTATTTGTTGTAGTTCTACTACTACTAGTAGTAGTATTTGACAAGAACAACCTCCTCTCTGCCAAAAGCGAAAGCCTTGGGTTTGTCTTGTGTTAGATTGATCATTATTTTGATTATCGTTCGATAGTACTTGTAATCTCTTCCTCCCTGATAGACAAGAAAGAGCCCTTCACCAGCATTAAAAGGGTGAATTCTGGGCCTCAAGAATCATTTTGTGCACCACCTATGTGAAGATATCCAAGATGCTATCGTTTAGTGATGGCGCCCGGACCTACTGTGCCACAGTTGATTTTCGCATATTTTTTTTAACAGTCTAATTAGTCAAATTTCAATAAAATATTAATCCAAGTAGTCTTATTGTACTCGATTTCCGAAATAAATTGTGGTGCGCATCCTTTTTTCCAAGTCGTTTTAGTCAAATTTCTGTTTGATATTAATCTGACGAGTCAAAGCACATAAGGTGCTGTCAGGAACACTTGGTCCGGTGACAATTTTTCTCAGTCCTATTAGTCAAATATCAGTTTTTTACTGATCTGATGAGTCCTATTGGTCAATCGGTGTATGAATCAAACTAGTCATTACTAGTAAATGCGCGAGGGGAAAAAATATCCAAAAATCAACGCATATGCGTTGATAATTCAATATTTAATCTCTTCACATGTGTATACTTCATTGAGTATTTGCAACAACAAGAGCACCTCTGAAGTATATAAAACCATATACCTATGGAAAGAGGAGAGTGAGAGCTTTCTAATGAGCCATTACTTGTTGATATTGGATGAATACTTTAGAAGTTAGGATTGCTCCAAAATGTATCAACGCATATGCGTTGATTTTTGGATATTTTTCCGGGCGCCATCACTAAACGATAGACTGTGCTAAGACTCCTGTGTAGGGAACTGTACTGGGGCTATACCGGTAGGTATCAGCCTCCAGTAACTGTATACAAGGTGCTAGACTGTATGCTAAACGCTTAGCATACAGGCTTAGCAACAGGTTTAGCAACAGGCTAGCATACTGTAGCATAGTGCTACAGGGTTAAGGTTGGTACCGTACTGTTGCGAGATATGAACTTCGCACGTAGTATTTGGTATGCTACGGTATTATGCTACCATATTATGCTACCGTCGGGGTATGGTCATTGTGTACGATATGTACCATAATCGCATACCCGGCCCCTGCAGTTGAACTTAGCGAGCGTGCTAGCAAGCGGGCTAGCGTAGCACACGATTGAATTACTAAACTTACTACTATTCGCTAAGATTCTTACTCCGTAAGCTATAGTACTGATTCTACAGAGCTCTACAGGGATAGGATACGAGACAGCGAAGCAAGCTGTCACACGATACAGCACTCTTCTACGTACTTCTTACGTTCTCATAAGCACTCCATCATGCCCTCCTATCGATCGATTCCTTTGTACCTCTACAACTCCACTCACCCATTTTGAAGTGCCAATGTACTTCGGCTCTTACTACGTACCGGTACGTACGAAGTATTTACTTAAAATTCGGTGAAATTTAATTTTAATTATGCAACCCCAGAAAAGGTGAGTGTGAGTGGAACTGGGCATAGGCTATTTTGAGTGAGTCGTAAATAAAATGCTCTCAATCATAATATTATTATCATAAAAAAATAATTGAAACGCACCAAAAATTGGGGACAATAACAAATTACTACTAATAATAATAATAATACCGCTACTATCCTTTGCGAACGTCTTTCCTTCGGTTGTGTTCAACAACTCCGAGTAACTTACTACGGAATTCCTACTATCAGCTGTCCCCCGGCTTCCGTAAAAATGAGTAGTTGGGGATGTAGAACCGGGGGACAGTTGATAGGAATTTTGTAGTAACTTACGAGTATTAACCTTAGTACGGTACAGCCCAGGTGGTAAACAAACGTTCGCTCCTTCTATCATCTTTCTTCACGAACCGTTCATTGCGATATGTTCCTTCGTTCCTTCGTCCCCTTCTTCTGCTCCGATTGAGATTATGTGCGGGTATTTTGTCGTAATACTAGTATTTTTTTCGTCGTTTGAGATTGATTAATTAAAACTCTACAATTATACTCCGCAACTCCACGCTCCACGGCATTCGTACCTTGTAAAGCCTCAAGGGTTACACTAATTAAGTTACCGTAAGGTTTACCAAACTCAAATCAATCCGATTCAATCCGATCCAATCCAAAAGTCAGTTCAGTTCAGTTCAGTTCAGTTCAGTTCAATTCAATTCAGTTCGGTTCCAGTCTATTCAATTCAATTCAATTCGATTCGATTCGATTCGATTCGATTCACTACTCAATTATCCAATTCAATAATAGTCAATTATCCAATTCAATAATCCAATTCAATACAATGGTCACCATCACTCGATACCACAAGGCCTTGCTGGCCCCCCTGACGTCGTTGTGGTCATTGGCGAGGAAACAAAAACAAAGACAACAAGAGAAACAGAAGCAGAAACAAAAAGAGAAACAGAAACAGAAACAGAAAGAGAAACAGCAACAACTTCGCATTCGCATTCCCGTTCGCCTCCCCCTCCTCCTTTCCGATGGAAAGAACCAGAACCGGAACCAGAACCAGACGTCTGGCAAATTCAACGACAACGACAACGACAATGACAGATACTCCGATGCTGGGGAGCCGGAAGACGAAACGATACCGTTGTCCGCCTGCAGCAGCAATCGAAGCGTCACCAGTGAGATTACCAGCCTCTACGGCGAAGAATAAGACGAATACGAAAAACGAATACGAAAAACGAACAAGAACAAGAAGCACAAAGACCACTTCGCACGATGAGAATGGGAAAAATGAAAGGAAAGGACATGCTTGTACAAACGACCGAACAAGTAAGGTTACCAGGTAAATCTCACTTCTACTCGTATTCAATACGAAGTACTTCAAATCACTATACTGAATACCTTGTACACGTATGAGTACTGTACTTTGCGTATTCAACATTCAACATTCAACATTCAACATTCAACATTCAATATTCAATACGAGAACGAGTACAGTTTCCAGTCTATGACATTCTATGACATTCCATGAATGATGAAGACGAAGACAAAGACAAAGACGAAGATGATGTCGAGATGCGGGGAGGGATTGGATGTATCCCATGTGCCAACGACATTGGAACCAAATCGCAACCAGGCTCCATCACCATTGTCACAACGCACGTAAAGCACACAATGCCAGAAAAGAAAATACAATACAAGACAAGACAAAAACGAGACCACAACACAAAGTCACCAGAATGAACGAAAGCACTCAACACTCCATTGGACAAGACAGCCTTTTTGTGTGTATTGGTTTCGGTTTTGGTTTCGGTTTTGGTTCCGCGCCATTGTGTTATCTGTTATCTGTGTCATGGATTGTCGCACCGTTCCCACCACGTTGATGCCGATTTCAATGCCGATTTCAATGCTCTCACAAGACAAGAAAGGCCGAGACACGCTAAGACATGGTGTCACAAGACGTCGCACGACAGCCTCGATCCAACCCACAGCTTCGTTGCGTTGCGTTGCATTGAATTTCATTCTATTTCTTTTTTTGGATTTCATTTCGGTTTGCTTCATTTCATTGTTTCGTTGCTTTGCTTTGCGTTGCGTTGCGTTGGCTGTCGCCGAAGTATGTTTGTCATGTTTGTCCCTGCCTTGCCCATGCCCGTAACATTTGTTCGGGCTGGCTGGCAGGCAGGCAGGCATCCAGTCACTCAACCATCCCAAGCAAACAAACAAGTAAATAAACAACGAACCCAGACGTGGGATCTACCACTACCAGCAGAGAGTGACTCGGCCGAACGCCAAAGGCCGATAACGATTTCTTTTCTTTGTTTTCCGACCGAATGAAATACGAAGTAGTAGTAATGATACTACGCGTACTGTGCACGTACCGTACTCGAGGCTGAACGAAACGAAACAACATACCGGTAGGAAGAAGGGCGATGCTCGAAGAATGCCCATATCGATGCCCCTTGCTTATTGTTCGATCTACTACTAGTTGTACCACTACTAGTACCAGTGCCAATCCCGCAGAACTAGTAGTAGTATTAATAGCAATAGCTATAGCAATATGTACAATACCTTTTACTACTACTACTACTACTACCAATATGCAAGCCCTATCATGCATCACTAATGACTAGTAGTCACTACCAGGCAGGATTACCTCGTAACTAGTATCAATGGGCAAGCACGTCGCCCTATGCATTGTTGTTATTTAGTAGCCACTGCTATCCATCAGTTCTTTCTCACCTGCTGGGATCTTTGGACATATCGGAATGAACACCTCTATGGTCCTGGGGGAACACTTGAGGCTGAACAACAACAATGTCTTGATGCTTCCATCTCCTCTGAATTGGCCATTGGTGCAGCTGCTGGTGCCCTCCCCCAGTCTCACTCCCTTCTACAAACCCCTCTCCAAGTCCTTCAAGGTTACACCCTCACTGCCAAGAGGCAATGGCTTGCCACCATCCACCTCGCCAGGAAACAATTTGCACCGCATGTCCAACCAGTGCAACCGTACCTACAGGAGGCTGCTCCGCTGCGAGCTTGGCTTAGTGGATCTCAAGGGTGTTTCCACCTCGAAACTTGTTTTTTTTTCACTCTGTTCCTGCTTCCCATCCTGTCCCATACCTTTTGATACTGGGACTTCTCCCACCACTATCTTCCTTCCCATTTCACTTTTTCCAAAGTCCCCATTTTGTGGGACTTGTTTCTTGCTTCTTTCCCTGCTTGTTGTTCAAGGTTTGTTTGAAAAATTCTTGTCGTTCTACCACTTGGGGTCCTTACTCTTTGACGGAGGCGACGTTAAAGTCTGGTCACAGACTGCTGAGTAATTTAGTTCCACCTTTGGTGGGTAACTTACACGTACTCAAATAAGTATGCATATTATTATTATTATTACTATTTAGTAGCCACTGCTGTTAGTCATGATGCACCTCACAACCACCACCAATAAGCAAGCCAAAAAGTGCAACAGAGAGTTTCGTGTTCGAACTGCTAACCATTACACTTCCTCTCATAATTCGAATTTCAAAAACAAAAACAACAACGAAGACTCGAGTAAAAGTACGAGTACGAGTACGACGAGTGCAAACCATTACAACATACCGACAACAACACCAACAAGAACAAGAACAAGAACAACAACAACAACAACAAGGACAATGAATACCGCCGCCGCCGATCCCGAAAAGACGGAGTTCTTGGAATTGATTCGACAGCATGAGGATGATTCTCACGAGGACTCTCCAATGCTGGAGGACAGAGACGTTGCCATGGCTGCGGTAGCACGAATTGGGAGCTTCCTAAGATATTTTGGGAACACTGTAAGAAACGACAAAGAAGTGGTCTTACATGCAGTGAAGAATGATGGAGAGGCCTTGAAATATGCATCCGAAGAGTTGCAAAACGACAAAGACGCGGTCTTGACTGCAGTGAAGAATCATGGATTTGCCTTGTTGTATGCATCCGAAGAGTTGCAAAACGACAAAGAGTTGGTCTTAGCTGCAGTGAATAATTATGGACCGGCCTTGCAACATGCATCCGAAGAGTTGCGAAACAACAAAGACGTGGTCTTGGCTGCGGTGAAAAGTAATGAAAATGGCTTGTACTGTGCATCCGAAGAGTTTCAAAACGACAAAGACGTGGTCATGGCTGCCGTGAATAATCATGGATGGGCCTTGGAAGACGCATCCGAGGAGTTGCAAAACGACAAAGACATGGTGTTAGCTGCGGTGAATACTGATGGAGAGGCCTTGGAATATGCATCCGAGGAGTTGCAAAACAACAAAGACGTGGTCTTGGCTGCGGTGAAGAATGATGGAGAGGCCTTGGAATTTGCAAGTGAATCCTTAAAGGGCGATGTAGAGATTGTCCTCACGGCTTTGCTACAGAATCCAAAAGCCACTGAGTTTGGGTCACAAGAATCCATAGTTCATCTGGCAAAGTATTATCTCCAACAAAGGACGAGCAATTTGGATTCCGATTCCGAAGCGGACCAAAATAACCCCTCCGTAGATTGCCATTTGGGCTGAGTGAAGAACCCCCATTTGGGGCGCACCACAAGAGTTACAACAGAATTCGAACGCATACCGCAATTTTCAATCATTCCCGTATCCACAGTTAAAACACAAGACTACTAGTATTCGACTGATGGTAGCGGGTGTGTCACCGGTATTATTCCGCTGCAACCCAAGTATAGGATGGTCACGAAGCAAAATTACATGTATATAATATTTATCATATAAAAACCAATAACAATACACAGGAATAGGAAATAACATAGTATTGACCCTCTCTATCTCTGTCTATATCTTGTGGTTGGCGACCGCGAAGGAGAGGAATGGGCGGGTATGCATGTCGATAAAATGTCGATAAAATGTCAATGTCGATGTCGATATTGATGTGGAAACGTGCCGCGTCGGTTGGACTGCTGGCGCAATCGCTAGTAGTAACTTACTTCCGACGACCCACCAACAACCCCAACCACCGAGAGCCAGAGCCGTCCAGAGGTGGACCGAGACTCTCTCAATCGCTGACTCCCCCACCGACTCAATGTATTGCGCTGTATTGATTGCGCCGAATTTCGCTGTATCGGTATTGTCACGGATGGCGAGGGATGGCAACCGAATAATCGCAACACCGAAGGAAGACGACCGGGGTGGCGTGATGAGACGCGGCACGGCACGGCACGACATGGCATGACATGACAATACTGTACCAAAACCGAATCAATCAATCAATCAATCAAAATCATTCCTTCAATCAAAATGAATTCTCCGACACCTACCGAGAAAACCTTGGCGAATGGATGGAACAGAACGCCGCGTTGCATTGCATTGTATTGTATTGTATTGTATTTTCTTGTGTTGTGTTGTATTGGATCCGATCGACTCGGACCAACCACGCGCGTTGTCCGACGCCGTGGAGTACAACCGTCGCATTCCTTTCGTTTTTTCCCTTTTACATTATTATTTGTTCCTTTGTTGCTTTGGTGCACTCGTTTTGCTTTTGCTTTTGCTTTTGCTTTTGCCTTTTGTTTCTGTCTTTTATTTTTGTTTCTGTCTTTTATTTTTGTTTTTGTCTTTTGTCTTTGTTTTCGTATTGTCCCATCCCTAAATTCCTCGGAGTGACCCTCTGGAGGCACCGCAAACGACCCATACCGCAACAATCTACCGACCGGATTCTTGTTTCGACGACCGCAGACAAGGTGCGCCCCAGCATCCATCGGCGTAGGTTTTTTCAGTAACTACTCTGTATGCAACGCAGCGCAACGCAGGGCAGGGCAGGGCAGATGAACGACGGTGCCAAACAATTGCAGTGTGCAGTGTGCAGCGCGGTGGCCCTCTCGTTGTTTTGTTTCGCAGCCGACACGATAGAGATGATTTGATTTGATTCAACACAACCCCAACCCCAACCCAACCAGCCCTGCCCGACCCGATTGCATCCGTTGTATCCCACAACCACGCGGCCACTGCACTGCACTGCACTGCAATCCAATGCAATGCGATGCAATCGACAGCCGATAGTAATATCGAGGATGCATTCGATTGTTCTCATTGCTCTTTTCGTTGCTCTTGTCATTGCTCTTGTCATTGCTCTCTTTATTGCTGCTGCTGCTGCTGCTGCTGCTGCTGCAACAACTGTTTGCGGAGCTTGAGCTGCTGTTCCTTGGCCGCCTTTTGCGTCACTCGGTTTCTCCATTTCGTTCCCTTTCGGGAAGGCGTGCGGGGGGACTTGGATCGGCTGGAGGTTCTAGCATTGTTTTTGTTGTTGTTGTCATTGCTATTGTCGTCATTGCTATTAGTGTCATTGTTGTCATTGCTATTAGTGTCATTGTCATTGTTGTCATTGCTATTGTCTTCTGCCCCCTCCGATACCAATGCTTCCGCGTTTGCCTCTGATTTTTCAGTCCGAGTCTGTGACAGCTGGATTGGTTCCTGCTGGGAGTTGCCGCTTTCGTCTTCTCGGGTAATCTGCCCGGGACGTTGTCGTTGTCGTTGTCGTTGTCGTTGTGTGGGATTTGGAGTTGTACTAGTGATGTTGTTGGTGATGTTGTTGTTGTTGGTGGTGGTGGTGGATGCTGCTTGTGATTTTGATGTTGATGTTGATTTTGCTTTGGCTGTTTCCGAACCAGACGCCTCCGCCAATCCAGAATCGTCTCCGTTGTCTTTGTCTCTGTCTCTGTCTTTGTCTTTTTCTTTCTCTTTTCCTTTGTGTGCGTCTCGACTTGCTTGTCGATTGCGCATTCGCATTCGCATTCGCATTCGCATTCGCATTCGCATCGCCGACGTTATCGCAACGGCAACGGTGACCGCGGCGATTGTCCAAACGGTGCCCTGGTTCTTTCGACACGAGATGATCGTCGACATGGTGGCTGTGCGGTAAGGTTGTATACTTGTATGCTGTAAGGTTACCGGTAACTTACTGTTTAGTTTGAATTACGAAGAAAGTCTTGCGTGTGGTATAGAAGTAAGGTTAAGATTTACGGTAAGGTTAGTAAGAGTATTTAGTACGAGTACTACTTAGTATTAATTGCAGCGCAAGCTCAAAAAATCATGAATCATCAAAATCGACATCGACAATAAAACATACCGTAAAAAAACCTTACCGGTAAGGCTACTTGTAACACAGTAATTACGTGTACCGGTAACTTTGAATTCCCCTCACCCGACGACGATTGATTCAAGTGCGGAGTAAGTTAAGGTTAACTTACCGTAACATTACGGTGCAGGGTAAACCTTACTCGTACAGCAGTAAGGTTACGATTGATTTTGAATGAAGAATACTGTACGGTAACCTTACTCGTAGTAGTAGAGCCCGAAACCTTACCGGTAAGTCGCAGCTCGTCGGGTTATTCTTTACTTTGCTTCATTTTATTACTGTACTAGCGGTAAGACTTACGCGTAAGGGTTAAACTTACTGGCAGGCACCTTTGGTTCAAACGCTTGTGAGGTTGCACGTCCGATTGACAACTGAAAAACTAGAATAGAACAGTTCCTACGGTAAGGTTACGGTAAGATTACTAATGTTCGATTTCTGATTGTTTTGCGAATTCAGAATGTTACCGGTACGGTACAAGTAACCTTACCGGTAATTGACCAGTACGATGGTGCTATTCCTCGTAAGGTTACCGTAACTTACTTGTACCACTACTAGTATGCTTTGGATACTAGAATAGTAATATTATGGTAATAATGTACTATTGAACACTCAAGTAAGTTGGGGTTGTTGGGGATATCCGCGTCACATAGAGACGCTCATATACGGTATTATTATTCATAATGAATGCATTCAAGTGTCACACCAAGGGTAACTTAACCTTACTACCAGCATGATTGTGCAACTTACAATTTGACGATGAATTAATCCTGCTGGTTAGTAAGGTTTACGGTAAATTACCGTAAGATTATTACTTCATTACTTCATTTTGTTGAATAACCTCTCTTTGGAATGCCAGTAACCTTACAACGTAGTAAACCTTACTGTAAACCTTACTCGTACGAAGTGGCGCAAAATAAATACGAAATACTACGTAGTACTGTACCTTACATGCGTGAGCAGCAGCTCGGCAACGGATAGAGACACACTGTACTTAATGGTGGCACAGAGTTCGAACCGTCCGTTGTGAAAAATAGTGTCCATAAATTAATTAGTAAGTAAGGTTAACTTACTGTAATTACTGGTAAGTTTATCGAACAATTCGGCGATTACACGTATGGGTGCGGTACGGTGCGTGTGTCACATCGATTTTAACGGATACAAGCAACCTTAATTACCGTACGGTATTGTAATTGCTTGTCGTCATCTTCTTTTGTTGCAAGTATGCAATTCCGTAAAACGGACGAAACGACTTCTCACGACAAGTACCGTACAAGCAAGTTCGAACTCGTACCGGTATTGAATAAGGTTGGCACACCAACAACTCTAAAACTAAACAATGATTGTTCATCCAACGCATCCTCAGTATCATCGGATTCCTGGATATGCAGATTGAGGATTGATACTTCATTCTCCTGCATGTGCTGTCATGATGTTTTCGTTGGATCCAATTGCAGAACTGCTGCTGCGGCAAACAAGGTACAACAAGAAGTAAGGTTAGTTCTAGAAGTACAAGAAGTACAAGAACGAGTACAAGTAAACCTTAATTACTGCTAGTAGTAATATCATTCTGGATGGCTTTGGAACGGTGCGTGGGAAACTTTCCTCCAAAGTTTTTCGTCGTGTTCGGACTTGGTTGTGCGTCTGCGTCTGCGTCTGCGTCTGCGTGTGCTCTGCCAAATCTCGTCATCATCCCCTTCTCGCTTCATCTCGGATACAGACTCTTGGAACAATCTTTCAGCCATTCTACCGCTGCAGCTGCTAATTGCTTTGCTTTGTTTTGCTTGTTGCGCGTTTTGCATGCGACACAGAAACGACGACAATTCATCCATTCGCTTGCTGCTAGTAGAACACACAACACGAACTAATAGTCGGTCGGTCGGTCGGTCGGTCGGTCGGTCGGTCGGTCGGTCGTCTAGTACCCTATCGACATGAAAGCTTTCTTGCCCATCCATTCCGTGATTCTTCTCGCCGCAAGCCGGTGTGGCGTTCTTGTCTTCGGGGTCGAACCAAAACCAGGGTTGCGTGGAAGCAACCTGCACGATGAGTATTTGAAAGGCCTCGGACGGGAACTACAGATTTCCTCTCCGGACAATAGTAGTTTCGGTGATCAACTTTGCAGCTTCGTGTGCGCACCACCGCAACCAACACTGCCACCAACAATGCCACCAACGAGGGCACCAATAATGCCACGAACATCGCAACCGTCAACGCAACCGTCATCGCAACCGTCATCGCAATCAACATCGCAACCGTCAACGCAACCGTCAACGCAACCAACATCGCAACCCACGCCTTCACCCACGCCTTCACCCACACCTTCATCCACGACTTCATCCACTTCATCCGCGACTTCGACCACTACTAGTGGTTCGACCGAAGTCCCAAGTACGGATGGAGCGGTTGCGCTTTCGAGTAGTGCTGCAGCGCCTCCTTCTGAGTTTTGTGGTGCCTACTGCCCTCCTGTAGTAGCCACGCCTTCACCCACGCGTCCACCCACGCGTCCACCCACGCGTCCACCCACGCGTCCACCCACGCGTCCACCCACGCGTCCACCCACGCCTCAACCCACGCGTCCACCCACGCCTCAACCCACGCGTCCACCCACACCTTCACCCACGCCTCAACCCTCGGCTTCACCGACTCCTCAACCCTCGGCTTCACCTTCGAGTTCACCCTCGGCTTCACCTTCGAGTTCACCCTCGGCTTCACCTTCCAGTTCACCTTCCAGTTCACCTTCAAGCTCACCTTCGAGTTCACCTTCCAGTTCACCCTCGAGTTCACCCTCGAGTTCACCCTCGAGTTCACCCTCGAGTTCACCCTCGGCTTCACCCTCTAGTTCACCTTCGAGTTCACCCTCGAGTTCACCTTCCAGTTCACCTTCCAGTTCACCTTCCAGTTCACCTTCCAGTTCACCTTCCAGTTCACCTTCCAGTTCACCTTCCAGTTCACCCTCGAGTTCACCCTCGAGTTCACCCTCGAGTTCACCCTCGAGTTCACCTTCCAGTTCACCTTCCAGTTCACCCTCGAGTTCACCTTCCAGTTCACCCTCGAGTTCACCTTCCAATTCACCCTCGAGTTCACCCACGTTTCGACCTACGCCTCGACCCACGCTCCCCCCTGTATGCGAATTAGTGTGTAGGTCCAGCGGAAGGCAACCACCGATAGAGCCCACTTCGGCACCGTCGCCACAGCCAACGGAGGAACCGTCGGACAATCCGACCCGATCGAAAGAACCGTCCGAGAATCCGACCCAATCGGAAGAACCGTCTGAGAATCCGACCCAATCGGAAGAACCGACCGAGAATCCGACCCAAATGGAAGAACCGACCGAGAATCTAGAAAAAAGTCTGAGAACGGACGTTGCTCCGACCGTTGCTCCGACCGTTGCTCCGACCGTTGCTCCGACCGTTGCTCCGACCACCAGTCCGTTGCAACAACAATCACCACGAGCAACCAGCAGACCATTGCCACAACCATCAGGAACCGCACCCTCACCGTCTTCGCCAAGGACAGTAAGGACTGTCCGATCCTCACCAAACATGAGTATTGGTAGGTCCGAAACGTTGGAACCCTTTTCCTTGTTCGAGTGTGTTTTTTGCTACTTTTCAAAGATACCTACGGGATTTCTCATGGTATTTTGTTTTATTCTACTTGCCCATTGCTCACTCTGACCTGCACGTACTACTACTGTGAAATAATACAATAAAATGGAATCCAACATGATAGCCGACATTATTTGTGCCGACGAAAACTTTGATTTTTTTTCCATCCTGTGCGATCTCATCCGATTTATCCCTGAGATCTTTGACCTGTTGAACGACAACCCACCATTACCTGACACCCCATCCAACAACGACAATGACAATGGCGACGAAAATGGCAACGACAATGATAATAACAACAAGAACATTCAAGATTCACCGTTTCCATATGGTCCTCCACAACCATACCAGACAAACTACTACTACCATTATTATGGTCCACACCCACCATACCAAACAAACAACTACTATAATTATGGCGGAAGAAGGCTCCGGGAAGGAGTCCCTTTGCGAGAACTCACCTTTTTCGCTTGGGACAATTCGGCTATCAATGCATTCCAGAGGCTGAGTGTCAGTGAGGTGTTTGTGGGCAACAATCTCACCCCCCAGATACAGGCCTATTTTGAGAGCAAAGGCGTTGATGTCACGAACGATTCTACTCAGATTAGGGACGTTATCCTTTTTCCCAGCCCGAGGTTTTTCGATATTTTTAAAGTGCTGGGTGGAAGGTCGAGATCCCCTCTGGGGCAGCTTCTTTTTGGCAGTATTGTCAACGGGGTGATCTCAGACGACCAACTCAAGTGTGACGAAAGAGTTCGGATGCAGGGCCGGACATTTACAACAACACAATGCGATGGTGATAGGAAAGCCCAGGTTGGAGAAGGAGACGGCAAAGCCTCATTGCCTTTAATTGTCCAGACCGATCAGGACATTCGTGCATTTAACGGAATCATGCACAGGGTCAGCGGGGTTTTGGTTCCACCATTCAACGACTTTGAGGAATAAATGAGCGACGGACTGGATTGTCCACCAACAGCAACGGCTACGAGCTACTTCCTCGTACTACCATAGGCACTAGCTTTGCCGATGTACTGGTACTACTAGTACTAGTAGCTACTATCGTCTTCGTACTATACTAATACGAAATATGTTTTGGATGTATGTCTTATTATCATACTAATATTCTAATATAATATGTATCATGCATAATAAGAATTCATAATATTATTGTAGTAGTTTGCACTTTAAATCGAATCCTGGACATGACAAAACGGTTGGGGGTAACAATATCTATGAACCAGTTTGAAGGAGCTCCCGTCTTATTTGTTCGTCGACGAACATGAAGTGTTGTTGTGCACGTGTACCGCAAATAGGCGAAAGCTTCGGAAAGAAGTGCTGCTGCTTTTGACAATCGGAATCCCATTGTACGAATCCCAGTCCCAGTCCGTTTACGAGTACGAGTACGTATTCTTCGACGACACCGCCTCGATCCCCCAGATGCGGGCTCAAACTTAGCGACACCGGTGGTCTTCCAGCGGGATTTGGGATTGCAACATTCTTAGTACCATCCAAAGAGGGGCGGACTAGTATTCCGTAGGTCCACGAGTTCAGCGTTGCCGTTGCGGACAAAGGACTATCAGTCGCCATGGTGTTCCTTCCTGGTGGGATCACCCAGTGCACAGTTCTTGGAACTCAGTGCGAACTGTGTTCCTTTCGTAAGGTCTTTGTGGGGTGGTCATGGTTACTATACACGGCACGAGTACTTTGGGTCGCAGCCGTAGCCGTCGGCGGAAGCTTTTGTTTCAGCTTTTGTTTCAGCTTCTTTTGTTTCGGCTTCTTTTGTTTCGGCTTTTGTTTCGGCTTCACATAATATTATACACCAATGACCCGACCCCGGCGGTAGCATAGTATCTTAGCATGGTATCATGGTAGGTTTGCATCTCCAGTATTTCGTAGCATTAGCAACCCTAACCCTGTAGCATCTAGCTATACCATTACAGGTGCTATACTCGGGGTACGTACGATTGGTACAAATCGTACGCGACGACCCTAGTAACTTCTGTTAGCACCCATACCAAGCAGGGTAGGTCTGTTGCTAAGCCTGCTGCTAAGTCTGCTGCTAAGCCTGTTGCTAAGCCTGTTGCTAAGCCTGTTGCTAAGCCTGTATGCTACCAATTAGCACACAGCTCAGCTCCTAGTGTTGAACTACTGGGTGCTGGTGCTGCCTGTAGCCCCAGTACACTCTCCTACACAGGAGCCTTAGCACAGATCACAGCAACCTGGATATCTTCATAACATCCGTACCAATACAGTGTAGCTGAGTGCTACAAGGTTAGGGTTGCTAATGCTACGAAATACTGGTTATTTTAACCTACCATGCTACCATGCTAAGATACTATGCCGTTGTCTTGGATACCTGATTCACCTTTGGTGATTAAAGTTATTTAAATACGTATTATTTTTTGGTATCTTTTACGTCATTATGACAATATGGGTGTCAAAAAGGACCCGACCCGACGACACCCACCGGTTGAGCCAATCAAAAAATTCGATTCTTCAGTACAAAGTGTACAGGAATATCAGTAGAAAAAAATTCGATCCATCATTATGACAATATTTGATTTATTATTTGGTATCTTTTACGTCATTGTGACAATACGGTATGGGTGTCAAAAGAGACGAGAGCCGACGACACCCACCGGTTTTGCAAATCACTGTATTTTAAATCACTGTATTTTGCTCCTCGCTCTCGCAAATCACTGTATTTTCACTGTGTATCCTCGCAGAATCACTTTTTTTGTGCTCCACTCACTATTTTCTTTAGGAATAACACAAATCACTGCTGTTTCGATTCACAATCCGACTTACAAGTATTTGAGTAGAGTTGCTTTATTGCACTCCGTCCCGAGAACGAAGAGAACCCCTACGGTAGGCTCTTTGC
The DNA here is from genome assembly GCA_037355855.1 of Pseudo-nitzschia pungens. NCBI lineage: Eukaryota > Bacillariophyta > Bacillariophyceae > Bacillariales > Bacillariaceae > Pseudo-nitzschia > Pseudo-nitzschia pungens. The sequence goes on along the minus strand of CM074764.1, from coordinate 65,801 downwards.
TCATTGTATTTTAGTCCGAATACATCCTTTTCTGGAAAAAGAAGGAATACCTACGGGTAGGACTTCAACAGGCTCTAGTTCTTTGTTTTCGTGACGTAGGAGTAAGAAGAGAACTGCAGTATCCCCGACCGATTCAACCCTACGATTCATCCCAAACCCCCGATCGATTCAGCAACCCTACGATTCACCCCAAACCCCGATCGATTCAGCAACCCTACTACGATTCATCCCAAATCCCGATCGATTCAGCAACCCTACGATTCACCCCAAACCCCGATCGATTCAGCAACCGTACGATTTTTCCAAACCCCGATCGATTCAGCAACCCTACTATGATTCATCCCAAACCCCGATCGATTCAGCAACCCTACTATGATTCATCCCAAACCCCGATCGATTCAGCAACCCTACTACGATTCACCCCAAACATCCCAAACCCCGATCGATTCAGCAACCCTACTATGATTCATCCCAAACCCCGATCGATTCAGCAACCCTACTATGATTCATCCCAAACCCCGATCGATTCAGCAACCCTACTACGATTCATCCCAAACCCCGATCGATTCAGCAACCCTACTATGATTCATCCCAAACCCCGATCGATTCAGCAACCCTACTACGATTCATCCCAAACCCCGATCGATTCAGCAACCCTACTATGATTCATCCCAAACCCCGATCGATTCAGCAACCCTACTACGATTCATCCCAAACCCCGATCGATTCAGCAACCCTACGATTTTTCCAAACCCCGATCGATTCAGCAACCCTACTATGATTCATCATCCGATCGATTGAACCATACGATTCATCCCAAGCCCCAAGCCTGTGTGGTAGATCGATTTGGTATTCATTCCCCCTACGATCGATTCCAAGTCTGTGTGGTATTCATTCCCCCTACGATCGATTCCAAGCCTGTGTGGTATACGATTGATTCCAAGTCTTTGTGGTAGATCGATTCCAAGCCGGTGTTGTTCATTCCCCCTACGATCGATTCCAAGCCGGTGTGGTAGATCGATTCCAAGTCTGTGTTGTAATTCATTCCCCCTACGATCGATTCCAAGCCGGTGTGGTAGATCGATTCCAAGTCTGTGTTGTAATTCATTCCCCCTACGATCGATTCCAAGTCTGTGTGGTAGTCGACCGATTCCAAGCCTGTGAGTGACTCCAACCAACCGTGTTCCTTTGAACCCCTACGATCCGTCGATCCGACCCGGTGTGTGATTCCAAGTCTGTGGTTTGTTCCTTCCAACCCCTACGATCCTGCGTATTGTGAGCACCTACATATCACGCAAAATCATACTGAGAGCTGATCCTCTATTAATATTAAACAATAATTTAACGTAGGCTGCAGCGTTGTACTAGATCTCCTTTGTAACTCAAAGCGTTGTTCACCTCCCTTGTAACTGGTGGACGCGTTGTTAATCTCCCTTCATCCCCTACGATCCAAGCCAGTGGTTTGTTTCTTTAAACCCCCACGATCCAACGATCCAACCTGTGGTTCGTTTCTTTCAACCCCTATGATGTTTGTTGATTGCAAATATAACAGCAAGCAAAACAGTTAGCACCCTCCCGTACATCCAAGCAAAACACTAAGCAAAGCAGCAAGCAAAGCAGCAAGCAAAGCAGCAAGCAAAGCAGCAAGCAAAGCAGCAAGCAAAGCAGCAAGCAAAGCAGCAAGCAAAGCAGCAAGCAAAGCAGCAAGCAAAGCAGCAAGCAAAGCAGCAAGCAAAGCAGCAAGCAAAGCAGCAAGCAAAGCAGCAAGCAAAGCTAAACACTATGGATGTAGATCGTCTGGTACAAGTTCTACAAACAAGAAGGCCCAGCAGCATCCTGTTAAGTGTCCCCCTTAGCAAAGTATAGTTCGGTTAATTAGTTAGCACCCCCTGTAGATCTCCCAATATTGCTCTGATAAAAGCTAGGGTATGTAGATCTGGTACAAGTTCTACATACAAGGCCCAGCATCCTGCTTAGCATCATGTTAAGTGTCCCCCTTAGAACAGTACTAGAGTTCGGTTAATTAGTTAGCACCCCCTGTAGATCTCCTAATATTAATTTGCTAAGAGCTAAGGTATGTAGATCTAGTACAAGTTCTACATACAAGGCCCAGCATCATGCTCAGCATCCTGTTAAGTGTCGCCCTTTGCACAGTAGAGTTCGGTTATTCAGTTAGCACCCCCTGTAGATCTCCCAATATTGATCTGATAAGTGATAGGGTATGTAAATCTGGTACAAATTGTACTACTACTAGAAGGGTCCAGCATCCTGCTTAGCATCCTGTTCAGCCCCCCCCTAGCACAGTTCGCTTTTTAAGTTAGCACACTGAATATTTATCATGATATTGCTCTGATAAGTGATAGGGTATGTAGATCTGGTACAAATTCTACTGGAAGGGCCCAGCATCCTGCTTATCATCCTGCTTAGCATCCTCCTTAGCATCCTGTTCAGTTAGAATCTTGTAGATCTTCTAACATGGTATTCATCTCTTAAGAGCTAAGGTATGTAACTAGTATGATACATATCTATCCTATTGTAGGGCCCTAGTACCATCCAGTACCATCCCAAAGTACATCAAATAGATGTGACATCCAAAGTATTGGGTCTTGCTCACTCAGACTTTTTTCATAGTCCCAAGCATACATAGAGGGAGGACTATTGGCACTGGAATGGTGGAAATAATCCATTTCTGAATTTAGATAGGTAATTTTGTATATCGACGCGTTGCTGCTGGCAGCAGCAACGCGTCGATAATACAGGGGGGGGACAGCAAGCAGCACCAGCAAGCAGCAACACGTCGATAATTCAGGGGGGACAGCAAGCAGCAGCAAGCAGCAACGCGTCGATACTATACAGGGTACAGCAGCAAAGCGTTGATATACAGGGGACATCAAGCAGTAACGCGTCGATACTATAGTATACTAGGGCCGGGGACAGCAAGCAGCAACGCGTCGATACTATACAGGGTACAGCAGCAAAGCGTTTATATACAGGGGACAGCAAGCAGTAACGCATGGATAATATACAGGGGACAGCAAGCGGTTACGCGTCGATAATATACAGGGGACAGCAGCAAAGTGTTGATATACAAGGGACGGCAAGCAGTAACGCGTCAATACTATACAGGGGACAGCAAGCAGCAACGCGTTGATATTATACAGGATACAGCAGCAAAGCGTTGATATACAGGGTACAGCAAGCAGCAACGGGTCGATACTATACAGGGGACAGCAGTAAAGCTTTGATATACAGGGTACAGCAAGCAGCAACGCATCGATATACAGCAAACAACAGCAGGGGATACTCCAATGGAAACAGATCGATCCATACTCAGGGGAGAAGAAACAGATTCGTACTCAGGGGACGCTAGGAAACAGATCGATCCGTACTCAGGGGACGTGAGGCGATATACAGAAACAGATTCGTACTCAGGGGACGCTAGGAAACAGATCGATCCATACTCAGGGGACACGAGGCGATGCAAAAAGGGTGGATAGTATCGTGCAGCAAGCAGCAGCAGGAGCAACGCGTTGATATACAAGGGGAGAACAAGCAGCAGAAACGCGTCGATACTACTATACAGGGAACAGCAAGCAGCAACGCGTCGATATACATAAATACGACGCGTCGATCCACACGGGACAGCAGCAGCAGCAGCAGCAGCAGCTAGTGAGTTGATATACAGCAAGAAGCAGCAAAGCGTCGATTAATGGGGGACAGGAAAAGCGTCAAGGTAAGCAAATCAACTACTGTAGAAAAAAAAGTGCTTTCGATTGGTGGTAAAGTTCCCTGACACCATGCTGTCATCATCCATCTTGCCAAAGCTTCTAATCTTACTGCCGGCCTTCACGAATTACATCTTGGTAGCTCCTACTTCGTACAGTAATTCATAATTTTGTGAGCGGCCGAATCTGTGTTTGTATCGACTAAGACCTTACTTTGATTTGCAGTACCACTCCGAGTATTGGTACGCATATGCCTTTGTTGAAGTCCATAGGAGCGTAGGCATAAGTAAAAAACTCCCATAATGCAAAATAAAAAATGGAATACTTGTATCTTCCAATTACTAACAGTGTTTCGATGACGTAAGAACAGCAAAAAACAAAAGAAATTCCAGAAGTGACCCTTTTATTATCACTATGACGTTTCAAAACAAGGGTCGAAATCGTCGATATTGTGAGGCTGAAAACGGTAGGTATCAGAAAACGCCCCTCTACACCATAGGTTGGAAGAGTAAGGTTACGTATTACTGCTGCTGGTAACCTTACCCTCTAGACAGCTCTGGTGGTGTGCTGGTCTGCGAAGCTAGAGAAAATCCGAAACTCCTTACGGTGGGTCCCATGTGACAGGTTTTTTGCCGTAACAAGCTGTTTTTTCTTTTTTAAAAAATACTACGTAATAATAGTAAGTAGTAAACCTTACTACTTTACGGTGGTACCGGTAATTTGTGCGAGTTCAAGAACAAGAACACGTGCCGGTAAACCTTACTCGTAATTCGTAATCCTTACTCGTATTCTTAAAAAATGAAATTAATGATTCATATTCTCCATAATCTTACTACTATTGGCTGGCTTTCATATCCACTTTACAAGGCTACCGTATCAGTGCTATTATTTGTAAGGGTGACTGCGCCAATTCAAAAAGGCTAGTATTTGGGGACGTAAGGTTAACCTTACTTCGTTGTGAATGATGGTACGCGTACCGTACTAATCTTACTAATCTTTCAATTTTAATAAAAAATACTTATGGTTAACCTTACTTGCTGGTAGCCTTAAAAGATTACTTCGTACTTCGTACTACCGGTACTTCGTACAAAGTAGGCTAATGTATACTTAGTACGTAGTAAGCCTTACTTCGTATTGGCAGTCTTGTTTCATGTGCATCGTCAAGAACTCACGAGCAACCTGTAAGACCTACGAAGACAGTTTCTGCACGATTTGCAGTGCGTACCGGTAGGAGAACAACCCTATGTCATAAAAAATAATATTATTTCATCCTCTGTTCTGGTTCAAGGGTGTGTACGAGCAAACTGGGAAGGCGAGGGTAACCTAAGATTTACCGTACTTCAATAAACTCGTCAGACTTAAATACGAAGTAGTACCGTTACGAACTAAAAACAAAGAATACACGACCTACTAGAGTAACCTTTTTATATCAATTCGTCGGAATTAGCGCAGCAATCTATCTCTGTTTGAAATGACACGTCAATACACATTAAATAACCTAAAACCATATAATATCTAGCTCGACACTTATCAGTACCTGAAGATAGAAGGAACATGAGTTCCGACATAGATCCATTCTATAGAATTGCATAGGGCTGGATATTCAAAGACCGTGAGAAGTACCGTACTGTGTACAGGGGTCATAATATAAGAAGGGGTATGCCACGATCGCTAAAAATCGGTGATTCATATTCCATGTGTGGTCCAAAATAGAAAAATTTCCCTCAGTCAATTTTTTTCTTCTCATAATTTACTGCATATCACTAGTAAAAGTGTACCTGATAAAGCAACTTACCAAGTACACTTCCAATCACTCTCCAACTTTTAAATTTGATATGCAGTTCACGTATATAGTTGAGAGTCAAGTAGTAAGTACCTTTTTCAGTTTACATCCATCTGCTGTCTGATATTGCTGATTCAAACTACCAGTGATCTGTGCCTTCCACCTGGTATATAAAATACAAAATCGGATCGTCCGTCCGTCATCCGTTTTATTTTTATTCAATTAAAAGCTTCCACTTGGAACCAAAATTTGGACCATCCATCCAAATAAATTACTTTATCTTCCATCCATCTAGAGTGAAAAGCAGTTACATATTCATAATCCCTGTAAAAAATTGGGCTAGATACAATATTCAAATATTGTTTTGTTACAATTTTTGATGGAGTTGTTATAGATTGAAGTGTAATAGTTTTTGTTAGTGTTATGCAGTGAAAGTGGAAAAAAAAAATTGAGGTTGAGGGAAATTTTTCTAAATTGGACCACACATGGAATATGGAGTGCCATTTTTTTTTTACTAGTATTTGTACGTCGAACACGGGCGACGGACAGACTTCGTGGCATACCCCTTCTTATATTATGACCCCTGACTGTGTACCCTTACATTGGTTCACAGCAACACAGCAACTCAGCAACGGACAGAGATACACTGCAATTAATGGTGGCACAGAGTTCGACCCGTCCGTTGTGAACAATAAACCTTACCGTAGTGTCCATAAATCACTTAGTACTGGTGGGACCGAACAATTCTGCGATTGCACTCACTGCTACGAGTATGCGTGAAAAAAAGTGTTACTGATCTCATAATATTATTACAAGCACAAGTACGCACTTCAGTACAACGGACGAAACGACTTCCGATGACAAGTAAAAGCAAGTTCGGACTCGTACTGACATTGGAATACCACACCAATTCTAAAACTAAACAATGATTGTTCATCTAACGCATCCTCAGTATCATCGGATTCCTGGATATGCAGATTGATGATTGATACTTCATTCTCCTGCATGTGCTGTCATGATGTTTCCGTTGGATCCAATTGCAGAACAGCTGCTGCGGCAAATAAGGTACAAGAAGTAGTGTTAGTAGTACAAGAAGTATAAGAACGAGTACTAGTTATATCATTCTGGTTGGCGATAAAACAGTGCGTGGGAAACTTTCCTCCAAATTTTTCACTTGTGTTCGGACTTAGTTATGCGTCTGCGTCTGCGTCTGCGTCTGCGTGTGCTCTGCCAAATCTCGTCATTATCCGCTTCTCGCTTCATCCCGGATACAGACTCTTGGAACAATCTTTCAGCCATTCCGAGCCATAAGCTACCATTACTATTTGCTTTGCTTGCTTTTTGCACGTTTCGCATGCAACACAGAAACAACGATTCATCCACTCGCTGACCAGAACAGACAAAACGAACCAATAGTGGGTCGTCTAGTACCCTATCGACATGAAGGCTTTCTTGCCCATCCATTCTGTGATTCTTATCGCCGCAAACCTGTGTGGCGTTGTCTTTGGGGTCGAACCAAAACCAGGGTTGCGTGGAAGCAACCTGCAAGACGAGTATTTGAAAGGCCTTGGACGGGAACTCCAGATTTCCTCTCCGGACAATAGTAGTTTCGGTGATCAACTTTGCAGCTTTGTGTGTGGTCCAACACTGCCAACAACACTGCCACCATCAAAGGCACCAACAAAGGCACCAACAAAGGCACCAACAAAGGCACCAACGAAGGCACCAACCAAGGCACCAACCAAGGCACCAACCAAGGCACCAACAAAGGCACCATCAAAGGCACCAACAAAGGCACCATCAAAGGCACCAACAAAGGCACCAACAAAGGCACCATCAAAGGCACCATCAAAGGCACCAACAAAGGCACCAACGAAGGCACCAACCAAGGCACCAACCAAGGCACCAACGAAGGCACCAACGAAGGCACCATCAGAGTCACCATCAGAGTCACCATCGATGGTGCCGTCGATGGTACCATCAGAGTCACCATCGATGGTGCCGTCGACTGTACCATCAAAGGCACCATCGATGGTGCCGTCGATGGTACCATCAGAGGCACCATCAAAGGCACCGTCGATGGTACCATCAGAGGCACCATCGATGGTGCCGTCGATGGTACCATCAGAGGCACCATCGATGGTGCCGTCGATGGTACCATCAAAGGCACCATCGAAGGCACCGTCGATGGTACCATCAATGGCACCATCAAAGGCACCATCAAAGGCACCATCGACGACACCATCGATGACACCATCAACGATACCATCAATGGAACCTACACCGCAAGCAACATGGTCAACAACAACATCCCAAACAGCATCATCGACAATAACATCAATGGAACCAAGAACATCGCAACCAACAACATCAATGGAACCGACAACATCAATGGAACCAACATCGCAACCAACAATATCAATGGAACCAACAACATCAATGAAACCATCAACGACACCAACAACATCAATGAAACCATCAACGACACCAACATCGCAACCAACATTGGAAGTAACATCATCATCGTCAGCAATCATGTTGCTAGAACCAACATCGCAACCAACAACATCAATGGAACCATCAACGACATCAACAACATCAATGAAACCAACATCGCAACCAACATTGGAAGTAACATCAGCATCGTCAGCAATCATGTTAATGGAACCAACATTACAGCCAACAATATCATCGGAACCACCATTATCAATGGAACCAACACCGCAAGCAACATGGTCAACAACAACATCCCAAACAATATTATCGTCAGCAGTGGCTCAGAGAGTACTGGGGTTAAAATTGGGAACAAAAGCAGCGGAACAAAGAATATTGCAAACAACAACATCAATGGAACCAACAACGTCAACGGAACCAACATTGCAACCAACAACATCAATCGAACCAACAACGTCAATTGAACCATCAACGACACCAACAACATCAACGAAACCAACATCGCAACCAACAACATCAATGGAACCAACAACATCAATGGAACCAACAACGACACCAACAACATCGATGGAACCAACATCGCAAACAACATCAATGGAACCATTGTCAATGGAACCAACACCGCGAGCAACATTGTCAACAACAACATCCCAAACAGCATCATCGACAATAACATCAATGGAACCAAGAACATCGCAACCAACAACATCAATGGAACCGACAACATCAATGGAACCAACATCGCAACCAACAATATCAATGGAACCAACAACATCAATGAAACCATCAACGACACCAACAACATCAATGAAACCATCAACGACACCAACATCGCAACCAACATTGGAAGTAACATCATCATCGTCAGCAATCATGTTGCTAGAACCAACATCGCAACCAACAACATCAGTGGAACCAACATCGCAAACAACATCATTGGAACCATTATCAATGGAACCAACAACATCAATGGAACCAACAACATCAATGGAACCAACGACATCAACGGAACCAACGACATCAATGGAACCAACAACATCAATGGAACCAACAACATCCTCTTCAACTTCGGGTGCACCTTCGACTATACCTTCGACTATACCTTCGACTATACCTTCGAATATACCTTCGAAAATACCGTCGAAAATACCGTCGAATATACTGTCGAATATACCTTCGAATATGCCTTCGAACATGCCTTCGAACGTGCCTTCGAACATGCCTTCGAACATGCCTTCGAACATGCCTTCGAACATGCCTTCGAACATGCCTTCGGACATGCCTTCGAACATGCCTTCGGACATGCCTTCGAACAAGCCTTCGAACAAGCCTTCGAACATGCCTTCGAACATGCCTTCGGACATGCCTTCGAACATGCCTTCGGACATGCCTTCGGACATGCCTTCGGATATGCCTTCGGATATGCCTTCGGACATGCCTTCGGATATGCCTTCGGACATGCCTTCGGACATGCCTTCGGATATGCCTTCGGACATGCCTTCGAGTTCACCCTCAAGCACAACCACCGGTTCACCCTCGAGTTCACCCACGTTTCGACCTACGCCTCGACCCACGCTTGCCCCTGTGTGCGAATATGTGTGTGGGCCCAGGACCGATCCACCAATTGAGCCCACTTCGGCACCGTCGCCACAGCCAACCGAGGAACCGACCGAGAATCCGACCCAATCGGAACAAGAACCGACCGAGAATCCGACCCAATCGGAACAAGAACCGACCGAGAATCCGACCCAATCGGAACAAGAACCGACCGAGAATCCGACCCAATCGGAACAAGAACCGACCGAGAATCCGACCCAAACGGAAGAACCGACCGAGAATCTAGAAAAAAGTCTGAGAACGGACGTTGCTCCGACCGTTGCTCCGACCGTTGCTCCGACCGTTGCTCCGACCACCAGTCCGTTGCAACAACCATCACCACGAGCAACCAGCAGACCATTGCCACAACCATCAGGAACCACACCCTCACCGTCTTCGCAAAGGACTGCAGGGGCTGTCCTATCCACACCAAACATGAGTATTGGTAGGTCCGAAACGTTGGAACCCTTTTCCTTGTTGCAGTGTGTTTTTTGCTACTTTTCAGATCTCTCAGGGAAAAGATACCTACAGGTTTTCTCATGGTATTTTGTTTTATTCTATTTGCCTATTGCTCACACTGACCTGCACGTACTACTACTGTGAAATAATACAATAAAATGAAATCCAACATGACAGCCAACATTATTTGTGCCGACGAAAACTTTGATTTTTTTTCCATCCTGTGCGATCTCATCGGATTTATCCCCGAGATCTTTGACCTGTTGAACGACAACCCACCATTACCTGACACCCCATCCAACAACGACAATGACAATGGTGACGAAAATGGCAACGACAATGATAATGACAACAAGAATATTCAAGATTCACCGTTTCCATATGGTCCTCCACAACCATACCAGACAAACTACTACTACCACAATTATGATCCACACCCATACCAAACAAACTACTTGTATAATTATTATGGTCCACACCCATCATACCACACAGACTACTACTACCATAATTATGGTCCACACCCACCATACCAAACAAACAACTACTATAATTATGGCGGAAGAAGGCTCCAGGAAGGAGTCCCTTTGCGAGAACTCACCTTTTTCGCTTGGGACAATTCGGCTATCAATGCATTCCAGAGGCTGAGTGTCAGTGAGGTGTTTGTGGGCAACAATCTCACCCCTCAGATACAGGCCTATTTTGAGAGCAAAGGCGTTGATGTCACGAACGATTCTACTCAGATTAGGGACGTTATCCTTTTTCCCAGCCCGAGGTTTTTCGATATTTTTGAAGTGCTGGGTGGAAGGTCAAGATCCCCTCTGGGGCAGCTTCTTTTTGGCAGTATTGTCAACGGGGTGATCTCAGGCGACCAACTCAAGTGTGACGAAAGAGTTCGGATGCAGGGCCGGACATTTACAACAACACAATGCGATGGTGATAGGAAAGCCCAGGTTGGAGAAGGAGACGGCAAAGCCTCATTGCCTTTAATTGTCCAGACCGATCTGGACATTCGTGCATTTAACGGAATCATGCATAGGGTCAGCGGGGTTTTGGTTCCACCATTCAACGACTTTGAGGAATAAATGAGCGACGGACTGGATTGTCCACCAACAGCAACGGCTACGAGCTACTTCCTCGTACTACCATAGGCACTAGCTTTGCCGATGTACTGGTACTACTAGTACTAGTAGCTACTATCGTCTTCGTACTATACTAATACGAAATATGTTTTGGATGTATGTCTTATTATCATACTAATATTCTAATATAATATGTATCATGCATAATAAGAATTCATAATATTATTGTAGTAGTTTGCACTTTAAATCGAATCCTGGACATGACAAAACGGTTGGGGGTAACAATATCTGCATGTTGTTAATTTTTCACGACTGGTGAGGAAATCGAATCAATTATGAACCAGTTTGAAGGAGCTCCCGTCTTATTTGTTCGTCGACGAACATGAAGTGTTGTTGTGCACGTGTACCGCAAATAGGCGAAAGCTTCGGAAAGAAGTGCTGCTGCTTTTGACAATCGGAATCCCATTGTACGAATCCCAGTCCCAGTCCGTTTACGAGTACGAGTACGTATTCTTCGACGACACCGCCCCGAATGTTTCCGATCCCCCAGATGCGGGCTCAAACTTAGCGACACCGGTGGTATTCCAGCGGGATTCGGGATTGCAACATTCTTAGTAACATCCAAAGAGGGGCGGACTAGTATTCCATAGTTCCACGAGTTCAGCGTTGCCGTTGCGGACAAAGGACTATCAGTCGCCATGGTGTTCCTTCCTGGTGGGATCACCCAGTGCACAGTTCTTGGAACTCAGTGCGAACTGTGTTCCTTTCGTAAGGTCTTTGTGGGGTGGTCATGGTTACTATACACGGCACGAGTACTTTGGGTCGCAGCCGTAGCCGTCGGCGGAAGCTTTTGTTTCAGCTTTTGTTTCAGCTTCTTTTGTTTCGGCTTCTTTTGTTTCGGCTTTGGTTTCGGCTTTGGTTTCGGCTTTGGTTTCGGCTTTGGTTTCGGCTTTTGTTTCGGCTTTCGTGTTGGATGGAGCATGATCTTGGATCTTGGATCTTCTTGTCGTCTTTCATTCAGGAGGCTTTGAAGCGTCCCATGTCTTCCTAGTATGCCACCAACAAATTTTGGACTGTCCTCTCATTGGTCATTCCCCTACTAGTTGCCATTCCCCCAGAAGTCTAGTTCTTTCAGAATACTAGTAGTATGGTAAGGTTACCACCACTACTAGTAGTAGTACGCACTAGTACGACCTACCAAATGGCGGTGATACTAACTCAACTACTAAGCTTACGATATTGTTAACTTAATTTGTATTCCAGCCATTGTATTGTTCGCGAGTTGTAAAGTGACTGGAGAAGAAATGACCCATCAACCGCTTTGATATTTTGGTCAGGTGTTTGATGTTTTGGTCACTTTTTAAAACCATAATCACGATAAGAGTACAGTAAGGTTAACTACTCGTGCTAGTAATAGTCACGTTTTTCCTTTTTCTTCTAAAAAAAGTTCGAGTAAGTCTTAATTAGCGGTAAGAACCTTACCGTAAAACAAGTTATTCCCTGGTCATGTTCTCGACTCAAAAACATAAACCAAAAAGATCCCGATCCCGAATACCTGTGGACATAAAAAATTAAAAGTGACAGCATCATTCAGAAGTACCGTACCCAACTCGTACGGTATTACCACAATACAATTGATAAATTTTGCTTCGCTTATTATGAGTTATAAAATTTAAGTTCTTTTTGTCACTACTGCCTTCCCGATCCTATGAACTACCACCGTCAACAATCGTCGGGACCATATTTTCTATACATTACATAAATCACCACATGCTTGCTCGCTACCTGTTGCCTCAAATGCCCCGCCAGACCGTGCCGCGCAACAGCGGAGGAGACAGTTGGTTTGGTTTGGAGCAAAGCATGGAATTGGCATGGTTGTTGTTGTTGTTTTTGTTTCGTTTTGTTTCGTTTCGTTTCGTTTCGTTTCGCTGTGAATCTCAACAAAGCTTAACCCCTGAACCCGAGTCTCGACCGCTTGAAGTCTCTAACACAAGGACAACATTGTGCTCAAACCCACATACGGTCAAAGAATCGGACCCAAGCATAGAGCCTTTCGACACGACAAGTCGAAAGTCGAATCCAGGCATCCAATCGGATGGTATCTGCATCCGAATCATGTTCCATTCCGGCTTATGGTTGAGTAGAGGTGGACGTACCGGAGGAAGTGCCGCTGCTCGTGGTGGAGACTGTGGGTGCGGGAGTCACCAAGACGGTGGGTGACGCTGTAGGAGTCTTGGTTGGGGAGGCGGAAGGTGCAGCCGAGGGAGCTCCACTGGGAGCGTCGGAAGGCGCCTCGGTCATGGGGGTCCCCTTCTTGCTGCTCTTGCTCTTACCCTTCTTGGTGGTCTTGGTGGGAGCCGGGGTGGGTTTTTTGGTGGGTTTGGGAGTGCGCTTCTTGGATCCCTTGGCGAGAAGGCGGGTCGCGCCTTGTTGTTCGTAGTTGTTGTCGTCGAGGATGCCGGCGTTGGCGGAGAGGGCCATGAAGGCAATGGCGAGGACAGCGGACTTAAAGTACATCATGGTAGTAATCTTAATGGGTTATGAATTATAATGGAATTTGGGAGAGGAAAATTCTGTTGTTGTTTTATGTTTTGTAGTTTGGAATAACTGTTTGTGAGATTGTGAGAGCAATGTGAATTGAGATGATAATTGTTGGTGAATTACTCATTTTTTTTCTTCACGTGGTAAGGTTCAACATAATGTTGCAGTAATAATTGTCTCATCGGCGCCGTTGGGAGCAATAATTGTAGTTATGTAAAAGAGTATGTACTTCCTTGGGGGCCATGTCTCGGTTCGTTTCAAGCTTGGAAGTTCGGTGGGACACCGCTCCGTCCGCTCCCAAATTAGTCCATCGATATGGGTATCTGGCAAAAAGAAACCCGATGGGCTCGACCCAACGAGGATCCTCGACTAATCCATTCTTAGGTGCGCGTAATTACTTTTCCAACGTCCAACGTCCAACGTATGACATACGGTACGCAATACGATATCCGTCTGCAGACGCACCTTCCGGCATACGGTAGGTGACACGTGGTACTTGTATGTAACGCACCAATTCTGTCCGTCATTGGAGGGAACCAACAGTCAGAAAAACAAAAAATACCTCGTGACGATTACCGTATGAAGCACCGTTTCGGCGGAACTCGCCGATGGAAGAAATAAATCTCATTGATATTATTGCTATTGCTATTGCTATTGCCATGCCAGTGCGAGTGCGAGTACGTTACACTGCGCACCTCACTCGATCGTGAGAGGAAAGGCTGTTTGGCTTTTGGATCGTAACAACTGACTCACTCGTGACTTTGACTAATTACGGGTACCGTAATTACCAGCATGTTAAATTCTTACTCGTAGCAGGAGGATCTTTCATCTCACCTCAATAATTTTTCCAGTAGGTAGTAAGTACTAGTAGTAAGTTGCGAACCTGGTATGATAGCTCCAAACTTACTTACGGTAAGGCTGGTGTAAACCTTACTTGTAGTTCGGAACTACTACGTACTTCTATTACAGTAACCTTATTTATTATTTCGGTCATTCCTTCTTTATACTACGAGTAATTACGTAATTACTTAGTATTGCTTTTTAATTGTTGAGCAACAATCGCCGAATTGGGAATGGCCAACTTTTCCAATCCTTTAGGCTTATGTGACATCGACAATTTCTTTGAGTGCGAACATCGATCGTCGAATGTGTTCCAGTCCCCCAAAACAATTTTGATAATACCAGTACTTCTATTACGGTAGGTTGTAACCTTATGTCCTTCTTCGTCTTGCGATAATCGTTGTTGATAAAAAATAACGATGATTATGGTATAGTGTTGCCGCAAGGTAATAGTTAAACCTTCCTATCGTAGGACGCTTCGTAATAACAATCCATCCCATCGCATCGCATCGCATCGCATCGCATCGCCGTTCCGTCGTTTCTCGTTCACGCGCGGCGCTTGCTCCCGATTGCATTCCATTGTGGTTTTGTCTCGTCGCGTCTCGTCGCGTCGCGTCGCGTCTTGCTTCTGGTGGATGTGTGGGTTGCGATGACATGTCCAGTTGTTGGGGTTTGGCCAACGCCAACGCCAACGCCAAAGCCGGCATCAACGCCGGCATACTGCTCTGCTGCACTGACCTGCACCGCGATCGAGAATCAGAATCCAGACAGACGCTAAGACTGGCATCGCAGGCACCCAGCCAAGCCAAACCAAGCCAAATCAAATCAAATCAAATCAAATCAAACCGAAGCAGATGTTTCGCATTCGCAGTCGCGTTCGGATTCGATTTTGGGCCTCAAAACGAACCAAATTCGAGTCGTCTCGTCTCGTCTCGTCTCGTCTGAATGAAATTGCCTTTGCCTTGCCTTGCCTTGCCTTGCCTTGACTCGCCTTGACTTGAATACGCGTACCACAAATAAATCAATCAATCAATCGATAGTGGATCCCTTTTTTCTTCTTTTTTTCGGTGTTCCTTCCTACTGGCTAAATTGCATCGCATCGCATCTCATCGTCTCTCATCTTATCGCATCCGTACCGCGTCTAGTTTCATTTCATTTCATTGTTACACGTGCCCTCCTTGAGATTTCTGTTTCACAGCTCTTGTTGCGAAGCCGAGTTGTAGTAACGATCGTCGGACGCCACGACGACGCTCGTCGGCAGAAAGGCGTCTGCCAGGCTCTCTCGTGCGAGGTCCCTATCCTTGTCATTGCTCTTGTCATTGCTCTTGTCATTGCTGTTGCCATTGCTCTTGTCCCAGTCCCTGTTTTGCGACACGAGCACGAGCGGGGATTTCATCCTTGCCACGCGAGTGTTCGTGCCCCGACGGGTGGCGTCGCCCATGAGGGGAACGACGAAGGGTGCGAAAGACGGTCGGGGCCAGAGGAGCTCCGACAGCCACGAATGCAACGGCAACGGCAACGGCAACGACGCCAAAAGGGAGTACACGTAGGAAGAAATCGAATTCATATCACCCACCCAACCATTTTCATTTCCGGATTCATTTCCGGATTCGTTTTCATCCGCGACGTCGTCGGTTTTTGCGGTGGCGGTAGTCCTGGGAAGGACGGGGATTCGGATCCACTCGCGCGCATCGTTGCAGCGGTACGAGAACGGGTGCGAGTAGGACGATGGCAAGGATTTGTGTTTGTCGTGTGGATTTGCATCTGTATTTGCATCTATATTTGCATCTGTGTTTGCATCTGTAGTTGCATCTGTAGTTGCATCTGTAGTTGCATCTGTGTCTGCATCCGTAGTTGCATCTGTATTTGCATCTGTAGTTGCATCCGCATTTACACTGGCACTGGCACTGGCACTGGCGCATGTGGTCCGGGAGGGGATCCATTTCCCGTCGGCGCAGTCCAGCATGTTGTTGGCAACAAAGAGCGGTGTAGTATTGGCTTGCGCCCCTGCATCTGCATCTGCATCGGCGTCTGCTCGTGCGTTGGCATTCACATTCACATTCACATTCACATTCACATTGGCGTTGGCGTTGGCGTCGGCGTGCTCCCAAAGGTTGAAGAGAAGGACGGATCGCTCCCAGTGGTGCGGTGGATCGTGGACGTTAACGGTGGACTGGTCCATCGTCCAGTAGGCGTCATGGGGCCGGGGAACCGCGTGGAGTCGATCGCCCTGGAATCGGAGGAGCCGGCCCGGAAAGGCGGGGATCGAGATCATAGTGGTGGTGGTTGTAGCATCAGCAGCATCATCAGTAGTGGTGGCAGTAGTATTGACGCTGCTTTGTTTCTGATTTGGTTTCTGGTTTTGATTCTGGTTTTGATTTTGATTTTGATTCTGATTTTGGTGCTGATTCTGATTCTGATTCACCAACAAATCCCTCGCATTGGTAGCGTTCCAGACAACAGTGGGTCCCTTTACCTTGCTTCCCACCCTGAGGTACAAGACGTGACCGTAGAGAGGGTGGCGAATGGAGTTGGAATTAGAGTTTTGCTGCTCCATCCGTTGCTTCCGGTAGAGCCTCTCGTCCATGTCTTGGTGGGCGAGAATGTGCTGCCATTGCTGCCGGGTCCAGTATTCGATGTAGTACTTCTTCTTTTTCCCCGTCTTTTTCTTAGATGGCTCGTGTTCGGGCTCGTGTTCGGGCTCGTGTTCGTGCTTAGGCTCAGGTTCATCATACACATGGTCGGTCTCGTTTTCGTTTTCGTTTTCGTTCTTCTCCAACTGCCACACCAAATGGTTCAGGAATTGCTGGAGGGGAGAATGGAGGTGCGGATGTTCTAGGGGAAATTCAATAACGGCGTCCAAAGGAAGAGCTTGTTGTGTTTGTGTTTGTGTTTGTGGTTGTGGTTGTTGTTCTGCTTCTGCTTCTTGCTGCCTCCGCTTCTTGGCCAGCTGGTACCAATCCGAACAGTCCGAATGAAGCAATTCGATGGCGGAGGAAGAGACCACGTTGTCGTACACCACCACGAGCGATTCCGAGATCGATCCGGCGCCTGTTGCTGGAGTTTTTGTTGTTGTTGTTGCTGTTGCTGCTGTTGATGTTGTTGATGTTGTTGATGCTGTTGCTGTTGTGTTGGCATTGGCATTGGAATTCTTAGCATTGGCAGTTGTACCTACAAAGAGCAACAATAACAGCAACAAGTACCTCATGGGGAAAAAAGATATTATCCAAAGGACTTCCACTTTCGCTTTCGCTTCCACTTCCACTTCCACTTCCACTTCGATTTTGAGTTTGAGTTTGACTTGGCTGGTTCTTGTTTTTCAAGTTATCTTTGTTCTTGTTGCGCTTGCTTTTGTATGTTGTAAATTGTCTGCTTTCTGTTGTGTGGGTTGTAATTTCCGGTGTGGAGTGTGGAGTGTGATGCATGGTGGACGCATGTTGCATTTTTTGCATTTTTTGCATTTTACGAAGTGAAGTACAAAGTAAGATATCGTACCGTAAGGTTTACGAGTAAAGACGAATGCTTTGGTTCCGTTGTATTTGTACCGTACTCGTACGTACGAAGTACAGTACCAGGTAATTACCGCACCCGGTAATCTCTTTTTTTAATTTTTTGAAAAAGGGTTGATTTGTTGATTGTTGATTGTTGATGATCGATTGTTGATTGAGATGATTCATTCTTTTACACACCCAGGATGCTAAGCAGGATGCTGGGCCCTTCCAGTAGAATTTGTACCAAATCTACATACCCTTTCTTGTATCAGCAGACCAATCATGTTCTTATAAAGCATCCAGTGTGCTAACTGACAAACTGAACTCCTGTAGTACTGGTGTGCCAAGGGGGAAACTGAACAGCAGGATGCTGGGCCCTTCTAGTAGAATTTGTACCAGATCTACATACCCTATCTCTTATCAGACCAATATTATAAAATAATACTAGTAGTGAGTGTGCTAATTGATGAACCAAACTGTTCTGGGTTAAGGGGGATACTGAACAGGATGCTAAACAGGATGCTGGGCCCTTCCAGTAGAATTTGTACTACCAGATTACTGTTTTTCTTGCTGTTTTTCTTCTTGCTGTTTTGCTTGCTGTTTTGCTAACTATTTGTTGGCTTGCTGTTTTGCTTGGATCTACAGGGTGCTAACTGTTTTGCTTGCTTTTTCACTCACAAATTTACTTGGTGCTGTCCTGCTATTACTATTTCTTGCAACCAGCTTCTTGCATGCTGTTATTTTCAGAGGAGTGCTTTCTGTTCTATTACTATTCATTTTTTGCTAGTAACATGGAGGGGTGGATGCAAATTTGCTTGTTGCTACTAATCTGCTGTTCTTTTAATTATTACTATCTACTACCTCAGACTTGCTGTTCTGGGGATTATTACAATCATCATGCACACTGGCTTGGCACACCGGTTTCCTGCTTGAAAAAATACTCACACACCGGCTTGGAATCACATACTGACTTCATTCTCCTTGAATAGCAATTGTTTTGTCCTCCTTGAATTCATTGTCATTCTCCTTGAATTCGTCATTGTTCTCCTTGAATTTGGCGTGGTTCTCCTTGAATTCCCTGTAGCAATCATATCGGTCAAATTTGACACAAAACTGTTAGTTTCCTTGTTCCACACCTCTGGTCAAACAACATACTATCAAATTTACCCACAGTACTACCTTCCTCGTCTTTCTCTTCTTCTTTGTCATCTTAATTGTTTTGATTTTTGTACGCGCCGTACTCATATATATCTGGGTAAGCCAGGCGATACAAGGTCTTCTTCAACCCACCCTCTCTTGATAGCAAGAGACTACAGCAAGAAAAGTAAGAGCGAGTGATCAGTTCTGTACTTTCTTCACCATTAACTGTCATCATCTTTCACATTGCATATCTTATAATAAAAGGCCGGTAAGAGCTGCTGGAGTATGCAGGTCTGGCACAAATTGTAGTAGTACTAGAGGGGCCTAGCATCCTGTTTAGCACCATCCTCCTATTTATATACAGGAGGTACTACTACCCTTACTAGTACTAGTATCCCCCCTTACTACCCCTGTACTACTACTAGTAGCGTTCCATCATTCTAGTATTTGGACCCTGTATACCTTATAAAATACAGGGCTGCTAAGAGCTGAGGAATTGAGCTCCAGAACAAATCCTACTGGAAGCACCTAGTAGCACCCTATGAAGTGTCCCCTTTGCCCCATTGCAGTTCCATTTATCTGCTACTACTAGCTAGCACCTTGTATATCATGCTTATACAATATGGTGGTGCAGGGATGGGAACAGCTGGGGTATAGCAGCATAGCTCGTCTGCTGGTACAACAAATCCTCCTACTAGAGGGGTCAAGCTTCATCATGTTTAGCATCCTGTTGGGTATCCCTGCCCTTACCCATGTACAGTAATACAGTTCTGTACAAGTTAGCACCCTGTACTATATTATCTTGTAATTGAGAAGATATTCAAGATGCAATAGAGAATGCTAAGGCCCCCTGTGTAGAGAAGAACTGTACCACCATATGTTGATATTCACCTCCTTCCTCCAAGATACTAAGATCCCTGTGTAGGGAACTGTACCAGCGCTACAGGTATCAGCCCTCAGCAATAGCATCTAGTGGCACCACAAGGTTTAAGATGCAATGGAGGATGCTAAGGCCCCCCCCCTGTGTAGAGAATTGTACTACCACCAGGGCCACAGGCCTACTACTAGTAGTAAGAAGCCTCTAATAGTAACTGTCTACAACTGGGTGCTAGGCTGTATGGTGCTAAGCAGCAGGCTCCTTACTACTACTAGCAACAAGCTTGTAACAAGGGTCTATGTGGTTCTACTAGTATGAGTTGAATTATTTGGGTCCTTGTGTACAATTTGTACTGGTTACAGATACCTGCTGCTGGCTGTAGCAGCCCTAGGACGCTTTAGCACACAGCATACAAGGTTAAGGTTGCTGTACGCTACTGCTGGATATTGGATACGAAGTAATTATTGGATACGGTAACCTTACTGTTGCTACTACTAGTCGGTACTACCGTGGGGTAAGGTCAACACGTACGAAATGTACCAAAACCGGATACCCGGTCCTGCATCAATGCGAGCATCCTAACGAGCGCAAGCAAGGACACGAGTGAATTGCGGAGAATACCAGACGGCAAGGGCTGTCGAATAATCTTACTGAGAGACAACTCCACTTGGAGTAATACGGTATCTTAACGTTACATACCGGTACTCGTACCAAATTTTTTTACGGGTAAAATTACTGCTACACGTACTGTAGCGTACCGGTAAGGTTACGTGAACTGCCAAAACTAACTGAATTACTTCGCACGGTACTACGAAGTAAGATTTACTACTAATTCCCAACAGCTGACCATTATTATTTTTTTTTGTTCAGTTCTCCTTAGGTCTCACCCGGTAAGATTACTTGACGCCATTGATTGACTTCGTCACTGACACTTCACACCAACAAACAAAAAATACACGGGTAAACGAAGTTAACTTACCTGTACATTACGTAACTTACTGTATCAGTACCAGGTAAGTTACCCATAACACGAACTGTAGTAACACAACATCATTATCAAAATCAAAACACCATACGGTAGGTTACCGGTAAAATACAGAATTTCTTCATTCATTCTCAACAATCAATTCAAAAACAGAAACGTTTCGTACCACAACCACAACCACAACCACAACCACAACAACAACAACAACAACAACAACAAAATGTCCCGAACCGAAAGCACTTCAATCTCAAATTCCGCCCTTGCGACCGCAGGAGCAATCTTGTGGACGATACTCATAACGACGAATACTCTGGGAGCATGCGCATTTGCATTTTCCTCTCATCGGCAGAGGCTGACATCCATTTCTGTTACCAGATCCGGATTGCCAACCCATAAAGTGCCATTTCAAGTCCCAGTTCATGTATTATCGGCATCTACGCCTTCGTCTGCCAACGCAGACATCAATTCCAACACCAACAGCAACACCAACACCAATTCGAATAGCATCGACATTCTGGACGAGGTTGATTCCATCTTCGACAGCATCGACACGAACGGAGACGGAGTTATATCGCCGGATGAATTGAGATCTCACCTGGTCGATCGCATGGGATACTCGGAAGACTACACTTCTTACCTGTTCGATTCTATCGACACCGACTCGAACGGATCAATTTCCAAGGACGAGCTCTTGTTCGCCTTCTACAATTTCGAGGCCGTCAGCATGTACCTGACTTTTGCGGTGGGAGGGTCCAGCCTCACCTCGAACCACAAGTCCAAGATCCAGGCTCTGGTGCGCAACTCCGAATTCTCCTCCGATCCCGACGCCAGAGACAAACTGCTGCTCAGGGACTTGGCGGATCTGGTGTTTGACATCGTGGACACGGACGGCAGCGGGGAAATCTCTAGGGACGAACTCGGGGCACATTTCGAGACGGTGGCCAACCAACTGGCGAGCGCCAACAAGGAAGAAGCGCCTACCGACACACAGGCAAGGGACTACGTGCAGACCATGTTTGCGACGCTGGATGCAAACCGCGACGGGGGGATCTCCCGGGACGAGGTCCGAGCAGCTTTTGCGAAATACGACATCAAGCTGTTGGCTCGGACCTTTGGGTTGCGGGTGTATCAGTCGGAGTCAGCGGAATCGAACTCGAACTCGGCGGACTGAGCAGAAAGACCTCCAACATCAGAAATCATCAGAAATCATCAAAACTGAATGAACCGAAACCGAACAAGTGATGCGACTGCGATATTTTCAGCAATTTCTGGTATCGAAAACAAAACAAAACAAAACAAAAACCAAATACTATTACTGGTAGTAGTAGATGTAACTATAGTAGAAAGACAGTGATTACGACGACTAGTTTACAGCAAAAGTCGTCTTGCTTTTGTTCCGGACCTAATCAAACGGATGGAAAGTCTACCACGGTACTCCCGAATCTTTCTTCTCGGTGTCTATTTCGCTGTGAACAGAAGAGTAGTAAGACTAAACATTAGCCGCTCACTACTATGAACAATCCCACCACCAAGGGTAGTACCTGCAAGAAGTCACTCTTCCACACCACCTGTTTGGCGATGAATTTGGTAACTCGTCTGCATTCAGGACGCTTGTGTATGCACCACCACCAGCAGTATCTCATGAATGGTACATGATGTCCAATCCATAATACAACAATAGTACAAGAAGAAGAAGTAGTCTTCAAGTTGTTGCTTGAAGAAGACCACGTGTGCGTTTTTGTTGCTATTCCTACCATTCTTGTGATTCTTGCCTCTGCTCCCGTTCTAAGAACTGTGTTATTGATTGTGAGGAGAGCGATCGGTACACCAGACGACGACCGTGCTTGTTGATTCTTCCTATCGAACTATCTCGTTCATCCTCTAGCACTACTAGTAGTACTAGTAGCTACTACTGCGTTTTCATCAAGAAGTATTACTAGTAGTAGTAGTATTTTTTTAAAACAAAAATACCACTGCAATAGAGTTAATCTAGTATGGACTTTCTCATAAGTACTATGCATCGATCTGCTTCGAAACTACTAGTAGTACTACTAGCGAAGTAACTCCTTGTTTATCTGTCTCTGGTTCGCCAGCAGCCATCGTACTACTATTAATAGTGCTCTTAGTAATAGTAGTACTACAACAAGTAGTAATGCTCCTGGCTGTATGCTGGGAGGATGCAAAATAAGTAGGGGGAGGGGGTTTGGCTGGGATGGGATTTGTACAACTTGTGCATCCTTTAGTAGTAGTACTACTACTACTACTAGCAGGAGTACTAACCTTACTAGGAACTTCTGGTGGATCAAGGGACGACGCTTTTGTTGTTGTTGCGTGCAAAAAAGTCAATCCCTGCACCATGTATCCAATGGGACCGACTCTAGTAGTAGTAGTAGTAGTACTAGTAGTAGTAGTAATACTGGCTAGTACTACTAGGTAGTATGAGGAACACTCCCGAGTGTGTTGATATCCGCTCGTCAGCGGTCTTCGGGGAACTTAATCGGCTCGTACTGGTCTGAAAATAAGGAAAAGCCTTAACAATAATAACGCGTACATCCCTGGCAAAGGGTGAGACAACAGCGGACTGTTCAAGGTCTTATTGCATACACTTAGTTACTACAAGGTACTTCCCTAGAGGTACATCGGAATCGATCGAAAGGGGAGGGCATGATAGGCATTTAATTTAGAGTGAAAATATAAAGAGTGAATAAAAGGGGAGCTGAGCCAAAGCGCTCAGCTCTTGTATCGCGACATCGATTCGCTAAGTGACATCGATTCGCTAACTCGCTAACTCGCA
Organism: Pseudo-nitzschia pungens; assembly: GCA_037355855.1. Taxonomy (NCBI): domain Eukaryota; phylum Bacillariophyta; class Bacillariophyceae; order Bacillariales; family Bacillariaceae; genus Pseudo-nitzschia; species Pseudo-nitzschia pungens. Next base: position 42,034 of record CM074764.1, on the reverse strand, counting down.
TAATAACAGAACTCCTGTAGCTCTGGTACTGTATTCTACGAGTAGCGTACCGTATCGGAGTATCCGATTAATTAGATCGAATCGTGTGCTAGCCCACTTATGCTAGCACGTTTGGTAACTGTTTGGGCCGGGCATCCAGTCATGGTACATATTACACACCAATGACCTGGCCCCGGCGGTAGCATGGTATCTTAGCATGGTACCATGGTAGGCTAGCATCTTTCAGTATCTCGTAGCCTTAGCAACCCTAACCCTGTAGCATTTAGCTACACCCTGAAAAGGTGCTTTACTCGGGGTACGTACGATTGGTACAAATCGTACGCGGCGACCCTAGTAAACTCTGCTAGCAATACTAGACAGGATAGGTCTGCTGCTAAGCCTGCTGCTAAGCCTGTTGCTAAGCCTGCTGCTAAGCCTGTTGCTAACCATTTAGCACACAGCTCTAGCACTCAGCTCAGCACCTGTTAGTCAGTTACTGGATGTTGCTGTCTGTAGACCCAGTAGCCCTTCTACACAGGAGCCTTGCTAGCACAGATCATAGCACCACCTCGAATATCTTCATAGTCCCCGTGATTCATGCTAGTATTCCTGTACTGAGCAAGCAACTATACCAGTCCCCGGAAACAGATACTCCCAGGGGGACACCAATACTCTTGCTTGTTGTACCAGGACACTTGGATGGATCATAACAGAATTCAGGGATGCTTCCATATAACTTGTCAGAGATCAAACTGCACCAAATATTGCAGTTCTTCTATCAGAGGCCCGGCCGATTTATGGTAGAAAAAAAAAAAGGGGGTTGGACCAGAGGGCATTTTGCCCTTGGTCCGATTCCTTAACACATATAAGGACATATCAATCGGCCTATTGTATTTCAAGTTTATAGTCCCCGGAACCGGTGTACCGGAGACTCCCAAACATAACATAGGATCAGATCAAATCCGGAATCGGAATCGGGAATCGAAGTATTCAGGAAGCTCATATCGAAATCAGCTGCGTTCGATTGTTTCCGAAAGTCGTAATCGAAATCATAATCGTACGGACAATTCGAGGTCGCGTCCGAAAAAGATTGCGTTCGATTGCTGCCAAAATCGTAATCGATACCTTCTGCGTCCGAGCTGCTTGTCAGGGGGTCGAAGTACCTCAAATAATGCAGCTGGAGCAATTTTCTCTTTACCACATGCATCGAGCACAGTGTTCTTTCAGAGCCGGACCATTCAGCAACTTAGTGAATAAATCAGCAATGTTGGTCTCACCAGGCTCCTTTGCGATTCGGATTGTTCCAGCAGCAATAGCCTCGCGCGCTTTGTGGTAAGCAACGCTGTTGTGCTTCTTGTTGCATGGACTCTCCGGTCTGGTGGTATTCTTAACAACAGACTCGTTGTCACAGTACACGTTGGTAGGACCTTCAATAGGGACACCCATCATCCTGAGCTTGTATCTGAGCCCTTCAATCAGTTCAATGGCAATTCGAAGCGCGACAATCTCGGATCCAAAGGTGGAGGTCTCTACAGTGGTTTGCCTTTTGCTGAACCACAGGATTGGAGCCCTGTTCACAAAGATGATGATTCCGGTATGGGATCTCCTCGTGGCTTTGCATCCAGCATGGTCCGCATCAACAAAACAACTCATAATAACTGCTTTTCCAAGCGCTTCAGGGGCATCTGGTGGCAACACCTCCTTGGCGTCTGGATAGAACTCACTCCAATCACAATCGGAAAATCTAGTCTCGTCCACATCAGGACGCGTCTCGTCAAATACTAACTTGGATCGTGCATGCGCCTTGAGATAAGCGAACATGTGCAATACTTGGTTCAAATGCCCTGTTCTTGCTTGGGCTAGGTACCTGGACATGAGAGATACAGGCATGACCAAATCCAGTCGACCGAGCTCACACAACCATCTCAAGACGCCAATCAATCCTTGGTAGTAGTTCTGCTTGCTTGGATCCAGCTCGGCGGTTACATCAACTTCTGGACGATAATCGGATGTCAACGGGGTAGACACCTTGTTCGGAAGGTGCTTGTAACCATACTGCTCGGTGCCAAGCTCCTTTTCCACTGCGTCGATTGCTTTCTTAGCATATTTCTCGGAGGACATTGCCCACTTGGGAATTGGGTCATCTTCGACGACATGCGGATGGACATCAGCGCCCAGATACAAGGTTGGAACTTCTATAGTCCCGTCCTTCAGCGTGAAGCGCTGCTCGATACTTTCCAACTGTCGTCGAGGGTCCTCGCTGCAACAGATAATATCGTCGACGTATGCAATCAGGTAGGCCCAGTACCTAGAGCCGTCTTTTCGTGTCTCCACTCGCATATGAACGTCAGGATCAGCTTTACAGGGTTGATATCCTAGCGTTCGTAGGTGCTTGGTCAAATAGGATCGGAACGACGCGCCTGCAACAGGAAGTCCATACAGTGCTCGAACGATCTTACATACCTGTCCTGCCAAGTGCGGGGGAAAACCATCTTCAGCTCGTGCAACCAAATAATACTTCTTCTTGATCGGCGCTGTAAGGTAGGCATTCTGGATGTCCGCAGACAGTACGTCCAAATTGTTCAGCGCTGCCAACAGGAAGAAGATACGGACTGAATCTCTGCTAGGTACACTGCTGAAGGTATGTTCCTTAGCTGTGGCTTGTACCTTGTGGCCATCGGCGACAAGCCGTGCTTTCCTTGTAAGAGACCCCAGCTTCACGTCAAAGATCATGTGCGTCGTGATCTTGCTGAATCCTTCAGCCTTCAGGCCTTCGACGGTGTAGCTGGAGTCAAACTCGAACGCCATCTCGTTGTTCCTCATCTCCTTCGCGATCGCCTTCTCCCAATAGTCGGTCCCCGTCTTTCGGTCGATGGCGAGGGCTTCAGGGATAGAATGTGGTAGCTCCACTCCGAACTTGTGGGTCCGATCCCAGTACTTGTTTCGCTTGGTAGCCTTGAGGATTCGCTTCTTCCTTCGTAGTACATGGTGAATCCACCATCGGAATGCTGGCTGATCCGAGATCTTGGCAGATATGGCATACTCTGCGGTCTGTACAGGAAAGGACTCTTTCAGATCGCTCAACTTACACCAGGATTCGGTTCCGTCTTTCCAACTGACGAGCAATCGCCATCCCTTCGTTGTAGGCCTTGGGACTTTGCGACCATACTTGTTGGTGATCGTCGCATCTTGCTTCCTAACGGCAGATCCGTCCTTCTCGTGATCAATGATCTCGTCCAACAGAGAAAACATGCGTCCGTCGTCGTCGATCTCGCTGTACATACTCTCAGCAACAATATTGGCGGTGTACTGCTCGACGGAACCATCTGGAAACTGTAGATCATACATTCTGGTATCAAGGATAGGGTTATCATTCCTCTTACCAATCGGATTGCCATTAAGATCAGCAGAACGATTCTTCACGACACACCGTAGTCGTTCGTCGCCCTTCTGGATCATGACATTATTACCAATATACTCATCATAGTCATCCCCATCAGGTATGAGGTCGTCGATGTCTGGGATGGAAGCTTCAGGCTCGGCGAGCTCCCATCGTTCTTGGTGTCCTTCAAATAACTCAGCAGGGGGATCAGGGTACGTAGCTTGGAACTTTGCGTCGTTATCCTCAACCTTGTCCCCGATCTTGGATTCCACTGCTTGGTCAAATGAGTCCATATAGCGCTTGACGTCATGGGAACGCCATTCTTCTTCAGTAACGGCACGGACTGTGTTAGTGCTTACCGGCATGGCCGCCTCGTTCAGGATCCAGTGGCAGTCTCCGCCTCCGAATCGGTCACCGCACGGGCCAAGCCATCGTCCCAGCTTCTCGGTCCCATCAGAGAGATCAACCCAATAGACGAAATCATACCATTCATGGGCTTGGTACAGAGATATGTCAGGCATGTACCCATGTACAATTTCGAACGGCGTTCGACCCATCATCGTAGGATCACTGGAAGCAGTGCGCTGTCGGATGGCAGCAACGAGCTCTCCGCAGAAAGCCCACAGGCGCTTGGGGGATCGCTTCCGGGCCGTCTTCTTACGTATACTTCTGCTGATATGGCCGATGCTGAGCTCCGCGCGATTCTGGAAGGGACATCTTGGCTGGATGAAAGTCTGGTGGATATGGTTTTTGCTGACGACCTTATTCCATGGAGTCTTGTAAGTACCAGGGGCGCCTTGCTCTCGAGCGCCATCAGATATCAAATGCTCGGGGATACCGACGTCGTGGATGAAAATCTTCAGGCCTTCATACGCTTGCTTCTTGCCATGTATAGGTATGAACTCGTCGTAGCCCTTACCATTACTGAAAACTTGGGCGGCTGAATCTTGTCGCATGATGCTCGGGACCTTTGCCATCCAGGTGTCGGTGTACCATTTGCCAGCCGCGATGCGCTTGTTTCTGAAGCTCTGCGTTGGCAATCGGCGGACAAGGGGATGCATAGGGTTGCGGAACCCTTTCTGCGTCGTGACTCGAAGAGTATCCGCAGCCTTTCTCGGAGATACATCCCAAATCTTGGACAGACGGTCTGAGTCGATCTTGCAGTATCGTTCGGTGTCAATCGTCGGACCCCACTTGGCTCGTCTGGCGATAGTGTCGAGCTCGGGATCGACTGGTTCGACTGCATCGTCGTCCCATCGAACATGCTTGTAAACGGCAGACAGGCAGACGGGGGAATCCCTGCAACGGGGATCCAATTCGAAGCGCTCGCGTCCATCGGTGTAGGCGCGCTCGTACAGAGGGGTATGCAGGGCGTTGACTGTAAGACTTGGAACTGTATCCTCGTCTACATCGTCCCCGCAAGTCTTCAGGGAATCGCCCGAATGAAAAAGAGAAGATAGCCGCGCATCCAGACGCGAGTCGGATGCGATCGCACATGGGGTCAGATCACGGCGGGTACAGAGTTGCTGAAGGCTCCGTAGCTTGTACTTCTCATAGCAATCATGCTGTGGCAGGATCAGCTCGTCGCTCCGAAGAGGCTTGTCGTACAAATGGGGACTGAAGTTGGACCGTGTTTCGACGGGCTCCAGCTTACGCTTGTTGGACTTCTTGGACTGCTTCGTGGTCGGCGCGGACGCATGGGGCGTCCCCGCGCGAAGGACAGACACCGTAGGATTCAACGGATGAGATCCGTCGATGGCTTCTTCGGCTTGCTCGAACTTCTTGCTCTTCGGATCCCAAGGGAAGTCTCGGGTAGCAACGACATGATCGCATGTAGCCATTTCATGCTTGGTTGGCTTGCGGGAAGGGAAATAGGACACGACCCCATCAAGCATGAGCTTGATGTCGAGGGTGTGGCCCACATGAGGATCTTCAGGGTCGGTATTGTCAATATGGATGGAGTGACTGGACTGCTCATCATACTGACGGGGCGCTTCACTGACACGATTGGGATGGCAATCCCGTATCTGATTCGGACAAATCAAGCTGTGGGACAACTTGTCGCCAAAATACAGGGCTTCGTGGAAATAAATCAACCAAACTTTCCCGTTGGTATCTGTGTAGGCCGTAACACAGGTCCCAATAGGAATGTTCTTGATAGGCTCGAGCTCAGGCGAAAAAGGATGAACATCGACGTGGCTGACGACTTGGTCTTCAAGCAAGATCATATTGGAACCGGCGGCGGTCGTATCAGCGTGGCTGTCCAGCTCGCACTGTCCCTCAGGACTCGGGCGCGCGCGCGGCAGATCCATCTGGTACAATAGCCGGCCAACCTTACTTAATTTCGGGCACCGGCCGTCGTTTCAGTTCTTGGGGGTCTGTCCTTGGTTCGAGCCGTTGCCCTTCTTCTTGCCCTTCTTGCGCCCCTTGGGCCCAAAACTGTTCCCTGCGCCTTGGGTCGCGTTCGTGCTCGCGTTCGCGGAGGCAGCAGGCGTGGCATGGCTCGAACTCGTGGACTGAATGGTTCGGGCCTTCTTCTTCTGGCGGAGGTCGTACAACTGCTTTCGTTGTTCCTTGGAGAAGGTCTTGTAAACTTCGTAGGGATACTTCTTGTCTTCGACCTTCCCGCTATACGATCCGCCGTGGTTGCTACTTCCTTGACCATCGCCACCATCTTGACGTACAGAGGAAATACTTCGCGCTCGCTTGGTTGAAGCCGCACCCATCTTCCGTATGCCGAGGCATTTCTTGAAGAATGAGACGCATTCATTGAAGTTCGTGGTATACTTGTCACTGTCGAGGGCTTGGATCTTGGGGTTCTCAAACCGATCGTCTTGGATGCTGTGGATGAAATTCATGGTGAAGTCTTGCTCGTCTGGCAACTTGCCGTGATTGGTGAGCGTAGTCTGGAAATTCAACCAAGTTCTGCAGTGCTTCTCAAAGTCGTATGTTCGAGAGTCTCCTGTGTAGCGAGAGGTGTACATACCGGTACGGACCTTGTCAAGGATAGCCGTGACGTTCGTCTGAGAGAAGGCATTCTCGTATAGAGTTAGGAATGCGGCTCGGGCATTCCCAGTTGGATGCTTCGCGTCTTTGTACTTTCGAGTGTAGGCCCAACCGGGCCCGTCGCTGACTGCGTTACAGAGCAGCACCCAAACGTCGTGGTTGTCAGTGACAAACTGTGGGCCTTCAAGCGTGGCGCATCGAACATTATAATCCATCCAGTTGGAATAGGTCCCGTCGTTCCCAACAGTGGCGGACCTGTCAGCTGCAGTCACCGTCTCTTGCTCCTTCGGGCGAATGACATATGATAAGGGGAATCCTCGTTCATTGTACTGGAAGCGGAGGAACTGGCGGAAGTTTTCTTCCCACTTACGGAAGTTGTCAAGGCTGGCGAGCTTCGGCGGGGTAATGGATGCGACTGTCTCCTTGTCGGAGGTTTCCATTCCGTGTAGGCGATCACGAGTTCGGTCGGCTGCGAGGGGATCACTAAGCCAAGTATGGGCTGTAGGCTTGATACCAATGAGTGGTTGGTAGCGGATCCACTCAGAAAGAAGCTTAAAGGATTGTCTGAAGGAAAGTCCGATGAATACTCGTTCAGGGTGGGGGCACATCGGATGACGGTCGCTATTGAAATCACGTAGGTACTTGGGGAGTTCCTTGGCAGAGAGCTGCTGGATCGCCTCGATGCTGTTGAGGCCATTCCGGAATAGTTCATCCGCCGTATCACTGTTACTGAAGCCAGAGAGGATCTTGTGGAGGTCTAACTCCCGTGAGCTGAGCTTTGCTCCATTCTTGTATCCAGAGATTCCACCATTAGCTTGGGCTGTGGCATGGGCTTGGAGGATTTCAGGACTAGCTCCTGTAGGGGCGGCGACAGGAGCAGGAGCAGGGGCAGGAGCGGGAGCAGGAGCAGGAGCAGGGGCACGAGCAGCGGCGGCAGCAGCAGCAGCAGCTTCAGCAGCAATCCGAGCTGCGTTCTCGTTGCGCATTGCTCTCAGTTCTTGGATAGCAGCAAGTAGGATCATCTCAGATCGAGGTTGGATTTCAAGGTTTGGTTCCTGTTGGACTCTGGAGGCTCCAGCAGGGGCAAAAGGAGGGATTTCAGGCACTCCGACAGGGGGAATACCGGCTCCAGGCGCTCCGACAGGGGGAACGCCGGCGACAGGGGGAACGCCGGCTCCAGGGACAGCGCCTCCAGGGACAGCGTCGCCAGGGACAGCGTCGCCTCCAGCTTCAGGGACGTTTCCAGCAGCGCCGGCTCCGGCGGCGGCTGCAGCGGCGGCGGCTTGGCTTCTAGTTTGCTTGGCCATGGTTAACTTGACTTGCTCTGAGTAACTAACTTGCTTCGGTTTCTAAACCAAATTCTTTTGTGGTGGGGACTGTCTCCATCCAAGTTGTCGATCGAAGGTTCGGGAGCTGTCTGCAATCGATGGTCCGCGTCGATTGTTCCGTACTCGTATCGACAGTGGGTTGTCGGTTGTTCCGTGTCGACAATTCCGAAAGAAAAAGGTATCACGTATCACGTCAGCATTGGTGTCAACAGTTTCGTGCCGACGTCTTCGAAGAAAGGTATCCACATCGATGGTTGGCTAGAAAGGTATCCATTTCCGGTCCGATGGTTGGATGGTTGGTTATGACCAAAAGAAGAAGAATTCTATCGGTCTTTCTGCTCTGGACCAATCGATTTGATTTTTGGGACATGACTGGTCCCAGGGATCTATCGGTTTTTAGGCATGATTGGCCTCAGAGGCATGACTGGCCTCAGAGACATGACTGGTTTCGGAGTTCTGATTCCAAGTTCCCTTGGCTAAAATCAAAATCGATGGTATGGCAGATTGGAGGTTGTCTGCGCCTCACTATTCTGATGGATGGTCCTGACGTCATGTTCTTATTCTGCTGGATATAACTGACTGTTCTCACTGGAATACGTGGTGGTCTGTCTCCACGAAAGCCTTTTCTTTTTCCAGTGTGGTTCCATCCGTTGCAAACAAGCGTCCCCTTGAATCCTGTAAATAACAGGGAATCATGGACGCTGCTTTCTCCACGTCCTGCTCCTTCCCCACCGGATCGAGCTCCATGGTGCCACCATGATGCTCAACTACCGTATCATGTATCAGTAGACCCCCAGAGGTGGATGTGCTGGGCTCCGGTCGGTCCGCGTGTCTGCTGGGGAAGGGCTCCCCATTAACATCAGGGATCTCGCGATGTCAGCTGTAGGTCCAATAAGCTGATGTTTTACATCCAAGTGTAGGCATGGATGCCAGTGGTGATCAGCCAGCTGGGTTTCGTCACACGCTCTAGCCGGCGTCCCGGTTCGTAGTGGGTCGAGCGGTGGGTCTGATAAACTGTGTTGATATCCGCTCGTCAGCGGTCTTCGGGGAACTTAATCGGCTCGTACTGGTCTGAAAATAAGGAAAAGCCTTAACAATAATAACGCGTACATCCCTGGCAAAGGGTGAGACAACAGCGGACTGTTCAAGGTCTTATTGCATACACTTAGTTACTACAAGGTACTTCCCTAGAGGTACATCGGAATCGATCGAAAGGGGAGGGCATGATAGGCATTTAATTTAGAGTGAAAAATAAAGAGTGAATAAAAGGGGAGCTGAGCCAAAGCGCTCAGCTCTTGTATCGCGACATCGATTCGCTAAGTGACATCGATTCGCTAACTCGCTAACTCGCATAATAACAGAACTCCTGTAGCTCTGGTACTGTATTCTACGAGTAGCGTACCGTATCGGAGTATCCGATTAATTAGATCGAATCGTGTGCTAGCCCACTTATGCTAGCACGTTTGGTAACTGTTTGGGCCGGGCATCCAGTCATGGTACATATTACACACCAATGACCTGGCCCCGGCGGTAGCATGGTATCTTAGCATGGTACCATGGTAGGCTAGCATCTTTCAGTATCTCGTAGCCTTAGCAACCCTAACCCTGTAGCATTTAGCTACACCCTGAAAAGGTGCTTTACTCGGGGTACGTACGATTGGTACAAATCGTACGCGGCGACCCTAGTAAACTCTGCTAGCAATACTAGACAGGATAGGTCTGCTGCTAAGCCTGCTGCTAAGCCTGTTGCTAAGCCTGCTGCTAAGCCTGTTGCTAACCATTTAGCACACAGCTCTAGCACTCAGCTCAGCACCTGTTAGTCAGTTACTGGATGTTGCTGTCTGTAGACCCAGTAGCCCTTCTACACAGGAGCCTTGCTAGCACAGATCATAGCACCACCTCGAATATCTTCATACGAGTGGAAAACAAGCAGGCAGCACTGCTTGGGAAGAAAGAAACATCATGGTGGTAGTAGTAGTAATTGCTACTACCGTAGTCTACTGGTACTGCTACATTACTACTAGTACCGTCTGAGCAGTTGTTACAAGAAGAATAGCATCAGTAGTAGTAGTATCAGTAGTAGTACTAGACTATTCTTACTACTACTAGTAGTAGTACTAGTAGTACTACTATCATTATCAATACAAAATCATGGAATTGGGAACAATCCAAGGATTGGAATTACTGGTGGTTGATGGTTTTGACGATCCGAACCAGCAGCATTCCAGCATCAGAAAGTGATGATATTGGTGATGGTCATGATGATGCGGTGGTACACCACCATCAGAGTAACACCACCTTGGGTGTTCCCTCTGTTGTTGTACAAGGAGGAGAAGAAGAAGAAGTGGAGTGATGTGCTGGTGTGGTGCCCGTGATTGCTGGACACCTTCCGTGAGCGATGGTGGTCGGATCAGAGTTGCTATCGCAGTTCTGCATTACTACTACTTCTTCGTATTTGTTGTAGATGTACTAGTAGTAGTAGTAGTTCTAGTCGTAGTAGTCACAGTTGTACTAGTAGTTGATGGATCCATTCGTGGTGAAATGTCGGCCAGAAATCTTGGATTGGAGTGGTGGCAGGAAAAAGTTGCAGGCGATACGTATTATTTTTAACTGTCGTCGGTGTTGAAAGTTGCCATTTCCATCTGCTGGCTATTTTTTGTCGGTTAGCTACTACTAGCTCTCGATTAGCAAGCGAACGAATCCCCCTAGGACCGAATCGGACCAAGAAGAATCCGTATTCGTATCCGTTTGCATTGCGATTGGTTCTCATTCCCCCTCTGCTAGTACTACTTTGTTACGGGAGCACTATCCAAGACGTCCCAAGGACGTGGAACAGCAGCATCAGCATCCACCACCACCAGCAGCTCCCAAACACGAGCGTGAATGGGAACGCTCCAGCGGTGTCCAACAAATGGGGACGGCCCGATGCGGGCACCGCCGAAAAAGAAATGTCGAAGCCACCCGCTGGTTCCGATAGCGGTTCTCGTCCTTGCTGCAGGATGCGTCTGCGTTCTTTTGGACCCTCCTTTGGACTCTCTTTCCGCCCCTGCATCTGCATATTCATCTGCCCCTTCATCCGCCTCTGCCCCATATCGATGAAAGCAAACTGGACCTGTCCCTCCCCGGTGACAATCCCAGTCGTCTTGAAATAGTCCGCCCACAGCATGGTTCCCATCAGGCACATATGGTGCGCAAAACAGTCCACGGACCCGAGCGCATCGACCACCCCGTTCACCACCACAGGCTGGACCAAGTAGTCCCCCGGAGCAAGCTGGCGGCTCCACGCAAAGTGGTTGACGCGCTCGATCTTGAGACCCTCGGTGCCGTCGAAACCCTCGAACTCGATGCAGATGGAAACTAACTCTCCCTGTTCCACCAGTTCGATGTGCCGCTCCGCCTTCGTGACGGGATTGCAGTGGTACGCCAGCACTGTATACCTCTGCCGCTCGTACGTTTCGTCCTCCTGGAAGACCTTCTTCTCGGTCTGGAAGCCGTCGACGGCAAAGCCAGCGGTCAGATCGAAATAGATCTTCAAAAACGTCTCCAGGTAGTTCACCTGCACGGCTAGGGCATCCGATTCTGGCCCGGTCCACAGCTCGTACCGAAGGCACATCGTGGCGTTTGCCCTCTTTCCATCGGGTGCGATCCCAAAGACGCCTTCTTTTTGGTTCTTGGACAGAACGATGGGTTCGAAGGCAAGGAACTGCGCTCCTACCGTGGTGTTGTGTTCCGCAGCGGAGGCCTCGTCCGCTAGGACACCGTGTGCACTGATTCCATCGGCTGGGCCCAGTTCCGTGGCGCAATCCGGAGCGAAAATGCGGGCTCTGACGCGATTCTGGGCGTTGGAGGCAACAAAGTCGCTGATCCCGTACTCCATTGTGACGGTGTTGTTGTCGTCATTCAGGTAGGGAATCGGATCCTGGATGGCCCACAAGACTTTCAGCGACAGGGATCTGGAGTCGCGTGGTGATGCAGATTCTTCTTGTGCTACATTTTGTTGTTGTTGTTGTTGTTGAAATCTCAATGGAGATTTTGTTTGGGTGTGGCCTCGGTGCGAAACAGCCAACAGGGCAACGATTGCCGAGGTCAAGACAAGGGCCGTCGATGCAAAGACAAGAGAACGGCAGAAACCGAAACGATGCCCCATTTCATGCGTGTGTTCTGCGTTTCTGCAGAGAGAGCGAGAGAGAGAGGGAGTTGAGTAAATACTAACGGTAAATGATACGAAATAGTACAAATACTTCGCAATATTCAAAGCCGTCCAAATCGGGGGTCTCGATTCTTCTTGTAGCTGTAGCTGTAGCTGTAGCTGTAGTTGTGATTGTGCTCCTCTGCGTTCTCAAACCGCTTTGTAGCTTCTCGTTGTTTGCCTCTTGCCTTTTGGGCACAGCATGAATCGTCGTTTGAGTTCTGTTTGTTGTGTCAAAATAATTATCACGTAGAAAACTAGGAAATGCGTAACCTTATTTTGCATCCCGTTGCAATTAGTTCGTGCTAGTACTTGTATGCATTACTCATGCTTCATGCTTCATGCTTCGATCTTCGTACTTAATAGCATTAATGCATTATTGTTTACATCTACAAAATATAAGAAATACGTTCTATTTTGTGATGATATTTTGTTTCTTACTTCGTACGAAGTACAATGCAATAAGATTACTCGTATGAATTCCATTGAGAAGAATAGTACGTGCGGTAGTAACCTAATCATCTTTCGTGACAGAAGACAGTCGAAGCGAACCGCATTTGAAAATCCATTCTCAAAGAGTTGAGTAAGGTTACTTACCGGTACAACAGACAAGCCTTTTCTGGATCCTGATGTGTACGTCTCATTTTCATCCCCAAATCATTTTACTTATCCACCGCTCAAGGTAGGAATGTCGCAACAATCGGATCTTGTTGTTCTGCCTCATTGACCCACTTATCCACCGCTCGGGGAGAATACCGGTACCTTTAATTGAACGAAGGAAAAAATCAGGCGATCCTATTATGTTCGTAACCTTACGTAAACTTTGGTCTTGCGGAAGTCTAACGAGCAATATGTGGTCTTTTAACTTTGATGATAGTTTTTCAATAAAACACTTGAACACTGGTTCTTCCATCCCTCGTTCTTTCTGGATCGGAAAAGTGGTTTAACGTTAATTGTGTCAAAAATACAATTATAGTAAGGTTACCGTAATTTTTAAGTAAGTCTATCGATCAATTTTTAACCAATTCAAATCGTTCTTTTTGGGTTAAATTCTCCTGCCGTACCGGTATTTTAAAAGCAAGTTACCGAGAGAACTTTGTCTCATTTTTTTTTTCGATCGCGCATTTCGGTTTGTGTGTGCTCTTACACGGTGAAAAAAACACCGTGCAAAAACATGTGCTTTTTCTCTTGACAGTTCATTTTCACCTATTTCGTCAATTCTAATACAAGCGCTGCACCTCTCTTCTTCTCTCTTTGCTCAACTCCAAGTCAGCACCACCACGTCGAACCCTTCTCTTTCTCGAGCAATGACAGGGACCACGTAGGGAAATCAGTAGAAAGCATACTAGAACCGGACGCCGACGTGTTACTCTACAGAGCCTTTGACGAGGACGGGCGGCGGCGGCGACCATTTGCTATTTCGATAATTTCCCGTTAAGATTACCGACCACCGCCTTCTCCCACACCCACACTTCTCTCTTGGCAGCAATGGCAGGGATCACACAAGAATACAGGTAGCTGGAGTAACTTACTGGAGAGACATCTTACGTAATACTCTACACAGCAATCAACTTGGAATGGCGTTGCGAAGAGACGGTAATTACCCTATTTCGATCGATCGATCGATCGATCTACGAACGATCTACAATAGACGGCGCGAACCCTTCTCTTTTGGTTGTAATGACATAGACAACACAGGCCTGCCTGTACAATGATTAAGGTTACTGCAGTCTCATACCACCATTGTAATCTACATGAAAATCAACTGGGAGAGGCAACAAAAAGCGGCGCGTTCGATCGATCGATCAATTGAATCGATCAACAAGAAAAAGCTGCGCGTTCGATCCACATTCTTTCCATCGACAGCAAGCTGGACCTGTACAATTTGGTAGTGCTGCACACACCCCAAGCTTGGGAAAACATGGCGCGGACTACTAGGCGCTAGAAGGCAAGGCAGCAGCAACAACAACAAAAGCAACAACAGCAGCAACTGCAAGAATAACACGACAATCGAACGACCGGACGACCGGACGGCAACAATCAACCATCTAACTAACGACGGAACTTCTCTCATAATTTCGCAGGTCCCCTCCTCGAAAGAACAACAAGATGAACTTTGCACCTGGACTGGAAGCGTTGTTGGCAGCTGTCGATCGGGAAGAAGAGAGCTGATAGCTTTGAGTTTACAAGCGCTGAAGCCGACATGGTGTCGCGAGTGTACGGCATTCTTATTACTGATACATTTTGATTGTTGATATTATTTCACCTGGATCATTTTGAAAGTCATTCTCGGAATTGAGAATTGAATACGTACCGTAGTACATGAGTCTACGGTACTGTAGTACGAAGTACGTAGTACTTGTACTTCCCATTTAGTAGAGGTTCGTAATACAAAAAGTAGAACTTCGTACTACTACGGAATTCCTATCAGCTGTCCCCAGGTTTCCGTAGAAATTAGTAGTTGGGGATGTAGAACCGGGGGACAGCTGATAGGAATTTTGTAGTACGTAGTATTTTTGAGGGTCCAAAAGCACCCGGATGTGTCTTTTTCTCTGTCGCCATTCTGATTTTCAGTACGACTACGGTAACTTACCAGGTAAAGCTTACTTCGTACTAATCTTACCTGTATGAGGTCCGATAAGGTTACTGGTACAAACCTTACTTGTAACACGGGCAAGTCGATACCGTACAACATCGAGACATTCGTTAACCTTAAAACAGGTAAGATACTTGTACGGATAGTATTTTTTTGGGTTACGAGTAGCCAATTTCATACTACTATTCTCCAATACCGTAGTTACTGTACGAGTAGTTACTACTGGTACAAAACAGAACGAAAAAAAAAGTGCGTTGGTACGTAAGATTACGGCAAAGTTACCTGGTACACGACGATCGTCCGCGGACAGCCACAATCTTTACCCGGATCATCAACCTATTCTCACATAAGGTTCATCTGCACCCCTTTTCCAGCTGCACACATAAGGTCTAACTGACTGGGCCAGATAGGTAAGGTTAGTTCGAAGACACCTGGCTAGATCGTACTTTGTAGTGGATATCGGAGACGTTGAAACCAAGCACCGTATCGTTGTGCCGGTAAGTACACTTGTCACGTAAAAACTCTTCAGTGTCTCGCTGCTGCGTATTATATTCACTTCTACAAGCTGCCTTTGGATCTATTCGCTCACTACCCACGTTCTCTTCCCTTCCAATAGAGAACGAAGTCACGAGATTTGGCTAGCTCAGAAAGCTGAAGATCTACGGCAACGGCAAGGACAGTCCTCGTGAAAAATTCACCGATATCGACGCTCCTGTCGTTGCAGTCGCGAGAAACGACTTTCGGCAGCTCTACATCCAGGCCGTTCTTGAATTTTGTACCCCCGCAACTATTCCAAACACGACAGTGCCACTTCGGTCGTCAAGCTCCAAATATTGACGGAAAAATAATTTTTTCTTTCCCCTCTGACTGTTGTATCCATTTCGCTCGTCCCGACACAACAACAACGTGCATCTCTTGTTGATGCTACGTCTCACAAGAACGCTGTTCCAAGAGACATCAGCTGATTACAGGTGCTCTCATAC
Organism: Pseudo-nitzschia pungens; assembly: GCA_037355855.1. NCBI lineage: Eukaryota > Bacillariophyta > Bacillariophyceae > Bacillariales > Bacillariaceae > Pseudo-nitzschia > Pseudo-nitzschia pungens. The sequence goes on along the minus strand of CM074764.1, from coordinate 26,571 downwards.
ACCGAGATACAATCAAACTCACCAATCGGTGTACCCATATCCAAGTTTTGCTGAATACGAAGCAGTACATTTTGGAGTCACAGAGTTTCGGAATTACGACGAAATCCCGACAACGGCATATCAATAACAACCCCAACCCAATTCCCAAACGTTTTGCATCCAGCCTTTCCAAAGCGACAAATATTTGCCTTGTACCACCAAGACATCCCAGACACGACAGTTTCATTCCGATTCCGATCCCGACACTTGACATATTGACGAAGCAAGAATTTTTCGTTCTTCGATCGTCTCCATTTTGCTCGTGCCGACACAACGGGCTTCTTTCTACCAGCGTTCCAGGAGAGAGTGACGCAGCAACACAGCAATACGCAGCTGATTCTGACAACGTAAGTTACTCCTTAAATTGTCATCTACTCAAGCTAATCGATCCCTGTCTTCGTCTCATACAGACAAAGTATCGTCGCTGGCATCTCAGAACACCTGCTTTTGATACCCTTTGCAAATCAGCACCTCTTTGATCCGCTTCAACTCTATCTCTGTCACCCTCCTCTTGGATTGCCACGGTAATACTCCATCTGAGTTTTTGTCCAACGGTTTTTCAATCTAGCGACGAAACTGATATTGAATTACATTTATTGTTGCAAAGAATCGTTACATCTCAAACGGAAACAATAGTCCCTTTGGCAATAACTAACGTTCTATTTGACCGCAAGCAATATGGCCGAGTTAGAATCTACTGGGAACGGAACCAAAACTGGAGTCAATGCTGCAATGACGGCGACGAATCAGTTCCCAAGATTTCATCACGATGTTGCACGCATCCTCAAAGAATTGCTGGATGAAACCAATGACGAATCCCTTCTCTGCAGTGCTCTCATTGAATCCGGATTTACCCAATGGGACTCCTTTATTGAACTCACATCCACCACCGTCAACAGTCTTGCTTTGAATGAACACGGAGTCCAAATTCCCACTTCCAAGGCACTGCATGGACAACTCTTGAAATTTGTGGCATTCAAAAAACATCTTGGAGATTCAGGCCAGAATTACAAGGATCCCAAAGCATACAGCAAAGAAGCTTTTGAAATTTTTTCTTTGTCCTACGATGCAGTTTCACTGGTTAATTATCGTACCATCTATGGTGGCAATGTCCATAACTTCACCAAAAATGACGATCAAGACAGCAATGAATCTTCCTATGCTGGGCATCAGGTGGAGACCCTTAACCTCAAAATTGATGCCATGAAGAAACCACCAGACTTGGAAAGGGCACAGGAGATGGACATACGCTCCAATGAGAATTCATTGGAATTATCGGAAGATGATATAGAGAGTGGTGCTCCAAAACATCATAGTAAGAATTCAATCAATACTTTGGTGGGGGAAGATACTTTAGAGGATGAATTCAACAAGAACAGTCAAATGGAAGGAAACACAAATGAAGGGGATAGAGACGGTGAATTGTTCTGTGTTGAGGATATTCCACATCCAGTCTATCCAAAAGACTCCTATTCTTTCTTGTCCCTCCACGGGCCCATTGACCAACCACTTTTTTTTGGTATAGGAATCATGGTTTTTATCTTTCAAGTATCGCTCGCCCTACTGATGCTGACAAGTGCTCTCGACCCAACATGGGGTACAGTCCAACAACTTGATAATCCAAATGATGATATGCTTGGAAGAATTTTTCCTGCAAATGAAAGTCCCTTTATACACGCAACACAGTTGGTAGCTGTTTTGACCTATATCTTGTTTGCCGATGCATCTATTCTCGACATCACCACTGCAATTGAGCACTTCCCAAATTTCTCAAAAGTCACCAATGGTGACAAAGTTGAATGCAAAGTATTTTCTTGCATGCTCCGTTTTCTTCAAGGTTTCCTGGCAGTCCTTGCAGCGTTTTTACTAATACTTACATCGGAAACTGCAGTTGAGATCATCCTCAACTTTTCAGCAGTGGTGAGTGTGAAATTGAATTTTCAATGGAAATCAGAATTGTTTTTGTGTCTCACATTGCCTTCTTGTGTTCACTATCTTCTCCATGGCAACTGTTCACACGCACTCCCGAAAAGAGTTTCATAAGTAGCTTAGACAATGTGGCCTTTCAGTTGTCCTTAAGTGGAAAATATGGCGAAATCATTCAACAGGAAGCAAAAAGAATCACCAAACTTCCAATCCCACCTTGCATGTCTGGACGCAAGCAAACTAGATTCTATTTCACTTTGGCATCACTGGGTGCATTTTTTATTGCATTCATAAGTGGAATCATCTTTGCGCAAAACCACCCAAAGATCTGGCGTACCACTGTTTTGAGGGTTGAATTTCAGACTACAGAACTCCAAGAGTACAGTGGATGTTACCGACAAGAGATGCATCGTAGCAAATCGGATTGGGATAAGAGAAATGTCTACTCTCTGCAAACAGATGATGCAATATTACAGTACTGCATTTATGAGGAACGTTGGGTATTGTCCACAAATACTATTGATGCATGTCAGATAGAGGCAAAGGATGATGAGCTTGCAAAATCATCCATGGTGGATACCTTTGACTTAAGTACAGCCTTCAATGATCCATGGTACACTGCTTCTGGCACGCCTATTGATCTGTATGCAATTCAATGGGAAAAAGATCAGGAGGAATATTGCTACTTGATTAATAATGGAGAATGCAATGATGAATTGAACAACTTGTCATTGGGATACGATGGTGGAGATTGCTGCTCTGCTACATGCTCTAATCCTGTCTGTGGAATTGATGCCATCACCAAAGCTTTTGGTGTGTCGAACATATCTGGCAATGGCTTTCCCAACTGCGCAGATCCAAGCATGGTTCCAATCACGATCCATCTTGGTAACTTTACAGAATCAGAAAAACATCCATGGTGGCATGAAGAAGGCAATCCAGTTGACAATCCTTATCTTATCCTTGAGTGCGAGGGAAAAATTGTTTTATCACTTCTCATCAATGAATACATGACAAATGGTAATGAGACTGTTCATGTCAGTGATCGTGCAAATTGCCTTATGACAGTGAAGAATCAAACTGCAAAAACCAATACCATCTGGTATTTTGACTATTCCATTTACATCGAAGGCAGCAGCAGTGTTCCAAATAATTGGAAGATCCTTGAGGGCAACAGTGGTGAGGAAGGAAGTGTATCCTTTAAGGCGATTCCTGAATGCATGATAGAGAAGCTTTCTGTGGCTGCTAATGTGTTTGAATTGTACAATGATTTTCATGCAAAGCAAGCTCTGTACTGGATTGTTGAAGATGACTCAGGGAATTCAGACTGTAGTGACGAATATTTCAATGAGAGATTTGGACTGAGTCTATTGAACTATAGTGCCCCAGTGAAAGGCGGGGGAAGATCATGGATCAATTCCAATCCAACATGTCTCTGGTCTGCAATAGTTTGCAAGAAAGATTTAGCTCCCAAAGAACTGGATTTGCACCAATTGGGACTTTCTGGGACAATTCCAAAATATACAATGTTGCTACAATCATTTTCCAGATTGTCTTTAGGTGAGTTGAGATTCGTAGCATACTTTTTTGAAAAATGTTCATGTAACTGTAATGGAGCTAATTGGTAGTCTCTTCACATTTTTCAGGTAACAATGAATTGACTGGAACCATTCCTTCTGAGATTGGGTTGTTGACAGACTTGACAGATCTTTCTTTATGTGAGTGCAGATGTTGTAGTGGTTGTTGATGGTGTGAAAGGTTGGGGTTTTGTGAATGCTGTGTGTTTTTGTGTCAATGGATTTGTTGATGATATACTTAATGTGTGTGTTGAATGTTTGTTTCATGTTGTGTATTGGTGTGTGTTTGCAGATGGGAATGAATTGACTGGAACCATTCCTTCTGAGATTGGGTTGTTGACGGGCTTGGAAGTTCTTGATTTGTGTGAGTGCGGATGTTGTAGTGGTTGTTGATGGTGTGAAAGGTTGGGGTTTTGTGAATGCTGTGTGTTTTTGTGTCAATGGATTTGTTGATGATATACTTAATGTGTGTGTTGAATGTTTGTTTCATGTTGTGTATTGGTGTGTGTTTGCAGCTGTGAATAAATTGACTGGAACCATTCCTTCTGAGATTGGGTTGTTGACAGACTTGACAGATCTTTCTTTATGTGAGTGCAGATGTTGTAGTGGTTGTTGATGGTGTGAAAGATTGGGGTTTTGTGAATGCTGTGTGTTTTTGTGTCAATGGATTTGTTGATGATATACTTAATGTGTGTGTTGAATGTTTGTTTCATGTTGTGTATTGGTGTGTGTTTGCAGATGGGAATGAATTGAATGGAAGCATTCCTTCTGAGATTGGGTTGTTGACGGGCTTGGAAGTTCTTGATTTGTGTGAGTGCGGATGTTGTAGTGGTTGTTGATGGTGTGAAAGATTGGGGTTTTGTGAATGCTGTGTGTTTTTGTGTCAATGGATTTGTTGGGGTTGTTGGGGTTGGGGTTGTTGGGGTTGGGGTTGGGGTTGTTTGTTGGGGTTGTTGGGGTTGGGGTTGTTGGGGTTGGGGTTGTTGGGGTTGGGGTTGTTGGGGTTGTTGGTTGGGGTTGGGGTTGTTGGGGTTGGGGTTGTTGGGGTTGGGGTTGTTGGGGTTGTTGGGGTTGGGGTTGTTGGGGTTGTTGGGGTTGGGGTTGTTGGGGTTTGTTGTTGGGGTTGGGGTTGTTGGGGTTGGGGTTGTTGGGGTTGTTGGGGTTGGGGTTGTTGGGGTTGGGGTTGTTGGGGTTGGGGTTGTTGGGGTTGTTGGGGTTGGGGTTGTTGGGGTTGGGGTGTTGGGGTTGTTGGGGTTGTTGGGGTTGGGGTTGTTGGGGTTGTTGGGGTTGTTGGGGTTGGGGTTGTTGGGGTTGGGGTTGTTGGGGTTGTTGGGGTTGGGGTTGTTGTTGTTGTTGGGGTTGGGGTTGTTGGTTGTTAGTAGGCTTTTCCCAGAGTTTAAAATGGACTTTTAGGTCCGTTCAGACCTTTTTGCTACTCTTTAGACCCCTCTGGACCCGGGAGTGGCCTTGGACACTTAAAAAAATGGGTCAAAAAAAACAGCAAAAACTTAGAGAAAATTTTATGGTCCCCATATAAAATGCTAGAGGGTGAAAATTTTTTCAAATTTTTTTTTTCGAAATATCTTGAGCAAACATGGCGTCTACAACCCAAATGTGCTGGGTTTGACCAAAAAATATTTTTGAAAATATCTCCGCTGGACCTAAAAATTTTTGGTAAAATTTTTATTTTTTTCTTACATATCTTCAGCAAACTTGGCATCTAGAACCCAAATATGTTGAGTTTGGGTAAAAAAAAATTTTGAAAATGACTTAGTGAAAAAAAAGTTACAGCTGATTGCCTTAGGCTCCAGGGGGGGGATAACCTTAACCCTTGGGTTTTCGGCCTGATACCAAGACGAAAAATTATTGAGTCCCGCACTACACGGTCTCAAAATTATTGAGTCCCGCACCACACATGGCTCAAAACTATAGGGTTCGGGTCACACACCACACATGTCTCAAAATTATCGGGTTTCGGTCCCACACCACATGTGTCTCAAATTTATCGGGTTTCGGTCCCACACCATACCGGTCTCAAAACTGTAGGGTTCGGGTCACACACCACTCATGTCTCAAAATTATCCGGTTTCGGTCCCACACCACACACCACAAAGGTCTCAAAATTATCGGGTTTCGGTCCCACACCATACCGGTCTCAAAACTGTAGGGTTCGGGTCACACACCACTCATGTGTCAAAATTATCGGGTTTCGGTCCCATACCGTACCACATGTGTCTCAAAATTATCGGGTTTCGGTCCCATACCACATGTGTCTCAAATTTATCGGGTTTCGGTCCCACACCATACCGGTCTCAAAACTGTAGGGTTCGGGTCACACACCACTCATGTGTCAAAATTATCGGGTTTCGGTCCCATACCGTACGATACCACATGTGTCTCAAAATTATCGGGTTTCGGTCCCACACCACATGTGTCTCAAATTTATCGGGTTTCGGTCCCACACCATACCGGTCTCAAAACTGTAGGGTTCGGGTCACACACCACTCATGTGTCAAAATTATCGGGTTTCGGTCCCATACATACCATATGTGTCTCAAAATTATCGGGTTTCGGTCCCACACCATACCGGTCTCAAAACTGTAGGGTTTCGGTCCCATACCACACCTGTGTCAAAATTATCGGGTTTCGGTCCCATACCACACGTGTCTCAAATTTATCGCGTTTCGGTTCCACACTATACCGGTCTCAAAAACTGTAGGGTTTCGGTCCCATACTCGTACCACACATGTGTCAAAATTATCGGGTTTCGGTCCCATACCACATGTGTCTCAAAATTATCGGGTTTCGGTCCCACACCATACCGGCTTCAAAAATAACGGGTTTCGGTTCCACACCATACCGGTCTCAAAAACTGTAGGGTTTCGGTCCCATACCACACATGTGTCAAAATTATCGGGTTTCGGTCCCATACCACATGTGTCTCAAAATTATCGGGTTTCGGTCCCACACCATACCGGCTTCAAAATTAACGGGTTTCGGTTCCACACCATACCGGTCTCAAAAACTGTAGGGTTTCGGTCCCATACCACACATGTGTCAAAATTATCGGGTTTCGGTCCCACACCACACCGGTCTCAAAAATATAAGGTTCGGGTCCCACACCATACCGGTCTCAAAACTGTAGGGTTTTGGTCCCATACCACACATGTGTCAAAATTATCGGGTTTCGGTCCCATACCACATGTGTCTCAAAATTTACAGGGTTCCGGTCACACACCACACAGGTCTCAAAATTATCGGGTTTCGGTCCCACCCCACACTGGTCTCAAAATTACAGGGTTCGGGTCCCACACCACACAGGTCTCAAAATTACAGGGTTCGGGTCACACACCACACAGGTCTCAAAATTACAGGGTTCGAGTCACATACCACACATGTCTCAAATTTACAGGGTTCGGGTCACACACCACAGTGGTCTCAAAATTACAGGGTTCGGGTCCCACACCACACAGGTCTCAAAATTACAGGGTTCGGGTCACACACCACACAGGTCTCAAAATTACAGGGTTCGAGTCACATACATGTACCACACATTTCTCAAAATTATCGGGTTTCGGTCCCACACCACAGTGGTCTCAAAATTACAGGGTTCGGGTCCCACACCACACAGGTCTCAAAATTACAGGGTTCGAGTCACATACCACACAGGTCTCAAAATTATCGGGTTCGAGTCCCATACCACACATGTTTCAAATTTACAGGGTTCGGGTCACACACCACACATGTCTCAAAATTACAGGGTTCGAGTCACATACCACACAGGTCTCAAAATTATCGGGTTCGAGTCCCATACCACACATGTTTCAAATTTACAGGGTTTTAGTCCCACACCACACATGTCTCAAAACTACAGGGTTTTAGTCCCACACCACACATGTCTCAAAATTGTCTCGGTGTACGTACGAAGCAGCAATAGGAACCCGCATTTTCGAAATTACAAATAGTACGTACGTACGAAGCAGCAATAGGAACCCGGATTTTCGAAATTACAAATAGTACGTACGTACGAAGCAGCAATAGGAACCCGGATTTTCGAAATTACAAATAGTACGTACGTACGAAGCAGCAATAGGAACCCGGATTTTCGAATTTTCGTTCGAACGAAATCTTTCAGTTCGCGAACGGTTGAATAAAATCTTTTTTTTTGTGAACCCTTGTACAAAGGTCCTCGCGCACGAAATGAAAAAAAAAAATGGTTTTTGTCTCACACTTTTTTCTTCTCACAATTTCAAAATCTGGAAAACCAAAACCAAGCAAAAAAACACCAGAATTTTTACCACCAACACCAATCATGCCAATCAACCCAACCAATGTTCAGGAGAAGGTACCAAAGATAAACCCTCCTCACCACAACTCTGATGATGATGACTGGTATGAGTTCTGCTATGATTACATTGACATTGACTATGTTTTCTTTCAGACTCAACGATTATCCGTACTCCAACTCATCACAAAGTCTCACTGGGACATTGGGAAGACTGTTCCGTCATACAAGCCCCGGTCTTTTTGGTGTTTGGTTGCACATGGACCCTATTATGTTTCTGTCAAGCGCCGATACAAGAGCGATATCTGTCAAGCCATTCGCAACCACTATGGTCATCCAATGAAGCATGCACGATCTCCAAAATTTCTGTTCGATACTCCCCCAAAACGTCTCTCATCGTATGATCTAATGTCCGTACTTACTCATGCGGAGGTGGACGAGATTATTGTCGAACAGTATGGGATGAAAGCCACTGTTTATGGCTTTGAATCGTTGATGTCAATCAAAGACCGTTTTGGTGATGACATTACGGTGAAGATTGATGTCGGAATTGAAGAAACTCCCACAAAGCCTGTTGAGCCTTGCTTTCCCATTGTTTCACCATTGCTGGTGCACTGGAAAAAGAATTTTCCTCGTTTTCATGATTACGTTTATCCATTGTTTAGAAACTACCAAGCTGACATTCCCGTCAACCAATTTGGTGGCATCAAGGCTACTTTAACATCCCACCATGAATCGCACAGGTGCGAGCTTATTCGTATTTACAACAAGAGTGCTCACATCTGGAAAGGTATTCAGAGATCCACATCTGTTTGGATTCCCAAGAACTTTGCCTCGTTCAAGAATTCACGTCACTACATGGGGAATATTCTCCAAGCTTACAAGGAAAATCCATGTACATGTGGAATGCTCCGCTACGAATACAGAATTAAAGTTGAGGAATCCAGTCGAGAAGCAGGATTGTACGATGCCGTCCGCGAAGCATTTTGTATCCACAAACGAGTCAAGGCTTCCACCATTGTGATGGAAGTGCCGCAATCTGTTGTGTTTGCAATGCACGAAGCCCTTTTTGCTCAGTGTCTACCGTTTTTCAAAGGTGAAAGAGCATCAAACAAGCTCACTCCGTTAAAGCGAGTCGCCTACATGGAGTTGATGAATTCTCTGGGCATTTACATTACCGATACCCCCCTTTTGATCAAGAATCATAAGGATGAGGTCAATCGGTTCAAAGTTTTCAATCTCAAGATTGGTGGTTTGCATCATTCAACTCGTCGTGAGCGAGATGACGATATCTCCATTCCTTCAACTAAAAAGTGGAGCAAGCTTTTTGCAAACAGAAAATTTCACAATGAAAATTACCGGTACAGTCCGTTTGTGATCGACATTCATGTTTTTTCTGCTGTTAACTTCAAGTATCGTACCACTCGACTGGATCCCAATGGGAATTACGAAACAATCCGTCTCACTAACCACCCAACTCTCGGAGCCCGTGTTTTCGAAACGGCTCACCACATGGCACTGCGTCTGGCCATTGAGCGTGGACTCAACGAAGCACAGCAACAAGAAATCAGAGAGGCTGCTGATGCCGCAAGGGAAAGTCGTCGACAGTTTCTCGCAGACTACGAACAGGTTGGAGACTTCATGACAAATTTAGAAGAAGCAGCACAAGGCCACACGGAGCTTGGTAGTGTTGACGAGGAACAGGTCGACGACGAACAGCTTGAAAATGAGGAGGACGTCAGAGAACAAACCCTTCTTGATATCTTGAGACGTGTCAGATTCTACAACTACCGTGGAAAGCTCCGCCTTTGTACCAGAAGTGGAGGCACATTTAAGACTGGCACCACGGAACGGGACCTCGCAATTTACCTCTTGTATGCTGAAGGCGACGATTGGGAGCAAGCTGTGATGTTGAAGACTCCTGATCAGTTGAGACAGTACGATGCTCATGAGTCAGAAAACAGCAGCGATGGCGAGTGAATCTTATCTTTTTATTTTGAATAGATGTTAAACTGTGTTTGTAAGCAATTATCAAAGTGTTACGCAAGATGCTTTAGCTGGTTGATCACCAAAGATTCTGTGCTTGTTGCCCAGCAAAATGCTAGCCTTGTTGCTGAGCAAAAATGCTAGGCTTTTGCTGATGTGTAAAATGCTAGGCTTGTTGCTAAGCAAAAATGCTAGGCTTGTTGCTGACCAAAATCCTAGGCCTGTTGCTCAGCAGAATGCTAGGCTTGTTGCTCAGCAGAATGCTAGGCTTGTTGCTGAACCCAATCCCCAGTTTTGTTGCTTAGCCAAAATATGGGCTTCATGCCAAGCTTGGTTTGTTACTGAGCTAAATGCTTGCCTTATTGCTTAACCAAATGCTAAGCTTTGGTGATTTTGCAAAATGATAGGTTGATTGCTGAAATGCTAAGCTTTGTGGCCTCACAGGCTCACAAATTGTGTCATTTTCTCTGATTCTGGCAGGTTGTGTGGCTTTTTCTAACTCATTGTTTGAACACATTTTTAGGTGTTGAGTCTGTCAAGGACGCTTGGATGGGTCAAGTGTCTGCTGAAAAGCTCTGAAATAACCCAAAAGTTTGGTTTTGAGATTGGATTTGTGGCCTCACAGGCTCACAAATTGTGTCATTTTCTCTGATTCTTGCAGGTCGTGTGGCTTTTTCTAACTCATTGTTTGAACACATTTTTAGGTGTTGAGTCTGTCAAGGACGCTTGGATGGGTCAAGTGTCTGCTGAAAAGCTCTGAAATAACCCAAAAGTTTGCTTTTGAGATTGGATTTGTGGCCTCACAGGCTCACAAATTGTGTCATTTTCTCTGATTCTGGCAGGTTGTGTGGCTTTTTCTAACTCATTGTTTGAACACATTTTTAGGTGTTGAGTCTGTCAAGGACGCTTGGATGGGTCAAGTGTCTGCTGAAAAGCTCTGAAATAACCCAAAAGTTTGGTTTTGAGATTGGATTTGTGGCCTCACAGGCTCACAAATTGTGTCATTTTCTCCGATTCTGGCAGGTTGTGTGGCTTTTTCTAACTCATTGTTTGAACACATTTTTAGGTGTTGAGTCTGTCAAGGACGCTTGGATGGGTCAAGTGTCTGCTGAAAAGCTCTGAAATAACCCAAAAGTTTGGTTTTGAGATTGGATTTGTGGCCTCACAGGCTCACAAATTGTGTCATTTTCTCTGATTCTGGCAGGTTGTGTGGCTTTTTCTAACTCATTGTTTGAACACATTTTTAGGTGTTGAGTCTGTCAAGGACGCTTGGATGGGTCAAGTGTCTGCTGAAAAGCTCTGAAATAACCCAAAAGTTTGGTTTTGAGATTGGATTTGTGGCCTCACAGGCTCACAAATTGTGTCATTTTCTCTGATTCTGGCAGGTTGTGTGGCTTTTTCTAACTCATTGTTTGAACACATTTTTAGGTGTTGAGTCTGTCAAGGACGCTTGGATGGGTCAAGTGTCTGCTGAAAAGCTCTGAAATAACCCAAAAGTTTGGTTTTGAGATTGGATTTGTGGCCTCACAGGCTCACAAATTGTGTCATTTTCTCTGATTCTGGCAGGTTGTGTGGCTTTTTCTAACTCATTGTTTGAACACATTTTTAGGTGTTGAGTCTGTCAAGGACGCTTGGATGGGTCAAGTGTCTGCTGAAAAGCTCTGAAATAACCCAAAAGTTTGGTTTTGAGATTGGATTTGTGGCCTTGTTGGGGTTGGGTTGGGGTTGTTGTTGGGGTTGGGGTTGTTGTTTTGTTGTTGGGGTTGTTGTTGTTGGGGTTGGGGTTTGTTGTTGGGGTTGGGGTTGTTGGGGTTGTTGGGGTTGTTGGGGTTGGGGTTGTTGGGGTTGGGGTTGGGGTTGTTGGGGTTGGGGTTGTTGGGGTTGTTGGGGTTGTTGGGGTTGGGGTTGTTGGGGTTGGGGTTGTTGGGGTTGGGGTTGTTGGGGTTGGGGTTGTTGGGGTTGGGGTTGTTGGGGTTGGGGTTGTTGGGGTTGGGGTTGTTGGGGTTGTTGGGGTTGGGGTTGTTGTTGGGGTTGGGGTTTGTTGGGGTTGGGGTTGTTGGTTGTTGGGGTTGGGGTTGTTGGTTGTTGGGGTTGGGGTTGTTGTTGTTGGGGTTGGGGTTGTTGTTGGGGTTTTTTTTTGTTGGGGTTTGGGGTTGTTGTTGTTGGGGTTTGTTGGGTTGGGGTTGGGGTTGTTGTTGTTGGGGTTGTTAGTAGGCTTTTCCCAGAGTTTAAAATGGACTTTTAGGTCCGTTCAGACCTTTTTGCTACTCTTTAGACCCCTCTGGACCCGGGAGTGGCCTTGGACACTTAAAAAAATGGGTCAAAAAAAACAGCAAAAACTTAGAGAAAATTTTATGGTCCCCATATAAAATGCTAGAGGGTGAAAATTTTTTCAAATTTTTTTTTTCGAAATATCTTGAGCAAACATGGCGTCTACAACCCAAATGTGCTGGGTTTGACCAAAAAATATTTTTGAAAATATCTCCGCTGGACCTAAAAATTTTTGGTAAAATTTTTATTTTTTTCTTACATATCTTCAGCAAACTTGGCATCTAGAACCCAAATATGTTGAGTTTGGGTAAAAAAAAATTTTGAAAATGACTTAGTGAAAAAAAAGTTACAGCTGATTGCCTTAGGCTCCAGGGGGGGGATAACCTTAACCCTTGGGTTTTCGGCCTGATACCAAGACGAAAAATTATTGAGTCCCGCACTACACGGTCTCAAAATTATTGAGTCCCGCACCACACATGGCTCAAAACTATAGGGTTCGGGTCACACACCACACATGTCTCAAAATTATCGGGTTTCGGTCCCACACCACATGTGTCTCAAATTTATCGGGTTTCGGTCCCACACCATACCGGTCTCAAAACTGTAGGGTTCGGGTCACACACCACTCATGTCTCAAAATTATCCGGTTTCGGTCCCACACCACACACCACAAAGGTCTCAAAATTATCGGGTTTCGGTCCCACACCATACCGGTCTCAAAACTGTAGGGTTCGGGTCACACACCACTCATGTGTCAAAATTATCGGGTTTCGGTCCCATACCGTACCACATGTGTCTCAAAATTATCGGGTTTCGGTCCCATACCACATGTGTCTCAAATTTATCGGGTTTCGGTCCCACACCATACCGGTCTCAAAACTGTAGGGTTCGGGTCACACACCACTCATGTGTCAAAATTATCGGGTTTCGGTCCCATACCGTACGATACCACATGTGTCTCAAAATTATCGGGTTTCGGTCCCACACCACATGTGTCTCAAATTTATCGGGTTTCGGTCCCACACCATACCGGTCTCAAAACTGTAGGGTTCGGGTCACACACCACTCATGTGTCAAAATTATCGGGTTTCGGTCCCATACATACCATATGTGTCTCAAAATTATCGGGTTTCGGTCCCACACCATACCGGTCTCAAAACTGTAGGGTTTCGGTCCCATACCACACCTGTGTCAAAATTATCGGGTTTCGGTCCCATACCACACGTGTCTCAAATTTATCGCGTTTCGGTTCCACACTATACCGGTCTCAAAAACTGTAGGGTTTCGGTCCCATACTCGTACCACACATGTGTCAAAATTATCGGGTTTCGGTCCCATACCACATGTGTCTCAAAATTATCGGGTTTCGGTCCCACACCATACCGGCTTCAAAAATAACGGGTTTCGGTTCCACACCATACCGGTCTCAAAAACTGTAGGGTTTCGGTCCCATACCACACATGTGTCAAAATTATCGGGTTTCGGTCCCATACCACATGTGTCTCAAAATTATCGGGTTTCGGTCCCACACCATACCGGCTTCAAAATTAACGGGTTTCGGTTCCACACCATACCGGTCTCAAAAACTGTAGGGTTTCGGTCCCATACCACACATGTGTCAAAATTATCGGGTTTCGGTCCCACACCACACCGGTCTCAAAAATATAAGGTTCGGGTCCCACACCATACCGGTCTCAAAACTGTAGGGTTTTGGTCCCATACCACACATGTGTCAAAATTATCGGGTTTCGGTCCCATACCACATGTGTCTCAAAATTTACAGGGTTCCGGTCACACACCACACAGGTCTCAAAATTATCGGGTTTCGGTCCCACCCCACACTGGTCTCAAAATTACAGGGTTCGGGTCCCACACCACACAGGTCTCAAAATTACAGGGTTCGGGTCACACACCACACAGGTCTCAAAATTACAGGGTTCGAGTCACATACCACACATGTCTCAAATTTACAGGGTTCGGGTCACACACCACAGTGGTCTCAAAATTACAGGGTTCGGGTCCCACACCACACAGGTCTCAAAATTACAGGGTTCGGGTCACACACCACACAGGTCTCAAAATTACAGGGTTCGAGTCACATACATGTACCACACATTTCTCAAAATTATCGGGTTTCGGTCCCACACCACAGTGGTCTCAAAATTACAGGGTTCGGGTCCCACACCACACAGGTCTCAAAATTACAGGGTTCGAGTCACATACCACACAGGTCTCAAAATTATCGGGTTCGAGTCCCATACCACACATGTTTCAAATTTACAGGGTTCGGGTCACACACCACACATGTCTCAAAATTACAGGGTTCGAGTCACATACCACACAGGTCTCAAAATTATCGGGTTCGAGTCCCATACCACACATGTTTCAAATTTACAGGGTTTTAGTCCCACACCACACATGTCTCAAAACTACAGGGTTTTAGTCCCACACCACACATGTCTCAAAATTGTCTCGGTGTACGTACGAAGCAGCAATAGGAACCCGCATTTTCGAAATTACAAATAGTACGTACGTACGAAGCAGCAATAGGAACCCGGATTTTCGAAATTACAAATAGTACGTACGTACGAAGCAGCAATAGGAACCCGGATTTTCGAAATTACAAATAGTACGTACGTACGAAGCAGCAATAGGAACCCGGATTTTCGAATTTTCGTTCGAACGAAATCTTTCAGTTCGCGAACGGTTGAATAAAATCTTTTTTTTTGTGAACCCTTGTACAAAGGTCCTCGCGCACGAAATGAAAAAAAAAAATGGTTTTTGTCTCACACTTTTTTCTTCTCACAATTTCAAAATCTGGAAAACCAAAACCAAGCAAAAAAACACCAGAATTTTTACCACCAACACCAATCATGCCAATCAACCCAACCAATGTTCAGGAGAAGGTACCAAAGATAAACCCTCCTCACCACAACTCTGATGATGATGACTGGTATGAGTTCTGCTATGATTACATTGACATTGACTATGTTTTCTTTCAGACTCAACGATTATCCGTACTCCAACTCATCACAAAGTCTCACTGGGACATTGGGAAGACTGTTCCGTCATACAAGCCCCGGTCTTTTTGGTGTTTGGTTGCACATGGACCCTATTATGTTTCTGTCAAGCGCCGATACAAGAGCGATATCTGTCAAGCCATTCGCAACCACTATGGTCATCCAATGAAGCATGCACGATCTCCAAAATTTCTGTTCGATACTCCCCCAAAACGTCTCTCATCGTATGATCTAATGTCCGTACTTACTCATGCGGAGGTGGACGAGATTATTGTCGAACAGTATGGGATGAAAGCCACTGTTTATGGCTTTGAATCGTTGATGTCAATCAAAGACCGTTTTGGTGATGACATTACGGTGAAGATTGATGTCGGAATTGAAGAAACTCCCACAAAGCCTGTTGAGCCTTGCTTTCCCATTGTTTCACCATTGCTGGTGCACTGGAAAAAGAATTTTCCTCGTTTTCATGATTACGTTTATCCATTGTTTAGAAACTACCAAGCTGACATTCCCGTCAACCAATTTGGTGGCATCAAGGCTACTTTAACATCCCACCATGAATCGCACAGGTGCGAGCTTATTCGTATTTACAACAAGAGTGCTCACATCTGGAAAGGTATTCAGAGATCCACATCTGTTTGGATTCCCAAGAACTTTGCCTCGTTCAAGAATTCACGTCACTACATGGGGAATATTCTCCAAGCTTACAAGGAAAATCCATGTACATGTGGAATGCTCCGCTACGAATACAGAATTAAAGTTGAGGAATCCAGTCGAGAAGCAGGATTGTACGATGCCGTCCGCGAAGCATTTTGTATCCACAAACGAGTCAAGGCTTCCACCATTGTGATGGAAGTGCCGCAATCTGTTGTGTTTGCAATGCACGAAGCCCTTTTTGCTCAGTGTCTACCGTTTTTCAAAGGTGAAAGAGCATCAAACAAGCTCACTCCGTTAAAGCGAGTCGCCTACATGGAGTTGATGAATTCTCTGGGCATTTACATTACCGATACCCCCCTTTTGATCAAGAATCATAAGGATGAGGTCAATCGGTTCAAAGTTTTCAATCTCAAGATTGGTGGTTTGCATCATTCAACTCGTCGTGAGCGAGATGACGATATCTCCATTCCTTCAACTAAAAAGTGGAGCAAGCTTTTTGCAAACAGAAAATTTCACAATGAAAATTACCGGTACAGTCCGTTTGTGATCGACATTCATGTTTTTTCTGCTGTTAACTTCAAGTATCGTACCACTCGACTGGATCCCAATGGGAATTACGAAACAATCCGTCTCACTAACCACCCAACTCTCGGAGCCCGTGTTTTCGAAACGGCTCACCACATGGCACTGCGTCTGGCCATTGAGCGTGGACTCAACGAAGCACAGCAACAAGAAATCAGAGAGGCTGCTGATGCCGCAAGGGAAAGTCGTCGACAGTTTCTCGCAGACTACGAACAGGTTGGAGACTTCATGACAAATTTAGAAGAAGCAGCACAAGGCCACACGGAGCTTGGTAGTGTTGACGAGGAACAGGTCGACGACGAACAGCTTGAAAATGAGGAGGACGTCAGAGAACAAACCCTTCTTGATATCTTGAGACGTGTCAGATTCTACAACTACCGTGGAAAGCTCCGCCTTTGTACCAGAAGTGGAGGCACATTTAAGACTGGCACCACGGAACGGGACCTCGCAATTTACCTCTTGTATGCTGAAGGCGACGATTGGGAGCAAGCTGTGATGTTGAAGACTCCTGATCAGTTGAGACAGTACGATGCTCATGAGTCAGAAAACAGCAGCGATGGCGAGTGAATCTTATCTTTTTATTTTGAATAGATGTTAAACTGTGTTTGTAAGCAATTATCAAAGTGTTACGCAAGATGCTTTAGCTGGTTGATCACCAAAGATTCTGTGCTTGTTGCCCAGCAAAATGCTAGCCTTGTTGCTGAGCAAAAATGCTAGGCTTTTGCTGATGTGTAAAATGCTAGGCTTGTTGCTAAGCAAAAATGCTAGGCTTGTTGCTGACCAAAATCCTAGGCCTGTTGCTCAGCAGAATGCTAGGCTTGTTGCTCAGCAGAATGCTAGGCTTGTTGCTGAACCCAATCCCCAGTTTTGTTGCTTAGCCAAAATATGGGCTTCATGCCAAGCTTGGTTTGTTACTGAGCTAAATGCTTGCCTTATTGCTTAACCAAATGCTAAGCTTTGGTGATTTTGCAAAATGATAGGTTGATTGCTGAAATGCTAAGCTTTGTGGCCTCACAGGCTCACAAATTGTGTCATTTTCTCTGATTCTGGCAGGTTGTGTGGCTTTTTCTAACTCATTGTTTGAACACATTTTTAGGTGTTGAGTCTGTCAAGGACGCTTGGATGGGTCAAGTGTCTGCTGAAAAGCTCTGAAATAACCCAAAAGTTTGGTTTTGAGATTGGATTTGTGGCCTCACAGGCTCACAAATTGTGTCATTTTCTCTGATTCTTGCAGGTCGTGTGGCTTTTTCTAACTCATTGTTTGAACACATTTTTAGGTGTTGAGTCTGTCAAGGACGCTTGGATGGGTCAAGTGTCTGCTGAAAAGCTCTGAAATAACCCAAAAGTTTGCTTTTGAGATTGGATTTGTGGCCTCACAGGCTCACAAATTGTGTCATTTTCTCTGATTCTGGCAGGTTGTGTGGCTTTTTCTAACTCATTGTTTGAACACATTTTTAGGTGTTGAGTCTGTCAAGGACGCTTGGATGGGTCAAGTGTCTGCTGAAAAGCTCTGAAATAACCCAAAAGTTTGGTTTTGAGATTGGATTTGTGGCCTCACAGGCTCACAAATTGTGTCATTTTCTCTGATTCTGGCAGGTTGTGTGGCTTTTTCTAACTCATTGTTTGAACACATTTTTAGGTGTTGAGTCTGTCAAGGACGCTTGGATGGGTCAAGTGTCTGCTGAAAAGCTCTGAAATAACCCAAAAGTTTGGTTTTGAGATTGGATTTGTGGCCTCACAGGCTCACAAATTGTGTCATTTTCTCCGATTCTGGCAGGTTGTGTGGCTTTTTCTAACTCATTGTTTGAACACATTTTTAGGTGTTGAGTCTGTCAAGGACGCTTGGATGGGTCAAGTGTCTGCTGAAAAGCTCTGAAATAACCCAAAAGTTTGGTTTTGAGATTGGATTTGTGGCCTCACAGGCTCACAAATTGTGTCATTTTCTCTGATTCTGGCAGGTTGTGTGGCTTTTTCTAACTCATTGTTTGAACACATTTTTAGGTGTTGAGTCTGTCAAGGACGCTTGGATGGGTCAAGTGTCTGCTGAAAAGCTCTGAAATAACCCAAAAGTTTGGTTTTGAGATTGGATTTGTGGCCTCACAGGCTCACAAATTGTGTCATTTTCTCTGATTCTGGCAGGTTGTGTGGCTTTTTCTAACTCATTGTTTGAACACATTTTTAGGTGTTGAGTCTGTCAAGGACGCTTGGATGGGTCAAGTGTCTGCTGAAAAGCTCTGAAATAACCCAAAAGTTTGGTTTTGAGATTGGATTTGTGGCCTTGTTGGGGTTGGGTTGGGGTTGTTGTTGGGGTTGGGGTTGTTGTTTTGTTGTTGGGGTTGTTGTTGTTGGGGTTGGGGTTTGTTGTTGGGGTTGGGGTTGTTGGGGTTGTTGGGGTTGTTGGGGTTGGGGTTGTTGGGGTTGGGGTTGGGGTTGTTGGGGTTGGGGTTGTTGGGGTTGTTGGGGTTGTTGGGGTTGTTGGGGTTGTTGGGGTTGGGGTTGTTGGGGTTGGGGTTGTTGGGGTTGGGGTTGTTGGGGTTGGGGTTGTTGGGGTTGGGGTTGTTGGGGTTGGGGTTGTTGGGGTTGGGGTTGTTGGGGTTGTTGGGGTTGGGGTTGTTGTTGGGGTTGGGGTTTGTTGGGGTTGGGGTTGTTGGTTGTTGGGGTTGGGGTTGTTGGTTGTTGGGGTTGGGGTTGTTGTTGTTGGGGTTGGGGTTGTTGTTGGGGTTTTTTTTTGTTGGGGTTTGGGGTTGTTGTTGTTGGGGTTTGTTGGGTTGGGGTTGGGGTTGTTGTTGTTGGGGTTGTTGGGGTTGTTGGGGTTGTTGGTTGTTGGGGTTGGGGTTGGGGTTGTTGGGGTTGTTAGTAGGCTTTTCCCAGAGTTTAAAATGGACTTTTAGGTCCGTTCAGACCTTTTTGCTACTCTTTAGACCCCTCTGGACCCGGGAGTGGCCTTGGACACTTAAAAAAATGGGTCAAAAAAAACAGCAAAAACTTAGAGAAAATTTTATGGTCCCCATATAAAATGCTAGAGGGTGAAAATTTTTTCAAATTTTTTTTTTCGAAATATCTTGAGCAAACATGGCGTCTACAACCCAAATGTGCTGGGTTTGACCAAAAAATATTTTTGAAAATATCTCCGCTGGACCTAAAAATTTTTGGTAAAATTTTTATTTTTTTCTTACATATCTTCAGCAAACTTGGCATCTAGAACCCAAATATGTTGAGTTTGGGTAAAAAAAAATTTTGAAAATGACTTAGTGAAAAAAAAGTTACAGCTGATTGCCTTAGGCTCCAGGGGGGGGATAACCTTAACCCTTGGGTTTTCGGCCTGATACCAAGACGAAAAATTATTGAGTCCCGCACTACACGGTCTCAAAATTATTGAGTCCCGCACCACACATGGCTCAAAACTATAGGGTTCGGGTCACACACCACACATGTCTCAAAATTATCGGGTTTCGGTCCCACACCACATGTGTCTCAAATTTATCGGGTTTCGGTCCCACACCATACCGGTCTCAAAACTGTAGGGTTCGGGTCACACACCACTCATGTCTCAAAATTATCCGGTTTCGGTCCCACACCACACACCACAAAGGTCTCAAAATTATCGGGTTTCGGTCCCACACCATACCGGTCTCAAAACTGTAGGGTTCGGGTCACACACCACTCATGTGTCAAAATTATCGGGTTTCGGTCCCATACCGTACCACATGTGTCTCAAAATTATCGGGTTTCGGTCCCATACCACATGTGTCTCAAATTTATCGGGTTTCGGTCCCACACCATACCGGTCTCAAAACTGTAGGGTTCGGGTCACACACCACTCATGTGTCAAAATTATCGGGTTTCGGTCCCATACCGTACGATACCACATGTGTCTCAAAATTATCGGGTTTCGGTCCCACACCACATGTGTCTCAAATTTATCGGGTTTCGGTCCCACACCATACCGGTCTCAAAACTGTAGGGTTCGGGTCACACACCACTCATGTGTCAAAATTATCGGGTTTCGGTCCCATACATACCATATGTGTCTCAAAATTATCGGGTTTCGGTCCCACACCATACCGGTCTCAAAACTGTAGGGTTTCGGTCCCATACCACACCTGTGTCAAAATTATCGGGTTTCGGTCCCATACCACACGTGTCTCAAATTTATCGCGTTTCGGTTCCACACTATACCGGTCTCAAAAACTGTAGGGTTTCGGTCCCATACTCGTACCACACATGTGTCAAAATTATCGGGTTTCGGTCCCATACCACATGTGTCTCAAAATTATCGGGTTTCGGTCCCACACCATACCGGCTTCAAAAATAACGGGTTTCGGTTCCACACCATACCGGTCTCAAAAACTGTAGGGTTTCGGTCCCATACCACACATGTGTCAAAATTATCGGGTTTCGGTCCCATACCACATGTGTCTCAAAATTATCGGGTTTCGGTCCCACACCATACCGGCTTCAAAATTAACGGGTTTCGGTTCCACACCATACCGGTCTCAAAAACTGTAGGGTTTCGGTCCCATACCACACATGTGTCAAAATTATCGGGTTTCGGTCCCACACCACACCGGTCTCAAAAATATAAGGTTCGGGTCCCACACCATACCGGTCTCAAAACTGTAGGGTTTTGGTCCCATACCACACATGTGTCAAAATTATCGGGTTTCGGTCCCATACCACATGTGTCTCAAAATTTACAGGGTTCCGGTCACACACCACACAGGTCTCAAAATTATCGGGTTTCGGTCCCACCCCACACTGGTCTCAAAATTACAGGGTTCGGGTCCCACACCACACAGGTCTCAAAATTACAGGGTTCGGGTCACACACCACACAGGTCTCAAAATTACAGGGTTCGAGTCACATACCACACATGTCTCAAATTTACAGGGTTCGGGTCACACACCACAGTGGTCTCAAAATTACAGGGTTCGGGTCCCACACCACACAGGTCTCAAAATTACAGGGTTCGGGTCACACACCACACAGGTCTCAAAATTACAGGGTTCGAGTCACATACATGTACCACACATTTCTCAAAATTATCGGGTTTCGGTCCCACACCACAGTGGTCTCAAAATTACAGGGTTCGGGTCCCACACCACACAGGTCTCAAAATTACAGGGTTCGAGTCACATACCACACAGGTCTCAAAATTATCGGGTTCGAGTCCCATACCACACATGTTTCAAATTTACAGGGTTCGGGTCACACACCACACATGTCTCAAAATTACAGGGTTCGAGTCACATACCACACAGGTCTCAAAATTATCGGGTTCGAGTCCCATACCACACATGTTTCAAATTTACAGGGTTTTAGTCCCACACCACACATGTCTCAAAACTACAGGGTTTTAGTCCCACACCACACATGTCTCAAAATTGTCTCGGTGTACGTACGAAGCAGCAATAGGAACCCGCATTTTCGAAATTACAAATAGTACGTACGTACGAAGCAGCAATAGGAACCCGGATTTTCGAAATTACAAATAGTACGTACGTACGAAGCAGCAATAGGAACCCGGATTTTCGAAATTACAAATAGTACGTACGTACGAAGCAGCAATAGGAACCCGGATTTTCGAATTTTCGTTCGAACGAAATCTTTCAGTTCGCGAACGGTTGAATAAAATCTTTTTTTTTGTGAACCCTTGTACAAAGGTCCTCGCGCACGAAATGAAAAAAAAAAATGGTTTTTGTCTCACACTTTTTTCTTCTCACAATTTCAAAATCTGGAAAACCAAAACCAAGCAAAAAAACACCAGAATTTTTACCACCAACACCAATCATGCCAATCAACCCAACCAATGTTCAGGAGAAGGTACCAAAGATAAACCCTCCTCACCACAACTCTGATGATGATGACTGGTATGAGTTCTGCTATGATTACATTGACATTGACTATGTTTTCTTTCAGACTCAACGATTATCCGTACTCCAACTCATCACAAAGTCTCACTGGGACATTGGGAAGACTGTTCCGTCATACAAGCCCCGGTCTTTTTGGTGTTTGGTTGCACATGGACCCTATTATGTTTCTGTCAAGCGCCGATACAAGAGCGATATCTGTCAAGCCATTCGCAACCACTATGGTCATCCAATGAAGCATGCACGATCTCCAAAATTTCTGTTCGATACTCCCCCAAAACGTCTCTCATCGTATGATCTAATGTCCGTACTTACTCATGCGGAGGTGGACGAGATTATTGTCGAACAGTATGGGATGAAAGCCACTGTTTATGGCTTTGAATCGTTGATGTCAATCAAAGACCGTTTTGGTGATGACATTACGGTGAAGATTGATGTCGGAATTGAAGAAACTCCCACAAAGCCTGTTGAGCCTTGCTTTCCCATTGTTTCACCATTGCTGGTGCACTGGAAAAAGAATTTTCCTCGTTTTCATGATTACGTTTATCCATTGTTTAGAAACTACCAAGCTGACATTCCCGTCAACCAATTTGGTGGCATCAAGGCTACTTTAACATCCCACCATGAATCGCACAGGTGCGAGCTTATTCGTATTTACAACAAGAGTGCTCACATCTGGAAAGGTATTCAGAGATCCACATCTGTTTGGATTCCCAAGAACTTTGCCTCGTTCAAGAATTCACGTCACTACATGGGGAATATTCTCCAAGCTTACAAGGAAAATCCATGTACATGTGGAATGCTCCGCTACGAATACAGAATTAAAGTTGAGGAATCCAGTCGAGAAGCAGGATTGTACGATGCCGTCCGCGAAGCATTTTGTATCCACAAACGAGTCAAGGCTTCCACCATTGTGATGGAAGTGCCGCAATCTGTTGTGTTTGCAATGCACGAAGCCCTTTTTGCTCAGTGTCTACCGTTTTTCAAAGGTGAAAGAGCATCAAACAAGCTCACTCCGTTAAAGCGAGTCGCCTACATGGAGTTGATGAATTCTCTGGGCATTTACATTACCGATACCCCCCTTTTGATCAAGAATCATAAGGATGAGGTCAATCGGTTCAAAGTTTTCAATCTCAAGATTGGTGGTTTGCATCATTCAACTCGTCGTGAGCGAGATGACGATATCTCCATTCCTTCAACTAAAAAGTGGAGCAAGCTTTTTGCAAACAGAAAATTTCACAATGAAAATTACCGGTACAGTCCGTTTGTGATCGACATTCATGTTTTTTCTGCTGTTAACTTCAAGTATCGTACCACTCGACTGGATCCCAATGGGAATTACGAAACAATCCGTCTCACTAACCACCCAACTCTCGGAGCCCGTGTTTTCGAAACGGCTCACCACATGGCACTGCGTCTGGCCATTGAGCGTGGACTCAACGAAGCACAGCAACAAGAAATCAGAGAGGCTGCTGATGCCGCAAGGGAAAGTCGTCGACAGTTTCTCGCAGACTACGAACAGGTTGGAGACTTCATGACAAATTTAGAAGAAGCAGCACAAGGCCACACGGAGCTTGGTAGTGTTGACGAGGAACAGGTCGACGACGAACAGCTTGAAAATGAGGAGGACGTCAGAGAACAAACCCTTCTTGATATCTTGAGACGTGTCAGATTCTACAACTACCGTGGAAAGCTCCGCCTTTGTACCAGAAGTGGAGGCACATTTAAGACTGGCACCACGGAACGGGACCTCGCAATTTACCTCTTGTATGCTGAAGGCGACGATTGGGAGCAAGCTGTGATGTTGAAGACTCCTGATCAGTTGAGACAGTACGATGCTCATGAGTCAGAAAACAGCAGCGATGGCGAGTGAATCTTATCTTTTTATTTTGAATAGATGTTAAACTGTGTTTGTAAGCAATTATCAAAGTGTTACGCAAGATGCTTTAGCTGGTTGATCACCAAAGATTCTGTGCTTGTTGCCCAGCAAAATGCTAGCCTTGTTGCTGAGCAAAAATGCTAGGCTTTTGCTGATGTGTAAAATGCTAGGCTTGTTGCTAAGCAAAAATGCTAGGCTTGTTGCTGACCAAAATCCTAGGCCTGTTGCTCAGCAGAATGCTAGGCTTGTTGCTCAGCAGAATGCTAGGCTTGTTGCTGAACCCAATCCCCAGTTTTGTTGCTTAGCCAAAATATGGGCTTCATGCCAAGCTTGGTTTGTTACTGAGCTAAATGCTTGCCTTATTGCTTAACCAAATGCTAAGCTTTGGTGATTTTGCAAAATGATAGGTTGATTGCTGAAATGCTAAGCTTTGTGGCCTCACAGGCTCACAAATTGTGTCATTTTCTCTGATTCTGGCAGGTTGTGTGGCTTTTTCTAACTCATTGTTTGAACACATTTTTAGGTGTTGAGTCTGTCAAGGACGCTTGGATGGGTCAAGTGTCTGCTGAAAAGCTCTGAAATAACCCAAAAGTTTGGTTTTGAGATTGGATTTGTGGCCTCACAGGCTCACAAATTGTGTCATTTTCTCTGATTCTTGCAGGTCGTGTGGCTTTTTCTAACTCATTGTTTGAACACATTTTTAGGTGTTGAGTCTGTCAAGGACGCTTGGATGGGTCAAGTGTCTGCTGAAAAGCTCTGAAATAACCCAAAAGTTTGCTTTTGAGATTGGATTTGTGGCCTCACAGGCTCACAAATTGTGTCATTTTCTCTGATTCTGGCAGGTTGTGTGGCTTTTTCTAACTCATTGTTTGAACACATTTTTAGGTGTTGAGTCTGTCAAGGACGCTTGGATGGGTCAAGTGTCTGCTGAAAAGCTCTGAAATAACCCAAAAGTTTGGTTTTGAGATTGGATTTGTGGCCTCACAGGCTCACAAATTGTGTCATTTTCTCCGATTCTGGCAGGTTGTGTGGCTTTTTCTAACTCATTGTTTGAACACATTTTTAGGTGTTGAGTCTGTCAAGGACGCTTGGATGGGTCAAGTGTCTGCTGAAAAGCTCTGAAATAACCCAAAAGTTTGGTTTTGAGATTGGATTTGTGGCCTCACAGGCTCACAAATTGTGTCATTTTCTCTGATTCTGGCAGGTTGTGTGGCTTTTTCTAACTCATTGTTTGAACACATTTTTAGGTGTTGAGTCTGTCAAGGACGCTTGGATGGGTCAAGTGTCTGCTGAAAAGCTCTGAAATAACCCAAAAGTTTGGTTTTGAGATTGGATTTGTGGCCTCACAGGCTCACAAATTGTGTCATTTTCTCTGATTCTGGCAGGTTGTGTGGCTTTTTCTAACTCATTGTTTGAACACATTTTTAGGTGTTGAGTCTGTCAAGGACGCTTGGATGGGTCAAGTGTCTGCTGAAAAGCTCTGAAATAACCCAAAAGTTTGGTTTTGAGATTGGATTTGTGGCCTCACAGGCTCACAAATTGTGTCATTTTCTCTGATTCTGGCAGGTTGTGTGGCTTTTTCTAACTCATTGTTTGAACACATTTTTAGGTGTTGAGTCTGTCAAGGACGCTTGGATGGGTCAAGTGTCTGCTGAAAAGCTCTGAAATAACCCAAAAGTTTGGTTTTGAGATTGGATTTGTGGCCTTGTTGGGGTTGGGTTGGGGTTGTTGTTGGGGTTGGGGTTGTTGTTTTGTTGTTGGGGTTGTTGTTGTTGGGGTTGGGGTTTGTTGTTGGGGTTGGGGTTGTTGGGGTTGTTGGGGTTGTTGGGGTTGGGGTTGTTGGGGTTGGGGTTGGGGTTGTTGGGGTTGGGGTTGTTGGGGTTGTTGGGGTTGTTGGGGTTGGGGTTGTTGGGGTTGGGGTTGTTGGGGTTGGGGTTGTTGGGGTTGGGGTTGTTGGGGTTGGGGTTGTTGGGGTTGGGGTTGTTGGGGTTGTTGGGGTTGTTGGGGTTGGGGTTGTTGGGGTTGGGGTTGGGGTTGTTGGTTGGGGTTGGGGTTGTTGGGGTTGTTGGGGTTGTTGGGGTTGGGGTTGTTGGGGTTGGGGTTGTTGGGGTTGGGGTTGTTGTTGTTGGGGTTGGGGTTGTTGTTGTTGGGGTTGGGGTTGTTGGGGTTGTTGGGGTTGTTGGGGTTGGGGTTGTTGGGGTTGTTGGGGTTGGGGTTGGGGTTGTTGGGGTTGTTGTTGTTGGGGTTGTTGGGGTTGGGGTTGTTGTTGTTGGGGTTGGGGTTGTTGGGGTTGGTTGGGGTTGGGGTTGTTGGGGTTGTTGGGGTTGGGGTTGTTGGGGTTGTTGGGGTTGGGGTTGTTGGGGTTGGGGTTTGTTGTTTGTTGGGGTTGTTGGGGTTGTTGGGGTTGTTGGGGTTGGGGTTGTTGGGGTTGGTTGTTGGGGTTGGGGTTGTTGGGGTTGGGGTTGTTGGGGTTGGGGTT